>CM051236.1:350677280-351935613 GCA_027917425.1 Gastrophryne carolinensis
CCACCCTTCCTGCTAGGGATCCATGAGATTAGACTCTTGGAGCACCTCTCTCTTCCAAGATGCTATTGATGGACCTGAGACTACACAGCATTAAAGTGGACCAAAACCCATGACCATCTTATAGATTCCATGGCTGCTAGATTCCCTTCCCCCAGGGCATCCAAAATCGTGACGCCCTGTTATGTGACCCCCCCCCCCCCCCGGTCACCCGAGTGCGCTGATTAGAGGAAAGGCCATGCATACGCGGTAGGACCAGGGAAAGGCGAGTTAGTTCGAGCGACCTGAGGGGTTTCACACAGTGGGGCATTCCCCAATCAGGTGCCCCGGGGGCAAGTATCAAAAGGATTGTCAAAATCCAGGGTTTTGGTCCACTTTAAGCAGGATCCAACAGCACAGCAGTATGAGAACAAGTAGTACCTGTAGAAGCAAGTGCAGGGGAGACTATTCTTCCCTAGAAGCCTCAATAGAATCAATTCACTCAAACTTGACTTCTCCTAGCCAGTCTAACAGACCATTCCAATCCTAATTGTTGGCCCCTCCAGGGCTAATGATGTTCCGTAAGACACACACAGTAGCTGAAATAAATGAATAGACCAAGCTGCTGCCATGCCAGGCTCCCACAGATTTCAAATACGCCACTGCTTCCCTCACCATATTTCCCACAAAGAGATCAGAGAGCCATGTATTGGGGTGGGATACATTATCTCTCCCTCCTGCTGTGACTGTAACAAACACAATGAGTCATTCTGAAAAGTCTGCCAGCTCCCTGATAATTTAAGCCAAATTCATTTATTTTAATTGTTTTTAATGTACTTTCTAAAGCAGTCATGAGCCTTTTATTGGAATTTAGATAGCTTACAGTACAATGTGATGTGTACATCATGCTGTGGGATGGGAAAGACTATCTAAAGATTGTCTCCTTTGTATGTACCATGCATTCTTTTTATTAATTAAATCATTTTCATTTTGACTTAAAGCATAACACATTTCCTTTTAGAAGAAAAAACATCTCACCAGGTTGGGTTTGCTAGTGAGGAGGACCAGTAGTAATTTGGAAAATGTCACAGACTTGGAAAACTTCTCTGCTAAATGACAGAGATAGCTTAATAAAGGCTCAAACTCTGACTGACAGAATTTATCCTGTAAGAAATACAAAAAGAAGTGCTTAACATATACCGACACATGCAACCACGTTTCTTTTTTATGTTATGTCATATTATTAATATTAACCTGATAGTCAGTTTACAGAAAAATATACCTTAACCCTTTCGCTGCCAGCCTACCTGCAGCATTTGCCACTCCCTGTTGCCAGACGATGTTTCACCATTTTGCGCTACACATATTCAACTGTCATTTTTGAAGGGATTTCCAGGGATTTCCCAGGAAAATTATATATTGTTTTTTTCAACAGAGTCTGGGCTTTAACATGAAATGTCTTGTTTGTATTTTTTAGGTGTATTCTCAATTTTTTTGGGTGAAATGTGTGAAAAAAAATAAAAAAAAAACCATTTTTTTACAATTTGTAGAGTTTTTTTGTAATAAAAAATGTAAGTTTGTCAATAAAATCTTATTGCGTGAGAAACCCCAATTACTCCCGGTTACAGCGATACCACATATGTATAGGTAGACACCCTTTCCTGCCCAGAAGCCTTTTATAGCTGCTGGATGACAAATGGTTAATTAAAAAAAAAAAAAATGACATAGGGTCCCCCTTCCCGGGGAGGGGGACCCCATTTTTTTTTGGATTTTGAAGGGTTAAAAACCCTTCAAAATCCAAAAAAAAAAATGACGTGGGGTCCCCCTTACCCAAAGTAACCAGCCCGGGACCAGCTATGGGGGCTTGTAGGCACAGAGTGGGGGGGCCAGCTTTGGTGGCCCCCCCCACCCTGCAGCCTACGAGCCCACATAGCCTATGTGGGCCCGGGCTCTTCTGCCCCCCCCCGGCCTTTGGGGAGGCAGGTAATGGGGGTGCGGGGGTTAATGGCAAGCCACCCGCTAGGGCAGGTGACTTGCCACCCCCCCAGCCTTGTGAACTGGTATAAGGGGTCTCATGGACCCCTTACCAGCTCACAAAGGGTTAATGTGAAAAAAAAACACCACACAATAATAAAAAGTATTTTATTAGAAAAAAAAAAAATTTTTTTTTACTGTACTTACCTTCGATTGCAAGCTCTTGTCCCTCGCCGCTCAGCTGACAGATGCCGGTGATCGGCATCCAGAGAAGGAGAAGGCAGGAGATCAGAGGATCTCCTGTCACCTCCTTCCCCTGTGCCGATCACCGGCATCTGAGAAGCTGAGAAGGCTGAAGCCTGAGATCGGGGCCGGGATGACTTCATAAGCCCCGCCCCCAAGGGGGCGGGGCTTAGAGGCATGATGGCGGCCGCCATCGTGCAGAAGAGAGGAGAGAGCCTCCCAGGCTCTCTCCTGAAGATCGGTAAGTCCTGGGGGGGGATCGGAGGCCCCCCAGGTGAAGAGGAGGGACAGCGGGAGCCAGCGCACACACAGGTAAGTGAATGTCATTTTTATTTTTTTTTTTTTTTTACAGTTAGAAGCTGCTGCTGCAGAAGCGGGGGGGGGGGGGGGGCGGCCTATTCCGGGGGCTCTCCTGGAGCCATCCGACCCCCCACGGGGGATCGGATGGCACCAAATTAAAGAGGAGACCCGGCCGGATCCAACAAGGGGTCAGGTGAGTATTTGTTGTTTTTACTTTTTAAACTACAAGCGAGGAAAGTCAAGCACGTAACACCTACGGGCTTGGCACTTAAGGCCCAGCCAAGCCAGCACGTAGGTGTTACGTGCTTGGCAACAAAAGGGTTAAAATAAAACCCAATATTTGAAAATATATCTCAATGTTGCATTCATCTGGGGACACAGTAAAACTGGTAGGTCATTTCAAGCTGAACCATTCTTCAGAGGAACACTAAACGCGGCGTCTCTGAACAAAAATACCGTTCTGCCGAAGAATTCTATATCAGCTGAGAATCTCTACCTGGAGGAAGGAAAGGCGAAGACTACCTGTTCTTATGTTGTCTTTCAAAAAAGATCCATGCAAAACAGGGAAGGTGTGCTAAGAGAAAAGCACTTGAGTAACAAGGTGACCAACCATGGAAGTTTACATTTAAAAGAAAAACATGTATTAGCTCCCCTTAGTGTCCTGGCAATGATGGGCGCCACCATACCAATCTGTTACCAGCTCTCAAACGCTCAATCACATCCAAAACTCAAAGCTGATCTTTTGCATATCTCTTTACAGCTCCCAAGGGTTTATTCACATTAAAAAGCTCACAGCTCAAACTTTTTATCTTTCCTCTCAGTATGTCTCTTCACAACATTTCTGTTAACTCTTTCAAGACAGTTAGGAAAACATTCCAGGTCACTACCTCATGGAGCTTATCAAGAGAATGCCAAGAGCAAAGCTGTTACCAAAGCAATGAGGGGAATCCCATAGACAATGTTCAGTAGGTCAAGATGCCCGGAAGGATGGCTGCCAATTCTGATTAAAACTTAGTATTTACTGTGTATATTAAAATGTATACAGGGCAATGTGATACCCAAGTTCCTCTTCACAATGATTTTCAGGGGTGTGTGCCTCCTTAGTCAGGCAGTATGATTACACTGATCAGTACACA
Source organism: Gastrophryne carolinensis (assembly GCA_027917425.1). Classification (NCBI taxonomy): domain Eukaryota; kingdom Metazoa; phylum Chordata; class Amphibia; order Anura; family Microhylidae; genus Gastrophryne; species Gastrophryne carolinensis. Next base: position 350,680,910 of record CM051236.1, read on the forward strand.
CTGATCATGGGCCTCATGGCATGCCAGCCTATACCCTGCTGAAGCTGAACTGTCCAGGGAAAACCTCCTATTTTGGACAGTGATTGCAACAGATCCAAACTGGGACCCTGGGAACCTTAAATCGTCTGAATAGTGCACTAATGAAATCTGGGCCGGAATTCTAATGGCAATATGTACCCCCAGTTATTCTGACCCCCAAAAAAAGTGTTAGACGACCCCTAAAGAGGAAACACAAATGGGACAGGTTTAAAAGCCCCACCCCTTCCCCCCATTTGGGGGGGGGGGGGTTGTAAGGGCCTCGTAGAAACACCATTACCGGTAAGTCTAACGGGGATTTTCTCCTATTGTCCTTCAGGATGGCCATGGAGAAGATAATCAAGAAATTAGGATTCTAAGGGTGGTATACCACCTGTAGTTCATTTCTACCAGGGCTTATTTGTCTGATAAAAGGTGTGGGGCGTAGACCTAGCAGTAGCTCAGAAAAATCCTTCTATGAAAGCTTCTGACCTTTCACCCTAGGAAATGGAAGTGTAGATCTGGGAACGACCCTGTATATTGCATAGCTATGGTGGCTTTAGAAGAAGGTAGATAGGTGATCTGTGAAGAAAACATGGAGTGTGTTCTAATAAAATACAATTCTGTGAAACTCACCTGTAGAATTGTTTTTTGTATACATCCAGTCCAGGCCGTCCCAATATCTTCACGATTGGGTGTTCGCCTCTAGAGGGCTAGACTGCAAGATCAAAGATGTAGCTCCTCCTGGCCCCCTATAAAGGCAGCTGCTCCTCTATCATTCCCCAGTGGTTTAAAAGCAGTACTCAACAAAAGAGGGCAGGCCGGGAGGCCTAAGAAACCATGTTACTTCACATAGCTTCAGCTTGTACATTCTCTAAGCAAAAACTAGAAAAAAAACAGTGTCCTATGAACAAAAATGGTTGATCACCATAACAGGCATACAGGACATAATGAACACAAGGGCGGGGTGGGACGGCCTGGACTGGATGTATACAAAAACAATTCTACACGTGAGTTTCACAGAATTGTATTTTTCCCTACATTCAGTCCAGGCCGTCCCAATATCTTCAGGATTGGGACATCCAAAAGCAGTGTCCATATGGGCGGGATCCCCAGTGCGGAACAACATGTAGTTCATTTCACTACCACCTAAAGCACCTTGCGGGCAAAAACAGCATCAGCTGAGGCCCTGACATCCACCTTGTAAAACTTTGTAAAAGTATGAACAGAAGAGAAGACCAAGTTACCACCGCCTGTCTGATCCACTTACTGAGAGTGGACTTGGCTGGTGGCAATCCTTTCCTAGAACCCTCTGTTAGGACAAAGAGCAGATCCGATTTCCTGAAGGATTCAGTCGCAGCCAGGTAATACTTTATGGCTCTGACCACATCCAAAGCATGGAGGGTCTGTTCTTTGGAATTAGCCGGTGCTGGACACAAGGAAGGTAAGACAATTTTCTCATTAAAGACCACTTTGAGAGTCAACATAGACAATGCAGCATCGCTCAATGGGAGAACCCTGGAGGGCAGATAGTACTAAATTCAAGTCCCACACCGGTAATACTGACTTACGCGGTGGCCGGACATGAGTAACTCCCTGGAAAAAAGTCTTAATCAACCTATGGTTGGCAATGGATCTCTGGAAAAAAATGTCTAAAGCCGAGACCTGACCCTTGAGGGTGCTCAGCTGAAGACCCAGGTCTAAGCCGTGTTGTAAAAACTCCAGAATCCTAGAAATAGCAAATTTTCGGCAAGGAAGGCTTTTGGCCTCGCACCAAGCGATATAGGCCCACCAAACTTTGTAGTATATCATGGAAGAAGACTTCTTCCGTGCCTGAATGATTGTATGCACAACCGTGTCCGATAACCCTTTCTCCATCAGGATTGAGGTTTCAATAGCCAGGCCTTCAAAGCCAGCGTCCGTATACTGGGGTGCCGCAGTGACCCCTGTGTGAGAAGCCCTGGGTCGTCGGGCATGATGTAGTGATCTATTGACATCTGGACTATGTCTGCAAACAAACTCCTTCTCGGCCAGCGAGGAGCCACCAGGATGGTTGGTACCCCTTCCTGGGTTATCTTGCGCAGCACTCTGCCCAGGAGCAGAAACAGAGGGAATGCATACAGAAATTTGAACTCCATCCAAGGAATCGCCAGAGCGTCTGTTGCAATGGCCAGAGGAACCTTGGAAGCTTGTGATTGTGTCTGGACGCAAACAGATCCACATCCGGCTGACCCCAGCGGAGACACAGAGCCTGAAAGGTCTCGCTGTTGAGGGACCATTGCCCTAGACGCAAGGAACTCCTGCTCAGAAGTCTGCCTCCTGGTTTTCCACCCCCGGGATGTAGACCGCGGAGATGCAGGGAACATTCTCCTCTGCCCAAGTCAGAATCTGGGTTACCTCCTTGAGGGATCTCTTGCTCCGAGTCCCAACCTGGTGGTTGATTTTGGCCACAGCAGTCTTATTGTCCGAGCGAACCTGGATCACACGGCCTCTTAAATGGGGTGTCAGGCGTAGAAGAACCAACCGGATTGCTCTCAGCTCCAAGAGATTTATGGGTAAACGGTTCTCCTAACACCTCCCCAGCCTGTCAGGCATCCGTGGTAACTATCTCCCAATGGGGAGTCAGAAAGCACTTGCCCACCAGCAGGTTCCCGGTAGTCCAACCACCACAAGAGGGACTGCCTGGCCAGGGGGGACAGCGAAAAGCCTTGTTCCAGAGATTCCTGCATCTGATTCCAGCTGGTCAGCAGGTTCAGTTGTAGAGGTCTCATGTGAAATTGGGCGAATGCTACTGCCTCGAAGCTTGACACCATTAGACCCACCAATCTCATCTCCAGACGTACCGAAGGCTGCTGACAAGACAGCAAGGCCTGCACTTGCGTCTGGAGACCCAAAACCTTCTGCTGTGGCAGAAAAACCTTGACCTGAGCAGTGTCTATCGTCATTCCCAGGAAGGATCTCACTTTTGAGGGAGTGATAAACGACTTGGGGTAATTGATTACCCAACCGAAGGCTTCCAGGGTTGACAATACTGTCCGAGTATCGCTCTCGGCCTGCTGAAGGGACCGGGCCGAAATCAGCAAGTCATCCAGATAACACACGAATACCCTGACTCCTCAGAATAGCCATGATGCCCGCCAGCACCTTGGTGAACACACGGGGGGCTGAGGATATACCGAATGGGAGTGCTACAAACTGGTAATGTTGATCCTCCAGCGCAAACCTCAGGAACTTCTGATGTCCCTGGAAAATCGGGATGTGCAGATAAGCGTCCCTGATGTCCACCGTGGTCATGAAGTCGCCAGGCCGAAGCGATCTCACCGCCGACCGCAATGTTTCCATGTGGAAATGTCTGACTCTTACAAACCTGTTGAGACCCTTCAGGTCCAGGATCGGCCTTAGCATTCCGTCCTTCTTGGGAACCGTGAACAGGTTGGAATAGAATCCCTGACCCTGTTCCTGCGGGGGTACAGGGCAAACCACACCTATCCGCAGGAGGGGTTGAACAGCCGGCTCAAAGCTCGAGCCTTTAGCGGGTTTCGGGATATCCTTGAACGGAGGAATCTTGTGGGCAGCCTGGCTGCCAGCTCTATCTTGTAACCGGAGGACACTACCTCCTGAATCCACCAATCCAAGACGTGACGCCGCCAGATCTGAGCAAACAGCAGAAGCCGTCCCCCCACCCGGATGGGTGAGGGCGCTCCCTCATGCCTGAGAGGGCTTGGCAGGGGGTTTGGACTTAGCCCCCCATGAGGGGTTGGGTCGGCCGCGGGACCTGTCTCTGCCTCAGGTATCTCTGCGGGCACCTGGAAATGAAGAACCTCTTCCTCCTCGAAAGGAACGATAGGAAGAGGGGTTCCGAAAGGACCGAGCAGGCTTCCTTCTCTGAGGGAGTCTACCATCCTTGACCAGAAGGTCCAGGCACTCCCCAAACAGCCGGCTTCCCACAAAAGGTAGACTTGTGAGGGACTTCTTGGCAGCCACATCAGCCGACCACTGCTTCAGCCAGAGCGAGCGGCGCAGAGAAACAAGCAAGGCCAAAATCCTGGCACCAAGCCTGACCACATCATCCATGGCAGTAACAACAAAGCCAATGAAATCCAAGCAAGCCTTGAGTTCCTTATACTCCTCCGCCCTGCGAGCCTTAGCTCTAGCCACAAGGTGTCTCACCTTTCTCCTGTTGGCTAGTGAGACGATTGCCAAGGCACACACCGGGCGAAAGAGGGCACCAGCAAAGGTGAACGCATGGCAGACCAGCTGATCCACGCGCTTGTCTGCAGGATCACGTAAGGAAGCATTATCAGGCGACGGCATAACAGTGGTATTGGACAAGCCTGACACAGGAAGATCCACCTCGAGAGGGTGACACCATAACCGAACCAATTCAGCAGGGAAGGAGTACCGCCTATCCAGACCCTTAGGGACCGACAGTAACTTGTTGGGCCTTTCCGATTCCTTACGGATCATGTTAGAAAAATGAGGCTGCTCCGGGAAGACCCGTCCTGCTTCCTCTTAGCCGCTCTGGGAGGAACAATGTGTGGGGTATTAAACACGGAGGAGAGCAAATCCTCCGTATCGTTCGGGAGACAAGAATCTTCGTTCGAGGAGGAACCAGAGAAACTGTCATCGCCAGCGAAATATTCCACCGTTGAGCGAGAATCATCTGGTAACTCACCTTCATCCACAGAACCCAAGCAATCCAAAAATACCATTTTGTGAGTACTCACCTGAAAAATGGATATTGTTGGTGTGCCACACACCCCGCTTCACCTTTAATATTCTTCACGATTGGGTTACTCACCGCCAGGTGACGCTGTGCAGAGAGGAAGTCTTGTAACGAGCCCCCTTCCGGCCTATATATACCTGGTACCTCCCATTTATCACCAGTGTATTAAAAAGCAGAAAGACAAGGTACCAGTAAATTAACGGTAACCTCAAAAATAAATCAATATAAATAAAAACTTCACCATATAAAGGATTCGGAATACCGAAAAGGGTGGGAGTGAAGCGGGGTGTGTGGCACACCAACAATATCCATTTCTCAGGTGAGTACTCACAAAATGGTATTATTCTTGGTGTGCCACACACCCCGCTTCACCTTTAATATTCTTCACGATTGGGACATCCAAAAGCAGTGTCCACAAGGGATGGGCAACTCAAGGCCAGGTGAAGCATAACTTAAATGACTGCAGTCTGCAGAACTTTGCGGCCAAAAACAGCATCCGCTGAGGCTCGCACATCAACCTTGTAAAACTTAGAAAAAGTATGAACAGAAGACCAAGTGGCGGCCTTACAAACTTGTTCAACAGAAGCTTGGTGCTGAAAAGCCCAAGACGCTCCAACGGCGCGAGTAGAATGAGCAGTGATACGAAAAGGGGGAACTTTCCCCTTAGCAGAATAGGCCGCAGTAATGGCCTGACGTATCCATTTGCTAATGGCAGATTTGGCTGGTGCCAAACCCTTCTTAGGCCCACAGGGCATAACAAAAAAGGCACCCGTCTTACGAAAAGGAGACGTGATAATCAAGTAGTACTTAACACAGCTTACTACATCCAAACAATGCAAAACCCTCTCCTTGTCATTCTTAGGATTAGGACACAAGGAGGGAAGAACAATATCCTGATTCAAATGAAAAGCAGAAACAACCTTAGGAAGAAAGTCTGGCTTCAACCGAATAAGGCAGAAACTTGCCCTTTCAAAGTACTTAGCTGAAGACCAGAGTCCAGCCCAGATTGTAAAAACTCCAGAATCCTGGAGACCGAGAAGACCCTACAAGGAAAGGATCTAATCTCACACCAAGCGATATAGGCCTTCCAAGTCCTATAATAGATGATAGAAGAAGACCTCTTCCGGGCACTGATCAAAGTCTTAACGACTGAGTCAGAAAGACCCTCCTCCTTCAAGATGGAGGTTTCAGCAGCCAGGCCGTCAAACCAGCGCTGGTAAATTGGGGTAACACAACCGACCCTGAGTGAGCAGATCGGGCCGAAGAGGCAGAACGAACTGGTCCACTGCCAGCCGAACGATGTCTGCGAACCACACTCGCCTTGGCCACCTTGGGGCCACGAGAACGGCAGACACCCTTTCCAGAGCCAACTTCCGAACCACCCTGCCCAGCATGGGTATCGGAGGAAACAGGTATAGAAATCCCAGATCCCCCCAGCTCAGGGACATGGCGTCCACTGTCAGAGCCAGAGGATCCCGGGAGAGCGACACGAAGTTCGGGAGCCTGTGATTGTGACGAGAGGCAAACAGGCCCACCCCCGGTGTCCCCCATCGGAGACACAGTGAGCGAAAAACCTGAGGATGGAGAGCCCATTCTCCCAGACGGGGAGAGCTCCTGCTCAACCGGTCCGCTTCCTGGTTCTCCACTCCTGGAATGTATACCGCCGAGAGACAAGGAACATGGGCCTCTGCCCAGGTCAGGATCAGGGACACCTCTCTGAGAGCACTCAGACTGTGAGTCCCTCCCTGATGATTGATGTAAGCAACCGCTGTTCGATTGTCTGAACGCACCTGGACCGGAAGGCCCAGAACGTGTTGAGCCAGGAGAGCAAGAACCCGACGGATGGCTCTCAGTTCCAAAATATTGATGGGTAAGTGGGCCTCTTGCGGCCCCCACTGCCCCTGGAACTGCAGCTCCTTCCAGAATCCGCCCCATCCCGACAGACTGGCGTCCGTGGTGACAATTTCCCAAAGAGGGGTCAGGAAAGACCTGCCCTTCACGAGATTGGTCGAGACCAACCACCACTGGAGGGACTGCCGGACCCGGGAGGACAACTGGAAGGGCTGATCCAGTGACCGAGGCTGCCGGTCCTAAGACGCCAACAGATAAAGCTGAAGCGTCCTTGTGTGAAATTGAGCAAAAGGAACTGCCTCGAAGGAGGCAACCATCAACCCTACCAGCCTCATCCCCAGACGGATGGACGGCCGAGGATTGGAAAGTAGGACCCGAGCCAACTCCTGAATCAGATGAATTTTGGACTGGGGGAGAAACACTCTGTGTTGAAGAGAGTCCAACTGCATCCCCAGAAAGGACACCACCCTGGCTGGAGCGAGGGTGGACTTGGGGAAGTTGATCACCCAACCAAAGCTTTCCAGCGTGGAGACCACCATCCTGGTGTCTGTCTCCGATTGACTGAGTGACGGAGCCATGATGAGAAAGTCGTCCAAATAAGGTACGACACGAATGCCCCGAGATCTGAAAATGGCCATCACCCCTGCCAGCACCTTTCTGTCCGGAACCTCCTGGTTCCAAACCTGGGAGAAGTGTCGCAATCGTCCCCCCACCCGCACGGGTGAGGGCAGCCCCTCATTGCTGAGCGGGCTTATCAGCAGGTTTGGGCTTGGTGCCCCAGGACTGAGTGGGACGGCCACGGCCCTTCCCCCGAGTCCAACCTGCACCTCTGGTAGCGGGAAAGGAAGCCCCCCTACCCGCTCTGAATCCCCGAAAGGAAGCCTTCCAGAACTTGCCCCCCGAAAGGGATGACGAGGCTTCTTACGTTGGGGCATTTTACCACCTTTGGCAACTGAATCAATTTTATCACCAAACAGCCGCAACCCCAAAAAGGGGAGAGCTGTGAGCACCTTTTTAGAAGCTGCGTCCGCCGATCACTGGCGCAGCCATACTGCCCGACGAATAGCCACCAGCATTGCAGCTGTCTTGCTACTCATAGCCAGCGCATCGTCCTGAGCGGACAGAACATAGGAAACAAAAGACTCACACTGCCTGAGAGCAATAAGCTCCTTGCAAGTGGGATCAAGATCCACACACAGACCCTGAATTACAGATCTAACCGCCAAAAGAAGAAGCGGTGAAGCACACACCGGGCGCATCGCTGACCCGGCGTAACTAAAACCATGGCGAGCGTACTGGTCAATCCGACGATCCTCACCATCCTTAAGGGCAGTAGTCTCAGCAGACTGCACCATAGCCGTGCTGGAGAGCCCTAGTACAGGGGTATCGACGTCAGGAGAAACCAACCAGAGCTTCACCAATTCTGTCGGAAAAGGATAACGTTTCTCCCAACTGGAAGGAATTCCAGTTAACCGCGTGGGATGTTCCCATTCCTTGAGCACAATTTTCTCAAAGTGGTGTTGTCTGGGAAAAACCAAAGGCGGCTGAGGGACATTAAACAACTGACCCTTTGGCAGGGTGACAGCCTCAGGTGGATCTAAATTCAAAATTTCAAACATTTGAGCAAGAATGGAGGGGGTGTCACGAATACCCCCCGCAGACAAATCGCCAGCAGCATCAACCTCAAGCTGATCTGCAGGCTCATCTGACTCCACCAAAAATTCTCCCTCCTCGTCCAGGGAGCAATCGGACCAAACCACAGGCTCACATACATCATCCTGTGAAGCCGGAGGTATAGGAGTCAGGTGCTTCCGTTTCGCAGTGGCCTTTAACCCTGCTTTAACGGAAACTATTTTCTCGAGGTTGGCCAACCCTGCCGCCACCTCGGATTGCGAATCCTCACTCTTGACAATGTCACGCAGGGTCCGGAATAGGGAGGGAGGGAGGGGTAGGGGATGATGGGAGTTGCGAAGGGCCAGCAGCCGGAGCAAAAGACTGACGCGCAATACTCTGCTTTGCACAAGGAATGCAAACAAAAACATCATCAGCTGGGAGCGGAGTCCCACATCCTCCGCATACCCTAGATGGCCCAGAAGAACCATTTCCGGTAATATCGGAAGCCCCCATATGGTGATTTATGGTATTCGCAAAAATTAGGGTTTAAGGCATAAGCCACCCGGGATGCCCCTTTATGTTAATGTCCCGGGAGGGAGGATTTAATTTATAATAAAGATCCTCTTAAATAAATATATATATATATATATATATATTTTTTTTTTAATATATATACATGTATATATATATAAATATATAAATATGTCCCAATTTGGAGGAAAAGAAAGGACTAGCCAGGCAAAAAAGAGCCGGGAGGCCGCTGTATTGAGGGAATCCCAGGAACTGTGGGGAAGAAACAAACCAACAGTAAGACCCCCAGAAACCAATGGCAACATGCAATATAACATACATACACAGCACCAAGTGCTTTGAAGAGGCAAGAAAACTGTCCTCTGATTTTCCTCCTTATATATTTTTCTTTTTTTTTTTTTTAAATAAAAGTATTTTTCCATTAAATATATTACTTTTTAAATAAACAGTCAAACACCATAAAAAAATAGACAGTCCCACGCCAGGTGAGGCCGCCTACCTGCCCCAGTAAGGCTTACAAAAGCCCAGCACCCGACCAAAGAGGTGGTGGAGACAGGCAGCAAATGTCAGCGAAGGCGGGAGTGGCCGATTAAAACAAAGGAGATAAGCGGAGGGGGGAGGGGAGCTGGATAAAGTGAGAGAAGCGCAGGCAGCCATAAGCAAGCCTGACACCGTACAGCCCGCCCCGGTCACCCCTAAAGCTGACCCAAAGCTCTGGCCCTACAGTCCAGCAGCAGCAGCCCGCAAAACAGAGACTGCCATATAAGGAGGAATCAGGCCATATGCACACTCACTTGCGGTGCAGCCTGACAACATTGAAATAAGCAAAACACATGAACATACAGTAAACCATACACACAATACACATCCCTCTACCCCCCCCCCCATAGTGAAGGGAGAAGGGACCGCAACGGGAGAGTAAGGGGCTAAGGGGACCCTCGGGACAGGGGCATCCCACTTCCGGATCACCATGCCGGATAGCCGCATTGCCCCCAAAAGAGGGGGTCGAGCGGAGGAGATAAGCTCCTATAGTGCCGTCTACCAATTGCCCAGTGAGCAGCCTAGGCTGGGAGGCTTCCATTCCACCATAAAGGTACAAACAATCAAAAAACGGGCAGAAATAGACCAAAAAGGGGGTGCCGGGGTAAGACCCCGGCTACCTGTAAGCAGGAGACTTCAATCTTCTGTCTTGTCGTCAAGCAGAGAGAAAAACACTGGTGATAAATGGGAGGTACCAGGTATATATAGGCTGGCACAGCGTCACCTGGCGGTGAGTAACCCAATCGTGAAGAATATTAGAGGTGAAGCGGGGTGTGTGGCACACCAAGAATAGATCGTCACCTGAGTAAATCGGCTCCAGATGCCGCTTTTTACTTGAGGCCTTCTTAGGGGCTGTCAACGAGATCTACTTCTCGAGACTAGCTAGCCTATGCGCAAAATCAGTATGAGACCCCTTGCTGGCTCCCCCTTCACTAGGGGCTGAATGCAGCAGCGGAGGGTCCGGAGAGGCCGATGGTAATACAGGGCTAGGGTCAGGGGCGACCGCCCGCTCATGGTCCAAAACAATGCCTCTGGCGCAAGTGGGACAAATAGTGCTTAATCCGCCCAGGGGACCGGCGCGACGTCAGCAGCGCGCCGACGCCGCTGCCCCCCCCCCGCAGCGCGTCAGCGTAGGACGCCGCCTTCCTTTTGCATCCACTGTCATGGCGGCGGCCCCTGTCAGCGAGGGCTCCCCCCCCGTCTCTCACACAGACAGCGCGACTGCCACGAGAGGAGCGCACCCGACGGGGGAACACAAGGAGGTGAGTAGGAGGTCAGAGACCGCTCCTCACTGCCTGTCAGTGAGGAATGCAAGTGAAGTCGCACCAAGCATTCAGCACACACACAAATAATAAAACTTGTGGACAGGGAGGGAAATATACATAAAAAATATACAAGTGGTTTCCCACTCAGGCTCACCATAAGCCTGTGGCCGGCTACCTTTTAGAATAAGGTCTGCGGCCCAGAGCATGTGCTCTGCTGAACGCCACAGACCCCGGCGTTCACCCTACCCTCATGGATCCCATAGCAGTCAAAGGCTGGGAGGCAAGGATCGGTCAGAAGAGATCCATGGAAATAGAGTTCACAGCGGCCGAAGGGCTAGGTGGCCCCGCTCTGCTGCCCAAAATCTGAGAGAGAGTCCCAACGATCTTATGCATCCAAACTGCAAGATGAACAACTGGGGAATGATAGAGTGGCAGCTGCCTTTAAAGGGGGCCGGGAGGAGCTACATCTTTGATCTTGCAGTCAAGTGCTCTCTGGAGGCAAACACCCAATCGTGAAGATATTGGGACAACTGGATGTAGGGAAAAATAACATTTTCTCTGAAAACCAAGGACATGGAGGACAGGATAACTAGCTCTTGTGTGCAAGGAAAAGACTCCTGTTTTAGGCAGAAAAATAGGATCTGGACTAAATTCAGGAGGATTGAACAGTAGGGAACAGGACTGTAATCACCAAATGTCCTAATGATGAGGCGACCAGAAACTAGATTCAAGTGTTAGAATGTTATCTGAAGTTGAGGGCCCTTTAGGAACTAACAATAAATCTCAGGAAGGACAATCTACAAGCCATCGGGTCCTTGTGGCACTGACAAATCTGATGGGGAACAAATCCCGAACTTTGACTAACTAGACTGATAAGTCTGAAGCCTGAGTGTTTAACCCTTTAAGTGCCAGCCTACCTGCAGCTTTTGTCACCCTCTGTTGCCAGACCATGTTTCACTATTTTGCGCTACACATGTTCAACTGTGATTTTTGAAAAGATTTCCAGGAAAATTATATATTGTTTTTTCTGGGCTTCAACATGAAATGTCTTGTTTGGCCTTTTTTTAGTGTATTCCCAATACTTTTTGGTGAAATATGTGCAAAAAAAAATACAATTCTGTGATTACTCACCTTGTAGAATTGGTATTATAAGTATGCAGCACGTCCTGCTCCAGATAGTATTCATAACAGCTGGGATATAGTCCACAAGAGGGCACTTTACTGCAGAGATGGCAAAAAGAGGCCCCTCCCGGTCCATATATACCCGGGACCTACCACTAATTCCCCAGTATAACAAAGCAGTAAGGGAGCCAGGAGGAGCCAATAACAAATTCAACCATGTTAACAAGGAACAAACCACCATAAAGAGGATCCAAGATAAAAAGTAATCAGGGTGGGATGGATCAGGACGTGCTGCATACTTATAATACCAATTCTACAAGGTGAGTAATTGTATTATTCTAAGTATGCAGCACGTCCTGCTTCAGATAGTATTCATAACAGCTGGGACATCCAATAGCAGTGTCCATAAATGGGTGGGGATCCCAAAAAGGCAACAACGCGCAGTTCAAACCACTGCCGCCTGCAGAACCTTACGGCCAAAGACAGCATCCGCTGAGGCCCGAACATCAACCTTGTAAAACTTGGAAAAGGTATGAACAGAAGACCACGTAGCAGCCTTACAAACTTGTTCAACAGAAGCCTGGTGTTGGAAGGCCCAGGAAGCCCCAACAGCACGGGTAGAATGAGCAGTAACACGGAAAGGAGGAACCTTCCCCCTAGTAGAATAGCCTAGTAGAATAACAATGGCCTGACGGATCCATTTACTAATAGTAGACTTAGCAGGAGCCAACCCCTTCTTGGGACCCGATGGAACCACAAACAAGGCGTCCGTTTTCCTGAAAGGAGCAGTAGCCACCAGGTAGTACTTCAAATTCCTGACAACATCCAGAGAGTGCAAGGCCCTCTCCTTGGAATTACCAGGATTAGGGCACAAAGAAGGAAGCACAATATCCTGATTGAGATGGAAGGCAGAGACAACCTTAGGCAAGAAATCTGGTTAAAATCGGAAAACCACCTTGTCCTGGTGTCTCTCAAAGTAGGGGGCCTGAATCGACAGAGCCGCCAACTCAGAAACACGCCGGACAGAGGTGATAGCCACCAAAAAGGCAACCTTCAGGGTAAGGGTTTGGGGGGGGGGGGGGGTGCGCACATGAGTGACCCCCTGGAAGAAGGTCTTGACCAGAGGATGTAGGGCGAAAGACCTCTGGAAGAAAACAGCCAAGGCGGACACATGACCCTTCAAGGTGCTGAGCTGAAAACCCATATCCAAACCATGTTGCAGGAACTCCAGGATCCTAGGAATGGAGAACACACGACAGGGAAAGGCCCTAGACTCACACCAGTCAATGTAGGCCCGCCAGGTCCTATAGTAATTAGTGGAGGAGGACTTCTTCCTAGCGCTGACAAGAGTCTGAACCACCGAATCAGACAGACCTTCCTCCTTCAGGATGGCGGTTTCAGCAGCCAGGCCATCAAAGCCAGCGTTTGTAAATTGGGATAACAGAGCCGTCCTTGAGTGAGAAGGTCCGTAACCTAGGGAAGAGCGTACTGATCCACTTCCAGCTGCACGTCGTCGGTGAACCACACCTGTCTTGGCCACCTGGGGGCCACCAGAATGGCTGGCACCCGCTCCTGAACCAACTTGCGCAGAACCTTGCTCAGAAGAGGAAAAGGAGGGAAGAGGTACAGGAGACCAAGACCCTGCCAGGACAGAGACAGAGCATCCACCACCAGAGCCAGGGGATCTCATGGACCCCTTACCAGTTCACAAGGGGTTAAATGTAAAAATAAACACACTGAAACACCTAAGAAAAAAAATGACATTTGTATTTTTTTTTACTTTACTCACCTCTGATTCTCTGTCCCCCGGCGATCTCCGATGACAGCTGACAGTCTGCTCGGGTGTTTGGAGGAGAGAGCCTGGGGGGGGGGGGGGGGGGGGGGCAATCACAGCCCTCTCCCCCTCCCCACCTCTCTCCTCCAAGCACCCAAAGCAGACTGATTCAGAGTCTCGGGTGCCGGTATTTTGAAGCCGGCTGCTGGTGACATCCCAGGGGGCGGGGCTAGCAGTCACAATTAAGGAAGTGGGGGGGAAGGGCGATTTCTGCCCTCTCCTCACCACGGAAGAGCCTGGAGGGGCGATCAGAGGCCCCCCCCAGTGAAGAGGAGACCCGTCGGGAGGCAGCGCGGCCACAGGTAAGTAAATGTCATTTTTAATTTTTGCCAAAGCGAGGGGGGCGCTATTCCGGGGGCTCTCCTGGAGCCATCCGAGCCCCCACGGGGGATTAGATGGCACCAAATTAAAGAGGAGACTCGGCCGGTTCCAAGGAGGGGTCAGGTGAGTATTTTTTATTTTTTAACTAGCAGGTGGGAAATTCAGCCACATAGATTCTACGTGCTTGCCACTTAAATGGAGTAGAAGCGAGCACGTAGAATCTACGTGCTTGGCTCCGAAAGGGATAAAATATTTACAGCTAGACCTAACTAGAATCCCTTATGCACGAATCCGAGATTCAACCTAGTTGCGGACGCACGGGGACCCATAAGGTCAGGGGGCTCCATGATTGTCTCTCTGCCTTATTTCTTATATATATATTTGTGATCTCGTTCACGTGCAGAAAAAAAAAACGAGCATAATTTTAATGTCTTCAATTTAGCTAAATGATAGGAAAAAGGTTACTGTATGAGCCATGATGTGTGTGGGGGAGGATTAAATGCTTGCACTGAGGCCCCTTCAGCTTAAGTTACGCCATTGCCCAGGGACCATCAAGATCCAAGCGGCGATGGCGAAGTCTTCTGTTGTGTGCTATCTAGGTAAAGCCCAGAAGTTTGCAATCTCTGGATGGAGATATGTATTAAAGTGGAACTAAAGAAAAAATTCCAGACCTAAAGTGAAGTAAATAAACTGGATTTCTGGTAAGCGGGTTATTGGTGCTTCACTTGGTGGAGGTCTGATCACATTTTCATATTATATGAATACGGGGATATCACTATCGGATTAGAATATTTTAAAGTGGACCAAAACCCAGCTGGATCGGCCCGGGTATCTTCCATTCCCTCCCCAGGACGCCTGCTACACTTACCTTAATCCCGGTCCAACGGCGTATGCGCGGGCCATGGCCGCATCTCGCACTTCTCTCTAGCAGGGTGCATGCCCGCTAAAATTGGTTTCTAACATCCACCTTTTATAGAGGCCAAGTATCAACATCAACATTGTTGCAAAGTGTTTTGCCCCCTATAGGCAGGATGGCTGTGCCCCCTGGTAGAGAAAATTCTCATTTCTCTACTGTCCAGCTTGCTAATCCCCCCCAATTCATTATAGATCTTAATGAACAATTATTTTCCTCTGGTTTCTCCTGTAACAATCTGAATATGTCCTCACCTTTTTTTCAATCAGCAAGTGCAACACAATAATAGCAACTTCAGTAGATGAAGCATCAAGAATAGGACTGCAAAGGAACCATGTGAAAAAGGTGATTATACAACTGTACAATACACAGCTAAAATATTTTTTTAGACACAATGCATGATTGTCATGACATGCATCACTTGCATCCCTTCTTGGCTGTGTGTGGCCATGCTCCCTGCAACTGAATGGCTTTGTGTGGCTGCGCACAGCCGAAGGATGCGAGTGATGCCGCACGTGCTGATGTGTGTGTTGGGATTCCATTCAGCTTCTCCAGCCGCACATTAATATGCACGGCCGGAGAAGCTGATTGGACAAGCGGACGCACATGTTCCGCTGGACCGGGAATGGCCGGGTTTGCTCGGTGAACAACGGGGTTTCACAAACCAGGGGGGCCCCAGGGGAATGGACCAACCCGGGATAGTGAAAATAACAGGCTTTGGTCCACTTTAAAGCAACTGGAATTTCCAGACTGACCAAATACACTGCATTACTACAGATATACCATGACCCGGATAAACCCCTGTCCAACTTTCTAATAGGCAGACATGTCCCCGGTATGACACTATGATTAGAATTTTCTTGATTATTTGCCAGCATTTTCTTTTTGGGTAAACCCGAACCGGAATGCCCCGCTGTGTAGCCCCCCCAACTCCCCCAGGTCATTCCCATGGCAGATGTGCGGGCTCTTGTCCAATCAGCACTTTATGCCATTCATACTAATAATGCACGGAATAAAGCACCGTTTTGAACAGAGCAGAGGGAGTGGGCGCATTCCCAGTTTCCTTGTGGTCTCTACGGGAAGGCCAAGAATGCAGCCCGGCATCATAACGCAGCATGGACGCGCCAGAAAGGTAAGTGATTGCGGGACAGCGCAGGGGGTTTACACAGTGGGGTGTACCGAATCTGATATGCTCCAGGGGCACATAGTCAGCTGCTGTTTCAGGTGATAGGGCCACTTTAAAGGGTAATTCTACTTTCAATGGCATTTTAAAAAGTTTCCAGTCTAGTGTGCCAATATGATGTGCTCAAGGTGCTGAGTTTATCTATCGATTTTGCAAATCCTTGTTATAAAAGAAAACAGTTGTCCATGTGCTTACATTAGAAATGTAGATCTAAGTGGTCTTCAGATGTACATTTCAGAAGCTTCCTCACTCTGGCTTGCTAATCATCAGAGGCAGACACAACTAACCCTATCAGCATCTTCAGATAGGGGGAATCAGTCTTGTGTTCCAGAAGCTAAAGGGTTACTAGCAGCATTCTCAGGTGAAAAAGCCGACTGCTGCTGCTTTGTTTAGCCAAAGCTGCTAATAACCCACCTGTTACAGTTACAGGATTCTGGGATTTGTAGTGAGCAAAGGATACTAGGAGCTTTAATGGAGGTCAAGAAAATACAATTCTGTGAAATACTCACCTGTAGAATTGGTATTATATGCATACAGCACGTCCTGCTCCAGATGTAGTAATTACATGTGGGACATCCAATAGCAGTGTCCGTAAAGGTAGGGTGGGATCCCCAACAAAAAAGGCACAGCAGACAGTAAGGGCGCTGTCACCTGCAAACCTTGCTACCAAGCATGACATGAGCAAAGGCTCTAACGTCAATTATCAATGAACAGAAAAACAAGCAGCAGTCTAACAAACCTGCTGAACAGAAAACCTGGTGGCGAAGGCTCAAAGGTACCCAAGCACAAGTGGAACGAAACAGAAAGAGAGGGAAGTTCTTCCCCCTTAAAGGAATAGGCCAGAGCAACTGCCTAACCAACTCAAATGCAACAGAAGCCTGGGTAAACTCAGAACTCTCCCCAACGGGAAATAGAAAAACAGGGCTCCCGCAAGAAAGGCGGGGATACCGACCCCTTCACTAACAAGGATCAGCCAGAAGCCAAAACCTGTACCAGGACCAGGAAGGCAAGGCATCCAAGTAAGAACAATCCAAAGGGCGCATAGGCCCTGGCAGCAAACAAAATCAGGCGCAGACTTGTGGGGGCGCCCGTCGACCCCAAAGGACATCAGTCTCCCAAAGGGACCAGAAACGATCTGGAAAAGTGTCACCCCTGTTTGAGGGAATGTAGGCCCCTTACTTCAACATTGCTAAGAATAAGGCCCATAGGCAGACTAAAAGGACTTAACAAGGACCATAAAAACACAACCTTGGACAAAAAAGGTCCGGCGTAAGGCGGAATACCACCACATCATGATATATATATATATATATATATATATATATATATATATATATATATATAATGAACGAGGGCTAAGCAATCAGAGCCACCCTCTCAGGCACACGTCTGACTGAAGCAACAGCCCACAGAGGGGCGACTGAGCCACAAAAAACAGCTCAGACAGCAACCAGAATAAGACCCAAGGGAAAAATCCACAGGGTAGACGGAATGAAAATTGATCCCAACAGGGACCATAGCACCACTTGAGAGATGCCCTGAGCAATCCCCAAGAGAACTCCTGACAAGAAAGCCTGAGTCAGACTTCTACAGGAAGGCAGACAGGACAGAACCTGAACCTTCAAAGTACCCAGATGGGGGGCCAACCCCAACCTATGCTGGAACAACTCTAGAACCCCACGAACCGAAAACGACCAAAAGGGGAGAGACCAAGACACGTGCCAATCAATATGGGTACACCCTAACCCATAACGCACGGAGGAAGAGGAAGCCAAGGAAGCTTGCTCCTAGCCCCCCATATACCAAGTCACCCAGAAGATAAGCCCGTCTCCAAGGGGCGAATGAATCAGCTGTCAAGCCCCAGACTAGAGTCTGTAGATTGGGACGACATAAGAAGGAGCCTGACAAGGGCAGAACCGCACACCTGAGAGAGCGTACAGGTCAACTGACCTCAGCAGAAGCATCTGCGAACCACAGTTCACTAGGCCACCCAGGGGCCATCAAGCTCACGGGTCTCATTATCAGCACAGCCGTGCGCAGAAAACCCACAGCAGGGTGAATGAAGAGAAGACATATAAAATAGAAGTCTATACACAATTTACTAAGCCCCCATGACCAGAGTCAGAACAATCTGGGACAGTAAAAACAAGGGCAAAGCCCCTATGATATAGGCGAGACCCCACAGAGCCACCCTAGTTGGCTCTCAGAGGGACACCAGGATAGCACAACCTGCCACTGAAGGACATCCATTGGAGCGAATACCACTGAGGAGCAGGGGACATAGACCCCCGCCCAGACCGGGATCAAGAGCCTACCAGCAGACAGGTCCTGAGGAGGAGAAGTCCAGCAGTATAGAGTCAACTGAAGGCTTATTGTTTTAACAAAGCCAGTAGGTAGATGGACCCTCTAAGGCAGTGGTCCCCAACCCCCGCTACCGGTCCGTGGCTCAAATGTTACCGGGCCCTGAGGCCCGCGCTGTCATATGTCCCACTCCGTCGCAGTAAATGTACTTACCTTCACCAAGCTGGGCAGCACGATCGTCCTCCTGCAGTGATGCTCTTGCTCAGGCACCACTAGTCGATCAGAGCAGAGAGAGAGACTTAGCAGGCCGGCAGGGTGAGTGCAGAGCAGATCAGCTTTCCTGTGCGGTTCTGCTTCTCTCAAGCACAGTGAGCAGGCAGGGGGCTGGCTCCTGACATCGCCCTCGCAGCTCTCCACTTGGAAGGGGGAAGGGGGCTCTTCAGCATCTGATCTGAGGTGTGTTTTATTTAAGATTTATTAATAAAAAAAATGTTTCTATGGGGCATCCTCCTGTGTAAATCCCCCAACTGGCCCCTTTCCCAGAGCCCACACATTACACACTATGCCATTAGATGGGACACAATCCCCAGCTATAGGTGAGCAGGGATGTGGCCGCAGTATAATGTGGTGTGGGCTCTGGGAAAGGGGGCACATGGGGGGCATCCCAACTTGGGGGAATTTACACAGGGGGCATCCCAACTTGGGATGCCCCACTGGGTTTTGTTCCTTGCATCAGGAGCAGCAAAATGGGATGCCCCCTTGTCTGAATCCCCCCGTTTGGCCTTTTTCCCAGACTCCACACCACATTACACTGTAGCCACATCCCTGCTCGCCTTTAGTTGGGGCCTGTGCTGGCTATTCAGAATGCGTCCCATCTAAAGGCATTGCAGGGATGTGGCTGCAGTGTAATGTGGTTTGGGCTCTGGGAAAAGGGCCAGTTGGGGGGGTTTCACACAGTAGAGGAAACCCAATTTGGCATGCGCCTGGAGTAGGGAACAAACCCACTGGGGCATTCCAATTCGGGATGCCCCACTGTAAAACCCTCCCTATTGGCCCTTTTCCCAGAGCCCACACCACATTATACTGCAGCTGCATCCTTACTATGCCTTTAGATGGGATGCATTCTGAATAGCCAGCACAGGCACGTCCCCAACTAAAGGCGAGCAGAGATGCGGCTGCAGTGTAATCTGATGTGCGCTCTGGGAAAAACGCCAATCGGTGGTATTTCACACAGTGGGGCATCCCACTCTTTCCAGTCCTATGGCACCGCCCCCAGCCACACCCCCAGTCCCACCCCCAGTCCCGCCCCCACCCCAGTGCCCCACCGGGCCGCGGTAAAATGACCAAATCCTGAACCGGTCCACGGTGAAAAAAAGTTTGGGGACCACTGCTCTAAGGGACCCCACACAGGAACCACGGGGGGTTTTGGAAGAAATTCCCCCCCCCTCCAACCTGCGAGACTTGGTACCCAAGGTGACCATTCACAGGAAGATGCAAGCAAGGAAGGGGGTGCCCCCTGACAGGGTCCTTGAATATAATCAGCTCAAGAGAAACCCCCGTACCAAGGGGGAATGAGCACAGACCTAGCTCCAGGGGTGCTGGAACCCCATGTAGGATCAATAACCTACTGTGCCGAAGAGCCCAAGGGCTCGGTATATAAGAGACATCATCTGAAACGCCACCAACGAGCCCACCAGCTGCAATCCTGCCTGGTGAAAGTAAGATGTCAGCAAAGGGGGACAGAGCCCCCGTAACCAGGAGTCCACTTGTTGCCAAGGAAGAAGGCACAAGCCTGAACCGAATCCAAGGAATGGCGATAGCGGATAAGGGACCATGAGGGATTGAGGTAACTGAGCACCCATCCAGTAACTCCCAGGGGACACCGCCGGCCGTCAAACCCACACGGCCTGACGTAGAGATTGGGGAGTAAGGAAAGACGACCCGATAGGTCCTAGTGCGGACGCCCCACAGGCATGTCCGAGACACCATCCCCATTCGCACCAAGGCGAGTAGCCTGGGAGGAGAAGAGAGGCCAAAAACAAGGCCTCAATCCGCAGGGTTGATCCTGCAAAACTGACTAGTAACGGACTTGGTATCCAGAAGACACAAGGGGAACTAACAAGATCCAGAACTTCACAGGAGACCGGAAGCCCCCCTTGCACAGGACGCCTGTGTCCCAAGACAGAGATATCATATGGGGACCACCTGTGAGAATAGAATTGCCAGGTCTACCATAGGCCAGCATGGCCTAGACTGCCTCGTCATTTTGAGAGAAGGAGGAAGGTTAAACCGGACCTTCAGCGTGATTTAATGAAAAGCCCAAACTCTCAAAAAACGGTTCCCCAGCATCTAAAATTAATATATTTTACGTTTTTAGTCACTAACTTATTATTCTTTCCCCCACTGGGCTGCAACTCTGTTCAGGAATTTAGGATACGGGCGCCGCCATCTTGAATCAGAAGCATTACACTTACTGAGGAGAGGAGAGTGGGATAAGGTACAGGGGGGCGGGTTATAGCTGTGCTTTGCTCAGACAGAGCAGAGCTGGGGTCAGATAAAGGTCAGCAGTCCCAGAATGCAGAGCAGCACAGTCAAGAGGCACTTCCTGTTTGCAGGCTGCCGATAAGATGGCGGCTTCCATAAGCCGCCATCTTGGATGTTTAAAGGCTCATAACATGCAGTAGATGCAGGTAGGATGATTTTTAATGTCGCCAATCTGTATGTACAGGGTGTGGGAAACATATAAGATATACTCTTATTCAGAGTGAAGGACCACTTTAATATAGAGGCCATAGCCCCATTCTGTTAAGGGCAACTTGTAAGTAAGCCCAGACTCTGTAGACCTAGTACGGCCTGCACCAATTCCTGAGGGGAAAACAGGGGCTAGAAGCACCCTGACAACTTTTGAGAGGGACCGCCCAGCAAATATCATCGTGTGTCCAGGGGAACTACCTCCTGGAACCACCAGAAGGAGAGGATACATTTCTAGAGAGGAGTAAGAGGCTGTAGCCGGCCCCTCGCCCAGAAGGGCGAGGGCGTCCCTTCATGCTTGGGAAGTCTTGGCAGATTTGGACTTAGCCCTGCCAGAGGGCCCAGGGCGTTGCCTGCCCCCCCCCCCCCATGGTGGAAATCCACACCAAACAGTTGGAAGCACACCTGAGGCTTGCGTTCGACGCTAACGTAGGGAGGGGGTGGAGTGTCCCTGCCCCGAGTAGGCCGAGACGGCCTTCTGCGTAGGGGAGCCTTACCCTTTTTTCCAAAAAGGTCCAAACGGGCCCCAAATAGGCGCCGTCCTCTGAAGGGAAGGCCTGTGACAGCCTTTTTCGTAGAATCGTCAGCACACCAAGGGCAGAGGTTCTAGCACACATCTTAATGGTGTCATCCAGCGCTGAAAGGATAAACCTCACGAACACATCGCAGTCTGAGAGCGCATCAAATACCCCCCAGGGGAGGTCCTCAGGTCGGTGGTCAAGTAGTTTTCTAACGAGAGTCCTGGCAGCCACCGCCGTGATAGCCGCGGCACAGACCGGGCGCAGAGCCGTCCCTGCACACGAAAAGGCGTGGGAAGCCAGTCTGTCAATGCGCCGGTCCTCCGCATCCCGAAGGGTACGGTAATAAGGAGCCGTCATGAAGGGGGGGTTAGTAACCCCTATAATCGGCGCATCCACCACAAGAGGTGCTGACCAAAAGTTATCCACCTAAGGAGGGAAAGGGTACTTCCAATCCCAGACCCCCGGGACCCCTTTAAGTTTAGAAGGCGATTCCCATTCTTGGGATATAAGATTCTGGAAATGCTCTTGTTCCAGGAATTCCAAGCGCGGCGGTGCTGTGTGGAAACTCTCCTTCTTAGGCTTGGAAGCCCCTCCAGGAGGGGAGATAGACCTCAAAGATCTTAATAAGAAGTTCATCTGTGTCACACAGGCCCCAAGAACCGGGCCCAGAATCATCGCGGCTCCCGGGCATCCCATCGGAGGAGCCCGAATCGGAGAACAGCTCACCTTCCTCAGAAGGATCAAGGTCCTGCATAGCAGCAGAGTCATCCGTATCATTAGGAACAGGAGAACCAGGAGGCGTCAGGGACCGCTTCCTTCCAGGGCCCAAGCGCTCCACCAAGCTAGACAGCACCTGCTCAGCCATAGACAGCCTGCACGGCACGACTGGTCATCCCCGCTCGAGTGAGACTCATCAGGAGTGAGATTTAGGTCCGGGGAGACAGGTGTATTGAAGGGAGGTGCAGCCACTGGCAAACCTGATTGCAGGGCCAGTGCCTGTTCAGCACGCGGTCCGCAGACCCGTGCTCTGTCAGCATCAGCATGGGGCTGATCACACACAGTACACAGCCGGTCATGTCCCCGAGGGACCCCGGACACATAATTCTGAGATGCCTCCATATGGTGATTATCTGAGCAGTATGCTCGCAGGGAATTACGCAATAGGCAACCCTGGATGCCCCAAGACCTGCTAGGAATGTGGGAGAATTTGTTACGTTGACCCGCTATAATATATGTCAGGCCGGGAGAAGCCACCGAAATTCTGGCGTCTGAAAGACATAATGGGACAAGAGGGGGTTGTCAGTGCCATGCGCAGCTCAAATAAAAAATCATAGGAACAAATACCACCCCGAAGGGCACTTACATGACCAAGGGAGGAGGCGGTTATCGCAACCACGCGCGCGCGAAGACGGTCAAAATGGCGCCAAGCGAACCTCGAGGGGCGGGCCTGATCAGGCTGTGACGCGTGGCGCGTCAAGCCGAGTCCCCGCCTCCCCCCAAAGAGCGCGAAGCTCTAACCAGCCCAACGTGAATGACAGTAATGGAAGTACACACATACAAAATGTAATTAAGGAGATTGCTCTCACACTAGAGAATGATGCTGCCGCTCGGGCTGCACACTAATGCAAGAAAGGTATATGGAGCAAGGAGCGCGGCACCGACACCCAAAATCCAATAAAATATCAAAGGCCTTAAACGTGTTCCATTACACTGGGACTGCCACACTTACACCCCCCCCCTTTCTTTTCCCCCGAGCTACGGGAGGAAGCGAGGGAGAAGCGGACCTGCACCCAGGGATTACCGCTATGAGGGGCAAGGGCAATAATGCGGGAGGGACATCTAATGGAGGCGTACCGTCGGCCTAAACCGCCTACCCTATGGTGGGGGATTGCGGTGGAGCATGGCTCCGTTAAGCACCCGAAGTGCTGCCTACCTTCACCCGACCCACGCAGCCCAGGCTGGGAGGCATATTCTTCACAAAGAGGATGGGTGGAAATAGTCCTGCAGGGCCTCGGGCTGTAAAGCCCCGCTCGCCTGCGAGAGCGTGATACTTCATGTCTTCGCAGTTCAGCACTGCAGAGAAATCTGGGGATTTGTGGGAGGTCCCTCGGTATATGTAGGGCCGGGAGGAGCCTGTTTTCTACATGTCTGCAGTGAACAGCGCCCTCTGGCGGAGGATTACCCACATGTAATTACTACATCTGGAGCAGGACGTGCTGTATGCTTAGAATAGTCACTCCTACTTTACTAAGACAGCCATATAGGAATATAAGAAGCTTGGAAACAACGTGCTGATAAGTAATTACAGGTATGAGGACACATTCCTAACACAAATGTTTATTTTACAGTCCAAAAGAGGAAAACAAAAAGGCAGAAGGCCAAAACCTGCCAGACAGCGAGTTTTCCTTTAAAGTGGACCGTCACCCAGGGGTGATCGGCCCGGGAATCTATAAGATTCCCGGGCCGATCACCTCCCTCACCGCGGGACATCCGAGATCGGGATGTCCCGCGGTGAGGGACCCCCCAAAAAAAAACTTACCTCATCGGCGACGGACGCGCTGTGTTGTCCGCCGCTGTCACCCGCTTGTCCGCCGGCGGTGATTGGTCAGCGCGGCCACGTGGGAGCGTGGTGAGGTGAGTTTTGGGGGCTTTCTGGGGGGTTTCAAAAGCCCTTAATCGGGGTGCTCCCCTGAAGTGGACCAAAACCCAGGATAGTCAAAATCCTGGGTGTTGGTCCACTTTAAAGCCAGCTATCCAGGAGGTTGTTCAATGGCAGAATTGCCTTGGGGGTAAGGGGGCTCAGACAGGCGATGTGTAATAAAAGTTATAAATACGCTGAAAAAAAGGTTAGGGCTGTCTGTGCCAGCGGGGCAGGGACCATTTACCGGGATAGTGAAAATCCTGGTGATTGGTCCACTTTAAGGATAAAAGTCCTTCTAAGTATGCATTATGAATCACAAATTGGACACATTAAACACTTACAACTTACCCTAAACAGAGGTGCAACTGCTGTGGCTGCAGACATTCAGAAATCATTCTGCAAATAAAGTCTGCATGTACAGAGCCTATAAAGAAATGAGTAATAGCAGATAATCAAAATATGACCATACATACAGAAATATGTAAAGTTAAAAAAAATAGTACCTGGTTCAGCTTGGTCAAGTATGGGACCAATCAAAGTGCTGCAGACTGGGTGAGCATATTTATTGCAAAACACAGAAAGTGCTGTTGTAAGAGCTCGGGGGGCTGGTGTAGTAAGAGAGAGCACCTACAAGAAACAGTATTCAGATCCAATATCTAACTGGGATACAAAGTGCAGAAAATTCTATACAGTAGACTATAAAAATGAATATAAAATGGCTAGCATAAACTGTCTATATAATCCACACTAAATTACAAACCTTGGGTCAAATTTATTTCTTGGAAGTTAAAAGTCGGTAAAAAAAGTTCCCCCCTCCTATTCATTTAAATACTTCCAATGATTTAGCAATGACTAAAAATACAATTCTGTGATTACTTACCTGTAGAATTGGTATTCTATACACAATGGGTAATACATCCACAAGATGTGCTGGACTGCAGAAAAACAGCTTGTGGCCTCTCCCGGCCCTATATAAGTCAGGGACGTCCCACAGATTCCCCAGTATTGACAAGCAGTTAACATATGGCCGGGAGAACAATAACCAGAATTCAACAATGAACAATCACCATACAGAGGTAACTAAGAATAATGATAACAAGGGTGGGGTGGAACAGGGCGTGCTGTATACATATAATACCAATTCTACAGGTGAGTAATCACAGAATTGTATTATTCTAAGTATACAGCACGTCCTGTTCCAGAATATTCCTTACCCATGGGACATCCAATAGCAGTGTCCGTAAGGCAGGGTGGGATCCCCAAAAAGTAACAGCGGGCAGTTTAAACCACTGCCGCCTGCAGAACTTTGCGACCAAAAGCAGCATCAGCTGAGGCCTTAACATCAACCCTCTAAAACTTAGAAAAGGTATGAACAGAAGACCAAGTAGGGCCTTGCAAACTTGTTCAACAGAAGCCTGGTTCTGAAAAACCCAAGAGACACCAATAGCACGAGTAGAATGAGCAGTAAGGCGGAAGGGAGGCTCCTTCCCCTTAGCAGAATAGGCCTGTATCATAGCCTGGTGGATCCACTTGCTGACAGTGGACTTAGCTGGAGCCAGACCCTTCCTAGGCCCAAATGGAAGCACAAATAGAGCATCAGTCTTCCTGAAAGATTCAGTAGCCACCAAATAGAACTTCAGAGTCCTGACCACATCCAGATAGTGTAAAACCCGCTCCTTAGGGTTACTAGGATTAGGGCACAGAGAAGGCAAAACAATGTCCTGACTGAGATGAAAGGCAGACACAACCTTAGGCAGAAAATCTGGCTTAAAGCGAAACACCACCTTGTCCTGGTGTCTCTCAAAGTAAGGGGGTTTGATGGAAAGCGCCGCCAACTCAGAAACACTCCTAACAGAAGTGATAGCCACCAAAAAGACTACTTTGAGAGTCAAAATGGACAAAGGGGCCTCACGTAAAGGCTCAAAGGGAGACCCCTGCAAGGCAGATAAGACGAATTTCAAGTTCCATACTGGTAACATAGGCTTACGTGGAGGACGCACGTGAGTAACCCCTTGGAAGAAAGTCTTGACCATACGATGGTGAGCAAAGGATCTTTGGAAGAAAACGGCCAGAGCAGAAACATGACCTTTGAGGGTACTAAGCTGAAGACCCAAATCCAAACCATGTTGCAGGAATTCCAGAATCCTAGAGACAGAAAACACCCTACAGGGAAGCGACAGACTCACACCAGTCAATGTAAGCATGCCAGACCCTATAGTAGATGGATGATGAGGACTTCTTCCTAGCCTAAATCATGGTATTAACAACAGAGGCAGGCAGCCCCTTCTCCATCAAGATGGAGGCTTCAGCAGCCAGGCCGTTAAAGCCAGCATTTTTAAATTGGGATGGCGTAGCTGCCCCTGAGTGAGCAGGGCTGGATCCTTGGGCAGAACATACTGATCTACTGCCAACTGCACGACGTCTGCGAACCACACCCTTCTTGGCCAACGGGAGGCCACCAGAATGGTTGACACCCCTTCCTGAGAAATCTTGCATAGCAACTTGCCCAACAGAGGAAAAGGAGGGAACACATAGAGAAGCTGAAAGATCTTCCAAGACATTGCTAGTGCATCCATGGCCAAGGCCAGAGGGTCCTGGGAGAGAGAGACAAAGACTGGAAGCTTGTGATTGTGGCGGGACACAAACAGATCCACATCTGGCTGACCCCAGCGGTGACACAGGGAGCGAAACACCCTGCTGCTGAGAGACCATTCTCCCAGACGAGAGGTCCCCCTGCTGAGGGAGTCTGCCTCCAGATTCTCCACCCCCGGGATGTACACAGCTGAGATGCAGGAAACATTCTCCTCCGCCCAAGACAGTATCAGGGACACTTCCTTGAGGACCCTCTTGCTCCGGGTCCCTCCCTGAAGATTGATGTAGGCAATCGCCGTCTGGTTGTTCGAGCGGACCTGAACCGCCCACCCCCGAAGGTGTGGAGTCAATTGGGCAAGAACCAACCTTATCGCCCTCAATTCCAGAATGTTGATAGGGGTGTGGGCCTCCTGAGGGCCCACTGACCCTGGAATTTCAGGGATTTTCAGAAGCCCCCCCAACCTGTCAGACTGGCATCTGTGGTGACTGTCTCCCAGCAGGGGGCCAGAAAGGATCTGCCCACCGACAGGTTTCCTGAGTCCAGCCACCACGAGAGAGACCGTCTGGCCAGAGGGGACAGAACCAACACCTGATCCAGGGACCGAGGGTCCCGATCCCAAACTGATAAGAGGTGAAGTTGATAGGGGTCTCATGTGAAACAGAGCGTATGGAACCGCCTCGGAGCAAGACACCATGAGACCCACCAGCTGCATCCCCTGCTGGATGGAGGGATGAGGGCAAGACATAAGGAACCTGGCTTGGGCCTGAAGACTCTCCACCTTCTGCTGAGGCAGAAAAATCTTGACCTGAGACGTATCCAGAGTCATGCCCAGAAAGGACCTCACCATTGACGGTGACAGGAAAGACTTGGGGTGGTTGATCACCCAGCCGAAAGACTCCAGTGTAGACACCACCCACTGAGTATCCAGCTCGGCCTGCAGGAGAGATTGAGACATGATAAGAACGTCGTCTAAGCAAGGAAGGATGCGAATGCCCTGAGATCTCAGCAGAGCGAGTACGCCCGCCAGTACCTTGGTGAATACCCTGGGGGCCGAGGTAATACCGAAAGGCAGAGCCACAAATTGATAGTGCTGATCCTCCAGAGCGAACCTGAGGAATCTCTGATGACCTGGAAAGACAGGTACATGAAGGTAAGCGTCCTTGATGTCTACAGAGGTCAAGAAATCCCCTGGGCATAATGAATTGACAGCGGAGCACAGAGTCTCCATGCGAAAGTGTTTGAATCTGACAAATTTGTTGAGGCACTTTAGATCCAAGATAGGTCTGATGGACCCGTCTTTTTTGGGAACAGTGAAAAGATTGGAATAGTAGCCTCTGCCCCTTTCCCTGTATAGTATGGATCTACACTATTTTAAGCGACTTTAGTATAAGTTAAGTTTTAACCTTTTGAGCTGGACACTTTTGCTTTTGCATTTTGGAAATGATTCAAGAGGTTTCATGGTCCGGGCTGGAAAGGATATAAAGGGTGAGCTGGTTACATTGCAACTGTCAGGGGAATGCATGACAAATGTATTGGACAGCACCAGAATGGGCGCGTCCACCTCAGGATGACATGACCAACGCTTAATCACATCAGCAGGAAAGGGATACCTTTTGTCCCAAATCTTGGGCACCCCTGGCAGCTTGCTAGGCCGCTCCCATTCTTTGAGCACCAGATTATTAATGTGCGACTGCTTAGGGAATTCCAAACGTGGTTTAACCGTATGAAAGAGTTCACCCTGCTGCTGCGGAGCCACGGCAGGAGGGGAGATACAGAGCACTTCAAAAATATGAGCCAAGAGCCTGTCAGTGTCATCTGAGGACCATAGATCTTCCCCAAAGGGAGACCCTGTACCACCATAAACCATGGGTTGCTCCTCAGATGATTCTGAATCAGAGAACAATTCCCCCTCCTCCAGGGGGGAATAACCAGTAGTGTCAAAAACTTCCTCAGTTTCCACAGGAAAGAGGGAGACGGTGGGAGACAAATGTCGCTTCTTAGCAGAAGCCTTACGCGATGCAGACCCAGCAATATATTTCTCAATGCTGGCTACCCGTGCAGCCAGATCAGGCTGAGCCTCCCCGCTGGTATGCTCCTTGTAGGGAGTCAGATGCAGGCGTGGGGGAGGGGTAGGCGAAGCTAGATAAGGTAACCTAGACTGCAGTGCAAGTACCTGCTGGGCGCAGGATACACATACCCTGACATCATCACCGATTGGGGATACCCCACACGCAACACATAGCCGGGCTTGTCCCGAAGGAACCCCAGGCTCATTATCCCCAGAAGCCTCCATATGGTCATTTGACCAGGCACAGTAGGCCAGTAAGGGTTAATGCTAAAGAGCTACCCGGGATGCCCCAATAGACCGCTAGGGAAGTGGGAGATAATGAGGGGAGAGGGCCGGGAGAAACCACAGGACCGAAGCTTTATCCCGCCTGAAAGACACAACAATATATTCCCATAAGAATAAGGCATAAGAAAATATAACAAAACATTTACCAAGGAGCCAGCAGCGACAGGAAGAAGACAAAATGGCGTCCGCAACTTCGAGGGGCGGGTCGTGGAGGAGGTAAATTGCATCGTCCACAGAGCCCGCCCCCCCCCCCCAGAAGAATGCGAAGCGCGCCCACGTGAATGGGGCT
This sequence comes from Gastrophryne carolinensis, assembly GCA_027917425.1. Taxonomy (NCBI): domain Eukaryota; kingdom Metazoa; phylum Chordata; class Amphibia; order Anura; family Microhylidae; genus Gastrophryne; species Gastrophryne carolinensis. The sequence goes on from CM051236.1 coordinate 350,710,274, forward strand.
GCCAGCCACGGAGCGCAATACAAACGCGCGGCAGCGCGGTTTAATAAGTAACTAGCACAATATATTTCTAAAGTCACAAAACACTAGACAACCCCCCCCCCCCCCGAGATCTCCCAGAGGGAGAATGAGGGAGGATAACGACGGAATACCCTGGGGGAAATGGCGCCCGGCCAATATGGGGAGTGAAGGTGGAGGAGTAATGGGAATAGGGTTTACCGCACAGAATAACCTGGCCAAACCCATGAGGCAGTGGGGGCATCCCAAAAGGCTCACCATTAGCCTAAACTGCCTACCCTGTTAGAGCAGGGACTGCGGTAGGAGCCTAGCTCCTCAGCACCAAGTGTTTCTATCGCCTACCTTCATCCGAACCTTATCAGCCGAGGCTGGGAGGCAGTCAATGGGACGGAACGGGCGGGAATAGTCCTGCAGGGCCGCAGGCAATAAGCCCCGCTCACCTGCGCCACGAGAGAGCTGTCTTCTATCTTCTCAGCGCAGACTGCAGAAATAAACTGGGGAATCTGTGGGAGGTCCCTAACTTATATAGAGCCGGGAAAGGCCACAAGCTGTTTCTCTGCAGTCCAGCACAGATGTGGATGTATTACCCATGGGTAAGGAATATTCTGGAACAGGACGTGCTGTATACACGACGAACACATACTTTTTCTGGTAGAGTCACTTGTGCTGCAACAGACAAACAGTGATCATCATCACTCTGTCTACCTACATCAAAAGGTATCAAAAACCACCTCACACTAGATATACAATGGGGCCATCAACATACTGAAGAATAGGCACTTAAAGAGGATATTCTAAAAGACTCCTTGGGGCATCCCAAATTGTGATGATATGCTGTGTAAAACACCCCGGATCCACAGATCTAATCACCTAATCCCCGCTCACCTTTAGCTAGCCATGTACGCACCCGTCCCCAGCCTTTCTGAATGGGCAGCGTGGGCAAACCACAGCTAGAAGATGATAACCCTTTGGCTCTGCTCGGCTACTTAATGGTCCAGAAGGCCTAGCCGTAAGCAGAGCCGCAGGGAGCCGAGATTATTTGAGAACACTGATTGGCTGAGCGTACTTGGTTTCGCCCAAGCCTGCACCGTGGGAGCGACAGAAAGATGAGTGAATGGGGCGACCTAGGGGTATACACACAGTGGGATTTGGGATACCCCCTTATTCGGGATGGCCCCACTGACAGAAATGACACACATTAGTGTGAAATTCCAGTGTGTAGTTCCACTTTAACTAGACACAACATTTAATAGTGCTGGCCAAGGCCATGTAGTTTGCCGACACAGACACTCTATTTCGCCAAGTGAGTACAGGGTACATACAAGGAATGCTTTTTGGCAAGAAGATCCATTCATTCATACATGTACACTCTCCAAAATACAAGGAAGCTCTAGCAATTACTTCTGCTGCTTCTCTGCGTGAGACCAAAACAGTTTTACGGAGTGGATCCCTGATTGGATCCAGTGTGAGGGAAATCCTTCACTGAATTAGTCAAGCTTACACCCACTTCAATAGACAGGTGCAGTTTGCACTACAAACAATGGCAAACCATACATGCAGATTCAGTAGAAAGAGCTGCCAATGTCCAAAGGATCAGATGGAGGCAACTACAAGGCTGACCATATTAGATATAGATCCTACGGCTCTAATTGGGGCCTCTTAATAGAGGTAATGGCCAAGGACCTTGAAGCTAATGGCTTTTTAAGGAGGATAGCGAATAACAAAACCTGCCAGTGCTTTTTTCTGGCAGGAGTCTGTACTTTAACATTTGATCCTATAGTCCTCACCTGCGTAAGTGGAGGTCAGAATTCAACGTCTGGTCTCCATTACTCAGGAAAAACAGGAAATGTAAAGTGTGATCTGACTCCTGAGAAGCAATCTGTACATTAGCAACTACACAGCTAGGGCAGACTCATCCTTTTTGGCCAGTTACCACCTCCTCTGCCAGCAGGCCTTGTGTCTGACTCACAGTCGATGGAAACCACAGCACAATGCAGTGAATATGGTTAGGAACTATAATGGGCCATTTCCACAAACAGATAAATTGACTTTTTGTTGTGTGCTATGCCTCAGTCACAATATGGGAAGGCACCAGGGGTGAAAAAAGACCATTAAAAAGGACCAGAAACTACTGTGGGTAAGTGAAATAACAGAGACAATTGCAAAGGTTGGAGGCGCAACTCATGAATGCCAAGACATAGTTGGGAAAGAGTAGGCCCCACTCTGGTCTTCTGACTGTACCGCTCTGCATTCTGGGATTGCTGTCATTTTCCGGACCCCAGCTCTGCCCTGTCTGTGCAAGGAACAGCTATAACCCACCCCTGCACTTTTCTCCCCTCTTCTCTCCGCAGTATGTGATGCCTTTGAGGCAAGATAGCAGCACCTGTATCCTAGAGTACTGAACAGCGTTGCAGCCCAGTGAGGGAAAGAATAATAAGCGACTAAAAATTCTAAATATATTCATTTTATATGCTGGGGAATATTTTTTATCAATATGATTCATCAAATGATGCTGATGGTCCAGTTTAAAAAGTAACTCATAACAAAGATCTGCAAGAGGGCCAGAATCGAACTATGGTTTATGAAACATGCCTTGACCATGTGAAAGAAGTGCTAAGTCACAATACAAAATGTCATACAGAACAAAACATCATACTTACTCTATCCAAGAAGAGACTAGTAGATAATGAACTGGCATGGGCATAACTAAGATCCGGGGATAAATAATCCAAGTGTATGCAAAGCTGTAGCAGGCATTTTGGGGAGATGTGTGAGACACCCACAGAAGACATAAGAGCTTGCAACTGCAAATAGAATGCAAGAAAAACTAAAAAGGAGGCCACTAAAATAAACAGCAAGCCTGTATGGAGAAAATGGGAAAAATACATTTATGCTAGACAAATAATCCAAAAACGTGTACCCCTTCTTTTACAATAAATGCTTGCCGTATATCATGGGTATCCTGCAGACAGCAACATCAGTCCCCTTAGTGTAGGAGTCATACTCTGTTTCTGATCAGGCCCGGCAGAAGGGAGGCTGAATGAAAGATGCTGCCCCTCACAACCAGAATGGGGAGAGCAGAAGGGAGACTAAATTAACCTTTTGCCTAGAAAGTCCCTTTAAGTTAAAGCTTCTGTTCTCTGTTTATAGTGCATAAGAAGAACAACCTGAACACCTTCTGGCTGCAGCCCTAAAATAAGCAGGTATACCTGTTTCTTACACCACACAGCAATTGTTATGGGCAGTTTAAAATACTGTATTTTTTTCACACTATAAGGCGCACTTGTCCCCCAAAGTGGGGGGGGGGGGGGGGGAGGGGAAATATGGGTGCATCTTATGTGTGTGTGAGGAGGAAGTTTGCAGCACTACCTCTGGAGGGATTCTACAGGTTGACTGTTATAGGAGGATGGGGGGGGGGCATGCAGGATTCTGCACACTGCCTGTTATGGGGTGAATGGGAGGGTTCGGCGATTTTCCTTCTCTAAACCCTAGGTGTATATTATTATTATACAATAGCATTATTGCAAGAACCACTAGAAATTCTGTATTTGATAGTAGACGATCTGGATTGCACTAGATTGGCTTCAATGCCACTGTAATACTGTTACTGTTTATATATATATATATATATATATATATACACACACACACACACACACACACACACACACATGTTCCACCCTATAAGACGCACTTATTTTTCTTCAAAAGTGGGGTGGAAATGTCAGTGTGTCTTTTCGGGCAAATGTAAAAAAAAAAACTCACATATATATTGCTCCCGCGCTTCTGGCCGGGCCGCAACACCTACGGGAGGCCAGAAGATAGAGTAGTGGCGGGCAGGCACTGACCAAAATCCCAATCATCCGCATTCTTTGCTGTCCCCACCGGCGCTTCTTCTCCAGCGGCAAGCACACAGTGCATACACCCGGTTCTGTGCAGTGGGTGGATGTGGTCGACGCAGGCCATGCCCATCCGCTGCACGGAGACGGATGAGTTTGCTAGTACTGCCAGAGAAGAACCAGCGGCGGCAGTGACAGTGTGGATCATGGTTGTCAGGGACAGCCTATGGTAATGGGAGGGGAGAATGCCACACTGTCTGTGGGAATGGAAGGGGGGAATGCCACACTGCCTATGGTAAATGGGGGTTGCCATGCTGCCTAAGGGAATGGGAGGGGGGAATGCCACACTGCCTATGGGAATGGGATAGGGGGAATGCCACACTGCCTATGGGAATGGGATAGGGGGAATGCCACACTGCCTATGGGAATGGGATAGGGGGAATGCCACACTGCCTATGGGAATGGGATAGGGGGAATGCCACACTGCCTATGGGAATGGGAGAGGGGGAATGCCACACTGCCTATGGGAATGGGATGGGGGAATGCCACACTGCCTATGGGAAATGGGAGGGGGAATGCTACACTGCCTATGGGAATGGGAGGGGGGAATGCCACACTGCCTATGGGTATGGGGGGAATGCCACACTGCCTATTGGAATGAGATGGGGTGGAATGCAACACTGCCTATGGGAATGGGATGGGGGGAATGCCACACTGCCTATGGGAATGGGAGAGGGGGAATGCCACACTGCCTATGGGAAATGGGAGGGGGAATGCTACACTGCCTATGGGAATGGGAGGGGGGAATGCCACACTGCCTATGGGTATGGGGGGAATGCCACACTGCCTATTGGAATGAGATGGGGTGGAATGCCACACTGCCTATGGGAATGGGATGGGGGGAATGCCACACTGCCTATGGGAATGGGATGGGGGGATGCCACACTGCATATGGGAATGGGATGGGGGGATGCCACACTGCATATGGGAATGGGATGGGGGGAATGCCACACTGCCTATGGGAATGGGATGGGGGGATGCCACACTGCCTATGGGAATGGGAGGGAGGTGCCACACTGCCTATGGGAATGGGAGGGAGGTGCCACTGTGTGTAAGTGGGGGATTCTGCACCTTGCCCATTATTTAGTTTTTGGGGGGAGGGGGTTGTTTGTGCAAAACATTTGGTTCATCATTTTATCATTTTGTTTTCTTATTTTCCTCCTCCAAATCCTAGGTATGTCTTATGGATATATATATATATATATATATATATATATATATATATATATATATATATATATATATATCATGTTAGCTTTATGCAAGAAGGAAACACAATATATTTTGTAAATATAATTTATGTTTTTTCCCAACCTAACTTAAAAGGGAATGAAAAACAAGTTTTTATCTTGTGTGCCAAAATTAAGTGTTTGAGGTGCTGAACCGTATCTAGTATTTTTATCAAATGTTTGTTTTATTAAAGCAGCTTTCACTATCTGGGGGGGGGGGGTGCCACTTAGTGTGTACGTCGGGGATTCTGCACCTTGCCTATTATTTGGTTCGAGGGGAAGGGTATTGTTTTGGCACAACATTTGGTTCAGAATTTTTTTTTTTATTATTTTCCTCCTCCAAGTCCTAGGTGTGTCTTATGGATAACTTTCCGCCCTTCCCGCGGCACCTGGGCAGGCACTCGTCCAATCAGCACTTTATGCCATGTACAGCATAAAGTCATTGCTTCGGAGAGACAGTTGCCATAGGGTGTGTGCAGGAGCGCACACGGCTGCGGCCGGCAATCGTGGCAAGAAACCAGGGAAAAGTTAAAGTGGACCAACACCCAGGATTTTCACTATTCTGGGTGTTGGTCCACTTCCGCGGGGCACCCCGATCGGTGTGAAACCCCCCAGAAAGCCCCAAAAACTCACCTGACTCCGCTCCCACGTGACTCGCTCCACCAATCATGGACAAGCGAGGTCCGTCGACGGACAAGGTGAGAGCGCCCGCCGCCACCTCTCGCGCATCCCTCTTACAGGGAGCGCGTGCCCGCCATTCACAAACTGCCGGTGCGGGTGCGCGCCCTGCTAGAGTGATGCGCGAGAGGCGGTGGCCCGCGCATGCGCCGTTGGAACGAGGAACAGGTAGGATTTGCGGGCGTCCTGGGGGGTTTCACACAGCGGGCACCCGCAGGCAGGGAGCTGATCGGCCCGGGAATCTTATAGATTCCCGGGCCGATCAGCGGTGGGTGTTGGTCCACTTTAAGTAATTCCATCCAATTTGTGGGGTAACTCTTGAAACATACACTATTAAATAAGAAAGTTCAACAAAGGGTCTGAACAGGGGCCAGTTCCGCTACAAAATGCTAAGCAGCAGAAACTAGCACACATGAATGCTTAGCGGAAGCTTTCTCACACGCATTTTCAAGCCTATTATTCAATTGAACATATTTAATTTGTATGTTCAAAAAATTCTTGCATGAGATCCAATTTTCCAAGCAAATTTCTTTTTTACTGAAGTTTGTTGAATCCAGCCCTTGGTGTTTAGTTGCTAATAGCAACAGATTGCAGGTACTGAAAAATGCTTCCATAAAACACTCATTTGCTAACAAAAGAGAAACATCTAAATAATACTAGATTGGCTCAGTGCTTTGAGGACAATATACGCTTTACATAAATGGCATCGAAAATGGACGTTCCCTTGAATTACCTTCAGATAAGCAGATAAGTAACTAACCACTATTTGACATTACTAACCTGGACTGGGCTGCACAATTCTCGTATTGTATTCATCTCTTTTAAAAAATCCTCGTCCATTGTCTGAAAAGCAAGAAGCAGCCTAAATGTAAGTTCTACATTATTAATGTATTTCCATCAGATATCATTGGGACATTAACGTCAGAGTAAATGGTGTTATTTAATAATTATTCCTATGCTGTAAGATTTCAAATTGGCCATTACAGCCAGGTCCAATAACTTTAAAGGGGAACAAAACCCACCTGCGGCCAGCCTGGAATCTAAAAGATTTCCATGCCGACCGCTAGCTTTTCTCTGGGGCAACCCAAATCAGGATGCCCCACTGTGCGAAACCCCAGAGTTCACCCATAAAACTCACCTTGCCATTCTCCAAGGCGCATGCGCTGGCTCTCGTCCAATGAGAGCAGTCTGCTGTGACTACGTTATTTGACAGGCGGTTCTCATTGTTTCGGATGGGGAGCATTGTACGCTCCCACCCCAGCCATTCAGATAGTCTGGAGTGGAAGCGAGTGCACGGTTGGGGATGCGGTAGCTCGTGCTCCCAATTCAAGTCAATGAGAGATAACTGCCAATTGATGTAGTCACAGCAGGTGCTTACTGGACGAGTACACGCACATGCACCGCTGAAGCACGGACAGGTGAACTTTTATGGATAAACTGGGGGGTGTCACATAGCAGGGCTCCCCAATTTGGGATGCCCCAGGGCCATTGAACAAGCCCCGGGAAAGTCGAATTTCCAGGTTTTGGTTCGCTTTAACAGCAAAAAATCTCTGCTGAGAACAATGGATCAATTTAAAATGTAAAAACATTTACTGAACATATTCCTCAGCTCTTACCTCATTCTCCATGTTTTGGTAAAGGAACTGATTTAGTTTAGGGGCACGAGCCTAAGATAAAAGACATGCATTAAAAGACACATTATCAGTGAGATATCCATTAACATATAGGGCCAAACGGTGGACCAAAACCCAGTATTTTCACGATCCTGGGTTTTGGTGCGTATTCTTGGGGCACCCTGAATAGGGAGGCCAGTGAATAGGGAGGCAGCTCCTTTCACCTAAATGCTTCAATGCCAGTCTGCTGATGGTCACAAAGAAGCCTGACTCCAAATAAAGCCTTTCCACTGTACAATGTAGAATAATCTGGACCATAACCTTACTACCCAGCTGGTAGTAAAGCTCTGACAGTTTGCAGCTTTATACCCGACGGGACAATAATGGACCAACTGCTCAGAATTGATGGGTTTTGGGTCCCCTGCACTCCTCATGTTGTACTCCCGTCTCTGAATTCTGGACTTGTTTCAAGTGCAAACAAGGCCTGCTCAAATATATAATTACAACTCTCACACTAGTGTACCCTAGACAAGGGAGTCCCAGTCGAGCTTCCTCTTTTCCTCCTACCCTGTCCACCCTTCTTTTCTTACACAGTGGAACATCACAGGTTTCCATGTTCCTCTTCTTTCACTATACTGGGTTTTACTTCATCCCCCTGGGGCACCCCGGTTTGGGATGCCCTGCTGTGTGAAACCCAGCTCTTCACCCAGGAACTCACCTCTCCTCAGGCCAATGGCACATGCCCAGCTTCGCGGCCAAAGACGTTGAAAGGAATTCCAGCCACACACATCGGCAGCGCACAGCATCACTTCCAACCTTCAGCTGTGTGTGGCCAAGAACAGCCATTCAATTGCGGCGGCCGTGGCCACACACAGCCGAGAAGGGATGCGAGTGATGCCGTGCCGGGCCCTCATGCGTCATGGCCTTGGCAGAGGGCTAAGAACTGCGGATGAACCAGAGAGTTCCACACAGCGGGGAATCCCAGTTCAGGATGCCTCAGGGAAAGGGAATCAACTGGCCCTGGAGTCTCATAAACTGGGCTGGTTTTGGCCTGCTTTAATGCATCATCCTAAAACAAGGGTGTTCAACCTTTAAACAAGAGCGGGCCACTTAAATGATTTGGAACCTGGTCGCAGGCCACAATGAAAAGGTTCAGAATTTTTTCATTTGGAAAAGCATAATAATGAAGATTTTGTACAACGCTCAGGATACTCACTCTCTCCACAAACGACACTATTATGTCCTTCCACTACAACCCTACATTCATATGTAACAATCCCCACATGCAATACACATGCCAATTTGCTAACCGCTCTAAATATATGGGCCCCTTATTCATAGGCCCTCTCCCATTGGTTTCACATCGTAACCATGTTCCCAATACTCAACCCATCTAAGCTTCCACCAAGCATACAATCATTAAAGAAAAAAATATTTTACCAAATTATTCTACCAAAGATGTCAGAGGTGGTGCTGTACAAACTATGTCACCATGTCCTCCAAGCCACCGCTGCCACCTCTTTTTGCCAATAAACCTCCCAGGTCACTCATGTCAGAACATGTCAGTTCTATCTACCCCTCCCACTTTACCCACAGCAGGCCAGGAGCCACATCAGATGGCTTTGAGGGCCACATGTGCCCCCCCCCCAGGGGCCGCAGGTTGGGCACGTGTGCCTTAGAAGGAACACTACAAAAACACAAAGAGAAAGCGATCTATATATTCACTACTCATTTTTTTAACTGGAAGTCCAGCTTCAAGATATAAAGGTGCATTTCCAGGGCTAATAATTATAAACAGTGGCATCAAGTTTATGATGAATGTGCTGCTGTTATTTGTGCATATGTAAGAGACACATCCATTTTTTTTTTCTTACCTTAATGGAAGGAGGTAAAGCTGGCATCTCATTTGTAGCCTTTTCAACCTCCATACTCGTGTCATGTGGCATGCACGATGATTGTGTGTCAGTGGACACTTCCTGGTCACAATCATTTATAAGACACACTTCTTTGTCTTCCTGCAATGTTTCACTCTGCAAATGTCCATGTTCATCTTGCGTAGAGACACCGTTAGTGAACCAGCCTAATTTAGAGTGCTCACATGGTGGCTTCATAAGCTGCTTGCAGAGTAAATGCAGATTATTCATGACCCCAGCACTAGGAACATGTGCTGGAACACCGGTCAGAAACTGTTGCTTTAAGTATAATAACCATGCGTCACAGGAGTCTGGTTCCTCGCGGATTGTTGCAGCCAAAAGCTCTATGCCTGGGCCCGGCAAGCGGTACAATAGGAAATTTAAGAGTCGGAATAAGTTCCTCTGAGTCTGCAGTGGAAGCATAGCAAACTTTGGTTTCCTGACAGTGAAAAAAAAAAACGATGATTTCACTATTGTAAAAGATTCATTTGAGAACAGAGAACATTTTTATGTAAAATTACCTTGAATATTTGAAGCAGCAACATTATTGAATAGTAACTTTGTTAATATTATACAGAAATGTATTACATAAATAGAACACTGATGATGCTTTTGCCACTGACTGGATGGAATGGTAAGCTTAAAGCGGACCTTCACCCTGAATAAGAGTCTATCTTGTATGTTTCCCACACCCTGTACATACAGATTACCCACATTAAAAATCACCCTACCTGCTTCTACTGCATTTTCTGAGACTTTAAACATCCAAGATGGCGGCACTGGGATTGCTGACCTTTTCCTCCCCAGCTCTATTTTGTCTGTGCAAAGCACAGCTATAACCCCACCCAATGCACTTTTCACCACTCTCCTCAGTATATGATGCTACTGAGTCAAGATGGCGGCGCCCGTATCCTAGAGTCCTGAACAGAGTTGCAGGCCAATGGGGGAAAGAATAAGAAGTTACTAAAGCAAGCAGGATGCTCGGCTGCATAGCTCGAGGCATCACCAGTAGGAAGAGGGAGGTTGTGATGCCCCTGTATAGAGCCCTGGTAAGGCCACAGCTAGAATACTGTGTGCAGTTCTGGAGACCTTACCTGCAAAAAGAGATTATTCAAATAGAACGTGTCCAAAGGCGGGCAACGAAAATGATGGAAGGACTTAAACTTAAAACTTATCAGGAGAGACTTAAAGAACTTAATTTGTACAGTCTGGAGGAAAGAAGGGAGAGGGGGGACATGATTGAGACCTTTAAATATGTGAAAGGATTGAATAAGGATCAGGAGGGAAGTGTTTTTAAGAAGAAACTTAATGATAGAACAAGGGGGCACAACCTGAAGCTAGTCGGGGGGGAAGATCAGGAGCAATGTTAGAAAATATTATTTTACAGAAAGAGTAGTAGATGCTTGGAACAAACTTCCAGCAGAGGTAGCTGAAAAATCAACAGTCACCGAATTTAAACATGCCTGGGATAAGCACACATCTATCCTAAGATAAAGAGTACATACAGTATACACATAAGGGCAGACTAGATGGACCGTATGGTCTCCTTCTGCCGTCAACCTTCTATGTTTCTATATTAATTTTAGATGCTGGGGAATAGTTTAAGGGTTTGGGCTTTTCATTAAATGATGCTGAAGGTCTGCTTTAGGGTATAATGGTACTCTATAAATCAAAGTACCTGCTTCTATGTAGGGCTACTGACCCTCCCGAGTACTAACGCTATGCGGGAAGTGTAGCCGACAGCAGTTAAACCGGACCAACATCTGTTTTACAAATAATGGGTGTTGGTCTGCTCTTAGAGCGGGGGCAACCCCCTGCACCCCCAAAAACCGTACCTGTCACCCCACTCCCTCCGCGATATGCAGGTGGTGGCGGTCACATGTCTGGGCACTGGCAAGGTCGAAGCCTGAAAAAGTGACATATGACCACTAACCAGACAATCACGCATCTGCATGTCGCCGAGGGAGCGGAAGGGGGTTGAACGAGGGGGAGGGGCAGCATTCGGGTTGTCCCCCGATGCAGACCAACAGACATTTTTTGTAAAATGGGTATTAGTCTGGTTTAAGATAAGAGGGTTTTCATGGGCTCTTGCCACTCTGTTTGTTAAAATTGATTAACACATTTGCTTGAACATCATGGACTCCTTATCTATACACATCTTCTAAGTCACCAAGTATTACATTGGTGGAATAGTACCACAACCATTTTTTGCATACTTCTTTGTGACAGACATCCTTCATTTTAAAGTGCATGTGAATTCCAAAAAACAACAACAAAAGACTATACTTACCTTACCAAGATCAATAATCAGCTGCAGCACGACTCACCTCAATTCTTCAGCAAGCACCCAGCGTTCCACTGAGATGCATGCTGGAGCCAAGGGAGAGCTTGTTCTCAGCACTGGAACTAACAGCAAAACCAGGATGTGTTAGGATGGGATCGATCCTATGGTTGGTAAGAGGAGTATAGAATGTCTATGTAAGACACAGGCTTTTCCCCTTATTGATTAACAAGTCAGTTATTGCGCCTGAGTACAGTATTGTCACAGGGTGTCTCTACAACAGTAAAACTGTTTCATTGATTAGATATGATTTATGCAAGCTGTCATCCAGTCATCTCCTCCTTTGGAAGCCCATGCTGCCCTGCAAGAAGGCTGACAGGGGAAGAAATCAGCAGCCATTTTGGGTAGTTCTTTGGGCAGGTAAAGCCCTTTTATACTTCCATAAGCCTTGACAATCTATTCAAAGATAACACTTATTCGATTTATTAAAAAAATATTATATAAAAAGTAGAGACAAGCGAATTAATTTGTTCAAAACGGAATTTGCTCCAAATTTCAGGGAAATATCGATTTGCCACAAATCTGAATTTTCTTGTGATTTGTAACGACCATATTTTTTCCTAAAATCCTTAAATAAAAAAATTAAAAACTCCCCTGCTCCCTAGCTGTCCTATGGTCTATCCTAGCCCGCACTGGGCTCCAACCACATTGCTCCTCCACCACAGGGAGAGGCTATTTATTTCAATAGATTTTTATTGAAAAGATCGTATCAAAGTTACAGATCAGACAATATTCTCCAACATGGAGAAGCTTATCACAATAGTCTGTATACAAAATAAAGTTTCATCTGATATACAAAGCCTTTGCGATACATGTAACTCAGAAGACCGCATTCCTAGCCCGGGAAGTCCCACGCCGAAAACCGAATTCGATCCAAGCAACCAATTCTCTACATATATTAGGATCCTAAACATTATAGAATAAGCCCTTACCCTTTGGAGCAGGAAGGGGTTTAAACCGTGAAATAAGGGAAGGGGGGAGGGCAAATGGGTTGGGAAGAGAGAAAAGGAGAAGAAAAAAAAAAAACACAAACGTAGACATAGACTAGAATAACTACCTTATTACACCCATAACAAAGTGTTATCAAAATTCCTAGGACCAAAGGTCCGTATCCAAGGAGTCCACAGTTCCCGAAATCCTTCCAAGTCTCCTCACTGAATTGCGGAGAGCTTATCCATAGACATAATAAAATTCACCTTATTAATAAGTAACCTAAACTTTAGGTCAGTTTTCCATGAACCTGCTATCACCTGTTTTGCGCCCGTCAGGATATGATAGGCTAGTAGCTTCTGATTTTTGGAACAGTTATCAATAGGGCTGTTTAATAAAGCCTGTGGTGCCTGCCTACCTAATACCCTACTTATAGCATCAAACACTGCTCCCCAAAATGATTTCACTTTGCCACAGTCCCACCATATATGTTTATAGGAACCTGCAACAGGGCACCCTCTGAAGCACAATCCTCGCCGATCTGCCCCAAAGTGGGGAGAGGCTATTTATAGGCAAGGAACAATGTGGATGACTTCTTTGTTAGTGTGGGGCTTTTCCGGACACCTCCCATCTCTATGTCCTATGCCCCGCTGTCTTTAGCACATAGTAGTTCACAACAGCAGTAGACGGTGCGGGACAGAAGAAGCCCAGTGGATAGCGAGAATAGCCAGGGCTGATACTTGATGGACATGGGGGATGCCATGCAGTTTTATTTAATACTAAAGGGTTAAATCCTTATAAATTAAAAAAAAACCCTTTTCCCCTTTTACGTACTGGTATATACTTTTCTCCAAGATTCTTTTTTCGTCCTCTTCCATGCACATCACATACCAGACCAGAGAGGAGATTTTAATGGCAGTTTTCTTTCCTACAAAAGGAGTCCACCTGGCTCTGAATCGATCCCCATATATGCCCATAGGATCTCGAAACTAATTTGGTGTATGTATTTGTGTTATTTTTTATTTGGTCAGGAGATCCTTCTATTTAGTCAGGTTTTCACTGTTTTGAGGGGACAGCCTTTTATCCCTGCATGGGGTCCAATTAGTTTAGGCTAATAGTGTACATTAACATTCTTCTCAGCTTATATTATTACTTACAGGATCATTGTTCCATTTGGTCCAACTAGCACAGGTACTTTCAGGCACAATTTCTCTATTATACTCATCCATGGAAATGGCCCAGGAAAGCTTTGCAGAACCCTGTGTGCTGCCACCAATCCTCTCTGTTCACTGCTCAGCGCCTGCAGCAAGAGACAGCCAGCTTTATCAGGATCATGCAATGAGGCGCTCGTCATTGGACTTCATACATCAAGCAACCTGAAATACAAACATATAGATTTACTTTATGTTCTATGACTCCTTCGCTTTCCTCAAACTTTGTCACAAACCCCCACTAATGTGCAAGTTCAGTGAAGGCTTAAAAGGCCAGTGACCAATCCAGGCAAACCACAGTGGTCTTACTTGCTGGGTTTGCTCACGCTGAGGGACAGGGGCATCTGTGTGACCACATTTTGAGGTGGTCATGGGGGAATAGAATTGAAAGGAGGGGCAAACTTGGAAGCCCTGCTTCAGGATCCAAAGCACACTGCAGGAAATAGAGAAAAGGTACATGACAGCCTTGTTATATCATTATTGTGATTGCCTCGAACCTACAGGCAAGATTCCACCTGGGCCCTTACATTCCCTGGGCAAAGAAACGCACACACCCAGCTCTCTCTTGGCCCACAGTACTGTTAAAGGCTAATAGGGTTTGCCTTTCATTGGCCAACAGGAACGTGTAATCACCCAGTTAATGTACTCACAGGGGGCAGGACTGTGGAATGTTGAGTTTTTGGGGGGGATTCAGACAGACATCCCATATCAATGTACCCAACAATGTTCAAGGGAGGTCTAGTATATAATTTTATCAGTAAAAAAAATATTCTTTATTGCTAGAAAAAAGTTGAGAAACACTGGTCTAATATATAGATCTCGTTCTAGGTAGTGCCTGCATGTTTTTATAGGTAATGGAGACATACTAGAGAGTATTAGGTAAGCCAATCATAAAATTCCCATTTCAGAATGCAGTACTGTTCTTTGTGTACAATGAGCAGCTGGAAAATACATGGGTATGGGCCTCTAGACCCCCCCCCCTCTTTTGGATCTGCAAAGAGGAGATTCAGCTACTCGTCCACCTAGTGAAAGCTACAAAAATCATGTTTATTGAGATAGCATCTGGAAAAATTATTATATAGGTATAAAAGTTCAGGACTAAGGTTTATCTTGATCTTATGTGGTCTCTCCGTGAAACGTTATCAGCAGTCAGGAAGAATAAGGGACTGAAAGCAAGACTTAAATTTCTTCCATGGCGTCAGTTTTGTATACTACAATAATTCCCTTGTGACCACACCGCAAAGGTTTACCTCACTTTGTCAATGATGACCATGGAGATATTACTTCACCAAAACTCCATCTGTGCCAATGGCACACACAATTTTGCTGTTATGCCCATTAAATCTATGACAAGTATATAGATAAGAACCAGATAGGACGTGAAACTTCCTCCCAACGGCAGACTATAATCAAAAGTCTGCTTGGAGTTGGACTTTTTGTGGGACACTTGAATGTGAACAAGGTGGCTCTCAGAGAGGAACTCGAATGTACAAGCCAATGTTTCTGACATAGTGAGAAGTTTTATTTAACATATTTATAACAGCAACAATTGTTTCCACAGAACATAGACTTTCACACTGACTCTAGTACCATAGTGAACCTGACAATTTACAGTGAGCACTACAGACAATTTCATCATAAACAGCACTCTGGCAGTTGCAGAAGGAAATAACAGCGCTACAGTGAATGGAGCAGTGTAATGCAGGTCCCATTCATCTGTTTGCATGTAAACAGTGGACCTGCTTTATGGGTTAAGTTATTTCATCATCCAAGGATTGGATAACTGAAATTAAGTTCTTCAGCCCTACCCAGAAGCTGAACACACTGTGGCATGCAGGTTTTTATTTTTTTCAATACCCATATCAGGAATTGCACCTTCCCCTCCCCTTGACAGCCCTTTTTAAAGTGAACCAAAACCCACCCTGCAGTCTGAGACTCAAGGACAGGCTTACTACCTCCCCAGGGGCATCCCAAGCGCCCCTATATGTGAACCCCCCCAAGGCATTCAGTAAGCTCACCTTTCCCACAAGCCCACAGCGCATGTGCGAACCGGCATCACTCGCTTCCCTCTTCGGGCACAACCCCGCCCTCCGCAATTGAATGGCTGTGTGGGGCAGCGCACAGCCGAAAGGGAGCCAAGTGATGCCGGTGCTGCTTGCAAGTGCGATTAGGTTTTGAGCCAACTGTTCTAGCCAAAGTGTGGGCCCAAAGAAAGGTAAGTGGATTCAGCGACCAGGGGGCACCACAGGGGATAGTGAAAATCCCGGTTTTTGGTCTACTTTAAAGCAGACCTAAACCCTCTAAAGAGACACCCCCCCCCCCCCCAAGTACCCTGGCAATACTGCAGGCTTAAGAAAAAAAATAAAAACTGCTTTTTTTTGCTGACTGGCTAACTTAAACATGCCCGCTTGCCGCATCCCTCTAGTCTGAATTAAAACAGATCGTGGTCAGATCATAGTCGGCTCAGGTCATTCATGGTGAAATCAGATCAGATCAAGTTAATGTGCGCCCAGGCTTTCTAGCAGGATCCTGCACTACCTCAAGGGGTACTGGGTCCTCTCACTGCCCCCGAGACGAGGCACCTGATACACTGGATGACAGGGGCAGCACACACGGGCTGGAAAGTATAAGGAGTCAAGCTTCTTATTCCATCAGTCAGGCACAGCTCTATTCTAGCACTGCTAACCTGCCCCTAGGAAGCGGACTCTCCGTCACTCTCTGTGCCACACAGCGCCCAATTAAAGTCACTGCCAAGTGCCCAAGCCCGCCACTAGGCGAATCGGCAAGGTGATTGGCCAGCAGCAGTTCACATGGCGCAGCTTGATGATGTACAGATGTAACGTCCCGGTGATTGGCTGTGGCGTCAGAAGGAGAGGGCGTGCACCAATCCCAGCTGTGGCAATACATGGAAGCTGGGGGTAGATCATGCTGTAGGCGCGTGCTGGCGTTATGTTGTAAGAAAAGTGGCCTTAGATCCTAGTAACAGAATAACGCCAGCTGTGATTCATGACAAGTGGAACAAATGTGTAAATATTAAAGAGGAGCATCGGAGGAACTGGAGAATAAGACTTCAGGGCCACCCCACAGAAGCCCCGTTTCACTCGCCTTGTCCTGGAGCCCTCGCTGCGTCTCTGTACAGCGGCGCATCCCAGCTCACCTCTAGCCGCGTGCACACCCGCAC
This sequence comes from Gastrophryne carolinensis, assembly GCA_027917425.1. NCBI lineage: Eukaryota > Metazoa > Chordata > Amphibia > Anura > Microhylidae > Gastrophryne > Gastrophryne carolinensis. The sequence goes on from CM051236.1 coordinate 350,727,284, forward strand.
CCGGCCTTTGTGAATTGGCGATGGGGCATGCAATCGCTAGGAGATGAGCGGGGGATGCGGGGCACTCCCTTCAGCTCCGCTCGGCTGCTGGCTATTAACGGAGCTTAGCCAATCAGCACACTCGTCCGAGTCTGCATCGTGGGGGTAACAGAAAGGTGAGTGACCTAGGAGCATACACACTGTGGGGCATCCCAATTGTTGTTCGTACAGCCAGCAGGAGGCAGCAGCCTGCCAACTTAGTTCTTATAGATTCAGCACCATTTGAGGATGTAGCATTAAAGTGGTCCAAAACCCACCCTGGAATCTATAGATTCCAGGGCAGGCTTACTTTCTCCCGTAGGGGCATCATAAACAGGGATACCCTGCTCTGTGAAACCCCCGAGCCTCCCTTCACGGCTGTGTGCGGCCATGTTAGCCGCAACTGAATGGAGATGAGTGATACCGCAAGCTGCTCGCAAGTGTGGCTAGGGTTCCATCTAGCTGGGCTGTGGGCTCGAAGAGAGGTGAGTGAGCGACAATCCCAGGTTTTGGTTCACTTTAGAGTGAAACAAACCCCACTGTGGCTATTGACCTTCCTAGAGGGCATCCCAGATTGGGATACCCCACTGTCTGAACCCCCTGGGGTGCTGCTGCACTTAACTGTTCCAGGGCCCTAAATAATGGAAAAAAAAAAGATTACCAACAACAAAGTCAGCTTAGAGCGGAACTCTGTCCAATCAGAGCCCTTTGCCATGTTTACATCCTTCGACAAAAGACAATAGTATCCCCGGCCGTGCACATGCTCCCGTCCAAACCCGAATAATTGGATGAGTCTGTGCATGCACCATTGGAAGGTGAGTTCTTATGGGGGGTCCCGCATTGGGATGCCCTGGGGAAAGCCAACGGTTGGCCTGGAATCTTTGTGTGTCTGTGCTGCTCACCTTGCCACAGCCTGATCTTTTCCTCCGCGGCCCGCTGACACTCTTCCTGATGATGGCAAGGCTGACAGCTCCTCATCTTCAGGTGTGCGGTGCTGCTGCCTGCATGATGTGATGTCATTCACTCCCACCCTGCTGTCTGTGTGCAGTGCTGCATACCATGTAGCCAGTGGGCGGGGCCAATAGGAATGGCAACACAGGGCCCCGCCACCATTTATAAGAAAATCGCTGCATCTTTAAAATAAATACTGCACTTAGAGGACTTGGGGGCCCAGGGCAAATGACACTGATGCCCCCCCAAATGCCAGCCCTGCCAGGCGCCCTCGGCGACGGGAACATCCAGGAGGCTCCCACCCACCGGCATTTAGATAGGCTGGGGATAGGAGTGCGCACGCTGCTAGGGATGTGCCCACTGCACTCCCATTGCTGAAGCTCTGTTTGTAAACATATGCAAATGGCTCATGAGTAAGGGCTGAGTTTGTGCCCGAAACACGTTGGCATTCCGCTTGCTTTACGTCGACCTGTATTCGTGGATGGAATTCTTTTAAAAGATTTTTGTATGGAATAAACGTGGATATGATATCCTTTTAAAAACGGATTAAGGCTGGCGTGCTTATTAAACCTGAGTGGACGAGAGACAGTGCATGTGCCACTGGACCCATTGAAAGAAGTGAGTTTTTCTGGGGGGGGGGGGGGGTCACACAGCAGGGCATCTCAATTCAGGATGCCCCGGGGCACAGAACAAAACCCGGGTTAGTCAAAATCTCTGTTTTTTGTTCCCGCTTTAAAGTGATCCACCTGTTTTTTTAAAGTGGACCAACACCCAGGATTTTGACTATCCTGGGTTTTGGTCCACTTCGGTGGGGCACCCCGATCGGGGGTGCCCCGCTGTGTGAAACCCCCCAGAAACCCCAAAAAACTCTCCCCGCTCCCACGTGAACGCCGCAGCCAATCCCCGCCAACGTCTGGACGGGGGACAGGAACGTACAAGCCTCTTCCGCCGCCTCCCGCGCGTCACTCTCGGCGCCCGCGCCGGCCATTCACAGAGGGCCGGCAGGCACTTCTGGAGGGGCGCGCGGGAGGCGGCGGATCAGGTAAGGTCTTTTTGGGGTTTCTGGGGGGTTTCACCCCACGGGACATCCCGATCTCAGATGTCCCGCGGGGTGGGGGCTGATCAGCCCGGGAATCTTATAGATTTCCGGGCCGATCACCCCTGGGTGTTGGTCCACTTTTCAGAATGGCTGCTGAACTTGGTTGGGGAGGGGGCTTTGCTGATGCATCGGTCCATAGACCTCCAGCAAGCCAAGCTTTAGAGAAAACCACATAACTGCTGGCAGCCAATCACATGACCTGGTTTCAGACTGCTGTTTTATGTCCACCTGTTTTCCTCCTGCTCCTTTAGCCCCATTCACACCTATGCAGCTCAGATGCAGTATCCGGACAGGTGTGAAGGTCAACTAAAACAGAACCAGCTTCTGCCATCACATCTGCATCCGATCTGCAACAGCATAGGCTTCTCCTGTTCATTTTTGTCTCCCACATTACTTTTTTTCATCTTCTTCCTTTGTTTCTCATTTTTTCCTTCATCCTCTTGCCTCCCCTTTTTCTTCCTCTTTTCTAAGTTCCCCCATTATTCACCATGTTTTCACATTTCACTAATTTTCTATAGTCCTTATTCATCCTTAACTCCCTTCATCTCATACAATTTGATTACCATCCAATTTCCTTGTTTTCACATAATTTGCAGTGATGGTAATGCTGGGTGTTTGGATGGGATCACACTGCAGTGCCGTGGGGTTACCCACTTTTCCTGCACTAGGTCAAATCATGGTTAGGGAGACGGGAGGTATGCTGGAAGGAGCGACCCCTAGCATGTGATGCAACCTTCGCACCTATTTTAATGTGCCGCCCTCGCCATGTCACTTAGGTCCCCGGGGTGCCACCTGTCCATATAAATAATATATAAGTAGCCCTACTGCTTATATAATGGTGAGAAAAGCCAGATGTTTCCATTTTACTACAGGAAATCTATGACTAATTATTACTGGCCATTTATGAAGGAGACAGGGCCTTATAAAATTGAGGAGTCAAAATTCAGGCTTTGGCTTTCCAACTTCACAGCCCTGCTGTGAAACTCCAGATATCTTTACTCACTCCACATATCCACACTGTATATACAGAATCCCAGCCCAGAAAAACTCAGAGATGGCCATATAATTGACCTCCTCTTTATTAAGCTCTGCTCTGTATCTAACCTCTGCTCCCCCTCTGTGACCACAATCTACTAACATATTTCTATGCAAGGACTTATAAAACCTAGCTCTGTCTTACTTCAGCCTCTTCAGACCTTGACCCCATTCACTGACATAGATGCTGCAGACTGACATTACCATAATACACTTACCTCAGCTCTAGACTCTGCCGCCCCCCTCACTTATAGCCACCCCGCCCAAAAAAACGGCAACCATGGCTAAATGCAAGCACGGGCAGACTGCTATGGCAGTGTTGAGCTGTGGAATGGCAATAGTGAAAAATAAAAGCCAGTAAGGACTTTCTGTTCTATAAATAAGCCCTTCCGGAGCTCATGGTTTACATTTGTCTGCTAAGCAAGCATAATTCTCTCTACTTATTTTTGCACAAGCCCGGAATCCCAAACAACTATTCAATCCTTTCAACTCTCTACTCCAACCCTCACTCCAACCTTAAAGTGGACCAACACCCAGGGGTGATCACCTCCCTCACCGCGGGACATCCCGATCTCGGGTGAAACCCCCCCAAAACCCAAAAAAACCTTACCTTACCTCCCGCGCGTCCCTCTAGACGTGCCCGTGCCGGCCGTTTGTGAATGGCGGGCGCGCGCCCTGTAAGAGTGACGTGCGGGAGGCGGCGGCGGACACGCTGTCTTGTCCGTCGGCGGGGATTGGACGGCGGCGTGGTGAGGTGAGTTATTGGGGCTTTCTGGGGGCTTTCACACAGCGGGGCACCCACAATCGGGGTGGCGCCCCGAAGTGGACCAAAACCCAGGATAGTCAAAATCTTGGGTGTTGGTCCACTTTAACCTCTGTATTCACCCTTTCATGCTCCACTGGCACCTTTCTTTTGTCTTACAAACATGCAGTTATTAGCTAATCAAGAAACCCTCACTGCCCTCTCCAGCTACCGCTCTACCTCACTACCCCCCTTCTCCTCCAAACTTCTGGAACAATACATCCACTCAGAATTAGCACACTATATCTACCTACCCCTACAATCAAGAACCTGCCCTAACCATTTCACTGAAATTTCCCTTTTTCCTGTTCACTGCTAAACCAGAGGTCACTACTCCATCTTCATCCTTTTTGACCTATCTCCAACCTTTGACACTGTTGACTATTCCCTGCTTCTTGATATCCTCTCCTCTCTTGAGGTTCAATGCCATTCACTCTCTTGGCTCAACTCCTACCTCTCTGACAGCTCTTTCAGGTTATCTCACTTCAACATGGTTTCTTCCACCGGTTATCTTTCTGTTGATGTGCCACAAGGTTCTGTCCTAGGCTCCCTACTTTTCTCAGTCTACACTTATGGTCCTGGTAAACTTATAACTTAGCTAGACTATCAATACTACAGTTATGCGGATGACACTCAAATATACCTCTCTGGCGCATTCACTCCCCCCTACTGTTTCGCCTCCCAAACTGTCTTAGAGCTATATCTTCATTCATTTCATCTAGTTTCCTCAAGTTAAACATGGATAAGACAAAAAAAAAAGTTTATTTGATTACGATCAAAACCGGGGGGGGAGGGGGGCAAAATTCCCAGTGGCAGCACTGGTGGTGAGCCACAAAGGAGAGTGTTGCAGTGGTCTATTTGGGATATGACCAAAGCATGAGCTAGCATTTTAGTGGTGTAAGGTGAGAGGAAAGGATGGATGCACCCAATGTTTTTAAATTGGGGACAGCAGGGGAGCAGGCTAGGAAGTGAATATGAGGTTAAAATGAAAGGGTTAAGTCCAGAATGACTCCTAGGCACCGAACTTGGGGAATTGCAAATATTGTATAAATGTTAACAAAGATGTGTAAGAGAGGGAAGGGGAGTTAGATGGTGGGAAAATTACTAGTTTCTGCTTACATTTACAAAAAAAAAAGTTACAAAATTTATGGTGGCCCCATCATGTGTACGGAAATGAGCCCCCCATCCATGTGCCATTATGGGGGCCCCCTTCATGTGTATGGAAATGAGCCCCCATCCATGTGCTATTATGGGGGTCCCTTCATGTGTGCAGAAATGAGCCCCGATCCATGTGCCATTACAGGATCCCATCACATGAGTGAAATTGGGCCCCCCATCCCCGTGCCATTACAGGGACCCCACCATGTGTTTGAAAATGGGCCCCCCCATTCATGTCCCATTAAGGAAACCCATTAGGTGTGCAGAAATCAGCCTCCCATATGGTGTGCGGAATTGGGGCACCCATCCTTGTTCCATTATGGAGTCCCCATCAAATGTGTGGAATTGGCCCTCCCATTCTTGTTCCCTAACGAGGTTCCCATCTGGTGTGAAAAACTGGGTCCCCCCATCCTTGTTTCATAACGTGGCCCCATCAGGTGTGCAGAAACGGGGCCCTATGCATGCGCCATTAAGGAGCCTCCATCAGGTGTGCAAAACTGCCTGGGACCCCCATCCATTTGCCATTAGAGGGGCCTTCCTAACCCAGTAAACAAAGTAGGCACTAGATAAAAAAAAACCTTATTCAGTTTTTTTGTTGACCTCCAAACTGAACTGCAGTTGTGCAAAAGCAGGTTTGAAGCAAAGGGAGTCAGGACGGTGGGCATGGCAAGTGGGGCAGATGTGTGATGCGGTGATGCAACGCAGGTGTGTGGGAGCCCGATGTCTGGGACAGGGGTGGAGGGAGGTGCTAGCGACCTTTTTTTGTTGGCTCTTCTGTAAGCGGCACAGCCATGGCCAATCCAGTCTTCTAGAATGCTCTCCCCTGCTCAATTTGTGACTCCCTAACTCTTCTAAGCTTTCAAAAGCACCCTTAGAATCTACCTGTTCAAACAAGTATACAATCTGGCTTAAGCAATTCTCTAAAGAGCACATGCCACAAAGCTCAATACTATTTGTGACCCTTCCCTTTTGTCTGCACCCCTTTTCCTTTAGACTATAAGCTTGCAAGGGCAGGTACCTTCTTTCATGTCTGTAATTACTGCTCTTCACAGCATTACAGATGATGATGATATTTATAAATAAATACTAATAATACTTGTAGTCTCGGTTACTGTATTGGTGAAGTGAATGTGTGTAAGGCCAGAAAAATGATGTAAGCGTGTAATAAGGCAACAGATAAAGGTAAAACAGATACTGTTCCCTTATGTAGCCTGCTTATACTGTAAAGTGTTGTGTTGTACATTGAAACTTATACTCACTTTACCTCCCAATCCACTCAATAGTCTACAACTGTGTCATGTGACAAGATTTATTTAAAGTGATTGTCCAGAAGCACTTAAAATGATTCCCATTGTGTGTGGGCTACACATTGTAATTTTTTGAAAAGGATTTAATATTCTAAAATAACATTTCATCGAATTGTGTGCTGTCCTCTGTGATGCGAGTGGTAGGGGTGTATTGCATTGGTGTGAGCTGGGCTTGAGTGGTTGTGGAGGGCTTCATTCTAGCCCATGGCTAAGCCCCTCTTAGCCATGGGCTAGAATGAAGCCCTCCACAACCACTCAAGCCCAGCTCATCCTGACCACAAAACAAAGCCTTGTGTCAGGTTGACACCCCCTGTGTCAACCTGACACAAGGCTTTGTTTTGTGGTCAGGATCAGAGGAGTGGTGCTGGAGGCAGCATCAGGTAAGCAATTGATTTTAAAGTTTTACTGGTCAATCTCTTTATATGCCTTCCCTTTCAACCTATATAGATTAGTTATGGCTAATATCCCATCCCCTCTGGTCTCCAAGGTTGATGTCTCTGGCAATCAGGAATACATTGAGTGGTACAAATAATGTTGTATACATAATGTGTACCCGACTTACTGGGACTGAAACCTTTGTCCAAACAAAAATAAAATGCTATACTTACCCCTCCCCATCTGCTATCGGGGGCGCTGTCTATTTCTCCCACCACCGAGTGTTATGCTCATTTCCAAATCACATGGTCCCCATAACTACACATTTTCCCTGGCACTCCCCTTTTACAGATCAGCATCCCTTGCTGTGTGCATGCACCTATTGGCTCAGCAACTTAAGTGGGGTTCAGGAGTGTTAATCTGTAAATCCATTTTGCAAATGCTGCCCAGAGCACTGAGGAAATATGTTGATCAGATGAGAGAAAAAAAATTAACTACCTGTCTTGCCTCAGTGCATAGACAGTGACACTAAATTCACCTGTTTGGTGAATGTGATGTATCTTTAAAGGGATCTGGCTCCCACCTGTGGCACCTCATGCTGTCAAACCACACCTTCTCAGTCCTTCCGGTTCAGCAAGGGTCTATATTGCTGTATTGTTGAGCATATAATAGGGAAGAACAGTCCAGAGTTTGTTCATTCCAGGAAACACCCCACATAATGACCATGTGCAAATCCCACCAACTTACCCTAAAAATGGGTGTGTGGTCCTGTGGTGAAAAAATATATTCAGAAGCAAAATGTCTTCAGCAAATGCAATGTTTATTCGGTTAACCGGGGGCCGATATGCCTCTATATGCTCAATTCAACGGTTACTCTGCGTTGCTTAAATACAGTTTCAGACAAAGAAGCTTAAATGACCATTCGGATTGGATGGCTGGACACGTGTCAGACTTCCATTGGTCATTTCGAACATATACAGACATATATGGAAGGTATAGCTCAGACATGAAGAACATCTGTTTCTCATCAAGCAGACACAACATTCCATTCTTGGTAATGGTTTAAACCTATGAGGAGGGAGAGGTGAAAATCCCTCCATCCACTGGAGATGTGAGAGATGGAATACACGCGGCTCATAAAATTAAATCTAAATATAATATCTAATTTTCCACTTCAGTCCATGTGTTGTACATACCTAACTTAAGTGAATGATGGCCTTTTTCCCAAGACGTCCTCCAGGATGGCCCAGCCGAGTACCTCCCCCATCCTACAGGAAACACAACTGAACATCATAAATACCCCTCCCCTTCCTCCAGACCCACAGTGTTTTGTGTTTCCTCCCGAGGAAACATGCTGGACATCGTCCCACTTGTTGTTTTATTCCCAGGGCGAATGGCTGGTCCAGACTCCCTCTCGGAGCACATGGCAGAAGCCATACTGTTTGCTGTTTTGGGGGGTGGGGCTATGCGTTCCAGTGATGCATTTCCTGGTGGCCGGTTGTCGGCCCCGCACCCCAAGTGCATTTTAAGGCCAGCAAGGCCTCAGGAAGACGCTGGCCTCGTGCTGCTGAACAAAGCACTCCAGACTGGGCAAATTGGTACCGGCGGCACCCCCGGTAGGTTTGCTGAAACCGATGGCAGGGGACGGTTCTGCAAATGGGGTAAGTCGGGGATTAAGGGGGGCCTTCAGTTCTCCTGTGTTCCCCCAAACCCCCTTCCCACACCCCTCACTTTCACAATAACTAATGGTATATTAAATTGTGTCATTGTAGGCTTAAGAGCCCAAAGTAAAGGAAGCTAAAACCACTAAGGACCCCAAAAGAGACTCCAGAAGGCATAGGGAGTCCAGGGAGCAGAAGGAGCCCAGGGATAGAGTGGGTCACCTTAGGTCATGCTCCAATTGTTTGGGTCCTCTCCCCGAGGGGCACTCCAAGATGCTATGTAAGGAGTGTTTGAAAGAGGCTGCGGGGGATAGTGTACCAGAGGTCCTGAAAAGATATTTTGAGAACATTGACTCAAAATTATCTGACACTCTGGAGCAGTTCAGGTCCCAGTTTTTACAGGTCCCTGGGGATAACTTAGAGGTTGGGCCCTCTTGTTTGCAGCTACCAGCTGCTCAGGAGTTACCTTCCGCTCAGATTCCAGAGGTATCTATTAGAGTGGTGCGGACGGAATCTTCGGATGAGTCGATCCATTACTCTGCTAGAGAGAAGGGATCGGAGCCCTCAGCTTTTGACCAGCCAGGAAGATTTAATTTCTGTCTGGAGGATGTTCCCGATCTTGTTAAGGCTGTTCGGGCTTCCCTTAGTTATGGGAATGAGAGCAGAGCACTTTCACTTCATGACTCTATGTATAGAGGTTTAACTGTGAAGGAAGAGCCATATTTCCCTATACACTAATCTCTTATTTTGGTTAGGGAATGGGGAGCTTCGGAAGCTCGCTTTTTCTGTCCTAAATCCTTGTTGAGAAGATTCCCCCTTGAGGAATCAGATGTTGAACAGTGGGCAAAATGTCCCAAGGTGGATGCCCCTCTGGCACAAGTATCAAAAAGATTGTATCTGTCCTTTGATGATATGGGTTCACTAATGGATCCAATGATAAGGGAGCAGATATCCTCCTCAAAAGAGCCTGGGATACTGATTCTTTTTTGCTTAGACTGCTGCTTGCAGCCGATTGCCTCAGCAGGGTGTCTGAGGTATGGTTAGAGAAAGTAAGGACTAGTAATAAGGAAGGGGCTCCCAAGGAGGAGCAGTGAATTATATGTCTGACGCAGTGTCAGAAGCAGTCAGAGCCACAGCAAAAAATATGGCTCTGATTAATTCTGCTCGCTGAGCACTTTGGCTCAAGACATGGCAGGGCGACCAAACTTCCAAGACGCACCTGTGTAGTATCCCTTTTGAGGGAAAACTTTTGTTTGGCTCTGAGTTAGAAAGAGTATTAACCAGATCCACGGAAGCGGGGAAGAAATTCCCTGCTAAAAGAAAGTATCTTCAGCCTCCCAGATGGGAAATGAAGAGGCCTAGATTTATGCAGAAAGTGGGCCGGGCTCAGGATGCTGGGAAGCCATGGGCTTCTCAGAGATTGAGGGGAAAGGGGGGTTTATTGTTTAAACCTCCACAACCCCCCAAACAACAGCCCTGATACAGGCCCGGTAGGGGGGAGACTTCTGCCTTTGTGCTTCAGACAATTCAGGACGGCCTGCGTCTAGAATTTGTCTCATGGCCGGAGAATCATTTTCAGGTAACCCAGTGCCCCAAGGAAAGGGACAAGGCAGAGGCTCTTCCTTTAGTGATTACACAACTAAGGGAGATGGCGGTTAAAGTGGACCAACACCCAGGATTTTGACTATCCTGGGTTTTGGTCCACTGTGTGAAACCCCCCAGAAAGCCCCAAAAACTCACGTGTCCCCGCTCCCACGTGACCGCTGCAGCCAATCCCCGCCGACGGACAAGCGAGGTCCGTCGCCGGACAAGTGAGCGCGCCCGCCGCCGCCTCCCGCGCATCACTCTTACAGGGAGCGCGCCCGCGCCGTCCATTCACAAACAGCCGGCACAGGTGCACGCCCTGCTAGAGGGATGTGCGAGCGGTGGCTCGCGCATGCGCCGCTGGATCGAGGAGCAGGTAGGGATTTCAGGGCTTTCTGGGGGGTTTCACACAGCGGGGTGCCCCGCAGGCCCGATGCTGATCGGGTGTTGCATCGGGTGTTGGTCCACTTTAAAGAGGAGCTCCCATGGCATCTGAGGCAGACAGGAGTATACTCACATGTATTCCTGATTCAAAAGCCTTCAGGAAAGTTCAGAATCTAAAGAGATTAAACAAAGATATCCGGTACAAAAGATTCAATATTTACCATCAAGGAAATTCTATCCAAAGGGGCCTGGATGGCCTCCATAGACCTTCAGGATGCGTATCTGCATATCCCAATCCTGCCAGCACACAGAAAATTTCTAAGGTTTGCAGTGATGTTAGGTGGAGTAACCTTTCACTGGCAATACAGGGCAATGTCCTACGGTCTTTCGTCCGCTCCAAGGATCTTTACAAAGGTCCTGGCAGAAGTGATGGCTTTTCTGAGAAAGGATCAGATAGGCATCATAGCCTATTTGGACGACCTGTTACTGTTTGCACCGTCCAGGGAGCTCCTGGAGAGCAATGTGAAAAGAACATTAGGCTAGATTCAGAGGCACATTCGTCTGGACTTCAAAGCTGTCTGTGAAAGTTTTTGTGGGTGTTTGTCTTTTTTGTCCATTTTTCATTCGTACCAACGTTCGGGCAAATGCGCATATGCGCTTTCGATTAACGAATGCAAATCGGAACATTTGCGTTAGTTCGGGTCATTTTCTCAACCAAATCTGATATTTTTGTTCGTTATTGCTATGGGCTTGCGTCTCATTCAGAGAGCTGATTGCCGACGGCAGCTATGGATGACTCTAGTGCATTTGAGGAGCATGAGGATCTGCAGCTCATGGGCATTGAAATTATCCGTAGGGCTGAGACCAGATTGCACCGGCGGCGACGCATGGACATCGATGGCATGCATGACGTTGAGCTGTTCGAGCTCACCAGACTTAATCGCCCTTCCCTCCATAAATTGTATAGTGAGCTGCGGCCATGGTTAGCCCGCACCACAAGGAAGGGGCAAGCAATTTCAGGTATGATCAAGATGCTTGGCTGCCTGCAATTTTTGGCGAACAGCTCGTTCCAGAGGCTGGGTGCCCTCTCCTTGGGGATTTCCCAGCCTACGCTGAGCCGTGCGCTATCCAAGTTTTTGGAAGGCATGGCTACCATTACTCGGAAATATATTTGTTTCCCTGACAACATGGTAGCCAGAAACGCGATTAAGCTGGCATTTTATAACATCGCCGACATGCCCAACGTCATGGGTGCCATTGACTGCACCCACGTTGCCCTGGTGCCTCCGGCAGCCGACGAGTATATCTTCAGGCAAGTACAATCTGTCATATTTTTTTTTAATTTAATTTTTTAAAATGTCCCTCCTTGTAATTAATCCCTCCTTGTAATTCCTCCTTGTAATTAATCCCTCCTAGTAACTCTTCCTTGTAATTAATCCCTCCTTGTAATTAATTTCCTCGTAATTAATCCCTCCTTGTAATTAATCCCTCCTTGTAATTCCCTTCTTGTAATGTATCCCTCCTTGTAATTTATCCCTCCTTGTAATTTATCCCTCCTTGTAATTTATTCCCTCCTTGTAATTTATTCCCTCCTTTTAATTATTCCCTCCTTGTAAAGAGTCCCTGTGGAACCATGGACCGTATTTAGTTGCATATAAATTTCACATGTGTTCACCAAGGAAACATTTTAATGTGTACCTGAAATAGACACTTGAAAGTTAATCTTTCCTTTTTCAAACATACATATTCTTTTTTTGCTAATCAAAATACTTATGTACTTGTTTATTGCTATTTTTATTGTGCCACAGGTTTTGCTTAGGGTGTGATTAGTTAGTGTTTCCCTAGTTTTCCTTGCCTTGCTAATGTTTTTTGTTTGTTTTTTTATCCCAGGAACCGCAAAATGGGCCACTCAATGAATGCAGTGGTGGCCCCGGACATGCGGTTCCTTAGTCTGCTCGCTGGGTTCCCAGGCTCATCCCATGATGCCTACATTCTTCGCAGATCTGGATTGTACGGTCGGTTTGAGTCTGGGGAATTTTCTGGTGGATGGCTCCTTGGTAAGTTGCCGCCAATAACGTCCTTTTTTTATATTTATATTTTTATATGTATGGCTATGAATTTAATTTGTGTTCCATGTATGAAACTATGCTTATTTGAACACCTTGTTTACATGTGAAACACAACCTTAACCATTAGATTTTTCAAACAACAAAGCCTTGCCAAATGTTAGTGCTGCATTAGCAAAATGTTAAAATTGAATTTAGAGTAAAGTAAGAATTAGTCTTCCCCACACTCTGCTTAAATTATGTCCTTGAATTTATAATAGGGTCTGCGTCATCTTTGATTAGATGCATTACACTTACTGAGTAGAGGAGAGCGGGATAAAGTGCAGGAGGCGGGTTAGAGCTGTTTTGGACTCATACAAAGCAGATACAGGGTCCTGAAAAGTTAAGACATCCAAGAATGCTGAGCAGCACAGTCCGAAACCAATACCTGTTAGCAGTCTGGCTGATTGGCCCTCATCCGCCATCTTGGATGTTTAATTTGTTCCCACATCTATTTGATGTTTTTTGGCTTTGTTTTGGCCTGTGCACTATGTATGCTCATGCTGTGTAGCAAATGTGACCTAGACTCTTAGTCATGTTGATGGCCTGTTTTGGGGATTCCATTTATTGAGTAATGTGTCATTTATGTTTTTTATAATACATTTTGGCAGGTGATTCCGGCTATCCACTTCTTCCGTGGCTGTTGACGCCTGTCCTCCGGGCCCCAGAATGCAGCCGAGGAGGCATATAATAGGGCGCACAGGAAGGCCAGGGCTGTGGTGGAGAGGGCGTTTGGCCTATTGAAGACCCGCTTCCGATGCTTGGACCATACCGGGGGAGCACTTCAGTATGACCCCAAAAAGGTCATAGATATTATAATGGCCTGTGCAGTGTTGCATAATTTTGCTATTTTGCAGCGTGTCCCCCTCTCCACCCACCGATGACCCAGAGGAGGACTATCGTGGCCCACCGAGTGCGTCTGCCCAAGCCGTGAGATCTAATTTAATTGAGACACATTTTGCTTAATTTGGTGTTCCTTTGTTTGTTTTGTCCCTTTATTGTTTGTTATTTGTGTTTTTGGACCTTTGTGTTTGTATGTTTGTTTCTTTTACAAACAGTAACGAATTAATGACAAAGAACCTCACACCTGATTTTTTTTTTTTTTGTGGTTCCAAATTTGTTAGTGCCTACTTTAAGTCATCTTTATTCACCAAAAACATAAAGGCATAAACTTAGTCAACAACAGGTTAATTACAATTTTATGGTGTTTATTTAAAAAGCAAACATTGGAGTTGATGGTCACTCCCATAGTTCCAGAAAATACATGGTCAAACCACATAGCAATTGCCCACAGGCAAGAGTTTTAAAGTAAGGCACTCCTGTCAAAAGTTTCAGACAAATGAAAATTCAAAAAACATATGTGACAAGCATTGCCATGTCCAGATTTGCCAGCAAACAAATAGGCCCCCAGACACACCCTCTCCTGCTTGGCCACATTTGCCACAGGCACAGGTGTAAAGCAGCCAAACCTATGCCACATCTACACCTGTTACTCAGTGGGCCACCCAAACAAGAACCCCCAGTCCCAATCCAAGTCCAGTTCAATCTCAGCCAGGGTTCAAGGTAGTAGTTTGCCAGCCCAGAATGTCCCCCAATCATGCCTACAAACAGGAGGAGCCAGATCAATGTAATTCGCCACAAGCATGCAGTGCAACAGCTTGAGTGGCAGGTTCATGGAGGCTTCACCTCCGGCATTGGCTAGTGGCCTACCTCAGCACTCTAATGAGCTATATGGGCGCAAATCCAAAGCAAACAAGCAAAGCCATCCCAAAAGGGTATATTGGTAGGGCTCACCAGACAGGTCAATACAGTGGGGATGTAGAGCAAAGATGTGGAGCAGATACAGGCCAAATAGGCCTTAAAATGGGGGATGCCCATAAAACCCAGGTTGGGGCCCTTGGATGTGGACCCTCACATGGGCCTGTGTGTCATTCAGAATCTGCAACTGTTCCAACATGTTTCTATTTGAAGTTCGAAATTCAGCCATCATGGCACTGAGATTGTTAGTTAAGGTGGCCATGTGGCTGTTGCTATTTCGAACTTCCTCAAGCATGGCACTATAAGAATTGGATAAGGTGGCCATGTTGCTGTTGTTGGACCTAAAGTCAGTCAGCATGGAGTTTAAGGTGTTGTTTAATGTTTCTAATTGGCCATGAAGATGCTCGTGGTTTCGTTGATTTTGGAGGTGAAATAGCCGCCTCTCATGGTGCCATGCTGACTCCATCATCGGCGCGCCTCTCCCCTGGGAAACTGGGCAACGTAGTCGACTACGCCTCCCAATTCCCCGGGTTTGGGGGCGTGCAGCTGATGTGCCTCTAGGTCCACCAACAGCCACAGGTCTGCTTGGCAAATCCTCAGCAGCAGAGCTAACACTGGGGACTGTCGGCTCAGTCTCATCGTGGGCAGCATGCAGCCAGCTTCACTCTGCTGCTGAGGATTTGGTGTAGAAACATGTTGGGACAGTTGCAGATTCTGTCCCAGGGGGAGCTGTTCAGAAGGTCCAATGAAGGGTCCATCCTCCTCCAGCTCCTGGATTTCCTCCATCAGTGTGTGGCTCTGTTGGGACATGTAAATTAAAAAGGTTCAGTTTGGGGAATACATATGTAATTCAGCAAAAAGAAACATGGCAAACACATGCATAAGCAACATCAGAAAAAGACACTTACCGTATATATCGGATCCTGGATCCGAGGCAGCACGGAAGTAGACGGCATGGTAAAACTGGCAGAGGATTCCCCACTAGCTGAGGGATGATGCTGGGCTGCATTGTGGAAAAGAAGGCATGTTAACACACAACTAGGCATTGGTGATGTGTAATAACACATATGGTTCACTAAAACACGGGCCCATGCATGAATGGCAACTCCCACAACGGACCAAGTTTAACTTGACTATGAATGCCATTATCTGTTAGATGTATTAATCAACAAATACATACAAATTGGTCTCCTTAACCAAAATAAACATACATGTACTGGCTGTTCTGAGGCTTAACACATCCCTAAAAGCCCATTATGGGACCACACTCAGCTTGCAAATAGCATTTGCCATTAGATTAGGCTGTTTGCCATTCTTTCTAGGTCAAAGTTTCAAGCACCCCAGATCAAGTATTTCTGAGCAAAGCACAGCTCAAAACCAAATTGGCTACAGATAAAGCTGGAAGTATTGTATGTAATTAACTCTAAATACATAACAGGCAGTCCTTGCTAATCTCAATAGTGTTCCTCAAGACTCTCCCAAATAATGTATGAGCAAGGAAAAAAGCAAATGATGAGTCGCCACACATAACACACCCTGTTTAAATTGTTACCTCCCCTACAAGGCACACCCTAGGGGCATGTGTTAATATATGGCTTAGTGCATCATTTTACACATAGATCACATTTTACATACACACTAACATTACTAACCGGCAGGAATAGTCGGAATGTCTGTGTCCTGTCGTGTCGAGTGTCCCTCTAAGGCCACAGGATGTAGCAGGCCCAGCACCATCTCCTCAGCTCGGGTAAATTGCAGTTTTGTGAGGAATCCGCCGCCAGTTTGTAAGCTGAAAAAGAAAGTGGGACACATTTATCTAAATGTTGCCAATACAAGACGAACACAAAACCACAAAGTATATAGGTACCTGTAATGACGCCGTTTATTTTCTTCCTTCCGTGCTGCATACTTGAGGTCCGATATTTTCCTTTGTATCTGCTCCACATCTTTGAGCTCTTCCCCCGCTGCATTGACCTGTCTGGTGAGCTCCTCCAAAATCTCGGCTTTGCGCTGCTTGCTTGTAGCTTTGGATCTGAGCCCATATAGCTCATCATAATACAAGGTGAGGCCACTAGCCAATGCCAGAGTTTGTGCCTCACCAAACCTGCCACTCAACTGGCCTCTGCGCAATGTGCGCCCTGTTGGTTGTGGTTCTGGCTCCTCAGTGTTTTGCACAAAATCAGGGGACATTCTGGTCTGGCTGTGTGGGTGTGAAATTACTGACTGCTGGCTGGCTGTAGATTGAACCTGACTTGGAAAGGGACTGGGTGAGCGTGGATGGGTGGCCACTGAAGTCGCAGGTGTAGATGTGGCATATTCAGCCTGCCTTGACACCTGTGCCGGTGGAGAATGTGGGCGAGGAGGAGAGGGTGTTGTGGAGGAAGTCGTGCTTGGGGCCTGGTGCCTCTGTGGGCCCTTAGAAGACCCATGCCCCTTGGAGGTAGACTGCTGGTCCAGGGGTGACCCAGAGCTTGGGCTTCGGGGCCTGTGCCTTGCCCTCTTGGCCGCTGATTTTGACACCCGTGCGGGTGGGGAGGGTGAACTCGGACTTCTGGGCCTGTGCCTTGCCCTCTTGGACGCTGATTTTGACACCCGTGCGGGTGGGGAGGGCGAACTCGGACTTCTGGGGCTGTGCCTTGCCCTCTTGGCATGAGCCTTGTGGCCATGTGCGGGTGGTGTTGATGGCGAGGTTGAGCTGCTGGGGCTTCTTTCCCAGTGTCTCCTTTTTGTTGGCTTGCCATGGTAGTCACGTGGGTGGGGTGATGGTGACCTGGGGGGGGGGTTTTGCATCCTTTTGGTCCCTTTTTTCCCCGCCGTTGGGGTTGGCTCTCTGGCCTGTGGCTTCCTTTTTCCCGCAGCCTCCATTTTTTTTGGTCGTTGTGGTGGGTGCCTTTGCCTGTGCAATGCGGGTTGGCCGCAACTTCATTTTGGGCTGTGACCGAGTCTTGGGCCCTTCAGCAGGCTCCTGCCGTTTGGATGGTGACCTCCTTTGCTGCTTTTTTTTTTTAGATTTTGTTGGTGCCATTGCTCATGGACTCTGAAAAAGAGTGAGCTGTGTGTCCAGGACCCTTTAAATAAGATTGGCGGGGTCTCACGCTACGCGTGCGTACGGACGTGCGTACGGCCGTTCGTCCGACCGTGCAGAACCCGGAAACTGCAGGGGCATTACTTATCTGCTGCAGACAAGAGGCAAGATGGCGCCCACAATCTTCACCCACCAACAAGAAGAGCTCATCATGCTTGTAAGTGTCTTTTAATGCCTTTGATTTGCCATCTAAATGCATGCCTAGCCCTTAAGGAAGGGCATGAAAAAACGGTTGGTTTGCAAAGTGTTTAAAACTCCGTGCCAAACCCCTGTGAGGGCCCACACGTGCGAATCAACACTGAGCCCAGCTTCAAGGATTGGATTAGCCTAGAATTGTGTCTGTTAATGTCATTTAGTCCAAAGATCGATTGGTGACAGATATTTGTATGCAGTTTTAACTACATCCTATGTTTCTATTGTGTTTTGTAGACCATGCTGGAGCGCAGGTACGACTACCTGCCCAACTCTTTTGAGAAGCGCACCGTCGCCCTGGAGATCATTGGCCAAATCCAACATGAGACGGACACCACCTTCACCCACACGCAGATCATGCAGCATTGGTCAGACCTGAAACGTCTGCACATGCCCCAGGTGCGGCGGTTTTTCGGCCTCCATTTTCCTAGTAAGTACATAGCGATTGCATGCCAGATGTAACTCATGCAGAAGGTAGGCATTTATTTATAATTGTTTTTCTTTTCTAGTGTTGGAAATGGATTTCTAAATCCGCCGCACCCGGAGGCGCACAGGCCGACCAGTGCTGCATGAATCTGCAGCTGGAAGTGAAGGTGGTGGATCTCCAGTGCGACGGTCCTACCCCTCCTCTTTTGGGTCCTCCGACCAGCCCCTGGACCTTTCCACAGAGGACGGGCGGCACGGCGTGGGCAGGCAGTCGTACCCAGCGACGCAGGTGGGAGCCTCTGGTATGTGACTCTTCATGTAACCGCACACACATATACATGCTATTTCAACCAAAGCTGATTCCCTTCATCTGTATTTCTAGATGCTTCTGGAGCGGGTGAAGATGTGGAGGATGCAGCAGATCTCGCCCAGGAGGCACAGGGAGAAGGTGAGTGATGTGACACACACATTGAAATTGACATTTGATTACTGTTGACTAAGACATTATAAGTGACCCTATTTGCCATGTCTCGACAGCCTCTACTTCACAACAGTGGCAGGGCCCAGGACGTAGGGTTGTCCCCAGCGAGGCATCCCTTGGCCACCAACCAAGTAAGTTGTAATGTCATTCTTTGCAGTATGTGGTAATTGACATGATCACCCAGATACATTAAGCCATAGTCAATGGCATTAGCAGAATGACCTGTGCCCACTTCCTTAGATTAATTACTTATCAGAATGACCTGTGCCCACTTCCTTAGATTAATTACTTATCAGAATGACCTGTGCCCACTTCCTTAGATTAATTACTTAGCAGAATGACCTGTGCCCACTTCCTTAGATTAATTACTTAGCAGAATGACCTGTGCCCACTTCCTTAGATTAATTACTTAGCAGAATGACCTGTGCCCACTTCCATAGATTAATTACTTAGCAGAATGACCCGTTCCCACTTCCAAAGATTAATTACTTAGCAGAATGACCTGTGCCCACTTCCTTAGATTAATTACTTAGCAGAATGACCTGTGCCCACTTCCTTAGATTAATTACTTAGCAGAATGACCTGTGCCCACTTCCATAGATTAATTACTTAGCAGAGTGACCTGTGCCCACTTCCATAGATTAATTACTTAGCAGAATGACCTGTGCCCACTTCCATAGATTAATTACTTAGCAGACTGACATATGTCGTCATGATTTAAGTTGACAACTAACCAACATTCCATCCACAGGTGAGAAACATGTATTTGGCTCAAACTAATTTTTAATTTCTAATTTTATACAGGGACCACACGTGCAAGAGTGGAAGCAATGAATCGAAGGGTCCTTGAGTTGGTGGTCGATATGCAGCAGCTGGTTGACTCGTTAAGGGACAACAGAAGAAGACTAGTCTCCTGGGTCCTGTCAATGTATTGGTTTAATGTAAATAGTTTTAGA
The DNA here is from genome assembly GCA_027917425.1 of Gastrophryne carolinensis. Taxonomy (NCBI): domain Eukaryota; kingdom Metazoa; phylum Chordata; class Amphibia; order Anura; family Microhylidae; genus Gastrophryne; species Gastrophryne carolinensis. The sequence goes on from CM051236.1 coordinate 350,746,661, forward strand.
TTTTTACATTTTTAATATATTGTACATTTTTGATACCAAAACAAAAAAAATTGTATATTTGGGAAACAACTACAATTTTTAAAAACAAAACAATATTGCCTTCTAATATTAAAAAATAATTAAATAAAAGTTTCAGTGTCATTTTTATGTACAAATACATTACCAACAAACAAAGGCTAAAATACATATTTAGAGATGAAGATTCAGATGACCGGGAAGTGGTTTGGGTAAGTTTTTGGGGCCTAAAATGGAAGCAGAACCTAACCATGAAGTGATTTGGGTAAGTTTTAGGGGCCTAAAATGGAAGAAGAACCTAACCAGGAAGTGGTTTGGGTAAGTTTTAGGGACCTAAAATGGAAGAAGAACCTAACCGCGAAGTGGTTTGGGTAAGTTTTAGGGGCCTAAAATGTAAGAAGAACCTAACCGCGAAGTGATTTGGGTAAGTTTTAGGGGCCTAAAATGGAAGAAGAACCTAACCGCGAAGTGGTTTGGGTAAGTTTTAGGGGCCTAAAATGGAAGAACCTAACCGTGAAGTGATTTGGGTAAGTTTTAGGGGCCTAAAATGGAAGTAGAACCTAACCGCGAAGTGATTTGGGTAAGTTTTAGGGGCCTAAAATGGAAGAAGAACCTAACCGCGAAGTGATTTGGGTAAGTTTTAGGGGCCTAAAATGGAAGAAGAACCTAACCGCAAAGTGATTTGGGTAAGTTTTAGGGGTCCAAAAGGGAAGATGGAGGATAGTGCTAAGTGGCTTGGGTAAGTTTTAAGGGTGCAAAAGGCAAGATGGAGGATAGTGCTAATGCTAGTGCTAAGTGAATTAGCTAAACATTGTAGTAGAAGTGAGGGTGGCAAATATTTAGGTAAGCACGTTAATGTGTTAAGTTTGTAGTGCGCAGGCGCTAGATCGTAAGGATTCCATCTGGACGATTATTTATTGAAAATGGGAAACAGAAACTAACGGGAAATGTAAAGGATTTGTGGGAGGAGACGATGGGAAAAGGGCAAAAATGAAAGCCGACGTTGTAACATGAGAAAATGAAACGGAAAAGTCACGCTGGAAAATTACATCCTCGTACTCTGCAGTAGGAACGGACGAAAACTTTACAGGATTGCAATGCATGCATAGAATCGCTCGCACACTCATACGAGAGCGGGAATTTTTTTTTTAAAAAAACAGATCGGCACAAAAACGAAAGTCTTTTTTGGTCTCTCTGAATCGAGCCTATTGTCTCTTCTGACGGAGCTAGGATGGATAATAAAGAGAAATCAAGTTTTCTTCCCCAAACAGATTGTATATATCTGGGGTATCTGATCAACAGTTTGGAGGAGAATACTTACCTGCCTCCTCCAAAAATACAGAAGATTGCCTCCCTGTCCTTTTGCATGCAACAAAATCACAAGGTATCCTTGAGAAAAATTCTGGGGTTGCTAGGTCTAATGGCTTCCGCCATTCCGGCAGTCAGTTGGGCTCAATTTCACTCATGGCCCCTGCAGGAACTTTTCCTAAAGACATGGAACAAGGATCAGAAGTCATTAGATATGATAACAACTCTCCCAGAAAGAGTTTGCAGGTCCCTTCAGTGGTGGGCAGTTCAGGGAAATCTGGAAAGGGGAAGGCCTTGGCATCAGATGGACCCCATAAGGATCACGACCAATGCAAGAACTTGGGGATGGGAGGCTCATTGCTCCCAACATCAGATACAGGGTGCATGGTCGGACGATCTGTCACAAAGATCATCAAATTTTCGAGAACTGAAGGCTGTGGATCTAGCATTAGATCACTTCAGAGACCAAATACAAAATCAGGATGTCCTGATTGTGTCGGACAACGTCACGGCGGTGGCCTACATCAACCATCAGGGCGGCACCAGGTCAGTAGAGCTAGAAGCTCTCTCTAGGATAATTTGTGCCAAACTGGAAAATTGGGTAAGGTCCCTGAGAGCGGTGCATATCAAGGGACAATTGAACGTACTGGCGGATTTCCTCAGTCAGGGTCAATTGAGGCCCTCAGAATGGGAGCTGAACCAGAGGGTCTTCGAGCAGGTAGTAGACCTTTGGGGCTCACCAGAGATAGATCTGTTTGCCACAAAGAGGAAATCCAAATGCCAAAACTTCTTCTCGCTGTACCAGGGTCAGGGAGCCCTGGCAGTGGGTGCATTCTCATACAAATTAATGAAAAAAAGTGCGCACTCTTATATAGTATTTAGTTCAAAGATTTAATTGTACCAATGCAGTTATATTACAATACATTAATTCCTTCAGACGAATACAAACAAGAAAAACAACATTTAAAGATCACACATAGCGAACTGCTTGCTCCATGTAACTACAATAACAATTAGAATACTTTAAATCCATATTTTAAGGTGCATAAAGTGCATTAGCAGCAATCACATCAAAAGAAACAATAATTTACACAATAACACATTGCACACATTATTAAAGTGCAGATTAGTGCTTTAGCAGCAATTGTAATTAGACAGATACGTTACTTCTCAAGTAGCGTATTGCACATGTTGTATTAAAACACCCTTGGAAAATTATCTCCTATAATGTAATGCAACCATGTTTCATTATGTAAACATATTGTGCTTTATCCTGAGATAATAGCTCTTTATAAGCATATTGCACTTAAATTGAACAATTCAAATTATCATATTGCACCTGGAGGCTATATCACCTCTCTCCACATTTGTATACATTCACATCATTATACAGTGCAAAGCATCGCTAGTTAGCAAAAATGTATCCCTTTCATTACAACAACAAAGAAAACAGACACAACACCTTACGGCCGTTTCAGGTCCTCACACCCTTCGTCAGAGGTATGCCTAGTCTGTTTTTGTGTGAGTGCTGGACTAATAATAATTTGTAGTGGGGGCATTCTCCCAAGATTGGGGGAGATTCAGCCTTTGCTATGCATTCCCACCTTTTCATCTGCTTCCCAGAGTATTGAAAAAGATAAAGACAGAGGGAGCAAGAGTAATTTTGGTGGCACCACATTGGCCCAGGAGGCTGTGGTTCTCTCCTCTGATTCAGATGACATCCGGTCCACCTTTCATTCTACCAGAGCCAGTAGTCTTGCTTCAGCAAGGCCCCATTCTTCATCCTCAGGTCCAGAACCTTCGGCTGACAGCCTGGATCCTGAATGGAGTTTGTTAAAGAGTAAAGGCTTATCAAGCAGAGTTGTTAAGACTGCTTCAGAGTAAAAAGGTGGTGACCAGGAAAATTTATGGTAAAATCTGGAAAACATACAATTCTTTCGGTAAGAGCCATAACCTAGGCCCTTCACAGGTGGCCTCGGTTCTGGAATTTTTACAAGAAGGTGTGGAAATGGGCTTAGCCATAAGCACTTTGAAGGTGCAGGTGGCGGCTCTATCTGTATTTATGGACACAAGGGTCAGAGCCAATGGATTGATTGATAGATTTTTAATTTCAATAGCTAGGGAAAGGCTAGTGTATCCTAGGACCTTTCCGCTTTCGGATCTATCCATCGTTCTTAATTGATTGAATAAGACACCCTTTGAGCCAATTGCTGACTCAACTTTTAAATATTTGATGCTGAAAGTTGTATTTATTTTTGCGATTATTTCAGCAAGAAGAATTAGTGATTTGTAGGCATTATCTAATAAGGAGCCTTATTTTTGTGTATTTCCGGATCATCTTTCGATCAGACCCGATCCACTTTAGAGTTTCACAGGTCCCAGGAGGTTTATCTTCCTGGACTCAGGCCTGAAGATATTGGTGATCAGCAGGAAATGCAGCTCTTGGATGCTAGGAAAATTGTATCAATGTATTGGAGAGATCTGCTGGGTGGAGAAAGTCAGATCATTTATTGATAACCTTTTCAGGTAGAAATAGAGGGTTGCAAGCTTCTAGGGCCTCTATTGCTAGGGGGATTAGGAATGCCACACAGGTAGCCTATGATATTATGGGTAAGCAGGCCCCTGGGTTAGTAAGGGCCCACTCTACTAGGGCAATTTCTGCTTCCTGGGCTAATCAGACAGGAATTTCGCTGGAAGCAAGCAGCAACATAGGCATCCCCACACACGTTTTTGAAGCACTACAGAGTGGATTTGTCTTCAGATACCAAGCAAGCTTTTGGCAGAAACATACTTCAGAAGGTTACCCCTCCCTGAGGTAGGACGCATATATAGTTACTCGCTTATCATCGGCTGGGCCGTCCTGGAGGACGTCTTGTGAAAATCTCAATTAGCTTACCGGTAATTGGTTTTCCGGTAGTCCTCCAGGACGGCATCCTACTACCCGCCCAAGATAAGTATAATTAGAGGTGAAGTATTTTGTTATATGAATGTTTCCTTCGGGACTACTCGGTTAAAACACTGAGGGTCTGGAGGAAGGGGAGGGGTATTTATGATGTTCAGTTGTGTTTCCTGTAGGAGGGAGGAGGTACTGGGCCGTCCTGGAGGACTACCGGAAAACCAATTACCAGTAAGCTAATTGGGATTTTTGACCTACCCGTCTTAAAGTGGACCAACACCCAGGATTTTGACTATCCTGGGTCTTGGTCCACTTCGGTGGGGTGCCCCGCTGTGTGAAACCCCCCCGAACAACTCACCTCTCCCCACGCCGACGGACAAGGAATCTGACAGTCCCGGACAAGCGGCTCCTCCGCCGCCGCCTCCCGCGCGTCCCTCTTGACACGCCCGCGCCGGCCATTCACGGACGGCCGGCGCGGGCGTGCGCACGCCTAGAGGGGCGTGAGGGAGGCGGCGGCGGCAGAAAGATAAGGTAAGGGGGTTTGGGGGCGTTTCACCCCGCGGGACATCCCGATCTCGGATGTCCCGCGGGGAGGGAGGTGATCAGCCCGGGAATCTTATAGATTCCCGGGCCGATCACCCGTGGGTGTTGGTCCACTTTAAAGTGCACAAGGCTCAAATTTCATTGTCTAAGAATCTGCCCCCCAGGGTAGTGTTCAGTAAATGTTCTCCTGTTCTACCTGCTGCCCTTGAACATGGTGGGATTCTCTCACCAGCAGGTAACTCACTGTGCCCTGGAACATACCTTGATCCGTTAGGGTCCAAAATATGTTTTTCCCCCGTCATTTTCAGTTCACTTAAGTAGCCAGTTGTCAGTGGTAAAATTCAGATAAGTAGTTCAAGAGGAGAGAACCATTACTTCTATTCAAAGTTGCAAGCTCTTTAATGAACATCTTGAGATCATCAAGTTTTAAGTAGGTAGGGGTACCCTCTTGTCCCAAAGTTCCATTCATCTAACAGGAGAGGCACTGAAGCAGAACCAATCCACGATCTGGTTTTGATAGTTGCAACAAAACCCCATTCAATAGGAAGCAATCTTAGTGTATCAAACACAAAAACACCACCAAGGCTTCCTCAATTTAAAGTTAAGAGTGAGATGATCTGAAAAAAAAAACTAAAATATGGTTCCTTGATGGACAAGGTTTGCAAATCACAATTGCTCTAGCCAAAGTAAAGGCTAATTTAAAAGTGAAGGCCTTAGAGAAGGGAAGGTCTTAGAATTCACTGGTCTTTCTCTAGACAAAACCTCTCAACTGGATCCTGTCTAAGCCTACAGTCCAAGATACCGAAAAAGCCGCCACCTTCACTTTTAAAGGTACTGATGGCTAGTCCCATTTCTGTCCCTTCGGGTAAAAGTTCCAAATTTGCAGTTATACCTCAATGATTCAGGTTATGGTCTGCACAAAATGAAGAAGACTTCAATACTTTCCCATAGATCTTACAGGTAACCATCTTCCTGCTCTGGAGAAGGCGTTACTGGAATACTTACTGACATTTGTTTTAGTAGGGAGAACCTAGGCCACAAGGGGGCAATTAGAATCACCCTTGTCTGGTCCATTTTTATCTTCCTTGTGACCAGAGAGAACCTGGAATGGGGAAAAGGCATTGATTGAATGCCCCCCCCCCCCCCAGAGCCTCCTGACTTCTCTGCAGAGAGAAAAAGTTGGTATTTAGAATTCTCTTGTGGCGAAGAGATCCACCATGGGCGGAGACCCAGAGGTCTACCAGTTGCCTGAATACATTCTGGTTTAACTTCCACTCCTGGGTGTAATTTGGCCGAGTTATCAGAACATTTATTTCTCCTTTGATGTGGACTGCTCTCAAGGAGACCATATTTTCCATCCTGGCACATATCGTCTCAGACAGACATTAACTCAAATGACTGCTGGCCATAAGTCCCAACAGCACAAGAATATGTCTTACGGAGATTCTGGGATGTTCTTGGACATAAGAGGATAGGGAGACAATCCTTTCGATCTTGGTAGGTGTCAGAAAGAGTATCTGATTGATGGATTACTGGAGAGAACCTAAGTAAATGCAAGAAGTTTGAGGGGACAGACTACATCTTTGTTAATGATCCACCCCAGATCTGAAAGGAGGGACAATGTTAACTTCACATTGCTCCATCTAGGGAGATTTAGGAGAACAAAGAGTAGAAGGTAAGCCACAATGCATATCTGCTTTAATCTCAGAAATGCCATTGCCTCTACCAATAGCTTGGTAAATATCCAAGGCACGGATGAAAAACCGCTTTGAATTGTCAATGATGGGTTACTCCACCTATAATTACTGCAAATCTCATAATTCTTCTGCAAGCCACAAAAATAGGAACATGTAGATATGCATTATATAATTCATAGATTGCTTACACCCAAAAATTCAATTCTATACAATATATGGTTAAAGTGCACTGTGCAATACATGGTAACTTAGGGTACACTTGAAAGTACTCAAACCGATATAGCCTGCTCATAGAATACCAGAAGATGTAGTTCCTTACAATATATAGCTAAAGTGCATTGTGCAATTCATGATAGAAAATCATAAATGCAGAAGGATCCAGCATATATAAACAATTATTGCACATGTCCCACAGCGATACATTGTATTAATCTCCTTAGAATTATATTGCACAGCGCCCTTGTAAACAAGCCAATAGCAGAACAATAGAAAAATCACATCACCATACATAGAAAACTCACATATATAGATAAAATCACCTATGAAGATTCGCTCATATTACCCATAGTATGCGTTTACATAGTTTTTAACCTGACGGCCATTTCGGGCTGATATAGCCCTTCCTAAGAGGTATGTTCCCTAGCCTGTCTACCACTATGCGGCCGCGTCACTATGACTCACTTCCCATCCAGCGTCGGTCCCGACGAGCGCGCCAACCACGCTGGCTGTCAGGCTGATCACAGCCAAGAACAGCGTGGAGGCGCGCATGTGCACGGGGCCACTGCTGTCAGGAATCATCAGCTAACAATTATAAAGCAACAAAAGTATTTCTATCCACAGTCGCTTCAGGCAATCATGTAAGGAGCATCATTCCAGCACATGTTTCAGGGAGTCTTGCAACAGTGTTTATCTCCTCATACCTAAACATATACAAAAAGACATATATTACAAACTCATTGCTATGACTCGCATCAATGGGACTTAAACCTATAAAACACCATATATATTGTGAGGATCAGCTCTGGTAGACAGCAGGATATTAGCAGTATAGAGGCTCAGAGGCGAAAAGTTCAACTTAAAGTCCGTGTTTATTCACACAAAAAGTCCATAACACAAAATATCCTTTTTGGATTACATCACCTTTTCAGGAAAAAAGCCACAGAATTGTATCAGATGGCAACGGCCCTTTTTAGCTTTTGTCCAAGCTTGCACACTTGTAGCCGAATCCACCTCGGGTCCACATGAAATAGCCTGTATAAGAGCTTCCAGCCAGGCACACAGAGTCTCACTCCACAAGTGAGCTCTAGACACAGCCAGTGCACAGCTGACTCCCCAGGCTATTTATGCGGCCTGCAAAACCCGGACCTGGGTAGGGGATGGAGTCCCACCCTGCTCTACTCCATCCCAGTAAAGCCGTCCTGGGTTAGCCTTTCGGCTATACTAAAATTTCAGCAGCAGACTGCCATTAGCAGCTGATGCTGGAGACAACTACACAGCTTTACTGCACCAAGGCCAGGTACCTTGGTGCCACATACCTACTGTCAGTGACGACACCTTGCACCTTACCACAATATACAATGTGATTTACCTCCCTCCAGCACCATAATACTTTCTACACTACATTAAAGCGGGCCCAAATTGTCACTTATTATGATGACTAAGTAATCACTTATACAAAATAGCAGGCACAGCTTTTAATATTGATAACTGAGTGTGCTGCCCGACCCATCAAGCTACTAGAACATGGGCCAAACCAAATTGACAAGGGTCATAAGAAAGGGGCACAACTCCACAAATACCATAAAATAATAATAATAATATTTTATTAAATGTTACACTATAGCAAAAATAAAAACACACATGCAACACAAAGACACTGTTAAAATCAATTCATCCACTATTCCTGTGATGCTAAAATACTTAACAATCCATATTATAGAAGACCACAAGGTGTCAAAAAGTACAAATAGAAGTCAGTAATAAAAAGCTCCACAAATTGCCCAAGAAAAAAAAAATTATGTATATATTTTTTATATATTTCTAATTACTCAAGTGAGTGTTCAATTACTCCACTTTGTGCAAAAAAATATAAGTATAAAAAGGTAATTGCTAAAAATAATTCATCAAGACCATAAACCTGTGCAGTCAATCAAATCTAAAGTGCAAATGCTAGATAAGGAGGCTATATTCACCAAGTAAAGCATGGTATGAGACCCCCAATGCAAACCCAATACGCAAAGTGCTGTTAGTGCAGAGCTATTTAAGGGAGCTGAGGTAGTAAGCAATCACTGGAAAGAAAAAGTAAAGATCATACTGTCCTTGTAAAAAAGTAAAAGTAAAGATCATTGCCGTACCCTGGAGCTGTTTGTAAAACTCCCCATTATAGTAAAAATAATTCCTTGTTAATACTATCCGCAACAATTTTTCCAAAAATATTCTAAGCTGTTCCTCCAATCCCATTTCTTCCAATGTTTCCCTGATTACTTTAATACCTAGATTGTGGGGGATCGACGTATACAAACTATTGACATCCATCGTACAGAGATGGCAATCTGATGGTAACTCACCCAAAGTGGAAATCTTGTTTAAAAAATCACCAGTATCCAATAAAAATGATGGAATTGATAGGACTTTTGTTTGAAGAATCCTGTCTAGGAAAATCGCTAGAGACTGGAATACAGATTGGGTTCCTGCCACAATTGGGCGCCCTGGTGGTTTATTTATATTTTTATGAATCTTCGGGAAAGTGTAAAACAATGGTGTCATTGGAAAGGGTGTAATAAGTTTCTTATCTATCACCGATAGATCGAAAGCTTCTAAGACTATAGTGTCAATTTCCTCCTTAATGTTTTAAGGTGCCTCATTACGTAATTTACAGTAAACTTCAGTATCCGATAATTGTGACTGAATCTCACTTTCATAGAAGGATCTGTCCATGATCACAGTGGCGCGCCCCCCCCCCCCCCCCCTGTCAGCAGGCTTTATTATAATGGAATTATCTTTTTCCAATTCCTTTAATGCTGATCTCTCTTGTCTACTCAGATTATTTTTATATTTATCTGTTGGGGGCGCCACTTGATCCCAAACACATCCTTCTGTACTAATTTTATGAATGTCTCCACCACGTGGACCTGCTGTGGCGGTTGCCACTTACTCTTTGTTTTGCAGCTAGTCAGATCTACACCAGCCGGAAGTCCTCCTATTCGTGTCTCACTGGGGATCTGCTCATCACGAAAACTTAAGTTAGGTACCTGGTAACTTTTTTTCTAAACATCCAAAAGGGCAGCATACGCCTGAGACCTCCGGGCTCCTCCCACCAAGGGGAACACGTGACCACCAGCCAGAATAAAGACTTGACTCCTCCCTCCATTCCCCAGTTGTTGTAGAGATCTGAAAGAGAGAAAAGAAACAGACCCACAACTCCAATCTATAATCCATACATAAACCACTCCACAGAAAAAATAAGGGAGGGAAGCCGGCGTATGCTGCTCTTTCGTATGTTTAGAAAAAAAGTTACAAGGTACCTAACTTAAGTTTTCTCAAAACATCCTTCGGGCAGCATACGCCTGAGAGATAGGCGAGTACTACCTCATTGGGTGGGAAGAACAGAATGGAGGACACTTCTGCCACAAGACTGATCCTTCTGGGACAGAAGATCTAACCGATAGTGTCCAGCAAAAAATACCTTGCTGAGGACCAAGCGGCTGCTATAGCCCGCTTGCTCTGCCCAAGATGTAGCATCACTTCTTGACAAATGAGATGTGATACCATTAGGCCTGATATAAACTTGAAAGGCCAAATCCTGTAAAAGTCGACTAGAACACTCTTTGTCCTTACTCAGACCTACAACGTCCATGAACCCACAGTTGGGCCTCCCTAAAAAGGTACTTCCCAAATGTGTACAAGAATATCATTTTTAAGCTTCCTCATCAGCACCGACAGAAGAATTATTCCTTGCATCTAAGCAAATCCGATGAGAACTAATTAAAAGTTGTTCCGGTAAAAGTAAGGACTAGCCCAGGGTTAGAGCCAACACAGGGCTAGAGTCAGCCCAGGGCTAGAGACAGCCCAGGGCTAGAGACAGCCTTAGTGCTGGAGGTAGCCTAGGGCCTAGAGACAACCTAGGGAAAGAAACAACCTAGGACTAGAGACAACCTATGGCTAGAGACAACCTAGGGCTGGAGACAGCCTAGAGCTAGAGACAGCCTAGGGCTAGAGACAGGCTAGGGCTAGGGACGGCCTAGGGCCCAGGAGCTGAGGAGGCCCAGGGTTAGAGACGGCCCCGGGTTAGAGACAACCTAGGGTTAGAGGCAACTTAGGCTTAGAACAACCTAGGGTTAGAGACAACCTAGGGAAAAAAGACCGCCTAGATTAGAGGCAGCCTAGGGACCCGAATGGATAACACCAATCTAACCGTAAAGTGCATAGGCTAGACTGGAATACCGTGCAAGGGCTAAAGTGTCCGCCCCTACTGCCGGATCCAGAAAAAGTATTTGGTCAGCTATTGACTTCTTGCTGAAGCAATAATATAGTTCTGAACGATCCCTTAGAAGACCAAGGAATTGACCTACCATTCTGACTCCCTCAAATGAGGACATTCAGAAAAAACTGCCACATGATACAACATTCCTACAGAACACAGCTGAAGGAGACTCAGGTCTTCATCTAATCCAAAAAGGATTTCTAATGCGACCCCCATCCAGTGATGAACCTCGTTCTCTCCTGATGGTTAATGTATGCTACAGTCATAGCATAGTCTAACCTCATCTGCCATTCTTTGCCACGACTCCCTAACCCCAAACAGAGGTATCTGCAGTAACCAACCTCCCTTTTGGGGTCCCAGATATAGTCTCCCTTGAGAGAAGTGGAACTTTATCTTCCAACTCATGCCGGGAGCCGTTCCAGCTGCTCAGGACATGTACCGTATTTTTTGCCTTATAGGATGCACCTGCCCATAAGATGCACCTAGGATTTGGGGGACGAAAATAAGAAAAAAAATATTTTAAACCAAAAACGCACCATTACAGACAGTGTGGCATTTCCCTATCCCATTCCCATAGGCCGTGTGGGATGCCCCCATTCCATAGACAGTGTAGCATGCCCCCATCCCATTCCCCGTATACCCAGTGTGGCATTATCCCCTCCAATTCTCCATATAGGCAGTGTGGCATTCCCCCTCCCATTCCCCATATAGGCAGTGTGGCATCCCCCCTCCCATTCCCCGTATACCCAGTGTGGCATCCCCCCCATTTCCAAATAGGCAGTGTGCACCCCATTATCATAAGCAGTATGGCATTCCCCCCCTCCTATTCCCCATATTGGCAGTGTGCCCTCCCCCATTCCCATAGGCAGTGTGGCATCCCCATCCTTTTCCCCATATAGGCAGTGTGCCCCCCATTCCCATAGGCAGTGTGGCATCCCCCTCCCCCCCATTATCCTAAGCTGTGTGGCATCCCCCTCCCCCCATTATCATAGGCTGTGTGGCATCCCCCTCCCCCCATTATCCTAAGCTGTGTGGCATCCCCCTCCCCCCATTATCATAGGCTGTGTGGAATCCCCCTCCCCCCATTGGCAGTGTGGCATCCCCCTCCCCCCATTATCATAGGCTGTGTGGCATCCCCCTCTCCCCATTCCCATTGGCAGTGTGGCATCCCTCTCCCCCATTCCCATTGGCTGTGTGGCATCCCCCTCCCCCCCATTCCCATTGGCTGTGTGGCATCCCTCTCCCCCATTCTCATTGGCTGTGTGGCATCCCTCTCCCCCCATTCCCATTGGCTGTGTGGCATCCCCCTCTCCCCCATTCCCATTGGCTGTGTGGCATCCCTTTCCCCCCATTTCCATAGGCTGTGTGGCATCCCCCTCTCCCCCCATTTCCATAGGCTGTGTGGCATCCCCCTCTCCCCCAATTCCATAGGCTGTGTGGCATCCCCCTCTCCCCCCATTTCCATAGGCTGTGTGGCATCCCTCTTCCCCCATTCCCATTGGCTGTGTGGCATCCCTTTCCCCCCATTCCCTTTGGCTGTGTGACATCCCTCTCCTCCCATTTCAATAGGCTGTGTGGCATCCCCATCTCCCCCCATTTCCATAGGCAGTCAGCTTAAGTAAAAAAAAAAAAAGTAAAACTCACCTGTCCGCTGACACCGCTCCGCTGAGCAGCCGGCTCCGTGAGTAGGGTGGGTGTGGCCTGCGCCATGTCAGCCTCAGCGCAGGCCACGCCCACCAGATTCACGGAGCTGGTCGTAAGAAGCAGCGGCGGGCTCTGTCCCAGCCCCGCCGCTGCTATCGCTGTCTTTTCAGGCAGCAATAGCAGCGGCGGGGCAAGAGACAGCGCCTGCCGCTCGTCCATCTGCTGCCTCTTCCTAGGCATGGACGAACACCCAGGTCAGGGCAGCGGGTGGGCGTGGCCTGCACCGACTCGGTGCACGCCACGCCCACCTGCTGCACGGACCTGGGTGCTTGCGTGTGCCCCAGGTGGAAGAGGCAGCAGATGGAGGAGCGACGGGTGCTGTCTCTGGCCCCGCCGCTGCTATTGCTGCCTGAAAAGACAGCGATAGCAGCGGCGGGGCCGGGACAGAGCCCGCCGCTCCTCTGTCTTCATCTGGCCTCTGACAGGTAACGCAGGAGCGCCGAGAACGGGTGAGTTTTTTTTTTTAGTTTTTTTTACATTCGTCCGATAAGGCGCACGGACATTTTCCCCCCACTTTTGGGGAAAAATAAGTGCGCCTTATAGGGCGAAAAATATGGTACTTCATAGTACTTAAAAGTGATATATCCTCACTGCGGGAAAGACCAATGTCAACAGTCTTAACACCCTCATGACTAGTGTTATTGGAGATGCTGAGCTGGCACAAAGAAATCAACGGTTTCCTGAAGGGCCAAAATCCTTTGAGAAAGGAGAAAGAGTCCGAAGAAGTTGTTGACTTCCGACCAATAAATCATTTGGGAGGGAACCAGACTAGAACCCTAAAGGTCTGGAATCCAACCGAGCTGATACACAGCTCTAAACATGTAACTGAGGATCTAAGGCATCTTGTTCCTGAAGTGGACAAAAAAAAGTAGCAAATCGTCCAGGTCAGCCACCACAGATTCCTCTCAGTCTCCGATATGTCCAAAGTTTTTGCCCAAAATCTTTGTAGAACTCTTGGACTGAATCCAGCCCAGAGGGAAGCAATAAATTGGAAGCCCAATATCCAGCTCTGTCTTTACTGCGAATCTGAAAAAAGGACTGAGCCCGAGGCTTATTGGAACCTGCCAGGCATTCCTCAGATCTATTAGGACCATGAAAAAACCCTGTGGAAGCAAGTCTCTCACTAAAATTTTTTTAAAAACAATTCAAAATATCCGATCGAACAAAGAGACTGATATTCTAAAAAGCAGAATTAATCTCCCTCCAAATCTTCCACCACCAGAAAGATAGAGGAATAAACCCCTTCCTTGCTGGTGAGGGGGAACTGGGATATGACTCCCCTGGCTCCCAAGGTTAGCAGACTTCTGAATATCTGATCGTTCCTCCAACCCCACGGGTATAGGGGAGACCAAGATTCTGACTGAGGGGATACAAGTACATTCCACGTGAAACCCCTCTTTTATGCCCCTGGAATGGAAAGGGGGCAATACAAGGTATTCTGGCCCCAACCCAAGACATGGCATCATAGTTCCTCGGGTTTGGCCAATAGGTTCCAGACAGAGTGGAACCTTTATAAACCCTCCTTTCCTAGCAGAAGAGGTAGAGGAGGAAGGTACCCCCGGGTTATTTAGCAGTGTCCCCGTATAAGGTGCATCTAACAAAAGGAGCTCCAAAAGATCACTTCCTTCAACAGGCGGCCCAGATCGGGCAGAAAATACATGTTCTTATCGGCCGTTATTCCCAAATCCGCCGGAAAAGAAATATTCCTAAAAGAATATTGCACAAAGACTCATCTTTGACCCAAAATCCTCAGACCAGGTCCTCAACCAGAGAATGCTGTGAACGGAATACGTTACAGCCATGTTCTTTGTTCCCAAAAAGCTAATGGCACTTGTCACCAAAAGCCATAGCTAAAATAGGATTTCATAATCCCCCTAGACTAATCCTTTTCAACAGACAGTCCTTTCATTGTTGAATCAGAAGGCCAAACTTCCGATCATACAAATGATCTAGGTCTAAAATATTAGATTCCACTTGCCAGACCTCTTAGAGCAGTGAATCAATATTATTATCTAGGAGATCGCAAAGGACCCAAAATCTTCAAAGACTAACCCTTCTCTCCTAGAGACTTTGACACAAAGGACATCCAACTTAGGGCATTTTCCAAAAACTCTGTATCCTCTTCCGTAAAAAGATAAGCAAGTTAAAGACCCCGAGACCCCGCTTAGGGTCCAAGTACTGACCGGGCCCGATACTGCTTAACTCCCCAGATCAGACGAGAGCAGCCGCACTCAAGGTGGCGTGATCATAGGTCAAGAAAATATATTTTCCTAAATGGATCTTTCCATTCGTTCATAATCATATCCTTTAAGTAATAATGAAAAGGAATGAATATAAAGAGTCAGGTGCCAAATCTGGATAAAGCCCAACATGGTTATACTTTGAGCCTGAATCCTTTTCTTTTATCCCAAAGGATAGGAAAATCATAAGAAAGGAAAGGTAAATGTCCCGGAGGGAATAGTACCTTCCTCTGTTTAAAGCCATAAAACCGGCCTAATCTTCCCCCCCAGAAGAAGAATCTCCCCCCCCCATGTGACCAGATAATAAGCGGGAACAAAAAGGGAACTGTTTTAAGTCGGGAAAAACACAAACTGGTTACCCGAACCCTCCGGAACCTTCTGGCCCCAAGGTGAAGAAGTCATCTGGTCTATTATGATCCGCAAAAGATCGTAATTATGCTATTTATCAACCACCTTGTCCGTGCAAGATTGACAGAGGGGTTACTTATAGGAATCTAAAAAAGCACAGTTTATACATGGGACCACTCCTATTCTTATGGGAATTAGGTCCGGAAGAAGAGGATTTAGGTACACTTCTATAAGCTTAGTCTGGGGTCAAAAGACTAAGAGACATAAGCAAAAAAGGGGCGATAGCCATATTTAAATTTAACAAAACATACCCAAAATAGACACTATTAATAAAAAAAAGTGACTTGCCGGGCTGAGCTGGGCCTCCTCCTCCCAGAATCAGCAGCCGACGGAATACTGGATGAATCCTGATCCACATGAGGCATATCTGTGGAGGAATCTTCAGTAGGATCGATATAAACGTCATCCATGTGGTCTGCCATGCTTCTGGTTATGAGGCACCAATGGAAATAGGTGAGTTTAGAACATATATAGAGTCTTTAGATGCCACAGTGAAACAGTAACATTCTGAAACATTAATGATTAAGGTAAATAAGTACAAATGTGATATTTTGGATTATGAGGCCAACAACATTTACAATTGGAGAGAGAGTAGACCCTTTAGATATTCCAATCAATTAAGACGTCCAAATTAATTCGAGTAATTCCTTGGGAGGGGAATCTAGACGTTTTTTAGACAACCGAGGTCATCGATCCCAAGGAAGAAACCAAAAAGGAGGGGTCAACGAGGAGGTCGGTCCCCAAAGGGTAACAATGAGCAAGACAAAGACAACAAGGATAACCTAGTGGTTAACATATCCAGTAGAACTATTTCACAGCAAGAGGAAAGGCTTCTAAATAGAGGGTTGGGCTTTTTACCCACCCACTAAGGGAATCCTTTGGAGCTGGATGTAGAACTACAAAAAAATGTTCGCACTGTACGTACTAAAGCTTTTTTTAACCCTTCTTTAACAGAATTTCGTGATGAGCAGATCCCCAGTGAGACACAAATAGGAGGCCTTCCGGCTGGTGTATATCTGACTAGCTGTAAAACAAAGAGTAAATGGCAACCGCCACAGCAGGTCCACGTGGTGGAGACATTCATAAAATTAGTACAGAAGGATGTGTCTGGGATCAAGTGGTGCCCCCCAACAGGTAAATATAAAAATAATCTGAGTAGACAAGAGAGATCAGCATTAAAGGAATTGAAGAAAGATAATTCCATTATAATAAAGCCTGCTGACAAGGGGGGCGCCAATGTGATCATGGACAGATCCTTCTATGATCCTTCTATGACAGTGAGATTCAGTCACAATGATCAGATACTGAAGTTTATTGTAAATTACGTAGTGATCCACTTAAAAACATTAAGGAGAAAATTGACACTATAGTCTTAGAAGCTTTCGATCTATCGGTGATAGATAAGAAACTTATTACACCCTTTCCAATGACACCATTGTTTTACACTTTACCGAAGATTCATAAAAATATAAATAAACCACCAGGGCGCCCAATTGTGGCAGGAACTCAATCTGTATTCCAGTCTCTAGCGATTTTCTTCAAACAAAAATCCTATCGATTACATCATTTTTATTGGATACTGGTGATTTTTTAAACAAGATTTCCACTTTGGGTGAGTTACCATCAGATTGCCATCTCTGTACGATGGATGTCAATAGTTTGTATATGTTGATCCCCCACAATCTAGGTATTGAAGTATTGGAGGAACAGTTTAGAATATTTTTGGAAAAATTGTTGCGGATAGTATTAACAAGGAATTATTTTTACTATAATGGGGAGTTTTACCAACAGCTCCAGCGTACGGCAATGGGGTCAAATGTGGCCCCATCATATGCCAACCTCTTCATGGCGTCATTTGAAAAAAGGTTTGTATACACCCACCCCTTATATAGTGAGCATGTGATATTGTGGTATCGTTTCATTGACAATATCTTTCTAATTTGGAAGGGAACCCCAGAGAAATTGATAGAATTTAAAGAAACGTTGGATAAGTGTTTACCCTCTATTTCTTTCACAATTGATTATAGTGAACAACGGGTGCACTTCCTGGATGTGAATGTAGGCTTAGAAGCCAATAGGATTACTACTGATATATTTAAAAAGCCCCCCGACAGGAACACTTACCTGCACTTCAATAGCTTCCATCCTTCAATGCAGAAGAAGGGGATTCCATATAGCCAATTTCTTAGATTGAGAAGAATTATTGATAATGACCGGACATTTCATATTCAAGCAGATAGGATGGCAAGGGATTTTAGAGATCGAGGCCAGCCCGAGTCGGTGGTGGAAGAAGCCAAATTAAAGGCCTCCAGGGTACAAAGGGAGTCACTATATAATCCTAAAATAAAATCGGAGCGCATTCCTGTGATTTTGACACATAATGTGCATAGTCATCAGATTAAGCGGATTATAAACAAACATTGGTCAGTTTTATCGAGTGATGTGGCCTTCTCTGATATTTTTTCTGCACCTTCCCTATTTACATATAGACGCCCACGTAATATTAGGAGCCACCTTATTAGGGCCGATACAGAAATTGGCCGGCAAGTGAAGGAAAATAGGATGTTAAGCTTACCTATACTACAGGGAATGCACAATTGTGGGCATTGTGCCCAATGTAGTTTCGTCATTAAGAGTAAAGATTTTTTCTATCCACGGACGGGTAAAAAATATATCGTGAAAGATTTTGTTAACTGTTCATCCACATATGTGATTGACATGTTAAAATGTCCCTGTGGGATGGTCTATATCGGCCAGACCTCGAGGGAGGTAAGACAGAGGATTTCAGAGCATAGAAGCTCGATTAGGCGAGAGAATCCAAGCTCACCGGTAGCTCTGCATTTTTTAACTGCTGGGCACAACATCTCACAATTGAGATTTATGGTCATAGAGCAAGTCAAACCCCTGAAGAGGGGTGGTGATATAAGGAGAAGACTATCCCAGAGAGAACTTTTTTGGCTATATGAGCTTAATGCTCTAGCACCCCATGGTATGAATGAGGAATGTGACCATACACCTATCTTATAAAAATATGTTACATTGGGGGTATAAGAATTTGTATATAGAAGAATGACTATATATTATATCAGAATTTTGTATGTTATTGGTCCTTATTAGGATAGTTATAGGTAATTTTTTGTTTCAATCTTTTTATTAAGATTTTTCTTTTTTTTTTAAAGGTATACAAATGACAATGGCATACAATTGTTGCACAGCATACAGGTGTTCAATCTTTCACAGAACTGGCACATTGTAAACATTACAAGATAACAATAAAGTATTTACTACATCTGTATATGCGTTTGCACAACTTAGCTGTTTGTCTATCGCCAGCGTGTCAGCCTGGATGGCCTAACTCTAGTAGCATCTGCTACACTGGACTTTAGCCCCCCGCTTCCCAACTAAACGTGCATAAAAGTCCATTATTGAATTAATGGGAGGATGAGTCAGGTAGGAAGAAGGGGGGGGGAAAGGGTGGACACGGGGGGGGAAGAAGAGGGGGACGAGTGGAGGGGTGGCCTAAGATGAAATTGGTGGGGGGAGGGGGGGAAAGAGGGGAAGAAAAAATAAAAAAAATAAAAAAAAAAAAGAAGAAGAAGAAACACACATCGTTGCTCATTGTAACAAAGTGTTGCATGCTTCCGGGTAGGCGTAATCTACCCAAGGCTTCCACACTTTGATAAATTTAGCGTGCGAGTCCCTCAGAATACTAGTCAGTTTCTCATTAATCAAGATGCCATTAAGCCTGTCCTTAACTGCCTGGAAGGGAATTCCTGGCTTCTTCCAGGAACTAGCGATCGTTAATTTTGCTGCCAACAAAAGTTGAGTAAGCAGGGTATGTTGGGTTCTGGTGACGCCCTCCGGCTTCATCTGTAATAGGGCCACCCAAGGGTCTTGACGTATGTGGGTTTGCAAAAGAGTGCTCAGGAGACCAAAAACTCGTGACCAGAATCTCTTGACCCTCAGGCACTCCCACCATATATGCAGGACGGAGCCCTCCACAGAACAGCCTCTAAAGCAGTGCGCAGGGTATCCCGGGATCACCCTAGCTACACGTGAAGGCACCAGGTACCACCTGGTGAGCATGTTATATGCTGCTTCTAGAGTCGTAACATTAATGGAGCACCTGTTAATTCCAGTCCATATCTCCTCCCAGTCCCTCCTATCTCTCACCAGGCCCAGGTCGGCCTCCCATCTGGCCATGTACCCATGTTTTGAGTTGGTGGTCAATGCTACAAGGTTCGAGTAAATGGTGGACACAAGGCCTGCAGTGGGGGTCCCCCGCGCGCACAGTTTCTCAAAAGGAGTCATGTCTGAGTCCCCAGTCTTATTTTTAAGCAAGGGCGCAATCCAATGACGAAGTTGTAAATACCTGAATTGCTCCGATTGCGGTGCATTCTCCCTTTCCTGTAGTGTGGACCAGGAGATTATCTCGCCTCTAGTCAGGAGATGATAAAGTTTGCTAATCCCCACACGCTCCCACCAGCTGAACACTTTGGGGTCCAGCCCCGGAGGGAACATCGGGTTCTTAACGATTCGCATTAATGGAAGGTGTGGTGAAATTAAATTCCCCGAATATTTGGTCCCATCCCAGACTCGAAGAGAATGATTCAGGATTGGGCACAAGATTTGCGATCTATATTGCGGCGGTAACCACATTAAGCTGTCCACCGGGATTGGGTCACATGCTGAGGCTACCAGCGCCACCCACAGAGGTGTCTCCGTTTGGACATGTAGCTGTTGGAGCTGCCCTATCTGGGCTGCTTGGTAATATCTATAAATGCACGGTACCCCCAAACCTCCCTCTTTCCTATGCCTAGTCATGGTGGCTCTAGCTACTCTCGGCCTAGTCCTCCCCCAGACAAATTTCATTATGCTGTTTTGCATACTTTTAAGCTGGAACTGCGGGATATGCACCGGGAGAGTTCTAAAGTAGTATAAAAGCTTCGGAAGCAGGGTCATTTTTATTGCATTTACCCTTCCGATCCAGGATATCTCGTGACCCCGCCAGGTATCCAGCATCGCCTTTAATCTTCTAAAGGGGGGGGGTAGTTCGCTTGATATAAAGACTGGTAATGTGGCGTAATTCTGACACCCAAGTAAGATAGGGCTCCCGGGGCCCAACGAAATGGGAAGCTGAATTGAAGGACGTTTAGGGCTGGGGCAGGGATATTTAGGTTGAGTCCCACCGATTTCTCCTTATTGACCTTAAGGCCCGAGATCCTCGAGAAAGTTTCCAAAAGCTGGAGCAGGTTAGGTAGCGAGGTATGGGGCTGCGAAAGAGTCAATAGAATATCATCGGCAAACAAACACACTTTATGGTGATATCCTGCCGTTTCAATGCCCTTAATGTTTGGGTTTGCCCGAATAGCAAGAGCCAAAGGCTCCAATGCCAGCACAAACAATACCGGAGAGAGCGGGCATCCCTGGCGGGTGCCTCTGCCAATCGAGAATGGCTCAGAAAGGTAACCGTTGTATTGCACTCTAGCAGAGGGGGAGGAGTAAATAGAGCGAATCCAGGCGAGAAAGTTATCACCGAAGCCCCACTTCTGTAGAGCGCAGTCCATGTAATCCCACGAGAGGGAGTCGAAAGCCCTCTGCATGTCCAAAGACAAGAGAAGGCTATGGACATCCCTTTGCTGAACCAGCTCAATCAGGTGAAGCAGCCTGCGAATGTTGTCCGAGGCCTGCCTATATGGGATAAATCCCACCTGGTCTTTGCCTATTATGGTACCCAGGAACTCATTGATCCTGGTAACCAGGACTTTCCCTAAAATTTTAACATCTACATTGAGTAGCGATATAGGCCTATAATTTAGTGCGTCTGAGTGGTCTTTATCAGGCTTTGGAATCATACTTATGTAGGCCTCCAAAGATGACTGATGTAAAGAACCCTGTTCTTTAAGGGAGTTAAACATAGCAGTTAAATAGGGGGCCAGTTCTGTGGCGTATTTTTTGAAATATAGGGCCGAGAATCCATCTGGTCCGGGCACTTTGGATGTCTTAAGACTCCTAATGGCTCTCAATACCTCTGGGATCGTAATGTCTGCGTCAAGACTCTCCTTATGGGCGTCCTGCAGCTTAGGGAGTGAGACGGAATCTAGAAATCTGTCCGCTTCCTCTCGGGGGAACACGTGGGGGGGCTTGTAAAGTTTGCTTAATAGGCTTCTGAATATTTGTATGATCTTAAGAGGGTTAGCTGTGAGGTTCCCCTCAGGGGTTTTAAGTGAGACCAAGGACTGCCGCGGCCACGAGCATCGCAATCTGTTAGCCAGGGGGGTATCAGGTTTATTAGCTCTCGCATAGTATCTCTGCTTGCCCCACCTAAGCCTCTTTTCCGCCATCTCGTCCAGTGCCATGTTAAGCTGGATGCTGGCCGTATCCACCTTCTTCTTAAGCTCTCTTGTCGGGTTTGCCACCCAATCCCTGCGCAACTGCTCTAGCTGTGTGGTAAGCTGGGTCACATTGTCGTTTCTACGCTTTTTGATGGCCGAGGCCAACGCAATAAGATTGCCCCACATAACTGCCTTGTGGGCTTCCCAAATATTCACCGCTGTGGCAGTGCCTTTGTTGGTTACGAAGTAGGCTTTTATAGCTTGAAGGACTTGCTCTTGGGTATCTTTATGTGATAGCAGGGAATCATTGATCCTCCACTTAAAGGGTCTGGGGGCCGGGGGGGAAGTACTAAAACCCATCAGAACCGGTGTGTGGTCTGACCAGGGCGCTGATAATATTTGGCACTTTTGGACCAAAGGGACTAGGGTCTGCGCTACTAAGATATGGTCTATTCTACTAAATGAGTCATGGGGATTGGAATAAAAGGTGTAGTCCCGCATTCTTGGGTTCAGCTCACGCCAAACATCTACAAGGGATACCTCTTTGAGCACTGTGCTAATGCGGTGTGGGGGATGTTGAGTAGGTTGGGAAGCTTCTGCCTTGTGGACCGGATCTATCCATTTTTGGATCTAGTGCGATATTAGAGTCCCCGGCCATAATTAGTATACCCTTGCTATGCTCCTTGTTTTTTTTTATTAGATGAGAGAAGATGAGTTAGGC
The DNA here is from genome assembly GCA_027917425.1 of Gastrophryne carolinensis. Lineage (NCBI taxonomy): Eukaryota > Metazoa > Chordata > Amphibia > Anura > Microhylidae > Gastrophryne > Gastrophryne carolinensis. The sequence continues at coordinate 350,769,011 of CM051236.1, forward strand.
GCATAATAGGATACAATTGTTACCAGAGTATCGTCCAGATATCCCACTAATAGGAGGTAACGGCCTGTTGGGTCTGCTATCTGGGATTCGCATTTGAACAGGAGGTTCCGCCTGAATGCGATTAGCACACCCCGGGCCTTTTCCTTAAAGCATGCTGAAAAAAATATTGGGTAAAGAGGATGCAAGCACCTCGGGGAGCATGTTGTCGAGAATCTGGTCTCCTGAAGACACAAAATATCTGCTTGCATTTGCTTATAACAATGAAATGCCTTTGCCCTCTTTGATTGTGAGTTAAAACCCTGGACATTATGTGTTAAGAGTTTAAAGTTAAGGTTAGCTCCAGCTAATGAGTTCTGTGGTTGGCTCATCTCGCTGAAAAAAGCCGGTGCCTCGAAAAAGTGAGAAGCAAATTGAAAAAGAAAAAAAAAGGGGGGGGGGAGATTCGAGGGGTTCGCTAAGGGTTAAGGCGGTAGTGGACAAGGGCGGGGTGGGAGGGGGACAGGGGGAGGGATGGGCGTGTGGGATTTAGGGGTGTAACAAGATCCCACCTCGCGGGCAACCGAAACTGGTTACTGCGCAAGGCAGGGAAGGGTATTGGGTGGGTTCTGACCACTCAGCAGTCAGTGGTTTGCCTTCCGGGGGGGAAAAACCTCCCAACCGGAAGTCTTTGGGGTCTAAGGGGGGTCGCCTCTGCACGGGGTATCGCCTGCGCTAATGTGACTTACTGTGGCAGAACTAGCTTGGCTGATGATCTCATGGGGGAGAGGAAATTGCGCACTCATCGCCCCCATCAAGTTGCTGCGCGTTGCGGGAGAGCGCCTAAACTGAAAAGCACGCTCCCACAAGGCCCATGCTGGTCGCAGCGCCAACCTAACCAAGGAGAGAAAACTTGTGAACTGAGACACTTAACAAAACTCTACAAAGCAATGCAACCTCAATCTCGCCAGCGGGGTCAAGCCCCATTTAGGGTGACAGTAGGAGCCGCCCCCCCGCCGTCCGGACCACCCCCCGCAGACGTGCACGAAATGGCCTGCGCCCGCAGGGGGAAGGCTCCGGCCACGGGGGGGACCACCCCCAAACAATATAGAACAGCCCTAACCGCCCCCATGGTGGCCCTTAACAAATTGTCGAGTCAGCCCTGATCCCATAGGGATCTAGCTATTCAACCGAGCTTCTGCCATGGGGGGGGGGCTCAAGGCCTGATCATCCAGAACAACATTGCATAAACCTTCTTGTAAAATAAGCTGCAAAGCATCTATAAACCAATAACATATCAACATAACTTATCTGACGGTGCCTCTGGGGGATGTAAAGAGGAAGAGAGGTGCCATCTCTCAGAACTTCAAAATGTCCCAGAGTGTCCAACTACAGCCGTTTCTCGCGCATGTTGGGAGAAAGGAGAAGAAAAGGGACACTGTCAACCGCTGATTCTCATCCAACTTCCAGCTGACGGTTTCTGGATGCCCGGGAGGGTGTAGATGCAGGATAGGGTCGCCGGTCGCCAGTCCTCTGGTCCCTTCGGTTGGGCCTGGAGCGTTGCTCCTGAGGCAGATCCGCTGGAGGTGGGTGGTCGACAGGCCCAGTTAGGTTGAGGTGATCAAGTGTCTCCATTGCTTCTTCCGGACTCGTTATTGTGTGGGTACGGCCCCCATAAGTAAAGAACAATTTAAATGGGTAGCCCCATCTGTAAGCATTTTGATGCGACTGAAGGATAAGGAGACATGGTTTCAGCTGGCGCCGCCTCTGCAGAGTAGCTGGGGCCAGGTCAGAGTAGACTTGATATTTGTGGGTTTGGAAGATCAAATTAGGGCGCGACCGAGCCGCTTGAGCAATCGCCTCTTTGGTATTGTAGAATGTGAACTTGACTACAATGTCCCTGGGCTGGCCATCTGCACAGGGTGGACCTAGGGCTCTGTGGATCCTGTCCATCTCCAGCCGCTCGATGGGGATCGATGGTGTGAGCTCTTGCACCAGGGCTGTCACAGTGGATTTAAGATCAACAATGGATTCTGGCAACCCTCTGAATCTCAGGTTGCAGCGCCTGGATCGGTTTTCAAGATCCTCTATTTTTTGATGGGCCAGGGAGAGGTCTGATTTAATATTCTGGTTCTCTGATTCATGCTCCTCCAGCACAGCGGTGGTGCAGTTCGCCTGCTGTTCCAGTTTAGAAGTGCGGCTCTCAGGTCCCTTAATTCAGCTTTAAACGTGGCTGAGATTTTGTCGGTAGCTGTTTCCAGCTCCTGATGCAGCACGGCCTGAAATCTCGCCAATAGCTCTGCGTCCCTAATGCCTGAGTCAGGCTGCAGGACTGGTGGGGGTTCTGGGGTCGCTCGCTGGGACTCGGGCTGTGATGCTGGCTGCGAATCCAGCAGGTCTGGGGATGGTATGGGTGAGGATGAGGGTTGCAGATCATGCTTGTGCCCAGATGTGGCTGCCATCTCATGGCTAGCTGAGTGTGCTGGTCGCCTAGGGGTAATTGGTGGCTTCCCCCTGTCCCTGCGCCCCATCCGTTATATGGGTAGCCCCTCCTGAATGAGGATGTCTCTCCCCAGGGCCCCTGATTACTGTGAGGGATGCGCAGATTGTCACCTTCTCCTTGTGGCTGATGAACACGCTGCCTGGCTTACTGGAGGCTCCCTCCCCTCTCTGGCCGCTGATCCAGCTCTCTGAAGCTCTGTGTTTGGGGCAAGCAGGCCAGGGACTCCCCTGCTTTAGTCACCGGATGCCTGAAGTGCGCAGGTCGCGGCCGCCATCTTGGATCTGTGACACGCTGGGGAGAACGGGCTGCGCACCCGCCGGGTTGATTTTCTCTCCTTCCTGATAGTCAGCGGGTCCTCTCAGGCTTCTTGGGGACCCGGCCAGCCCAAAATCGCCACTGGTTCAAGCTGTGGAGCAGGCAAAAATCCCCATGCAGCAAGGAGCCGAGTTAAGCTGCTGCCATCTTCGTCGGCTGCTCACTAGCGCCCCCTAGTTATAGGTAATAGGTAATTTAATGATTTTCTGTGATCATTATACATTTTTATGCTTTGATATGTATGCTAATTGATTACTTAGTCATCATAATAGCTGACAATTTGGGCCCACTTTAATGTAGTGTGGATAGTATTATGGTGCTGGAGGGAGGTAAATCACATTGTATATATATGGAGTTTTATAGGTTTAAGTCCCATTGATGCAAGTCATAGCAATGAGTTTGTAAAAAGACAAGTCTGTGAGTACTCACCTGTAGAATTGTTTTTGTTCTTGCATGGCACGGCCTGCTTCAGTATTCATAACAGTTGGGTTATTCCACCACAAGGTGGCACAGTGTACTGCAGAAGAGCTGTGGCATCTCCCAGCCCCCTATAAAAATGGGATTAACCATAGAGTTCCCAGCGTAGACAAGCAGTGAGACAAGAAGCCGGGAGAGAATAAAGGTAAAAAAAAAAATTAAAAAGGTAAAAAAAAAAACAATTAACTTGGAACAATCACCATAAAGAGGCAACCAAGAATAACGATAACAAGGGTGGGGTGAAGCAGGCCGTGCCATGCAAGGAACAAAAACAATTCTACAGGTGAGTACTCACAGAATTGTCTTTTTCTTATTGCATGGCACGGCCTGATTCAGTATTCATAACAGTTGGGACATCCAAAAGCAGTGTCCAAAAGTAGGGTGGGATCCCCAATGAGTAACGGATGGCAGTTCAAGTCACTACCGCCTGAAGTACCTTGCGGCCAAAAGCAGCATCCACTGAGGCCTTAACATCAACCTTGTAAAACTTGGAAAAAGTATGAACAGAAGACCAAGTAGCGGCCTTACAAACTTGTTCAACAGAAGCTTGGTGCTGAAAAGCCCAAGAGGCACCAATAGCATGAGTGGAATGAGCAGTAATCCTAAAGGGAGGTTCCTTCCCCTTAGCAGAATAGTCTTGTACCACCGCCTGACGGATCCACTTGCTGATAGTGGGTTTAGCCGGAGGCAAACCCTTCCTAGGTACAGAAGTGAGAACAAAAAGAGCATCAGATTTCCCGAAAGGCTCAGTAGCGACCAAATAAATCTTCAGAGCGCTGACCACATCCAAAGAATGCAGTGTCCGCTCCTTGGAATTAGCAGGAATAGGACGCAAGGAAGGCAAAACAATGTCCTGATTGAGATGAAAGGTAGACATGACCTTAGGCAAGAAATCTGGCTTAAGCCGAAACACCACCTTATCCTGATGCCTCTCAAAATAAGGAGGTTTGATGAAAGCGCCGCCAGTTCAGAAACTCGCCTGACAGAAGTGATAGCCACCAAAAAGGCTACCTTAAGAGTCAGAACGGGCAAGGCAGCCCCACGAATAGGCTCAAAGGATCTTTGGAAAAGAATTGCCAGAGATGAAACATGGCCCTTGAGGGTACTAAGTTGAAGGCCGGAATCCAAACCATGTTGCAAAAATTCCAGAATCCTGGGGATGGAAAAAACCCGACAGGGAAAAGACTTGGACTCACACCAGGCAATGTAAGCATGCCAGACCCTGTAATAGATAAAGGACGAGGACTTCTTCCTAGCCCCAGTCATGGTATCCACAACAGAGGCAGGCAACCCCTTTTACATCAAGATGGAGGTTTCAGCAGCCAAGCCGTTAAAGCCAGCGTTTGTAAATTGGGATGGCGTAGGTGCCCCTGAGTGAGAAGATCTGGATCCTTGGGCAAGACGTACTGATCTACTGCCAACTGCACGACGTCTGCGAAATACACCCTTCTTGGCCAACAGGGGGCCACCAGGATGGCTGGCACTCACTCCTGGGCTATCTTGCGCATGACCCTGCCCAGTAGAGGGAACGGAGGGAGCACATAAAGAAGCCGAAACTCCGTCCAAGGCATTGCCAGTGCATCCGTGGCGAAGGCCAGGGGATCCTGTGACAGGGAGACAAACTTGGGAAGTTTGTGATTGTGACGGGACGCAAACAGGTCCACATCCGGCTGACCCCAGCGGTGACACAGGGAGAGAAACGCCTGGTTGTTGAGGGATCAATCCCCCAGACTAGACGTCTCCCTGCTCAGGGAGTCCGCCACCTGGTTCTCCAACCCCGGAATGTATACCACTGAGATGCAGGGAACATTCTGTTCCGCCCAAGACAGTATCAGGGACACTTCCTTGAAGGCTCGCTTGCTCCGAGTCCCTCCCTGATGGTTGATGTAGGCCACGGTTGTCTGAGCGAATCTGAACAGCCCGACCCCGAAGGTGTGTGGTCAGCTGAGAAAGAACCAACCTGACCGCCCTCAGTTCCAGTACATTGATGGGAGCATGGGCCTCCTGGGGGCCCCACCGACCCTGGAACTTCAGAGACTTCCAAAAGCCCCCCCAGCCTGTCAGACTGGCATCTGTGGTGACCGTCTCCCAGCATGGGGGTGGGAAAGTCCTGCCCACCAGAAGGTTCCTTGAGTCCAGCCACCACGAAAGGGACTGCCTGGCCAGAGGAGACAGAGCAAATTCCTGATCCAGGGACACAGGGTCCCGATCCCAGATTGACAAGAGGTGCAACTGAAGAGGTCTCATGTGAAACTGAGCAAAGGGGACCACCTCGAAGCAGGACACCATCAGGCCCACCAACTGCATCCCCAGACGGTTGGAGGGATGAGGACACAAGAGCAGAGCCCGTGCCTGCTTCTGAAGGCCCTCCACCTTCTGCTGAGGAAGAAACACCTTGACCTGAGAGGTATCCAGTGTCATGCCCAGAAAGGACCTCACCAAGGACGGAGACAGTGAAGACTTGGGATAGTTGACCACCCAGCCGAAGGACTCCAGAGTGGATGTCACCCCCCCGGTGTCCGGCTCGGCCTGATGAAAGGACTGGGCCACAATAAGGATGTCGTCCAGGAAAGGAAGGACGCGAATGCCCTGGTTCCGTAGCAGAGCCATCACCCCCGCCAACACCTTGGTGAACACCCAAGGCACCGAGGTGATACCAAAGGGTAAAGTTACAAACTGGTAATGCTGATCCTCCAGCGCGAACCTCAGAAATCTCTGATAAAAGATTGGAATAGTACCCCTGACCCTTTTCTTGAGGAGGCACCAGAAAAATGACCCCTGACTCCAGCAGGCATTGAACCGCTGAAAGCAACCCTGGAGCTGACAGGGGGTTTAAAGACATCTGGGATCTGAAGAATCTTAGGGGTGGCCAGGCTGCAAACTCTATCTTGTAACCGGAGGACACCACCTCCTGAATCCACCGGTCTGAGACATGGAACCTCCAGATGTGAGCCGATGCCATCCCCCCACCTGGATGGGTGAGGGCGCCCCCTCATGCCTGAGGGGCCTTGGGAGGGGGTTTGGGCTTGGAACCCCAGGAGAGACCGGGACGACCACGGGATCTGCCACGAAGGAGCCACGCCCTCCTCTGGGAGTACGAAGGGAGGTGAGGGAGACAGAGGTCCCCCGAAAGGGTCGGGGCTGCCTCATACGCTGAGGCAGTCTGCCATCCTTGGCTAAAACATCAAGACGCTCACCGAAGAGCCGCAGCCCCGCAAAGGGGAGCCCAGTGAGAACCTTCTTAGCAGCAGCGTCAGCTGCCCACTGACGCAACCAAACAGAGCGGCGCATAGCCACCAAATAAGCAGAGGCCGTACCGCCCAGCCTAACAGCATCATTCATGGCAGTAAGGATAAATGCAACAAAATCAGAGCAAAGCAAGAGGGCCCTATAATCCTCCCTCCTCCTACCAGCCATAGCGCCATCACAAAGACGCTTGAGCAGTTTCTTAAGGCCAATAGCTGTAATGGCAGCAGCACAGGCCGGGCGCAGTCCAGCCCCCACACAAGTAAAAGCATGGCAGGCCAGCTGATCCATGCGCCGGTCCTTGCTGTCCCTCAGAGCGGTAGTGTCAGGGGAAGGCATGGCCGAGGTATTGGACAGACCTAGCACGGGAGCGTCCACCTCAGGGGGACATGACCACCGCTTTACTAGATCAGCAGGAAAGGGATATCTCCTATCCAAGCCCTTGGGCACAAGGGCAGTCTGTTAGGATGTTCCCACTCCTTAAGCACCATAGTTGTGAAATGTCCCTGCTCAGGGAACCCAAGACGCTGTTTATCAGGGCGAAAGAGCTCACCCTGCTTTTTTTTTTTAGCCACCTCAGGGGGAGCAATGTGCAAAATTTAAAAAATGTGAGACAGCAGATTATCAGTGTTCTCAGGGTACCATGATTTCTCCCCGGACGCAGACCCAGGGTCACTATCGCAACCCTCCTGCTGGTCCCCAGAGGAGTCGGAGTCCTGGAACAGTTCCCCTTCCTCTAGGGAATTATGTCCACCAGTAGCATCAAACTCATCATACTCCTCTGTGGAGCGTGAGGGAGAGCGTGCCGCTTCTTGCCAGAGGCCTTCCTAGGAACAGGCCCGGCAAGCTGTCTATCAATGTTGGCCACACGAAGTGCCAGATCAGACTGTGACCCCCTGCTATTATCCCCCTCACTGGGAGCCAATTGCAGGAGTGGGGGGGTAGACGACCCCAAAGGGGCGCAGAGCTGGGAAGCGATGCAGGCAAACCAGATTGGAGCGCAAGGACACTTTGGGCGCACGGCACGTACACCCTGACACTGTCACTCACAGGGGATACCCTACACATGGCACACAGCCGGGATTGCCCCGAAGGACCCCCAGTCAGGCTATCCTCAGAAGCCTCCATATGGTGATTAACACAGGCACAATAGGCCCGCACTGGGTAAAGGCTAATACAAAAGCCACCCGGGATGCCCTCCCACGGGATGCCCCCAGAAGTCAGTAAAGGGGGGGTGAGGGGGAGGAAGGAGAAGAGCCGGGAGAAACCACAACCCACTGGTATCCCTCCTGAAAGACATAAGTAAAAATGACACATGAGCATCCCGCAGCACATTCCCCACGAGACCAATAAAGAAAAACCCCAAGGGGGACTCATGGACCAAGGAAATCGCAGGATCACCAAGCCTCAGACCGCTGGATGAAGCGACACACAGGAGGACACAGCACCGCAGCCAGAAAGGGAGAAAACCAGATGCGCAGCTAATCCAAAATGGCGCCGGCAGAGGTACCTCGAGGGGCCCCGCCCCCTCCGAAGAGCGCGAAAACGGCGCCCACGTGACTCTGCCGGCGCCATGACTAAGCAAAAACGCCACCGGTTATAGCGCCACCCGCCGCGGAGCGCAGTACAAAGCGCACTGTAAACAGCAAAATACACCGCAACTAACACCACTCGCCGCAGGGGGGGAACCCCTGAAGGAAAGAAAGAAGGGGACACCGTCCCCAAAACACTCACCCCCTCACAAGCCAGGACAGGAACTCCGCATCCCTAGTAGGCTCACCATAAAGCCTATGGCCATCTACCCTTTGTGGAACAGGGTCTGCAGCTAGGAGCAGCGCTCCTGGAGCACTTGACCCTAGTGCTCTTCTACCCTCACCCGATCTATCAGCCAAGGCTGGGAGGCAGAGAGGGTCCAGAAACGGGTGGAAATAATACCATTCTGTGAATATTCACCTTGTAGAATGGGTATTATAAGTATGCAGCATGCCCTGCTCCAGTAATGATTCATTACGTCTGGGATATAGTCCACAAGAGGGCGCTTTACTGCAGAGATGGCAAAAAAGAGGCCCCTCCCGGTCCTTATATACCAGGGACCTCCCACTAAATTCCCCAGTATAAAAAAGCAGTAAGGGAACCAGGAGAAGCCAATAACAACAACAATGTCTGCGAACCACACCTGTCTTGGCCACCTGGGGGCCACCAGAACAGCAGGCACTCTTTCCTGAATCAGCTTGTGCAGGACCTTGCCCAGAAGGGGAAACGGAGGAAAGAGGTACAGGAGACCGAACCCCTGCCAGGACAGAGACATGCCATCCACTGCCAGAGGATCCTGGGACAGTGAGACAAACGCTGGGAGCTTGTGATTGTGGTGAGAAACAAACAGATCCATGTCCGGCATCCCCCACCTGTGACAAAGGGATAAGAAGACCTCGCTGTTGAGGGACCATTCTCCCCAGCGAGAGGCCTCCCTGCTAAGAGAATCTGCTTCCAGATTCTCCGCTCCCGGAATGTAAGCCGCAGAGATGCACGGGACATTAGCCTCGATTCAGAGACACATTCGTCAGGACTTCCGTAGCTGCCTGTGAAAGTTTTGGTGGGTGTTAGTCTTTTTTTTTTGCTTTTTTTTCGTCCATTTTCTACTCGCACAAACGTTCAGGAAAATGTGTATATGCTCTTTCGATGAACGGAAGCAAATCGGAACATTTCCAAACAAAATCGGAAATTTTCAGTTCGTTCAGATAACTTCCGTTGTTGGGATGGTTTCTGTCTGATTCAGAGAGCTGATTTCCGACGGATCTCCACCCTATAAATCCGTTTCATTTCCGATCCACTTACGAGACCTTTGAGGGCTCGGATTGCTATTGTTGAACATGTTTTGTGGCTATGTGGAGGAGTCTGCGCGCCTTTAGCACCAAGGCATTGCATGTATCAGCATGGCCGAGACCATAAATTGCATAGCAATGCATACCTGAATCAATACATTTCATGTATGCCTTATAGATGCATTTTAATGCTGACCTAAATTAGTCCTTAGCATGTAAACATTTATTTTCCCACACATCCATATAATTGCTATATTTTTTTAGACTTATGTCCTTTGTGAATTATATTAGGATTGTTGAACTTGAATCTTAATTTGTTGTAGGAGTTATTGTTTTAGTAGGTTACCTTTGCTTTGTGTAATTATTTTATATTTGGTTGCAGGAACCGCAAGATGTGCCACTCGCCCTTGCTCCTGATGCCCGTTCTTTGCCTGCAGAATGCGGGCCAGGGGTTCTCTAATCGGGCACTATGCAAAACCCGGGCCGTGGTGGCAAGGGCCCTCTGGCTTTTGAAGTCCAGATTTAGGTGTTTGGACCATACGGAGGGGGGGGGGGCACTGCAGTATGACCCCAACAAGGTTATACCAAAATTTTAATTTACATTTTTTAACAGGGACCACACGTGCCAGAGTGGCACAACTGAGTGTCAGGGTCCTTCAGTTGGTGGGCGAGATGCAGGAGCTGCGCAACCCGTTGGGGACCACAGATAAGAATAATGTTCAGTGGCCTGCCATTGCTATGTATTTTGTTTTTTATAGTAGTAAAAATTTTACATTTTCAAATTTTTTTTAAATGTTATATTTTATGATGGTATCAAAAAAAATGTTCCATTGTCATTTCATTTACAAAATACATTAACACAAAACTAATGGGCCCAGAAATATTTAACCCTTTAAGTGCCAGCCTACCTGGAGTTTTTGTCACACTCTGTTGCCAGACCATTTTGCACTATTTTGCACTCCCCATGTTCAAATGTGATTTTTGAAGGGATTTCCAGGGATTTCCCAGGAAAATGATATATTGTTTTTTTCAGCAGAGTCTGAGCTTTAACATGAAATGTCTTGTTTGTCATTTTTTAGGTGTATTGTCAATATTATTTGGCGAAATATGTGCAAAAAAATTTAAAAAAATCAATTTTTTACAATTTGTAGTGTTTTTTTGTAATAAAAAATGTAAGTTTGTCAATAAAATCTTATTGCGTGTGAAACCCCAATTTCTCACAGTTACAGCGGTACCACATATGTATAGGTAGACACCTTTTCCTGCCCAGGAGACTCCCCCAAACTGAAACAGAGCTTTAGGGGATTTTCTGAAAAAATACAACTGTGATATGCGCTATGCGCACCTTGCAGTTTTTCCAGAAAAACAACCCTTTACATTTGAAATACCCCCCACAAACTATATATTCTCTGGAAGTACACACCTCAGGCTTTCTATTTGTACCAGGCTTGTTGATGTGGCCACAGTTTTCTAGAAGTAATCCCTCAATGTATTCTTTGGTTGCAAAGAGTTTCCCTAAAAAAAGGATAAAAAAGCAGAATCAAAGCCACATTTTCCTAAAAAAACTATATACAAACAAGAAAAAACAAGTATGATCTGAAAAAGCAACATCCCCCGAACAGAACGATACCCAACATGCATGGGTTCTGTCAAGGAAAGAGTTGCCAAACACCCCAAAGTAAAGCATGTGCGTAACGGTAATTTTTCTTGAAAATTTCAGCTCTGCAGACAAAGTGCGCACCTTGCGATTTTTCAACCAAAACAACCCTTTACATTTGGAATATCCCCCATAAACCATATATTCCCTGAAAGTACACATGTTAAGCTTTCTAAGCGTACCCAGCTTGTTGTAGTGGGCTCATCTTTCTGGAATTAATCCCTCAAAGAACTCTTTGGTTGCGCAGAGTTTCCCTAAAAAATGTATAAAAAAGCAGAATAAAAAACACCTTTTACTAAAAGATAAATATGCAAACCAGAAAAAACAAGCTAAGTCTGAAAGCGCAAGGTCCCCCGAACAGAACAATACCCAACATGCAGAGGTACTATTAACCCTTTTAATTTCCAGCTTACTTGAGATTTTGTCACCCTCTGTTGACAGGTCATTTTTCCCCATTTTGCGCCATGTTTTGCGCCATGTTTTGCGCCATGTTTTGCGTCATTTTTGCTGGAATTTTCAGGAAAATTATATATATATTTTTTGCAGCAGAGTTTAGGCTTTAACATGAAATGTCTTGTTTGTAAATTTTATTTATTATTAATTTTATTTATTATTAAGTAAAAAAAAAAAAATAAAATTTTTTTTTAGAAAATTGCCTCCTTTATTTTACATAAAAAATTTATTTTATTAAAGAAAACCATATTGCATGTGAAAGCCCCATTTCTACCGATTAGAACAGTACCACTTATTTATCGGTAGCCCCCTGTTCCTGCCCAGGAGACCCCCCTAACTGAAACAAGTAATTTTTAACATTTACAAATAAAATACAACTACCATCCACACTACAAAGGGTTAAATCGAGAAAAAAAATGACATAGGGTCCCCCCTCCCGGGAGGGGGGGCCCATTTTTTGGGGGGATTTTTAAGGGTTAAAAATCCTTAAAAATAAAAAAAAATGACATGGGCCCCCCCTTACCCAAAGTAACCAGCCCGGGACCAGCTATGTAGGGCTTGTAGGAACGGGGCGCAGGGGCCAGCTTTTGTGGCCCCTGGCCCTGCAGGCTACAAGCCCGCATAGCCAGTGGGCCCGGGCTCTTCTGCCCCCCCCCTGGGCTTTGGGGAGGCAGGTAATGGGGGTTCCGGGGGTTAATGGCAAGTCACCGGCTAGCGCAGGTGACTTGCCACCTCCCCCAGCCTTGTGAACTGGTATAGGGGTCATGGACCCCTTACCAGTTCACAAGGGGTTAAATGTAAAAATAAAACACAGACACACAAAGAGAAAAAATATTTTATTATTTTTTTTTTTTAATACTTACCTCCCATCCATAGTGGAGCACTCTTTCAGCCTTTTATAGCTGCTGGATGACAGAAAACAAAAGGGTTAATTAAAAAAAAAATTACATAGGGTTCCCCCTCCTAGGGGGGGAGACCCCATTTTTTTTTTTGAATTTTAAGGGTTAAAAACCCTTAAAAATCCCCCCAAAAAATGACGTAGGGTCCCCCCTACCCAGCATTACCGACCCGGGCCAGCTATGGGGGCTTGTAGAACAGGGCGCAGGGGCCAGCGTTGGTGGCCCCTGGCCCTGCAGGCTACTAGCCCACATAGCCACTAAGTGGCCCGGGCCCTTCTGCCCCCCCCTGGCCGTTGGGGAGGCAGGTAATGGGGGGCTGGGGGTTAATGGCAAGCCACCCACTAGCTGCAGGTGACTTGCCATACCCAGAGCCTTGTGAACTGGTATAAGGGGTCTCATGGACCCCTTACCAGTTCACAAAGGGTTAAATGAAAAAAAACGCCACACAAAAGTATTTTATTAAAAAAAAAAAAAAAAATTTTTTACTGTACTTACCTCCGATTGTAAGCTCCTTTGTCCCACGCCGCTCTGCTGACAGATGCCGGTGATCGGCATCAGAGAAGGGGGAGGCAGGAGATCAGAGGATCTCCTGCCACCTCCTTCCCCGTTGCCGATCACCGGCATCTGACAGCTGAGAACGCTGAAGCCGGTGATCGGGGCTGGGATGACGTCATAGCCCCGCCCCCAAAAGAGGCGGGGCTTGACGCTGCGTCAGACCGGGATGACGTCATAGCCCCGCCCCCAAGGGCAAGATGGCGGCCGCCATCGAAGAGGAGAGAGCCTTCCGGGCTCTCTCCTGAAGATCAGTAAGTCCTGGGGGGTGATCGGAGGCCCCCCAGGTGAAGAGGAGGGACAGCGGGAGCCAGCGCACACACAGGTAAGTGAATGTCAAATTAAAGAGGAGACCCGGCCGGATCCAACGAGGGGTCAGGTGAGTAATTTTTTTTTTTGCCCACTAGCAGGGGTAAATGCCAGGCACGTAAATTTTACGTGGCTGGCACTTAAGTGACGGAGAGGCAACCACGTAAATTTTACGTGGCTGGCATTTAAAGGGTTAAAGATGGATATTCACATGACTGAGAAGTGATTTGGGTAAGTTTTAGGAGGCTAAAATGGAAGAAGAACCTAACCAAGTGGTTTGGGTGAGCTTTAAGGGTCCAAAAGGGAAGATGGAGGATAGTGCTAAGTGATTTAGCTAAACATTGTAGTGAGGGTGGCAAATATGTAGGCAAGCACTTTAATGAGTTAAGTTTGTAGTGCGCAGGCGCAAGATGGTAAGGCTTTCCGTCTGGACGAATATTTATTGAAAAAAGGAGAAAACAGAATCGAACGGGAAACATAACGGATTCATTGGAGGATACGATGGGAAAAGGGCAAAAACGAAAGCCTACATTGTAACATGTGAAAATGAAACGGAAAAGTCTGGATGGAAAATGACATCCTCGTAATTCGTAATCTGCCGTACGAACGGACGGAAACTTTACAGAAGGTTTTCAATGCATGCATTGAATCGCTCGAACGCTCATATGAGAACGGAAACATTTCACAAAAAAACAGATCGGCACGAAAACGGAAGTTTTTTTGTGTCTCTCTGAATCGAGGCTATTGTCCTCGGCCCAAGACAGGATCAACGACCCCTCCCGGAGGGCACTCTTACTCCGAGTCCCTCCCTAATGATTGATGTAAGCTACCGCAGTCCGGTTGTCGGAGCGAACCTGAACCGGAAGGCCCCGGAGGTGAGACGTCAGCTGCGCCAGCACAAACCGAACTGCCCTCAGCTCCAGAACATTGATGGGGGCATGGGCCTCCTGAGGGCCCCACAGCCCCTGGAATTGGAGGGCTCTCCAGTAGCCCCCCCAACCTGACAGACTGGCATCCGTAGTGACCGTCTCCCAACACGGTGTCAGAAAAGATCTGCCCCCCAGAAGATTCCTCGAGTCCAGCCACCACATGAGGGACCGCCGAACCAGGGGAGATAGAGCAAAGACCTGATCCAGAGACAGGGGACTCTTGTCCCAGACTGATAGAGGATGGAGCTGAAGAGGTGTCATGTGAAATTGAGCATAAGGAACTGCCTGGAAACAGGCCACCATCTGTCCCACCAGTTGCATCCCTTGCCGGATGGATGGATGAGGGCTGGACAGCAAGAAATTAATCAGAGCTTGAAGAGAGTCCACCTTCTGCTGAGGGAGAAAAATCCCGGCCTGAATAGTATCCAGAGTCATACCCAGGAAGGGGGTCACCCAGGACGGGGAGAGTGAGGATTCAGGATAATTGATCACCCACCCGAACATTTCCAAGGTCGCCACCACCGTCCGGGTGTCCAATTCTGCCTCATTGCTGAGCGGGCTTGGCAGTAGACTTGGGTTTGGCACCCCAGGAGGATCCGGGCTGGGCACGGCCTCTGCCCTTGCCCCAGAAATCTCCCCTTTGCGCCAAGGATACCCCCCTGCCTGACCTAGGCCCACGAAAGGAGGGAGTGAAGGACCCAGAGCCCCGAAAGGGTTGCGGCTGCTTTTTGCATTGGGGTAACTTACCTCCCTTAGCAAAAAGGTCCAAACGATCACCGAACAGGCGCAGCCCCTTAAAGGGGAGCCCCGTGAGCGCCTTCTTAGCGGCATTGTCAGCTGCCCACTGGCGCAACCAGACCGAGCGGTGGATAGGTACAACCAAGGCCGAGTTCCTGCTACACATCCGAATGGTGTCATCTAAGGCAGAAAGAACATAGGTGATGAACATCTCACATTGTGACAAGGCTCTAAATTCAGCACTAGAAGGATCCTCATGGGAGTCGTCCAGAAGGCCCCTGAGCAAGGTCCTAATTGTCACGACCGTAATAGCGGAAGCACACACCGGGTGCAAGGCCGGAAGCACACACCGGGTACGCTGGTCCTCACTATCCTCCAAGGTAGAGGAATCAGGGGAATGCACCACAGAAGTGTTAGACAACCCCAACACAGGGGCATCTATTTCGGGTGGAGTTGACCAACATTTGACCACATCCGAGGGGAAGGGATACCTCCTATACCACCCCTTAGGGATACCGGGGAGCCGGCTAGGCCGCTCCCATTCCCTGAATCTGATTATTAAAATGCGTCTGTTCTGGGAATTCCAAACGTGGTTTTGCTGTACCAAACAATTCCCCCTGCTGCTTAGGTGCCACTGCAGGAGGGGAAATGGAGATTACTCAAAAATTTGAGTCAAAAGTCTATGGGTGTCATCAGCATCCCAATGCTCTGAGCCGGCATCAGCGCCAATGCAATTCTGAATCTGAGAATAATTCCCCTTCCTCAAGAGGGGTATAGTCAGACAAATCAAGGAAATCGTCCTGTTCCATATTAAAGGCAGGCGCCACATGCCGTCTTTTAGCTGGAGCCTTACGGGCTGCAGAGCTAGCAATCAACCTCTCAATAGAAACAAAGGGGGGGTGGCAGCCGCTCAGACCACTTTATAACTAACCTGGGAGGTGCACGTTAGCAGGGCAATTAGTACACACAAGTCTTAAGACTTTAAGACTTGTGTGTACTAATTGCCCTGCTAACGTGCACCTCCCAGGTTAGTTATAAAGTGGTCTGAGCGGCTGCCACCCCCCCTTTGTTTCTTTTGAATTTGTGCAAGCACATGGTGTGTGGGGTCTAGGCTGTATTGCAAGGTCTTTGACCCTTCCACCCCATGGCTTGCACTTGAGAGGTTTAGGGCAACCTCAGGTAAGCCTGCTCCCAATTTATCTATTGCACTGTATGTCCCAGATGGGCTCTCAGAGATTAGAGTTAGGACTGCACCCCACAGAGGCACTTTGGCGTAGTGGTGCAGCTTAAGCATACTTCTGCAGATGTGTGTGACCGAGTCCTCTGTTTTTAACCAAGTTTAGAGACAGATTATAGGCTGGCCTGCAAACTGACAGGGTTGAGTGCTGTGGCTCCTTTAAGAATCAACCTCTCAATGTTGGCCAGTCTGGCAGAAACATCGGATTGAGACTCCCCACTAGTGTTAATGTCACTAGGGGTCATAATCAAGCGAGGGGGCGTGGGGGACGAGACAGTGGGTGCCGACCCATTATATAAGAAATAAATAATCAAATCCAGATAAATCCCTAAATACTCACCTTTCAATTTGAATAACCACACAACACAATAGAGGATATGATATCGGCAATGGGCTATGTACCGGTAGTTACCATTATTATTATTATAACCACTATTTATTATTATTACTATGATAACCTTTTATTGTCATTGTAATCTATATTTATATTATTTATTATTATCATCATATCATTATAATCACTATTTATTATTATATTTATTATTATTATTACCATTATGACTTTTTATTGTCAGTGTAATCAATAGGTATTTTTTTAATCCTAATACAATATAATATATAACCCATTAACATTGATGCATATTAACACATATTACCTATGTAGTTTATTACCAACTCAATTAATTTATTTATTGCTCAGACAACATGCCCTACCCATATTTGAATTCCACGCTACAAACAATCATTCTCAACAATTATTTATATATGCCATTGTTGCCACTGTCATTGTCCCAATACTTTTCCCCTAAAGCAACAATAAAGCTGCATTATAACTAACCTAATATAATCCCAAGTAATGAAATTTTAACTAATTAACCGATTCACTAATTTTCAGTTATTCAACTGTATATTCTGTATTTTTAAATATTTAAGGTATTTAAAATATCAGGCATCCACCTGGGGAATATACCTACTTCTTATTAAGCATACCCTTAATTTTAAATCAAATTACATACATAGAATAATTTGATTACCTTGTATGCTTGTATACTTATTGATATATAATTGCTTTATGATTCTTTAATTTTAGCTTTCTATTTACTGTGCAAGGTTTTATGTGCTTTACTGAGCAAAAGCGGGGGATTATATAAGTTATCCCTCAGATCTTAGCTATAGTTTGATTGCAATTTTTCTGTGTGTATATATATAGAAAAGACACTGAGTGATATACATAACAGCACGGTGTATAAACTATCGGTGTTTAACCATCTATCTTTGCTACATTTCTTCCTTTTTCTGCTTTTCCTTTTAAGTAAATAACTGAGCACCTTCTAGCTACGGGAAGGGAGTTCACACAAAGCTAGAAAGGAGGCCAGCATCATCTATGCACCAGCATCTTTCACCTTGCGGGTCATCAACATTATCCACCCCGTGGGGCTGAGAGTAATTAGAGGAACAGCAGGCATTTGAATTACATAGACAGCGGCGGCGATATGAGCCGGGAATTAAAACTACACAAAATGACTCAATTTTCCATAACCCTCAGCGAAGGAATGACATCACTAGTACATGACCAATAAGAAGGGCCACAAAAGCGCAGGCCCAGGACATACCCCGAGGACGGCACTGGCTGCCGAAACGCGCGTCGGTAAACTTGCGGGCAGAGTCCTGCAAGCATCTATAAAACTACATTTGGACTTCTAGCTCATACTGGACACTGTGACTCATAGGACTTTGAGTACACCTAACGTTCTAAGAACGCAACAGCACTGGACGTCGCTCTGCCCACTATAAAGGCAGTTTGTATAACGATCAACAAGGAGACTGACATCACACTGTCGCCCATACAGCCATCAGACTCAGCTCACCCTGGTACATTAGTTTTATATTTATTTATTTTATTAAGGTGAAGCAATAAATTCAGTTTTTTAATACGCAACGAGCCGTGAGAATTATTTAAGGCAACCAAAATAAAGAGGATTACTAAAGACCAGAGGAGGCAGAACCACAACAACCACTGCTGTGAACAGACACCTGACCGCTACTACACGGGCAACAGAACCTCATAGGCCCTGGGCAGGTCGGCGTACCCCCGGGCCACGGCGGTGAGTTTCTTTACAAGGAAATAGATATAAATACTTTTATTAGAGTTGTATATCATTGCTGTGATTTACTGTGTTTTATGAGTAAAATCTCAAAACTTCACAACGTTTTTTCTGCTGTATGAGTAAAATCACGCAGCATACACTATCATCTAACTAAGACAGAGGCATTGTGCTAAACCAGATGTAATTAAATAACATATTGTATCTGGTGTCAGAAAACCTCTAACAGATTAATATCTATTAAAGAGGAAGAATCCCCTTGTCTTTTTCCCTTTTTCTTGATCAACATAGACAAGTGTTTGTTTAAAAATCACTATTGAAGTTCACCCCAAAGCGCGCCTAAACCAATAGACTTGTCTTCAAGCATATTAGGTTCAATTACAATCTCTGGTGCCGACCCAGACGCCTGAGGCCCAGATTGCCGCGTAAGCGCTTGCTGGGCGCAGGGTACACAGACCCGCACGTCATCGCCCACATGGGATGCCCTGCACTCCACACACAGCCGGGCTTGCCCCGAGGGGACCCCGAGCACAATATCCTGAGAAGCCTCCATATGGTGAATAATAAGTCAAAATTACCATTGGGAATTACGCTGTGCAGCTACCCGGGATGCCCCTTAAATGTCCGCTAGTGGGAGGATTTCACAATTAAGCCCCCAATTTAACAATGTTTAACCTAGGGCCCAGGACCGGGAGAAACCTCTAATTAGGTTGTCCCGTCATAAGACATAATCATCACAACACACAGTCAGTATGGCATGACAGTATTTAACATTAAATACACATAGTACATTAAAGTGAAGTAAAGGTAAAGATAAAAAGCCCGCAGAGAGCACTCACAAAACGCCACAGAGCTAGCATTCGAGACGGTGCCCAGGCAAGATGGCGCCGATCAGCTCCGGAAGGAGCGCGCTAGGCCCAGCCCCCTCCCGGGAACGCGGGGACATGCCAGAGAAGAGCCGATCACACAGCCGCCGGCAGCTGTGACATCACCGGCCCGCTTCTGCCGTCGAGCGTACGCGCAGGCCATTCAAAAAAACCTGACATGCCTGAACTGTGAACAGAGGAGAGGAGGAAAGGAGCGCTGAGCCAAGTGCCAGCGCTCACAGCACAGTGTCAAAGACAGTACAGTCACAATACACATCACAGACCCTGGATACCCCCCCCCCAACTAACCGGGCAATGGGAGAAGGGGGAATAAGGACCCATAGTCACATTCGGGTCATGTGCAGAGGGTCAAAGCGGACGGGGCATCCCATACCAGGCTCACCAACAAACCTGTGCCGCCTACCCTTTGCGGTGGAGCAAATAGGTGCTGCCTACCGTCACCCGGACCAGGGGCTGTGCAGCCCAGCTTACCTGGGGGGAGAGAAGCCATCATCTTGACCTTCGCAGCCCACTGCAGACTAAACTGGGGAATTTAGTGGGAGGTCCCGGCTATATAAGGACCGGGAGGGGCCTCTTTTTTGCCATCTCTGCAGTAAAGCACCCTCTTGTGGACTATATCCCAGACGTAATGAATCATTACTGGAGCAGGGCGTGCTGCATACTTGGAATAGACTTGCAGGGCCTCAGGCTTGGTTGCCCCGCTCACCTGCACAGAGAGAGAGAGACATCTTCTATCTTCGCAGTTTCACTGCAGAGGAAACACTGGGAACTCTATGGTTAATCCTGTTTTTATAGGGGGCCGGGAGATGCCACAGCTCTTCTGCAGTACACTGCGCCACCTTTTGGCAGAATAACCCAACTGTTATGAATACTGAAGCAGGCCGTGCCATGCAATAAGAAAATATGTCTTTTTGTATATGTTTAGGTATGAGGAGATGAACACTGTTGCAAGACTCCCTGAAACATGTGCTGGAATGATGCTCCTTAAAAAATCGTCTGAAGCGACTGTATTCTTGTGATATATAGGCCCCCTGGACAATCTGAGGATCTAGATAACCTGTTAATAGATGAAATCAGTGGAATGGCAGAGAAGAGGGACATTTTAATTACAGGTGACTTCAACATGCCTGATGTGGACTGGAATACCCCAAGTGCATCGACATGCAAGAGCAGGGCTATATTAGAGGCACTTAATGGAGTGTCTCTAAAACAACTTGTGACATTGCCAACTAGAGGTGATAACATTCTGGACTTAGTTCTGGTGTCCAAGGTCACGGTTGACGAAAATCTGGGTTCCAATGACCATCAATGCTTATGGTTCAGAATAAAAACAGACATTGTGCAATCACACATCAGAACCAAAGTGCTAGACTTTAGGAAGACAAACTTCAAGGAAATGGCGGAGTATGTAGAAAGAAAATTAGGTGAGTGGAACAGAGTAGCAGTATATGTGAATACTACACATATAGTAATATGTGAAACAAACTAGTAAGATTAACCATTATGGTTTACTAGGGAAGTCAGCACTATCATAAAAGATAAGAAGTCTGCCTATAAGAAGTATAAAGTACCGTATTTTTCATCCTATAAGACGCACTTATTTTTCCCCAAAAGTGGGGGGAAAATGTCCGTGCGCCTTATCGGGCGAATGTAAAAAAAAAAAAAAAAAATATAAAAAAAAAAACTTGCAGCGGCGGGACAGGGACAGAGCCCCCGCCGCTCCTCTGGCCTCCCGCAGTGTGGCAGACAACGCGGGAGCGCCGGGGGCTCTGTCCCGCCGCTGCGAGCAATGTCTTTTCAGGCAGCGATGACAGCGGCGGGGCCAGAGACAGAGCCCCTGCCGCTCCTCCATCTGCTGCCTCTTCCGGGCTCAGAGCATGCGAGCACGAAGGTTCGGGCAGTTGGTGGGCGTGGCCTGCACCGGTGCAGGCCACGCTCACCAACTGCCCAGACCTTCATCGTAATGGTGCGTTTTTGGTTTCAAATATTTTTCTTATTTTCTTCCCCAAATCCTAGGTGCGTCTTATAGGGCGAAAAATACGTTAAGTGGAAGTGTAGCTGACAGAGAGGCATATAAAATTAAACAGAGGGAAGCAAAACTGATAAGTACTGCTAAAGGGCAAAAGGAGGAAGAAATGGCCAAATCTATGAAGAGGGGAGATAAAATATTTTACAGAAAGAGTAGTAGATGCTTGGAACAAACTTCCACCAGAGGTAGTTGAAAAACCAACAGTCACTGGATTTAAACATGCCTGGGATAAGCACACATCTAACCTAAGATAAAGAGTACATACAGTATACACATAAGGGCAGACTAGATAGACCATATGGTCTCCTGCCATCAACCTTCTATGTTTCTTTATGATTTTTCTATCATGAATTGCACAATGGACTTTAGCTATATACTGTAAGGAACTACATCTTGTGGTATTCTATGAGCAGGCTATATCGATTGGTGCACTTTCAAGTATACCCTAAGTTACTATATGTATTGCTCAGTGCATTTTAACCATATATTGTATCGAATTTTTTGGTGTAAGCCATCTATAAATTACTTTATTGTAGTAGTTTCAACCATACCCAAAGCTGCACAATGGGGGCATATACACCATTTTATGTTGTGATCATGTGACCTGTATATTTTTTGTAATATATTTTTGTTATGTATAATGTTTATTTACTCCAATAAATGGGCAACTTAATATCTTTTTTCTTTATTTAAAAATAGTGTGCCCACCTTATATCAGTATTTAGTGATCTTTAGTTGTGTAATCACTAAAGGCATGAGCTGTGCCTTTACCAGATCGCATGAGTGATTAAAAATACAATTCTGAGTACTCACCTGTAGAATTGAACAGCACGGCCTGTTTTATTTAATCCTTACTTCTGGGTATTCTTCCACAAGGTGGCGCAGTGGACTGCAGAAGATTTGTGGCTCCTCCCGGCCCCATATAAAAACCAGGAATAGACGCCCAGTGTTGAAAAGCAGATATACAAGAAGCTGGGAGCTAATCAGATTAAAAGATAGAAGCCTCACAACTAAACTTTGGAACAAATCACCATACAGAGGTGTCATGCCCAGGGCATGATTATAGAACATACGTATTATGAGTGTATATATGTGTGTGTATATTTGAATATGGACCAGCTGCTTTCCCCTCCACCCGTGTGCCATAAAACACCCTCCTATATAAAAACAGGGCCATGCAGCGTGTACATTCCAACTTAATTAAGACTCTGTTTGCGATACTTCCTTGTATGAAGTCAGATCTCTTTGAAGTGCCAGGCTGTTGTCTTTGCTCTGGCCATAAACCGGCAATCAGATAAGGGGACCTGGGAAATAGAATTCCCCCCACCCCACCCTTAGGAATTCCATGGAAATGGAAGGTGTCCTGTTAAGCCATTTTTCCCTCCAAATTCTGGCTAACAAAAAGCTAGGAGAGCTGACATGTTGGTGGGCATTACAAGCTAAGGACCTGGGACCCTAACATCGTCCCAAGCAACAAGCAACCACGGGAAACTCCAGCAAAAAGGACTGCGTAAGGACTTTATTTTTGAACTGTTATTTGCTGTATACTCTTTCTGCATTTTTTGTATGTCATTTTATTGTTATAAATTACATCCAGCACTGTGATACCTTTTATCAGATTAAATGTTTAATTAATCAGCTCTAGTCTTTGACCTCTAAATAGATGAGCTCACCTTCCTGAGGGAAGCTCTGGTGATACACGTTTATTAGGGTTAATTGATGACTTGCTGGGACTAGTAGTCCCTGTCTGGGGGTCTATTGGCGTGTTAACCCTGGCACCATCACACTCTGTCTGGCGTATGGATAGAGTGTGATCGTGACAACTGGTGGCAGCGGTGGGATATATTTAGAGATTTTTAGTGCTTGCTGGATTTTACCCGAAAATCTTAAGCACTAAAAGAAATTTGCATACATCTTATTGTGTGTAAATTCCCAAAGACAGAGCTCAGTGCTGATCTAAGTGACATACCAAAAAAGAGTGCAAGACAGTTCTGTCCTTCCCATCTGTTGTTTTACTCCCTCTGCTTCATATCGGAAATATGGAGGCATATCGCAAGCAGTCCAAGCCCGCACTGGAGTTAATGTGCCAAGAAAAGGAGATCCCTACAGCGGGAAAGACCAAGGACCAGCTTATTGCCGATCTTGTGGAAAATGATGCCCGTGCAGCAGAGCTGATTGATGTGAGGCTAAGTCCTACAGCGGGGACTGAGGGACACCACATTACTCCCCATCAGGACAGTACTCCACATGAAGCCTTGGACTCTTATATGCGGACTGCTTTACAACACCTTGGAGATGTGGATGCTAATATTAAACTCCAGTTGCTTCTTCAGTACCAGGCACAAGCTGCAGAAAGAGAGGCCCAGGCACGAGCTGCTGAGAGAGAGGCCCAGGCACGAGCTGCAGAAAGAGAGAGAGAGGCAGCAGAAAGAGAGGCCCAGCGCAGACATGAACTGGAGGTCCTGAGGCTGAGAGGGGACGCTTTATCCGCACGCAGTGATGTGCAGGGTGAAGGTGACTACAAACCCCGCTTGGAACATTTCCCCATGATGGAGAAAGATGGTGATTTGGACATATTCCTGAGAGGATTTGAAAAGGTTTGCCGGCAGTTTCATCTTCCTAAAGAGCAGTGGGGACGATATCTAACCCCACGGCTGCGAGGAAAAGCTCTGGATGTGTTTGCTTCTCTTCCCTCTGAAAGCGACCAGGACTATGAGGCAATAAAATCTGCCCTGCTAAAAAGTGCTAATCTGACTCCAGAAACCTATCGGAAGTTTAGGACTTTACAACAGAGCACCACAGAGAGTTGCACTGAACATGCAGGTCAGCTAAGGACTGCATTCAGGCAATGGACTGGGGGCCTACAAGTCACCACTTATGAGGCCCTGGAGGACTTGATGGTTCTGGATCAGTTCCTCCAAACAAGGAGCTGTGAAGCCAGAGAGTGGATTTTGGACCGCAAGCCCAAGACAGTCGCAGAAGCCGCAGAACTAGGAGATGACTTTGCCAATAACCGTGCACCAACAGCGAAGCGTGGTCCTGCGCAAGCTGGATCAAGTACCTGGAAGGGAGCTGCCCACCCACAGAGTGCCAGTAGGTCAACTGGGAGATTCCTGCCGTCCACACCAAGAGCAACAGGAACCACATCGGGTCAGGGGGACACCCGCCGATGTTACAGATGCAACAAGATTGGGCACCTGAGTGCCACCTGCCCCAACAAAAAGAATTCTCCACTGGCAGTTGAAGGACACCCAGCCGTTTTTCTGGTGTCTGGAACAGTGGAGAAGAGAGCGGATAACCTGCAGAGCGTAACTGTGGGTGACCGGGTGACCGTGGGTCTACTTGATTCGGGGGCCTCCTTTACCTTAGTGCGGCCTGAAGTGGTGGATACCGAGGACATTATCCCTGGGAAAACCATGGCTTTAAAAGGAATTGGAGGTGTGCGACCTGCTGTGCCCATGGCCCGTGTGTACCTGGATTGGGGTACAGGCAAAGGTTTGCGGGAGGTGGGGGTCTCTGAGGACATCCCTGTCAGTGTTCTGCTGGGGAATGATTTGGGTCGGATGCTATGCCATTATGCTCCAGAGGACACTGCCTGCACACCACAGGGGCTAGGAGACAGCCCTGATCGTTCTGAGGTACTGTACGAGACTTTGGGGGACACTGTGAAATGTGATAACTGGGAGGGAGTGCAGGGGGCTGATAAATGTTTACCTGTAACTGAACCAGTTGTGTCTTCCAAAAGTGGAGTGGGGTGTGTTGGGAAATGTAATGCCAATGAATTACCTGTGTCAAAATCTAGCGGAGATGGGCTAGGGGGAGGGGTTGGTGGGCCCCTGGTGACAGGTAAGGATGAGGGACCAGCAGTGAGTGATGTGTCCCCATCCTGTAAGCCGGAGATGGCTAAGGAGGAGGAGGGAGGAAGGAGTGATGTAGCTGTATATGATGCCTGTAACGTTGTTATGTCCGGGATTGAGGGGGAGGAAGGTAAACCCCAGGGAGGCATATCAATGGTGGCAGTGGTTACACGTCAGCAGTGTGCCAGAGCTGCAGCTGTAAAAAGAAGGGAGGATGGTGATGACTCACAAGCCGAAGCAGAGAAGGGTGGAGATGGTAGTTCACCTGAGGGAAATGTGTCCCCTGATGCCACGAGGTGGGGGGAGGGCAATGAACATTTCCGGGAAGCTCTGCACAGTGATCCTTCCCTTGAAGGGCTGAGACAGCGTGCTGAGCAGCCAGGCGCTAACTCAGATGGGCATCAGGTATATTGGGAAAACAATATCCTGAACTGGGAGTCCCTTTCCAAAGACATGCTAGGGCCCCAGGAGAGAGAAAGGCAGTGGGCTGGGACAGGTAGCGCCACCTTGCAGCCAGCACTGCAGACAGACAACTCTGGGAGGCAGTTAGGAAGCCTAGCTTCCAGCTCCCCGGAAAAGCCAGGTGACCGAGCATTTGGGCCGAGTCAGGAGGGCCTGCAGCTAACCGCAGACTTCCTGAATCGTCCCAAAGCTGGGGCTGTGGCAAAGGGGATCTGCCACGTGATGCAGATCCAGGGCAGCCTGTATCAAAGCTGAGTGAGAGGCAGGAAGGATCAGGGGAGATGGAGCAAACTACGCATTGGCCTAACATGAGGGTCATTCCGGGCCGCATGCGGGCCCCTTCATCTTATTCACCAACATGTGGGAAACATGGCGGCTGGTGTCCCGATCACAGGAGTCCCTCTTTCAACACCTGCGTCAGGCGCTGGAACAGATGGATTTCCTGGGAACATGGACAGCCAAATCCCAGTGTTGCCCAATAATTCAGATGCAGAGGAAAAACATGCCCCTGGGCCCCTGTGCTTCTTACCTGGTGATGATGTGTCCCTACCTGCCTCGAGCACAGCCCCCCAGATGCCAACATTAGGCTTGGAAGCCCCAGGGCTTAGAAAGACTCCGCCTGCAGGCCCAGGCCGGCCTGAACCCACTACTGTGGATCCGGGTGGCACTAGGAACAAGAGCGACTGGGGACCTTTCATCTCATCTTAGGTGTGCGTTTTGGGAAAAGTGACTGTGGGTCACTATTCCCAACTCGCCATCTTAAGGGGGAGGTGTCATGCCCAGGGCATGATTATAGAACATACGTATTATGAGTGTATATATGTGTGTGTATATTTGAATATGGACCAGCTGCTTTCCCCTCCACCCGTGTGCCATAAAACACCCTCCTATATAAAAACAGGGCCATGCAGCGTGTACATTCCAACTTAATTAAGACTCTGTTTGCGATACTTCCTTGTATGAAGTCCGATCTCTTTGAAGTGCCAGGCTGTTGTCTTTGCTCTGGCCATAAACCGGCAATCAGATAAGGGGACCTGGGAAATAGAATTCCCCCCACCCCACCCTTAGGAATTCCATGGAAATGGAAGGTGTCCTGTTAAGCCATTTTTCCCTCCAAATTCTGGCTAACAAAAAGCTAGGAGAGCTGACATGTTGGTGGGCATTACAAGCTAAGGACCTAGGACGCTAACATCGTCCCAAGCAACAAGCAACCACGGGAAACTCCAGCAAAAAGGACTGCGTAAGGACTTTATTTTTGAACTGTTATTTGCTGTATACTCTTTCTGCATTTTTTGTATGTCATTTTATTGTTATAAATTACATCCAGCACTGTGATACCTTTTATCAGATTAAATGTTTAATTAATCAGCTCTAGTCTTTGACCTCTAAATAGATGAGCTCACCTTCCTGAGGGAAGCTCTGGTGATACACGTTTATTAGGGTTAATTGATGACTTGCTGGGACTAGTAGTCCCTGTCTGGGGGTCTATTGGCGTGTTAACCCTGGCACCATCACACTCTGTCTGGCGTATGGATAGAGTGTGATCGTGACAAGAGGCAACCAAAGATAACGATAACAACAGAGGGATAAAACAGGCCGTGCATAATAAAAACAATTCTATGAGTACTCACAGAATTGTATTTTTCCTAATGCACAGCAAGGCCCATTTCATTTAATCCTTACTTCTGGGACATCCAATAGTGTCCGTAAAAATAGGGTGGGATTCCCCAAAGAGTAACAGCTGGTAGTTCAAACCACTACCGCCTGAAGTACCTTGCGGCCAAAAGCAGCATCAGCTGAGGCCTTAACATCAACCTTGTAGAACTTGGAAAAACAGAAGACCAAGTAGCGGCCTTACAAACTTTCTCAAACAGAAGCCCGGTTCTGAAAAGCCCAAGAAGCACTAATAGCTCGAGTGGAATGAGCAGTAACACGGAAGGGAGCTTCCTTCCCTTTAACAGAATAGGCTTGCACCACTTCCTGACGAAGCCACTTGCTGATAGTAGATTTGGCCGGAGGCAAACCCTTCCTAGGTCCAGCAGGAAGAACAAAAAGCAGATTTCCTAAAGGACTCAGTAGCAACCAAATAAACTTCAGTGCCCTGACAACATCCAGAGAATGAAGGGTCCGTTCTTTAGAATTTGCAGGGTTAGGACACAAGGAGGATAAGACAATGTCCAGATTGAGATGGAAAGCAGACACAACCTTGGGCAGGAAATCTGGTTTAAATTGGAACACTGCCTTATCCTGATGCCTCTCAAAATAAGCAGGTTTAATGGAGAGCGCCGCCAGCTCAGAAACACGCCTGACCGAAGTAATAACCACCAAAAAGGCCACCCTAAGAGTCAGAATGGGCAACTCAGTCTCACGTACAGGTTCAAAAGGAAAACCCTGAAGAGCAGACACCAAATTTAGGTCCCAAACCGGTAGCATAGGCTTACGCGGTGGACGCACATGAGTAACTCCCTGGAAGAAAGTCTTAACAAGCCTGGGATTGGCAAAAGATCTTTGCCCAGTTTCACAAAGGGAACCGCCTCGAACAATGCCACCATCAATCCCACCAGTCGCATCCCCAGCCAGATGGGACAGGCGAGGGATGGATAGGAGACGCTGAATCAATTCCTGAATCAGAAGAACCTTGGGCCTGAGAAGTATCCAGAGACATTCCCAGGAACTAACCACCCTGGAGGGAGAGGCAGGACTTGGGATAGTTGATCACCCAGCCGGTGGCTGGGTGGCTACCACAGTCCTGGTATCCAGCTCCGCCTGGCTGAGAGAAGAAGCCACAATAAGATCGTCCAGATAAGGCACGATGCGGATGTTCTGGGCTCTGAGAAGGGCCGTCACCCCCACCAGCACCTTGGTGAAAACCCTTGGAGCCAAGGCCAAACGGAAGAGCCACAAACTGAAAATGACGATTTTCTATAAAGAACCTGAGAAATCTCTGATGTGCCAGAAAGATTGCAATATGCAGGTAAGCATCCTTGATGTCTGTGGACGTCATGAAGTCCCCTTGACGGAGTAGATGGCTGAATGCAGAGTTTCCATGCGGAACTTCTGGGGACGGACGATCCTGTTGAGCAACTTCAGATCCAGAATGGGACAGCCATGTCCAGAAAATTTGCTACTGCTGCCCGGCCAGAGGGAGGATCTGAAGGCACCCGAGACCTGAAGAATCTGGGAGGGGGCCAGAACTCGAACTCCAGCTTGTAACCGGAAGACACCCGAATCCATCTGTCCGAGACCTCTTGGTCCCAGACCCGGGAGAAGAGTTGCAGCCGTCCCCCCACCCGCAAGGGTGAGGGCGCCCCCTCATTGCTGAGCCGGCTTGGCAGCGGCCTTAGGCTTAGAGCCCCAGCTGAGTCCTGGACGGGCACGACCCCTGCCCTGGTTCCAGGAATCACCTCTGGAGGGGGAGAAGGCCACTCCCCTGCCAACTCTGGCCCTACGAAAGGAAGGAGCAAAGGAAGCTGCCCCCCGAAAGGGACGACGCTGCTTCTTACGCTGAGGTAACTTACCACCCTTTGTGGGGTTGCGGCTCTTTGGTGAAAAATTGGATTCGGTTGCAAAGGGAAGGGCCGTAAGCGACTTTTTGGACACAAAATCAGCCGCCCACTGGTGCAACCAAACAGACCGCTGGATAGCCACCAGCAAGGCTGAAGTTCTACTACACATTACCATGGTGTCATCCAAGGCGGCCAGCACAAATGACAAAAACAACTCACATCGCTTAAGGGCGGTGAACTCCTCACTAGCCGGGTCAAGCCCGGAAGAGGTCAACAATCCTCTACAACCGACCTAGCAGCTACTAAAAGAAGCGCCGAAGCACAAACAGGCCGCAAAGCCGACCCAACACTGGCAAAACCGTGACAGGCCATCTGGTCAATGCGTTTATCCTCACCATCCTTGAGAGTAGTGCAGTCCGGAGAATGCAGGATTGAGGTGCTGACAACCCCAAAACAGGAGCATCCACCTCGGGAGGGGACGACAGTGCTTCACCGCGTCCACCGGAAAGGGATATTTTTTGTCCCAACCCGGCGGAACACCTGGAAGTCGAGTAGGCCTCTCCCATTCCTTGAGAATAATGCCATCAAAATGCTTTTGATAAGGGAATTCCAAGCACGACTTGGTCATCTCAAAGAACTCCTTTTGCAGAGGAGCCGCTTTAGGAGGAGAAATAGCTAAGACCTCAAACATATGAGCCAGGACCTTAGAGGTATCCAAAGAATCCCCCTGACCCTGCTCAGTATCAGCACCAACAAACTGCTGATCATCAGACCCATCCGACTCCTCAAACAGCTCCCCTTCCTTTAGCGGGGAGCAATCGGACCAATCCAGAGAGTCAAACTCATCCAATTCAAAGGCCTGTGTGGCTGTATATAAAATGTTCTCTTAGCCGGGACCTTTGGCAACAGCACTAGAAACCAATTTTCTCAAGATTGGCCAACTCAGATTGCGACTCCCCACCCATGACCACATCACATGGGGTATGCATCAGGCGGGGGAGGGGGGGGGGAGGAGTAGAAGAGGCTGGCGGAGCAGAACCAGACGCCAGGAATCCGGACTGCCGCGTAATAGTCCGCTGTGCACATGGTGCACAGAGAAATACATCATCCCCCGAAAAGGGATACCCCACACCCCAAACGCTGCCTGGATTGCCCCGAGGGGAGCACAAGCCCAGTATCCGGGGAAGCCTCCATATGATTTTTTTTAAATTAAGTCACAATGACCAGAGGGAATTACGCAGTAAGTGCTACCCGGGATGCCCCTTTAAGTCCCATGTGGGAGGAATTTATAGAACCCCAATTTTAACCAGGGACCCTAGGACCGGGAGAAGCCCCCTTTAATAGAAAACAATGGTCCACCTGGAACACAAAAGACAGACAGCAATCAGACCCCTCAATATACAGCCAATGTCCCACATGTCAAAACAAGCATTGCCGATAATTACAGGTGTATGAAAAAAATACCATTTTGTGAAATACTCACCTGTAAAATGGGTATTATAAGTATGTCACACACCCCGCTTCAAGATATCCATAACATGTGGGTAATACCGACCTGAAGGGGCGTTCCTGCAGAGATGATAGCAAAAAAGAAAGCCCCTCCCTGATCCATAAATACCTGGGACCTCCCACTCATTACCCAGTGTATAGAAGCAGTAAGGTAAGGGACCAGGAAGAGGCAAATATAAAACAAAACAACGCAAAGTTCACAATATAAAGGATCCCAAATACAAGAAGGGCGGGTGAAGCGGGGTGTGTGACATACTTATAATACCCATTTTACAGGTGAGTATTTCACAAAATGGTATTATTCTAAGTATGTCACACACACCGCTTCAAGATATCCATAACATGTGGGACATCCAATAGCAGTGTCCATAAAGGGCGGGGATCCAAAACAAGGCAATGCACAACTTAAACCACAACAGCTTGCAGAACTTTGCGGCCAAAAACAGCATCCGCTAAGGCTCGAACATCAACCTTGTAAAACTTGGAAAAAGTGTGAACAGAGGACCAAGTAGCGGCCTTACAAACTTGCTCAACGGAGGCCTGGTGCTGGAAGGCCCAGGACGCTCCAACCGCGTGAGTAGAATGAGCAGTAACACGAAAAGGGGGACTCCTCCCCTTGGCAGAATAGGCCCCAATGATGGCCTGACGAATCCATTTACTAATGGAAGATTTGGCGGGAGCCAAACCTTTCCTAGGTCCAAAGGGCACCACAAAAAAAGCATCAGTCTTACGAAAGGAAGACGTAACCACCAGATAATATTTCACAACACGAACCACATCCAAGGAATGTAGCGCCCTTTCCTTGTCATTGCTGGGATTAGGACAGAGAAGGCAGAACAATGTCCTGAATCAGATGAAATGCAGAGACCACCTTAGGAAGAAAATCCGGCTTGAAACGAAAGACAACCTTGTCCTGATGCCTTTCGAAGTACGGAGCTTTAATGGATAAAGCTGCCAACTCAGAAACACGCCTAACAGAAGTGATGGCCACCAAAAAGGCCACCTTTTGGGTAAGTGAAGACAAAGCAATCTCATTCAAGGGCTCAAACGGGGGACCCTGAAGAGCAGAAAGAACCAGGTTCAAATTCCAAACTGGAACAAAGGGCTTCCTAGGAGGCCGTACATGCGTAACTCCTTGGGAAAAGGTTTTGACTAAGGGATGAAGTGCAAAGGACCTTTGAAAGAACACCACCAGGGCAGAAACCTGCCCCTTCAAGGTACTAAGTTGAAGCACCAAATCCAGACCATGTTGAAGAAACTCCAGGATTCTGGAAATGGAAAACTCCCGACAAGAGAAAGACCTACTTTCACACCAGTCAATATAGGACCTCCAAGTCCTATAGTAAATAGTAGAGGAAGAGCGCTTCCTGGCGCTAATAAGAGTCTGAACCACCGCGTCAGAAAGACCTTCTTCCTTTAAGATGGCGGTTTCAGCAGCCACGCCGTCGAAGCCAGCGAAGGTAAATTGGGATAGCGCAGCCGACCCTGGGTGAGCAGGTCCGGCAGAAGAGGCAGAACGAACTGATCCTCTGCCAGTCTTACCAGGTCTGCGAACCAAACCTGCCTTGGCCACCTTGGTGCCACTAGAATCGCAGACACGCCCTCCAGAGTCAGCTTGCGCACCACTCTGGCTACCATTGGAAACGGAGGGAACAGGTAAAGAAACCCCAGATCCCTCCAGTTCAGAGACATGGCATCCACTGCCAGAGCCAGAGGATCCTGCGAGAGAGACACAAAAACTGGAAGCTTGTGATTGTGACGAGAGGCAAAGAGGTCCACCGCTGGGAACCCCCACCTGAGACATATCGAACGAAACACCTTGGGACTGAGAGACCACTCCCCCTGACGAGAGGAGGCTCTGCTCAGCAAGTCCGCCTCCGTGTTCTCCACTCCCGGAATGTAGACTGCTGAGATACAGGGGACGTGACTCTCCGCCCAGTCCAGAATCAAAGACACTTCCCTGAGGGCACTCCTGCTGCGAGTCCCTCCTTGGTGATTGATGTAAGCAACCGCCGTCCTGTTGTCCGACCGGACCTGAACAGGCAGGCCTCTCAACTGATGAGTCAAGCGAAACAGAACCAACCTGATGGCTCTCAACTCCAGAACATTGATGGGCTTGTGAGCCTCCTGCGGGCCCCACAGACCCTGAAACTGGAGGTCCTTCCAAACACCCCCCCCAACCTGACAGACTGGCATCCGTGGTGACCGTTTCCCAGCACAGGGCCAGAAAAGATCTGCCCTTCAACAGATTGACCGACCCCAGCCACCATTGCAGGGATCGACGAACTCGGGGAGTCATCAGGAAGGACTGATCCAACGATAGAGGAGACTTGTCCCAAACCTTCAACAGATGAAGCTGAAGCGTCCTTGTATGAAACTGCGCAAAGGGAACTGCCTCGAATGAGGCCACCATTAACCCCACCAGCCTCATCCCTAGCCGGATGGCCGGTCGAGGGGCCGACAAGAGAAGCCAAGCTAATTCCTGAATCAAAAGAATCTTGGCCTGGGGCAGAAATACCCTGGCCTGCGAAGTGTCCAGAGACATTCCCAGAAAGGTCACTACTCTGGACGGGGGGAGAGAAGACTTGGGGTGGTTGACCACCCAACCAAACCTCTCCAGGGTGGACACCACCATTCTGGTGTCCAACTCCGCTTGGTTGAAGGAAGAGGCCATGATCAGAAGATCGTCCAAATAGGGCACAATGCGGATACCCTGAACCCTTAGCAGAGCCATCACCCCCGCTAGCACCTTGGTGAACACCCGAGGGGCCGAGGTGAGGCCGAAAGGGAGTGCTACAAACTGAAAATGCCGATCCTCCACCACGAACCTGAGAAACCTCTGGTGTGCTGGAAAAATTGGAACGTGTAGATAAGCATCCTTGATGTCTATGGACGTCAGAAAGTCTCCCTGACGAAGAGAGTGAATGGCCGAACGTAGCGTTTCCATGCGGAATTTCCGTGGCCGGATGAACCTGTTGAGAAACTTCAGATCCAAGATGGGTCGGACCGATCCGTCCTTCTTGGGTACCGTGAACAGATTGGAATAAAAACCCCTGCCCTGATCCGAAGGAGGCACTGGGCAAATGACAGCCATGTCCAGAAGGTTCTGCACTGCCAACAGAAGCCCCTGCGCTGCTAGAGGCTCTGAAGGTATCCGAGACCTGAAAAATCTGGAAGGGGGCGGAGCTCGAACTCCAGCTTGTAACCGGAAGACACCACTTCCCGGATCCATCGGTCCGAGACCTCTTGATCCCAAACCTGGGAAAAGAGTCGCAGCCGTCCCCCCACCCGCAAGGGCGCCCCCTCATTGCCGAGCCGGCTTGGCCTTCGAGCCCCAACTGAATCCTGGACGGGCACGTCCTCTGCCCCTGCTCCCAGAATCTCCTCTGGAAGAGGGGAATGCAAATCCCCTGCCAGATCTGGCCCCACGAAAGGAGGGGGTAAAGGAAGGGCCCCCCCCGAAAGGGGCGGCGGCGTTGTTTCTTGCGTTGAGGTAACCTACCACCCTTGGTAACAGAGTCCAATGTCTCTCCAAAAAGCCGTAATCCAACAAAGGGTAGAGCCGTTAGTGACTTCTTGGACATAAAATCTGCCGCCCACTGGCGCAGCCACACCGAGCGCCGAATAGTGACCAGCAGCGCCGACGTTCTACCACACATCATCAAAGTGTCATCCAAGGCTGTCAACACAAAGGATAAAAACAACTCACACCGTTTAAGGCTAAGGAACTCAGCACTACCAGGACGCAGCCCGGAAGAGGTCAACAGGTCCCTAACCACGGACCTGGCAGCCAACACCATTAGTGCCGATGCGCAAACAGGCCGCATGGCTGACCCAACGCTAGCAAAACCATGACAAGCCATCTGGTCAATACGTTTGTTCCATTCTCAAGGATGGAGAGGATAATCAGGTCTGTTTAAAACCGAGGAATTGGACAACCCCAAAACTGGCGCATCCACCTCGGGGGAGATGCCCAGCGCTTAACTGCCTCCGAAGGGAAGGGATATTTCCTATCCCATCCCTGAGGGATGCCAGGGAGCCGGGCCGGCCTGTCCCATTCCTTGGCAATAATTTTGTCCAAATGCCTTTGTGTAGGGAATTCCAAGCGCGGCTTGGATTCCTCAAACAATTCACCCTTCTTCTGTGACACCTCCTCAGGAGGGGAAATATTCAATACCTCTATCAGAGCCAGAGCGTGGGAAGTATCGGAGGATCTCCCCAAGTCACCCAGCTCGGCATCAGCGCCAAAGGACTGCTCATCGTCCGAAAAATCAGAATCCTCATAAACTTCCCCTTCCTCTAGCTGGGAATACTCAGACCAATCCAGATTATTAACATCCTCCTGGTCCTCCACCAGCGGAGCCGGCGACAAATGCTCTCTCTTAGTCGGAGCCTTACGGGCGACCGAGCCAGAGATAATTTTTTCAAGGTTAGCCAATCTGGCGCACATCTCAGATTGCAGCTCCCTGCCCATGACGTCACACGGGGCGCGTGTCAAGGCGGGAGGTGGAGATGAAGCGACCGGCGGTGCTGACCCAGACGCCTGTGGTTCGGACTGCCGCGTGATGGACTGCTGTGCACATGGTATACACAGAAGTACATTGTCCCCAGAAATGGATACCCCGCATAACTTACACTTTCGGGGATGCCCCGAAGGGGCCCCGAGCCCAGTATCCGGGGATGCCTCCATAAGGTGAACTTTATATATGAAAAGTCACTATGACCCAGGGAATTATGCCGTTAGACAACCCGGGATGCCCCTTTAATGTCCCGAGTGGGAGGATTTATGGCAAAAATTAAGTGATAAGGATCAGGAGGGACCCCCTAAATGCTACTGGCGAACCTCCTGAACCACCATCTGAAAGACAGAAACGGAAGGACAGATAAGGCTAATGAAGACACAAATCAATCATACAGTGAGAAGGAAGAATGGCCAGAGGCCACTTACAAAACCATAGACCGCAATGGCGACCGTGAGGGATTTCCAGACGCTCCACACCGACACCAGAGCTGCAGCCAGAAAGGGAGAAGGGGCGTGGCCAGCGCGGGACGCACGCGAGGCCGGGCCACGCCCCCCTCTCTCCACAGAGCTCCGCAGTGGCGCCAGTGAAGGCTTGGGGCGGGGAGCAGTGACGCGCCGTCACACCGACCCCGCCCCCCCAGTCAGCGTGAGGTGAATCACCTCAGGAATAATGGCGCCCAGAGCCGGCCGGCGCCGCATTAGCAAAGAGCGGTCGCCGGCCCGGCCAGTTAAAAGCATCTCACACACAAACAAATGTGACAACGGGAGGGACAAGTCCCGGCCCCGCCCCCCCCCCCCCCCCCCGAAGCACAGTAACATGGCGTGAGGTGAATACCTCCGCCATGAATAAAAGTGAAGGGAAGATGGGGGGAAGAAATCAGGCCAGCACCGCACAGGCCCTGTAAAACGGCTGCGGCGGCTGAATACAGTTAAAGAGACACTACACACACACTCAAAGTATGCTGTCCTGTGAAAAGGAGAAATTAAGAAGGGACCCACATTCCCCAACCCCACCTATGGAAGGGGATCCTGGGAGGGCCATTGTATGTTAAGCAAGGGACAGGGCATCCCAAACCGGGGTCACCAACCCGGAGTAACCGCCTACCCTCTCATATAGGGTCTCACGGTGGAGCATAGCTCCTAAGCACCTAAGGTGCCGATATACCCTTGCCTGGATCCTCAGCCGAGGCTGGGAGGCATATAGAGTTCTGAGGAAAAAAGGGTCCAAACGGAAATAAATGAAAAGCGGGCCGGGAATCATCCCGGCTACCTGAAATCCCCCTGTGCAAGGAGGAGCCATCATCTTCTGACTTGCTCGCCGTCTGCAGAGATGGAAAACTGGGTAATGAGTGGGAGGTCCCAGGTATTTATGGATCAGGGGAGGGGCTCTTTTTTGCTATCATCTCTGCAGGAACGCCCCTTCAGGTCGGTATTACCCACATGTTATGGATATCTTGAAGCGGGGTGTGTGACATACTTAGAATAATAGTGCAAACGGGGCCCAGAACGCCACTCACCGACCAAAAGACTCGCGCCCGGCGAAGCATGAGAAGAGCACGTAAGCAGAAGGCGCGTCACGCCTGGCCCTGCCCCCCTGTCGCTCCCAGCCAGCAGCCCGGGGGCAAGCCGTAGGCGATCGTGTGAACGCCTGGCCCCACCCCTGAGGGGAAGGAGCTCCCCCGCCACCATAGCTGACAGGAGGCCGGCGCCGGCCCCGTACTGCAAAAGCACAAACACACAGAAGGGATTACTGGCAGACGCTCTACATCAACTGAACAAGTGGCAAACACAAATACAACAATTGAGTCAAGATTGGGGGGGGATATAGACCCCAAAACTGACGTCTACAAAGGGCAAGGCCCCCCCTCTAAGGGTATCCGGGAGAGGGGAAAACCATGCCAGGGTGGAAGGCCAAGGGACAGGGCATCCCAAACCGGGTCACCAACCCGGTTATCCACCTACCCCTTGATATGGGGTCTCATGGTGGAGTGTAGCTCCTAAGCACCTAGGGTGCCATCTACCCTTGCCCGGACCAGCAGGCTAGGCTGGGAGGCAAGGTAAATCAAGAGAATCCGGGCAGAAATAGATCAAATAGAGGGCCGGGAGTCACCCTGGCTACCTGCAAGGAGGAGACATCCATCTTCTGACTTGCTCGCCGTCTGCAGAGATGAAAGACTGGGGAATGAGTGGGAGGTCCCAGGTATTTATGGACTGCGAGGGTCTTTCCTTTTTTTTTTATAGGCATCTCTGCAAGATCGCCATCTACAGGTCAGTATAACCCAAGTGTAATGACTATCTGAAGCGGGGTGTGTGACACACTTAGAATAAATCCTTGTTGGGTGGTACACACAAACATGACCTGTGGGTGTCTCACAAAGATGGTTGGGGGGGTCTGCTCTAAAGTAACAAGCTGACCCAGGATGCACCTGCCTATCCACTAGCACCATGTATAAAAGGTTGAAGAAACAGAAGCTGCTGGCTACATGTTTCAAACCTTGCATTCTTAGAACAGTTACTTTACCCCCCCTTCACAAAGCTACAACCTTTGCCCATTCTGCATGCAGTCCCCATGTTTAAGAGTATGGGTTAATTGGCACAAATTGCCATCAGTAATCCTACTCTCGCAGCCTTTCAACACTTCAACCCATTCACATCCAACTGTTGATGTAGTATTACAATTTGACCTTACATTTGAGTTATAAATAGCAAGCTTAAGCAAAATACATATCTTTATTCTACATTACCAATTACATTTTTTTTAACAATTAAAATATTTAGCTAGAAAACCATACAAAAACATTGTTCCCTTTTTTCCCAGTGGATTTGTATGTGCCTGCCCTTACAAGCACTGCGAGGAAGCAAACCCAAAAGGCAAGAGGGCAAGATTAATATATTACAAAACTGCACACTAAGAAACAGACATCTCAATCCGAGTCGCTGCATTCCCCTAGTAAAATTTCTTCAGGAAAGCTCAAACCCAGTTCCAAGCGATCTTCAATAAGTGCAAGGGCAAGCGCACAGTGCAAGAGATCAATGTCTTCCTCTTCACTGAAGTCTTCTTCATAGATGCCAACCAAGTGGGAATAGGACTGAAATATAAAAACAACATCTAGTTTATAGCATGTGCATTGTATATATAGTTAAGGACTTCAAAGGACTTCAAATGTTGTTCAAATTCAAAGTCTTTGACCAGTAATGTTTAAACTTGGATGCATGGTATCGCAATAAAGTTACTACACAGAGGCCAGGTTTCTGGAGTCAAAAGACTGAGGCAGCAGGGAACCCAAGAGGCCGGCATGTGCAAACCGGGAAGAGTGCATTCCCAGCACTTCTAGCCGCACGCTATTGGTGTGGCATCACTCTTCAGCTGTGTTGCACATTTTTGACAACCCTAATTATGCAACACCCTGTAGACCACAATACTCAACACCTCCATACAAATCCCAGACTCAATGGTGGCTGTGCCCAATACTGTGCGCCTGCCGGCCAAGCCCAATAGACTGGTCTACAGCCACCATGGAGAGGTCCTTAAAAGAATCAGTGACCCCCTTCTCTGGGTTACAGTGAGCCGATGCACAGCAGTCAGATTCGGGCTGCTGCATAAGTGTTTTTTTGCTTCCTCTAAGTTATGCAGCATACAGATAGCATTTCAATGTCCTTTGGAACATTAACAAGCAGGTTAAGAGTCAAAACTCTGCATTCAAGCAACAAAACAAGCCTTCGTAAAAGGATTAGCAAGGTCAATCATATCTTTATTTTAGATACCAAGAGTAATGGCAAGCCCCCTCTTCACCACAACTAACAGAATCTGAAGCTTAAAAAAGGGATACAGAAGGTAAAGGCAGTTGTTAAAACCATTTTGGACCGTGCCAAACATAGCCTGACAATGGTCTGTTTTATTAATTTGAAGAAATGGCTAATATGGTTTATAATTTCACCTTATGATTTATCTTGAAATATTTGAGAGTGGCCCTTGGCTCAGATGCATAATATTCAGCACAATGGGTGGGGGTCTATAAGAGGCATCATCACCCTGGCTGTTCTCCCCCTCTCCAAAGGTCCAGTCTGATGGGAAGCTTTAGACCACTTGCTTATCCCTATTGCGAGTCTACGGCAAATAAATTCAGGGGGTGTGCCACTACTCTGCTTCATCTCCATTTTGAGAAGCAGCTGCGACGAGGTGAGCTGCTAAATGACAGTTTATGCACTTTTCCTACAGAGTACCTTAAACCCCATGCTACAGTTTAGCACATGGGGCTGGACTAACCTAATGTCATACCATCAGAAAGCCCCAAGTTAAATATTCCATGGACCATTAGGTATGAGCCCAGCCATATCAGGCTTGCAAGGGCCAATTCAATGCAGACAAAGCATCTGACCAGAGGATGGCTTTAAAGTGAATCAAAACCAGAAGACAAGGTCTAAAAAACTGGTCCGACCAAAGCTTTCCTAGGGGGAACCTACATCTCAATGTATACTTACAGCATCTCAGCAGCAGAGGACCTCAACTAGGCAAATTCTACACTGCAAAGCATTCTGATTGGGGAGCCTAGGAGTCTTACACGTTAGGCCTTTTTAAAATCACTATTTATATAAAAGTTGAATTTAATACACCATTAAACATTTAAAATCCAGACAGCTGCATGTGGCAGCAGATGGGTCAAATACTAGTCCAAAACCAGTTAATGTAAAAAGCTACCCTTCATGCTGAACATACTGTAACAAAAGTTAGAGATTACTATCTGCAACTTGAAGAGGGGGCACACCAGGATTCGGCAGCTATCCTTGTGACCAGTCCACCCCATGATTATATATACACAGATTCATTTTACCCATTGATATAGTATGATCAGCATGAATAGGTTTACATTTTAATGGGTCTTGGCCTACTAGTATTAAGTTTATGCTTGTTTGACCCACCTACTGTCATGTACAGCTGTGTCTTGCTTTTTAATGGTGTAGTAACCCTTAATAAACGTTAATTTTCTGCAATAGTTTGGTATGATTCATTTTAGTAGGCTTGGGCTTTTCTTGGTTTGCATTTATTGCGAGATTCAGCCCACCTTACGACTTAGTATGCCATATAACTGTATTTACAGAACACACCAGTGAACAAATGCCATTAGTGACTGCACACAATGGACACACCAGTGAACAAACGCCTACACCTTAGTGGCTACACTAAGTGGACATGTGCCCAGAGCAGTGGACAGCCCTATTCTCAGCTCCCAGGGAGCAATTGGGTGTTGGATGCCTTGATGAAGGGCACTTTAGTCATGTTCTAAGGATAGAAAATCTAACCTGCAACCCTCCGGTCATAAGGACAATTCTTTAAATCCAGGCTAGGACCACTCTAAAACTAAATGGTCTGTACCATTCTTACATTAAGAACCAATCCATGCTTCAGCTTTTACAGTAAACCAGCAATTTCCAAAAGACATTGTGAAGCCTGTCAAGAACATGTCATTTTGATCCACTGAAGGCAAACTCTGCACCAACATGTCAAGCAGATATAATGCTAGCACTGGTAAAGCACCAATTACTATGCCTGCGCATCTTCAGTATGGCATGCTGCCAAGAGTAAGGAAATACTGCTTTAAAGGCATCTAAAAGCATGCAATCTGTACTAATTTATAAGTTCATACCAGGGCAGAGGCACTGGATCGTCGCTGATCTCTTCTCCTCCTACGTTGGTGGCCATGTGGCAAATCATGACGATAGATGCATTCAGACTTAAATGGGCATCTTCCATTACTTTGCAGGAAAAAGCGACAACGGATCTTGCTGCATGAGAAAAAAAAGTTAGGCTTAAAGATTGTAGCATGCAGGTAGAAAACAGTGTCAAGATTATTTGCAATCAATACCATCCTTGTCCAGCAATATTTTCACAAAAGTGGAAGACATGCCTAAGATATCCAAGTATGAAGCATACACCTTTACAGTGATGTGAAGTTGGCCAGCTAGCTGGATATGCATTCATGAAGGGTATTTGCAGAAACTAGACTAAACTAATGACTCTGGTTTACACAGAATTGCAAATGCAGCGAAGCACTGTTCGATCCCTACAACCACATTGGGAGAGATTTATAAGCAGACAAACACCCATGCAGCATGTTGTGTTTGTCCCCACCGCTATAAGACAGGGGAAGCCAGAATGCTGCCCCCCATTAACACCCATAAATCTTACCTTTAACTGTCCAGAATCCAGCACCCCAATTGGCAAGATCTATGGAAGCTAATATCTATGGGGGTGAGGGTGCTGCAACATTCTGATGTCCCCCAGCATATTTTATAGCATGGAGACCTGTGCCGGGTGTTGGTCCACTTTAAATTGTCTGAAGGATGAAAAGGTTTTATACCGTTATGCTTTTTGTTCAGTCACTAAGCTTGCTTCAAATTCTGACCAAATGTTGAAAAACAAAAAAAAGCAGAGGACTTCCCAGCACAGGTGTGATGACCCTTGCCTGCTCCCCCTCACCATGCCACTGCAGCCAACCAGATGGAAACAAGCAGCCCATAGAGATGCAGGTTCAATATAGGCAGGCTGCATCCATGAGTATTGCGGGATACATACCCGGCAGCAAGAGCGGGCAACCTGTTAATATCACAGGTCAACGATATGCATGCAGCAGTTTGCCTTCATCAATGTCTTATTTTAAGTTATTGTAAGTCTGTGTGGGTAATGGGGTGTTCAGAGGTCACCCTATATAATAAATTGGGATTCAATGTCTTATTTTACATTGGTTTTTGGTCAGTCCCCGATTGGGAGTGTACAGCGCTGCATGTAGCCGCTGTTGGACCAAGAGGTCAGGTTCCTGGGCATGGAACCTGGGCCCCTCGTCTAATATGTGCATCCAGAGAAGCTGATTGATGTGCGGCTGGGGAAGCCGAACGGATCCCCAGCTGCACATCGGTGGCCTCTAGTCTCCTCAGCCATCCAGTTGCAACAGGCGTGGCCATGCACAACTGAAAGGTGATGCAAGTCCCAATTCCATTCAGCTTCTTCAGCTGCCCATTATATGAGAAGCAGATTGGACAAGCGGCTGTGCACGTCCCATTGGCAGTGTTTCCGACAGCGTGCCACCCTAGGACAGACCACAATCTGAGATTTGTATGATTATGGATACATCAAGCAGATGTAATTGTGTCAGTAGGTTTGATTGTATATAGACATGTAGCAGTATGGCTTAAGAACCCCTGTATTAAAGTATTACGAAGCCTGGCAAAGGGTTGAACGTGTCTGGCTCATATAGCCTACAGTACGGAAGATGAACGTTTGGCGATTCTCAGTGTGCATATGTTCAGTTTGCCCCCTGGAGCAGCTCTGAAATTATTTCTGATATTTCCTAACAGATATTACATACCCAGTTTTTGCTTTAAAACTTTCAATAAGTTTTAGTTTCTCAGCAGAATCACCGATCCAGTATTTGTTAGGAATGAAATAATTTGACTTTACACGGCACTGTGGACAACCTCTGCGGAGAAGAAATGCATATTTAAGGTTCAGATATTGAAAATCTAGATAACAAGACCGTCCTAAGCTCAACTCACTTTATAACCTCGTTCTGAAAATCTCTAGTCTTCCTCCAGCGCTTGATGCAGCCAACACAGTAAGCATGGCTGCAGTTAGGCAAGATTCCAAATACTCTCTCTTCTGCAATCTGCTTATCATACACCTTATCCATACATATGCCACAAACCACATCTCTGCTGCGCTCATACTGATCTTCTGAATCCTCCTAGGATTTTAAAGACAATTGATAATTGGAAACCAGATCCTGTATACGTGATATTTTTTGTGTGAACCAATTGTGAGTTTGACCTGTTACAATGGAGATTTTTTAGGTTTTAACAATTACAGCATTAGAGCCTTGGACACAGCATCGGGGTGGAAGAACCTGAGATAAATATATACAGATAAGATTTTGGTTAGGACCACATGCTGTACAAATGCACCAGGGTCTG
Source organism: Gastrophryne carolinensis (assembly GCA_027917425.1). Taxonomy (NCBI): domain Eukaryota; kingdom Metazoa; phylum Chordata; class Amphibia; order Anura; family Microhylidae; genus Gastrophryne; species Gastrophryne carolinensis. The sequence goes on from CM051236.1 coordinate 350,811,966, forward strand.
GGCATACAGTTGGCTACACTCTCCCATGTTTACAGGCTTGGCAACTCTTCCTGGCCCATCCCACTTTGGCAGGGTTGTCACCTGCAACATACAGGGACAAAACTTTAGGACCAGTAAGAGGCTGACTGATATTGAGGCCTGGCCAGTTGGGACTACCCAAGGCAGCTTCTCATTGTCTCTCGTTATTATGGCATTTGGCAAAGTGAGCCCAGTGCTTTGAAGGCTCCATCCCCACTTGGGTACATCCTTTTTCCAGAGGCAAGAGTATTTTTGTTGGAAGTTTGGAAACCATGCCCTATGCATGTATGGTAAAGAATTTGCATTTTCTGCATAGCCCCTATGGCATTGTGGTTTCAACACTTAGTTATCACAGGTGCTTTTGGTAAAAATTAGAAAATTTATTGCAGCATTTCATGCATTAAGTTTGGAAGACCACCAAGGCGCAGGTTGTATATCACACCCAAATGTGAACCCAGAGTTTCCCCAAGTTAGCACGAACAACGTTGTCTTGCATCTTTGGTCTGCAAACTTCAGAGGGGACCCACACCTGCCCAAGTGAGGCATCCAGATTGCTGGAGCCCCTCCCCCCCACAATCCTTACCTTAATCCCTGCCAGAAACAGACCCGTTATTGGCCACTGGTCCATTTGGCATCTGAACAGAGACCACCCCCTCACCCATGTGACTGGCGTCCAATCGCAGGGCTGCATTTCTGACCAAGGATAAAGGGTACGGATTGCAGGACATCAATGGGAGCAGCAGCGACCTGGATGCCCCTGAGCCGGTCTCACTGCAGCTGAACCTATATGCCATTGCCTAGGAAATGGGTATGGGTCCACTTTAACAGACAACACCCCTTGCACCTTTGTGCAGAACTATGAAGGTAGCTGTACTACAGTTTCTTCCATCCAAGTATAATACGTGCAATAAACTACATACCATTTTTGAATGCAGAATCTTCAACGAGGTTTGATGTTTTGCTCCATCATGAATTTCAGTTTTCTCTCGCTCATCTACAAGTACAGGACTAGATACAGACCTCACAAGCCCTGTAGCAAAACAATGATATATGCAATATTGGATCTCATGGCTAAAACAGAAAGGTTGCACATTTATAATATTTGCAGCACCTGCCCCTCCCCCACCTGCTGCTTACACCAATATTAAGCCATTAACACAGCTACAGAAAGTTAAACACAAGCAGTCCATTTATCCTTCTGTCCAGAGAAACATTACCTGCATTCCTAGGTACAAATTCTGCAGCCAGGGCCCAGTTTTCAATAGGTGCTTGAAAGGATTTTCTCCGAGTTTCCAATATAGGCATTTGTGCAGGAGACACTAATGGCTCAGAGCCCCTACGCCCCATAGGAGGGGCACTGATGTGGGGGACAATGCAAGGCTCAGAAACTCTGCGGCCAGCAGACCAGCGAGGTGCATCAGGAGGCTCACATGAAGTGGGGATGTGCTGAAAACTGAAAAACAGCTCTTAACCAATATACCCCAAATACAATTAGAGCCCCAAAGATTACAATAGCTCCCCACACCCACTTGTCACTGGCAAACTTGCCATGGGACAATTTCTTCCCACATGCAGAATTAAATAGCCATGCACACTGCTGGATAATTGGGGAAGGGGGACGCAAGGTGCATGTGTCCTGGGGCCTCCACCAACCTTTGGGTTACAGTCTGGTCCAGGAGGCTTCTCAGTCTTTGGTCTTATAGGCCAGCAACAAAAGCCATCTGTGGAAGTGGGGGTCCACACTTGTGCAAGCATTTTGTTTTGGCAAACCTGCAGCCAAAGCCACCACAGGGCAGGACCGAGTGTCTAGGGCAGCAAAGCCGCCGTTAGCAGTGATGGGTGGAAGCAGAGCTGTCATCCAGCAGCCACTTACTGCACATAAGTCACCAAGCACAGCCGCTTGAACTCAATGCAGAGGAACTGTTTTCTGCTGGACTACACACCCCACCGCGAATGGTAAAGCAGGAGTTTGAGCAGCATGCACCCGCACAAATGTGGCACAATAAGACTAGACCTGACGTAAGGCGGGTGCCAGACAACCACCACTTACTTGGCTGGACTATTTTAAATGAGAAAAATCTTGGGCCTCCATCACACTTAATCCAGCCCTGGTCAGGCAAACTCACCTGCACTTGTTACCATAGCCACAGAAACCATTCTGGAAGTGTCGGCAAAGTGGAACAGACTTCTTATCATGTGAAAAGTGGCAATTTGAACCCCATCTGCAAATGCCCCGGAGGAATGCTCTGGAAAAAAAAAAAAATCAGAATAAAACACAAGAAAACCTTGGCAAGGAATGCTGGAGGTGTGGCCAACCAACATGGTCCTAACGCATTAGCCTCAACATATTTTTAATTTCCAACAAGGGCTTCAGCAGTTTCCTTTGAAAGAGGTTTGGGAGTCATCTGTCTCCCCTGCCCCTGATACTCTTGTATACACATTCATGTTTCCCCAAGGGCATATAATCTTTGTGGCGACAGGGGTGAGGGTCACAAAAAGCTTACTGCATGGGGACAGAGTGGCTGCTGCACCAGTACACAAAAGTGATAGTGGCGTTTGTTGGTCAGGAAAATTGCCATTGCAGCATCCTGGATGAAGGTGGACATACAGGTTTATTTACTGACCGCTAAAGCCAACTGGATCAGAATTAATAAGCAATTAAATATCCTCTTGGATAAGTTTAGAGAGATCTGGAACTGTGGGCCAAATATATACGTGAAAATCATGGCAAGAAGGGGGGGGTCTTTCCAGATTCTCTACACTCCTAAACTATTCCTTTTTCATTTTACTTAATTTCTTTTCTTCCATGTTCACACCTCAGGTTTTTTATAGAATTTATGAAGTCTTTGGGGCTGAACAGGCCCTTTCAAGAAGCTCTGGTCTCAGGATGGCCATTCATGCTTACACAGACAATGAAGGAAGATATCTCGCAATGTTTACTTGTAAGTGACACTAATGTGGTAATGATGCAAATTAGAATGTCTTGGGATGTGTTTGAATGGAACATCGTTATTCAATAAATCTATTGGAATAAAAAGCCCCCAGTTCTCAGTATTGGGCAAGAAAAATATTTAACCAAAGTAAAAAAGAAAAAAACATTTAGGGGGGCTCATAAGGGCCGTCCTGAAGGACTTGTATAAAGTTCTCCCATTGTCCTTCAGGGCAGCCATGGAGAGGAAAATTAAAAGATTCTAAGGGTGGGATAACGGCTTGAGTTAAACTTTTATCAGACAAATATGACATGAAAAAAAAAAAATTAACGGTAGTGCTTAAAGAGGAACACCGAGTCCCTGGAGTCTAAAGTTCTGCTCCTTGGGCATCCTATATTGGATACCCTGCTGTGTGAAACACCCACCATCGCCAGTTTCACACCTTCTCCCAGAGCCTGGTCTTTTTGAATTGGCGGCAAGGGCACACCACAGCTAGGAGGTTAGCGGCGGGGGGGGGGGGGGGGTGTTGCCTGCGGCACGCACAGCCAGTCAGCACACTCTCTCTCAGCTTGAGCCTGTGCCATGGGAGTGATTGGAAGGCGAGTGGATCGGTTGACCTTGAGGGATATACACAGAAGGGCATCCCAATTACAAAAGTGAAAATTGGGTGGGTTGTCACCTCCCTGGTGATTAAGATATGCCACTTATAGACTTTGCAAATAGCAGCAGTTCCCTTCGATTACAGTTTGACGATTCGATCATCAATTCTGCCAAACTATGCCCCTGGATGTGGAGAGTCAGATGTGCTCCCATGCCCAAGCACTGGAATCCATTGTGATAGCTAGGACCTTATTTCCAGTGACTGCCTTGGGGTACTAGAGAATCCGACCACTTCAGGCTTACCCTTGAGAAAGCACTGGTGTTGCCCCATGGGAGTGATCCCACATCTGTAGGGGAAAAGGCTTTTAACGGCCAGTAGTGTTACCTGTTACAGCCAGGTAATTGCCAGTAACTATAGGGGGTGCAGAGGTCGCTGCTGCGCTAGGACCCATAAGGTCAGGAGGCTCCCCCATGGTTGTCTCTCTGCCTTATTACATTTGTGATCTCACTCCACATACAGAAAAAGGAGCATCATTTTTTGTCTTGAAATCACAAGAAAAAGGTTACTTTATACCATGAAAGGGAGCATTCAATGCTCGCACCGAGGCCCCTTCACCTCAAGTTACACTTTTGCCCAGGATCATCAAGATCCATGCGGCGAATGTGACGTCTTCTGTTGGGTGCCATCTAGATATAGCCCAGAAGTCTGCAATCTCTGGATGGGGACAAAGTTACTGAGTGAGATTGATTCTCTGGCAAGATCACCTCTGTCTAAGGAAGGTTCCCCTGCCTTTAGTGGCGACTGCACCCCTTTGGATCATTGGCACGAGACCCAGCTGTCTGAATGGATTACAAATCGGGCTTGGTCTGCAACACTAATTGCTTATTTGGTTATACATGTGAATACAAATACATGAACACTAGGAGTGTGAATTGGCAAGAATCTGGCGATACGCTATATCCCAATTCTGGATCAGGCGATATTGCATATTTTTTATTTCAATTAAACAAAAACATAGGATCCCCCTTCCTGGGGGGGTGGGAGCACCTTTTTTGAATTTTAAGGGTTAAAAATCCCCCCAAAAATGGCATGATGTCCCCCTTACCCAGCCCGTACCAACCATGGGGGCTTTTAGAACAGGGCCCTGGCCCTGCAGGCTACAAGCCAGCATAGCCTATGGCCACAGGCTCTTCTGCCCCCTCCGGCCTTTGGGGAGGCACGTAATGGGGGCTTGGGGTTAATGGCAAGTCACCTGCTAGCCGCAGGCGACTTGCCAGACCCAAAGCCTTGTGAACTGGTATAGGGGGGTCACATATGCCTTACCAGTTCACAAAGGGTTAACCAAAAAACAGAACATTTCTATTAAAGAAAAAATTTCTTTACCTACCATTGCCAGCACCCGATCCGATGACAGATGCGTTGATCATCGACCAGAGGGGGAGACAGGCGATCAGTGGATCTCCTGCCCGCCTCGGCCCAGCGGTAACCGGCATCTGACAGCCGAGCCACAGCGAGCCAGTATGACCACGCGAGTGATGTCATCCACTCTGTCCCAAAGGGGCAGGACTACCTGTGGAGATGGTGGTGCCCGTCAGTAAGAGAGCCTGCCTGGCTCTCTCCTAAAGACTGAAGAGTTGGGGGGGGGGGGGTGAGAAAAGCTGGCCGAATCAAACGCTTGGTCAGGTGAGAGTTTATACTTTTACTGTGGGGGGGGGGGGGCGGCAGAATCAATTCTAGGAAAAATATATATATTGATTCTAGTATCACCGAATGAAATATCACAACACTTAAACAACACTTAACAGAATTGATTTTTTTCTGACACCCCTAGTGAACACCCAAAAGAAAAATGGATGTATATGCCACACCAACTTTTCCAAGAGGTAGCTTCATGGCTTAGCTCTTCTGCTGTGGACGCCCTTGGATCTACACCCCAGGTTAATTGGTGCCACTTGAGCCCGTGCACCTGTCCAACCCCTAGAGAGACTTGGGAACCTAACCAAGCAAGCGGACGGACCACGCTGACTGGACAGCAAAGCCTGTTAGCGTCCAAGTCCCAGGATTACCACATGCCTGGTCATCTTCTCCCCTCCGTCTGTGTCTAGAGCAGACTCGAGCCAGTGCAACCGTATACCCCTGAAAAACAGTACGGGAGACCTTGGGACGCTCACTTAAAAGCAAGCCTGCTAGTTAATACTTCTACTGGAAATTAGGGACCAGCCGGGGGGAGCCTATTTAAGTTGCCATCCTGAAAGACAAAGGCTAATTACCAGGCTTTGTTCTGCTTTAAAGTAGACCAAAACCCACACCCCTGGAATCTAATATTGCAGGGCTGCTGAATTCACTCCCCCTGGGGCATCCAAAATCATGCTGTGCGAACACCCCCCCAGGTTGCCCAGAAACTCGCCTTCTTTCCTGATCCAATGGCACATGTGCAAGCAGCAGCTGCATCCCAGCTATCCCATTAAGAGGACAGCACGCTCTGTTAGAGGGTATCAGGGGATGTGGACGTTTTCATGCACTTATCCGCACAAAGAACCAGGAAAGGCAAGTTCCTTCAGGCAACCTGTGGGTTTCACACAGCAGGGCATCCCCAGGGAAAGGACTAAAACCCAGAATAGCCCAAATCCAAGGTTTTAGTCCACTTTAACATTAGTCTCCTTTGCAACTATGTCACAGCGAGTCCTGGTTCACAGGGGAACTAAACTAGCATACCCCCTTGTATCAGGGAAGCCCTTTTATTAGAGACACTGACCTAGTAGAACTGCATCTGTTTTGGGGGGGGGGGGGGGGGGGACAAAGCTACTTCCCATTTCCCATCATAAAGGGCTTGATGCTTGGTTAAGCGTCCTAAAGGACCTAGAGGTCAGCCAGTGAGAAGCTTTCTAGCAAGCCAAGCTTCCAGATTAGAGTGCTTGGCATTGAGCGTTAAAGTTTATGGTTATCTTCATTAGAGTAATTCTGCACCATTTTACACCAAACAGCAGAACCCACATTTTGGACACCCATGTAAAACAAAACAAGGTTTCAGTACACTTTAAATTAGACCAAAATTGTGGCAATGCCACTAAAGGACAGCCAGGTTATCCCAATTCAGGAAGCCCCCCTCCATACTTTTCTCTGGTCTCTCACCATGACTGCAGGCCACTGCCCCAGCATCCCTGCAGCTGTGTACACTCCCATCCCCAGCCATTCTGATAGGTCGGGGAGCACGCACTACACCGGGAAACCAGATTTCCCCCCACAGCATTAGCATACATGGCATAAATGCCAAGTGGATCTAATGCAGGACTGCGTGCGGGAGGAGGGGGGGGGGGGGTGTTAAGATCCACTGGTCGAGCACCCTTCGAGGTACAAAATCAGTCAAACAGTAAGGAGCACAGAATTACACAATAATGTTTTTAAAAGAACTGAACCGTAAGCACTGGCCACCTCTGACGCGAAGCCTGCTTCACCCAACAACCCGCGCTATCCCTACAGACCTGCATGGAGCCCTGGGAGCCGCTCCCCTGCCGCTCGCTGTAGCCATTGCCTCCTAAAGCACTGCCCCGCCTCACACTGCCCGGATTCCACGAGCGTTCCCGCCAAACTGACCGCTGCCCTTTCCCTCCGGCTGTTTATGAGGGCACGAGGTCAGCTAGCCACGCTTCTTCCCTTAGCCAATAGCCGTTCGCCTTTTCTCACGATAATTGTCTACACGGGGTTACCGACCAATCAGCAGTCTCCACATGAAAGGCTTTTTTTTTTTTTTTTTTTTTAGGAAATTAGAACCCAGTTTGAATAAAAAAACAGGCAAGTATGATTGGAACAAAATATTTAGCAACTTTATTTTATTATATTTTTAACAAATTCATCAAAGTATATGCTAGTCTCGACATGAAAACATGATGTACGATTTGATATATAAAACTATAGTTGTATAACTAAGAGAAATACGTTATTTTGTAACAAATAATAACCATGTCTGCAGGTCAGGTTGTGAGGTTGTGACCACAGAAGGACCCGGCCTGAAAAATGTGAATATTAGGTCCTTGCAGGACAGGCTTCCCCTTAAAGTGGACCAAAACCCAGGCCAGAAGGCCCTGGAATCTATATTTGATTCCTGCCCCCCGGGGCATCCTGAATCTGGATGCTCCGGGGGGCAGGAATCAATTATAGATTCCAGGGCCGTCTGGCCTTGGTTTTGGTCCAATTTAAGGGGAAGCCTGTCCTGGCTTTGTAACCCCCCCCCCCCCCCAGGTCACCCAGTAAACTCACCTTCTCCCCCGATCCAACGTTGTGCACCCGCGTCAGGCATTTATGAATAGGCATTCACTGGACATGGCTGGTGCCGAGTTCTTAGACGAGCCTAGAAGAGTTCGCATCAGCACAGTTGAGCGCCGATTGGACCGAAGGCCACGCATGCGCCATAGTGCCTGGGGAGAGGTGAGTTGGGGGAGACACATACAGCGGGCATCCCTTATCGGGGTGCCCCAGGGGCAAGGACCAAAACCTCGGATAGTCTGGGTTTTGGTCCACTTTAACAGTGTTTAGGTTAGCTTCAAAACTTGAAAGTTTCAAAACAGGACCCCCTGAAGTCCACACAACTATGATAGATCAAGCCTGCAAGCAAGAAGTCCTTTTTTTATTTTGCCTTTACAATCTATTTTCCCAGATGTAAAATGCATATTTTTTAACGGATATATAAAACTACAGATGTAAAACAGATTTAACCATGAACTGCAGAAGTCCATATGGAGTCCACAATCCCAGAGGTATTTCACCAAGGATAATATAATACGGAGGGCCTGTCTGGCTCAATATTATTTGAATGGCTACAAATGTCAAAACATTGTGTATTATTTGGTATGATTGCTCACAGATTGGCACATGTACGGTTGGCATTATATTTAGAGTGATTTACTAAGTTCACTGTTTCGCATAACTTTTGTCTTCCCTGCGTTCGCCATGGGTGCGGCCAGAGGGGAAAACCATGGCGAATGAAGCTAAAATTAAAGCAGTGAACACCACTAAACACAAACTTGGTTTGGAGAGTACCGGCAGATTTAGTTTAGAAAAAACATGAAATGTTGCTGAAAAACAAACCTTTATAGCATATGTTGGCATTGGATGGGTCTCAGAATATATGGGGGGTATTCTGGGAGTGTCTGGGTTATCTGAAAAGCTTAAAGCAGGTCGATACCCTTGTGGCCAGTCCCTGGAATCTACACAATTCCAGACCTGGCCACTAGCCTGCCTCCAGGGCATCCTACAGCAGATGCCCCACTGTGTGAAAGCCACAGGGGCACTGGGGATCTTACCTGATCCCGGCAGACCCTGCAATGCGATCTCCACCTGCATCCGCATCCCCGAATTCTCTGCGGCCATGCGCGCACCCACCCCTAGCCTTTCTGAATTGGTAGCTGGCTGCACCTTGTCACAGCGGCACTTATGAGAGAGCCAATCATCTCTTTAAAAAACAGCCACGGGGTGTGGCTTCGGTGGTGGAATAGCCTGATTTTCAAAGAACTGCCAAGCCAAGATGCTAAAAAGACCTAAAGACACAATAGGGTCAATTCATGGTTGTGTGCAAATCATTTGTACACTTTTTTGGAGTGCCAAGTCGCGCTCGGGCTTCCGCCTGATTCATGGTTCTCAAAAACGAATGCTCATTTGTTTTTGCACCAGTTTGCACAATAGCATTCGTCAATGTGCCAATTTCCACCTGAAATTTTCCGCTAACTCCATTTTGGCGCCCAAAACTCTCTGACACCTGATTTATTGTATGAGGGCAGAAAAGCGCACGCAAATGTGGCAATTTGAAGAGTGAATTAACTCCAGCAAATAGGTTGACCAAACTGCAGATTCCAGTGAGTAACAGCCTTATTTCATTCATTTCATTTCACAGATGTAAAACACAGATTCTCCAAAGAATACACTTCAAAATGGCGAATAGAGCTTCGCAGAAAACACAGATGCTGGGGAGAACAAATTGCTATGGAGAAACAGTAAAGGAAAGGGGAGAAACATGGGGGACCATCGGGAGCAGTTAAGGGCTTAGCTGGCCAAATGTGCATTGGACCATTTGCTCTTTAAAACAGCAGATTTTCATTGTGGAAAACGCAAATTGGTGTGAGAAGAGGCAAATTGCACTTCTGTGTGCTTGCCATTTGGAGTGATACGCACATGCGCCCAGCGTGCACGCAGCCATGAATCATGCGCCAAGGTGCCTGCGGAATAGTTTGCGCTCTGCCTAAGCATTTTTGCGACCATGAATCAACCCTAATCTCTTTGAAAATAAAATAACATTGATTCCTATGGGCTTCGGTGCTAAAAGCTGGCGAACAGAAAAGGTGTTCGCCAGCATGCTCTGCATTGAATGACTCTGCCGTAGCTGCTGAAGCAATCACGAGCGTCTGCCCATGTTTCAGCTGCTCCCCTGGTTATTGTCCCACTGAGAAACAATGAGGCATCTGGTCTGCTAAAAAATGAACTGGAGCAGAGAGAATTTGCTTTGATCAACCAGCTTGCTTCCCAAGTCCGTGTAAACAATGAAAATTGGCTGCTTGGGTCAACAACCATCTAATAAATATGTGTCACAAATTTAGGGGGGGAGGGCGAGGATCACAGCTCTTTAATTGCACATACACTGCAGATAGCATTAGAGCTGCACCACCATGGTAGAGTTTTAGAGGTCATTGTCTTTTTTAAAGTGCACCATAACCAAGGATTTTGACTATCCTCGGTCTCGGTCCTTGCCCCCGATGTGGATTGCCCCGCTGTGTGAAACACCCAGGTCACCGGCTCCAACTCACCTTTCCATGGGTTTTGGTCCACTTTAAGGGGCTACTTACTGTTGGTTAATTTTATTGTTTTTGCACTTGTATTTTACCTACTGTTGGATCTAGATACAGAAACAATGGGCCTTTTTTGAGAGAACAATGGCACACTGGTCCTGGACTATAGAACTGCACTGTCATTTTTTTCCTGCATAATAAACTAATCACTAAAACACAATCAAGACACAATACTGATATTGTTCCTTTTTTCTTCAATATTTGATAGAAGTGTCCCTTAAAGTGGAAGTCCAGTCATCGGGTAACCCTCCCTGCCCGCCCGATGGTTATAAGGCAAAGCGGGCAGAGAGCTACAAATAAAAAAAAACCTTGCCCAGGATCCAGCAATGTCTCCGACACTTCCCCTGCACATTCAAGCGCAAGATGGGCTTCCGTGCACAGAGAGGGGGAAGTTTCTCTGTGCAGCAGAGCCAAGACAGCGGTGCCCAGGTGTTTCATTTTATTGTAACCCCCCCATCCTGCCTCAGCGCCAGGAGAGGGCAGCAGGGTGGGTGGGGGGGGTTAACCTTGTGACTGGACCTCTATTTTGAAGCGGAACAAAACTCGTGATTTTGAATATCCCTGGTTTTGTTCTATGTTCCAGGCATCCGAATTTGCCCGATTGCCCATAAAACGTATCCCTAAAGTGCATGCATGGGCTCTCGTCCAATAAGAGCCATTTGCAGTGCATTAATGCTTGCGGCTTCATGGCAATCGTGGAGAGAGTGGCTGCATCCCCAGCAGCAGGCATGCTCCTGTCCTAGCCATTTGAATGGCTAGGGACAGGAGCGTGTGCACAACCCAAAGATGTTGGGCATGTGGCCTTTGATATTTACATTGGTGAGGGAACCAGGAAGAAGTGGTGACCTGGTGGCATTCACACAGCAGGAAATCCTGATCTTTGATGCCCTAGGGGCAGGCCCTGTTGAATTTTGTTTCTGCTTTAAATGGCACACTGCCATTTCATACTGCCTATTGAGACAGTGCTGTATTTAAAGTGGAACTAAACCCAGGATTTTCACTTTCTCAGGTTTTTTTCTGTGCCCCCGGACATCCCGAATTGGGAAGCCTCACTGTCTGAAACCCCCCAGATTGGCACATTCAGACTCACCTCTTCCTGGTCCAACTGCACCTGCTTGGGCTAAAGCCCATGTATGCGCTGTTGGACCGGGGAAAGGTGATTGGTTACCGGCACCCTGGGGGGATTCACACAGTAGGGCATCCCAATTCCATCCTGAAGGAATAAAATTGAAAGGGTGACCTTTTACAGCTCCACTGCAGGAAATGGAGGAGAGGCTCCTACTTACTGCCGTATTATTGCCATTGGGTTTACAGTCCATTTAAAAAGGACCTTCAGCATCATTAAATGAAAGGCCCGAACCCTTAAAAAACGATTCCTCAGAATCTAACATTTTTATATTTTAGGTTTTTAGTCACATATTATTCTTTCACCCACTGGGCTGAGACACTGTTAAGGACGGGGGCGGAATTATAGCTGTGCTTTGCACACACAGAGCAGAGCTGGGGTCAGGAAAAGGGCAGCAATCCCCTCCCAGAATGCAGAGCGGCACAGTCAGAAGTCACTTCCAACCCTTTTTTCCCCTTTTTTTGACTCTCCCTTTCAGCCTGTCATTTCTAACAAACCTTTTTATCCACAGCGCATCTACACTAATCTTTTCTCCACCCAGGCCCACACCTGAGTTGGAACAGATTAACACACCACATTCTCCCTGGAAATACCGGTTTTTCCCGCAAGTAGGAGCTGCTCATATTATTAATTGCGCTTTCCTCAAACCAACTTCTCCAGAAGTCACTTCCTGTCTGCAGGCAGCCTGTGACTCCATGAGCTGCCATCTTGGGTGTTTAAAGGCTCAGAAAAAGCACTAGGTGCAGGTAGGATGATTTTTAATGTGAGCAATCTGTATGTACAGGGTGGGAGAAACATATTAGATGTTGTTATGATCCTTTTAAGGGTGAAGGTCCGGTTTAAAGGGAAAGTCGACTTAGATTTTCCCATCAGACCCCAGATCAGGTCAGAGGGCATGAGACTCCCTGATTACCTGCTACTTGCTCCTGCACTGCTGTTAATTTACCTACAGTCCAAGTATGAGAATTGATTGGGTGTGGTCGCACTATGGCACACCTCTGTACATGGAAGTTCCTGGTGTATTTTCCATTTGATAGCCACTTTCCCCACTGCCAGTCTCTAGCACGTCATACCACAAAGCACTGTTTTGTGACAGGCATCACAGGGCATAAACATGGAGTGACTGAAAGGGACACTATAGTCAAGTCATCACTGGATCATTTAACCGTTTGGCAGCAATTAAAGGGATTTTTCAGGCAAACCTTGACAAGCAGTCCCCCAGTACTATGCCTGCTCTCAGCTCTGCATGAGCACCACCCTGCCGATGTGGGACACTAATACTAGCTTGAGGAGCTAGTTCAGACCTCACCCCTCCGCTGTATTGATGGCTTGAATGCCACTCTCAGAGCTGGCATTCAAGCCCAGCTAACTTCTACCTCCTACCTCCCCACCCAGCCTCCTCCTAACAAGCATTCTCGCCCCCAGCACTGCCCCACCCAATATGCTATTATGCAGCATCCAAGGGCTATTCACACTTACTTCAAAAGGGAAATCATGGGGTAAAACGTTAAACCTTGATATCTTGTCCATTTCTTCTTCAATTTGAAGTGGACCAAAAACCACACTGATCAGATTCCAGGGCCGTTTGATTCCTTACCCCCCCCGGGGTATCCAGAATTGGGATGCCCCACTGCGTGAAACTTTGCCTGCTATACTCACCTTTACTCCTGGTCCAACTCTGCATGTGCGAGCAGCACCACTATCCCTTTAGCAGGACATGTGCTCGCTCCAGGCATTTGTGAATAGCGCTTGGCTGTGCTTGGCGGAGCTCAGCTAGACTCGCCAGTCAGTGCAGTCCAGCGCGCTGATTGGATGGGAGGCCACACATGCGCCATACGACCGGGGAAGGTTGAGTCAGATCGGGTGACCTGGGGGGTTTCACATCCCGAATCGGGGTGCCCCGGGAGCAAGGACCAAAACCCAGGATAGTCAAAATCACTTTAAGAACGGAGACCAGTTTAGGACAGTGCCAAGCGTAGCCTGACACAATGGTCTGACAATTGGCTATGTCTGAAATATCACTTTAATAGCCAATAATTTGACCACCAGTAACCATTCAGGTTGTATGTGCAAGCCCACTCGCCAAACCCAGTGGGTTACTGGCAGACACGTGTCCGGCAGCCATACAATGAATGAGGAAGTTAGTTGACGTGAATATATTTCCACTTGAGGCTGAGATGCAACCATGACAGGAGTTGAGCTAATGAAGTCAGAAAGAATGAATGGGGATAGTAGGTTCTTTTGCTGCTTATCATGTTATCAGTTTATTACAGAAAACATTTCTGTGTACATTTTTGAAAGATCTACTGGTTTCCTGAAAGAATACTAGGGATAAGCAGTATCACCATTTAACTGTAACAGTCTCAGAAATCCTCTTTTAAGACAGCATTTACTGAGCTAGAAAAAGATTAGTATTCTACTTATTAACAATTCTTGTAATATCACTGTTGCTCTGGAGTCAGTGCATGGCATATATGTATACATAGAAAGGCAGAGAAAAATACATTTTTCTTTGTGTTTGGTTGTATGCACATACATATGGCTAATACTGTCACAGAAACTTCCTAGTTCTGGTTCCAACAAACAATGTACATCAAAGGACATTTCACAGCTTGCTCAGACACTTCCTGCTATAGAAATACCATCTTAATTGGATTTATACCAAAGAATCTACCTCTACCGCAGTATACCTCAGAAAGATCACTGGCCAGTTGGATCATTACACCACCATCTGTTGTCGATGGCTAGTTTTAAGTGGACATAAAGGCAAAAAGGTCCATTATATTAGTCACCCCTGGGCCATCCACATTTGGAAACTAGAACCCTCCCTGGCAGGAGTCTGATTTAAGGTCAGTGCCATTAAAAGATCATTTCTAATGTAAACAGTTGCATTGGCTCAGGTGCACAGCCAGAAGGAATAATGTAAGAAATAAGGGCTAGTTTGCTAGGTAAGAGGGGCAGAAAATTAAAGGCCATTCCAGACAAAGGATTGAATTAGCTTTCTGCTCACCTAATGCTGGTTGTCAGGGGCTGACAACTGACAAGCAGATGATGACTAAGGTCCTCGGTGATGTTCAAAAAGTGAAAAGGCACCTTACGTCTTTTAGGCTCCTGTCCTTGTTTACTATGGAACTTTGAACAGCAGAAAATATGTAACACTGCTTTGCTACATTGTTATAAAAAGCCCCGATAAAGACACAATATGGTCAATAAGAGCCTAACAGTCCATTTTAGAATGACATTGGCTTTCTACTGCAATGAAGTGTTGCCATTGTTATACTCGTCTCTTCAGAAGAAGCACTACTGAGATGAATAACAATTCCACCCCCCATCTCCCTCATTGAGGTCTTATTTCCCAAGAGTAACTCGCTTCCCGTCACAGAAGCATCATTCATATTTATGTTGCTTTCCTCTGTCTCACATGGATAATGTTAATGTTTTTATAAATATTTCTTTAGAATTAACTTTCTAATAACTATATTCTTGCCTGCCTGGGGTTGTCTGTCTGGAGTTCATAGTATAAATATGACAGACTCTGCTCAGGAAAGATCAGGCTAAGATGGAGTTATATTATAAAGATAAGTGCTATGTTGGTTTGATATAAACATCTAAATAGTATAGTAACAATATCAATACAAATGCTTACACCTTTGAGGTCAACCCCCAATTTATCAGGTAGATAACATCTAAGGAATCAGTAAGTGTATATGCGTATAAGATCAGTACATGTCTTTGTAGATCTCTTGCAGAAGAGGATGCAGTGATGCACTGGACTCAGTACGCTTGATGCTTTGGACAAGGTCCGCATGTTCAGTCACTAGCTGTCTTAGATCAGCCATCTTGTGAAGGAGTTTGGGAAAGAGGAATGGTGCGTCAGGGTGGGATGTTTGAAGATGGCTACTGAGAGCACTCAGAATTCTTTCCTGGATGTTCTCCACTTGAGTAGGGTTCATAAGACCTGGACGATCTGGCATAAGAATACAAAATGTTTAGATTAGTAGAATTACTGAATGATTAAACGCAAATAGAAGTTGCATGAGGGAATATGACAGAGTAAGAGTTAAGCAGGTCATCTACATGGGATTTGATTATTTATTATCCAGACTTGGTTTCCAGTTGAGCTGCGAATTCCTCTAGCAATCTACTCAAAGGCAATGGTAGTGTCCAATGTTCTCAAGAATCAATGGGGAAAGTCTTGCCTAATAACACCAGAAACAAATGTTTGCCAGGTAGGCTTTACCTCAAACCTAAATGGTTGCCAGGGGTAACATGATTGGCAGCCATACAAGGGAATGAGGAAGTGAACTGCTTTCTTCTCTTTAATTTTTGGGTCGTGGCAGAGCTGGGAAGGGTGTGTCATAGAGCAGCTGTGTGAGTCTTGATCATGCACTGCTTCAGACAAGCTTTCTGCCTTATTATTGCCTTTCGGTTCACAGTTTCTTTAGATTGCTCACAGTTTTCTGCTGTCTGCTTGTTTCCCATAGCCCTCGCACATATCTGCCAAATAACCCTTTGTTATATTATAGCTATATAATTATCTTATAACTAACTCTAGTTAGTTATAGCTGACTAGCTGACTAAATTGATCTTTTATGATGTATTGCTTATGGCCCAAGCTATGAAGTTAATTCTTTTTATTCATATGTCAGTTCTGCTGTGAGTTAATTAATTCTGGTAGGTGCCAACATTTACATTTGCCGCACCTCACTGTTTATGTAGCCATGTATTAAAAAGAGCAAAATTGGATTTCTGATGCTAGGTCCAACAGCAATTTAAATCTGACCCTTTTAAACAAATTAACATAAATAAAAAAATGCATAGTTGTGTTCTGCTCTTTTTTCTAATGAGACTCCACACCTGCCAGTAAACTTGCCTAAATTCTCTTACTTTCTCCAGGACAGACTATTGATGCCATTCTGGCAAAAGAATCACTTTGAGTGCAACAATTATGGTGGCTTTGGTGTTTTGTTGGTCTCGATGGGAAATTCATGAAAGTTTCAGACCTGCAAGTGTAAAACTGTGGTCTGTAGACCAGTAATATAGGTATCTCTGAGTTTAAGGTTGCTGAGTAATAAATAACAGCCTTGACAAAATATGTACAGTTCACCAAATCTGGTTCTATTCCAGACACAAATGGATTGAGGAATGATTACTATTAGTTGGAATTAGCATAACTTTGGTAACAAAAACAGAAGATAATGGCTTTGTCTCAAAACTACATAGCGGTAGGTAGACTTGGGCTACTAATTCAGCTGTGGGAATCATTTGATTGGAAGTAGCTTTCTCTATATATTTGTCATATTTATGACATTGACTAATATAGAACAGCATTTTGCCAAAGACTAAAAATTAAAATCAAACACAGGTAAAATATGTGACACTGCACTTTTTCTGTACTGCACTGCCAGAGTCTTATATTCTAGAGAAAGATCATTTAAGGACAAGAATTAAGTGATATAATTTTACTGCATCTGATTGACAAATCATTTTAATTTATAAATGTCTTTCGGTGTTAGAATTTCATATGTAATTGATTTACTGGAACTGGCAATCTCCTTAAAAAAATATGTCCTTGACTCTAAGGACATTTTTAGTTTGTGTTCATGTGCTCCTGAATATCAGACCAAATTGTGAGATTATTTCATAGCTGTGATGTTTTATAGTGTTGATACAATTTTAGTTAATTAATAATCCAGTTTACAGAAGCGTATAGAGGTTTTCATAGATATCACAGCTATTGGTACATTTTAATGGAATGTAACTGAATACTACTAGGGATGCCATATATCAAATGGCTCGAATGAGTGATGAGGTTATACAAGGTTGCATACCTGATGTTTCCTATTACTGCTACTACTGGCTTCAATGCAAAGGCTCCATTACTGAAGGTATGGGTTGTCAGTCACCCAAAACTGTGTTACAAATGCACAACGCAACCATTTAAAATGCATAAAATGCACATTGTTTTCAGCAATTTGGAGCAGTTTACTCAGGAATGAGTAATGTATAGATTTCAATGGATCAAGTTGGAGGTACAGATCATTTTGCAACATTGCTGAGTACCACCTTATAAGATCTCAAGTACCAACAATGGTACACGTACCGCTGGTTGGGAACTGCTGGTCTAGGTCATTAAATTCCAACATTTGGAAAAGAACAGGTCAGCCAACTTTACCTCTGCATGTTTGACCGTCCATCCGTGTATGTAAAAGTTACCCAGGGCTGGCCTTTGAGGTCTGCAGATGGAGAGTCCACACAGGACACATTCTACGGCTGACGATGGGTTGCCAGTCTTTTTTTATTTGTGTGTGGTATGCCATGGCTGACATGGCCACTGAAGGACATTAAGCATACCTGTTTGAACTCTGGTGCCCCGCCAAAGACACAGCACTAGGCAGTACCACACAGTTGCTATATTGAAAGATTAGCTTGTGTTGTTGGGAAAATTAAACTGCCCTGGGTACCTTGCCTGTGCAGCAGCAGCAAGGAAAAGAAAGGAGCAGCAGGCATGGTCGACCACAGACAGGAAGCTCAATGATCACCTAAAACTAGTGCAGTTAGCCTTGTTTAGATATTTTTTGTGGTTCTGTCTGTCCCAATTTTGTGGGGTTGATTGGAGGACAGGGAGGTGCACAATCTGTTTTGATTGGTTGGGGAAAGCAAGGTGGAAGGGGACTCTGCCTGCTCATCTCAGGCTCTGCCAGATTGCATTTTGGGGGGTAAGTGATGAGGGGGTGCCCTCCAATTGCCCACAAACCCCTAAAATCTGGCAGGGCTGAGTAGGTGACCAGGCCAGACAAAACACACTGCGCACACTCCAATGGTCCTTTCCACCCCACCCCCCCTAACAATCATCTGGTAGATGTGAGCAAGTGGTGCACCCCTCAGGACAAAATGCACACTACATACTCTGCACACCACACTGTAACTTCTGCCACATTCATTTGGGTGTGGGGTGGGCATTGCAGGACATGCCCTAGATGTGTTTTGACTGAGGAGAAGGGGTGCTGTCTGCTCACCTTTGGTCCATTTAAGGGCATACAGTGTGTTTTGCTCTGGAGGGAATCCTGTATTCTTGCACAGGGGGCTCCCAACCTATGGCTGGCCCTGGAGGCACCGTTTACATACTAGCAAAAATAGACTACATGTATAGCAATGCCCCCATTATATCAACATACAGGATTTCTTAACTAGACCTCTACCATATTTTACCACATCTACCAAGCAGGTGATAACATGGTTTTACCAAGATGAAAACATTTCTCCCACAGCTACCTCCCAGTTTTAAACTTGTGCAGTGTTTCTATCTAATTGGTAGGAAAAGTAGAAGAAAAATATGTTATTCAAATAGACTGATAGACAGGAAAGAGGCATGACAAAGGAGGGTAAATACAACAACAGGACATGAATATATAGATATATATAATAGAAAGGTTCTAACCACCGCATAAGATGATAGCAGCAACAAAAAGTGCAAGATCACTGTCGTTGAGATCCAGTGCATTGAACTTAGAAGCAAAGTGAAACTTGGGCTCCATGATGTGACAGAATGGAAGACGAAGGCTGCGAAGAAATTCACGAGTAACAAAGGCACGGCCCCCAGCTACCAGCAGCCCATCCTTGTTCATAAGCGAGGCTAACATGCAAAATATTGCTTCGTGGACCCCATATTTTAGTAGTGTGACCTGATCATTGAGGTAGAGAGCGCTGAAGCCTGGAATATTCTTGGCAAAGTCAGTAAGTCCCAGCACAGTCTCCACAGAAGTACACTGGCAGCGATAAAATACATGAACTCCAATTTCAGTTCCGGGAGGGCCCTGCATTGGCAACTGATCCCACACAGCTCCACGTTCAGCCTGCCACAGGGTATCCATGTCATGGATCACAAAAGGCTAAAAAAACGACAATGCAGTAGACATGGTGTTACAAATCTTGTTTCTGTATTCAGGGGTTAGCATAATCTCTCTCAGTCAGTTGAAAAAATGCAGCAATTCAACTAGTCAGAAAAGAGTCTAATAAAGTGTTGTTATTCTAAGCCCTCGTTTTATTGTGTTAATATCCTGCATCATGGTTAGTAGAGTAACTTGTTAGTTTGTAGTATGTTTTCTGTCTTCCTCACCGATATGCTACTCCTGCCAGTCAGGATGTCCCGCGCTCTTTTCTTTGTCATGGTGAAAGTGTTCATGTAAGAGGAGTGGATTTGCTGGGAGAGGGTAACCAGATCTGACTCTTGGGTGTCTGTTTTTGCCGAAGTCTCAGCTGTCGTCTGTACCAGGCGCCTTTTCTCTGCTTCTGGCATTCGACCAAACCTAATGGCTAAAGCCAAAATGACAGATGACACAGCAGATATTATCCTGGTTCAGTTATGACATTTCTCCTCCTAACAGAGTCACGAGCTACTTTAGAGGCCAATTATAGGCTTAGGGGGTTATTTAAGAACGGATAGCGCCAGGTAGTGCTTCGTAGCGGCAGGTAGTGTCTGGTGAACGCTGGGTACTGTTTGCAAAACCACATTTAAGAAAGCGAATCTGGTGAGCGCTGGTGTAGCGTCACATGTATCACTAGAGGTGGCTCAGCGTATAGCGCCGGTGCTCTAGGTTCAGGAGCGCCATGTAGTACCTGTCGCTCTGTAGCACTCTCCCACACATTTCAATGGGATTTCATTAGTTGTGTATAAATAGCGTGTTAGGCATTTTTTTTTTTTGCTCAAATCATTGTGTGACCTCTCCTGCTCTGCAAAGAAACCCTTAATATTTTTTTTTTATATTTTTATGCAGAATTGTATGTACAGTTCTGGCACTAAAGTGTTATTGTCCCAGTGTTAAAACAATATCATTCCATGTGTTTTCTCACTTTGTTACTGGTGTCTATGTGTTCAAAAACAGACTAATCACACAGCGTCTGAAGCTCTATGCTAGAGCGCCAACGCTGTTTGCATGTAGTTTTTTGTTAAATATGGTGTGACGCACTGAGCTGGCACTACCTCTCGCCTCTCGCTGCAGCGCTGTACTGTTGTTAGAGCGCCCAACACACATCACATTAATCAATGCTGGCCAGGTTACTACAGCGTTTGAGAAGTTAGGTTAAAGCGTCTACCAGCGGTCGCTCTAAGGGCCACTGTCCAGACGTTCATCTGGCAATATGTGTGCTAGTAGTGAATCAGCCTGTAAGTCTCCCTGCATTGACTATGTTGTGGAACTCTTATTTCTCAGATGGCCCAGAGGCATAAAAAAGTGATCTGCATGGTTCCACCATCGTATTCAAAATCATGGTAATTATGTGCTTATCAGTCTCTATGTGTAATGTAAATCTAATTTGAGAAAGCACCTTTTGCAATGAAGTGGAAGTCTATTTTCCTGTTAACCCCCCCATCCTGCCTAAGTGGCAGTTGAGGAAGGAAGGCCAGAAGGGGTTACAACAACAAAAAAAAAACTACTTACCTTTCCAGTGCCATTCCCTGGCACTTTCATTACTGGCCACAGCCATCTTGGAGCAGTTGCACAAAGTGAGGGGGGTGCAGATCAGTGCACCCTCCGTGTGGCTGCCACACTGGTGACAGCACTGGATTATGGAAGAGGTAAGGAGTTTGTTTTGTTGTAACCCCACGCTGTCCTTCCTTAGCTCCAGGGGAGAAAGGCAGGGCAGGGAATAAAAAAAGCTTGAACATCCACTTTCAAACAGAGACCTGTAACAGAAACATTGACTACTTCTGAGCTCTGCAATTGAGAAACTGACACTATAAGCCATTTACAGTTTTTGTTGCATTATAGATGAACTATAATAGATATTTATAGTGTTTTACATATCTTTCAAGATTACTTCTTTAAAGTGGACCAATACCAGACCTAGGGTCTATAAGACACTAGGTCCAGTTAGACACCCGCCTCTGGGGAATCCTGATTTGGAATGCCCCATTTTGTGAAACCCCTGCCAGTTAGCTTTAAAGTGGACCAACACCCAGGATTTTGACTATCCTGGGTGTTGGTCCACTTAGGTGGGGCACCCCGATCGGGGGTGCCCCGCTGTCTGAAACCCCCCCGATCGCCGCAAAAACTCACCTCTCCCCGCTCCCACGTGACCTCGTCCGGCCAATGACAGCGCTCAGAGCAGCTCTGGTATGCGCGTCCAAAGCCGCTTGGACGCGCATACCAGAGCGCTGTCATTGGCTGCGTCTCTCGCTTCCCTCTAACAGGGAGCGCTCCTGCGCCGGCCATTCACAAAACGGCCGGCGCGGGAGCGCGCCCTGCTAGAGGGAAGCGAGAGACGCGGCCGCGTCTCGCGCATGCGCCGTTGGATCGCCGGTAAGGTGAGGATTGTGGGCCTCCTGGGGGGTTCCTCCCCGCGGGACATCCCGATTTCGGATGCCCCGCGGGGAGGGATCTGATCGGTCCGGGAATCTTATAGATTTCCGGGCCGATCCCCCCTGGGTGTTGGTCCACTTTAATTCTTACCTCATACGAGCCCATGGTGCATGGCAGCCTATCTTGTATCTTTTGCTAGCCGCACACGGCCGCGTCTGTCATAAATGATGGGCTGACTTGACCCAGCACAGCCTAGCGATGTAGGGGGTGCCATGGCAATCATGTGGCTAGGATTCCATTCAGCTTCTCCAGCCGTATAATAATACCAAAGTGACTGACTGGAGGAGCACTGCATCTGTGCTGTGGGAACGTCGGTGAGATAGGACAGACGATGCAGACCAAAACTTGGAGAGTGAACATCCTGGTTTTTGGTCCACTGCAATAATATTAATACAGCAATTAAAAGGGTTGAACAGCCTGCTTGACTGGCTCTTGAGTCTAAAATACTCATTGCAAGTCTACTTTAGGCTCATCTGTACCATAGCATTAAAATGTGTACTTCTCAAGCTGTGGTTTGATTGCAAAGGATGTCTCCCTCTTCTACTCTTAGTTGCCCAGGCCAACTGCACTCTCCTGCCTCTCTTCTGATCAGCCAGTGGGTGAACAAGACAGCTGGCTGCAGAACTCATTGCTGAATGGACTGAAGGGTGTTAAAATCAGTATAACTAGGAGCTCATTTACAAAATATGCACTGTTTTGAGAAGCATTATAAAGAGACCAGTTGTACAAATGTTCTGTGATTTTTTGCTGCCCATTTATTCTATTGCAGTGTGTTAGATTCCCCGTAGTTCTGTTATGGTAATGAGGGCAATGTAGGAAGCATTTTACATTACTGCTGCATGAAGAAGCAAAAGTGAAAAGCAATTTCCAGATTGGATGTGCCTCTGATTGATGTCTGGAAGCCACAGCATGCTGTCAAGTCTTGTAGCAGTATTCATCTTCTACATTGTACACTGTACCTGTCAGTTTCCTGAACAAACAAAGACTAGCGGATTTATAATAGAAGTCCAACCTGAGTAGACCCTGCTGCAAGCCACATTCAACCCCCTACATCCAGCTGGCAGTGGGGTCAAGTCAGACTGGACTACTGCTTTAGGTCTCCCACAAGGGCAGGCTTCCCCTTCACCTAACAGGGTGAGCAGGGTGAGGTATGCAGGGAGGAAGGCTGTGACTTGGCTATAAATACAATTTGTTTTTGTTCATATATTTTAAACAGCTTCCTATCAATACCCTACTTGAGAAAAAGGTAAGTGGGCCATATTTTTAGACGGACAAATTTTGGACGCTTCGATAGTGACAGCTTCCCAAATTGCTAGGTTTATTATCAATAGCAACAACACATCATAGTCAATAGTCTCACATCATACAATGTGGCTATCAAAATGTAATCTAGCGATAAGCTCAATTTAAGTGTCAATTTTGTTAAGCTCAATTGAAGCACAATTTAATAGCCCCAAATTTGTCTCTCTGAAAAATGGTCATCTTAAAAAGGAAAGGGAACGGCTTAAAGCAGACCAACACCCAGGGGGGGATCGGCCCGGGAATCCGAAATGGATGTCCCGCGGGGTGAAACCCCCCAGGAATCCCACAATCCTACCTTTTCCACGTTCCAGCGGCGCATGCGTGTCCGCTGCCGCCGCCTCCTGTGCGTCCCTCTAGCAGGGCGCACTCCCTGTAAGAGGGACGCGCGGGAGGCGGCGGCGGACGCGCTCTGCTTGTCTGGCGCTGCCTCTCGCTTGTCCGTCGGCGGGGATTGGCTGCAGCGGTGACGTGGGAGCGGGGTGAGGTGAGTTTTCGGGGCTTTCTGGGGGGTTTCACACAGTGGGGCACCCCCCGATCGGGGTGCCCCACCGAAGTGGACCAAAACCCAGGATAGTCAAAATCCTGGGTCTTGGTCCACTTTAAGTTTAAAAATGCCATATTCTAGCCCTATAAGACGCACCTAGGATTTGGAGGAGAAAAATATGAAAAAATATTTTAAACTAGATGTTGTGCTAAAACAACCTATTACAGGCAGTGTGGCATCCCCCCCATCCCATTCCCTATATAGGCAGTGTGGCATCTCCCCCATCCCCTTCCCCATAGGCAGTGTGGCATCCCAGAGGACAGGTGGCACAGATGGCAGTGTTGGGATGCCCCACTGTGTGAGCCCCATCAATCACCCACAATCACCGTTCCGGCACTGTCACGCTGCGTCCGAGACAGCAATTATGCTGCGTATCAATATGCATGGCATAAAGCTTTGAATGGATAAGGGTCCGCACATGGGAATGGCTGTAAGGTGAATTGTGGGAGTGATATCGGGGGTGTCAAACAGCAAGGCATCCCAAATCGGAATGCCCAGGGAAAGAAACCAGATTGATTTTAGCAGGGCTATATGACAGTTATGGTCATACATATTTAAAATAGTACTTATACCATGGTGATCCAACTTTTATTAGTCCAACTATTGGCAAGTGCTGGACTTGATTTGGCTATTTAAAGCAAAAAGAAGGCTCCCCTACTGAGCACTAGGCCCCGAACCCCAACCACGAGCAGCATTTCTGCGTTTTTGGCCGCTAGACTGGCCATAACACATTGAGGCGTTTCATTTGCACCAGTGATTTCCTATGGAAATTTCGAAGCACAAATGCAATCGTGATTTCCAAGCAATTTGCAAGCAATTGCATTTGCGATCGACATTCAGTATGAGTACTAAATCTGGCATGTTCAACTTTTGGCACCCTCCAATCATCCCACAGATATATGAAAGGGCCCACTGCCCATCACATTGATTTTGTGAGTGGAGGTGTGATGACAGCTTATTTGTATGTATACTTTATATGATAAAAACAACACTTTTACTAACTTTAATTATGTTAAACTGCTTACCATTATGGGACATGCCAAGGCTTAGGCATTTGTTAAATCTGCAGTACTGACATTTGTTTCGATTCTTCTTTTGTATTTTGCAGTTCCGATTACAATATTCATACTGAAGTCTCATCCGCAGGGTTCGGCGAAAGAAACCCTGTGAATACATATATAACATTTTAATTCCTGCACATAACATTGGAATTTCCATGTTTGATTTGGACTGGAGTAATATCAAAAGGTCTTTAAAGAGACACTGTAGGCAAAATGAGTGAACACATACACCCTACTTCACCTTACCTCAACAGGGCTCAACCCCTAGAATGCCAAAATGTGCCCCTCCCTCCAGTTAAAGAAAGAACATGGAGACAATAATGTTTGCACCATTGAACCACCATTCTTTGGAATATTTACTTAAAGAGGACAAAAACCCACCCTGGAGTTTATGAGACTCCATGTGCAAGCAAGCAAGCAGTCGCATCCTCGCTATCTCTTTAGCAGAGCGTGTGCACCAGGCATTTGTTAAAGGGTAGCCAGTGCGCTTGGATCTGCTCTGATTCGACGACCTCACACAGAGGGGCACCCCCGATCGGGTGCCCTGGGGGAGGACCAAAACCCAGGATAGTCCAAATCATGGGCTTTGGTCTATTTTAAATGAATACAGTAATAGTTAGCTGAATGTATGGCCACTGTTACTTCTTACTCGCCTTTTTCAAAACAAAAGAAAAAATTGATAATTTATAGGGATTGACCACTTAAATACAAAACAAAGGGGTACTCACCTTTTTCCCCGGCAGCTGATTGGCCTGACTCTGACAATCAACAACTCATCTGATTGCTGGATCGCATCCAACGCTGGCAGGGCCCAAACTCCAGTCACTGGCACCCCCATCGGGATTGTGCCTGTGACTGATGGCAGAGGGGTGCAAACTTGACAACGGTGGTGTCTGAATTTGGGGATGGCCTGCGTGGGATTAAATCTGGTGATGGGGTGAGTTGCTGATCACCTTTTGTTTTTTTTATTTGGGTAGTCATTATCTTTAATATAAAACAACAATAATTGAGATTACAACCAACAAACTGATATAGGATGCCCCAGGGGGCTGATCACTTTGGTTTTGTTCTACTTTAACATCACAAATTAATAGGTAACACTGCAAAGGTTGACATAGGGTCACCCAAGAAATGTTTGGGAACCAATGTTCTTTTTAGTGCTGACTGAAAATGTTGCGTGATCTACTTCCCTTTTCCCTTTTAAGGACACGTGTATGTCAATTTAATGTTTATGTCATAGTCACATGCCCATTCTTACATGTTGCATTTCAGACTAGAATAGTCATCTGCAAAAGTTACTATGCATCTGCTTTAATTAGATGACACACTTCCAGCAGTCATGAGACCATTCTGACATTTAGGTTTATTTTAGGTAATGTTATTGTCACTTTAGTTTTTAATGCAATCATCATTTTAAAGTGGACCAAAACCCACGCCGATCGACCTCCCCCAAGGCATCCAAAATCAGGATGCCCTGCTTTGTGAAACCCCCCAGATCACCCCATATACTTACCTTGCTTCCCAGTCCAACAGCGCACACGCGAGCAGCAGCGGCATCCCCGCTACCCCCCTAGCAGGTTGCGTGCCTGTGGCAGGCATTTGTGAATGGCCGGCACAGGCATGCTCCCTGTTAGAGGGAAGCGGGGGATGTGGCCGCCAGAGCGCCCGGAGCCGCTGGCCTTAGACGAAGGCTTAGACAATGTGACCTCAGTCGCACTGAGCGCTCTGATTGGACTAGCGGCCATGCATGCGCCGTAGGACCGGGAAGAGGTGAGTTGGCATCGGCGATCTGGGGGTTTTCCACTTTAAAGCAGGTCAAAAACCTGGCGGCATGTCCCTGGAGTCTGAAAGACTCCAGAGCTGGCCGCTAGCCTCCCCCAAATCAGCAAACCCCACTTGCAGGTAACACGCAAAACATACCCAGGGTGCTTTTGCTGCTCGCAGCCACAATCCCATTTTCCCTTTAGCTGAGGTGAGCTTCCGCGGGAAAAGAGAGATGGGATGGGACAGAGCTGGGAATAGAGAGATGGGATGGGACAGAGCTGGGAATAAAGAGATGGGATGGGACAGAGCTGGGAATAGAGAGATGGGATGGGACAGAGCTGGGAATAGAGAGATGGGATGGGACAGAGCTGGGAATAGAGAGATGGGATGGGACAGAGCTGGGAATAGAGAGATGGGATGGGACAGAGCTGGGAATAAAGAGATGGGATGGGACAGAGCTGGGAATAGCGAGAGATGGGATGGGACAGAGCTGGGAATAAAGAGATGGGATGGGACAGAGCTGGGAGAAGAGAGAGATGGGATGGGACAGAGCTGGGAATAGAGAGATGGGATGGGACACAGCTGGGAATAGAGAGATGGGATGGGACAGAGCTGGGAATAAAGAGATGGGATGGGACAGAGCTGGGAATAGAGAGAGATGGGATGGGACAGAGCTGGGAATAAAGAGATGGGATGGGACAGAGCTGGGAGAAGAGAGAGATGGGATGGGACAGAGCTGGGAATAGAGAGATGGGATGGGACAGAGCTGGGAAAAGAGAGATGGGATGGGACAGAGCTGGGAATAGAGAGATGGGATGGGACAGAGCTGGGAAAAGAGAGATGGGATGGGGCAGAGCTGGGAATAGAGAGATGGGATGGGACAGAGCTGGGAATAGAGAGATGGGATAGGACAGAGCTGGGAATAGAGAGATGGGATGGCACAGAGCTGGGAAAAGAGAGAGATGGGATGGGACAGAGCTGGGAATAAAGAGAGATGGGATAGGACAGAGCTGGGAAAAGAGAGATGGGATGGGACAGAGCTGGGAATAGAGAGATGGGATAGGACAGAGCTGGGAATAGAGAGATGGGATGGGACAGAGCTGGGAAAAGAGAGATGGGATGAGACAGAGCTGGGAAAAGAGAGATGGGATGGGACAGAGCTGGGAAAAGAGAGATGGGATGGGACAGAGCTGGGAATAGAGAGATGGGATGGGACAGAGCTGGGAATAAAGAGATGGGATGGGACAGAGCTGGGAATAGAGAGATGGGATGGGACAGAGCTGGGAAAAGAGAGATGGGATGGGACAGAGCTGGGAATAGAGAGATGGGATGGGACAGAGCTGGGAAAAGAGAGATGGGATGGGACAGAGCTGGGAATAAAGAGAGATGGGATAGGACAGAGCTGGGAAAAGAGAGATGGGATGGGACAGAGCTGGGAATAGAGAGATGGGATAGGACAGAGCTGGGAATAGAGAGATGGGATGAGACAGAGCTGGGAAAAGAGAGATGGGATGGGACAGAGCTGGGAATAGAGAGATGGGATGGGACAGAGCTGGGAAAAGAGAGATGGGATGGGGCAGAGCTGGAAGAAGAGAGATGGGATGGGACAGAGCTGGGAAAAGAGAGATGGGATGGGACAGAGCTGGGAATAGAGAGATGGGATGGGACAGAGCTGGGAATAGAGAGATGGAATGGGACAGAGCTGGGAATAGGGAGATGGGATGGGACAGAGCTGGGAATAGAGAGATGGGATGGGACAGAGCTGGGAATAGAGAGCTGGGATGGGACAGAGCTGGGAAAAGAGAGATGGGATGGGACAGAGCTGGGAATAGAGAGATGGGATGGGACAGAGCTGGGAAAAGAGAGATGGGATGGGACAGAGCTGGGAATAAAGAGCGATGGGATAGGACAGAGCTGGGAAAAGAGAGATGGGATGGGACAGAGCTGGGAATAGAGAGATGGGATAGGACAGAGCTGGGAAAAGAGAGATGGGATGGGACAGAGCTGGGAATAGAGAGATGGGATGAGACAGAGCTGGGAAAAGAGAGATGGGATGGGACAGAGCTGGGAATAGAGAGATGGGATGGGACAGAGCTGGGAAAAGAGAGATGGGATGGGGCAGAGCTGGGAGAAGAGAGATGGGATGGGACAGAGCTGGGAAAAGAGAGATGGGATGGGACAGAGCTGGGAAAAGAGAGATGGGATGGGACAGAGCTGGGAAAAGAGAGATGGGATGGGACAGAGCTGGGAATAGAGAGATGGGATGGGACAGAGCTGGGAAAAGAGAGATGGGATGGGACAGAGCTGGGAATAGAGAGAGATGGGATGGGACAGAGCTGGGAATAGAGAGATGGGATGGGACAGAGCTGGGAATAGAGAGATGGGATGGGACAGAGCTGGGAAAAGAGAGATGGGATGAGACAGAGCTGGGAAAAGAGAGATGGGATGGGACAGAGCTGGGAAAAGAGAGATGGGATGGGACAGAGCTGGGAAAAGAGAGATGGGATGGGACAGAGCTGGGAAAAGAGAGAGATGGGATGGGACAGAGCTGGGAATAGAGAGATGGGATGGGACAGAGCTGGGAATAGAGAGATGGGATGGGACAGAGCTTGGAATAGAGAGATGGGATGGGACAGGGGTGGGAATAAAGAGATGGGATGGGACAGAGCTGGGAATAGAGAGATGGGATGGGACAGAGCTGGGAAAAGAGAGATGGGATGGGACAGAGCTGGGAATAGAGAGATGGGATGGGACAGAGCTGGGAATAGAGAGATGGGATGGGACAGAGCTGGGAATAGAGAGACAGGATGGGACAGAGCTGGGAAAAGAGAGCGATGGGATGGGACAGAGCTGGGAGAAGAGAGATGGGATGGGACAGAGCTGGGAATAGAGAGATGGGATGGGACAGAGCTGGGAAAAGAGAGATGGGATGGGACAGAGCTGTGAAAAGAGAGATGGGATGGGACAGAGCTGTGAAAAGAGAGATGGGATGGGACAGAGCTGGGAAAAGAGAGATGGGATGGGACAGAGCTGGGAAAAGAGAGATGGGATGGGACAGAGCTGGGAAAAGAGAGATGGGATGGGGCAGAGCTGGGAATAGAGAGATGGGATGGGGCAGAGCTGGGATGGGACAGAGCTGGGAATAGAGAGATGGGAGCGGGGAAAGGCGAGTTTTTACAGGTGCCCTGGAGAAGGGGGGTTCACACAGCGGGGGCATCCCGAATCAGGATGCCTCAAGGAAAAGCCTGCGGCCAGCCCTGGAATCTTTTAGATTCCAGGCCAGCCACTGGTGGGTTCCACTTTAAAGGTATTCCTGGGCATCCCAAACCCCTGCAATCTTCCCCCAAAATAAACTAAACATTCAGTTTTCGCCTCCCCCCAATCATTGACATTGGCAGCCAGCTTTTACCTTATTCACGCGCTCTTTCTTCACGCTCGACCACCCCGCCCCCTATCTTTCCGCTCGCCCGCACGCTTTCATTCCTCCTGCCTGCCCACCCCGTCCGCTGTCTTTGATCCCTCCCGTCCCGCCCACTACTTTTCCTCCCTCCCGCCCGCCCGCTTTCTTTACAAGCTGTCATTCCCTCAGTCCCGCCCACTGTCATTACCTCCCTCCCGCCCCACCCACTGTCTTTCCTCCCACCTGCCTGCCCCGCCCCGCTTTCTTTCATTCTGCCCGACTACCCGCCTGGCCGCGGGGTCCGGAAACCTAGCGGCTGCGTACTGCAAACGGACCGCGGTCCACAGGCTGAGTACCCCTGCTATATACGGTCACCCACCTGTAGAGCCGCACGGTGACCGCGTCCTCCTGCACCCGATGGTAGCGAACCTCCGAGCGGGTAGCCTCAGGGCCCGGTACCATTTGAGCCACGGACCGGTAGCGGTCCGCGGCCCGGGGGTTGGGGACCACTGATCTAGATGAAATAATATAATATAAACAGTGCTAGATAAATTAAGTAGGCCGTGTCAAATAGGTGCAAGAATGCAGCACAACTAGGGAAAATTGTACGAATCGTGCGCCAACAGGAAACTAACCCTGTAAAGTCCTTTCCTGTTCAACAAATCAATTGTTGACTTTGATGGAAACCTGGATAAAGGTATTCAAGGGACCTTCTCCCTTGTTAAAGTGTAAGTCCACTTCCAATGGAATTTTTGAAAGTGTATATTGTGTGCCAAAAGGATGGTCAATTTTTTCCGATGTTAACAAATGTGCGTCAGCAATGTACACAAAGACTGTACACCAATAAGAGAGAAGTGAGTCCTCTACACACAGAACTACCTGTAATCTGCTGCTATTGGCAACGTACACCAAATCTGCACTTGGTGCTGCCAATAGCAGCAGATTGTGGATATTGAAAAACTGCTTCCACAAAGCACACCTTTACTAACGTTACTAGAAATTAAATAATTCTAGGGGCCTGATTTATCAAGCAATTATGCCAGACTATGGCACATTGGTGCAAATTAGTGGTACAAAATATAATTTACCATATTTTATTAACACCACATTAGGTTGCGGCACTTCAAGAAACATATTTGCTTAAACATTAGCAGTGCAACAACACGCTTGCAAAGTCTGGCTGTAGTGCTTGTTAAGTCAGGATCTACATCAGTCCCTTTTAAAGTGGGCCAACACCCAGAATTTTGACTATCCTGGGTTTCAGTCCTTGCCCTTGGGGCACCGCGATCGGGATGCCCTGCTGTGTGAAACTCCCCAGGTCGCCCGAACTGACTCACCTTTCCCTGGCATTCACAAATGCCTGTAGCGGACACACACCATGCTAAAGCTGAATATAGCAGGCGACCTGGGGGGTGGAGGGAATCAAGCGGCCTGAGGTTCCCAGGCTGATCTCTATAGGCTTTGGTCCACTTTAAGTGGACTTTTAGTGGAGCAAATACCACCAACAGCCGCTGTGGAATCTAAGGACGAGTCTGGGGCTGACTGCCCCACTGTGTGAAACCCCCCAAAACACCACTATTCACTCATCTCTTCGGCATTTAATGGCGCATGCGCGGAATCTCGTCCAATGAGAGCCATCTGCCTTGACCATGTCATTCGGTAAATGACTCTCATTGTTTTCAATTGGGAGCGCACGTTGGTGCATCCTGGGCAACATGCGCGCACTACCACCCCAACCATTCAGAAGCCATGGATGAGGGTGGTGCAGCATTGTGCACTCCCTATTGAGGTCAATCAGAGCCGTTTGCCGGATAACAAACACGATTGCGCTGCTGCAAACCTAGAGATACATAGTTACATAGCTTCCTTCAAACACAGCATTTTTTTCCTCCACCAGCTGTTGATTCAGTGTGTGTGTGTGTGTGTGTGTGTGTGTGTGTGTGTGTGTGTGTGTGTGCAGCATGACAGGCATGCTGCACCATTTTGTGGAGGCATTTATATCTCTGGTGTGGGTTGCTACTTTCACAATCCCCCTCCCCATGCTCATGTGTAAGCAGGGCTGTCAGATGGATAGCAAGATGGCTGCTCCCATACATTCAAATATATTCCACACCATCTGCATGGGGTTAAGCGCTCTCAAACACCATGTGGCAATTATAATCAAAAGGGGGGTTTAAAGCAGCAATTTACTTTTTCTTTCATTGATGATCCGCTTAGACACTAAGACCTCAAACATCAACAAATGGTGCTTCTTATTTGGGGGCAAATGTAATAAACTGGGCGGAGGATCAACAATGATGACAACCCCTGTCCTCATGAGCCAAAATGCAGTCACCCCCTCTACAACCCCTGTAGTTGCGGCTCTGCTTGTTACCTTGCAGCCTTCACATGCGTGCACCCCATAATGGAATCCAGATGCTATGTCACCACAAATTTTACAGTCCACAGTATGCACAATATCCTGAGTTTGTTGGGTTGCTGAACTCTGTTCATCGGAAGCTGAAGACCGAGGTGGGGTATCTGTAATAATACCAAGACAGTTGTTAAGTAACTGTATTTAGTGCTTTTTTTAAATATATATTTAAAGCAACAATTATCATTAGTTAGCAAAGGCGTGGGGTGATCTGCATCAGAGTTTTAAGGCACATACTAGATAAGTCCATGTGCAAACAATCTGTTTTATGTTACAAACAGAACTTCTATAGGTTTTGCTCTCAAGAAGGAAGGATTATGGCGCTGATCTGGTGAAAGTTGTCGTAGCTTGATGCAGCTTTAGTAGATTAGCCCCTGAGGGACTAATTTAGTGTGTCAAATATATGCCAGAAAACACAGGCACAGTGTGGTGAATTGGTGTTATATTAGCTGCTTGCAAAGAAATAAAAAAAAAAATGTTTAAAGCGGAGGTCAGAACAGCAAACAACCCACACTGCCCCAGCACCAAGCACATTTTGGGGAGATTAAATTAAAAATAAAGGATTTCCCCGTTTACCTGGTCCTGCGGCAGATCACCCAACATTTGCTGTGAAGACTGCTATTCTGTTTGTGATTGACTGTTTGGTCGCTGTGTACTGCTGCACTGACTGGGTGACTGAGGGGGTTATTTAAGAAATGCTAGCGCCAGATAGTGCCACGTAGCGGCACGTAGCGTCGGGTGAACGCTGGGAGCTGTATGTGAAACCACATTTAAGAATGCCAATCTGGTGAGCGCCTCTAATAGCATCACATAGAGTCACATGTATTACTAGAGGTGTCTCAGTGTATAGAGCCGGCGCTCTAGGTTCAGCAGCGCCACGTAGTACCTTTCACTCAGTAGCGCTCTGCCATACATTTCAATGGTTGAATCTTTGGCCCCGGGTGCCAGAAAGCCTAGCTACGCCTCTGTCTATAGCATTCTATTAAACTCATGTGTATAAGTACGTGTCGCCCTGCCCCAGGTCACATGCTCCCTGGATCTTCTGTCCATTAAAAGATGTTGGTGATTGAGATTAGCCAATCCATTTATTCAGCCATTCGGCCATTCAGAGCAGTTGAAAACAACCAGACATCCTGCATTCAGTGGGACAGTTTTCCCCATAATGTCTGCAATATGGGACATTTAGGTGTCTCCAGAGTTTTCAGAGAGACAGTGGGACAAAATGCCTCAAAGTCACCGAAAGTGGGACATCTGGTCATTTTAGCTTTTATGCTCATCCTTCAAATTAGCATATTATACATTCCAATATAAGGCTGGCCATGCTGGGGACTTATGTGCTTGTGACATTTCTCTTTTTGCTTACACACCAGTTGATCTTCTGTGGTCAAACAAGAGGTAAGGAAAAATTTAGAAACAGTGTTGATGACAGCAAAAACAATATTAAACTGGTTCCTTGCTGTAACCAAATCATATTGAAAATGAAATAACCCTTTGCAAAACCAATAACAACTTGCTAAATACTACACTGCCTCTGGCTGGCCGCAGCGCTGTCCTTGTATAAGGCAATGCATTAGCGACTTCTAGCGCCAACTACAAAATTACAGCACATTTAACATTAAAGAACACAGTGCCCTCACGGGGGACTGTGGAAAAGGGATTACAGGGCAACAGCACCTGTTGAAATCCCCATTTTTTAAGGGGCTGAGGCAGAATTTTTTTTTAAAATGGGAAACACAGTGGGGACACTTGAAAGACATGACACAGCTTTTTCACAGCCCAACTCACAAGTTTGCAACGGAAAAATCCATAAAATGCATACAAAAACAATCCTAAACAGTCCAGGGATCCAGTGGCCAAAACATTTAAGAAAAAAATATTAAAAAATGCTAAAATAATTACAACCATCCCAGCGCACTGAAATGTATGGGATAAGGCCACACAGGGCAGGGTGAGCGTCTGGTCTTATCTGGCGCTGTAGGGAACTCCGGCGCTGATGACGGATGGGACACTACCTGGCAGTATCAGGGGCGCTCTGGATATTTGACTTGATAAATACACCTTTTGCACTGGGACCTGAAATTCACCTGGCGTTTATTTGGCACTACGTGGCCTTAGCGTTTTTTAAATAAGCCCCAAAGGCTCTCGTATTACACGGTTACATGATAATTGGTGATGTAACAGTGTAACTCAACGCTGGATTTAGGTCGCTTTAAATAAAGTGTGGATGATGTAACAATCCACACGGCCCCAAGGATGGACTGTCATTTTCATCTGTTATGGCTGTTAGTTTCCAGACAGATGGCAGCATGAGAAAAACATGCCCAAATGTTTAGGCATGGAGAGCCAGGGAAATTAGAAATTGATAAATGCAGATATTAAAAAAAGAACACTGACAATATTTAAACAACCATTAAACCTAACCATCTCTATTTTGCTTTATTTTTTCTGAACTTCTGGCTGATGCACAAACTGCTGCTTCTATAATGGAACAACTTTCTCATACCATGACTGTGCTAGCGTTCCATACGTCTTCAGCTAACACCAACCCACCCACACTCCCAAAATAAAGGAGCCAAACAACCACTTCTTCGGAATTGATGGAATTTTAATTGGCCACAGCCTCAACATAAAACAATAACAAATAACAATTAACGATGCACTCCCGATCTCCCCGATCCAGGTCTGAGATTCCAACACACCCTACCTACCAACAGAAGGGGAGGGGAGGCAGCCCGAAGGCTCACCAACCTCCCGGAATCTGAAACAGAAGCCAATTCGTGAGCCCGGCCGCATCCCTCCTAGGCCTGGTAGCTCAACGGGGCTAACTGCCAAGATCCACCTTAACCCCTTCCCTTAGTCCCTCCCCTCCCCTTAAACTCAGTCACCTATCCTCCTGTCCCGTTTCCACCGAAACAGCCGCTTCCTTGTAACCTACCCCCACTTTCCGTGCCATCTCAGACCCGAACCGAGCAGAGGAGACCACCAAAGCTGTGACAAATAAATAAAACAGTAACAATGAATTTACAACAATCCCCCGATACAAACGCATTGACACATATGCCCGATAAATTCCCTACAAATTATACATAAAATCCCACTACTTGTACCCTGTTAACTGAACAAATGTCAATAAATATATATAAATCTTCTTTATTCTTATCTTCTTCTTTTTTTTTTTTTTTTTATTCATATATATTAAAGTGTATATATATATTTTTTTTTATTTTTTTTTATTTTTATTTTTTTTATTTTTATAAATATATATATATATATGTACATACATACAACATAATACAACCTGTCCCGACCAAACTGCCCCAAAAACCAACCAGCTACTGCTGCGACCAATCGACCATTCCATCACCCCCCCAATAAAGGGCGGGCAGGTGGGAAAGCACGTTCCAGCGAAGAGATCAGGGGCCAAAGAGGAAGAGGGGGGGGGACCTGCCCCTATATACTCCCCCCCTCCCCCTCCGCTGAGGTCACTACCCCTGTTCTCTTCCACCAATCCCATGGCTGGTCAGCTTCCAACAGGAAGCGCAGGCCAGTCATGGGGCTGCCAGCCCTAAAAGGGCCGGCGCCCTTCTTTATACAGACCCTGCAGATGAAAAGTGCTATACCAAGCCTGATTCACTACAGGTGCACCAGGCTGAAACTGGCCATTTATTGGGGTCGTCAGTGTGGGTGATTGATGGGCATGGTAGAGGGGAAGTTAGGGTGTGGCTTAATTACGGGTCACATGCTTTAGGAATATTTGGTCCATAAAAGATGTTGCTAATCGAGCCAATGCTCAGAAGTCCATGCATTCCACTGCTACCATTCAACCAAAGAGTCAGAGCAGTTGTAAACCACCCAGACATACAGCATTAGGCAATTGGTGGGACAGTCTTCCCCATGTCAGCAAAGTGGGACATCTAGGTATTCTCATAGTTTTCAGAGAGTCAGTTTAACCAGGCTGTACCTACATAAGCTAGAGGCTCATTAAACAGAACCATTGCGGCCATCAGGGCAATTTAGACTTAATTATGAAGCTCAGAAAATGAATTCAGTAAATGTGTCTACTATTCATTTCTAACCTTCTTCTCTCATTACTCTCCACTTCTTGAACTAGGACCCCTACCAAACCAAGTGGCAGCTATGGAATGGCTGCCTGGATCGGTGGAGCCTATCTGAATGGCTGGGGGCACAGCCCGAAGATGCAGGGAATGCGGATGCTGGTGTTTACATCAGCGAAGGAGTCAGGAAGAAGGTGAAGGTGGCGCTGTTCACACAGTGCGGCATCCCATGGGAAGGCCAGTAGCCAACCCTGGAATCTTTTAGAATCCAGGGCCAGGTGTGCAGGGATTTGTTTCTCTGTTTCAACACCTTTTATAGTTACCTCAACTCCTGTGCTACCTCATGTCTTCCCTTCCTTAGACTAGGACCCCCCATCAAGTGGTGCCTGAAATGGAATGGCTGCCTGAGTGGGACAAACCTGGCAAAAAAAAATCCTCTTGTTTCTACCTCTGTCACTTCCATCCACCATTTACTTCCCCTTCTGCAATACTAGTCTACATTCTAACCTTATCTCTGTTACTCTCCACTTCTTTAGACTAGGACATACCTCCCAACAGTCCCTCATTTGGAGAGACTGTCCCATGTTGTTCTCATTTGTCCCTCTTTGGAGTTTAAAGTGGACCAACACCCAGGGGGGATCGGCCCGGAAATCTATAAGATTCCCGGACCGATCAGATCCCTCCCCGCGGGGCATCCGAAATCGGGATGTCCCGCAGGGAGGAACCCCCCAGCTGGCCCACAAACCTTACCTCAGCCCCGTTCCATCGGCGCATGCGCGAGCCGCGGACGCGTCTCGCGCTTCCCTCTAGCAGGGCGCGCACCCGCGCCGGCCGTTTGTGAATGGCCGGTGCAGGCGCGCTCCCTGTTAGAGGGAAGCCCGAGACGCGGCCTCCAGCGCTCAGAGCCAGCTGAGCTGGTATGCGCGTCCAGGCGGCCTTGAACACGCATACCACAGCGGCTCTGAGCGCTGTGATTGGCTGGCGCAGTCACGTGGGAGCGGGGAGAGGTGAGTTTTTTTGGGCTTTCTGGGGGGTTTCAGACAGCGGGTGCCCCACCGAAGTGGACCAAAACCCAGGATAGTCAAAATCCTGGGTGTTGGTCCACTTTAACATGCAGATGTGCATCAATTATTATTATTATGGTTTATCTATATAGCGCCATCTTACTATGCAGCGCTGCATAGGATATAATTACAGACAAGGTAACATACTGTACAGGTACCTATACAACCTAGATGCTATGTAGTTCAAACAAATAGGAGACAATAGGAATGATTAATTTGCCTATTCAAAGTTGGTGTGACTTTGGGGGTAAGTATCCTGGGATATTGTGTTGCAGGGCATGACAAAAGGATAGAATAAATAACTCAGAGTGCAGTGCAGGCAAGCCACCAACCTTCTTTGTCAGGGTAGTGGTGCAAGTGATCTTAGCTGCACATGCACAGTAAATATACAGCAGGTCTTGGCAGGTGCAGGGAGGCACAGCCAGGTACACTTATTTAAAACCCATTATTTCAGGCGTGCTAACACGCTTTGAGCTAAGTATACAGGCAATATTGTAGGTTATATTACATTGTTGATTTGTCATCTATTGTTATCTTTTTGTGAGTAATAAATCAGATATATTTTTTCCTTTTTATCCACAGTATGAATAATTAATTGATGATTATATCTCCATTTCTGATCACCATGTTTTTGTGGGACACACCAAATTCATGTTTATTGTGTCTGATCAGATCCCACATAGATGGACAACTTCAAGACCATTTGTGGGCAAGTAAAATACTTTACTCAACTTACCCCTGTTGATTTAATCCAGTGTACCACCTGCTTCTGAGTGGTTTAACTCTACATAGAATGATCAGTCATCCTCAAAGCCATACTCATACTACAAAGGTTTTGTAATGTGTTGATGAGCTTGGACAGCTTAGATTGTAAATTGTGTGCATACCTCCCAACTTTTCAGGGTGGGAACGAGTGACATTTGTTATATTAGTCCATGGCCCCTCATTGAGGGATGGAGGAGATAGGTTGTAACAGTTAACACAGTATAAACACTTTAAATAGGCAAATTAGACATTTACTGCTGCAGATCTGCATGTTACACCACAAAGAGGGACAAATGAGAAAAATGAGGGACTTGGGGGCACAGACTCAAAAGAGGGACAGTCCCTCTAGATCAGGGACACTTCGGAGGTATGGTTGTGTGGCTGGCATTAGATAATAAGCATGCTAACAAAATAAGAACATTCATTGCAGTTTTGATCGGTTGCTGTTATGACAGAGAAACTTTTTGGACTATTACAAGGTACACGGTGCGCACACACACACACACACACACACTGTACATCCTCACACACAGACACTTCCTGCCATCTCTGTTTACAACAAGTAAAGTGTACATGCATTCACACACAGACATCTTAGGCATGCCCCCATCGCTCAGCACACATCTACAGACATAAATAGACATTGTTGTACCCTAACTTAGGATCTAAGAGTTAAAATGTGTAAAGGTTACCGTCTTTCATCTGTCTGCGATGTGACAGGATATTTTTTTTTATTCAGGATTTAAAGAGCCACCCCATCCCCCTTCTTGCTATGCTGTTTCCTGTGACTCAAATGACATCAGAGCAGGCAACTGGAATGTTTGTGTGCTGGGGGTGGAGAGTATTACATGCATTCTTCTTTGCTAACTCCCTGCCCTAAACTTCTCCATCCTTTCTGCCTACACACACACACACGCACGCGCGTTATACGTTACGCAGTATGCATTTCCCAGGAAGCAAATATGCTGTAATATCATATTAAACAATCACTCAGTTTAGAGTCTGTTTACATCCTAACTACATAAAGAACAACAAAAAATACAAAAAACAAGAGTGTAACCTGGGCACAAGAACTAAGGTAGTAAGACTGTTTTATATGTGATTATGCTGCTCGGTTCTAATTCGCTTAATCCACGTGGATTATCTTTTGGCATTTGGCGCTTTACAGAATACAGAGAAGCATTTACATAAGTCCCTGCGCCTCGGAGGGGGTGGGGACCCTTTTGGATTTTAGTATACGGTACATTTAAAAAAACACATTTATTCTCCAGTGCTCTATTTAGTTTGTAGTACCTGGGGTTTGAAAATTAAACCAGAACAACAGCCTTGCACATCTGGAAAAGAAAACTCCCCAAAACTCACTTGCCCCATCTACACCCATGATACTGAAGCATTATCAGCAGTTACATTTTCTCCTGCATCCACACAAAGCTGAGATGCTGCCTCACTGATTTTCTAGTGGAAGCAGCCATTTTGGAGCTTCCTTTCCTGCCTGGGTTCAACTGACATACCTGACAATGCACAGTAACAGGAAACCCATAAGCACTTCCTGTTTACAGGCAGCCTGCTGATCCATAAGCTGTCGTTTTGTTTTTAAATTTACCACAGCAGAAGTTAGAAAAAGGTCAATTACATTTTTATGTGCAGTATTCTGAATTACCCATGGGGAGGGATGCATATGAGCACTGTTTGTTGTGTTGGTGTGGTTTAAGTCCTTTTTGACTGTTGATCCACTTTAATACGTGTCATTTACATTTATTCTTATCAGTAGTCAGACTATATGGATGGTGGGAGTAATCTGCACCACCATGTGTAATGAACTTAAAAACATAACATGACAAATGAACTTTTAAACTTCCCTTTGAGGGGACCTATACTGGCAAACTTGTGGACAACTCACACCTACTTATCTAACATTGACTTAGTTAAGAAGAGTGTGAGGGAAGTCCAGGTGGCAGGATTCAGGTGGGTCCAATAGTAGGTCCTAGATATCAGTCGCCACCCTGTGTTGGGTCCACAGACTCCATGTAGGAGAAAATATAGGGAATCTAGGGCCCAATAGAGTTAGAGTAGGTTAGAATGGGACACTTATCTTGTTACCTTGCCTCCTACAGAGACGTCCTTTGAGGTTGGGTCCCCTGGGTCTGATAGTAGGGGTTGCTGGTGGCGGGGTTCTCCTTTAGGCCCAGTATATAATGGGCCAATCCTGCAATCATCCTGGCCGGGCGATACTGGGAGTTTGCTGGACTCAGGAGTGAGGAGTCCCTCTTAGGGATGGCAGGCTCCCAAATCAAATAGATTGCAAGGACTGGGAGTGAAACAGCCCTGAGGTCTCACGAGTTGAGACCTGATCTTGGGTTAAAAAGAGCAGGGGTGGAGCTATTCAGATGCAGAGTGCAGGAACAGGAAGAGAAATAGGAAGGGCTGAAAAGGAGGAGATCCTGCTGCGCCATCAGCAGATGCCTCCACACCAGGCTCCCTAGTGTACTTCCCGGAGGTGAGTGCAAGTCCGTCCCATGCCCAGGGACTGTAAGAAGTTGGCCAGCTCCACTACCTAGAATTCCCTTTGCTGGAGAAAACTTTCCCGACCCCTCGCCTGCAATGACCAGGTCCTTGGGCTATAAGCGTTGAAGAGAAGGGTGCTTGTCAGATGTCTGAACATCTCTCCACCCCCAGAGAGAACCTTGCAAGCAACAAAGTTAGTGTGTATTGTGTGTAGTGTCTGCTGTTAAAAATAAAAGAGACTAAAAGAGAAAAGAGGCCCTAAAATTGTGGGGAGAGGTTGCAGTTAAACTCTAGACTGGAGTTTTTTTCCAACCCTTTTCAATCAAGTACCAGTATCTAGTTTCTATTCTATGAAGTACCACCTGGTAAGTCACCTAAAATCAGCATTTAAAGTGGACCAACACCCAGGATTTTGACTATCCTGGGTTTTGGTCCACTTCCCCGATCGGGGTGCCCCGCTATGTGAAACCCCCCAGATTGCTAGCGTCAACTCACCTTACCTCGCTCCTATGGTGCATGCGCGGCCGCTCGTCCAATCAGCGTACTCGGAGCCGCTGATCTATACACGTCTAAGCGACGTCTTAGTTCAGCGGCTCTGAGCACGCTGGCGGCCGCATCTCGCGCTTCCCTCTAACAGGGAATGCCCCCGCGCCGGCCATTCACAGCCTAGCCTTGCTAGAGAGAAGTGCGAGATGCGGCCGAGGCCCACGCATGTGCCTTTGGACCGGGATTCAGGTAAGGTTTGCGGGCATCCTGGGGGGTTTCACACAGTGATTTTGGATGCCCCGCGGGGAGGGATTGGATCGGCCCGGGAATCTTATAGATTCCTGGGCTGATCCTGCTGGGTGTTGGTCCACGTTAAATGGAATGCAAATAACTATTTTGTATCACCTTTTTGAGCCATTTTGTACTTTTAAGAGCTATTTCAAAAGATAAGGTAGGGGCAAAATGAACATAGTAGATGACCAGGTCAGGGTTCAGGTTATTCAGCAACCTAGAGGACCTACCATACCACCAGTAGTACTAGTACCACTGGTTGGGAACCCATGCTCTGTTGTGGTTATGCTTTTAAAAGCATTTTAACTAGAGGCCTTGCTCCTAAAGAACGGGGAGGCCGATTCATCAATAGCGCCAGGTAGCGACAGATGAGCGACTGAAGTATGGCGCTATGAGCGCCGCTAGCGTCAGCCGCGGGCGTTAGCGATTCGCTATAGCAGGCCTCCTCAGTCGCTACCTGGCGTTGTTGCGAACAACGCCTACATTGCTGAATATGATGTTGGCCCTCAGCTTTGTAGGCGCTGTCAGTCAGTGTGACCACGCTATTCTACACAGCGCCTGTTAGCTTTGCTGTGTCCTGGCCATCCAGTACCTTCTGAATAAAACACATTGCCACATTTGTTTTAAAATGTAAACATTTTTTATTTTGTGTTGAAAAGGAAATTAAATTCTACCAGATCTTCGAATATAAATGGAAAATAAAACATAATTAAACACATAGCCACAATTTTTTTTTTATTTTATTTGTTACATAAAAAGGAAATACAATTAAATCACCAATGAGAAAGAAAAGGAAAATAAAAGCAGAACAGAGAAAGAAAAGGAAAATAAAAACAGAACAGAGAAAGAAAAGGAAAATAGAAAAGGAAAATAAAAACAGAACAGAGAAAGAAAAGGAAAATAAAAACAGAACAGAGAAAGAAAAGGAAAATCAAAACAGAACAGAGAAAGAAAAGGAAAATAGAAAAGGAAAATAAAAACAGAACAGAGAAAGAAAAGGAAACTAGAAAAGGAAAATAAAAACAGAACAGAGAAAGAAAAGGAAAATAAAAACAGAACAGAGAAAGAAAAGGAAACTAGAAAAGGAAAATAAAAACAGAACAGAGAAAGAAAAGGAAAATAGAAAAGGAAAATAAAAACAGAACAGAGAAAGAAAAGGAAAATAAAAACAGAACAGAGAAAGAAAAGGAAAATCAAAACAGAACAGAGAAAGAAAAGGAAAATAGAAAAGGAAAATAAAAACAGAACAGAGAAAGAAAAGGAAAATAAAAACAGAACAGAGAAAGAAAAGGAAAATCAAAACAGAACAGAGAAAGAAAAGGAAACTAGAAAAGGAAAATAAAAACAGAACAGAGATAGAAAAGGAAAATAAAAACAGAACATAGAAAGAAAAGGAAAATAGAAAAGGAAAATAAAAACAGAACAGAGAAAGAAAAGGAAACTAGAAAAGGAAAATAAAAACAGAACAGAGATAGAAAAGGAAAATACAAACAGAACATAGAAAGAAAAGGAAAATAGAAAAGGAAAATAAAAACAGAACAGAGAAAGAAAAGGAAAATAAAAACAGAACAGAGAAAGAAAAGGAAAATCAAAACAGAACAGAGAAAGAAAAGGAAACTAGAAAAGGAAAATAAAAACAGAACAGAGAAAGAAAAGGAAATTAAAAACAGAACAGAGAAAAAAAAGGAAAATGAAAATAGGAATTAGAATGAAAAGGAAACTTACAACAGAATTAAACACATAGCC
The DNA here is from genome assembly GCA_027917425.1 of Gastrophryne carolinensis. Classification (NCBI taxonomy): domain Eukaryota; kingdom Metazoa; phylum Chordata; class Amphibia; order Anura; family Microhylidae; genus Gastrophryne; species Gastrophryne carolinensis. The sequence continues at coordinate 350,855,234 of CM051236.1, forward strand.
ACATGTATATATATAATTTTTTTTTATTTTTTTCGCTAACCAAAAATTAATAATAAAACAGAAATGAAATAGAAAATGAAAAGTCCAGCAGAAATGCAAAAGAAAAGTAAAGTCCAGAAAGGGTTTTAAAAGGAATGTAGGGATCATGGTGCATCTCTTTGTGCCTGAAAAAATAAGAAAAGTGCAGTTAGTATATATCTTTATAGTTGTTTTGTGTTTTCTTTAAAAAAAATGCCTAACTTGATAACCAACATTGGCGTCTTACACCCCCCTTAGAGTGGTTTGGGTCATCTTACACCCCCCCTTAGAGTGGTTTGGGTCATCTTACACCCCCCCTTAGAGTGGTTTGGGTCATCTTACACCCCCCCCTTAGAGTGGTTTGGGTCATCTTACACCCCCCCTTAGAGTGGTTTGGGTCATCTTAAACCCCCCTTAGAGTTGTTTGGGTCATCTTACACCCCCCCTTAGAGTGGTTTGGGTCATCTTAAACCCCCCCTTAGAGTGGTTTGGGTCATCTTACACCCCCCCTTAGAGTGGTTTGGGTCATCTTACACCCCCCCTTAGAGTGGTTTGGGTCATCTTACACCCCCCCTTAGAGTGGTTTGGGTCATCTTACACCCCCCCTTAGAGTTGTTTGGGTCATCTTACACCCCCCCTTAGAGTGGTTTGGGTCATCTTACACCCCCCCCTTAGAGTGGTTTGGGTCATCTTACACCCCCCCTTAGAGTGGTTTGGGTCATCTTAAACCCCCCTTAGAGTTGTTTGGGTCATCTTACACCCCCCCTTAGAGTGGTTTGGGTCATCTTAAACCCCCCCTTAGAGTGGTTTGGGTCATCTTACACCCCCCCTTAGAGTGGTTTGGGTCATCTTACACCCCCCCTTAGAGTGGTTTGGGTCATCTTACACCCCCCCCTTAGAGTGGTTTGGGTCATCTTACACCCCCCCTTAGAGTGGTTTGGGTCATCTTACACCCCCCCTTAGAGTGGTTTGGGTCATCTTACACCCCCCCCTTAGAGTGGTTTGGGTCATCTTACACCCCCCCTTAGAGTGGTTTGGGTCATCTTACACCCCCCCTTAGAGTGGTTTGGGTCATCTTACACCCCCCCTTAGAGTGGTTTGGGTCATCTTACACCCCCCCCTTAGAGTGGTTTGGGTCATCTTACACCCCCCCTTAGAGTGGTTTGGGTCATCTTAAACCCCCCTTAGAGTGGTTTGGGTCATCTTAAACCCCCCTTAGTGCGTTTGTTTGCTCTTTTGGATGGGAGGTCAAAGACATTTAAACAGTAGTGCAGTACTTGCATTAGAGTGAAGGGTAGTTAGCTTACCGCAAAATAAGAAGTGATCATCCTTTCCCTTAGCTCATCGCCAGTCTGGGTGTCCTCACTTCTATCTGCGGGCAGGTTGGGGATTTCTGGCACCAGTGCTGTCTCCTCGGGGGCTTGGATTCGGTGACATATACAGATATTGTGTAGCACACAGCAGGCAAGGATGATCTTGGAAACCTTCTGTGGGCTGTAGAGCATCTCTCCTCCTGGCCGTGCCAAACAGAGAAAGCGTGCTTTCAGCAGGCCGATGGTTCTTTCCACAATGCTTCTGGTCTTGCGATGCGCTGCATTGTAGCGTTCATGGGCAGAGGTCCGTGGGTTCCTGACCGGAGTCATGACCCACGTTCTCTGCCCATATCCCTTATCCGCTGTAGAAAAAACACAAGGAGAGAGACAGCAATTAGTACTAGTACATGTTTTTGGGTGGTAGTTTGGTTAAAATTGCCTTACTAGGCCACATATTAGCAAAATACATAGACATGGTTAATTTATTACCCAGTAGCCAGCCAGCTGGCATTTCGTTGTTATCAAACTTCCGGCACAGGACTGTCCGCTGCAAGACGTAAGAATCGTGGCATGAGCCGGGGAACCCCGATCTCACCGCCCGCAGCCTCATGTCTGGGTCACAGACCACCATGATATTAAATGAATGGAACTGCTTCCTGTTTCTGTAGGACAGCTCCTGTGCACGGGGAGGGCGGAAAGGGATATGTGTACCATCAACGCACCCTAGCACATTCGGGATCCCTCCCATCAGATAGAAAGCATGTTTTATTTTGGCAACCTCTTCCTCATCCTCAGGAAACTTGATGTAAATTGGGATTAAATCACAAATTGCCAGAACTACCTGGATTAGGATGCGGCTCATAGTAGCCTGGCTTATCCCGCTGAGGAGGGCTGAGGTTGCCTGGAAGGTCCCTCGTGCCAAAACATTCAGAGTGGCACACAGGCGTACTATGCCTGGAATGGAGTGAGTGCGTTTGGTGGATGGCTCGATTTTGGTCTTAATCTGATCATATAGGGACTGTAGTGCAGCACGATTCAGACGGAAGCGGCTCCTGATCTGCTCGTCACTTAAGTCCCATACTGAAAGGCGGATTGCAAAGGAGCGGGGTGCCCTAAGCCTCACAACACCCCGCTCCCTTTCCTCCTGCTCTTTCAGCATACACATACATCCATCCACCCAGACACCATACATCACCCTCTTATCCATCACACACACTAAAGATATATACAAAAACAAAAATAAACAAAAAAAACCACTAACACACCACACACACACAAACAATCACACTACACACACACCCGCTACAATGCAGCTCACCACAAAACCAGAACTATAGTGGTCCAAACCACCAGCCTGCTGAAAACCAGCTTTCTAAGTTAAGCACAACCAAGAGGGGAGTTGCTGCACAGCCCACAAAAGGCCCCAAAATCAAGCCTCACTTGCTGTATGCTACACAATATTTGCAGATGCCACCCAAACCAAGCTCCTAAAGAAACAGCACTGATGTCAGAAATCACCCAACAAGCCACAGAGAGTGAGGACAGAAACCAGACAGAGGCTCAAATGAGCTAAGGGAAGCGAGCACAGCACCACACCACAGCCTTTGCCACAGTGTAAGAATAGCAGAAGCTAGAACATTCCTTCCTTTTATACTTCATTTTCAAAAGTGACAGGTCCGCTTTGCCGCCTTTTGCGTCGCTCTGCTATTTCCGGGCGCCAATTAGCCGACCCAGGTGTGCGTAAAACAGAGTGCGCACGCGCACGCTAGTAGCGCTACTAGCGTACTTGAGCCGTAACTTGCGTGCATTAACGGACATGGGCCAAAAATCAGGTGGGGACCAATGAAAGTGAAGCTGTTGTTTTTTTAAATAGCCGTTAGGCTAAGCACATGTCACAAGGGTTGCAGATACATCAGTCCATTGTTGGATTTGGGTGTGTGTTGTTTGTTTAATGAGGTCTGTAATGAGTTAATTGGCTAACACACATGCTTCTGTCAGTGCAGTGGAGGTGTGCCTAGAAGGAACTGGGCTGTATGTGTGAATCAATTAAGTGGGCTGCTTTTGGATTGGCTGTTAGAGCACATAAAACCTGCCCAAGCCTAAGAGATTGCGATGCCATTCTGTAGTGTGCATGCGTGCTTGTGGGGTGTTGATTTGTGTGTGTGTGCAGCTACAGGATGGAGCCAAATACAGGACATCTGCCGGCCACAGCAGGCCCGAGTAGGAGTTTGGTGGGTGCTGTGCGCAGACCTCCCTTACGGAAAAGGGCACAGCCTGAAGGTGGGGCAGCACCCCAGGCTAAGCGCCCAGGTGCCAAGAGGGAGCCTGAATTTAATTTGGCTGAGAATAATCATCTTGTGCGCCTGACACTTGCTAAATGGGAGCTGATATTTGGCTCCCAAAGCAAGTCCATAGGCAAACAAGAAAGAAGCAAACTGTGGGATGCCATTGGTGTGGAGCTTAGTAGCACAGCTCAACACCCACGTAGTGGCCCATCCTGCAGGAAACGCTTCTACACTTTGCGAGGGGCCCTTATGAAAAAGATGAATCACGATCTTGATGTGGACAGTGGGTTCATCCAGGCTCCAAAGAGTACCTACAGGCCGTATGAGGAGATGCTGAAGGCCAAAATCCCACTGGCTCGGCTGCAGGGTGTGGATCCTGGGGATGACACCACCGGTTGGGCTGAAGGTACATATTTTCTGGCTTTTACAATAACCTAATGTTAATGTCTGTGATTAGCATTTTTACATTTTGACCAACTAACTGTAGGACCTGTGAAGTATTACATTATAGCTCAAACATTTGTAACTTTTCTGTCTGTTGCTTTATGCATAGGTGCACATGCTGCTGTCCGGGATGTGGCTCCGGACACCCAAGCTCCTGCCCTTCCAGCAACCTCAAGCCTACCCCAGTCTGCCATTGAAGGTATTTACCCATAATTTGTTTGCTCGTTTTTTTCTAAACAAATGGGTGTGGGAGCAGCTCAAGCAATAAAGGTTTGCCCTGTTGACTATTAATAATATGTGCGTGCGGCCTAATTGCACGCCCACTGTAACACTCACAGCCAGTAACTAACAAGGCCCTAACATGTGTAGATATGTAGGATGCCAGAGATGTGTAGCCATATATCGGCATATCAATGTGTGAGCCACACTTGGCTTGATTAGTCAATATTAGTGAAAGAGCTGCTCACACACCTTAATGCATTTTTTTTTTGGCTACGCACATTAGCTATGGCTCAATGTTGGTTTTATTTTGGCCTAGCTCCCATGCCCTTGGCCCCAGCATCTCCTCCGGATCCCACCTACTCTTTGGATGTCGGTAAGTGCATGTGTTCACCTTGCTTGATCCACTTTGACTCAAGTGCATGTGTCTCATTTGTCTTTTTTCTTGGTAGGCCAAGTGACTGGTTCATCTTTGGACCCCACTTCCGATGTTGCCGGTCAACAGGACCCTGTTGGTGTGTAGAGCAATACATAATGTATCCTTTCTGCTGTTTAGGTTACACTGGTTCAATTTGGTTAGTCTACTAAGCTACATGTTTGCTTGGTAAACTTGAAGATGCCTCTTGGGAGTGCTGGTTGCCTCCCCAGGGTCAGTCTCTTAGTTATTTGAGTGATAGCAATGTATCTTTGCGGACATATTTTTAGCCAAACATTCCCTGTAGTAGTTTGCTGATTATTTAGACACATTTTTTTTTATTTTTAGTTGACCCGAATATCGGAAGTGGCTGTCCAGAAAGGGCCCCTCAAGTTCCAGCTGCCAGAGATGAGGGTAAGTGGTTTTGCCTTGCTCTAGTCTGTATTTTGGCTGTAATGTTGTGCCACTTGCTTCTGGCAACTTGTGTGTCCACATGTATTTTCAAGGTCCAAGCTCGAGTGAGGACCCCACTCCAGACATCTGGGATGTTGCGGGTATGTTTAATTTAAGCAATGTTTATGATGAGATTTGCAGAAATTAGTGCGTCTTAGTCCTGTAACATACATGTTAACAATCTGAGTTTAACAGAGACCTTTGGTCTAGTGTGTATTTTTAAACTTTTTAGAGGTATGGCCTCGATAGCCTAACCAGGTTACATTAGAGTTTGGCCCACAGACCTACTAACCTGATTTTCCTGTTTAGCATATGCCAACTTGCCCGACATCTCGGATGTTGAATTGCGACTCTCTGGCAGCGAGACCTCGAGCCTACCTGTGCCGGAGGACACGCAGGTAACATGGCTGATGTAGACGACCTCGAAACCCATTGGCATATTCGTGGGTAGTGGAAGAAGCAACATGTAACATTTCCTTTCATTGGTGTTTTGGCAGGAGGCGGAACCAGAACCCCAAGCTGGGACCTCTTCCCAAGTCCCATGTGGCCAAGCTTCAGAGGCTCAGACAAGGGTAAGTTGTCTAGTGAGTGTTTATGGTAACTTTTGGGAGGGGCATAACTGCATTTGTTCCGTTTGACTAAAATGTGGTTTACTATTTGTTTAGCCTCCAACCACAGCAAGAGGAGGTGTGGCACCAACCAGTGCAGATTTCTACCAACTAGGGGTCCGGATGCTGGAGGACTACAGTCGCCAACAGCCGCGTGATGGAACTAATGAGCGCATTGCGGCGTTGGAAAATCAGGTGCTGATGTGTCAGCAACAAAATGAGGCCCTGCAGCGCCAGATGGACCAGTTGCTCCAAAACCAACACCAGAACCAGGAACTTGGTCGGCTGGCAAATCTAATGGAGCAATCTCTCCTGCGCCAGGAACAATCTCTACAGCGCCAGGGACAATCTCTCCAGCGCCAGGAAGAATCAATACAGCGCCAGGAAGAATGTCTCCAGCGGCAGGACCAAACTTTGTTGTTGCTACAACAGCTCATACAACAGCAGTCTATATTTTTTACTGCACTGTTGTCCCCCAACACCGCCCCTAGCAATGACTCCCAACCTCCCCGGCCACCCAGCCAAGAATATTAATTTTGTATCTTTTTGTTTATGTAAATATATTTGCTTCACCCACCTCTAAATTGTGTGTTTCCTAAGACCTCGCTAATAACACAGTCAGGGATGAGTATCTGGATCTACATATGTGAATGTATTGGTCAATGTAGCCCACACATTGGAGCCCATAGCTTACTATGGTTAACACCTGAAATGGCTCAAAAGGTATGGCTACATTGACCCACAAATGTTTTAGGAGACAGCTAAACTAGGCTTTGCAATGCAACACACTGGTATGATGTGAATCAAAAATTTTTTAATTTAAACAATGGCCAACACGGCCAACCTTGGCCAACAACGGCCATCAAGAGACCAGCCTTCCCCCCCACCCTAACGACGCCGTCGGCGCCTCTTCCTGGCCAGCAGCATCAGCTTCAGGAGCCGGATCTCCCGCCACAGTCTGCGATGCTGGATTTCACAAGCTGTAGAAATGTAGAAACAACAATTTATTAATAATTTGGCAGTGACCTCAACAGACACAGATGTAGCAATGTAATGTCATTGTGTCCAATTAGGTGACACTCACATTAACATTGTTGACCACTGTGTGCTTATTGGTTAACATTATATGAGTACTATTGACTGGCAGGAATGTGAACAACACATCCCAAGCATACATTTTAGCTTAAAGTGTACCAACACCCACGGGTGATCGGCCCGGGAATCTATCAGATTCCCTGCCCCATCACCTCCCTCCCCGCGGGACATCCAAGATCGGGATGTCCCTGGGTGTGAAACACCCCCCAAACCCCAAAATACCTACCTCAGTTTCTGTGTGGCAGTGCCGCTGGGCCCTCCCTGGTGCCCCTCTAGACGTGTGCGTGCCTGCGCCGGCCGTCTGTGAATTGCCGGCGCAGGCACGCCCCCGTAAAAAGGGGCGCGGGGGAGGCGGAGGAGGAGGCAATTTGCAATGGCTTGTACATTTTTGGGAGTCAACGTGAGTTCAGGGGGTTGTCACACAGCGGTGCCGATCAGGGGTGCCCCACCGTAGTGGAACAACACCCAGGAAAGTCAAAATCCTGGTTGTTGTTCCAGTTTAACTCTTGGGAAGCAAAGAAGGTCTAATTCCCTGTGTGTCCATTTTTGTGTTTAGTAACAGCCAAACATCAGGGCCTAAGTCCGAACGAGTCCACGAGTTTACCCTATAATGTTACAGGTCCAGACCTAATCGGGCCCATTTGGTTGTGTCTAACGCAAAAATAGTCTCTATAGGGCCTAATGAAGGATGTGAGCCAACAATCAAGCATGCAAACAGGCATGTTGGATTATTGTGCCAACACATTGAATAGAGATGTGTGTGAAATTAACACATAGGTAAATTTAAATTGGCTGCTGATGTGACTAGAAGACATAGGTTTCACAAGTCTTTAGGCATAAGAAGTGGGATGTACTCACCATCGCAGCTGTGGCGGGGGCCCATGCTGCTGGCCGTCCCTGGAGCTGGGGTGGGGAGGAGGGTCTCTGGCTCCGTCTGCGTCGCAACATCTGTCAACATAAAGCAAAAGGCAAAAACACAATTAGTGGGCAAATGACACATGACTATTTGACATCCATCTGGTTATTGAGTCTGAAAATGCAAAGGCTTGCATGGTTACATACAGGTTGACCTAAATTAGCATATTTCCTGGACCATGAGTTAATGTCAATTTGTAAGGCTTCACACATGTATCCCTAAAGAGAATGTGCAAATAACATAGACAGTGCTATTTAAAGGAATCATTTGCAGTTTTTTGGCTAAGGTTAATAGTGGGCCACATGTTGGAGCGGGAACAACTTAACCCAAGAAAAGAAATGCAAACACCCATCATGGTGTTGCCAGAAACATAGGGGTGGTTGACAGTTGGCTAGCACTGTAGTGGGGTTTGTGAGGTTAGGGTACCTTATCAAACCAGCTGTGACAATGGACCAGGAAACATGTGTCTGTTACAAGTGGGCCTATACACAGGATTGCTGCTAATCTTGGTTTGGGTCCACTTTGGCCGAGCCACACAATTTGCATGAGCCAACTCCCGCTGCCTTCAACACATCACTCCTCGAGTGTGTGCGGATGCGCAGGCCATTTTGAAAAAGAGCGCAGGCGCACACACATCTACAGTGTCACACAGGAGGCTTGGACGGTGGCTTTGCCAACCCCCAAAGAGGTAAGGAGTTTTGTGGTTTTGTTTGGGTGTGGGGGGCCCTGGGTGAGGGATGTGATTGGTCCTGGAAGCTTACAGAAACCGAGCACCATCAATGTTTTTGGGTGCACTTGAATGAATGTAATAACATTGGGAATGTGATGGGTAACCAATAACACTTACCATGACTATGCCCGTGGAGAATCCTACGCCAAAATGCCATGGAGGTGCCGCCTATATGATGCCCTGCAAATTAGAGAGGAATGGCAAGGGCTAAGGACACATTGCAAGATGAAACCTGTCACAGACTAACAATTAAAAAATGTACACTCACCAGGGGATGAAGCGCCACTTGAAGCCCAGGGAGGGCTCTGAGGAGGAGGCGGGGAGCCTCGGCTCCTCACACTCTGGTCGGAAGATCCACCAGGCAAAGGGCCACCCTCCTCCCTCTCACTCCCTGCTTGAGAGTGGCCCCTTGCCTGGTGAGATTCCTCAGACTCAGAGTGTGAGGAGCTGAGGCTTGATCCAGCCAGCCCCCCAGCAGCACACTCCTCTGGGGCGTCATCCCCTTCCTCCCCTGGGTCCTCTAAATAGGACCCGCGGGAGGGACCCTCCCCCGATGACTCCCCCGAGTCCGCCTGCCTGGTTCGGGGGAGGAATCCCTTCCCACGTTTCCCCAGGGGAGGACGCTTATCTGTGTGGAGGGGGTGAAAGAAAATAATTAATCTAAAGAGCACAAATGGACAGAGCTTAGCAGATGATTCTGCACAAAGGCAAAACATAACATAAGCTTTAACTTACCTGATGCGTAGGCATCATATAGGCGGTACACGCCTTCAGGGTCCCGGCGCTTGAAATCCGACCACTTTTGTTGGATGGAGCGGATGGTCAGCTCAGTCTTGAAGCGCCGGGACACTGTGGCCTTCACCTCCATGGCTATGCGTTTCTTTCCTCCACGGGCATAGTCATATTCGGCGAGGCAGAAGTCCTATGAAAAATAAAAAAAAAAAAAAACATAAATACATGACATCAGAAAACAGTCATAAACAGTTATACATAGACCACATCAAAGTGGACCCACACCCAGGATTATGACTATTCTGGGTTTGTGTGCACTTTGGTGGGCCACACCAATTGTGGGTGGTCCGCTGTCTGCAACCCCCTTGGAAGGCCACAAATACACCACTGAGGCCACTCCCACGTCACTCCCCCAGCAAAACACAGGGCTCTGCGCCACTGTGGCATGCGCATACAAGGCCGTTGGGACGTGCATACCAGCTCAGCTGGGTATGCACGGCAAAGTTGGCATGTGGCGTTTGACTGTAACAGGGAGTGCGCCTGCACCCAAAATTACAATATGTCTGGTGCAGGGGTACACCCTGCTAGAGGTACGCGCAATAGGCATCCGCAGCTAACGCATGCACAGATGGGACGGGACTGAGGTAATATTTAGGGCCCTCCAGGGGGGGCATCCCAGCAGGACATCCACAATGGGGATGCCCCACGGGGATTGCTGAAATGTGTTATTCCAAGCAAAATTTTTCATAAACAATCCCCCCTGTGTGTTCTGAAACTTTTCAGCTAAAAAGACAAACAAAAAAATACTCACTTTTACTACCTGGCCATTGACCCGACTATCCACCCGGGTGCGCTTGGCCTTCAGAGGCCCAGGAGGGGAAGGGGTGGGAGGGGTGGTGCTTGAGGAAGGTGAGGTAGGTTGGGGAGGTGGGGGAGGGGTGGTGGGGTCGGAGTCTGAGGAGGAGCTGGGGAGGCGCATGACTCGCCTTCTGGGCATCATATTGGAAACGCTAAGGAGGAAACAGGAACCGGAAATGACACAAGCGACATTGGGAAAAAGTTTAAAAAAAAAAAACGCTCCGCGCACCAGCAACAAGCTATTCGCAGCTATGTGCAAGCTAAGTGGCGGAAAAACTAAAATGACGCTTGAAAACAAGCTAGTGGCATAAGCGCTAGACAGTTTTACCTTAAGGTGGCGTTGAAACGCAAAGGAGGAGCCCGGAACCGGATATGACGCTAGCAACTGTGCTTCAAAATTCTAACACAAACATGCGCGCAACAGGGCCAAGCTAATATCAGCTATGTGCAAGCTAAGTGGCGGAAATACATTAAAATGACGCAGAAAAACAAGCTATTGGCATAAGCGCTAGACAGTTTTACCTTAAGGTGGCGTTGAAACGCAAAGGAGGATCCCGGAACCGGATATGACGCAAGCAACTGTGCTTCCAAATTCAAAAGCAAACATGCGCGCAACAGGGACAAGCTAATATCAGCTATGTACACGCTAAGTGGCGGAAATACATTAAAATGACGCTGCAAAACAAGCTAGGGCCAAAGGCGCCAAGAATTCTTAGCTTGATTTAGCAGGGGATTCTACATACTGTAATGCATAGGTCCTTCTAAAGCATACACCGTGGGCCTTACATATACAAATCTGAATCAATCCAAAAGTCATCACACAATCAAAGTAGACAACTACCTGAAAATGTGGCACACATGAGAATGCATAACGGGTTGTTATGAGCTGGTACGACTGAATGTTATCCTGCAATCTGTGGGCAGCCACGCTCACAACTACAGTGTATTCATTAACAACGACTGGGGTCGCGGGAAGTGAATTCCTTGCAAATGGCAGAAGGGCACATGTATGAACAGCACAGCGCCGCACAACGCAGCGCAGCGAGGCACAGCGACGCTCGCGCCGCCACATAGCGAATTAAAACAGCGACTGCACAAACACTGACCAACACAGATTCATCAAAGACAGGGCTGCCGAATAGCTTGGGCGCTGACAATTTCGAAGAGCGAACGTGACCGCCCAACCTGACAGGCTACAAAATAGCTTTACAAGCCCCGTTTGTGTTGAAAACAAGCGATTTTGATGCCAATGAGTTTGGGTGGAGGAGATGCAATACCCATGTCACTCACAACATTACATTGTGAAAAATAATAAAAAGTTCAAATACATGAAAATAACCAGCCAGATTATTAAAACATATCAATATAAACATGTGTTGAATTTGGGACCAAAGAAAAAACCACAAAAACCACTAAAAACAATCATTGCAGCGTCTGCCATTGAAATGTATGGGAGAGCGGCAGGTAGCGCCAGGTAATACGTGTCGCTGTGAAGGAATTTGCAGCGGCGCTGTTCGGGCCAGGCGGCTTCATGATGAATGCCGCGCTAGCCGTCGCTCTCGCCGGCGCTAGCCTCATTTAGCTTGATAAATGCGTCATTGTGACCGCCGCCGGGCGTACTTGAGTCGGTAGTCGCCGTTAGCTGCCGCTACCTGGCGCTCGTCAGACACTACCTGGCGCTATCGCTTGATGAATAAGGGCCTAAGTAGACCTGTAGACCTAGAAAACGACACCCACAAACCAAATGTATTTATTTATTATGCTAATATTTATTTTACACACAAACATCAAAAGACAACATGATCACAGCTGTTAAAAAGACCCTGCTGCTGCCACCCAAATGGTAATACAAATAAAAAATGCAATAAAGCAGAGCTAAGAATAAAGTGTACCAGTGCAATAAATAAAGCTCTCATCTACATATAAATCTAAATACCAACTGGCTAAATCCCAACATCATAAAATAAACCAAGAAATCCTATGTGCAGGAGTTACCCCAAATATGACCAGGGTCCTTGCTTCAGCACCAGCTCTCCCAGTTTAAACAGAATGTGAACTAAAGAATGTTTTATATACCCATTTAAAGCTAATGTATTATGCAAAATACCAACACAAATGACATAAATTGCTTGTGCATGATGATAAAGAAACCGTGCAATAAACTGTGAAGTGTACAAGCCCCAAATGGTCCAAATAAAGAGGTCCATATGCAGATCAATAGACACAGACAGCATTCAGATGGTTTCTAGAGGATCACATGTCCTCTGTCCTCACGTGACTCTCGGATGCTCTATATATAACACCTAGCAAATTCCCCTCTTCATAATTCTAGCCCGTATAGGGGAAAGAGCGCTCCATCTCCCACATATATTGTTCCATCCACTTGTGAGAACCCCAGTGGCAACTATACGCAGAAGGCGCGGATATGTGAGCCGGCCATGCGGGATAAATACAGGCCACAGATGGAGAGATTACACCCTGGAGAAGCTGCAAGCCAGCAAATTATGGTGTGACCTCTCCAGGCCTGCAAACAAACACTTTTATACATTTATATATTTTTATGCAGAATTGTATGTGCAGGTCTGGCACTAAAGTGTCATTGTCACAGTGTTAAAACAATTTCGTTCCACATGTTTACTGGTGTATATGTGTTCAAAAACTTCACACACCGTCTGGCGCTCTATGCTATGCGCCCAGCTTTAGAGCGCCGATGCTGTGTGTGTGTAGTTTTTTGTTAAATATGGTGTGGAGCACCGAACCTTTTGCTCGCTGCAGAATTGTCCTCTTCCTAGATGTGGTGTAGTCCTGGGCGCTTTGACACCACCTAGCGTTCTCCATTGGTGCTGCAGTGAATCAGGGACAGCGCTTCTACAGCGCCCACCACACATCAAATTCATCAATGCCAGCCAGGATATAACAGCGACCGCTATGCTAGGTTACAGTGCCCGACACCCGCTGACAGCATCTACTAGCAGTTGCTCTAAGCACTGCTATAAAGACGCACACTACCTGGCGCTAGTAATGAATCAGCCTCCACGTATACTTTGTGTTAACATTTTGGATGACACATTATCTTTATATGGGTATAATAAACAATTTTTCCATAGGTTACTATTCAAACTGGGAGGACTGGTGCAGAAGCAGAGACCCCAACCATTTTTGAGTAACTCCTGCACATATGCCAGTTGGTATTTATTTTTATTTCTAAATTATTCATTTATTGCACATGTATACTTTATTCTTAGCTTATCCAATGTATTGCATTATTTATCTAATTACGATTTGGGTCGCAACAGGATAGTCCTGTTTTTACCAATGCTGCAACAATGTTGTAATCATGTTGTCTTTTTCTGTTTTGTGCAAAATAAATTCTCGGGGGGGGGGGGGGGGTAGAGGCAAGACCTTTATTTGTATATTCTTAATATACAGTACGTCCTGCTCCAGATAAGATTCATAATTCATTCATTCATTCACATGGGAATTACTCCGCCAGATGGCGCTGGACTGCAGAGACAGCGAAATTGGCCCCTCCCGGCCCCTCAAACACCCAGGCACCTCCCACAAATCCCCAGATCTTCCCTGCAGTCTAGACTGCGAAGGACAAGAAGATGTCTCTCTCTTCTCGCAGGTGAGCGGGGCAATTAGCCTGCGGCCCTGTAGGACTATTCCCACCCGTTCCATTATTAATGTGCCTCCCAGCCTTGGCTGCGCTGGTCGGGTGATGGTAGGCAGCACCGCTGTCAGGTGCTTAGGAGCGCTGCTCCACCGCAATCCCCCACCAAAGGGTAGGCGGTATAGGCATATGGTGAGCCTCTATGGGATGCCCCTCCCGCCCTATTGCCCCTTCCCCTGTCTATCGGTGGGTCCTATGTTAAGTGGCCGCTGTCCTCCCTCGCTCTCCCTTGTAGCTCTTGGCGGGGGGGGGGGTGTATGTGAATTTGCCTTGGTGCTTCACTGAATTATGCTTTTCTGGTTGGTGTCTGACTTGGTTGCACTGGTTGCTTTTTTTTACATTTGCCACCGCCGCCGCGCGCACTTCCACTGTGCTCCACGCTTGGCGGCGGCATTACCTCAGGCGCTGGTGCGCCGTTATTGGCTGCTTGTAACGTGTGCGGCCTCGCGCTCTTCAGGGGGGCGGGGCCCGCAGTTGGCACGTTCCGCATCACTGTCTCCCCGGCCCACCCCTCGAGGTATACTCGGCGCCATTTTATCTGGATCTGGCTGAGGAGATTTCTGGGGTAGGGGCAGAGGACATGGTCGCCCTGGCTCCTCCTGGGGCTCCAAGCTTAAGTCTTCTCCCAAGCCCCCTCAGGCATGAAGGGGTGCCCTCACCCATCCGGGTGGGGGGACGGCTTCAGCACTTTGCTCACGTCTGGAGGCTTCATGTTTCAGACCGGTGGATTCAGGAGGTAGTGTCCTCCGGTTACAAGATAGAGTTTGCAGCCTGCCCCCCCCCCCCCCCCCAAGATCCCGGATTTCTCAGGACCCTGTGTCAGCTCAGGCTCTAGTGTTGGCGGTGCAAGGCCTGTTGGAGCTGGGGGTCATCTGTCAGGTCCCTTTACGAGAAAGGGGCAAGGGCTTCTATTCCAACATTTTCACCGTGCCCAAAAGAGATGGGTCAGTCAGGCCCATCCTGGACTTGAAGATCCTCAACAAATTTGTCAGGTGCAGGCGCTTTCGCATGGAAACTCTGCGCTCTGCCATCAGTTCCCTGCATCCAGGGGACTTCATGATGTCTGTGGACATCAAAGATGCTTATCTTCATATTCCTGTTTTTCCAGGTCATCAAAGGTTCCTCAGGTTCGCTCTAGAGGATTAGCACTACCAATTTGTGGCATTGCCCTTCGGTCTCACTTCAGCTCCCAGAGTGTTCACCAAGGTGCTGGCAGGAGTGATGTCTCTGCTCAGGTCTCAGGGCATCCGCGTGCTACCCTACCAGGACGACATTCTCATCACTTCCCAGTCCCTACAACAGGCAGAGTTGGATACTCAGCTGGTAGTGTCCACTCTGGAGTCATTTGGCTGGGTGATCAACCATCCCAAGTCTTCTGTGTCTCCCTCCTTGGTGACTCCCTTCCTGGGAATGAATCTGGATACAGTTCAGGCAAGGATTTTTCTTCCTCAGCAGGATTGTGCAGGTTCAGTTCCTGCTATCTTGCCCTCATCCCTCCATCAGGCAGGGAATGCAGCTGGTGGGCCTGATGGTGGCGTGCTTCAAGGTGGTCCCTTATGCTCAGTTCCACATGAGGCCTCTGCAACTCTACCTCTTGTCAGTATGGGACAAGGATCCTGCATCCCTGGACCACGTCCTTGTGCTTTCCCCCCTAGTCAGGCGGTCCCTCTCGTGGTGGCTGGACTCCAGGAATCTGTTGGTGGGCAGATCTTTTCTGGCCCCCTCCTGGGAGACGGTCACCACAGATGCCAGTCTGACAGGTTGGGGGGGTTTCTGGAAGTCCCTGCAGTTCCAGGGGCGGTGGGGCCCTCAGGAGGCCCACACACCTATCAGCATTCTGGAACTGCGGGCGATCAGGTTGGTTCTGACTCATCACCTTCGGGGCCTGCCTGTTCAGGTACGCTCGGACAACCAGGCGGCGGTTGCCTACATCAATCATCAGGGAGGGACCCGGAGCAAGAGGGCCCACCAGGAAGTGTCTCTGATCCTGTCCTGGGCGGAGGACAATGTTCCCTGCATATCAGCTGTGTACATCCCGGGGGTGGAGAATCTGCAGGCAGACTCTCTGAGCAGGGGGACCTCTCGCCTGGGAGAATGGTCCCTCTGCAACAGGGTGTTTCAATCTCTGTGTCACCGTTGGGGCCAACCAGATGTGGATCTGTTTGCATCCCGTCACAATCACAAGCTCTCGGCCTTTGTCTCCCTGTCCCAGGATCCTCTGGCCTTGGCCACGGATGCTCTAGCAATGTCATGGCAGGACTTTCAGCTCCTGTATGTCTTTCCTCCATTCCCCCTGTTGGGCAGGGTTCTGCGCAAGATAGCTCAGGAGGGGGTGTCAGCAATACTGGTGGCCCCCAGGTGGCCAAGAAGAGTGTGGTTCGCAGATGTGGTGCAGCTGGCAGTAGATCAGTTCGCTCTTCCCAGGGTGCCAGACCTGCTCACTCAGGGTCACTTACGCCATCCCAATTTACAAACTCTGGCTTTGACGGCCTGGCTGCTGAAACCTCCATCTTGATGGAGAAGGGGCTGTCTGCCTCTGTTGTTGATACCATGATAAAGGCTAGGAAGAAGTCTTCTTCCATTTACTATAGGGTTTGGGTGCCTACATTGACTGGTGTGAGTCTAAGTCTCTTCCCTGTCATGTGTTCTCTATTCCCAGGATCCTGGAGTTCCTGCAGCATGGGTTGGAGATGGGGCTCCAACTCAGTACTCTGAAGGGTCATGTTTCTGCCCTGGCTGTTTTCTTCCAGAAGTCCTTTGCCCAGCATTCTCTGATCAGGACCTTTTTCCAGGGGGTTACTCATGTGCGTCCCCCACGTAAGCCTATGTTGCCTGTTTGGGATTTGAACTTGGTCTTGTCTGCCTTGCAGGGTGCTCCCTTTGAACCTGTGCAGGAGGCTGCCCTGGCCATTCTTACTCTCAAGGTTGTCTTTTTGGTGGCTATCACCTCTGTTAGGCGTGTTTCTGAGTTGGCGGCACTTTCCATCCAGCCCCCCTACCAGGGGGATAAGGTGGTGTTTCGCTTCAAGCCAGAGTGTCTGCCTTTCATTTGAATCAGGACATTGTTCTTCCTTCCTTGTGCCCTAATCCTAGTAATCCTAAGGAGAGGGTCTTGCATTCTTTGGATGTGGTTAGGTGTCTGAAGTACTATCTGGTGGCTACTGCACCTTTCAGGAAAACTGATGCCCTTTTTGTGGTCCCTTCTGGTCATAGGAAGGGTTTGGCACCTGCCAAGTCTACTATCAGCAAATGGATCCGTCAGGCTGTGACTCAGGCCTATTCTGCTAAGGGGAAAAATCCTCCCTTCCGCCTTACTGCTCATTCCACTCCTGCTATTGGTGCCTCTTGGGCTTTTCAGCACCAGGCTTCTGTTGAACAAGTTTGCAAGGCCGCTACTTGGTCTTCTGTTTATACTTTTTCAAAGTTTGACAAGGTTGATGTTGCTTTTGCCCGCAAGGTTCTGCAGGCTGCAGTGGTCTGACCTGTCTGTTGTTACCTTTGGGGATCCCACCCTACTTTATGGACACTGCTATTGGATGTCCCATGTGTTATGAATCTTATCTGGAGCAGGACGTACTGTATACTAAGAATAATACAATTCTGTGATTACTCACCTGTAGAATTGATATTATGAGTATACAGTACGCCCTGCTCCACCCCACCCTTGGTTTTGCATTATCCTGGATCCCCTGTATGGTGATTGTTATTGTTATAGTTACCAGTTTGGTTCTGTTTTAATGTTCCCGGCTTCACGTTAACTGCTTTTCAATGCTGAGGATTTGTGAGAGGTGCCCGGGTGTTTGAGGGGCCGGGAGGGGCCAATTTCGCTGTCTCTGCAGTCCAGCGCCATCTGGCGGCGTAATTCCCACGTGTTATGAATCATATCTGGAGCAGGACTTAAGTATACTCATAATATCAATTTTACAGGTGAGTAATCACAGAATTGTATTGTTTTTCTTCTTTTTAGAAGTTCGTCTTAATAAACACATTTAAATCTGCACGAAAACTAGGAGTCATGCTAATTATTAGCTGAAGCAAGGTGCACTTTGAATGTGCCTTGTGGTGTAAATTACGACCTGCTTCTTAATGAGTTTTTTGTATATTATCACACGAGAGAGTGCAGTATAAATTTGGAGCCTGATTTATGAAGTGTGCCTTTTTGTACCATTTTGCATCATTGTGTTGGCATTCTGCCCATGCACATTTGCATCTTTTTTTTTATTTGGGGCTGTTATCTTTCAATAATTGCATTGAATAGCACACCAAGTCAAAAAAAAGTCTGTGATAGATGCCATAGTATTTGTAAAGCTATCTGAAAACATTGCTGTGATGTAGCAAACTTTGAAGTGTGTTTAACCCTTTCGCTGCCAGCCTACCTGCAGCATTTGCCACTCCCTGTTGCCAGACTGAGTTTGACTGTTTCGCGCTACACATGTTCAACTGTCATTTTTGAAAGGATTTCCAGGGATTTCCCAGGAAAATTATATATTGTTTTTTTCAACAGAGTCTGGGCTTTAACATGAAATGTCTTGTTTGTATTTTTTAGGTGTATTCTCAACATTTTTGGGTGAAATGTGTGAAAAAAATTAAAAAAAATATATTTTTTTACAATTTGTCGAGTTTTTTGTAATAAAAAATGTAAGTTTGTCAATAAAATCTTATTGCGTGAGAAACCCCAATTTCTCCCGGTTACAGCGATACCACATATGTATAGGTAGACACCCTTTCCTGCCCAGAAGCCTTTTATAGCTGCTGGATGACAAATGGTTAATTCAAAAAAAAAAATGACATAGGGTCCCCCTTCCCGGGGAGGGAGACCCCATTTTTTTTTGGATTTTTAAGGGTTAAAAACCCTTAAAAATCCAAAAAAAAAAATGACGTGGGGTCCCCCTTACCCAAAGTAACCAGCCCGGGACCAGCTATGGGGGCTTGTAGGCACAGAGTGGGGGGGCCAGCTTTGGTGGCCCCCCCACCCTGCAGCCTACGAGCCCACATAGCCTATGTGGGCCCGGGCTCTTCTGCCCCCCCCTGGCCTTTGGGGAGGCAGGTAATGGGGGTGCGGGGGTTAATGGCAAGCCACCCGCTAGGGCAGGTGACTTGCCACCCCCCCAGCCTTGTGAACTGGTATAAGGGGTCTCATGGACCCCTTACCAGCTCACAAAGGGTTAATGTGAAAAAAAAACACCACACAATAATAAAAAGTATTTTATTAGAAAAAAAAAAAATTTTTTTTTACTGTACTTACCTTCGATTGCAAGCTCTTGTCCCTCGCCGCTCAGCTGACAGATGCCGGTGATCGGCATCCAGAGAAGGAGAAGGCAGGAGATCAGAGGATCTCCTGTCACCTCCTTCCAGGGCACCGATCACCGGCATCTGAGAAGCTGAGAAAGCTGAAGCCGGTGATCGGGACCGGGATGACGTCATAAGCCCCGCCCCCAAGGGGGCGGGGCTTAGAGGCAAGATGGCGGCCGCCATCTTGAAGAAGAGAGGAGAGAGCCTCCCAGGCTCTCTCCTGAAGAACGGTAAGTCCTGGGGGGGGATCGGAGGCCCCCCAGGTGAAGAGGAGGGACAGCGGGAGCCAGCGCACACACAGGTAAGTGAATGTCATTTTTATTTTTTTTTTTTTTTTACAGTTAGCAGCTGCTGCTGCAGAAGCGGGGGGGGGGCGGCCTATTCCGGGGGCTCTCCTGGAGCCATCCGACCCCCCACGGGGGATCGGATGGCACCAAATTAAAGAGGAGACCCGGCCGGATCCAACAAGGGGTCAGGTGAGTATTTTTGATTTTTATTTTTTAAACTAGAAGCGAGGAAAGTCAAGCACGTAACACCTACGGGCTTGGCACTTAAGGCCCAGCCAAGCCAGCACGTAGGTGTTACGTGCTTGGCACCAAAAGGGTTAATTCAATTTCCCTGGCATTTCACTAAGGTTTAAGTCACTGCGGCTTAACCCTGATAGGATCCCCCCTTATAAATTTTAAACTTTATCCCCAACTCTTTTTTCCTGTCCTCCCAAATAGGACCTGTGACTGGTGGCATTGAGGTAAGTGTGAACTGGTGTAATTATTCCGCTTTATACTATTAGGATGGTGTTAACTTAACGGTGACACAAGGACCCTGGAAGATTGTGTACGCCACCTGCTGGCTCAAAGAGGAACATTGCGGGGTGCTGGCAAGTGCTGAAAGCTCTCCAAAAATGCATGTGTCCTGGGGTCGAGTAGTTCAACTGTACAGCCTAGGCAAGTTTGGCTATTTAGGAACCGCCATGCAGGAGAAATAAGCAGAGGAATTCATGTTGGTCTGCCGGCACCATCTTTGCTATGAACAAAGGCCCTCTAAACGTAAGGGACTATCGCAAAATTGTGTAATATTAAAAATCCATATAAACATCTTGGCTATTGAGATGAGGGGTCACTTATACACCCAAACTGAATAAAACTCCCACCAAGCTTGTGTTTTTCTTTTCCTGGTAGGAAAAAAAATTCAGGAGTGACAGGTTTAGTCTATGATGGGTGACAGAGCCTGTCACCGTGATTTCCTCTTTCTACCATTAAAATTAAAAAAAACAAACCTGGCTGGATGTGGATCTCTCCACTCACCATCCAGCATATTTATATGGATTTTTTATTATTTTTTCGCGATAGTGCTCCTTTAAAAGCAGTGTCAAAATGCTGCTGGATGCACATGGATACCTGCATCTGAGCTAGGTGCAATAGACAATAATGTTTTATTAATTTATGTTGCCCAAGATCCAACTCATCTGAATGCATATGATATTGCAGTAGGTGGCATGGATACAGTAGAGCAAGGCCCTAGGGATACTGAGAGAAGTGGACAAGTGCTTTAACATCTCAATCAACAATATTTGTGGAGCAGCAAGAGCAATAGCAAAGGGAACCTTGGGGCTAAAGGCATGAACTGTGGACAAAGCATCCAAGCAAAGGTGGACCTGGTTTCCGTACAAAGAAGTCTTACTTTTCAGTAACAGATGCGGCAATACAGAAGAGACATATGCGACAACCCAAGTTTAGGCCTTCCAATTTTAATCTTACAAGCTCAGCAGAGCCATTCAAGGGAACACAATCTTCCTTCCTGAAAGTCAACCAAGCATCAGTCAGGCCCAAATCCGCAGGAGCAGTGTTAACAAGCAGCCAAAGTAATTTTGATGGTGGTAGTGCCCAGACACTGTCAGCGGGAGTTTTTGGTGGAGTCTGGGCAATGTGTATAGAAGTTATTTGGACCATTTAAATCCTAAGATGTCACAAGTATTGATTCAAAAGACCTTTGGCGAAGGATTAGTTCCTGGAGATGAAGTTACCCACAGACAAATATTCTAAGCCAATATGTATCAATACTTCTTTCTCTACTATCAATCTTCTTAGTCTAAAAGAAAATAGAACTTCAACAAGTAATAGATTTGAGGGACATAAACCACCACATAAAAACATTATCAATCATCATCCCATCCTTAGTCCAGAACGTTTGGATGATATCGATCAACTGTAAGGATGCCTGCACATACCCCCGTATCAGAAATATCATCTGAGATCGACACCTGCAACTTTGAGTACTGCCCTTTGGGCTCTCAACATTTCCCATGTCCTTTACGAAGGTGTTTGTGACTGTTATAGCACTATCGATAGAAGAATGTTCAAAACCTTTCCACTATTTGGACAACCTCCTATTGGTAAACACTTCAACAAAAACAGAAACTGTGGAATACCCTAGAGAAATTCGGGTGGCTTGTGAACAGGAGAAAACTTTACTTAACTTCAGTCTAAGACTTAATATATCTGGGAGCATGGATCAACTTAGTGAGAGGCACAATCTTTCTACCTGCAGAGAAGAGGGAGGCAATCAGATCCAAAGTGCTAGGAATAGCGGAGAGATCCTAAATTTCCGCATGGACGTGCTTGGGGCTGCAAGGCAGTATTCTTCGACAATATCAATGGGCACACTGGCACACAAGAGTCCTTCACGGGGCTTATTGCATCTTGAATTAAGTTGCCTTGATTTATTTCTACAGATATATCCTGAGTATTGCTAAGCAGCCCATCAATCCAACTTACCTATGCTGAGTGTGCAGCAGGAAGCAGCTGTAACTTATCTGTGCTCAGTGATCCGGTTAGCGTTCCGGCTGTCAAATCGGCTATGGCTGGGGCCACAAAAAGATGGCCGCCGCTTAAATGAGTGAGGACACAGGTAGCTGGCACTAGAAGTGCTGGCACTAGGAGTGTCCTGACTCTAGGGATTGGTGGACATCTTTCTGGGGCCACGATCAGATTCATAGCCTATTTGCTGGATCTCCAACCTGACCGGGACCGGATTACAGGGCTCAGGTAAGTTACATTCGCTTCCTGCTGCACCCCCCACCCCTGCCATCACCAATTTTCTTACAGCCCCAATTCTGCCTCTGGGGGCCCCTTGACAGACACCGCCATCCTCCTGAGTGGGTGTTATTTAAAGTTCGGCTGAATTATGTACTGTAGGGATATTTTTTAATCAGTTTGAAATAACATTCTATAGGCTATCCAGAACAATTCGGCTAATTCTTTAGCATAGCTCATAGGATGCTGTTTTTTCCACACCTAAAAAAATATTCTTACCTCATTGGAAAAATGATGGTTTTCACCTGTAAAAAAAAAGGGACAATCTCAGGGGAAGGTGATTTTTTGGGAAAAATATAACAAACATTTTTTTAGAGAATTTTTTATTGTTTTCAGCCAAAAGTAAACTTGTTTCACCAGATCTTTATCATTGCCCAGATTATCCACTGCAAGCTGTGAATGTGGATTTACTACACAGAATATCAAGTCTAGCAAAAGGACTAGATTAACATTAAACATCTTGACTACCTTTCAAGAATTTCTGAAGAAGGACCTTTATATGCCTTATCAAATGATACTATTCAATGCAGTTTCGATTTTGAAACAGCAGTTACATTTTGAAAGAGGATGACATGCACAACTTGTAGAGCAATTATGTCCCAAAACTGTGTATGTAAAGAAAATATCATATCAAGTTCAATTTGTTAAACCTTAATTCGACTGTTTCCAGTTCATCTGTTTAAATGGTTATGTTGACTTGTTCACATGTTACACTTCAGTAACAGGTTTATGCTCAAAAATAGGGCTGTTCATTGAATGATGTAAAACAGGTTTCTCTGCATATGCTTGGAAGCACTGCTAGAAATTAATAGTCATTATTTATGTAGTGGGTGCGTGCCTGGCACGCGCTCTGGGGAGCGAGGGGGGTTCTTGGACCTAGGGAGGGTAGGGCATCCCAGTTTGGTGTGGCATGTGTGGGTGAAGGTGCACTTACGTGCTTCAGATGACGCTGGTCTCCATTGATGACACTCCTTGGTGCAAACAGGGTCTTTATTGAAAGGCTTCCATACATGATAAAACAGCAAAGTTCAGTTACAGGCATAATCCATAGGTTACAGAAACCGTTGGTTTCTTCCATGGCTGTCTCTCAGCTCCTCCACTACATTGAAACGCTTCCCCCCATGACAAGCTCCAAACTTAAAGTGGACCAACACCCTGGGGTGATCGGCCCGGGAATCTATAAGATTCCCGGGCCGATCACCCCCCTCACCGCGGGACATCCGAGATCGGGATGTCCCGCGGTGAGGAACCCCCCCGAAAACCCCCCAAAAACTCACCTTCTCGGCGGCGGCTGCAGCCGCCGCCGCCGCCTCCCGCGCGCCCCTCTAGCCGTGCGCGCACCCGCGCCGGCCGTTTGTGAATGGCCGGCGCGGGCGCGCGCGCTGTCAGAGGGACGTGCGGGAGGCGGCGGCGGACGCGCTGGCTTGTCCGTCGCTGTCAGCGCTTGTCCGTCGCTGTCACCCGGCCACGTGGGAGCGTTTTGAGGTGAGTATTGGGGTGTTTCTGGGGGGTTTTACACAGCGGGGCACCCCTAATCGGGGTGCCCCCCTGAAGTGGACCAAAACCCGGGATAGTCAAAATCCTGGGTGTTGGTCCACTTTAAGAACACTCTAGAAGAGTTGGTTTCTCCCTTTTATAACCTCTGTATTGTTGCCACTACAACTAAGTTGCGAGTCTCAACCAATGGCAGGGCAGGTAATGTTTCCAATGCCTAAGTTAGGCTAAGTCTCTATTTATCTGAATAAAGGGGGATGCCGGACGATTTAAGTGTTGGTTAGGTCCATTCCTTAGGCAACACTGCCATCATGTGGATTCATGATGCAATGATTCCCAAGAGATGCATCTAACAGGGTTTTAACTAAAACTATTTAAGTTTCTATCACTATCAGGGGCCTATTCCACTGACAGGGCTCTAATGATTCCTACTTGTAGTGTTTCCACCCGTCCCATCTAACACCACCTATACCTCTATGTTGTTAATTTTTTTATTAAAGCAAATTGCATACTCCTCCACGCAAAAAACCAAGAACAGTTTGAAATTGTAAAGAAAAGTGGAATTGGACATTACATTTAGACAGTAATATGCTTACCTACACAATGAATAGCCAACATATGTCCCAAGCATCTTAAAAAGAACATACAACTAAGCCTTAGCCCAAAAAAAAAGGAAAATCAAAAGATAAGAAAAAGTAATAAAAAAACTGTTGTGTTAAAGGAACTCTTTCACACTGAATTGCCTGATAATATTTGCACAAATATGCTGGATATTGTTACTGCATCTTACATTCAAAAGAAAAAGAGATCCAATCCTGTCTTTTTTTGGTCTAGAATGAAGCTAAATAAGATGTCACAGGTTTTTGGGGGTACCATTCTGTTTTTTCAGGTAAGGACTGCTCAACTCTAATGTCTCATTTTCTTGGCAATTCTTTTTATGTGTAGATGATTTTACCCATCATATGTTGTTTTAAAGCTCAGGTTGAAGTCCTGTAGAAAACGCTTAGGGCAGAGCTATCAGTGATGCATGGAGGTGACTGGAGCCTAGACCAGAGTACTGGGTTTCCACATGGTGTTTGCATTCTCGCCCTCTGCTCCTGTCTGTATAGATCAAGGATTTTTATGTTTTGTTCATCAAGTAAAACTTTCCATTTTCTAACTATCCTAAGTACCACATACCTATGTGGTACATATGGTGGTCAATCATCTAAAATCCCAAAACAATCGTTTGAAGTGCATGAAAGGCACATAAATTCACATAAATATTTTTAATTGCCTTTTGGAGCAGTTTGAGCTGACTAAGACTTGCTAACATATATACATATACAGCAGATCAGCCGGAGGTCAGTCTACCGCTTTGCTGCAACCCCCCTAAATCTTGCATACCACCACTGGATGGGAACTCCTGGTCTAGAGAATCATCATACCAGGGACAGCTCTGCTACACTGGGAGAATCCTTGGAAAATGGTGGATTTGTCCTGGAGCAAGTAGTGAGAGAAATTCCCTTTTAAGCAAATTGATAGCAAGTGATTATGATCTTATGTGCCTGTGTGTACTTATGCGACTGTGAGTAGATTTTAACTTATGAATGTATTTCTTTGGAATAAAGGGGATCTGGTTACCCAAATGGTTTTATACTATGGAGAGGTTTTGTTTTTTTTATTACATACTTTAAATTAATTGAAGTAACAAAAGCTGAAAATATGGCTTAAGGTGGATATATTAAAGTATATATCCCTTTTTTAACCAGTTGTGAGGATTGTTGATGATATGCGTGAAACTAAAGAAACAAGTCAGAACTCATATTAATCATAAAGTCTCTCTCCAGGCACACACTAACTTCCTCACACCTTATTCTCCATAGGAACAGTGTAAATAAATCCAATTCAAAGCACCTTAAAATCTCTGATTACATGTAAAATACCTTATGTATTATAATCAAAACCCCCTTTTCACATTAATTTCTGGACCATGGCTATGCTGGGAAGGGCATATCATGGAGCAGCTTTATGAGTCATGATTATGCCTTGTTGTTGTCAAAGACTGCTGTGAATCTCACTTTGCTGCCATGGGGGGGGGGGGGGGAGGTTGGGGGGTCCGCTCCCTAGGTGGGTAAGGGAATCGCTCCCATTTTTGGCGGGGCAATTACTGGTGACCTGGGATAAACTGCCCATCAATTAAGGCTCTTTGGGGGAAAGCCCTATGTATCTTCAATGACATTACATGAGAGTCGGTACATAACTCTAAGCAGGTGCCTTTGCTGTCTTTACTTCCCGGTCCCATTTCCCATGGAAAAAAAGGGGTCCTGTGGCATTTCTTGACAATGTTGAGAACAATCATTCCAAGGCGATGGAAATCTACAACCACGCCATCGCTTGTTGAATGGGCGCAAAAAGTAGAAGCCATTCACCGCATGAAGGAGTTGACCTCAGAATCTGAGGGTATGCAGGAGAGGTATATGATTACATGGGCTGGCTGGGTAGATTATAGGGACAATCACCTGATGGTGGAGGCACAGTAGAGGGCTATGTGCTCACATGCTCCTGCCCCTGTTCTGATTCCTATCCTTGTCCCTAACTTTATTCTATCTCTTCTTCAATTTTAATATTCTTGTATCCCTATTCCTTTATTCTTCTACCCTTTTTCACATGTCTCTGGTGTCCCGTGTCTTCCGGGCTTTCCTGGTCTCCCTCCTCCTACTTCCTGTGCCGACCCTCTCCTTCTTCAAGTGGAGGTCTGTTGTGCGGCTCCGTCGCCTCTCGGCTGCTCCGCTCTCCCCTGGTCCCAGACCCTATGGGTCTCAGCTAATAAGTTACTCCTGGCTAGTGGGCTTGGTCTGGGAGGGAGAACTAACTGTACATTGAAGGGACCAAATAACATGCTAATCTGTATAACCTGGTGCCCCATCAATGGGAGTCAAGCGGGGGGTGGGGGTGGATGGCGGACGAGAGCGGTGGGGTGGTCTTGGTATGTTGTTAATATGTATATGCCTGTGGACATAGAGATTGACTGACAAATTGTGCTAGGGGAAATCCCAGTGAAGCCACGCCCTGGGATATAACTACCCCTCCCTTCGGCAGAAAGCAGGCAGAGCCAGGAGAGTGCCAGCCAGCACGGAAGGGGGACCCTTGTCCTTCTTCCTTCTAAACACGGCAGAAAAGGAGCCCCTGGAGGACCCCAGAGCTGTGGGGACAGCGGGAGGATGCCCTCCTGTGCTGGATGAAGACGGCGCATTTATGAGCATTAAAAACTTTACAACAATACAAAAAATGATGTACAAATAGTGACACTATGAGGCGCTAATGCTATACCACAATATTTTTAAGGTCAGCTGCAGATCTAATGACGCCACTTGTAAGGTGCAGAAATGTACATTAGTTATTATATGTATTTTACATATTTATTTTATTTATATATATTTTATGAGAAATAAATATTAATAGTAATAATGAGTTTTAAACTAATTATCCATTAAGCTATATTATAGCATTTTACAAGCTGGCCACTAGGTGGGGAAAGGCAGAAAGGGAACTTTAGACTGGAAATCAGTCTGGGTTAGGACGTCATAATCTGCTTCTAAGGAAAATTAAAAAAGTGTAGGGCTTGCCTTTCCTAGTTAGTGGGAAGTCATCATGTTGCAGCATCTTCTACATTCAATATGTCACTCAGAGGCTACACTAAAATTAGTAAAGATCTTATATAGAAGTGATCACCTGTCACCAGGGACACTGATCTACTGAGTGTTTCTGCCCCCCATCCCCCTCTGTGATTTGAAAGAAAAGTGTATTGGTACTATTTTAGAAGCTCTGCAAAGCAAAACAAATTCTATTGCTGGTCATGTTGGGCCATTTGTAATATGCCCTGCTGTGGGACCAGAATTTGTTGTACAGTGAATAAATAGACTGTTATTCTAAAAGCAACTGGCACCTTTTGAGTATCTCTGTACTCACCACACACCACACAAATCCCTACAGGATGTCCCCGGGCTCTTCTTAGAGTTGCTACATAAGTGTTTATCTTTTATATATAGTTGATGTTTTGTCATTGTGCACATTTCTTCGCAACTTAGGTTTCATAGTGCCCAATAGCATACCAATGCTATGCCCCCTTCCCCACCCCCCACAGTTAGTGGGATTGACAGGGCAGAGTGTGACTGGCAATCAATGCTTTTCTATTCCCCAAGTTACTACATCCAGCTCTCCATCACCCAAGTAGCTCATCCAATTGACATTTGCTCCCGTGACCATGATGTCACTTGATATGAACCACTTGGGGGATAGAGAGACAAATGGAGGAACATGGTGAATCTACGGTAAGAACATTGCTTCCCAGCTATACTCTTCCCTGTCAGTGCTGCCCCCCCCCACTACATCCCCACCCAGCTGGAGGAATCCACAACTGAAGAGATATCCAAGGGGTAGGAGAGACAGCTTGCATCACCTACTGCTTTCATCACTGAAAATAACCCAACAATTTATTACCAACAAAACCCTCCCTCCCTGACTAATCAATTACTGACAGTACTATGAATTAAAACACAAAGCACTTCTTACCATGAGTAGATTAGTATTTATTATTGTTTAGTGTTTATTATTTTTATTGTTTATTTAGCGACATCTTCATCTGTAGGTCTGTACAAAGTACCGTAGTAATTACAGACAGTACATAGACTATTATAGTCAACATGCTACAAAGAAAAAAGGGAATTCTATAAATACAGTATACAAAGAGATAAAGACCTGCCTTTAGGAGCTTACAACTCAAAGGGTGGAAACAAAGGGGTGAATCACATGTGGTAGGTGTTAACTCTAGTGGCTTGTGCCATATGGAGGGTTATAAGAGTTATGTAAACCAGGTCATATGCTTAAAGCGGTCCTTCACTCTGAATAAGAGCCTATCTTATATGTTTCCCACAACCTGTACATACAGATTGCTAACATTAAAATTCATCCTACCTGCACCTACTGCATGTTATGAGCCTTTAAACATCCAAGATGGCGGCTTATGGAACATCAGCAAACAGGAAGTGCCTTCTGACTGTGTTGCTCTGCATTCTGGGATTGCTGACCTTTTCCTGATCCCAGCTCTGCTCTGTCTGAGCAAAGCACAGCTATAATCTGCCCCCTGTACTTTATCCCACTCTCCTCTCCTCAGTAAGTGTGAGTCAAGATTACGATATACAAGAAAAAAAAAAAAAAAAAGAGACCGCACCAACTATCAAACACCCATAGTTAGTGTGCAACACTGAAAGGTAGGTACAAACAAAAGTTTGCCACTAATTAATCCAAACAGGGGTCCCACAACCCCCAAAAAGAACCAACCCCACAAAGCAGTGGCACCACTATTTGTATCAAAAATATACAGAACTTTATTCATACATATATTATAGTCCAACAGAATTAAGACAATTTAAAAACATATTAAAAAACACAAAACAATGTAGAACAAGAGGGGGGAGATGACAAGGAAACTGCTCAATTCATACTCTATTTTCAAAATAATCATGCCGATAGTATGTCACTGCCCCAAGCTGGAAACTACCTATTCAAAAACACAGTTTATGACCAGTGATACACATAATAAGAATTAAACTATCCCTTTAATGATAAACAATAAATCCTAACCCACCCTATATATAATCTATACCACCTAAAAATTTAGCATCTCAAACCTACAAAAGTGCCATGTGCAAAATCAATATACAATCATAAATCATGAGGACCACCCGGGCCGAGGACAGTACAGACATACAAGATGAAACAATGATCTTACATATCCAAGGCAGAGCCACCACAGTGTTCCCCCACCTCACCGCCGACGCGTTCCGTGACGTCACTTCTTCACTCGCCCAGAAGAAGTGACGCTGTGACGTCACGGAACGTGTCAGCATCAACTGCTTTCTCAGTCCAACTACACATGCGCAAGCAGCGGCCGCATCCCCGCTATCCCTTTAGCAGGGTGTGTGCCTGCACCAGGCATTTGTGAATGGCCAGTGCGTGCACGCACCCTGTTAGATGGTAGCGGGGGATGTGGCTGCTAGCCCACTCGGATCCGCTCGCATTAGATGAGCTGTTGGATGAAGGGGCAGGAGCAGATCCGAGCATGCTGATTGGACAAGAGGCTGCGTATGCGCCGTAGGACCGAGGAAGGGTGACTGAGATTGGGTGACCTGGGGGGTTTCACACAGCGGGGCATCCCCGATCAGGATGGCCGGGGGGCAAAAACCAAAACCCAAGATAGCTGAAATCCTGGGTTATGGTTCGCTTTAAAGCAGACCAAAATCTGCCTCCTATTGTATGTATGTCTTAGGGGCATCCTGATTCCCCCCCCCCAACTAAGCATTATGTTTTCAGGCAAAAAGAAAAAAAGTATACTCAACTTTTCTCCCACGCAGACCATTGCTCCTAGTCCGGGGCAGCAGTGCTCACCTTAAAAGCTGGATTCAGGTCCCTCGCTGCCTAGCACCTCGTGCCGCGCCACTCTCTCGTCGGGCTTCTCTTCCTGTCCCGCTCTGACATGGCAACGCCCCCGCCATCAGGCGCGGTGAGTTGCCACTCCCCCTTTAGGTAAATCTTTGCCTCCAAAGAGTTTTTGTATGCAAAGCATTCATCTACGTTCCAGAGGAAAAACTACACCAAACTACAAAACAGAGCATTTGAAGGAGTCTTTGTTGGATACAGTGACAATGTTAAGGGTTACAGAATCCCAAATCCCAAAACAGACAAGGTTACTATTAGTAACAGCATAACTTTTGTTGAAGATTTGGGAGACAATGTGGTGATAACTGAGGAAGTAAGAACAGAAGAGAAAACTGACACTGATCAGTTCATAATTTGTAACTTCTCAAACAGTTGATGTGAGCGCACAACTTACCGGTACTGAAGGGCAGACACAAGCAAGCTCAGACACAGAACCAAGATGCTCATGAGGGAAAAAAGAGGTAAACCACCTGTACATCTTTCATTCAAGGCAAGCACTGCCAGTACCAATGAACCTGCAACTTGGGAAGACATATCTCAGCTTTCAGAAGGGGAAGCCAGCAAATGGATAAAGGCTTCAAAGGAAGAGATAAAATCCATGCATGACAGTAAAACATTGACACTTACAGAACTACCACCTCAAAGGAAAGTCATAGGTTGAAAATGGACTTTTAAAGTGAAGTACAATGCAGATGATCAGTAAATGGCAGCAAATATCCTTACCAAACCCCTGGCTACTGAAAAACAGTTGAGGATTACAAAGAAAATTGGTTTCACAGACTAAGCCTCAGCTGTTGAGAAAGGGGTTTTGGAGAAACTAGCTTATAGCTAGACACTAGATGGTACTGTTACCAATGCTTATCTGAAGTCTCTGTTGTACATTCTCTGCTGTGTTGTATTTCCTGTACGTCGAGCTCTAATCTCTAGGACTAATAATTATTTTTCTGTCTGTGTTTTATGCACCATGTAAGGTGACATTCTCTTACTGCATTCATGTTCCAGTAAAGCCAGTTCCTCTATTTGGATTATGACTCCCCGGCACCCAGCACTCATACTCTGCAACACTCCCCAGATGCAGAACTCTGGTGGATCCAGTCCAATGACACAAACATAAATATGCAGAGCACCAGTGGATCCTGTGCCCTAGACCCCGACATAAATAATATTCAGAACTCCAGCTGATCCAGTTCCCTGACCCAATCATAAATAAACAGAGCACCAATGGATCTAGTTCCCAGGCCCACACATTAATACACAGAGTGTCCGTGAATCATGTATCCAGACACAAACAAACAACAAGCAGAAGCAGAGCTTCAATGGAACCCTCTGTGGAGGAACCATTCCTGGGTACTTAGGGGGGTAAGGAAGCTTGTACTGTGTGTGGGCCCTGATTGGATACTTCAGGGAAAGTTGACTGCATTCTGTTGGGGGACTTTTTCTGGATACTTGAGGGGATTAGGGGAGTGCCTTCTGTGGGGGGAACCCTGCCTGAATACATGGGGGGAATGGGGGCCCAGCCTATGGTGCATGGAATCACCTTGGGGGGCTGCCTGAGGTGTGCATGTGGGTGGCAAGACCGAGGAGAGAGGCAGTTTACAGCCTGCCTGCAAACCCTGCACTCAATACCAGCGCCTCACAACCCGTGCCTGGGGGGAGGGAAGGCGGTGGCAAAGCCCGGCATCCCCAGGTACAAGGAAATGTGCCTGACATGGTGATGGTGAAAGGGCTGGTGATTATGGAGTTTGCAACGGTTTCTGTTGTGCTGCTGCGCTATATCATGTTGGCTTTGCTGCTCCCAATGCTGCTACCCAATTGGCTCAAAGGATAGTAGATAATTGGGCATAAAATAGACTGGCTAGCAATCTGCAAACAGCGATATGCTAATTATGCAAAGTAATCAGGTTGTTTTTCGTCTGTATCAGCTATTATTTCTTCCCTCCATTCTTCTTTTATGTCTAAGTAGGGCACTGATCAACCTGTCCCTGATAATGGGTAAAGACGGACCATTCGGTTCCTGAAACAGCGTTATTAAGCTGCCATGTTCAAATGTGTGCAGATATATGAGGCTAAGTGTAAACCATGCAGAGCTTATTAGTATTCAGGTCAGGATTCAGATTAGGATCAGACTCTAAGCACAATAACAGCACCTGTGTGCGTTTAATGCTGCCACAACTTGCAGACACATAAAGCAAGATTTACATTTCAAAACATTAAAGCAATTACCTAAAGCAACCAATCAGCTGTTGTTTAACTTAAATAGACAGTAAAGGAAAGTGTGCAAAAAGATACTTGATCCCTCTTTGTCCTGCGATCTACATTGGTGCCGTTTAAGAGATCTTATGTCTGTCTACTCCCACTTGGTCTCTGGTATGTATATGAGTGTCCATCGTAGAATGTATATCGGTGGTGGACGCTCAAGTAATGCACCACCTGGGGCTAATCTAAGAATGAATCTGCCCCCTTGTTACTGCCAGAAAGGATGCACACTGAGGCCGGCTGGGGAGTGCACCATCAGCGCCACAGGACCGGACTTGCTCAATGGGAGGGAGCCTATGGGAGGGGAGGTACAGTAAGTATATATAGATTTTTTGCTGGCTTTTTCGGGTCTTTAAAAGGAGGAACCTGGTTGATTGCTCTAAGGAACTATTCTGGTTTTCTCCAGCAAAACAGTAATTGTGCACTGTGAATAGGAATACATTTGAAAAGCATGTTCAAAGTGGACCTACATACCTTAACTCCATAACCATAACTCCAGCGGCCCTCACCTCTTGTAGCTTTTACTTGTGTAGCCTTTTTAGAATCACCTGACATCAACAACAATCATGCACACCCCGTCTATGCTCCTGCTGAACCAGTGACCTCCGGCTGCCAGTGAGGAGTGCCGCCATACATGTCATGTTGGTGAGCCTCATTGGTTGCCACAGTCACTTTGTGGCTGTCACACAGATGCAACACTGGCAGTGGCAGAATGGTGAGCAAAATCACAAAATTTCTAAAGTTGAATATTTTTTTTTGGTTGGAGAACACAGCAAACATTAGTGTGTGGGCCTGCTTTGAGGCCCTATTTAAATATACTAAATCTGATTTTTTTATTTTATTTATGTAGGTTTGTATGATTAAGAAAACTACTACTCACTTTTTCTACCCCGCAGCAGCTGGCTGAAAGCAGAACAAAACCCGTGAATTTGACTTTACCAGGTTTTGTTCCATTCCTCTGGGATACTAAGAAATGTGAAACCCTCCAGAACGTTGACTTTCACTCACCTCTTCCTCGCTCCAATAGCACATGTGTGGGCTTTCGTCCAATGAGAGCTGTCTGCTGTGACTATGTCATTGGGCAAACGGCTTTCACTGACTAGAATGTGGAGTGCGCACGACAGATAGCCCTCATTGGCATGACAAATAGCCCTCATTGGCATGACAGATGGCCCTCATTGGACTAGAATGTGATATTTCTCACATGCACCATTGGAGCAGGGGAAGTTGTTGATGGTCGCCCCCGGGGTGGGGGTGGGGGGTTACACAGCAGGCATACAAATTTGAGATGCCTGGGGAAGGCCAGTGGCCGGCCCTGGAATCTTTTAGATCCCAGATCTGATCCAGGTGGATTTTGTTACACATTAAAGTGGAAATCCAGTCTCTTGGGTAACCCCTGGTGCTGAGGCAGGCGGAGGAGGGGGGGGGGGGTTTACAAAGAAAAAATACCATTTTGTGAATACTCACCTGTAAAATGGGTATTATAAGTATGTCAC
The DNA here is from genome assembly GCA_027917425.1 of Gastrophryne carolinensis. Lineage (NCBI taxonomy): Eukaryota > Metazoa > Chordata > Amphibia > Anura > Microhylidae > Gastrophryne > Gastrophryne carolinensis. The sequence goes on from CM051236.1 coordinate 350,889,103, forward strand.
ACACCCCGCTTCAAGAAATTCATAACGTGTGGGTAATACTGACCTGTAGAGGGCGATATGCAGAGAAGCCAGGAAAAAAGAGAGCCCCTCCCGGTCCATAAATACCTGGGACCTCCCACTCATTACCCAGTATAAGAACAGCAGTAAGGTAAGGGACCAGGAAGAGCCCAACACAAAGCATAACAACGCAAAGTTCACCATATAAAGGATCCAGAATACAAAAGGGCAGGGTGAAGCGGGTGTGTGACATACTTATAATACCCATTTTACAGGTGAGTATTCACAAAATGGTATTATTCTAAGTATGTCACACACCCCGCTTCAAGAAATTCATAACGTGTGGGACATCCAACAGCAGTGTCCATAAAGGGCGGGGATCCAAAACAAGGCAACAAGGCACAACTTAAACCACTGCAGCTTGCAGAACTTTGCGGCCAAACACAGCATCCGCTAAGGCCCGAACATCAACCTTGTAAAACTTGGAAAAAGTGTGAACAGAAGACCAAATAGCAGCCTTACAAACTTGCTCAACAGAGGCCTGGTGCTGAAAAGCCCAGGACGCCCCAACCGCACGAGTAGAATGAGCAGTAACACGAAAAGGGGGTACCTTCCCTTTGGCAGAATAGGCCCCAACTATGGTCTGACGGATCCATTTACTAATGGAAGACTTGGCAGGCGCCAAGCCTTTTCGGGGCCCGGAGGGCACCACAAAAAAGGCATCCGTCTTACGAAAGGAAGACGTTACCTCCAAATAATACTTCACAACACGAACCACATCCAAAGAATGCAGGGCCCTCTCTTTGTCATTGCTGGGATTAGGACACAGAGAGGGCAGAACAATGTCTTGGTTTAGGTGAAAGGCAGAAACAACCTTAGGAAGGAAATCGGACTTGAAACGAAAAACCACCTTGTCCTGATGCCCCTCAAAGTACGGGGCTTGAATGGACAAAGCCGCCAACTCAGAGACACGCCTAACCGAAGTGATGGCTACCAAAAAGGCCACCTTCTGCGTAAGTGAAGACAAGGCAATATCATTCAAGGGCTCAAAAGGAGAATCCTGAAGAGCAGAAAGAACCAAATTCAAATCCCAAACAGGGAGCAAAGGTTTTCTAGGAGGCCGCACGTGCGTGACTCCCTGGAAAAAAGTCTTAACCAAAGGATGTAGGGCAAATGACCTTTGAAAGAACACCACCAGGGCAGAAACCTGCCCCTTCAGAGTACTAAGCTGGAGCCCCAGGTCCAGACCATGTTGAAGAAACTCCAGGATTCTGGAGATGGAAAATTCCCTACAAGGCAATGCCCTGATCTCACACCAATCAATATAAGACCTCCAAGTCCTATAGTAGATATTAGAGGAAGACCGCTTCCTAGCACTAATGAGAGTTCGAATCACAGCATCGGAAAGTCCTTCCTCCTTCAAGATGGAGGTTTCAGCAGCCACGCCGTCAAAGCCAGCGTTGGTAAATTGGGATAACGTAGTTGACCCTGGGTGAGCAGATCCGGCAGCAGGGGCAGAACTAACTGATCCTCTGCTAACCTTACCACATCTGCGAACCAAACCTGTCTTGGCCACCTTGGAGCCACCAGAATTGCTGACGCACCCTCCAGGGCCAGCTTGCGCACCACTCTGGCCACCAAGGGAAACGGAGGGAACAGATACAGAAACCCCAGATCCCTCCAGTTCAGAGACATGGCATCCACTGCCAGAGCCAGTGGATCCCGTGAGAGAGACACAAATGTCGGAAGTTTGTGATTGTGACGAGAGGCAAAGAGGTCCACCACCAGGGACCCCCACCTGAGACAAATCAAGAGAAACACTTTGGGGCTGAGAGACCATTCCCCCAGGCGAGCTGAGAACCTGCTCAGAGAGTCCGCCTCCGTGTTCTCCGCTACCGGAATGTAAACTGCTGAAATGCACGGGACGTGGGTCTCCGCCCAGGCCAGAGACACTTCCTTGAGGGCACTCCTGCTGCGAGTCCCTCCCTGGTGATTGATGTAGGCGACCGCCGTCCGATTGTCCGACCAGACTTGAACCGGCAATCCTTGCAACTGATGAATCAAGCGAAACAGAACCATCCTGATGGCCCTCAATTCCAGAACATTGATGGACTCGTGAGCCTCCTGAGGCCCCCACAGTCCCTGAAACTGACGATCCTTCCAGAACCCCCCCATCCTGATAGACTGGCATCCGTGGTGACCGTCTCCCAACAAGGGGCCAGAAAGGATCTGCCCCTCGACAGATTGATTGGATCCAGCCACCACTGAAGGGAGCACCGAACTCGGGGGGTCATCAGGAAGAACTGATCCAACGACAGTGGCGACCCGTCCCAGGCCGCCAACAGATGGAGCTGGAGTGTCCTTGTGTGGAACTGAGCAAAGGGAACCGCTTTGAAGGAGGCTACCATCAATTCCACCAGCCTCATCCCCAGTCTGATGGCCGGACGAGGGATAGACAGGAGGAGTCGAACCAACTCCTGAATCAAGAGAACCTTGGACTGAGGAAGAAACACCCTGGCCTGGGAAGTATCCAGGGACATTCCCAGAAAAGACACTAACCTGGACGGAGAAAGGGAGGACTTGGGGTAGTTGATCACCCACCCGAATCTCTCCAGAGTGGACACCACAGTTCTGGTGTCCAATACCGCTTGGCTGAAGGAAGATGCCATAATGAGAAGGTCATCCAGATAAGGGACAATGCGAATACCCTGGGCTCTGAGGAGAGCCATCGCCCCGGCCAGCACCTTGGTGAAAACCCTTGGAGCCGAGGTAAGACCGAAAGGAAGTGCCACAAACTGAAAATTCCGATCCTCCACCACGTACCTGAGAAATCTCTTGTGCGCTGGAAAAATCGGCACATGCAGATAGGCGTCCTTGATGTCTACGGACGTCAGAAAGTCCCCCTGCCGAAGAGAATGGATAGCTGAACGCAGCGTTTCCATGCGAAATTTCCGCGGACGGACGAACCTGTTGAGGATCTTTAGATCCAGAATGGGTCAAACCGAGCCCTCCTTCTTGGGCACCGTGAACAGATTGAAATAAAAGCCCCGACCCCTGTCTGAGGGGGGCACTGGACAAATAACTGCCATATCCAACAGACTCTTTACTGCCGCCTGGAGCTCCTGCGCGGCCAGAAGGCACCCGAGACCTGAGGAATCTGGGAGGGGGCCGGAGCTCGAACTCCAGCTTGTAGCCGGAAGTCACCACTTCCCGGATCCATCTGTCCGAGACCTCCCGGTCCCAGACCTGGGAGAAGTGTTGCAGCTGTCCCCCCAACCACATGGGTGAGGGCGCCCCCTCATTGCTGAGCTGGCTTGGCAGCGGGTTTGGACTTAGAGCCCCAGCTGTATCCTGGGCGGGCACGTCCTCTGCCCCTGTTCCAGGAATCTCCTCTGGCTGCGGGGAAAACAATTCCTCTGCCAGCTCTAGCCCCACGAAAGGAAGGAGCAAAGGAACCTGCCCCCCGAAAGGGACGACGCTGTTTTTTGCGTTGAGGTAACTTACCACCCTTGGCAACTGAATCCAACTTCTCACCAAAGAGCCGTAATCCCACAAAGGGAAGAGCGGTCAGCGACTTTTTAGACACAAAATCAGCCGCCCACTGGCGCAACCAAACCGAACGCCGAATAGTCACCAATAGAGCCGACGTTCTGCCACACATCATCAGTGTGTCATCCAAGGCGGCTAGTACAGATGACAAAAACAATTCACACCCTTTAAGGCCAAGGAACTCGTCACTATCCGGATCTAACCCGGAAGAAATCAACAGGTCCCTGACCACCGACCTGGTAGCCACCACCAGCAGCGCTGAAGCACAAACTGGCTTCATGGCTGACCCAACACTGGCAAAACCATGACAAGCCATTTGGTCAATGCGTTTATCCTCACCATCTTTAAGCGTGGAGCAATCAGGAGAATTTAAAGTGGACCAACACCCAGGATTTTGACTATCCTGGGTCTTGGTCCACTTCGGTGGGGCACCCCCGATCGGGGTGCCCCGCTGTGTGAAACCCCCCCTAACCCCCCGAAAAACTCACCTCTCCCCGCTCCCAGCGCCGACGTACAAGGGAAGATCTGGAACGTCTAAGCGGCCGCCGCCTCCCTCGCGTCACTTTTGACGCGCGCGCGCCCGCGCCGGCCATTCGCAGACGGCAGGCGCGGAGGCGCGCACGCCTACAGGGGCGCGAGGGGGGCGGCGGCGGCCGGCCGCCGCCGAAGATAAGGTAGGTGAGTTGGGGTGTTTGGGGGGGGTTTCACCCCGCGGGACATCCCGATCTCGGATGTCCCGCGGGGTGGGGGGTGATCGGCCCGGGAATCTTATAGATTCCCGGGCCGATCACCCGTGGGTGTTGGTCCACTTTAAAACAGTAGTGTTGGATAAACCCAGAATCTGTGCATCCACCTCGGGAGGGGACACCCAACGCTTAACCGTATCCAAGGGAAAGGGATATTTTCTGTCCCAACCCTGAGGGACACCTGGGAGCCGGGCAGCCCTCTCCCTTTCCTTAGCAATAATCCCATCAAAATGCTTTTGGTTAGGAAATTCCAAGCGCGGCCTGGATTCTTCGAAAAATTCCCCCTTTTGCTGTGGAACCGCCTCAGGAGGAGAAATAGCCAAAACCTCAAACATCTGAGCCAGAACATTAGGAGTATCCGAAGACCTCCCCAAGCCCCGCTCGGTATCAGCACCCACAAACTGCTGATTGTCTGAATTATCTGATTCTTCATATACCTCCCCTTCCTCAAGTTGGGAGTAATCAGACCAGTCCAGATTATCAAGATCATCCAAGTCGGCCGCCGGTGAAGATGGCGACAAGTGCTTTCTCTTAGCCGGAGCCTTTCTGGTGACCGTGCTGGAGAATCATTTTTCAAGATTGGCCAATCGGGCACACATCTCCGATTGCAACTGCCCGCCCATGACAACGTCAGACTGGGCACGGATCAAACTGGGAGGGGGGGAGGAGAGACCGGCAGCGCTGAACCAGACGCCTGGGGTCCGGACTGCCGCGTAATAGTCTGCTGTGCGCATGGTATACACAGAAATACATAATCGCCAGTAAGGGATGCCCCACACCCCATACACTTCCGGGATTGCCCCGAGGGGAGCCCGAGCCCAGTATCCGGGGATGCCTCCATAAGGTGAACTTATAGTTGGTTGCAATGACCGAGGGAATTACGCATATAAGCAACCCAGGATGCCCCTTTAATGTCCCAAGTGGGAGGATTTGCAATAAGCCAATTAAGAACCCAGGGACCCTAGGACCGGGAGAAACCCCCTAACACCACTGTAGGTTATATCTGAAAGACATAATAAAAAAGGCTAATAAGAAAAGCGGAGTATAAAATATATATATATATATGATATAAAAATATATAATTATAGGTGATGGGACAGAAGGGGGGCCCACCGGGCCACTCACTGTGGTCCTGAAGACGTGAGGTAAAGAGCAGCTCTGAGGAGAGAAGGGGGGCATGGCCAGCTCCTTCTGAGGAAACAGGCACAGAGAAAAGCACCTCAGCGGTGCCTGTGACACAGGGGCGGGCCGCAGAGCTGGAAAGCCCGGCCCCGCCCCCAAGAGTGAAAGCGTGAGGGGAGAAGCTCCCCTCTGCCATGACAATGCGAAAAGGCCGGCACCGCAGCCATGTGCGGCCGCGGCGCCGGTCTCAGAAGAGACAGAAGGAGGGGAGCCGGCCGTGGCTTTGACCCTGACGCCCAGCCCCGCCCCTTTTACCTCATGGAGAAAGCCTGCATAAAAATGGCGGCCACAGCGCCGTTTTGACAGAGAAATACACGCTGTTATGAAGTAATAAATAAGTTAATAACTATTGGGAGGATAATTTAATAAATTAATACATTAAAACATTATTAAGAATTAATGATTACAAAATTTGGACCTAACACCGAATAAGGGGCCCTGCTCCTACCCTCCGCTATCCTGCTAGAGAGAGGGGCATTACCCAAAGGGGGGGGGACCACCCAAAGTGTAAGGCCAAGGGACGGGGCATCCCAAACCGGGGTCACCGTCCGGGATGACCGCCTACCCTCTTATATAGGGTCTCACGGGAGAGCATTTGCTCTTAAGCACCAAGGGTGCTTTTCTACCCTCACCCGGACCGTCAGCCTAGGCTGGGAGGCATGAGGTAACAGAAAAAAAAGATCCAGGTGGAAATAGATAACTAAAGGGCCGGGAGTCATCCCGGCTACCTGAAATCCCCCTGTGCAAGGAGGAGACCACATCTTCTGACTTGCTCGCCGACTGCAGAGATGAAGACTGGGTAATGAGTAGGAGGTCCCAGGTATTTTTGAACCGGGAGGGGCTCTCTTTTTTCCTGGCATCTCTGCATATCGCCAACTACAGGTCAGTATTACCCACACGTTATGAATTTCTTGAAGCGGGGTGTGTGACATACTTAGAATAAGACTTTTACCTCATTCGTAGTCCAGCCCGTTCTCCCAGGCATGCCCGGCATTCAACAGAATTCCCATTCAATGTGCCATCAATGAATATTGAATGGATTGCTGTGTACCCCCCGCTTATCTGCTGCCTGCCGGCCATTCAGATATGGCTTGTTAGTGTAATGGATAGTGGGTTGCTGAAGGAGGCCTGCTCATGTACCGCGGGACTCAATACTGAAGTAATACTGGCAAACTGAGATGTTTCACACAGTGGGGCATTCCAAATTAGTATGCAACTGGGGAGGGCCCTTCACCCTGTGCTGGATTATTTTACACTCTACAACTAGTCTCAGTGGGTTTTGGTTCATTTTAAATCTTTTCACGTCACTTCTCCTTTAAACGGACCAAAATAATGGGTCTGCTTCAAAGCATCAAAAGACTGTCATATACAAACATTTTATTAATACAGCTCAAATGAGTAACAGCCCTATTAGTATGAAATACAGGCTAAAGAAGCCATTACTCATAACAGCCAGAGCCCATTCACTTCACATTATTATTATTTTTTTTCGTCTGTATCAACAAGCTTTATTAGCCCAGCGAGCAGTGACAGTCTGTCGTGTTGACGAGGCGATGCCAGGCATGCGTATCGTAGCAGTACGCAGTCAGAATGCAGGACTGGATTAAGGGTTTGTGGAATTTGCGTATGACGTACGCACGCCCGTCTCGGAAGTGGCGGCGGAGGCGTGGTTGCCGGGGTGACGGCGGGATGGGGAAAGAGCAGGAGCTGCTGGAGGCCGCTCGCACCGGCAACCGGGCGGCGGTAGAGAGGTTGTTAGGGGGGAAGCGATTAAGTGGGGCCGGTCCAGGAGGAGCCACAGGGGGTGGAGCCGGAGGAACTGGAGGCGGATCCGCCAGCCACCCGCTCAGCAGTTTGCTCAGGTAATGTGTACCCCGCCATGTAGATGGACGTGCAGGGCACAGTGATGGGGCAAATGTGGATGGGTGCCCCCTACTGGGGGCTAAGTGCTGGCCCTGGTTGGAGGTCCTGTGTGAATGCACCCTGATCAGGGTCTCACCCAACACTGAGTGATGCTGACAGCTCTAGGTCTGCTTTATGGTGAAACTGCACAGCTTAGGCAGGTCCTGTGTGAATGCACCCTGATCAGGGGCTCACCCAACACTGAATGATGCTGACAGCTCTAGGTCTGCTTTGTGGTGAAACTGCTCAGCTTAGGCAGGTCCTGTGTGAATGCACCCCGATCAGGGGCTCACCCAACACTGAGTGATGCTGACAGCTCTAGGTCTGCTTTATGGTGAAACTGCACAGCTTAGGCAGGTCCTGTGTGAATGCACTCTGACCAGGGGCTCACCCAACACTGAGTGATGCTGACAGCTCTAGGTCTGCTTTATGGTGAAACTGCACAGCTTGTGCAGGTCCTGTGTGAATGCACCCTGATCAGGGGCTCACCCAACACTGAGTGATGCTGACAGCTCTAGGTCTGCTTTGTGGTGAACTGCACAGCTTAGGCAGGTCCTGTGTGAATGCACCCTGACCAGGGGCTCACCCAACACTGAGTGATGCTGACAGCTCTAGGTCTGCTTTGTGGTGAAACTGCACAGCTTAGGCAGCCTGGTGCTGCAGATGGCCCCCACTTGTGTAGTGATGTGGTCCGCTTATACAGGTGTTTCTTGTTAGGTGATTGGCTTGCGCGTGACCATGTTTGGTAATACAAACCTTTTTATTGCACTTTAGTTCTATGAAAGTCTAACGTCCTGTTTACGATCCAACTGATGTTTCTGGATATACTGTTTGGGCAATTCAAAAAACGGTACTTGCCTGACAAGCCCGTAGGCAAGGTCCTGCAGCCTAAGGTGGTCTGGTTGTGGCATGGCCGGATCAGAAGTGGAGAGAGCGTCCACTGCTGGTCGCATATCAGTGGTGGACACCCTGACAGCCAATCAATGAGTTTTGACAAATGCAAAAATCAGTATTTATCTGACAGCCCATTGGTTCGATCACATGTAGTCCTGTGGGCTGAGGCAGTCTGGTTGCGGCACTGCCCGCTTAGTGTGGAGCGTGTGCTTCTGTTCAGTCCCCAGCATGCATTTGATCATCCTCCACTGATCGCATATCAATGGTGGACACCCAAGTGGTGCATCCCAACAGCCAATCAGTGACTTTTGACAAATGCAAAAATCAGTATTTACCTGACAACCCGTTGGTTTGATTACATGTAGTCCTGTGGGCTGAGGTGGTCTGGTTGTGGCGCTATTAGTTTGGTGTGGAGAGCATGCTTCTGACCAGTCTCCTGCCATCATCTGAGTGTCCACCACTGATATAAGCATATAAGTGGTGGACACTAAAGTGGTGCACCTGTACAGCCAATCAGAAAAATCACATTCTTTATTGCACTTCAGTTCTGTGAAAGTCTAATGTCTTGTTGATGTTCCAGCACCTGTTTCTGGATGTACTGTTTGGACAATTGGGCAATTCAAATAACAAACAGTACTTACCTGACAGCCTATATGCTGGATTATGTGTAGTCCTGTGGGCTGAGGCGGTCTGGTTGCGGCATTGCCCGCTTACTGTGTAGCGGCGTGTGTTTCTGATCAGTCCCCAGCATGCACTTGATTGTCCGCCACTGATCAATGGTGGACACCCAAGTGGTGTATCCCAACAGCCAATCAGTGAGCAACCAAAACAAATTAACAAGGGACTACCAAACTTCAACAATTAATTAATATATTAATTACGGTAATATATATTAATATATTAAGGTTGCAAAAGATTATTAAAAAACACACAAACACTGACAACACAATTAAAAAACAACCAATCCACCAGGGTGCTGTAAATCTAGGCACCACATATATCCACAAGGAAAAAAAATATATATTTTATATAAAAAAAGATAAGCAGCTCCAACAAAGATGACTCAAATATACAAGCTGAATTAGTGTACAGTACAAGCAATAAAGTGCAGTAGTGCAAATTACAAAAAAGAGAAAAAATAAAGTAGCTAAACCACTTATTCATTAAACAGATATACACTCCGTTTACACTTGTAGTGTTTGCATGTTTTTTTAATAACCTGCAACCTTAATAAATGGATTTATTCTTAATTGTTGAAGCTGTGCCCCATTTGTAGACCCATGTCAATTTGTTTTGGTTGTTGTCCTAGTGGCTTGGCATGACTGTAATTACTTGACAGCCTATTAGTTCAATCACGTGTAGTCTTGTGGGCTGAGGTGGTCTGGTTGTGGTACTGTCAGTATGGGGTGGAGAGCAAGCTTCTGACCAGCATCCACCACTGATGGCATAAGTGGTGGACACTCGGGAAGTACACCCATACAGCCATTCAGTAAACATCACTTTTTCTGGATGAAGTGTCTCTACACTGTAATGTACTGTCCAGTTCTCTGCCTGCATCTGATCGTTTACTGCGCATAGCATAGTGGTGGACATTCAGGTGTTGCACAACTACAGCCAATCAGGGAGGCTGGGGAAATGCAAAAATCTAATAGTACTTAACTGACAGCATGTCGGCTGCAAAAATCTAATAGTACTTAAAGCAGACCTTCACCCTGAATAAGAGCCTATCTTATATGTTTCCCACACCCTGTACATACAGATTGCTCACATTAAAAATCATCCTACCTGCATCTACTGCATGTTATGAGCCTTTAAACATCCAAGATTGCGGCTCATGGAGCATCAGGCAGCCTGCAAACAGGAAGTGCCTTCTGACTGTGTCGCTCTGCATTCTGGGATTACTGTCCTTTCCCTGACTCCAGCTCTGCTCTGTCTGTGCAAAGCACAGCTATAATACCACTCCCTGTACTTTATCCCGCTCTCCTCTCCTCAGTATGTGTGGTGCTTCTGAGTCAAGATGGCGGCGCCCATATACTAGAGTCCTGAACAGAGTTGCAGCGTGGTGTGGGGAAAGGATACTAAGTAAGTGACCAAAAACGTAAAATATATTAATTTTAGATGCTGGGGAATAGTTTTTTAAAGTGGACCAACACCCACCGGTGATCGGCCCGGGAATCTATAAGATTCCCGGGCCGATCACCTCCCTCCCCGCGGGACATCCGAGATCGGGATGTCCTGCGGGGTGAAACCCCCCCCAAACACCCCAAACCCCTTACCTTAGTTTCGGCGGCGGCCGGCCGCCGCCGCCTCCCTCGCGCCCCTCTAGACGTGCGCGTGCCCGCGCCGGCCGTCTGTGAATGGCCGGCGCGCGTCAACAGGGACGCGCGGGAGGCGGCGGCGGAGGAGCCGCTTGTCCGTCGCCGCGAGGAGAGGTGAGTTCGGGGGGGTTTCACACAGCGGGGCACCCCGATCGGGGGTGCCCCACCGAAGTGGACCAAGACCCAGGATAGTCAAAATCCTGGGTGTTGGTCCACTTTAAGGGTTTGGGCATTTCATGAAATCATGCTTTAACTGACAGCATTTCAGCTGGATCATGTGTAGTTCTGCGGGCTTGTTGCAGCACTGCCAGTTTGGTGTGGAGAGTGCTTCTGATCAGTCCCCAGCATCAGAGGAGTAGCTAGGCTTTCTGGCATCTGGGACAAAGATTCGAAATGGCTCCCCCACCTGTTCTCCGGCCCCCCTAACCTGCTGCACCCGGGGCAAGTGCCCCCCTAGCTACGCCCCTGCCCAGCATGCATCTGATCATCCACTGCTGATAGTATAACAATGGTGGACACCCTTGGTGCAACCCTATAGCCAATCAGTGAGGTTGAGCAAAATACAAAAATCAAGAAGGAATTACCTGACAGCCTGTTGGCCTGGCAACCCTGGTATCTGAGGTGGTCTGATTGTGGTGTGAAGAGCGAGCTTCTGTCCAGTCCTCAGCATGCATCTGAGCATCCACTGCTGATAGCAGATCAGTGGTGGACACTCAGGTGGTGCACCCCTACAGCTAATCTATGAGGTTGGGCAAATGCAAAAATCAAACAGTACTTATATGACAGCTTGTAGGCTTGATAACGTGTACTCCTGTGGGTGGTCTGGTTGTGGCAATGTGAGTTTCAAATGTGGAGTGCGTGCTTTTGAGCGTCCTCTGATAGCATATCTTGTGACTGGAAGCAGAGGTGACTACTGTGGCTGTCTGGGGCTGCGCAATGGCACCAGAGCTTACCTTAGAGAAACGGGCTAACGTGGTGTTTGCATTTTATTAACCTTTGCCTGGACAAGAACTTCAGAGCGGATCCACCATTTAAACAGTTGCGCTTGGGCATCCCAAAAATCCGATTTGGACTCACCAGACACACTTTATTGTTCATCAACCACATCAAAGATAAACGGAAGTCCATGGCACATTTTTACTCCTGAGAAAAGTATTGAACTTTTTACCTGTAGTAAAAAGTGTCATTGGCTTTCATTGTCTTCCTGTCTGGTAAGTCACTTAAAGTGGACCAACACCCAGGATTTTGACTATCCTGGGTTTTGGTCCACTTCGGTGGGGCACCCCGATCGGGGGTGCCCCGCTGTCTGAAACCCCCCAGAAAGCCCCAAAAAACTCACCTCTCCCCACTCCCACGTGACCGCGCCAGCCAATCACAGCGCTCAGAGCCGCTGTGGTATGCGCGTCCAAGGCCGCCTGGACGCGCATACCAGCTCAGCTGGCTCTGAGCACTGGAGGCCGCGTCTCGCGCTTCCCTCTAACAGGGAGCGCGCCTGCACCGGCCATTCACAAATGGCCAGCGCGGGTGCGCGCCCTGCTAGAGGGAAGCGCGAGATGCGGCCGCGGCTCGCGCATGCGCCGATGGAATGGGGCTGAGGTAAGGTTTGTGGGCCTCCTGGGGGGTTCCTCCCCGCGGGATATCCCGATTTCGGATGCCCCGCGGGGAGGGATCTGATCGGTCCGGGAATCTTATAGATTTCCGGGCCGATCCCCCCTGGGTGTTGGTCCACTTTAACAATGAAATTCTCAGGCTTTTTTTCTCATGAATTGAATTTTTTACTACCATGAGAATTTTTTCAACTCTTAGTGAATTGAGGCCATTTACAGTGGAACGTTAAAGGGTTTGACCAGTTAAACTTTCCAATCATTTTTCAGGCAGCTTACCTGATGCAGGTTCAGTCCCTTGGTGTCTCTTTGCCCTGGTCACTGAAAGGAAAGGACATTTCCTCTTCGTTTACCTCCAGCACCCCTCCACCATGATTTGGACCACCAATTAAAACCTGAGACTTGTGTCTATTTGACCCTCCTCCCTGATAGGCTAAATGAAGCTCTCCACACTGTCAACCGTAGCCCAACTGACTACAATCACAGTGCAATGCACACAATGTGCTTGTATGGCTCAGTCCTGTCACTCTCATCGCAGAAGACATGAGGAACACAAATTAAACTTAAAGGGACATTCTATGCAAAGGGTCAAATTGGCCTTCTTTCTTCTTGCCCCATGCTGACTGTTAGGTACTGCATCTTCCATTCACTGATAAACCTTATAGAACTTGTTCCCTTCTGATGACTCATTTGAATTGATTCCTGAGGGGACCCTCACATCTAAACATGCAAGGATAAGTTATCATCTGCTGCTGAGGCTGCCCTGTAGGCTGGATAAGAGAGATGCAGCTCTTGACAGCCAATATAGGGAAAGCCGAAATCAGACTAATTTAACCTTTTGCTTCAAATATCCATTTAAATTTAAAATTACTCTCGCAATATAGTTTTGTTTTCAAAAAAGGAAAAACTGTGTAGCCCTACACAATGAGAATACTTGGACTTGGAGCTGTTTATAATGGGGGGCAGGCGATGTGCACTCCAGTGAAGCATGTCACCTATAGGAGGAGGTGTAGCTGCCACATAGGTTGGAGTAGCCCCTATTGGATGGAGGTAGGAAAAGTTGATTATCCCTTTAATGCAGGGCTCACTGATGGCTTTTGGTTCAGTATCACTGTAAACCATGACCCCCCCCCCCCAAGTCGTAGTGGAGGCTGTAGGTCTGCTTCAATGTTAGCACACTTTTTTTAGTGTAATCACTTAAAGACATAATTGGGTAATCAGGGCTTTCGATGTAAGCCTGAACCTACAGACACTTCAGGAAAATACAGAACTGCCTTAAAAGAGACTCACATTTTTTTCAACTGGGTTTGGGTTTTTTTGTTTCCTGGTGGGTGCATCCCAATTTGGTATGTGCCGCTGTGTGTATCCCCCACAATGGAAATCTGAATGGAGCTAGCACCACCTCCTGCCTTTATCTGTGGGCGTGTCCATGCTGTCCACTCGGGATGGCCTAGCGTGTCAGGGGAACCTAGCTATAGAAATTCTTGGGTTATGACGCAGTTTGCACGCAGGCGGCCGCATCCCCCGCTGTCCTTTTAACAGGGAATGGCCGGCGTGGGCACGTGCCCTGCTAAAGAGATAGTGGGGATGCAACCGCTATTTGTGTATGCATCGTTGGACCGGGAAAGAAGGTGAGTTTCCGGGTGACCTCGGTGGTGGTTCACAATGGGGTGTCCCGATTCTGGATGCCTGCTTGGGGAAACGAGTATGCCTGCCCTGGAATCTCAGACTCCATGGTGGGTTTTGGTCCACTTTAAAGACTCAGGGGTGGTGGATCAAATCCCAGGATCTTTACTATCCCAGATTTTGATTCTTGTCCCTTTGGCATCCGAATTGGGATGTTGTGCTGTGTAAAACCCCCTGGATAACCCTAAAAATGTACATCTCTGCCAGTCCCACTATGCATGGGTTGGCTCTTGTCCAGTTAGAGCTATGTGCAGTGCATGGCGTTCAGTTTTGTTGGGAAAAGAGCTTCGGCATAGAGCTTCGGCATAGAAAAATGGCTATCTCCCCCAGCCTATCTGACTGGCCTTTGTTGCAGAAGGATCTTGGGAGTGCCAGAAAGGTGGGCATTTGCTGGGGTTTATGCAACGGGTCATCTCTAATCAGGATACCCCAGAAGTACTTGATTGGCCTGGAGTCTTTTGTTCCTCTGTAATAAGTACAAAGGTTTTAAAGGTTTGAAGTTTCCACTTCCTGTTTCAGCCCAAACTCCTGACTTGTTGCCATTAAATGAATCATGGCTGTGCGTTGGCAGTGAGTGACAGCTACCTTTGTTTTGTGCAAAAAAAACCTGATAGACAACTACTGCATCCAGATTTCCTCATTTGTGCCAGGCGTTCTCCATACCTTCACATCTGTATACAGAGGTTCAGACGAAAGCACAAAATGTTAAACTTCCCACCTCTGCATGATTGCAGCAGGGATTCTGGTAAGTCCAATGCTAAAAAGTACTGTGAAGGTTTCCAGCATGTCAGCATCGTAGTATTAAGTGTAAAACCAACCTTACATTTACTGGAATAAAAGCAAATTATGGCATGCAAAACCCCAGTGGTGTGCTTCCAGTTACAGCACCCCTTAGTCATGCAGTTCAGTGTTTGGAGCTCCAGACTGAAAAATCCTACAATGCAGTGTACTCATCAACCCAGGGCATGCTGGAGCTTGAAGTTGCATGGCAGCAGAAATGAGAAGGACCCAAGTCCACTTGTGCGAAATGTCCACTTGTGCTGGCTTTCTAGTTACTGATCTGCCCATCGCTGGAGTGGACAGATGTGAACTTTTCCTTTTAATGAAAAATCATTGCGCAACCACCATGTGGCAATACTACAGGTGAGGCGCAGATTGTTTTTAAAAAGGTAGATATTTCTTCCCAAGTTTGTAAATTGTATTTGTTAGTCCGAAACTTCGAAAATGTTTCCTTCTTTACATTTTTTTTTCCACTGTGTTGGATTTTACTCCTTAATCCCTATGTCAAAGTCTCTTGAATCGCCCATAAAAACTTTCCCTGGTCACAGGGTGCATGCTTGTGCTCTCGTCCAATCATTGCTATATGCTGTGCATATTAATATCAGGCATAAGACTCTGCTGCAGAGCCTGGCAATAGTGAACGAGAACTGGGTCTGGGAGTGTGCCCAGCATTGCTTGCTTTGCTGTGAGAGCCAAGGCAAAGGTGAGTTTTTAAGCAACCTGTGGGGCGGGGCTCCAAAATGGGAGCCCTCAGTATGAGAGAGTCTGGCAAGCCACAGTGGTCCCACAGCTGCCTCTCATCGCAGCAGGATATGCTCAAGGCTCATAAATCTGCTCCTTGACACGTCCTTCCCAGCTTAGCTACAACCCAGAAATTAATTTTGCCTAACATACATAAGGTATTTACATACAATCAAAACTTTTCTGGTGCTTTGGATAGGCTCTTTTTATACTGTTCCCAAGGGAGATAAGGAGGGAGAAAGTTAGTGTGTTCCTGTACAGTGTCCTTAACTTTATTGTGTGTTGAGTTGCAAAGTCTTTCAAAACTCAGCCTTTCCCTTATGTTAAAGTGGACCAAACCCAAGGATTTTGACTATCCTGGGTTTTGGTCCTTTGCTCTGGGGCATCCCCCCCCCCCAGATCACCGATGCCAACTCGCCTCTTCCTGGTCCTACGGCACATGTGCGGGCGCTCGTCCAATCCATGCGTGTGGTGCCGCTGATGCCACACCATCTAGGACGACATCTAAGGCCTGCGGCTCCACGCACTGGCGCCTGCATCCCCCGCTTTCCTCTAACAGGGAGCGTGCCTGCGCCAGCCATTCACAAATGCCTGGTGCGGACGCGCACCCTGCAAGAGGGACAGCGGAAATGCCGCTGCGGCTTGTGCATGTGCCGTTGGACCGTCAAACAAGGTAAGTGTATGGGTGACCTGGGGGGTTTCACACAGTGGAGCATCCCGATTTTGGATGCCTGGGAGGGAATCGATTGGCCCAGGAATCTTATAGATCAACGTGGGGTTTGGTCCACTTTAAGAGAGTTTGAAAATAAGAGAGCTGTCATAATGCTTTCAGCATATGGCAGACATTTGTGCTGTTAAAGTGGACCAAAACCTAGGATTTTGACTATCCTGGGTTTTGGTCCTTGCCCCCAGGGCACCCTGATCGAGGTTGCCCCGCTGTTTGATCCCCCCCAGGTCGCCAAGCTCATCTCTTCCCGGTCCAACGCTGCATGCGCGCCGCTCATCCGATCAGCGTGCTCGGATCTGCTCAAGCCACTTCGTCTAGGAGCTCTTCTAATACAGGTCTATCACTGGCGGCTGCATTCCCCTCTACTCTCTTAACAGGTAGTGTGCCCGTGCCTGCCATTCACCAATGCTTGGCGCAGGCACACACCCTGCTGAAGAAATAGTCGGGATGCGTCCGCTGCTCGCGCATGTGCCATTGGACCAGGAACGAAGGTGAATTTTTAGGTGACCTGGGGGGGTTTCACACAGCACCGATCAGGGTGCCCCGCGGGGAGGATGTGCTTGCCCTGGAGGGTTTTGGTCCTCTTTAATGACAGAAGAGCGTCAACAGAGCGTTGGCTACTTTTATGCTCTATGCACCTCGGCACTCAAGACCCTGATTTGTAAGTTTGTTGCCTTGTCACAGCAAAGGTAGGGCATCTGTGTCCTGAATGTCTTAAGTTTCTCTCTGGTTGCCGCTATGATTAGGTGCGCCAAATAATGTGTTGATGTTACAATATCACTGTTGCTGGCAGTTAGGTAAGTGTAGCTTTTTGTTTTTGAGTTTGGTAAAAAAAAACAAAATTTTAGCGTGAATTAATCTGTGCTGCTGATGGTGAATTTGTGTGACAATTGCCTCTATAATATACCCTGATGACATAGGTGCTGGTTGTGCTTTTAGATAATCATGCTGGTTGTTTATAATAATTTAATTGTGATGTATATGTTAACGTTTTCTCTTTACTTTTCCTTAGTATTTGGCGTGGCCCCAATGTGAACTGTGTTGACAGCTCAGGATACACCCCCTTACATCATGCCTCTCTAAATGGGCACAAGTGAGTGATAGATCTTTTCCTTCATCGCATAGAAACCTGTTACTTTGCGTATGTTTTGGTAATGTCAGCACTGCGGGATTAATGGGGATCTGCACACTCTCCTCCTTTCTGGGTTACTCCAATTGTAAACAAAAACAGCTGAAATTTTAGTTAAAATGTTAAAGGACGGACTTTGAGCTAAAAGTAGCATCAGTCAGTGTATGAGCTAGTTTTGGCTAGAGTTGGGAGTCAGTAAGAATGTTCTGATTCCAGCATAAAAAAGTAAATCTATTACTAATATTATATAATTAAGGGGATACAGAAGGCAAAGGTTAGACTGTTGCTACTTTTGGAACTGTCCTAAACTGTACTACTTTTTTAAATTGAAGAAGAATTGGCAGAGATATTGAGGTTTACAGCTTTGCCTTATGATTTATCTTTTGAAATGTTTGGGTGTGGCCCTTGGTGCATAATGGGTGGGGTCTGTAAGACAGGCATTCTAATCACCCTGGCTGTTCTCATTCCCTCCCAATCTCCACAGTCTGATGATGCCGAGCTTTAGACCACCAGCGTAGCCCTTATATTGGTGGCCTATGGCAAAGGACTTTAGGGGGTGGGCCATTTCTTCGCCTTGTTTCTACTTCAGAAGCAGCTGTGTTCTGACAGGAAGGGAGAGCGCAGCCAGGATGAGGTGAGCTGCTGAATGACAGTTTATGCACTTTGCTTACTAGGGGTGTCAGAAAATACTGATTCTGTTAAGTATCGCAATATTTCATTTGACAATACTGGAATCGTTTCTTTCTAGTATCGATTCTAACTTCTGGGCCGGGGCATCCTCTGATCTCCTGCCTCCCCCCTCCTCTGGCCGGCGATTACAGCATCTGTCATCAGATCGGCGAGGGACACAGGATCTGACAATCGGAGGTGAGTAAAGAAAAAAAGGGCACCCCCCCCTTCACCTGCCATCAGCAGTCCTGTAAAAAGAAATAAAACGACATTTACTCACCTTCGCGTGCGATCACTCGCGCTGAGTCTCCCTTCACCCCCCCCCCCCCTCCGAGGCTCTTCAGTCTTCAGGAGAGAGCCCAACTGGCCCTCTCCCCCACGTTTTCCCGATGGTCCCTTTGGGGGCAGGGTGGATGACGTCACCCCGGCTTCCGGCGGTTCAGCTGTCAGATACGGCGATCGCCGGCCAGAGGAGGAGAGGGGCATGGGATCCTCTGACCTCCTGCCTCCCCCCTCCAGCATCCCCCCTCCAGCATCTTTCATCGGATCGGCGAGGGACACAGGAGCTGACAATCGGAGGTGAGTAAAAAAAAAAAATTCTCTGTGTTTTTTGTTTTTTTTGTTTTTACTGTTAACCCTTTGTGAACTGGTAAGGGATCTATGTGACCCCTATACCAGTTCACAAGGCTCTGAGTCTGACAGGTCACCTGCAGCTAGCAGGTGACTTACCATTAACCCAGAGCCCCCATTACCTGCCTCCCTTAAGGCCAGGGGGGGCAGAAGAGCCCGTGGCCATAAGCTATGCCGACTTGTAGCCTGCTGTTCTACAAGCCCCCATAGCTGGTCCCGGGCTGGTTATGCTGGGTAAGGGGGACCTCACGCCATTTTATGGGGGATTTTTAAGGGTCCGGGAAGGGGGACCCTATGTCACTTTATTTTAAATGTAAAAATAAAATGTAATTTAAAAAAATCGCAATATATCGTCTTTGAGACAGATTTGGGATATATTGTATGGTCATATGTGTATCGTATAGGCAGATTCTTGCCAATTCACACCCCTATTTCCTACAGACTCCCTTTAATGAAACTTTCAAGAAGTTTAGAAATGTTAATCATAAATATATTGTTATATCCTTTCAATATAAGGCCCTTGTTTAAAACTATCAGTGTTCAGCAGCATGGAGTTAGCTAGGTAATTATAGAGAGTTCTCCAGTTTCCCCTGTACCTTATTTCAATGCATGACATGTACAGGAATTTTAACCTGCTATAAACCGCTCGCTAGAATTCCCCTGGGGCATCCCAGTAGGATGCATCCGTGTATGACCTGAGTTTAACGGTAAATGTATCTTTCCCGGTGGCTTCTGCTGCCACAGCTTCTCTGTAGCTGAGGCGTGCTCCTGCCCCCAGCTATTCAGATTGGCTGGGGGTCGGGAGTGCTTTCCATACTAAAGGGAAGCCGGAGTGCGGCCAGCAAGGCTGCTCATGTCAGCTGGCATTCTTGATATCAGGCAACTGGCAATCTCTAAAATGCCAGATTGGTGTTACCTTGCAGTTGAACCCCCCTTTTTTACCAAACCATCACTGAAGCCGCATCATTGCTTGGGTGGAGAGGGGGATTTGGGTGCACAGGGTTGCCCCCGCATAAATGTTATCTTCCTGCACTAGTGGCCTCTCATGGGGGTGTCCTTGTTACTACCACATGCCTTCTACGTTCAGTGCAATGTAGGGGCTATGCCAAGGCAGGTTCAGCTCCAGCATGCCCCCTCTAGGATTAGGCGTGTTAGGGGGTGTAAAGCTATATTGATAAAGCTATATTGATAAATGTTGCCATGTCTGCCTGCTGATGGAGTATTACATTGACCATTCTTCCTCAACTGTAAGTATGAAGATGCTGGTGCTGCATAGAAGATCTGTTGGGGACAAAAGGGGAGTATATTTTTTTCATGTTCTTGGACAGGAACTTTATTTGTTCAGAGACTGTATTCCAAAAAAAATATGCTTTTATAACCTATTTGGTTTTATGATTGGTAATTTATAAAGGAGGTGGAGTCGGAGTTGGGCTTTGAGTTGCCAACTCCACTGCCCTGAGTAGTAAAGAACTTTGTGCCCTTTACCCAATGGACAGCATCTCCACTGCAGCAGCTTGAGGGAGGATACCTAGAAAGAACGTTTTTGGCCCTTTTCTATCCCCATATGAGTGACCCCAACTGCTGCCTCATAAAAACACTAACAGGATGCAGTTTAATGTTCAATTGACAGGTGTTTGGCTCCCTGGCAGTGCAGCAGTGACCCCTGGTGCTTTCCAGCATTCAGTTACGAGCTTAATTTCCACATGAGGTGCATATGACAGTTTAGCCTATAGTGCTTTCAGATTTATTGCATTTATTATAATTGATAAGGCTGACCCTCAATGCTGGAATATGTGTATGTAAATTATCGCTGGAGAGCACCAGGAGGCACTTCTACACGGCCAGGGAGACAAACGGCTACCATTCAAACATCATACTGCTTTCTGTTAGTGTTTTTGTGAATATTGAGCAAAGGCTTTAGTAAAAAAAAAAGGAAACGCAGGCTGTTCTGGGACACTGGGCTTTGGATAGAAGGTGACGACATAAACCTCTTTACTTTATACAGGATCACTTCAACTAGAGTGTTAAATATTGTATTCTAAGTATGTCACACACCCCACTTCAAACATTAATAATTACACTAGGGTTAACGCACCGCTAGGTGGCAGCATTGCAGAGAACTTCTCCAAAAAACTTCAACAGGCCCCTCCCGGTCTATACATACCTGGTACCTCCCAAGAACCTCCCAGTGTTGTTCTCTGCAAGGTGGCGACAAGACAGAAGAAAGAAGTCTCCTGCTTGCAGGTAGCCGGGGTATCCCCCCGGCCCCCCCCCCCCCGTGGTCTATTTCTTCCCGGCTTTTGTTTGAATGTATTCTATTTAATGGCAGCCTCCCAGCTTCGGCTGTAGGCCGGGCAAAAAGGTAGCCGGCACCATTGGTGCCTAGGAGATTAGCTCCTCCGCTCGACCCTTCATTGCGGGGCATAGCGGGATTCCCGGAGTGGTGATCCGGATGTGGGATGCCCCATTTTATAGGAGTTAGTGGTCAGGTTGTGCCTTGCCCTGGGATATTGTGTCACTTTCCGGGGTGTGGGACGCGCTTGGGACGGTGACATGCTGTGCAGCAGACTGAATGGCTTTAAACGGTGACATGCTGTGTGAGTGTGCTGCTGCGCTCTACATTGTGAATCCCTTTGTGAATTTACATTGACTAACTTCACTGTATGTTTGCCTGCCTTTTTTCCCCCTGTCTGTGTGTCTTTCTCCCCTCAGGAGCCGGGAGGGGCGGGGCCTCGCGGCGCGCTGCGCCGCGGTCCCGCCGGTGGCTGAGCGCCGTACCCGGCGCTTGCAGCCTGCTTGTCCGGCTGCTCAGGGGGGACCTGTTATCAGTGTGTGGGTCTGTGTATTGCACACTGGGAGCCGGCGGGTGGCTCCGCCGGTCCCGTCATTGAGGTCTGCTCGCGGTCCCCGCCGGCAGACGCTGACGCTGCCTGGGGGCGGGGTCGCGCACGGATTGGACGCCCGGAGGGGCGGGGCCTTCTCGGCTCCCGCGCTCCCGGAGCTTCTCTCTTCCTCCCTCACTGCGTGTGTGCGGGCCGCCATCTTCTGCAGGCTGCGCGGTTTTCCTCTCCTCTCAAGGTAGGCGTTTTTGGTTTTTCTTACGATGACCCCTCGGATCCTTTCCTCCTCCTTCTCCTTCCTCCTCGCTCCGGCGCATCTTTATGGTGCTGGTTGGCATTAACCATTTCCTTTGCTCTGGTTAATGAGGGGGGGGGGTGGTGTGAGGGGGGTTTTGTATGTTATGTGGATTTTGGTTATGGTGCTGGATTGACGCCTGTCCCTCTCCCTTTGTGTTTTTCAGATCCTGGGATCCCGTCTGGCAGGGCTCTCCCGGTCATATATACCTGGCTCGTGGGGGGTGTTTTTTCTTTGCAAGATATATATATACACATATATATATATATATATATATATATATATATATATATATATATATATTTATATATATTTTTATAAGGGTTTTATGCTATTCCCCTGGGTCAGGATCTTGTGACTATCCTTAGACAAGTGTTAGGTTATTAAGGGGCATCCCGGGTCGCGTACCGCATAAATCCCTGGGTTCTGCGAATACCATAAATTTCACCACATGGAGGTTGCCACAGATACCGGGAATGGTTCTTCGGGACAATCCAAGGTGTGCGGGGGTTGTGGGACTCCGCTCCAGGGAGATGATGTCATTTTGTGTATTCCTTGTGCACAGCAGAACATTGCACGGCAGTCCAGTACTCCGGTGCCTAGCACTTCTTCGGCCGCGCCATCTCCCTCTCCCCCTCGCTTATTCCGGACCCCGTGTGACGTTGTCCTGGGCGGGGATTCGCAGTCTGATGTATGTGCCCGCTTGACCAGCCTTGAGAAGCGGTTTTCTGTTATAGCCGCTCAGAAGGTTTCAGCTAAGCGGAAGCATCTGTCTCCGCCCCCGCCGGATTCAGATGAGGAAGTGGTGGGAGATCTGGATTGGTCGGATCGTCCCCGTGAAGAAGGTGAGCTCATTGAGGAAGAAGATTCTGATGTTCAGCAGTTGCTGGATTCTGAGGGGGATCAGGCTGATGGCCTCCCTCTCGATTCCTCTACCATTCTGAGCCAGATGTTTGAGGTTTTGGATTTGGAGCCTCCGGTGGTTGCTCCTAGGCCCAAGGGTCAGCTTTTTGGGGTGTCCAAGCAGCGTCTGGAGTTTCCCAGCCAACAGCATTTTGAAGAAATTGTTTTCAAGCAATGGGAGCAACCTACTCGTCTTGTTGGGGTGCCGTCTAGCTGGGATAGGAAATATCCCTTTCTGGCGGAATTGTTGAAGCGTTGGTCTGTTCCCCCTGAGGTAGATACTCCGGTCCTGGGACTGTCCAACACGGCGGTTGTGCATTCCCCTGACACGACTTCGCTCAGGGACGGCGAGGATCGCCGGGTTGATCAGCTTGCCCGTCATGGTTTTGTATGTGCGGGTTCCGTGTTAAGGCCTGTTTGTGCCTCGGCTCTTTTGACTTTTGCTGTCAGGTCTATTGTCAGGGACTTGGGGGTGGATCTCGAGCCCACCAGTGATGAGTCCCTTGGGCTTAAGCGCTGCGATGCTTTTTTGTCTTTTATCCTGGCCGCTCAGGAGGATGCCATGTTGATGTGTGGCAGGGCTACTGCCTTGCTGGTGGCTATCCGGCGCTGTGTGTGGTTGAGACAGTGGACGACCGATTTTAATTCTAAGAGATCGCTCACGGCTCTGCCCTTTTTGGGTTTGAGGCTTTTTGGTGAGAGGCTGGATTCTGTTGCCAAGGGAGGTAAATTACCTCAGCGCAAGAAATTTCGCCGTTCCTTTCGGGGGATGGTCTCGTTCAATCCGTCCTTTCGGGGAGTCGGCGCCGGTAGAGGTGCGGGCTCCTCGGCCCCCAGGGGCGCCAGTTGGAATAGGGGCAGAGGCCGTGGCCGCCCCACTCGCGTCTGGGGTGCCAAGCCCAAGCCGGCTGCCAAGCCCACCCAGCAATGAGGGGGCGCCCTCACCCGTTCGGGTGGGGGGACGGTTGCAACTTTTCTCCCGGGTGTGGGACCAGGAGGTCCCGGACAGATGGATCCGGGAGGTGGTTTCGGCCGGTTACAAGTTGGAGTTCGAGTCCCGTCCTCCTCCAAGGTTCTTCAGGTCTCGGGTGTCTTTGGATCCTTTGGCCGCGCAGGGGCTCCTGGCGGCAGTAAGGAATCTTCTAGATTTAGCTGTCATTTGCTCGGTTCCTCCTTCAGAGGTGGGGCGCGGGTTTTACTCCAATCTCTTCACGGTCCCCAAAAAGGACGGGTCCTTCCGTCCTATTCTGGATTTGAAGTTTCTCAACAGGTTTATTCGTCCTCGGAAGTTTCGCATGGAAACCCTGCGGTCTGCGATCGGTTCGCTTCGGCAGGGGGACTTTATGACGTCCATAGACATCAAGGATGCGTACCTGCACGTGCCGATCTTTCCGGCTCATCAGCGGTTCCTCCGTTTCGTGGTGGGGGATCGGCATTTTCAGTTTGTGGCTCTTCCTTTCGGCCTCACCTCTGCTCCGAGAGTGTTCACCAAGGTGTTGGCGGGGGTGATGGCCCTGCTCAGAGCTCAGGGGATTCGCATTGTGCCTTACCTGGACGATCTTCTCATCATGGCTCCTTCCTTCAGTCAAGCAGAGGGGGACACCAGCACTGTGGTGTCTATGTTGGAGAGGTTCGGCTGGGTGATCAATTACCCCAAGTCCTCGCTGGTTCCGGCCAGGGTGGTGACTTTTCTGGGGATGTCGTTGGACTCCTGCCAGCACAGAGTGTTTCTTCCTCAGGCCAAGGTTCTGATGATTCAGGAATTGGTCCAGCTGCTCTTCTCCCATCCTCATCCGTCCATTCGTCTGGGGATGAGACTGGTGGGGTTGATGGTGGCCTCGTTCGAGGCAGTTCCCTTTGCTCAGTTTCATACGAGGACTCTTCAACTTCATCTTTTGGCGTCTTGGAACCGGTGTCCGGGGTCGTTGGATCGGTCCTTCCGGTTGTCCCCTCGGGTTCGGCAGTCCCTTCTGTGGTGGTTGGTCTCGGACAACCTTCTGAAGGGCAGGTCGTTTCTGACTCCACTTTGGGAAACTGTCACCACGGATGCCAGTTTGTCAGGCTGGGGAGGTTATTGGAAGGATCTTCGGTTTCAGGGGCAGTGGGACCCTCAGGAGGCCCACTTGCCCATCAATGTTCTGGAGTTGCGAGCCATCAGGTTGGTTCTGTCTCACTTGACGCATCATTTACAAGGTCTGCCGGTTCAGGTTCGCTCAGACAATCAGACGGCGGTTGCTTACATCAATCACCAAGGAGGGACTCGCAGTCTGGGTGCCCACAGGGAAGTGTCTCTGATTTTGGTCTGGGCGGAGACTCATGTCCCTTGCATCTCGGCAGTTTACATTCCGGGAGTGGAAAACACAGAGGCGGATTTTCTGAGCCGGTGTGCGTCTTGTCGGGGGGAGTGGTCTCTCCATCCCCAGGTGTTTCGGTCACTTTGTCTCCGGTGGGGGACACCGGAGGTGGATCTGTTTGCCTCTCGTCACAATCACAAGCTTCCGTCCTTTGTGTCTCTGTCCCGGGACCCTCTGGCTCTGGCGGTGGATGCCATGACCCTGAGCTGGAGGGACCTGGGGTTTCTTTATCTGTTTCCTCCGATTCCCATGCTAGGCAGGGTTCTGCGAAAGTTGGTTCTGGAAGGAGTTCCCGCCATTCTCGTGGCTCCAAGGTGGCCAAGGCGGGTATGGTTCGCGGACATCGTTCGTCTGGCCGTGGATCAGTTCGATCTGCCTCTTCGGCCAGATCTTCTCACTCAGGGTCAACTCTGTTACCCCAGTTTACAAACGCTGGCTTTGACGGCTTGGCTGCTGAAACCTCCATCTTAAAGGAGGAGGGTCTTTCGGATGCGGTCATTCAGACTCTTATTAGTGCTAGGAAGAGATCTTCTTCTTCCATCTATTACAGGTATTGGAGATCTTATATTGATTGGTGTGAGGCTAGGTCTTTGCCCTGCCGGGTCTTTGCTGTGTCTAGGATTTTGGAGTTCCTTCAGGCGGGGCTGGACTCCGGTCTTCAGCTGAGTACCTTGAAGGGGCAGGTTTCTGCTTTGTCAATTTTTTTCCAGAAATCTTTTGCTAGTCATTCCTTGGTCAAGACTTTTTTCCAGGGGGTTTCGCATGTGCGGCCTCCCAGGAAGCCTTTGCTCCCAGTCTGGGATTTGAATTTGGTTCTTTCCGCTCTTAAGGCTCCTCCTTTTGAGCCTTTGCGGGATGTCCCTTTGTCCGTTCTTACTCAGAAGGTTGCTTTTTTGGTGGCCATCACTTCGGTTCGGCGTGTTTCAGAGCTGGCAGCTTTGTCTATTCAGGCTCCTTATTTTGAGGATCATCAGGACAAAGTGGTTTTTCGTTACAAGTCAGATTTTCTCCCTAAGGTGGTCTCTGCGTTTCATCTTAACCAGGACATTGTTCTTCCTTCTTTGTGTCCTAAGCCTAAGAATGCCAAGGAGAGTGCCTTGCACTGCCTGGATGTTGTACGTTGTGTCAGGTATTATCTACGTGCTACGTCTTCTTTTCGCAAGACTGATGCCTTTTTTGTTGTGCCCTGTGGGCCTAGGAAGGGTTTGGCTCCGGCCAAGTCCTCCATTAGCGTTAGGCCATTGTTGGTGCTTATTCGGCTAAGGGGAAGGCTCCTCCTTTCCGAGTTACTGCTCATTCTACTCGTGCGGTTGGTGCTTCCTGGGCTTTTCAGCACCAGGCTTCGGTTGAACAAGTGTGTAAGGCTGCAACTTGGTCTTCTGTTCATACTTTTTCTAAGTTCTATAAGGTTGATGTGCGGGCTTCAGCGGATGCTGTTTTTGGCCGCAAGGTTTTGCAGGCTGCAGTGGTCTGAGTTTTTTCTGCGTTATTGCCTGATTCGGATACCCACCCTTTTCTGGACACTGCTGTTGGATGTCCCTAGTGTAATTATTAATGTTTGAAGTGGGGTGTGTGACATACTTAGAATAATACCATTTTGTGAATACTCACCTGTAAAATGGGTATTATAAGTATGTCACACACCCCACTTCACCCGCCCTTTTTGGTATCCTGGCTCTCTATTTGGTGAAGTTTGGTTCTTTACGTTGAGGGTTACATTGTTTGGTTCTGGTACCTTGTCTTACTGCTGTTCTAATACTGGGAGGTTCTTGGGAGGTACCAGGTATGTATAGACCGGGAGGGGCCTGTTGAAGTTTTTTGGAGAAGTTCTCTGCAATGCTGCCACCTAGCGGTGCGTTAACCCTAGTGTAATTCTTAATGTTTGAAGTGGGGTGTGTGACATACTTATAATACCCATTTTACAGGTGAGTATTCACAAAATGGTATTTTTTTCCCAAGTATACAGCACGTCCTGTTCCCGATATTCTTTACACATGGGTTATCCGCCACAAGGTGGCGCTGGACTGCAAAAAAAGACTTGTGGCCCCTCCCGGCCCCATATAAAGCCAGGAACCTCCCACAAATTCCCAGTGTTACGAAGCAGTAGACAAGAAGCCGGGAGAACAATAACAAAAGAACCCAAATGAAAATGTAAACAATCACCTTACAGAGGTAACCAAGAATAATAACAAGGGAGGGGTGGAACAGGACGTGCTGTATACTTATAAAACCAATTCTACAGGTGAGTACTCACAGAATTTTATTTTTCCAAGTATACAGCACGTCCTTTTCCCGATATTCCTTACACATGGGACATCCAATAGCAGTGTCCGTAAGGTAGGGAGGGATCCCTAAAAAGTAACAGCGAGCAGTTTAAACCACTGCCGCCTGCAGAACTTTGCGGCCAAAAGCAGCATCAGCTGAGGCCCTAACATCAACCTTGTAAAACTTAGAAAAAGTGTGAACAGAAGACCAAGTAGCGGCCTTGCAAACTTGTTCAACAGAAGCTTGGTGCTGAAAAGCCCAAGAGGCACCAATAGCACAAGTAGAATAAGCAGTAAGGTGGAAGGGAGGCTCCTTCCCCTTAGCCGAATAAGCTTGTACCACCGCCTGACGGATCCACTTACTGATAGTGGACTTAGCCGGAGGCACACCCTTCCTAGGTCCAGAAGGGAGAACAAAAAGAGCATCAGTCTTCCTGAAGGATTCAGTAGCTACCAGACAAAACTTCAAAGTCCTGACCACATCCAGAGAGTGTAAAACCCTCTCCTTAGAATTACTAGGATTAGGACACAGAGAAGGAAAAACAATGTCCTGATTGAGATGAAATGCAGACACAACCTTAGGCAGAAAATCTGGCTTAAACCAAAACACCACCTTGTCCTGGTGTCGCTCAAAATAAGGAGGTTTGATGGAAAGCACTGCCAACTCAGAAACACGCCTAACAGAAGTGATAGCCACCAAAAAGGCTACCTTAAGAGTCAAAACGGACAAAGGAGCCCCACGCAGAGGCTCAAAAGGAGGACCCTGCAAGGCAGATAAGACCAAATTCAAATCCCAGACTAGTAACATAGGCTTACGAGGAGGGCGCACGTGAGTAACCCCCTGGAAGAAAGTCTTAACCAAACGATGGTTGGCAAAGGATCTTTAGAAGAAAATGGGCAAAGCCGAAACATGACCTTTGAGAGTACTAAGTTGAAGACCCAAGTCCAAACCATGTTGCAGGAATTCCAGGATCCTGGGAACAGAAAACACCCGACAGGGAAGAGACTTAGACTCACACCAGGCAATGTAAGCATGCCATACCCTATAGTAAAGGACGAGGACTTCTTCCTAGCCCTAATCATGGTATTAACCACAGAGGCAGGCAGCCCTTTATCCATTAAGATGGAGGTTTCAGCAGCCAGGCCGTCAAAGCCAGCGTTTGTAAATTGGGATGGCGTAGCTGCCCCTGAGTGAGCAGGTCTGGATCCTTGGGCAGGGCGTATTGATCTACAGCCAACTGCACGATGTCTGCGAACCACACCCTTCTTGGCCAACAGGGGGCCACCAGAATGGTTGGCACTCCTTCCTGGGATATCTTGCGCAGCACCCTGCCCAGTAGAGGAAACGGAGGGAATACATAGAGGAGCTGAAAGCTCTCCCAAGACATTGCCAGTGCATCCGTGGCGAAGGCCAGAGGATCCTGGGACAGAGAGACAAAGACTGGAAGCTTGTGATTGTGACGGGACGCAAACAGATCCACATCCAGCTGACCCCAGCGGTGACACAGGGAGTGAAACACCCTGCTGCTAAGGGACCATTCTCCCATCCTCTGGGATGTACACTGCCGAGATGCAGGGAACATTCTCCTCCGTCCAGGACAGTATCAGGGACACTTCCTTGAGGGCCCTCTTGCTCTGGGTCCCTCCTTGATGATTGATGTAGGCAACCGCTGTCTGGTTGTCCGAGCGGATCTGAACAGCCCGACCCCGAAGGTGCGGAGTCAATTGGGCAAGAACCAGCCTTACCACCCTCAGTTCCAGAACGTTGATAGGAGTGTGGGCCTCCTGAGGACCCCCCTACCCTGGAATTTCAAGGACTTCCAGAAGCCCCCCCAACCTGTCAGACTGGCATCTGTGGTGACAGTTTCCCAGCAAGGGGACAGAAAGGTTCTGCCCACCAAGAGGTTCCTGGAGTCCAGCCACCACGAGAGGGACCTCCTGGCAAGAGGTGACAGCACAAACACCTGATCCAGGGACCGAGGGTCCCGATCCCACACTGATAAGAGATGAAGCTGAAGGTCTCATGTGAAACTGAGCATAAGGTACTGCTTCGAAGCAAGACACCATCAGGCCCACCAGCTGCATCCCCTGCTGCATGGAGGGATAATGACAAGGCTCTCCACCTTCTGCTGTGGGAGAAAAACCTTGACCTGAGATGTATCCAGAGTCATGCCCAGAAAGGACCTCACCAGTGATGGGGACAGAGAAGACTTGGGGTGGTTGATCACCCAGCCGAAGGACTCGAGTGTCACCACCATCTGGGTATCCAGCTCGGCCTGATGGAAGGACTGTGACGTAATCAGAATGTCGTCCAAATGAGGAAGGATGCGAATGCCCTGAGACCTTAACAGAGCCATCACACCCTGGGAGCCAAGGTGATGCCGAAAGGTAAGGCCACAAATTGGTAGTGATGATCCTCCAGCGCGAACCTGAGAAATTTCTGATGACCTGGGAAGATTGTTACATGAAGGTAAGCATCCTTGATGTCTACAGAGGTCACGAAGTCGCCTGGGCGCAGGGCACCGACCGCAGAGCGCAGAGTCTCCATGCGAAAATGTTTGAACCTGACAAACTTGTTGAGACGTTTCAAATCCAGGATGGGCCTGAGGGACCCATCCTTTTTGGGTACTGTGAATAGGTTGGAGTAGAAGCCCCTGCCCCTTTCCCTGAAAGGCACTGGACAGATAACTCCCAAATCCAGAAGATTTTGGACCGCAAGGCGCAGACCTTGAGCTGACAAGGAGTTTAGAGCCATTCGGGATCTGATGAATCTTGGGGGCGGCCAGGCTGCAAACTCTATCTTGTATCCGGAGGATACAACCTCCTGAATCCACCGGTCTGAGATGCGCAGCCTCCAGACATGAGCAAAGAGCCGAAGCCGCCCCCCCACCTGGATGGGTGAGGGCGCCTCCTCATGCCTGAGGGGGCTTGGGGGAGGATTTGGACTTGGGGCCCCACAAGAGACCGGGACGTCCACGTCCTCTACCCCGGCCCCAAGTGTCTCTACATGGCCCTCGAATGGAGCACCCCGTCCCGCCCTAGCAGCACAGAAGGAGGGGAGTGCAGAGCTAGCCCCCCGAAAGGACAGCGGCTGTTTTCTGCGTTGAGGCAGCCTACCATCCCTGGCAAACAGATCCAAACGCTCTCCAAAGAGCCGCAGCCCCATAAAAGGGAACCCAGTGAGGGCCTTCTTAGCAGCATTATCCGCCGCTCACTGGCGCAGCCAAACAGAACGGCGGATAGCCACCAGTAGGGCCAAAGTCCTACCACACATCCTGACCGCGTCATCCATAGCAGAGAGAATGAAAGCCACAAAGTCATAGCAAAGCAGGAGGGATCTATATTTCTCTCCCCTATTGGCTGCCGTGGTGTTACCCAGAATAGACTTCAGTAGCCCCTTAACAGCAAAGGCAAAGGCATGACAAGCCAGCTGATTCACACTTCGGTCCTCAGCATCCCTCAGGGTAGAAGTATCGGGAATGCATGACCGAGGTATTGGACAACCCGAGGACGAGGCGCATCCACCTCAGGGGGAAATAACCAGCGCTTAACCACATCAGCAGGGAATGGGTACTTCCTGTCCCAGCTCTTGGGCACCGCGGGCAATCTCCTAGGGCGTTACCACTCCTTGAGCACCAAATTATTTAAAAAATGATTTTCCAAGTATACAGCACGTCCTGTTCCAGTAATTCCTTATGTCTGGGTTATTCTGCCACAAGGTGGTGCAGTGGACTGCAGAAAGACTTGTGGCCACTCCCGGCCCCATAAATAGCCAAGTACCTCCCACCAATTTCCAGTGTTTATCTGCAGCCTGGACTGCGAAGATAGAAGATGGCTTTCTACTGCGCAGGGAGTGGGGCTTTTCAAGCCTAGGGCCCTGCAGGCTTATTTCCACCCGTTCTGGACCCACTGCCTCCCAGCCTCGGCTGACGGTTCGGGTGAAGGTAGGACAGCACTAAGGTCAGGTGCTGAAGGAGCTCGACCCTGTACCAAAGGGTAGCCAGCGACAGGCTTTCTATGGTGAGCCTCATTGGGATGCCCCAGCCTCAATCCTTGGGTCTTGATTCCCTTTACCCTTCTCCCCTCCCCTCTAGAAGGTTGGGCGCGACCCCTTGTTGTGGCCCGCTTGGTGGGCAGAGGGCGCCCGGGGGTCTTTATTTGTGTGCTTTGTGTGTTTTTTTTAGTGTTGTGCGGACCATTGTACGGCGCTCCGCGGTGGTTGGGGCTATGTATTTTTTAGGTTACTGTCATGGCGCCGGCGACTCACATGATCACAGTTTCGCACTCTTCGGGGGGCGGGAACCGCTGTTTCACGCGTTTTGCGTCATACTCTTGCGGTCCGCCCCTCTCGGTACTGCTGCCGGCGCTATTTTGTGGCCTCATCCTTGCGGTGCTGCGACGAGGTCTGGTCTCTGCGCGATCTGTCCGATTGGTCCGTAAGTTCCTTACTGGGGTTTTTGTTATATTGCTTTACTATGTATATGCTGGGGATGTTTATTGTGTGCTTATTGTGTCTTGCAGGCGGGTCACCTCTGACTGTGGTTCTCCCGGCCCTGCCCCTTACCATTCTCCCACCTTCCCTAGGGGGCTTTGGGGGGGCATCCCAAAAAGGGTGGCTATTTCTAGCTGTGTCCCTGTACTGGCTGTTACGCCTGTATCTAAATCACCATATGGAGGCTTCCGGGGACGATGTGCTTGGGGTTCCTTCGGGACAAGCCCAGCGTGTTGCGTGTTAGTGACGGTGTCAGGGTGTGTTTGACCTGTGCCCAACATGTACTTGCGCTGCAGCCTGGGTCGTCTGCTACGGGTCCCGTTGCTGTGTCCCTTTCTGCCTCTGCTACCCCCCCCCCCCTGCATCTGACTCCCAGTGAGGGGCACATTGGCGGGGAGTCTCATTATGACTTGGCTTCATGGGTGGCCAGCATTGAAAAGCATATGGCTGGGTCAGCCCCGCGTAAGGCTTCTGTTAAGAAGCGGCATTTATCTCCCGCTGCTTCCCTCTTCCCTGTGGAAGATGAGGGACTTTACTCATTTTCTGGCTTTTACCCCCTCGAGGAGGGGAAATTATTCTCTGATTCAGAATCCTCTGAGGAACAGTCTAAGTTATATGGTGGTACTGGGTCTCCCTTTGGAGAAGACCCATGGTCCTCAGATGACAATGACAGGTTATTGACTCACATTTTTGAAGTGCTTTGTATTTCCCCTCCTGCCATGGCTCCGCAGCAGCAGGGTGAGCTTTTCCATTCTGTTAAACCACGCTTGGAGTTCCCTGAGCAGAATCACTTTAGTAATCTGGTGCTCAAAGAGTGGGAACGCCCTAGTAAGCTACCTGGGGTGCCCAAGAGTTGGGACAGGAGGTATCCCTTTCCCGCTGATGTGATTAAGCGTTGGTCATGTCCTCCCGAGGTGGACGCGCCCGTCCTAGGGTTGTCATGCATTCACCTGACACTACTACCCTGCGGGATGGTGAGGACCGGTGCTTGGACCAGCTGTCCTGTCATGCTTTTGCCTGTGTGGGGACTGCACTGCGCCCGGTTTGTGCCTCTGCCATAACGGCTATTGCTATTAAAGGGTTGCTTAAGTGTCTCATAGATGGGGCCTCTGATGATGCGGGAGGTGAGGATTATAGATCTCTCCTACTTTGCTATGAATTTGTTGCATATATCCTTTCAGCCATGGATGATTCCATTAGAATGTGTGGTAGGACTTCTGCCCTGTTGGTGGCTATACAACGTTCTGTCTGGCTACGTCAGTGGGTGGCTGATAATGCTGCTAAAAAGGCCCTCACTGGTTTTCTCTTTAAGGGGCTGCGGCTCTTTGGTGAACGCTTGGACCTACTTGCCAGGGGTGGTAGGCTGCCTCAACGTAGGAGGCCGTCTCGGCCCTTTCGGGGGACCGGTGCTTCTCTCCCCTCCTTCCCCGCTTCCAGGGCTGGTCGAGGAGTTTCCTTTGTTGGGGCAGGGGTAGAGGACGTCCCGGGCTCTCATGGGGTCCCAAGCCCAAATCCTCCCCCAAGCCCCCTCAGGCATGAGGAGGCGCCCTCATCCATCCGGGTGGGGGGACGGCTTCGGCTCTTTGCTCACGTCTGGAGGCTACGTGTAGCAGACAGATGGATTCAGGAGGTGGTGTCCTCTGGATACAAGATAGTTTGCAGCCTGGCCGCCCCCAAGATTTATCGGATCCCGGATGGCTCAAAACCCCCTGTCAGCTCAGGGATTGCGGCTTGTGTGCCGAAACCTTTTGGAGTTGGGGGTCATCTGCCCTGTGCCTCTCGGGGAAAGGGGCAGAGGCTTCTACTCCAATCTATTCACTGTTCCCAAAAAGGATGGGTCCCTCAGACCCATCTTGGATTTAGAGCGCCTCAACAGGTTTGTCAGATTCAAGCATTTTCGCATGAAGACCCTACGCTCAGCAGTCGCTACTCTGCGCCCGGGCGACTTCATGACATCCGTAGACATCAAGGACGCTTACCTTCATGTACCAATCTTCCCAGGTCATCAGAAATTTCTCAGGTTTGCTCTGGAGGCTCAGCACTACCAATTTGTGGCCTTACCTTTCGATATCACCTCAGCTCACAGGGTATTCACCAAGGTGCTGGCGGGTGTGATGGCTCTGTTGAGATCTCAGGGCATTCGCATCCTTATTTGGACTACATTCTGATCTCGTCTCAGTCCTTCCATCAGGCAGAACTGGATACCCAGATGGTGGTGTCCACTGTCCACACTAGAGTCCTTCGGCTGGGTGATCAACCATCCCAAGTCTTTTCTGTCCCCGTCACTGGTGAGGTCCTTTCTGGGCATGACTCTTCTGGGCATGGATACATCTCAGGTCAAGGTTTTTCTCCCTCAGCAGAAGGTGGAGAGTCTTCAAGCGCAGGCCAAGTTTCTTCTTTCTTGTCCTCATCCCTCCATCTGGCAGGGGATGCAACTGGTGGGCCTGATGGTGTCTTGCTTCGAGGCGGTACCCTATGCTCAGTTTCACATGAGACCTCTTCAGCTACTCCTCTTATCAGTGTGGGATCGGGACCCTGTGTCCTTGGATCAGGTATTTGTTCTGTCCCCTCTGGCCAGACGGTCCCTCTCGTGGTGGCTGGACTCAAGGAACCTCTTGGTGGACAGGACCTTTCTGTCCCCTTGCTGGGAGACTGTCACCACAGATGCCAGTCTGACAGGTTGGGGGGGCTTCTGGAAGTCCTTGAAATTCCAGGGTCAGTGGGGTCCCCAGGAGGCCCATACTCCTATCAACATTCTGGAACTGAGGGCGGTAAGGTTGGTTCTTTCCCAATTGACCCCACACCTTTGGGGTTGGGCTGTTCAGATCCGCTCGGACCAGACGGCGGCTGCGTACATCAATCATCAGTGAGGGACTCGGAGCAAGCGAGCCCTCAAGGAAGTGTCTCTGTTACTGGCTTGGGCGGAGGAGAATGTCCCCTGTATATCGGCAGTTTACATCCCGGGGGTGGAAAACATGGAGGCAGACTCCCTGAGCAGGGGGATGTCTCGGCTGGGGGAGTGGTCCCTCGGCAACAGGGTGTTTCGCTCCCTGTGCCGTCGCTGGGGTCTGCCGGATGTGGATCTGTTTGCGCCCTGTCACAATCACAAGCTTCCATTCTTTGTCTCTCTGTCTCAGGACCCTCTGGCCCTCGCCATGGATGCGCTAGCAATGCCTTGGAAGGGGTTTCGGCTCCTCTGTGTTCCCTCTGTTGGGCAGGGTGCTGCGCAAGATAGCCCAGGAGGGGGTGCCAGCCATTCTGGTGGCCCCCTGTTGGCCAAGAAGGGTGTGGTTCGCAGACATCTTACAATTGGCAGTAGATCAGTACGTCCTGCCCAAGGATCCAGACCTGCTCACTCAGGGACAGCTGTGCCATTCCAGTTTACAAACGCTGGCTTTGACGGCTTGGCTGTTGAAACCTCCATCTTGATGGAAAGGGGTTGCCTGCCTCTGTTGTTGATACCATGATTAGGGCTAGGAAGAAGTCCTCGTCCTTTTATCTACTACAAGGTCTGGCATGCTTATATTGCCTGGTGTGAGTCCAAATCTCTTCCCTGTCGGGTGTTTTCTGTTCCCAGAATTTTGGAATTCTTGCAACATGATTTGGATTTGGGCCTTCAACTTAGTACCCTCAAAGGTCATGTTTCAGCTTTGGCAATTTTCTTCCAAAAATCTTTTGCCAGTCACCGTTTGGTTAAGACTTTTTTCCAGGGGGTTTCTCATGAGCGTCCGCCACGTAAACCTATATTACCAGTTTGGGACTTAAATCTGGTGTTATCTGCCTTGCAGGGTCGTCCTTTTGAGCCTCTCCGTGAGGCTGCTTTGCCCATTTTGACTCTCAAGGTAGCCTTTTTGGTGGCTATTACTTCTGTCAGGTGTGTTTCTGAGTTGGCGGCGCTTTCCATCAAACCTCCTTATTTTGAGTGACACCAGGACAAGGTGGTGGTTCGTTTTAAACCAGATTTCTTGCCTAAGGTTTTGTCTGCTTTTCATGTCAATCAGGACATTGTCTTGCCTTCCTTGTGTCCTAATCCTGCTAATTCCAAAGAGAGGACTCTGCATTCTTTGGATGTGGTCAGGGTTCTGAAATTTTACTTGGTAGCTACTGAATCTTTCAGGAAGACTGATGCTCTTTTTGTTCTTCCTTCTGGTCCTAGGAAGGGTTTGCCTCCGGCTAAGTCCACTATCAGCAAGTGGATTCGTCAGGCGGTGGTGCAAGCCTGTTCTGCTAAGGGGAAGGAACCTCCCTTCCTCCTTACTGCTCATTCCACTCGTGCTATTGGTGCCTCTTGGGCCTTTTAGCACCAGGCTTCTGTTTAACAAGTTTGTAAGGCCGCAACCTGGTCTTCTGTTCATACTTTTTCCAAGTTTTAGAAGGTTGATGTTAGGGCCTCAGCTGACGCTGCTTTTGGCCGCAAAGTTCTTCAGGCGGCAGTGGTTTAAACTGCACGCTTTTGCTCTTTGGGGATCCCACCCTACCTTACGGACACTGCTTTTGGATGTCCCAGACTTAAGGGATTACTGGAACAGGATGTGCTGTATACTTGGAAAAACACAATTCTGTGAGTACTCACCTGTAGAATTGATTTTATAGTATACAGCACATCCTGTTCCACCCCTCCCTTGTTATCATTTTTCCTGGTTACCTCTGTATGGTGATTGTTCAAGTTTGTTTTGGGTTCTTATCCATTTTTTTTTATTCTCCCGGCTTCTTGTATAACTGCTTGTCAACACTGGAAATTGGTGGGAGGTACTTGGCTATTTATGGGGCCGGGAGTGGCCACAAGTCTTTCTGCAGTCCACTGCGCCACCTTGTGGCCGAATAACCCAGACGTAAGGAATTGGTGGACGTGCTGTATACTATAAACTCAATTCTACAGGTGAGTACTCGAGTACTACAGAGTGAGTACTCACAGAATTGTATTTTTGCTCAGTTAACTCCAAGCGTTGTTTCACAGTGTAAAAAAGCTCACCCTGTTGCCTTTTAGCTGCCACAGGAGGGGCAATACACAAAACATCAAAAATATGGCCCAAAAACCTATCGGTGTCCTCAGGAGACCACGGATCCTCTCCCGAAGAAGACCCAGTACCGCCATAAGCCTCCTGCTGGTCCCCAGAAGAATCAGAATCAGAGAAGAGTTCCCCCTCTTCTAGGGGGTAATGACCAGACAGAGTGTAATGTCCCTCATCCTCAACAGGAAAAAGGGAAACAGCGGGGGTTAGGTGCGCTTATTGCCAGAAGCCTTGCGGGGGACAGGCCCCGTAATGTGTCTCTCCAGGCTGGCCACCCGCGTAGCCAAATCATAATGGGATTCCCCGCTAGCATGTCCCTCGCTGGGGGTCAGAGGCAGGGGCGGGGGGGTAGGTGATGCAAAAGGGGGTGCAGAGCTGGGAAGCAAGAGAGGCAACCCAGACTGCAGTGCAAGTACCTTCTGGGCGCAGGGCATACATACCCTAACATCGTCGCTGTCAGGGGATACCCCACACATAACACACAGCTGGGCTTGTCCCGAAGGAGCCCCAAGCACATTAGTGGACGTGCTGTATACGTATAAAACCAATTCTACAGGTGAGTTCTCACAGAATTGTATTTTCATGTCAATTAGCAGTGTCAGTACAATACAATAATTACCTGTAGAAGGCCCTCTTGGGCATCTAACATTGTCCTCTTTGCATGCCAACAGGGAGGTTGTGGAGGTTCTTTTGAGGAATGAGGCTGTAACAAACATTGCTGATTGTAAAGGATGCTTCCCCTTGCATCTAGCAGCCTGGAAGGGAGATGCTCAAATTGTGCGTTTGCTAATTCGTCATGGCCCATCACACGCAAAAGTCAATGAACAGGTATGTTTGTAAAGTGCATTTATCACTATTATAATTTTTGAAGTGACACCATTTATTCCATTATAATCTGCAATTAAAACAATGGCACTATATGTTTTTTTAAGTGAGCTAGTGATCTCCAAATAGTTGAGTTGCTTTTGTATCAGAACTGTGCCAATCATATTCTGTTATGTCTGGATCAAGGTTTTTACCTGACATCTCCCTCCATGTCACAGAAAACTGCCAGGCTGAAGATTAATATGGACCAAAACCTGGGATTTTCACTAACCCGGGGTTTGGATGCCCCGTTGTGTGAAACTCCGCAGTTCGCCTAGTTTTTATGCTGCACATGTGCCGTGGTCTCATTGTAAAGGTAAGAAAACCGGGCAAACAGCGGGGTTTCACATTGCTAATCAGAATGCCCTAAGGACAGGGAATCAGCCAGTCTTGGAGTATCTTAGAATCCAGGGACGGTTTTGGTCCATTTTAATAAGTTTTAACATTTCCTACAGGGTTCCCTATAATACTGTACCTCAATCTACCACTGGCTGGCAACACTGTACCTCAACTCAAAGGCATCACAGTTCATCTGGTCTGCCAGCTAGGGAAAAAGCCAAGACACCTCCATCGAGGAGTCTGGTAGGAGCATGTCCATCTAAAGGGTCTCAGGTGCCCATGTCTTTATGCTTTTTGCATGTCAGCCTAAACTCATCTATTCTTCTGCTGCTTGCTTCCTATTATTTTTAATCATCATCTTTTAAGCGGTGCTGACAAATGAAATATTGCAACTACATTTGTAAACAAGTGCACTTAGGATGGTTATTCCCTAGTGTTCTAGAAAGATGTTGTGGGGTCAAGGTGGACAAATAATACATAATAAGTTTTCCCTCTTCTTGTTTCTCGTCATAGAGATATAAAGTGAGCTTTAACTTTGCACATCCCTGCACACCCTTAGATTTTTATGGGAGCCAGAATTTCCTGGGGGCCCCTAAGTACAGTTATGCCCTTTTATGGCCTTTTTGCACTGATGCTTTCTAAATGGCTTTTTTCTATTTGACTTAAAGGGCAAGTATATTTTTTGTGTGCCAAAAGGATGTGCTCAAAGTTCTGATCTAGAATTTTTTTTTCCCCCCTATGTTAGCAAATGTGTGTTTTACGGAAGAAGTTTTCACTACTTGCAATTGGTTACTATTGGCAATGTACACCATGTCTGTACACCAATAAAAGAAGTGAGTCCTATACACACAGAACACTGCTGCTATGGCCATTGGCATTGGAGCTCACATAACCTTACACATGCTCAAGTAGCAGTGTTCTGTGCAACTAGCTGCAATCTGTCGCTATTGGCGTACACCAAGTCTGCACTTGGTGTATATTGCCAATGGCAACAGACTGATAATAGTGAAAACTGCTTCCATAAAACATACACTTTCTAAAATTAGAAACAATTAACAAATGCTCAAACAGCTCAGCCCCTTTAAGAAATTATTACACTTTTAAAAATTCAGTCTAAAGTGGACTTACTCTTTAACTTGTGGGTAAGGAGATGAGATTTAAAGCCTAATTCCACTTTGATGGCATTTACATTGTTGTGTGCCGAAAAAATGTCCTGAGCTTATCTGTTTTTTTTTCTTTCTTTTATTTGTTTGCAACTTTGTGTTACAGAAGAAAAACGTTTTTCCTAGCAACAATGTGTGTGTTAGCAACATACGCCAAAGTGGCATGTTTATTGTACAGAACAGACTTTGGTTTCGTAATCATCTGAATGGCTATGGGAGAGATGACCGGTTTAACCCCCATCTTGCTTTAATTCAACATCCAACAAGGGGGTCACAGTCTTGTGTTCTAGTAGCAAAGTAGCTAAAGGGTCATTGGCAGCATTCTAGCATTCTCAACTGGGGAGGTTATTACTGGTGCCTGATTTTGCCAAAGCTGCTGATGACATCACTTGTTACAGTGGAATGATTTTTGGGACTTGTAGCCAGAAACCTTACTAATGGGCTTTATTTATGGGCAAGAAAGCCACTTCCATTTGGAAACACAGAGCCCCAGGAATATAGGAAACTTGGAACTCACAGGTATGGGGGGCACAATCTTAACACAAATGTTTTTTACATTCCAAAAGGGAAAAACAATAAAACAGAGGACCATATATCTGACAAAAATTGAGTTTTCCTTTAACAAAAGGTGTAAGGTGTGCTGTCCCCACTTATGGGACTACCAGTCTGGAACACCAAGCATAGACACTTGTAATACTCATGGTTCAGAAACCACACACCTGGCTTTTGGTTTGGTGCTCTGCCATGCTCCCAAAATGTTGGCACTCCTAGAAGAGCAAGTGTAGGATGTTGATTGGCCCCAAACTTGTCTTCCCCTCTGGTCCTTAAGAGATGTAGTTGATTGAAAAATAACTTGCCCCACTATTGGAAATTGACCTTCCCACTATAACCGAAGCACTATATGCAGAATTGCTTGCAAGGCAAACCCTAGTGTGAAAGCAGTCTTGTAGAGAAAGCCTGTGTAATCCAGCTTTGCATTTCAATCTGTTTTCCTTTGCAGGGCTTTGCCAAACTAGGTGCCTGGGGGGCACTGAATGGAATGCACGGCTTCAGGTTTGGAGTGTTTAGAATCTAGAGTCTTTCCCTAAAGTGTCAGCTGAATAATATTGAAGGGCAAACTGCAGTGCCTGTCATCCAAGAGTTTGCAGGCAATGGATTAGCATTATAAAGAAAGCAGACAGGCATCTTCTAGGTACTTGGCTTAACTTCTTGTACAATATTGGGAGACAATATTTTTTTCCCTTTCAGTTAATTTTGGGACACAAGTACTCATGGGCTAAACCTTACCAGTCAACTAGGATGGATCAAAATACTGTTAACGAATGCTTAGACTTCCTTTTAAAGGTGATGGAATTGGTCCCTTATGTCTGTTAGCTGGTGCTTCTTTTTGGCTGTTTCTGGTTAGTTAATGCATTTGTGTTATATTGTTGTGGTTGACGCCAACACTGATATGGAGCGCTTAGGGATTTCCAATGTGCCTGTGTTCCACAGTGGGTTGAAAGAGAATACATAATTTGTGTACTTATCGTACAACTTCTTTTATTGATCTGTATTATAGAACACTGCTCCAACCCTTTGTTACAACTATGTGATTGCTGTTGACGACTTGACTAGATTAAGGGTTTGCCAATTTTTAGGTTTTTATCTTGGGTTTAAGAAATGTTGTTCCTCACAGCAGCATGTTCCCATACTGCTTGCTACCACTGGTGGGGGTGGGGAGTTTTATTTGTTTGTAGCCATGCCTGTGTTACAGAATGCATATCAAGTAAAATGTTGTAGTGAGTACAACTACAATTATCATATTTCCAGTTTGCTGTAATTGCAGTTGGCAGAAAGTTACTCTGGGGGGTAAGGCCAGCATTCCATATTTGGCAAGCTAGAAGGTGGGTTGCCCCTTTTTAAGGATCAGCTGGTAAAATCTGTCCACCTCCTTGATGAGCCCTTACATCTGCTCCTTAGACCTCTGAGGATAGCTGTCTTGTATGCTAGGGATTAGAGGATTTCTGTAAGAGTGCAGGACAGATGCAACAACCCTGCAGGTCTCCTTTGCTGAGACTGTGCCGTTTTGCTCCAATTGTGCCCAGATCACTGACATTACTTGGTGTATGAGCCCCCCCTTCTGCCTTCAGAGCATAGTAGATTGTATATTACTATACACAAGTAAACTTTCCTGGCAAGAAAATAGCCATGGCTCAGTTTCACACTAAAATCTGTTTTTAAAGTGGACCAAAACCCAGGATTTTGACTATCCTGGGTTTTGGTTCTTGCCCCAGGGCTGTGTGAAACCCCCCTAAGTCGACCAATCTGACTTCTGTCTTGTAGACATTATGTATTTTATGTAGGTGTAAAAATGATGGCCGATTTTATAGCTAAAAAGAATGGTCTTGCTATAGGTCTTCACCTAGGTTTTTCTCCTAGGGTTTAGTCAGATGAGACGGTTACATATCCTGGATGAGGTCAGGGAAGTTAAAGTCAATCTGTTATCAAGTCCATGGATGACAGTTGGAGATATACGTGCATGCAGCAACAGTTATGGTCATGGGGTCAGATTTGTTGAAGGAGTTACTGTCGCTAGAAATGTTTGCAAGACTGATGTACTTATTCTAAGTATACAGCACGTCCTGTTCCAGAAGATATTCCTTACTCTTGGGTCATACATCCAGTAGATGGCGCTGGACTGCAGAGACAGAAAAGTGGCCCCTCCCGTCCCCACATACACCAGGGACAAAAAATCCCCAGTTCTTCTCTGCAGTCTGGGCTGCAATGACTAGAAGATGGCTCTCTCTACTCGCAGGTGAGCGGGGCTATTAGCCTGCGGCCCTGTAGGACTATTCCCACCTGTTTCCTTTTACTACCTCCCAGCTTAGGCTGTACTGGTTCGGGTGAAGGTAGGCAGCACCGCTGTGAGGTGCTAAGGAGCACTGCTCCAACGCAGTCCCCCACCAAAGGGTAGGCGGTACAGGCCCATGGTGAGCCTTATGGGATGCCCCTCCCGCGTCTTATGCCCCTCACCCCCTGTCCCCGCAGTTGGCTCCCTTTAGGCTGGCCATCGCTTCCCCTTCGCTCTCCCTGGTAGATCTGGGGGGGGGGGGCACCTGGTGTTACTCTCTTTCCTGTAGAAGCTGAGGAGTTTTTTGATATTACTGGATATACCCCCCCTGGAAGAAGGGGAATTATTCTCTAATTCAGAATCATCTGAGGATCAGCCTAAGGGTTATGCTGAGTCTGGGTCTGACCCATGGGGTTCAGATGATACTGACAGACTCTTGGCTCACATTTTTGAAGTGCTCTGTATCAATCCTCCTGCCGTGGCCCCGTGGCAGCAGGGGGAGCTGTTTCATACTGTTAAACCATGCTTGGAGTTTCCTGAACAAACTCCTTTTAATAATATGGTGCTAAAAGAGTGGGAATGGCCTAGCAGGCTTCCCGGGGTACCAAAGAGTTGGGATAAGAGGTATCCCTTTCCCGCTAAGATGGTTAAACGTTGGTGATGTCCTCCCGAGGTGGATGCACCAGTTCTGGGGTTGTCTAACACATCCGTCATGCATTCCCCTGACTCTACTACACTGAGGGATGGGGAGGACAGGTGCATTGATCAGCTGGCTTGCCATGCCTTTGCCTGTGTGGGGACCGCGCTCTGTCCTCCTCCTCCTCTGCATTGTGAGGAATTTGTTGCATGTGTTCTCTCTGCCCTGGATGATACCATTAGAATGTGTGGCAGGGCATCTGCCTTGTTGGTGGCGATACGCCGCTCAGTCTGGCTGCGCCAGTGGGCAGCTGATAATGCTGCTAAGAAGGCTCTCACTGGGTTTCCCTTCAAGGGGCTGCGCCTCTTTGGGGAACGTTTGGACTTGTTTGCTAAGGGAGACAAGTTGCCTCAGCGTAGAAGGCAGCCCCGGTCCTTTCGGGGTTCAGGTGTCTTTTCTCCTTCCTTCAGGGGCTCCAGAATTGGACGGGGAGCTTCCTTTGCTGGAGCCCGTGGAGATTTTTGGGGCAGGACGTGGCCGCCCTGGCTCTCCTGGGGTTCCAAGCCTAAGTCCTCTCCCAAGCCCCCTCAGGCATGAAGGGGCGCCCTCACCCATCCGGGTGGGGGGACGGCTTCGGCTCTTGGCTCATGTCTGGAGGCGTCATGTCCCAGACCGGTTGCAGCCTGGCCGCCCCCAAGATTCATCAAATCTCGGTTAGCTCAAAACCCCCTGTCAGCTCAGGGTCTGTCCCTGGCTGTCCAAGGCCTTCTGGAACTAGGTGTCATCTGCCGGGTGCCCTTGAGGGTAAGGGGCAAAGGCTATTATTCCAATCTTTTCATTGTTCCCAAAAATGATGGGTCCATCAGACCCATCCTGGATTTGAAGCTCCTCAACAAATTTGTCAGATTCAGACACTTTCGCATGGAGACTCTGCGCTCAGCTGTGACTTTCCTACGCCCAGGGGACTTCATGACCTCTGTAGACATCAAGGATGCTTACCTTCACGTACCTATCTTTCCAGGTCATCGGAGATTCCTCAGGTTCGCTCTGGAGGATCAGCACTACCAATTTGTGGCCTTGCCCTTCGGTCTCACCTCAGCTCCCAGGGTATTCACCAAGGTGCTGGCAGGAGTGATGGCTCTGCTGAGATCTCAGGGCATTCGCATTCTTCCCTACTTGGACGACATGCTTATCGCTTCTCAGTCCTTCCATCAGGCAGAGCTGGACAATCAGTGAGTGGTGTCCACACTGTCATTCGGCTGGTGATCAACCACCCCAAATCTTCCCTGTCTCCTTCCATGGTGAAGTCTTTTCTGGGCATGATTCTGGATTCATCTCAGTCAAGATCTTTCTTCCTCAGCAGAAGGTGGAGATTCTTCAAGAGAAAGCTCAGTTACTTCTGTCTTGTCCTCATCCATCCATCAGGCAGGGAATGCAGCTGGTGGGCCTGATGGTGTCCTGCTTCGAGGCGGTTCCATATGCTCAGTTTCACATGAGGCCTCTTCAGCTTCACCTCTTGTCAGTATGGGATCGGGACCCTGTGTCCTTGGATCAGATGTTTGTCCTGTCCCCTCTGGTCAGGCGGTCTCTATCGTGGTGGCTGGACTCAAGGAACCTGCTGGGGGGCAGATCCTTTCTGGCCCCCAGCTGGGAGGCTGTCACCATGGATGCCAGTCTGACAGGTTGGGGGGGATTTTGGAAGTCCCTGAAATTCCAGGGTCAGTGGGGCCCTCAGGAGGCCCATGCCCCTATCAACATTCTGAAATTGTGGGCGATCATGTTGGTTCTCGCCCACACCTGCGGGGTCGGGCTGTTCAGGTCCGCTCGGACAACCAGACGGCGGTTGCCTACATCAATCATCAGGGAGGGACCCGGAGCAAGAGGGCCCTCAAGGAGGTGTACCTGTTACTGTCTTGGGCGGAGGAGAATGTTCCCTGCATCTC
The DNA here is from genome assembly GCA_027917425.1 of Gastrophryne carolinensis. NCBI lineage: Eukaryota > Metazoa > Chordata > Amphibia > Anura > Microhylidae > Gastrophryne > Gastrophryne carolinensis. The sequence goes on from CM051236.1 coordinate 350,933,593, forward strand.
AGCTGTGTACATCCCGGGGGTGGAGAATCTTGAGGCAGACTCTCTGAGCAGGGGGACCTCTCGTCTGGGAGAATGGTCCCTCAGCAGCAGGGTGTTTCGCTCCCTGTGCCACCGCTGGGGTCAGCCGGATTTGGATCTGTTTGCGTCCCGTCACAATCACAAGCTTCCATTCTTTGTCTCTCTGTCCCAGGATCCTCTGGCCTTGGCCATGGATGCCCTGGCAATATCTTGGAAGGGGTTTCAGCTTCTGTATGTGTTTCCCCCTTTTCCCCTGCTGGGCAGGGTACTGCCCAAGATAGCTCAGGAAAGGGTGCCAGCCATATTGGTGGCCCCCTGTTGGCCAAGAAGAGTGTGGTTCGCAGACATCGTGCAGCTGGCAATAGATCATTACACCCTACCCTTGGTTCCAGATCTGCTCACTCAGGGGCACCTACGCCACCCCAATTTCCAAACCCTGGCTTTGACAGCCTGGCTGTTGAGAACTCCATTTTGATGGGAAAAAGGGCTGCCTGCCTTGGTTGTAAATACCATGATCAGGGCTAGGAAAAGGTCCTCTTCTGCCTTGGCTATTTTTTTCCAAAGATCCTTTGCTCAGCATCCCCTGGTCAAAACCTTCTTCCAGGGGGTTACTCACGTGCGTCCCCCACGTAGGCCTACCAGTCTGGGACTTGAACTTGGTCTTATCTGCCCTGCAGGGGTCTCCCTTCGAGCCCTTGCAAGGAGCCCCTTTGTCCATTCTTACGCTTAAGGTGGTCTTTTTGGTGGCCATCACTTCTGTGAGGAGTGTGTCTGAGTTGGCTGCGCTTTCCATCAAGCCTCCTTACTTTGAGAGACACCAGGACAAGGTGGTGTTTCGTTTTAAGCCAGATTTTCTGCCTAAGGTTGTCTCAATCAGGACATTGTTTTGCCTTCTCTGTGTCCTAATCCTAGTACTTCTAAGGAGAGGGTTTTACACTCTCTGGATGTGGTCAGGACCCTGAAGTTCTATTTGGTGGCTACTGAATCCTTGAGGAAGACTTACGCTCTTTTTGTGCTCCCGTCTGGACCTAAGAAGGGTCTGGCTCCGGCTAAGTCCACTCTCAGCAAGTGGATCCATCAGGCTGTGATACAGGCCTACTCTGCTAAGGGGAAGGAGCTTCCCTTCCGCCTTGCTGCTCATTCTACTTGTGCTATTGGTGCATCTTGGGCTTTTCAGCACCAAGCTTCTGTTGAACAAGTTTGCAAGGCGGCCACTTGGTCTTCTGTTCATACTTTTTCTAAGTTTTACAAGGTTGATGTTAAGGCCTCAGCTGATGCTGCTTTTGGCCACAAAGTTCTGCAGGCGGCAGAGGTTTAAACTGTCTGCTGTTACTTTTGGGGATCCCACCCTACCTTACAGACACTGCTATTGGATGTCCCATGTGTAAGCAATATCTTCTGGAACAGGACGTGCTGTATACTTAGAATAATACAATTCTGTGATTACTCACCTGTAGAATTGGTATTCTATGCATACAGCACGTCCTGTTCCACCCCACCCTTATCATTATTCTTAGTTACCTCTTTATGGTGATTGTTTAATTTTTTATAATGATTATAGTTCTCCCGGTTTCATTTAACTGCTTTTCAATACTGGGGATTTTGTGGGAGGTCCCTGGTGTATGTGGGGCCGGGAGGGGCCACTTTTCTGTCTCTGCAGTCCAGCGCCATCTACTGGATGTATGACCCAAGAGTAAGGAATATCTTCTGGAACAGGACGTGCTGTATAGATATAATACCAATTCTACAGGTGAGTATTTACAGAATTGTATTTTTGTGGTCCCTGAAGGGCCACGTATAGATGCTGCTTATTTACATTAATAATTATTTATAAAGCGCCATCGTATTTTGTGGCGCTGTACATCTCCACTATTAAGTGGGTATTACCATGTTTCCTGGAAAACAGACAGGTCTTATATTAACATTTGCTCCAACAATAGACGCTAGGGCTTCTTTTCAGGGGATGTCTTATAGCTGACTGGTGGTTGTGGCAGTACAGCAGCTTCAGTATGGTATGTGCATAGAGCCAGCTCGCAGCAAGGAGATTCGGTTGTGTGTCTGGCATGGCAGCAGGTAAGGATAGAGCCAGCAAGATCAGACATGTCCCTTTATAAAGACAAGCTTACCTGTGGGACTTGATGAGTCCTCACCCTCCTTTACAACCGCTTCCATCCCTTTGCTGAACCCCAGCAGCTGGATTATGAATTGTAACTAGGGCTTATATTTCATGTATTAGCAAAATAAGCTGAAACCTCTTACTAGGGTTTGTTTTCTAGGTAGGTCTTATTTTTGGGAAAACGGGGTACTGCTAATGACTTCCAGCCTTTCAAGATGAACTAAACCCTGTGCAGCCTGATCTGCAGTCTAAGAAGACTGGCCACTGGCTGTCCCCCTGGGGCTTTCCAAAACGGAAAAACCCACTGTGTAAACCCCCCCGGGTTGCCACAAAACTTGCCTTTGCAAGCCACATCTCTGGGCTGTGGCGCACTCTCATGCTCAGTTGTTCAGATAGGGGCGCTCCTCCAGTCTAATAGGAACTGAGGATGCTCCTGCTCCCTATTGCTGAACTAGAGCACGCACATGCACCGGAATGGGTAGGTCCCCCCCCCCCCCCCCCCCCCCGACAAGGTTCAAAACCCGGGATAATAAAAATTCTGGATTTGCTTGCGCTTTAATTTTGATGTATGTTGTTGGGCCCTTTTTTGCCTCCTGACTTCTGTGAACCAGGCCTGCAAAGTGTCAATCTATTCCCCCACTCTAACGTTTTACAAGCTTGACTTGATTTCACTATGGGTCAAGCAAAAACAAATGACTGTCGGGCATCATATAGATAATTATACAGAACAGATTGTGAAGTTCTACAGAGCCAATACAACGGTATATAAAAAACTGTAAATATTGCTCTTCATGGTCAATGAAGCAAACAATACAGAGAAGTTAAAAGCAAAGCAAATGAGGTGGAATCTTTCATACCATAGATTTCATTAAATCTGGCAAAACAATCTGCCATAATGGGTGGTGGTTGTTTACACAATGTGAAGATGCGGGTCTGAGCAAGAGGAGACAAATTAACAGTAAATTCTTTATGAATCCATTATAGTATTTATCTCTATACATACGTAATAATGCAAATATAATAAAGTTGATCCTTTTGTAAAGGTGTAAACTTTTATACTTGAGCAGGATTTGACTTTTGGTTCCCCTTGATAATCTATTTAAAAAAAAAAAGGAAAGGATATTATTTGTAAGTTCAGTGTATGTGAAAGTTTAACTAAAGTTTACCTAACTTTTTTCCCCCGGACGCTCCACTCATGGGGAAATCCTTATCCTCCCTATGCAAAATACAGGCACTGTCAACGTAACTGCAAATGTAGCCCATCCCAACAAGGGAGGGTTAGTTCAACATAAGGAAGCAGCAGTCCTGGCGCATTTGAAGGCTCTGATTGGTGGTTGGGTTTGGGGTGGAAACGCCAACGGCAGGGGGAAATCAATCAAGATGTCCTCCTCTTGGTTGCCGTGCGGTGGGGAAACAGAAGGAGCTGATGCAGCACGTAGCATGTCAAGAAGCATCATCAGCAATTGTTTATATGAACAGGCTGGACAATCCATTTAAAACCTTTTTCTGCCATTATTTAGGTTGAAATTAACTGAAGTCTTTCAGCCTATGTCCTCTTGGAGCCACAGATTGTGGGACAGTTAAGGTTTTTTTTTTTTCAGGGGTCATCCTGAATTTGGATATCCCACTATGTTAAACCCTGAGGAAACTTACCTTTCCAACACTCCCATGGTGCATGTGCATATAGAAAAGCGACATAGAAAGCTGAGCCGATTCCTTCTGCTATAAGCGCATCAGCCGATGCTGGTGATTCCACCGCGGGGCGCGCATGTGGTGAGTTTCAAGGCGATCAAAAGGATTTCTGACATGAGGCATCCAAAACTGGGATGAGCCAAAAAGAGACCCCCGACCCTACAGTATATGATCAGTATTAGTCTATATTAGGTAGTTGCTTCTACTTGAAGTGGGCATGGATACATTTGTGTTAGTGGTTCCTCCTTGCACTGTCAAATTCTTTTGAAAGGGACAGTCCTGGTGATAATATAGCAATAATAAGGCAGCAAGGAGTTCACTTGAGGGCTGTCTCTTGTCCCTCTCCCCTTCTGTATTCCATGTAATATAATTTCTGCTTTACTGTCTTTTTCAGAAGCACAGAGCATTGAGCACTGGCCATGTTTTGCTGGTAAGGCTCATCACCAGGAAAGTCACTGTATCCCTCTCTTATTGTAATAATTTACAGTTTTTGTTATACAATATATAATATTTTGTTATATTATATATAATATATATAATAATTTTGGTATAAATTCTACCAATTATCCTTTGACTGCAGTGTAGCTGAAAAAGGAATGATTTAAATTAATTTAGTTTAATGTTATAAATATCGTAAATACTAAGAATCATATCAGCCCAGCTGCCATCAATCTAATATAAACCAATGGTCGCTGAGGCTATCCTCATACATCCAGTGAAACATCCCAATAAATATCTTCCTCAAACACTTGAAAACGGTTTAATTTACCAGTACAGTAAATCATTTACCCAATATGTTCATGAAGTTTCCCCAGATAACCTTAGATATTACAGGCAGTTGTTACATGATAAGATAGAGTAAGTTATATGTTGGGTACAGTACAATAAATATAATGGAGAGGGAGAGAGCAAGAGATACTTAGCCATTATGGTTGCTTCATTCAGGTAGCGGCCCATCCATCAACTGCATAGCCCTGCAAGCAGCCTCACTAATCTACTAACACTAGGGGGTGTGGCCAGCATTCCCAGCCTCCTGGGTGTCTGCAATCATCTGCTTACAACCCGCCTCTATGAGATTAGATAAATATTCTATGAAGTGATAGAACTCCCACAATATACATGTTATCATATTGTAACAAAGAAGTTCATGAGTCCCAATCATTTCTTAGTTAAATGAACCTAAACATCAAATACATATCATAAAGAGTCTGATACTATGTTGATTATCAGTCAATTTATATGTATGCCATGTTTGATAGCAAGTATGTGTATTTGAGTGTTTAAGTGTCTGAGGTGGAGGCCAACCTAATTGGGAATTCAAGGTTTTCTTTTCAAGGGGAAATGAGCTGCACCCCAGCTATTGAGGTAGTTGGCAGCTAGGTGTGAATATAGGTGCGCTAGATGTAAGACCACCATATTCACGGGGCATAGACAAATGGCAGAATCCCAGACTCACACACCATTTAAGTGTTAATCTGGGGAACATCTGTAATCATATCCTTTAGCAGTAGCTATGCCTTACTAAATATATTTTAGGTTTGTTGCTTAACCTATACTAGCAAGTTCATGTTTGGCAAACCTTGTTTTCCATTGCCTCTAGTTTTATTCCTGAGGGCCTGCTGCAATATTCTTTTGGCATGTATAGAGCTCCTATTATGGTGTCACTTTTTGACCTCTTTTTGGTCACTTGTTTATGCTAAATCTGAAATCTATACCGACGGCCAAATGCAAAGCCAGAATTCACAGGAGCAGAGAGGATGGAAGTAATCCTTTTTCAGGAGACTAATGCACTGGGCGAAATGGCAATTTGAATGGCCCCCTACACAGTGAACCACACCCTTTTTTGTGAAAAATGGGTAGTGTTCTGGTTTAAAGCAGATTAAAATGGACACCATCCAGACCTGGAGTCTGAAAAAAAAAAAAAAAAAAACTTGAGCCCGCATTATTGCTTGGTTGGGGGTACTGTTTAGAGGAGCACTATTATGAGAAAGTGGTCAATACTAAATATTTGCATAAATCTGTTAGATACCATGAAAGGGAGTTTCTTATATACTATGCATAAAAAAAATCTAGCTAAGCATGATTATTGTGTTTTAATGGAAGAAAGAAGAATCTGGGAAGGACTGGTCAACTCTGTTGCCCTGTCCCCTGAGCCAGCCTGTGCTGGGATAACCTCTTATTGCTATTGGAATTCTTTTGATGTGTGTAGACGCTTTTACCCAGTGATTGGCCACACCTGCTCTGTGTGTGTGTTTTTTTTTTTTTTTAGGTTTTGCCCAGACACTGCCTTTTAAGGTCACTGGGGTTAGTTTGCGGGGGTGGGGGAGTTGTATGGTTAGATTTATAGAGTCACCAATAGTCACCAATTTCTTCAGTGGTATGGCAGCAACTGGCAGCCAATCGTGTGACCACCAGCAGTCATTTTTGATACCCACTGACAATGATTGGTCATCAACAGTCATTTAATGAATGTGTAAAAGGTAAGCATTGGTTGACTTGAATATAGTTACTGAATTTAGTTATGCTGAAAAAATCTAGTCCAGCATTTTGGCGGGTATATCTTGCTGTTTACCTATTTTCAGTTTCTTATCTATTTTCAACCATTCGTATTGTATCATTTTTAAACCCTCTTCATGCATTGGTGGCTTTCAGTTCCATCTATCCTTACACAGTCTGTCTCTAATCAATTCAATCATTGGGTCAATTTCCATGACCAATGTTGAGAAGGAGAAATCAACACTTTAAATGCTCGGGCAACATCTGGGGCACCTGCTAATGCCACACAAGTGAGGCCAGTCAAAGGCTTTATGTATGATGGTGAATTCTCAGGAAATGTTTTCATCAGCTCCCTATAGAGTAAACTGCGATTAGGATTTTTTTTACAATGTTATGAACTCAGTCATTATAAATTTTAGGTTACATTGTTTAACTTGCCTGCTTCGTCTTTAGAGAGAAAGTTTGCGCAATAAAAAAAAAAACAGTTAAGTGCATAATCTCCCCCACAACTGCCTTAACTATTATATCTAATCTTATGTCTAATCCTCACCCTGTATCAAGATCAGTGTCTATATACATGACTGTGCCCAGGATTCCTTGGGGTCATGTTAACCACATGCAAGCCAATTGGTTTAGCTGGGCTCAACCCTGCTTCTGGACTGACTGACTGAAACATGTCTCTCTTCACTGACGCAGGACCTAATCTTGGAGTTGGGTATTAGAGAGCCAGATATTGGCAAAGCAGCTGCAGGCTAGAAGAGGTGAGTATATATTTATTTTTGGTAACTGCACTATCCTTTTTAAAGCAGACCTTCAGTCAAATAGATTCATTTTCTCTTGTAGTTGCTTCATATGCTTATAACATTTTGAGATGTCCTTCTGCCTGTAGAACCATAGATGGAATATGGTTACACAGTAGGAATGAGTATTAATTCTAACTACCGGCTATCACGTTGGGTGCAGGATGCATACAGTGCCCAATTTTCAGGCATTTGTTCGGACCTAACCTGGAAAAGGGCATCCTGATTTGGAATGCCCAAGGGGTTGCGGGACCTAATGGTCTTGTGAATGATTTTGGGTTTGCCTATTTTTTTTTTTTTTTTTTTTAGTTCGGCAACCATGTTCTTATTATTTGAGCTAAAACTCAACTGGCTGCTTGTTAAAGGAAATGCTCCCTTTTCCTCCCTATAGCCAGCTACTTTTCTATAGAAAGGGCACTGGTCTTCAGCCTCTGGCTTACCTAGACTGACTGCTGTCTGCTAAATGCAGAGCCATGTCCAGCAGAATAAGCATTTTGTGACACAGTCACAGTGATCAGCACAGTGGGAGGTAAGGTGATTATTAATTCTTTTTTAACAGGTACCCAACAGCTGTTCACTTCCCCTCTCATTTATGTTTTTTACCCTTTCATTTTTTGTTTTGCTTTTCCCTCATTTTTTAGAATGTCTCAGAAGTGAAAAAGTATGGCCCCTTCCATCCTTATGTGAATGCCAAGGTGTGTACACCCCCCCTCATGCTACTGTCATGTGTGTGCTTTATTTTCTCCTCTTTCTTTGCTCCACCTATTTCATGTTGCTAACCGTTTTTACAGTCTTTTGATTTACCATTTCCAATGCGCTTTGCTAGCAGCTTGCTTTTGCTAATAATATTACGTGTAAATAGTAGATAAATAACAATTTGTATGTATCTACTTTTATCAGCACAATAGTGCCTACTTACTTCACACTAATAGTACTACTTTGAAATTTAAAATGTGAAAGAATTAATTGTTATGACATGCGTTAAATATTTAAATGTACAGATTTAGCTTTCAGGACCCAAACCACTTTTTGATAATACAGTAAACTTACACTATTCTAACCCATCCTCCTCCTCCATTCCCATCCGCGGGGTGAGGTTTCTTGCCCAGTCTGCTCCTTTTTTCCATATTTCCAGCTTATACCTATGGGGTTTACTGGCCCGAAATGCACATCAAACAACTTTTGTCGCTGGCAGTCAAGTCTCTGGTTGCATAGGTAGTATACTACCATGTTTCCACGAATATGTGCCCTAGTATAATTTTTCAGGATTCTCTAAATATAAGCCCTGCTCCAAAAAAAAGCCTTAGTTACAGTTCATAAAAAGCGATTTAAATTGTGCCCAGGCACAAATAAAAAAAAAACTAAAATCAATCGGAAATAGAATTAATTAAGAAATGTGGACACTTCCATTATGTAATTGCACTCAACTCAAGGGAATTGTGGCTGGCCCCCAGTCCTGACCATACACCCACCCATATGCCCTTTGGCACAAGTAATTGGGCAGGGGTATCCACTCCCAAACTAATATTAGAGCTGTAGCTGTTTCTGGTCACCAGGGAGAGCCAACCTCTACACTTGCAGTGCAGTGGAAGGTGGGGGAGAACAGCTGAAATAGCAAGAACCTGATAGCACATAATGTAGATTGCTGCTTATGGAAAAAAATGCACCCCCTGAAAATAGGCCCTAATGCAGGCAAAATTAATAATACCCTGTCTTTTTTGGGGGGGAAATGGGGTACCTGTTTTCTGTCATTTACCAGGACTTTCCGTTATTAGTCATCACTAATATTTGTATCCTAATTGGTTGGGCTTGGGTGCTGTTTTAGGGTGTAGTCCTGCTTTAAAGCCAACTGAAAGTCAAATATAGAATTAAAGTGACCAAAACACAGGATTTTGACTATCCTGTGTTTTGGTCTTTGCTTCCGGGGTGCCCCGCTTTGTGAAACCCCCCAGGTCGCCCAAACTCACCTCTTCCCCGTCCTATCACTGCCGGCCACATCCCCCGCTACCCTCTAACATGGGTCGTGCCTGTGCCGGCCATTCACAAATGCCTGACGAGTGTATACGCCCTGCTAGAGCAATAGCGGGGATGCGGCCGCGGCTCGTGTATGGGCCATTAGACCGGAATAGAAGGTTAGTTTATGGGCAAACTGGGGGGGTTTCACACAGCTCAGAAACCCGATTTTGGATGCCCCTGGGGAAACTATAATATTCTAAGTATGTCACACACCCCGCTTCAAGATATTCATAACGTGTGGGTATATACTGACCTGAAGAGGCGATCTGCAGAGATGATTGGAGGAAAGAAAACCCCTCCCAGTCCATAAATACCTGGGACCTCCCACTCATTACCCAGTCTTCATCTCTGCAGACGGCGAGCAAGCAGCAGATGATATCTCCTCCTTGCGCTGGGGGATTTTAAGGTAGCCGGGTCTACTCCCGGCCAATATTTTTTATTTCCGTTCAGACTTTTTATTTCTTATGAATATTATATATATATATATTGAATGCCTCCCAGTCTTGACTGCTGTCCGAGCGAGGGTATACTAGCACCACAGGTGCTCAGGAGCTATGCTCCGCCGCAAGACCCTATTAAGAGGGTAGGCGGTTCTACCGGGTTGGTGACCCCGGTTTGGGATGCCCTGTCCATGAGAATAATTTTTCCCCTAATTGGCCTATCCCCACATTATTATCTTGTTTGGGGGCACTATCCTCTGATTTCAGTGTTTTCCATGACGTGGGGCGTATAGAAGTAATCCTTCTATTTATGTTGCATTGTTTAATGTTGTATGTGAGTCATTTTTCTGTCACTTTTCTGTCACTTTTGTTTCCTTGTCAGACACCGCGGCCGCCATTGCCGCCGAGGTGCTGTTTTTTTACCTCAGAAGAGCTGAGGGGAGGTTTCTCCCCTCATGCTCTTCTGTGTGGGGGCGGCCCGCGCCCTTTATGTTCTGACATATTGTAGCGTGGCTCGAGCGGTGAGCGGCTCCGCATACATTGCGGGCCGCTACCGGCTTTTCTTTATTATGCGCCCGGTGCTGCGGGTCCCGGCGGCACCGGCGCGCGCGTTCACAATGGAGGGGAGCTTCCCCTCACGTTTTAGCTGTGGGGGCGGGACCGGACTCGCGGCCGCCCCCTCTAGTCACAGGCACTGCTGAGGAACGTGTTCCTCATGCCCGTTTGCGAGGGGGGGGCGGAGCCTTGCAGCGCGAGGTCCGCGCTGACCACGCCCTCCTTCTTAGTCTCCCGCTCTGCTCTGAGTTACCTCAGGCAGAGGACGCAGCGCTTCTGACACCTGCAGGTTCCGTGAGTGGCCCTGCGGGCCATTTTTTATTTACACTTGTTTATATTTATATATATATATATATATATATATATATATAATATATATATATATATATATGGATTTGAGACTCATACTGTCTTTCTGTGTCTTATAGGCTGAATCTTCAGGGGTTTTTAGGCTTCTCCCGGTCCTATGGTACCTGGGTATTTTTACAAATCCTCCCACTTGGACACTGTAAGGGCATCCCGGGTTGCTTAATAGCGTAATTCCCTCACTCATATCGACTTACTCAAGTTCACCTTATGGAGGCATCACTGGATTCCGGGCTTCCCTCGGGACAATCCCGCAAGTGCATGGGCTGTGGGGTATCCCTAACGGGATGATTTTTTCTTATGTATATCATGTGCACAGCAGACTATTACACGGCAGTCCGGACCCCAGGCTTCTGGGTCAGCGCCGCCGGCCTCATCATCTCCCCCTCCCTTTTTGACCCGTGCCCCGTGTGATGTTGCCACGGGGGGGCAGTCGCAATCTGATGTATGTGCCAGATTGGCCAGTATTGAAAAGTTTATTTCTTCTGCGGTTGCCAAGAAAGCAACGGCTAAGAGGAAGCATTTATCGCCGGTTAATCATTTTGTATATGATGATGATGCGGATGGCCTGGATTGGTCAGATTTTTCCCCTCTTGAAGAAGGGGAGTTATGTGAGGATTCAGATATTTCTGATGATCAGCAAATTGTTGGCGCTGATTCCGATCGGAGGTCAGGGATTTCCTTGGACACTCCTAAGGTTCTGGCTATCTCGCCTCCGGCGGAGGTTCCTCAACAGCAAGGTGAGTTTTATGACGAATCTAGGCCGCGCTTGGAATTTCCTAATCAAAAGCATTTTGATAATATTATTTCTAAGGAATGGGATCGGCCTGCCCGGCTCCCAGGCATTCCTCAGAGTTGGGATAAAAGATATCCTTTCCCAGTGGATATGGTTAAGCGTTGGGCGTCTCCCCCCCCCCCCCCCCCGAGGTGAACGCCCCAATTTTAGGGTTATCCAACTCAGCCGTGTTGAATAGCCCTGATTGTTCCTCTCTTAAAGACGGTGAGGATAGACGCATTGATCAGATGGCTTGTCATGGTTTTGCCAGTATTGGGGCATCCATACGGCCTGTATGTGCCTCATCGCTGTTGGCGGTGGCTACCAGAAAGGTGGTCAGGAATTTGTTATCCTCCTCCGGTTTGAATCCGGACAGTGATGAATTTCGTGATCTAAAACAATGTGAGGTATATTTGTCCTTCATAGTAGCCGCTTTGGATGATTCTTTGATGATGAGTAGTAGAGCCTCTGCTCTAATGGTTACTATCAGGCGTTCCATTTGGTTACGCTAGTGGGCGGCTGATTTTGGGTCAAAGAAGTCACTGACGGCTCTTCCCTTTGTCGGGTTACGGCTCTTTGGAGACAAATTGGACGCTGTGGCCAAGGGCGGAAGGCTACCTCAACGCAAAAAGCAACAACGCCCCTTTCGAGGAGCGGCTTCCTTCACCCCTTCATTTAGGGGATCTAGAGCGGGAAGAGGTTTCGCTTTCCCTTCTACAAGAGGAGATTCCTGGAATAGGGGCAGAGGACGTGCCCGTTCAGGATACAATTGGGGCTCAAAACCCAAACCCGCGGCCAAGCCCGCTCAACAATGAGGGAGCGCCCTCACCCGTGCGGGTGGGGGGACGGCTGCAACACTTCTCCCAGGTCTGGAATCAGGAGGTTTCGGACAAATGGATCCGGGAAGTGGTGTCTTCCGGCTACAAGCTGGAGTTCGAGTCCCGCCCCCCTCCGCGTTTCTTCAGGACTCGGGTGTCCCCGGATTCACCGGCTACACAGCAGCTCCGGGCGGCGGTATCAAGTCTTCTGGAAATGGCAGTCATTTGCCCAGTACCCCCATTAGAACGGGGTCGGGGTTTTTACTCAAATCTGTTCACGGTCCCCAAGAAGGATGGCTCCGTCCGGCCCATACTGGACCTAAAGATTCTCAACAGGTTTGTAAGGCTGCGAAAATTTCGCATGGAAACGTTGCGTTCGGCTATTCAATCTCTTCGTCAGGGGGACTTCATGACGTCCATAGACATCCAGGATGCTTACCTCCATGTTCCCATTTTTCCCGCGCACCAGAGGTTTCTGAGGTTCGTGGTGGAGGATCGACACTTTCAGTTTGCGGCTCTTCCCTTCGGTCTCACCACGGCTCCAAGAGTTTTCACCAAGGTGCTTGCTGGGGTGATGGCTCTCCTCAGAGCACAGGGGATTCGCATAGTGCCGTATCTGGACGACCTTCTCATCATGGCACCGTCATTCAGCCAGGCAGAATTGGACACCAGGACGGTGATATCCACTCTGGAGAGGTTCGGCTGGGTGATCAACTACCCCAAGTCCTCACTCCACCCGTCCAGGACAGTATCCTTTCTGGGAATGTCTCTAGATACAGATCAGGCCAGAGTGTTTCTTCCTCAGTCCAAGGTTCTTCTGATTCAGGAGTTGGTTCGGTCACTCATGTCTATTCCTCGACCGTCCATCCGACTAGGGATGAGACTGGTGGGTTTGATGGTGGCCTCCTTCGAGGCAGTCCCCTTTGCTCAGTTTCACACAAGGACACTACAGCTCCATCTGTTGTCGGTCTGGAACAGGTCTCCTCAGTCGCTGGATCAATTCTTTCAAATGTCCCCCCGAGTTCGCCGCTCGCTTCGGTGGTGGCTGAACTCAATCAACCTGCTGAGGGGCAGATCCTTTCAGACTCCTCAGTGGGAGATAGTCACTTCGGATGCCAGCCTCTCAGGATGGGGGGGGGCTTTTGGAAGGATCTGCAAGTTCAGGGTTTGTGGGATCCCCTGGAAGCTCACGAGCATATCAATGTTCTGGAATTAAGGGCCATCAGGTTGGTTCTTTGTCATTTGACTCATCAACTGCGAGGCTTGCCGGTCCAGGTCAGGTCGGACAATCGGACGGCGGTGGCCTACATCAATCACCAGGGAGGGACCCGCAGCATGAATGCTCTCAAGGAAGTGTCCCTGATTCTGGACTGGGCGGAGAGCCACGTCCCGTGCATCTCGGCAGTTTACATCCCGGGAGTGGAGAACATGGAAGCGGACTCTCTGAGCAGAATGTCAGTCCGCAAGGGGGAATGGTCTCTCAATCCCAAGGTCTATCACTCAATTTGTTGCAGATGGGGGTCTCCGGAGGTGGACCTATTTGCCTCCCGTCACAATCACAAACTTCCGGCATTTGTGTCTCTGGCGAAGGACCCTCTGGCTCTCGCAATGGATGCCATGTCTCTGAACTGGAGGGATCTGGGGTTTCTGTACCTGTTCCCTCCGTTTCGCATGGTGGCCAGAGTAGTGCGCAAGCTTGTTCTGGAGAGAGCACCAGCAATCCTGGTGGCTCCAAGGTGGCCAAGACAGGTCTGGTTCGCAGACATGGTAAGGTTGGCAGAAGATCAGTTCGTTCTGCCCCTGCTGCCAGATCTACTTACACAGGGTCTTCTTCGTTACCCCAATTTACCAACGCTGGCTTTGACGGCGTGGCTGCTGAAACCTCCATCTTGAAGGAGGAAGGTCTTTCGGATGCTGTGATTCGGACTCTTATTAGTGCTAGGAAACGGTCCTCATCGTCTGTGTATTATAGGATTTGGAGGTCTTATATTGACTGGTGTGAATCTAGATCGTTCCCTTGTAGGGAATTCTCTATTTCTAGAATTTTGGAGTTTTTGCAACATGGTCTGGACCTGGGGCTCCAGCTCAGTACTCTTAAGGGACAAGTGTCTGCCCTGGCGGTGTTTTTCCAAAAGTCTTTTGCGCTTCATCCTTTGGTTAAGACTTTTTTCCAGGGGGTTACACACGTGCGGCCTCCTAGGAAGCCTATGATTCCAGTTTGGGATTTGAATTTGGTTCTTTCTGCTCTCCAGGGTCCCCCCTTTGAGCCTTTGCATGATATTCCCTTGTCTTCCCTTACACAGAAGGTAGCCTTTTTGGTAGCTATCACTTCTGTTAGACGTGTTTCTGAGTTGGCGGCTCTATCCATTCATGCTCCGTATTTTGAAAGACATCAGGACAAAGTGGTTTTCCGTTTTAAGACGGACTTCCTTCCTAAGGTGGTTTCGTCCTTTCATTTAAATCAGGATATTGTTCTGCCCTCTCTGTGTCCTAATCCCAGCAATGACAAGGAGAGGGCCCTACATTCTTTGGACGTGGTTCGTGTTGTGAAGTACTATTTGGTGGTAACTTCTGCCTTTCGCAAGACTGATGCATTTTTTGTGGTGCCATTTGGGCCCAAGAAGGGTCTAGCACCTACAAAGTCTACCATCAGCAGGTGGATTCGTCAGGCCATTGTCGGGGCCTATTCTGCTAAGGGGAGAGATCCTCCTTTTCGTGTTACAGCTCATTCTACTCGTACGGTTGGGGCTTCCTGGGCTTTTCAGCACCAAGCCTCGGTTGAGCAAGTTTGCAAGGCTGCTACCTGGTCTTCTGTTCACACTTTTTCAAAGTTTTACAAAGTTGATGTTCAGGCGTCAGCGGATGCTGTTTTTGGCCGCAAAGTTCTTCAGGCTGCAGTAGTTTGAGTTGTGCTTTATGCCTTGTTTTGGATCCCCACCCTTTATGGACACTGCTATTGGATGTCCCACACGTTATGAATATCTTGAAGCGGGGTGTGTGACATACTTAGAATAATACCATTTTGTGAATACTCACCTTGTAAAATGGGTATTATAAGTATGTCACACACCCCGCTTCAACCCGCCCTTTTGTATTCTGGATCCTTCATTTTGTGAACTTTGCGTTGTTATGACTTATTTTTGGCTCTTCCTGGTCCCTTAACTTACTGCTTTCTTTATACTGGGTAATGAGTGGGAGGTCCCAGGTATTTATGGACTGGGAGGGGTTTTCTTTCCTCCAATCATCTCTGCAGATCGCCTCTTCAGGTCAGTATATACCCACACGTTATGAATATCTTGAAGCGGGGTGTGTGACATACTTATAATACCCATTTTACAAGGTGAGTATTCACAAAATGGTATTATTTCTGGGACGATCTCTGGGTTTTGGTCCACTTTTTAAAGAGGAACTACGACCAGAACTGAATGGGGTCCTTTAATATGCAGCAAGGGGGCAGCCTGGGTCAGCACCATTAAAGGAAAGAATCGGGACATCTGGATTCTCTTCTCTTCCAGATGTGATCGTAAGCAGCCCATAACTGTGCAGCTGCTGGCCATGCAAGCCACAGCCATTGAAGGATCTTGGAAGTAGTGAGTTTTTTTATTTTACTTGCGGTGATGCACTGCTGCATTTTAAAGAGGGACCCCAGTCATTTCTGACTGGAGTCCCTCTTTAAGTCATGTTCACAGTTCCTCTACTCGACAACAAGTTTGAATACTGCTAAGTGTGCAAGTATTGCCTGTCTCATTATTTTGTGTAAAATTGTTGCAGGATGTGCTTCAGTGGGGGCGCAGCATAGACTTGTATTGACATTACTGGAGGGAGATTGCATCCAATCTCATTCATTCCACCAGCCCTGCTGCTTTTTGTGTTTACAAATTTTCTTTCTCTGTATTATGGTAGCGGCAAAAAAGACACTTAATTAGAAAAAGAATAAGACTCTTTAAAGTGGACCAACACCCAGAGGGGATCGGCCCATGAATCTATAAGATTCCCAGGCCGATCCAATCCCTCCCCGAGGGGCATCCAACATCGGGAATCCCCCGCTGTGTGAAACCCCCTAGGACGCCCCATTCACCTTACCTGCATCACGATCCAACGGCGCATGCGCGGGCCGCGGCCGCATCTCTTCCCTGTTAGAGGGAAGCGCGAGATGCGGCCGCCAGCATGCTCGGAGCCGCCGAGATATGACGGCGCTTAGACGCGCATAGCTCAGAGGCTCCGAACGTGCTGAATGGATGAGCGGCCGCGCATGCGCCGTAGGAGCAGGATGAGGTGAGTTTTATTTGGCGATCTGGGTGGTTTCACATAGCGGGGCACCCGCAAGGAATGAGCAAGGAATAGATGACAGCAAATTTGGTTGGGGTACAGGTCCGTGTGCAACCTCTCTGAGTAGCACCTGAAAGGTTCTCAAGTACCACCGGTGGTAATGATACCACCTGTTGGGAACCCCTGGTTTAAAACTTTCAAAAACACTGAAGCAGCGAACTAGGTAAAAAAACAATATTTTTCTCAAATTGACAAAAGCCCTAGTTCTAAAAGCAGCCTCCATGCTGCCTGGCAACTTTTTAGTGACCTCTGCCACTATTAAGGTATATTCCCATCATTGTCTGTGGCTCAAGTGAGGTTTAGGCTAAGATTGTTTGAAAATCAAATAAATTTATTAGTACAAAAATGTAATGTATCAAAAGGCAGCAATATGAAACACAAATGCATTAACATTCAATAGCTATTGATTGGTACCTATTCCAAGCTAGCCCTACCATGAAGGATCCTCCACTCATCCTTCCACACATAGACATTCAGCTAATATTTTGAGTGAGCTCAGGTCCGTTGGGCGCCTTTACAAGATATATGGAAAACTCATGGGCCTTAATGTTAGAAAAAGTCAATACATGAAAATTGCCACAAGGTGAATAGTTATAACCACCTTCAAAGTGATTTGAAAAGTTGTAACAAGTCTAGATCACAATTTAGCCGTATTCAGGCTTCACTGCAACACAGGGTAAACACGCTGATGCTTGTGGTGTGCCAGCCAGAGCACCGCAAACCCACCTGTCGGATGGAAAGGGGTGGGTGCAAGAGTGCCTGAGCTTTGTTGTTGTGTAGCTCCAGGGTTCTTTAGCTCCTCACGCTAAAGCACCTTATATAAGGATGGATCTCACCCAGCGTCCTCGCAGGTAATCGTGGCAATCTGCTGGCTACTGCTGAGCTGCGCCTCCTTTGGTAATGTGATTAGTTCACGCTGGCCGGCGCATCAGAGTGGTTGATAGAGCGATCCTCTGTCCCCATCTACATGTCTGCTGGTTCAACTGATGGCCTATAAAAAGGTGTCTCATTTTCAAGGTGCCACACAAGAAAACTTTCTTGGGTAAATCCAATGATCTCTCTAAAGACCTACACAACCTTATTGTTGCTAAACATACTAATGGCATTGGTAATAATAAATGAATCGTGACCAGGTAGTACCTGCAAGATTTCAGACAGAGGAGTAAAACGAATTATCAGAACAGTTGTCCAAGAACCACCCGAGGAGAGTCACTCAATGAATGCACAGTTTGTTCAACATTTAGACAAGCCTGTGAAATACTGGTAGAATATAGTCTGTTCAGATGAAACCAAAATTGAACCCTTTGGATGCCATAATACACACCATGTTTGGAGGTGAAAAGGTGGCACACCCCAATAAATACCATACCAGCAGTGAAGTTTGGAGGTGAGAATATCATGATGTGGGGCTGTTTTTCAGCATATGGCACACTTCATGTAATTGAAGGAAGGATGAGTGGACAATGGTACCAAGACATTCTTGCTTAAAAAAAAAAAAAAAAAAAAAATCTGTTGTCATCGACCAAGAATATAAAACAAGGGTGGATGTTTCAGTAAGACCATGATTCCAAGAGTATTTGCATGGAAGAATGGGCCCAAATCACAACTGAGTAATGCATGCAACTAGTTTACTCCATACATGAGGCATCTTGGAGCTGTCATTACCAACAAAGGCATTTGTGCAAAACATTAAATACATTTCAGTAAGCGTGTTCTATACCTTTTCCTGTCACTTCAGTATTGTACATAACTAAATTTATGGACATCTGTGGTCTGCATGTATGAATTGGATGGGTTGTTACGGACATCTGGTGATTATTTAATGTCAATAGCACCTTTACATATATATTTACTTTTTTATTCCGAGTATGCATCACACCCTGCTTCGGAATAGAATAATCACTTCTGGGTTATAGCCACTAGATGGCGTTTTTCTAGCAGAGATGGCAAAAAATGAAGCCCCTCCCGGTCCATAAATACCTGGGACCTCCCACACATTCCCTAGTAGTCTCTGCTAGAAGGCGACGACAGTCAAGATGATGGCTATCTCTCTCCTTTAAGGTAAACCGGGTGCACACCCGGCCCTTAATTTTCATATTTCCACCCGGACTTCTTTATTCCCATCATTACGCCTCCAAGCTATGGCTGCGGGGTCCGGGTGAGGGTAGGGCACACCTTTTAGAGGTGTTCTTTACTAGGAGCCATGCTCCACCGCAAATCCCCCACCAAGGGGTAGGCGGCTGTCAGGTTGGTGATCCTGACTTGGGATGCCCTGTCCGTTCCTAAGCCCTCGCTACATAGTCAAAGTGTAGCTATCGGCTTCCTTCCCCCATTACTCCCTGTTCCCAGTTAGTGGGGGGGGGGGGGTAGCTGTCCCTCCATTGTTATCTTTATTATTATTATTTCCTTATTCCACTTGCAGTGACGTGCCCGCCCCTTCCTTCTCCCTTGTTCGGCTGGTGATCAGCCTTATTGGCTGGCAGCGCTGCCGGGATAAGTCCCGCTTTTTTGAGGGGACGGGGCCAAGCGCCTGGCGTGCTCCGCTGTCGCCCGCCTCCTTCTTCCTTCCTCCTTCGCCGTCCTTCGGTTCAGACGCCGTCATCTTCTGGGGGTCTGTGAGTGCCCCACGTGGGCTTAATGTATACATTTATATATTTTATTTTGTGTATATGTTGTGCGGGTTTATTATTTGGAAGGCTGTGGCTGCGAGGCGTTTGATTGGGCCCCTTGGCAGCATATGGATTAAATATATATATATTTATTTTTATTTTTTGTGGGGGGGGGGGGGGGAAGGGGGGTGTTCTTTGGTCTGGGAGGTACCGAGTAGTTTTGGGCAAGGCGCTTCTGAACCGGAGTTCAGAGAGAAATAAAGAATACGTTTGGGTTGGTCCCCCTTAGAGTGGTGTCTTCAGGGTCTTACGTAATTGCCCTGTGTGGCACCCTCTAAGCGGGTTCCAGGTGCGCCTTGTTGTTTCCCATTAAAGGTTGCTTTTGTTGAATTTTTAAATGCAATAAGCAGTTTTTATTCTTAGCAATTACATCTACATTTTCATAAGCAATACAAAATACAAAAAATATATAAGCAATATAATAAACTAAGCATATAACGGTAGAAAAACAAAAAGGAAAATATTTTACAATATATACTATATACAAAGGGTTTCTTTTCACCGATTATTTTGGTGAGCAGCCCTTAATTCAGGGTTGTTTCTCTGTTTACTCTCCTGTTTATAACAGGTATATTGGGTTTATAGTCCCTTGTTTGTAGCAGGCGCTGTTTGTAGCAAGAATGTTGGGCTTGTGATCCCTCTTTTGTAGCAAGTAAAATAGGTTTGCATGTAATCCCTCGTTTGTAGCAAGTGAGGTAAATTTGCATACGCGTTTCGGCTTCTTCAGTGCGTTTAGGTTGTGAACCATTCGGGAACTGCCTTCTTCTGTCCTTTCAGTGCGTTTAGGTTGTGAACCATTCGGGAACTGCCTTCCTCAGTCCTTTCAGTGCGTTTAGGTTGTGAACCATTCGGGAACTGCCTTCCTCAGTCCTTTCATTACTGTGTGGGGGGAATGTCCTTGTAAATGGAATCCGCTTCTACAGGCTCATCCGGTTCCCCAGATTGGAAAAGCGGGGAGGTTTTCTTATCTTTTCCGGACTCTGTATTTAGGTCCCACGTGCTTTCAGCGTGGTCTGCGTCTTGTAGCTGTGCAACCTTTAATGGGAAACAACAAGGCGCACCTGGAACCCGCTTAGAGGGTGCCACACAGGGCAATTACGTAAGACCCTGAAGACACCACTCTAAGGGGGACCAACCCAAACATATATATATATATTTCTATATACATTATATGCATCATATTTTGACTATGGTATGCATGTTTCGTTTTACGAAAAGGGGTCCCCCTATTGTGTCTTTCAGGTGGGACTACCAAAATTAGGGGTTTCTCCCGGTCCTTTGGCCCTTGATCAAATTTAAGGGGTTCATTAGTTCCTTATTAAATCCTCCCACTAACGGACGTTAAGGGGCATCCCGGGTAGCTTCATAGCGTAATTCCCATTGGTCATTGCGACTACCTTAAAAAATCACCATATGGAGGCTTCCCAGGATACCGGGCTCGGGGGCCCTTTGGGGCAACCCCGGCAGTGTGTGGTATGTGGGGCACCCCTTGTGGGCGACAATGTGCAGATTTGTGTACCATGTGCACAGCAGGCGATTGCGCGGCAATCTGGGCCCCGTGTGGCCGGATCAGCCCCGCTGGCCTCATCACCTACTCCCCCCTCGGCTGGTTATGACCCCTAGGGACGTGGTCACTAGCGGGGAGTCGCAAACCGATGTCGGCGCTAGACTGGCCAACATTGAGAGATTGATTGCTAGCTCTGCGGCCAGGAAGGCCCCAGCTAAGAGATGACGCCCGAAGCTCCGGCCCTTGATTTTGATGAGTGGGACCTTTTTGAATGGTCCGATTACTCCCCGCTTGAGGAAGGGGAATTGTTTTCCGACTATGATTTATCCGATGATCAGCAGTACCTTGGCGCTGATGCCGGTACAGAGCGCGGGGATACTGTTGATACCCATAGGCTCCTTACTCAAATGTTTGAGGTGCTTGCCATTTTCCCTCCTGCGGAGGCCCCTCCACAGCAGGGGGAATTTTTTGGTATCCCCCAAACCTAGATTGGAGTTCCCAGATCAGAAGCACTTTAACACTCTGATCCTTAAGGAATGGGAAAAGCCTTGCCGGCTTCTAGGTATTCCTCAAGGGTGGGATAGGAAGTATCCTTTCCCTGTTGATGCGGTTAAGCATTGGTCTACAACCCCTGAGGTCGACGCTCCTGTTCTGGGATTGTCCAATACGTCGGTCGTATATTCGTGTATTCCCCTGATTCCACTACCTTGAAGGATAGTGAGGACCGACGTCTCGACCAATTGGCCTCTCATGCTTTTGCTTGTACGGGTTCGGCCTTGCACCCGGTGTGTGCTTCGGCTCTTTCTGTCGTGGCTACTAGGACCTTAATCAGGGGTCTTCTGGATGGTTCCCAATTGGACCCCTCTGGTGCGGAGTTTAGAGCTCTGACACACAGCTCTGAGATGTTCATCGGCTTTGTCTTATCAGCCTTAGATGACACCATCCGTATGGTTAGAAGGCCCTCGGCGTTGGTGGTTGCCATACGTCGATCGGTCTGGTTGCGCCAGTGGGCGGCTGACAGCGCTGCAAAGAAGGCGCTCACGGGGCTTCCATTTACTGGACTGCGCCTGTTTGGTGATCGCCTAGACTCCGTTGCAAAGAGGGGTAGGCTGCCTCAGCGCAAAAAGCAGCGTTGGTCTTTTCGGGGTTCCGGCTCCTTCAACCCCTCCTTTCGTGGCCCTCGGACGGGCAGGGGGGTATCTTTCGCTACGCTCAGAGGAGATTCCTGGGGTAGGGGCGGAGGTCGTGCCCGACCCGGGTCCTCCTGGGTTGCCAAACCTAAATCTACTGCTAAGTCCGCTCAGCAGTGAGGGGGCGCTCTCACCCTTGCGGGTGGGGGAACGACTGCGGCTCTTCGCCCAGGTCTGGGCTCAACAAGTTACAGACAAATGGATTCTGGAGGTGGTCTCCTCCGGGTACAAGCTGCAGTTCGCAGTCCGGCCTCCTCACAGATTCCTCAGGTCATGGGTTCCTACGGACCCCGGATCATCAGAACCAGAAAGTTTCGCATGGAGACTATGCGCTCCCCTGTCAACTCCCTACGTCCGGGGGACTTTATGACTTAAATAGTCATCAAGGATGCTTACCTCCATGTGCCAGTCTTCCCGGGACACCATCGGTTCCTTGGGTTTGTGGTAGGCGAACAGCACTACCAGTTTGTGGCTTTCCCCTTCGGGCTGACTCCGGCGCCCAGGGTGTTCACCAAGGTATTGGCGGGCGTGAGGGCTCTTCTCAGAGCCCAGGGCATTCGCATTTTGCCTTATCTGGACGACCTTCTCATTACGTCTTCTTCACTCCACCAGGCGGAGCTGGATACCCGGACGGTTGTAACGACGCTGGAAAGGTTCGGGTGGGTAATCAATTACCCCAAGTCCTCACTCTCTCCGTCACTGGTGGCTTCCTTCCTGGGCATGACGCTGGGTACCATTCAGACCAGGATTTTCTTGCCCCAGCTGAAGGTGGATGTTCTCCTAGCGCTAATTTGTCTCCTTCTGGCCAGCCCTCGTCCGTCCATCCGACAAGGGATGAGGCTGTTGGGGTTGATGATGGCTGGCTTCGCGGCGGTGCCTTTTGCTCAATTTCACATGAGACCTCTTCAACTCCATCTTCTATCGGTTTGGGACAAATGTCCTCTGTCTCTGGATCAGACCTGGGCTTCTGGAGAGACCGTCAGTTCCAGGGGCTGTGGGGCCTTCAGGAGGCTCACGCCCCCATCAATGTTCTGGAGCTGAGGGCGGTTCGGTTGGTGCTAGCGCACCTGACACATCACCTCCAGGGCCTACCTGTTCAGGTTCGCTCCGACAACCGGACTGCGTTCGCGTACATCAATCACCAAGGAGGGACTCGCAGCAAGAGTGCCCTCCGGGAGGTGTCTCTGATTCTTTCATGGGCTGAGAGCGTTGTACCGTGCATCTCGGCAGTTTACATTCCAGGTGTGGAGAACCTGGAAGCAGACTCCCTGAGCAGGGGGACCTCTCGCCGGGGGAATGGTCCCTCAGCAACAGGGTTTTTTCTATCCCTCTGTCGCAGGTGGGGGATGCCGGAGGTGGATCTGTTCTCCTCTCGTCACAATCACAAGCTCCCAGCCTTTGTGTCTCTGTCACAGGATCCTCTGGCGCTGGCAGTGGATGCCAGGTCGCTGCCCTGGCGGCGGTTCGGTCTACTGTGTCTGTTTCCTCCCTTCCCCATGGTGGGCAAGGTGGTACGCAAGCTGGTTCACGAGGGTGTGCCAGCAATTCTGGTGGCCCCAGAGTGGCCAAGACAGGTGTGGTTTGCAGACGTCGTGCAGCTGGCAGTCGATCAGTACGTTCTGCCTCTGGTTCCGGATCTGCTCACACAGGGGCAGCTCTGTTACCCCAATTTACAAACGCTGGCTTTGACGGCGTGGCTGCTGAGACCTCCATCCTAAGGGAAAAGAGTCTGTCTGAGGCGGTTGTTCAGGCTCTGGTCAGGGCTAGGAAGTAATCTTCTTCTGGTATTTACTGTAGAACCTGGAGGACCTATATTGACTGGTGTGAGACTAGGGCCTTTCCTTGTCGGGTGTTTTTTATCCCTCGGATTCTGGAGTTCTTCAACATGGTCGGGACTTGGGTTTTCAACTCAGCACTCTGAAGGGGCATGTCTCCGCTCTGGCGGTTTTCTTTCAGAGGTCTTTCGCTCTTCACCCTTTTGGTTAAGACTTTTTTCCAGGGGGTCAGTCATGTGCGTCCTCCTCGCAAACTCATGTTGCCGGTTTGGGATTTGAATTTGGTATTGTCTGCCCTTCAGGGTCCTCCATTTGAGCCAGTCCATGAGGCTGCACTGTCCATTCTCACCTTTAAGGTTGCATTCTTGGTGGCTATCACCTCTGTTCGACGTGTTTGAGTTGGCGGCTCTGTCCATTCAGGCCTCCTACTTTGAGAGACACCAGGACCATCTTGTCTAAGGTTGTCTCTGCCTTTCACCTTAATTAGGACTTTGTGCTTCCTTCCTTGTGTCCTTAGTCGTTAGATGTGTGAAATACTATCTGGTGGCTACCGCGCTATTCAGGAAGACGGACGCCTTGTTGGTGGTGCCCTCTGGTCCCAAGAAAGGTTTGGCGCCCGTCAAGTTTACCATTAGCAAATGGATTTGTCAGACCGTTGTTAGGGCCTATTCTGCCAAGGGGAGGGATCCCCCTTTCCGGATCACTGCTCATTCTACTTGTGCTGTTGGGGCTTCTTGGGCTTTTCAGCACCAGGCCTCTGTTGAACAAGTTTGTAAGGCTGCTACTTGGTCTTCTGTTCATACCTTTTCCAAGTTTTACAAGGTCGATGTTCGGGCCTCAGCGGTAGTTGTTTTTGGCCGCAAAGTTCTGCAAACTGCAGTGGTTTGATTTGTGCATTATTGCCTTTTGGATCCTCACCCATTGTTGGACCAGCTGAACCATTAGCGCTGGCGGGCCGGGGTTAGTATGCCCCCGGGACTTACAGCTGGCGCCAGTGAGAGCGATGCTGTTGGTTTCGGGGTGTCTCCTTCGCCTGAAGTAGATGCTGGCTAGAAGTAGCGTGCCTCTGGGCTTGTTTTTAAGGTGCGGGGAGAGAATGCTGATGTCGTCCGGGCTGTCAGTGGGAAGGTTTCCCCCGTCTGGAGGGGGCTGGCTCGGGCTGGTGTTTTCAGCTGACAGCCGCGATGGCGTCATTTGGGGAGTTATGTCCTGTCCTGTAGTGGGGGCGGGCCGGGAGTGGCTGGCTGTCAGGCCGGTTTCCAGACCTGTCTGTGACATGCGAGAGGGGTGTGGTGTTCCGTCCTAGAGTGAGGGCGGGCCTGGAGTGGCTGGCTGTTATGCCAGATATGACTGTGACGTGCGAGAGGGGCGTGTCTATTACACCCGACTTCCGCATTTACTTCCTGGCGTCTGCTGAGAGCCGGCTATTGTGGCGTACTGCAGGCGCCTTACACACACGTGGCGGACAAGCGCGCCATTGATAAAGGTAGGATCCTTTACTTTTCCTTGGTATGAGTTTGTTTTTATTACTATTTTTACAAGTTGGGATTTTGAAAGCCGCCTTACCGCTCCCAGCCTTTGATAAAGCTGTATGAACAGTGAAACGCGTTAGGCAGGGCAGCGGCAAAGTTTTTTCTTCTTTTAAAGGGGAAGTGTATCTAATTGAATCTGAGTTCATACCCACCTCTACTACTGGCCATAGTGGAACAGGGAACGAGAACCATCTCTTGAACTTATTCAATGTGTACATGCTTCTGAATTTTTGTAAGTGCAATTTTATTATTAAATATGTGAATACGCCAAACAGGGTTGCACTATTTTCTTTGTTCTTTGTTCTTTTTTTATATACAATCACCGAGTATCACGGATTGAATTCATGAAAACAACTGATCTCAGGAATTTTGGAATTATTATGAAGCCAGTGGTTTAAGATTTGGTTGTAAGGATATGTTGATCTATACTTCTGGTAAGCGCATATAAGTGTGAGGTGTGATCACGGTGTGAAGATTGATCACTATCAAGGGGCACACATACGTGGGAAGCCCAGTGGAGTGCACTTTTTGGACTTTGTTTTTTATTACATTCACCATTTTTAGCACTTAAGTGTTGGTGCATGGACTTTGGGGCACTAAGCAATTTATTAATTTTTTGGATTTCACGATTATATTATTATTTCAAGTTTTTTGTGCTAAATCACTTGAATGTTGAATTAATTTTTCTCTTCAGGTTACCTATGTTTCACTTAAGGTGGTATTTCATTTAATTGCTCTGTACTATAATATAACATTGTTGGACACTGCTATTGGATGTCCCAGAAGTGATTATTCTATTCCGAAGCAGGGTGTGATGCATACTTGGAATAATACCATTCTGTGATTACTCACCTGTAGAATGGATATTATAAGTATGCATCACACCTTGCTTCGTCCCACCCTGAGTTGTATCTTGGATCCTCTATATGGTGAATTTTTTCCTTGTTCATGTTTTTAATTTTAATTATTGGCTTCTCCTGGTCCCCTTACTGCTTTCATATACTGGGGAATGTGTGGGAGGTCCCAGGCATTTATGGACCGGGAGGGGCTTCTTTTTTTTGCCATCTCTGCTAGAAAAGCGCCATCTAGTGGCTATAACCCATAAGTGATTATTCTATTCCGAAGCAGGGTGTGATGCATACTTATAATATCCATTCTACAGGTGAGTAATCACAGAATGGTATTTTTTATATTTATAAAATTAGTGATGCGTCCAATGCTTATTTCACCCGCTGTATTTTTGTAGGACCAGATATAAGAAATTGCCAGCAACTCTCGGGGATGTAAGACATTTATTACACTCTGTATTTAGGGTATGCCATTATAGGCATATAAGTGCTCTGAGGGAGGCAGATGATTGGCAGACTTGATGTCTGTAAATGTTTTGGACACCTTTCTGGTGCACTGAAGTGGTCTGTTTGTGTTCTGTAGTCTGTGGGCTTTGTTGCAGTTTTGGTGAAGTCCATTATGAAAAACAATGGGAAGGGTGCAATGTAACTGAAGTACCCTCCTAGTTGCCCTGAAGGTCCCAGCAGAGCTGTCTCGTTGTCTTACATGCTGACAGAGAATGCTACTCTGTTGGGGAACGCAGGGGAGTGAATTTGGTGTTGGGAAATCAGAGGTTTAAAGCGGAAGTGCAGTCTGCAGGTAGCAAAGCAAAAAAACCTTTACGTCATCCATGGTCAAGAGTGTTCCCCTAAGCTTTTGCGGCTTCCTCACAGACAGAGCACAAAGTGCTTTCCCCTCCAAAAAGATTTACTTTTTTCCTATTGCTGAGGGGGTGAGTGTTTTGGGGACTGTGTTCTGATTATACCCCTTGTTTTGCCTTGTTTGGTTTCTGGGGTCCCCGCCCACCCTGGCCGGGCTCCTGCCGCTGCCTGCTCGCTCCCCCTCCCCTCCCCGGCGTGTGTTTCGGGGGCGGGGGGGTGGGGTCGGGGTGTGGGTCGGGTGTCAGCTGCAAGGTGTTTTTAAGTAGAATTGTGTTTAACGTTGTTTTCGCCGCCGTCGCCGTTTTGTACTTCGTTCCGCGGCGGGCGGCGCTATGGCGGTGAGGCGTTTTTGGAGTGTGATGGCGCCGGCGCGGTCACGTATCACGTCGTCCCCCCCGCGGCCCGCCCCTCGAGGTTCTTCTGCCGGCGCCATTTTGAGCCTGCTGCGCGTCTGGGGCCCCTCGTCCTTCCTGAGCTGCGGTGGTCATCGTTTCCTGTGTCGCTTCCTCCCGTGGTCTGGCGGCTTGGTGATCCTTCGGTCTCCTTGGTCCGTGAGTCCCCTTTGGGGGTTTTGTTTCCTTGGGGCATGGGCTGCGGGATGCTTATGTGCTTTTTACTTATGTCTTTCAGGCGGGACAACTGTGGGTTGTGGTTTCTCCCGGTTCTGCTCCTTACTCCCCCCATCATCTCCCCCTTACTAGCTCTTTTGGGGGCATCCCTTGGGTGGGCATCCCGAGTGGCTTTTTATTAGCCCTTACCCTGTGCTGGCCTATTACGCCTGGGTTAATCACCATATGGAGGCTTCTGGGGATAGCGTGCTTGGGGGTCCTTCGGGGCAATCCCGGCTGTGTGCCATGTGCGGGGCATCCCCTTTGTGTGATAGTGCCGCGGTGTGTGCCGTGCACCCAAGGGAAGGGGAGCTTTTCCAGGACTCTTGACTCCTCTGGGGACCAGCAGGAGGGGTACGACAGTGACCCTGGGTCTGCGTCCGGGGAGGATTTATGGCTCGCTGATGACACTGATAGACTGCTGTCTGACATTTTTGAAACCTTGCACATTGCCCCCCCCCCCCCCCAAGGTGGCTAAGAGGAAGCAGGGTGAGCTCTTTCGTCCTGATAAACAACGTCTGGAGTTTCCTGAGCAGGGCCATTTCTCTAATATGGTGCTCAAGGAGTGGGAACGTCCTAATAGATTGCCCGCGGTGCCCAAAGGGTTGGATAAGAGGTATCCCTTTCCTGCTGACCTGGCAAGCGATGGTCGTATCCCCCGGAGGTGTATTCTCCCGTTCTAGGGCTGTCCAACACCTCAGTCATGCCTTCCCCTGACACTACTACACTGCGGGACAGCGCGGACCAGCGTATGGATCAGCTGGCCTGCCATGCTTTTACATTTGTGGGGGCTGGGCTGCGTCCGGTCTGCGCCGCTGCCATTACAGCTATTGCCCTTAAGAAAAAGCTCAAGCATCTCACTGATGGCGCTATGGCTGGTAGGAGGAGGGAGGATTATAGGGCCCTCTTGCTTTGCTCTGATTTTGTTGCCTTTGTCCTTACTGCCATGGATGATGCGGTCTGGCTGGGTGGTATGGCCTCTGCCCTCTTGGTGGCTATGCGCCGCTCTGTTTGGTTGCGTCAGTGGGCAGCTGACACTGCAGCTAAGAAGGCTCTCACTGGGCTCCCTTTTGTGGGGCTACGGCTCTTTGGGGAGCGTCTGCATGTTCTAGCCAAGGATGGTAGGTTACCTCAGCGTAGGAAGCAGACTCGGCCCTTTCGGGGGCCCTCCCCTTCCTTCCCCTCCTTTCGTGCTTCCAGAGGAGGTCGTGGCTCCCTCTTCTCGGGTAGCCCGCAGAGATTCTTGGGGCCGTGGCAGATCCTGTGGTCGCCCCGGTCTCTCCTGGGGTTCCAAGCCCAAACCCCCTCCTAAGGCCCCTCAGGCATGAGGAGGCGCCCTCGCCCATCCGGGTGGGGGACGGCTTCGGCTCTTTGCTCACGTCTGGAGGCTCCGCGTCTCAGACCGGTGGATTCAGGAGGTGGTGTCCTCCGGTTACAAGATAGAGTTTGCAGCCTGGCCGCCCCCAAGATTCCTCAGATCCTGGATGTCTCAAAACCCTCTGTCAGCTCAGGGTTTGCGCCTTGCAGTTCAACGCCTGTTGGAGTCAGGAGTCATTTGCCTGGTGCCTTCCCAAGAACAGGGTCAGGGGTACTACTTTAATCTTTTCATGGTCCCCAAAAAGGACTGGTCTTTGAGGCCCATCCTGGACCTGAAGGGTCTCAACAAGTTTGTCAGGTTCAAGCACTTTCACATGGAGACTGTCAGTACCCTTTGCCCGGGCGACTTCATGATCACCGTGGACATCAAGGATGCCTATCTTCACGTTCCAATCTTTCCAGGTCATCAGATTCCTGAGGTTTGCTCTAGAGGATCAGCATTACCAGTTTGTGGCTTTACCGTTCGGTATCACCTCAGCACTTTGGGTGTTCACCAAGGTGCTGGCGGGCGTGGTGGCTCTGTTGCGGAACCAGGGCATTCGCATCCTCCCTTACCTGGACGACATTCTGATTCCTCCACTCTCGAGTCCTTCGGCTGGGTGATCAACTTTCCCAAGTCTTCACTGTCTCCGTCTTTGGTGAGGTCCTTTCTGGGCGTGACTCTGGATACCTCTCAGGTCAAGGTATTCCTGCCTCAGCAGAAAGTGGAGGCCCTTCAGGAGCAGGCACGGGCTCTGCTCTTGTGTCTCCATCCCTTCATCCGGCAGGGGGTGCAGTTAGTGGTCCTGATGGTGTCCTGCTTCGAGGCGGTCCCCTTTGCTCAGTTTTACATGAGACCTCTTCAGTTGCACCTCTTGTCAGTTTGGGATCGGGACCCTGTGTCCCTGGATCAGGTTTTTGCTCTGTCCCCCCTGGCCAGACAGTCCCTCTCGTGGTGGCTGGACTCAAGGAACCTTCTAGTGGGCAGGACCTTTCTGCCTCCGTGCTGGGAAACTGTCACCACAGATGCCAGTCTGACCGGTTGGGGGGACTTTTGGAAGTCTCTGCAGTTCCAGGGTCGGTGGGGCCCCCAGGAGGCCCATGCTCCCATCAATGTCCTGGAACTGAGGGCGATCAGGTTGGTTCTTTCTCAGCTGACCATGCACCCTGTTCAGATCTGCTCGGGCAACCAGACGGCGGTTGCCTACATCAATCATCAGGGAGGGACTCGGAGCAAGCGAGCCCTCAAGGAAGTGTCCCTGATACTGTCTTGGGCGGAAGAGAATGTCCCTTGCATCTCGGCGGTCTACATTCCGGGGGTGGAGAACCAGGAGGCAGACTCCCTGAGCAGGGGGACGTCTCGGCTGGGGGAATGGTCCCTCAGCAGCAAGGTATTTCACTCCCTGTGTCACCGCTGGGGTCAGCTGGATGTGTACCTGTTTGCTTCCCGCCACAATCACAAGCTTCCTAGATTTGTCTCCCTGTCGCAGGATCCTCTGGCCTTCGCCACGGATGCGCTAGCGATTCCTGGCCAAGGAGGGTGTGGTTCGCAGACGTCGTGCAGTTGGCAGTAGATCGGTAAGTTTTGCCCAAGGATCCAGATCTTCTCACTCGGACAGCTGCGCCATCCCAATTTACAAACGCTAGCTTTGACGGCTTGGCTGCTGAAACCTCCATCTTGATGGATAAGGGGTTGCCGGCCTCTGTTGTTGATACTATGATTCGGGCTAGGAAGAAGTCCTCGTCCTTTATCTACTACATGGTCTGGCATGCTTACATTGCCTGGTGTGAGCCCAAGTCTCTTCCTTGTCGGGTGTTTTCTATCCCCAGGATTCTGGAATTTTTACAACATGGTTTGGATTCGGGCCTTCAACTTAGTACCCTCAAGGGAAGTAATTATCCCCGTATACAGCAGGGTGTGGGTTTTTACTCCAGCATCTTTCTAGTAAAGAAGGCCTCAGGGGGGTTAAGATTAATTCTGAAGCTAAAGATTCTCAATCTCGGTGTCCAGTACAAGCATTTTCGTATGGAAACAATTACTTCAGTCAAGGACATGCTTCCACAGGGCTCCTTCATGGTCTCAATAGATCTAAGGGATGCTTACTGGCAGGTGCCAATGAGTGCCCGGGCTCAGTCGTTTTTAAGGTTTGCAATAAAAGATGGAGATGGATCTTGCACTTCCAATTTGTCTGTCTTCCTTTCGGACAGAGGACTTTTACGAACGTTTAGCAGAACCTCTGGCATATCTGAGACAGAAAGGAATATGCATTGTGGCCTACCTAGATGATCTGTTGCTTTTCGCCCAGTCAAGAGACAAATTGTTGGAGAATCTCAATCACACCTTGGATCTACTAACTCGGCTGGGCCGGTTCCTAAACCTTGAGAAATTAAGTTTAGTTTCCTTGCAGTTGATGACGTATTTGGGATTCAAGATCAATACAGTTCGCCAAACTCTAATTTTGCCTCCTCAGGAAGTTTTGATTCTTCAGGAAGCGGTTCGGTTCTTCTGCACAAGTACATCTTCAATAAGACAAGCCATGAAGGTGTTGGGGCTATTGACGTCAGCATTCCTGGCAGCAAGATGGGGTCAGTCACATTCAAGGACTCTTCAGATGCATATCTTGAACAACTGGAACGGATCCCAGAAGGGACTAGAGGATGTAGTGAAGCGTTCCCTAGATTGGTGGCTGATCAATGATCGGTTTTGCGAGGGTCTATCATGGAGAGACCCCAAAGAGATATTAACTACAGTTGCCCCGGCTTGGGGCCGGGGAGCCCATTGCAAGAATTGGTCGGTGTAGGGAAGATGGTCAATGGTCGTCTTCAAATCTAAGGGAGCTGATAGCCGTAAAGGAAGCCTTGAGGGCGCTAATTCAGCATCTAAAGGATCAGCATGTGCAGATAAGATCAGACAACGCGACTTCAGTGGCATATATAAATCATCAAGGGGAGTTGGTGACGGTCGCTTCAGAGATCTTACTATGGTCGGAAGAAAACCTGAAGTCTCTGTCAGCAGTACATCTAAAGGGAACCTTGAACCAGGTGGTCGATTTTCTGAGTCGGTCTCAGTTGAGAGAGTCGGAGTGGTCTTTGAGTCCAGTAGTGTTCAAGCAGATTTGCGATCTGAAGGGCATGAGTGGACGCATTGACCCATGTGTGCCAGTTCAGTCTAGCCTATGCATTTCCTCCGGTTCGGTTGCTACTGATGGTGATAAACAAGATTCTCAAGGAACCAGCAACAATTCTTCTGGTGGCTTCATGGGGGCCAGGAGATCTTGGTTCTAGGCTCTAGTGGAACTATCCATTCAGGAGCCATGGGAGATTCCAATATGTCCGCAATTGCTGTTGCAGGGACCAGTACTTTATCCAAACCCGCAGATGTGGAGACTGACAGTCTGGACCCTGAGGTCACCTTACTTCTGAAAAAGGGTTATTCGAATAAAGTCTCTGGGACTTTGCTGTCAATCAGGAAGATGGTTACCAGGAAGATTTATTTGAAAGTCTGGAAGACCTTTAAGTCCTGGAGAATACAAAATAAGCAATTTTCTTTCAAACTCCCAGTGATTCTGGAGATTTTATAGCATGGAGTTGAAAAAGAATTAAGTGTAAACACCTTGGCGGCATTATCAGTGTTTTTGGACAAAAGGTTGTCCTCATTTTCTATTGTCAGGCGTTTCATTCTGGCAGTGAAGCTTTCTAAACCTGCACCATCGAAGGTTGTGCCTCAATAGGATCTAGCCAAGGCTCTCTTGATATTGAAGTCCCCTCGGTTTTTCCATATCAAGGATTTGGACATTAAATTTCTTACCTGGAAAGTGTTGTTTTTGGTGGCTATCACTTCTGCGCGCAGAATTAGTGACATTCAGGCCTTGTCCTTTCGTCATCCATTTCTTCAGGTGTTTCCAGATCGGATAGTCCTAAGAGTGGATCCTTATCTACCTAAGATTTGTCAGATTTTCACAGAACTCAAGAGATCATCCTTCCGTCTATAGACAGTAAAGATTCTTCATGATTCAGCGCTTTGGACGTTAGAACACATCTGTTGGAGTACCTTCAACGAACCAAAGATTGGAGGAAAGCAGACAGCTTGTTTGTGTCCTTTTCAGGCCCAAGGAAGGTTCATAAAGTGTCTAAGACAATGTTAGCAGCATGCATGAAGAGTACGATTAAAATGGCTTATCCATCTAATTCCATACCAGGTGGAGTCACGGCTCAAGAAGTGTTTCTACATCTTGGACAGAGCAGACTGGGGTCTCTATGGAACAGATCTGTAAAGCAGCTACTTGGTCCTCAGCTAGAACATTTGCCAGGCACTATCGGATGGATCTTCTTTCCCAGAGGGATCAGTCTTTTGGTAGAAGTGTCCTTCGTGCTGTTCTTCCCACCCAATGAGGTAGATCTCGTCTATCTCTCATTGTATGCTGTTTTTAGAAAACTTAGGTACCTGGTAACTTCTTTTCTAAACATCCGAACGGGCAGAATACAGCATTTTTCCTCCCTTTCCTTATGTGAAGTTGGACTACTGTGTCTTGTTTTATGGAGTAAAGTTGTGGGTCTGTTTCTTTTTTCTCTCTTTTAGATCTCTACAACAACTGGGGATTTGAGGAGGAGTCAAACTTTTATGCTATTCTGGTGGTCACGTGTTCCCCTTTTGTGGGACTCGGAAGTCTTAGTGTATGCTGCCCTTTCGGATCTTTAGAAAAGAAGTTACCAGGTACCTAACTTAAGTTTTTTGGGGGGGTTTGTTCCTCAGCAATGGAGCATCTTGATTTGGGATGCCTTGCTGTGTGAAATCCCTGGGTTCACCCAGATAAAAATGAACTCAGGGGTTTTCATACAGTGAGGGTATCGCAAATTAGGATTTTCCATTGCTGAATAACAAAAACCAGCACAGTGAAAATCCTGGGTTTTGTTCCTCTTTAAAATGGCTACCCTGAACCAGGCAGCTCTAAAGTATGGCCCAAAGTAGTATCTCTGTCACTTCCAGACTGTGGGTGATGTTCCTCTTTGAAGCAAAACAAAACTCAGCATGGCCCACCCTGTAAAATGAAAGATTCCACAACTGGTCAATGGCCTTCCCCTGAATTGGGATGCCCCACAATGACACCAACCAGATCAGCCTGTTAACGCGCCTCTTCCTGGTCCTATGGCTTATCGCAGACTCTTGTCCAGTCAGCCTTTTGCCGTGCAAATGTAATTCGGCAATCAGCTCTGCCCTTCTGCAAATGGGGCCACTTGCACTCCCGATTGCTGAAGGGCAGAGCCGTTTGCCGAATGCCAGAAGCATGCCAAATGGCTCTGATTGGATGAGAAGCCCGCGCACGCGGCATAGGACCAGGAAGAGGTGAGTCTAACAGGGTAATCTGAGGGGTGTCGCACAGTGGGGCATCACAGACTGGGTTTGGATCCACTTTAAAACAAAGGTATTGCCAGTGCAGACACTGACTTACTGTGCTGCTTATAGATTGTTGGTTGAACTAGGGTATGATGGACCATCCCCCAGCTCAAAAGATACTATGGGGTTCATTGAGTGGCAACCTTGTCTCTATAGACAAAACATTTGTTTAAAATATTACATTTTATTATATCCTTGATTAAAATTTACATTGAGCAAGCGCAGATTTTTTGTCACAGACATCTTGGTTTTGCAAAGTACAGATTGTTCACTACATACATGCGTATATCTTTGTGATAAGTACAACAAAGACTTTCAACGTTATCCTGCAGAACAGACTAGTTTCGCTCATTTGTAAGCTTCATCAGTGTCTGCTAGGACTCCAAAGAGGTTCTCTATGTAAGGAAAATAAATATATACTTTTGTTATAAAGCTAAGATAAAAGAATACAGTGGCCCATCAAGTAATGGGAAAGGAAAAAAAGATTTAGTTTTTACCTGGATGTAGAAGGCAGCTGCTTACCATGGATAAAGGATCGAAATTATTTTCAATAAATGGGCCCAATCGGAAGGATATCATTAGCAATAGGTACCCTATAGGGAGGTAGGTAGAATGCCCCTTTTTCCCCAGTGGTTATGTTGTAAACATTATTTAAAAATAAGCATACTCAATAAATTAATACCAGACCAAGTGAACTGTAACCAAGGCTCACCTTGTGCCCAAGAAGACAGTGTCTGGTATTGGGGCCTAGTAATGAGTGCAGGGGATGCTATGATAGTATCATGCAGGCTGCGCTAGTGCAGAAAAAGAGGAAATGGTGTAACTAATATAAGGTTTATGGTAGACCAGTTAATAATACTAACACTTAAGGTGCATATCTAGCGCTCCTATGTGATCTGTGCCTACCAAAGAATAAAATATAGGGAAGAGACTCAAGGTCATCCTTCAGATCATCCCTTACATTTTTTGGTACCTGAAGAGGGATTTTTACAGGTGTATCCTAATGGGGTCACTACTGTGCTGTTTACCTTGTTATGCTGCTTTTCTTTACCAGCAGTTCCCACTGCTTCCAGTCACTGCCACAGCAAGTTTGGCGCACAGTGAAGGGAGTCGTGTTACTCTGGCTCTCCTCACACAAAGCACTGAGATCTGTTGGGTGGAGGAGACGGACAGGATAAGGGGAGGGCAGTCACCAGGCAGGTGCGGGGACCCCGGACACCTGGCACACGCATCCAAGGAAAGGCAGTGCGGCTGCGTCAGCCGGAGTCTGGTGCCCTAATATTGGCTCCAGCTCTGTGTCGGCCTCGTACTGCACTGCACCTTGGTATTCCACACGCATCTACGTGGATCTCTTTCCCCAGGTATTCTTCCCAGGCTTTTATAAATTGAAGTTTTAGTCCCTTATCTATCATAATACTCTAAATCAAAGAGTTTCCCCTGCCATACAATATTTTTCGAAGGCAATATATTCCAAATTTTTTCACTGTTCTTTAAATTTTGAACTTAGGAAATGCATAATCTGATAGGCCTTGTAACTCCCTTCATTGTTAATCAAAGAGATTGGGCGATAATTCGCACAGTCTGTGGGGTCCCTCCCTTTTTTTTTTATTATCACCACTATATTAGCCAACAGTGGCTAATGCCATCTTTTGGATTATCTGGATAAACTTCTCTTTTGAGATATCATTCTACATTAGTTCCCTTACATTGCATTTTAATAATGATAGGTATCTTCATATTCATATTTTTTGTGGTTTCAGTTTCTCCAGTGGCTCTAAATGGTGTCATAGAAGGCCTTTTTCTGCTTAATCCTCTGCTTATGAGTCAACTTGCCTAAAAGGATTTGTATGACTATGCTCATGCTCATCATTATGGTTCTATTATTGCTATCCGTGAGTAGAAGTTCAGTACAGGGCTGTTGGAGTCGGTAAGTCAAAGTTGTGACTCATACTCCCAACTCTGTTTAACAGTCTAGGGCTCTAACTCCAGCTCCCACTCAAATAATTAGTTATAACATATTTGTAGCAGTGAGACAGGATTCCAGGGTAGACAACAAAGAGACTTGATGGCTACTGTAATGCCCTCAATGTTCACGGGGCTTTTCTGAGTATATGAGAAAACATTAGGAAGCAGACTCTTCTCTACTTTCTTGTCTTCTGCAGCTTGTCTCCACCAGTCATGTCTGAGAGATCTGCAACTAGACAAGGGCCTTAGACTGATAGAATATACATTCTATTGATGATTAACACATCTAAACTTCCTATGAAATTGACATTACTCAATATACAATACAAGTAATAGATTTTTGTGTTTTTATGCTGGAGCCTGAGTGGGACTAGCTTCGACTCAATAGCCCTGGTTGAATGTTTATGAAAATTGGGTCTATGTTATGTTAAGATGCACTATGTCTATCTTCACAGAACAATGATAATGAGACTGCTCTACACTGTGCAGCCCAGTATGGGCACACTGAAGTGGTTCGTGTCTTGCTGGAAGAGCTGACTGACCCTACAATGCGCAACAACAAGATGGAGACCCCACTTGACTTAGCAGCTCTTTATGGACGTTTAGAAGTGGTGAAACTTCTTCTCAATGCACATCCTAACTTGCTAAGCTGCCATACGCGAAAGCACACTCCTTTACATCTTGCCGCCCGCAATGGACACCGGGCAGTGGTTCGAGTTTTGCTGGATGCTGCAATGGACATCAATTATCAGGTATCAATCATTTTAAATAGCATTGATTTGAGCATTAAAATGATATTCATCTACATTAGATTTTGCTTTTTAGAATTAGGGTGTTTAATGTTTAAGAGTTAAAATTTGCATATTTCTCCCTTTCTTAGAGTTGTTTCTGAACCCAGCAGGAACTTTTTGCCACTTCTCTGCTCTGTTTAGTAGGTAGAGTCTGGGTGCAGGGCATGGGACCTCCAGAGAACCCATGGGGCAGATGCCGAGGAGTGGTAATTCTTGCACAATTTGATTAACGAGGTTAAGTTTGCCAAGATAGCAATGGATGATATTGTGATATTGATATGTTTTTGGTCTTCTGCCTTATTGTTTTCCTCTTCTGTTTTCCTCTTCTGGAATGTAAAATAAACCTGTGTGTACGTTTAACACACCATTTTGATGTACATTGCTAAGCTAACATATTGTTGCTAGGGAAAACTGTTTTCTATTTAACACAGAGCTGCAGACAAAAACTTAACAAAAACTAACAGCTAAGCTTATCAGATTGATTACATCATTTTGTCTCACAATAATGGAAACTTTGAAAGTACAATAACCCTTTAAAGATTAAGTCCACTTTCAACTGAGTTTTTGAAATTGTATATTTTTGTGTGGCAAAATGATGTCTTAGAGGCGTTAAGCTGATCTAGCATTTATTACAAGTATGTCACACACCCCGCTTCCACTATTCATGATATGGGTTATGGTCCAGTAGAGGGCGAACTTCTGCAGAGATGAAAGCAAAAAAGAAGCCCCTCCCAGTCCATAAATACCTGGGACCTCCCAGTCCATAAATACCTGGGACCTCCCACACATTCCCCAGTTCCTTCTCTGCAGGACGGCGAGCAAGTCAGAAGATGTCTGCTTCTCTTCCTTGCAGGTCAGCCAGTCTTACGCCCGGCCATTTTTTGCCCTATTTCTGCCCGGACCTTTATACATTAAGCCCAATATTAGCCTCCCAGCCTTGGCTGCAGGTCCGGGCGAGGGTAGGAATCACCTTATTAGGTGTTTTATCCCCCTTCCGGGTCCCTCTGTTAACCCTCCAGTGGGGGGGCGGGCTTTTCCTCTTTATTTCTAGTGTGAGTGTGTGTGTGTATGTGTGTTTGGTGCTGCACTTTACTGGCTGGTCGCCATTTTCTACTTCTGCTGAGGGGAGCTTCTCCCCCTCAGGCTGCAGTGTTAAGGGGGCGGGGGCGGGGCCGGGCGCTCGCGCATTGCCACGTCCCGCCCCCCCCTTCTGGTTTGGAGCCAATTATGGAGCCCAGCCCACGGCTGGGAACCGCGATGCTGGTTGTGTTGGTAGGGGGGCGGGGCCAGGCATGGCGCGAGATTTGCGCTGGCCCGCCCCTTCTTCCTCTGACCTGATAAGTGGTGGCAGCCATCATACAAAGCACGTGAGTGCCCTCCCGGGCTCTCCCCCTTTATTTACCGGACTTAGCCTTGTGCCCCATTCTGTCAGGGGACAGCGCTAGTCCTTGTCACCTTTTTCCTTGATTATGATGATATAGTTAATGTGTGTGTATAGATATATATGGTGTGTGTGCATGTGCTCATGGCCTCTCCTTTGTGTCTTTCAGGAGGACTCCCTGTGCCTTGCTTAAATGGGGGTTCTCCCGGTCCTAGGTCCCTAGCAGAAATTTGGGGCACTTAAAAATCCTCCCACTTGGGACTTAAGGGGCATCCCGGGTTGCTTACCAGGGTAATTCCCTCGGGTCATTGCGACTACCTTAAAATCACCATAGGGAGGCTCCACAGGATACCGGGCTCGGGCTCCCCTTGGGACAATCCCGGCTATGTGTGGGGTATCCCTTACGGGGGAGAATGTGCTTATTTGCATACCATGTGCGCAACAGGCCATAACGCGGCAGTCGGGAACCCAGGCGTCTGGGTCAGTGCCGCCCGTCTCTCCTACCCCACCCCGCATCATCCGTACCTCAAGTGACACTGTCATTAGTGGTGAGTCGCACTAGGACGTATGTGCCAGGCTGGCCAACCTCGAGAAAATTATTTCTAGCTCAGTGGGCAGAAAGGCCACTGCTAAGAAAAGGCATCTGTCACCGGCTACGCCAGTAATTGATTTTGATGATTATGACTCACCTGATTGGGCTGATTATTCCCCGCTTGAGGAAGGGGAATTGTTTGAGGAATCTGAGACTGAGGAATTGCAGTTCTTTGATTCTGATGCCGGGCAGGCGCTGGGGGATGCTGTTGATACCCGCAGGGTCCTGACCCATCTGTTAGAGGTTATGGATATTTCCCCACCAGCGGAGGCTCCTCCGAAGAAGGGGGAATTCTTTGGGTTCTCTAAGCCCCGCTTGGAGTTTCCAAATCAGGACCATTTTGACAGCATGATTCTTAGAGAATGGGAGAAGCCGTGTCGCCTTCACGGTGTTCCTCAGGGATGGGATAGGAAGTATCCCTTTCCGATGGACGCGGTGAAGCGCTGGTCTTCCCCTCCCAAGGTTGATGCACCCATTCTAGGATTGTCCAACACCTCCGTTGTACATACTCCTGACGCCACTACCCTTAAGGATGGCGAGGACAAGCGCATTGATCAGATGGCATGTCATGCCTTTGCCAGTGTGGGTTCTGCCTTGCGGCCTGTCTGTGCATCGGCACTCGTGGCTGTGGCCACCAGGTCGGAGATCAGGGACATGTTAAATGGGTCCCAGCTCAGCCCAGACAGCGTTGAATTCACAACCCTTGAGAGGTGTGAATTGTTCATGAATTTTGGCTATGGACGACACTATTACCATGTGTAGTAGAACTTCGGCCCTGTTGGTGGCAATGCGCCGATCGGTCTGGCTGCGCCAGTGGGCGGCTGACATTGCGCCCAAGAAGTCACTTACAGCCTTGCCCTTTTTGGGAACGCGGCTGTTTGGAGACAAATTGGATTCTGTGGCGAAGGGTGGGAAGCTACCTCAGCGTAGGAAGCTGCGTCGCTCTTTTCGGGGGGCAAGCTCCTTTAATCCTTCCTTTCGCAGTGCCAGAGGCGGCAGAGGTCTTGCCTACTCTGGCTTTAGAGGTGATTCCTGTAACAGAGGGAGAGGACGTGCCCCTACCGCCTCTACTTGGGGTTCCAGGCCCAAGCCCGCTGCCAAGCCAGCTCAACAATTAGGAGACGCCCTCACCCTTGCGGGTGGGGGGACGGCTGTGACTCCTCTTCCAGGTCTGGGCCCAGGAGGTCACAGACAAGTGGATATTGGAAGTGGTCTCGTCTGGGTACAAACTGGAGTTCGAGTCCCGGCCTCCTCCCAGATTCCTAGGGTCTCAGGTGCCATCGGATCCTCTGGTGGCGCAGGGGCTCCTGTTGGCTGTAAAGAATCTCCTGGACATGGCGGTCATATGCCCGGTGCCACTTTCAGAGAGAGGCCGGGGCTATTATTCCAACCTCTTCACGGTTCCCAATAAGGATGGCTCCATAAGACCCATCCTGGATTTGAAGCTTCTCAACAGGTTCATCAGAACCAAGAAGTTCCGCATAGAGACTCTGCGTTCAGCCATCGGTTCCCTTCGTCAGGGGGATTTCATGACGTCCATAGACATCAAGGATGCTTGTACCAATTTTCCCAGCACATCAGAGATTTCTCAGGTTTGTGGTGGGAGATCAGCATTTTCAGTTTGTGGCCCTCCCGTTCGGGCTGACCTCGGCACCGAGGGTGTTTACCAAGGTTCTGGCGGGCATAATGGCCCTGCCCAAGGCATTCGCATTGTGCCGTATTTGGACATCCTACTCATTACAGCTTCTTCCCTCTGCCAGGCGCAGTTGGACACCAGGACGGTGGTGGCGACGCTGGAAAGGTTCGGATGGGTGATCAACCACCCCAAGTCTTCTCTCTCCCCATCAAGGGAGATCTCCTTTCTGGGCATGAATCTGTATACCAGTCAGGCCTACCTCAGCCAAAGGTGCAGAGGGTTCAGGATCTGATACGTGTTCTCCTGACCAACCCTCGCCCTTCCATTCGACTAGGGATGACTCTGGTGGGTTTGATGGTGGCCTCCTTCGAGGCAGTCCCCTTTGCTCAATTCCACATGAGGTTGCTACAACTCCATCTATTGCTGAAATGGGACGGATGTCCACAGTCCTTGGATCAGTCATTTCTGATGTCTCCCAGGGTTCGGCAGTCCCTTCAGTGGTGGCTGGAATCAAGCAATCTGATGAGGGGCAGATCGTTCCTGGCCCCTCGTTGGGAGACGGTTACCACGGATGCCAGCCTGTCGGGCTGGGGAGGTTTCTGGAAAGATCATCAGTTCCATGGGTTGTGGGGTCCTCAGGAGGCTCACAACCCCATCAATGTCTTGGAGCTCAGAGCTATCCGCTTGGTTCTGTCGCGTCTAACACTTCACCTACAGGGTTTACCGGTTCAGGTTCAATCAGACAATCGTACTGTGGTAGCTTACATCAATCACCAAGGAGGGACTCGTAGCAGGAGTGCCCTCAGGGAAGTCTCTCTGATTCTGACATGGGCGGAGAGCAATGTTCCTTGCATCTCGGCAGTATACATTCCGGGAGTGGAGAACACGAAGGCGGACTCCCTGAGCAGGGGGATTCTCTCGCCGAGGTGAATGGTCTCTCAACCACAGGGTGTTTCGGGCCCTGTGTCACAAGTGGGGGACTCCGGAGGTGGATCTCTTTGCCTCTCAGCACAATCACAAGCTCCCAACCTTTGTATCTCTGTCTCAGGATCCCCTGGCCCTGGCAGTGGATGCCTTGTCCCTTGCCTGGAGGCATCTGGGGTTTCTGTACCTGTTTCCCCCCTTCTCCATGGTGGGCAAGGTAGTGCGCAAGCTGGCTCTAGAGGGGGCACCAGCAATTCTGGTGGCCTCAAGGTGGCCAAGACAGGTTTGGTTCGCAGACGTTGTAAGATTGGCGGTAGATCAGTACAGGCTGCCCCTGTCTCCGGATCTGATCTCTCAGGGTCAACTATGTTACCCCAATTTACAAACGCTTGCTTGATTAGAGCTAGGAAGAGGTCTTCCTCTACTATTTACTATAGGACTTGGCGGTCCTATATTGACTGGTGTGAGGCTAGGGCCTTACCTTGCAGGGTGTTTTCGATTCCTAGGGTTTTGGAGTTTCTACAACACGGTCTGGATCTGGGGTTCCAGCTCAGTACTTTGAGGGGTCAGGTTTCTGCCCTGGCTGTCTTTTTTCAAAGGTCTTTTGCTTTGCATCATCTGGTCAAGACTTTTTTCCAAGGGGTCACTCATGTTCGGCCCCCTAGAAAGCCTTTGGTTCCCGTTTGGGACCTAAATTTGGTTCTTTCGGCCCTCCAGGGGCCTCCCTTTGAACCGATGCAGGATGTGGCTCTTTCTGTGCTCACTCAAAAGGTTGCCTTTTTGGTGGCTATTACCTCTGTTCGACGTGTCTCTGAGTTGGCGGCTCTGTCTATTCAGGCCCCTTACTTTGAGAGACACCAGGATAAGGTGGTTTTTGGCTTAAAACCAGATTTCCTTCCTAAGGTGGTTTCTGCCATCTAAATCAGGATGTAGTTCTCCCTTTCTTGTGTCCAAGGCCTAGCAATGTCAAGGAGAGGGTTTTGCACTCTTTGGATGTGGTTCGTTGTGTGAAGTACTATTTGGTTGCTACTTCTCCTTTTCGTAAGACGGACGCCTTGTTCGTGGTGCCTTCTGGGCCCAGAAAAGGTTTGGCGCCCGCCAAGTCTACCATTAGTAAATGGATACGCCAGGCCATTGTTGGGGCCTATTCTGCTAAGGGGAGGGTTCCTCCTTTTAAGATCACTGCTCATTCCACTCGTGCTGTTGGGGCTTTCTGGGCTTTTCAGCACTAGGCTTCTGTTGAACAAGTTTGTAAGGCTGCTACTTGGTCTTCCGTTCATACTTTTTCAAAGTTTTATAAGATTGATGTGCGGGCCTCAGCAGATGCTGTTTTTGGCTGCAAGGTTCTGCAAGCTGCAGTGGTTTAAATTGGTGCATTTTTTTGCTGTATTTGGACCCCCACCCATGACGGACACTGCTATTGGATGTCCCAGATGTCATGAATAGTGGAAGCGGGGTGTGTGACGTACTTGGAATAATACCATTTTGTGATTACTCACCTTTAAAATGGGTATTATAAGTATGTCACACACCCTGCTTCATCCCGCCCCTTTTGTATTCTGGATCCTTTATATGGTGAACCTTTTTATGGTTAAGAATGTTTTATTAGCTCTTCCTGGTCCCCTTACTGCTGTCATATACTGGGGAATGTGTGGGAGGTCCCAGGTATTTATGGACCGGGAGGGGCTTCTTTTTTGCTTTCATCTCTGCAGAAGTTCGCCCTCTACTGGACCATAACCCATATGTCATGAATAGTGGAAGCGGGGTGTGTGACATACTTATAATACCCATTTTAAAGGTGAGTAATCACAAAATGGTATTATCCCAAGTACTCCCTCTCCCCGTCCAGGGTGACCCCTTTCCTGGGCATGAATCTGGATACCATTCAGGCCAGGATTTTTCTTCCTTAGCAGAAAGTGGATTCTCTTCAAGCTCTGGTTCATTTCATGCTGTCCAGCCCTTGTCCTTCCATCAGGCAAGGGATGCAATTGGTGGGACAGATGGTGACCTGCTTCGAAGCAGTCCCTTATGCTCAATTTCACATGAGACCCCTTCAGCTCCATCTCCTTTCAGTCTGGGACAAGAGTCCCCTGTCTTTGGATCAGGCCTTTGTTCTCTCTCTGTTTCGGCGGTCCCTCCTGTGGTGGCTGGACTCGAGGAATCTTCTGGGGGGCAGATGCTTTCTGACTCCATGTTGGGAGACGATCACTACGGATGCCAGTCTGTCAGGTTGGGGGGGCTACTGGAGATCCCTCCAAATCCAGGGGCTGTGGGGCCCTCAGGAGGCTCACGCTCCGATCAACGTCCTGGAGCTGAGGGCGGTTCGGTTGGTGCTGGCACAGTTGACTCCTCACCTTCAGAGTCTGCCGGTACAGGTCTCTCCGACAACCAGACGGCGGTTGCCTATATCGATCATCAGGGAGGGACTCGGAGCAAGAGTGCCCTCCAGGAGGTGTCTTTGATTCTGCCCTGGGCCGAAACAATGTCCCGTGCATCTCAGCAGTTTATATTCCGGGAGTGGAGAATCTGGAGGCGGATTCCCTGAGCAGGGGGACCGCTCGCTGGGGGGAATGGTCTTCTTATCCCTTTGTCACCGGTGGGGGAGGCCAGATGTGGATCTGTTTGCTTCTCGCCACAATCACAAGCTGCCAGCATTTGTTTTCCTGTCCCAGGATCCCCTGGCTCTGGCGGTGGATGCTCTGTCTCTCTCCTGGCAGGGTCTCGGTCTCCTGTACCTCTTCCCTCAGTTTCCTCTTCTGAGCAAGGTTCTGCGCAAGTTGGTTCAGGAGCGGGTGCCAGCCATTCTGGTGGCCTCCAGGTGGCCAAGACAGGTGTGGTTCGCCGACGTCGTGCGGCTGGCAGTGGATCAGTACGCTCTTCCCTTGGTTCCGGACCTTCTCAAGGACGGCCCTCTTATCCCAATTTACAAACGCTGGCTTTGACGGCCTGGCTGCTGAAACCGCCATCCTGA
The DNA here is from genome assembly GCA_027917425.1 of Gastrophryne carolinensis. NCBI lineage: Eukaryota > Metazoa > Chordata > Amphibia > Anura > Microhylidae > Gastrophryne > Gastrophryne carolinensis. The sequence continues at coordinate 350,978,015 of CM051236.1, forward strand.
AGGAGGAAGGTCTGTCTGATTCGGTGGTTCAGACTCTTGTCAGCGCTAGGAAGAAGTCCTCCTCCACTATTTACTATAAGACCTGGCGGGCCTACATTGACTGGTGTGAGTCTAGGGCCTTTCCCTGTCGTGTGTTCTCCATTCCTAGGATCCTGGAGTTCCTGCAACATGGTTTGGATATGGGTTTTCAGCTCAGCACCTTGAAGGGTCATGTGTCCGCCTTGGCTGTTTTCTTCCAGAGGTCTTTCGCCCTACATCCTCTGGTCAAGACCTTCTTCCAGGGGGTCACTCATGTGCGCCCCCCCTGCAAACCCATGGTACTGGTCTGGGATTTGAATTTGGTTTTGTCTCTTTTTCAGGGTCCTCCTTTTGAACCTGTGCATGAGGCTGCCTTGTCTCTCCTTACCCTGAAGGTTGCCTTTTTGGTGGCTATCACCTCTGTCCGGAATGTTTCTGAGTTGGCGGCTCTGTCGATTCAGGCCCCCTACTTTGAAAGACACCAGGACAAGTTGGTTTTCCACATTTAAACCAGATTTCTTGCCTAAGGTTGTCTCTGCCTTCCATCTGAATCAGGATATTGTGCTTCCTTCTTTGTGCCCTAATCCTGGTAATCCCAAGGAGAGGGCCTTGCACTCTCTGGATGTTGTCAGGAATTTGAAGTACTACCTGGTGGCTACTGCTCCATTCAGGAAAACGGACGCCTTGTTTGTGGTTCCATCGGGTCCCAAGAAGGGGTTGGCTCCTGCCAAGTCTACTATTAGTAAATGGATCCGTCAGGCCATTGTTAGGGCCTATTCTACTAGGGGGGAAGGATCCTCCTTTCCGTGTTACTGCTCATTCTACCCGTGCTGTTGGGGCTTCCTGGGCCTTCCAACATCAGGCTTCTGTTGAACAAGTTTGTAAGGCTGCTACGTGGTCTTCTGTTCATACCTATTCTTAGTATACAGTACGTCCTGCTCCAAATCTAATACTTACAGTTGGGATATACTCCGCCAGATGGCGCTAGACTGCAGAGACATCAAAAATAGGCTCCTCCTGGCCCCTCAAATACCCGGGGACCTCCCACAAATCCGCAGAATTTCTCTGCAGTCTGGCTGCGAAGGACGAGAAATGGCTCTCTACTCGCAGGTGAGTGGGGCTAATTGCCCGCGTCCCTGTAGGACTATTCCCACCCGTTCCACTAGTAATATGCCTCCCAGCATTGGCTGCGCTGGTCGGGTGAAGGTAGGCAGCACCGCTGTTAGGTGCTTAGGAGCGCTGCTCCACCGCAATCCCCCACCAAAGGGTAGGCGGGTCAGGCTTATGGTGAGCCTCTGTGGGATACCCCTCCCGCACTAGTGCCCCCTTGCCCCTGCCCATCGGTGGGCCCTGTTTAAGTGGCCGCTGCCCTCCCTCATCCTCCTTGTAGTCTTCAGGGGAAAAGAGGGGGGGGTGTAAATATGTATGCTATGCATTCTGTGTTTTACACCTTTTTTTCCATTCTGTTAGTCTTGTGTCAACCACTGAGCTGGCTTGTCTTTACTGTCTTTTAAAAATTGCCGCCGCGCGCTGACTTGGTTCCGCGCTTGGCGGCGGCATTACCTCAGGCGCTGGTGCGCCATCATTGGCTGCTTGCACGTTCTTGGCTTCGCACTCTTCGGGGGGGGGCGGGGCCCGTCTATGGCGCGCTGCATGTCATCACTGATACCGGCCTGCCCCTCGAGGTATACTGACGCCATCTTTATCCTGCCTGTTTGGCCCATGTGCGACGGACCCCTGCCTACCGCGGTCCGTAAGTGCCCTCGCAGGCGGCTTTATAGCTTTCATTTTTATTACTGTGTGCTTACAGGTCTTGTCTGCTTATGTCTTTCAGGCGGGGCGAACCCTTTTGGCTTCTCCCGGCCCTTTATTAGTATATACTTCTAGGCCTTGTAAAAATACTCCCACTTCCCTAGCGGGTTATTGGGGCATCCGGGGTTGCTATATAGCGTTATTCCCTATCGGCGTATAGCGCCGCTATAATCACCATATGGAGGCATCCCAAGATAATGTGACCGGGGTCTCTTCGGGACAAGACCGGCTGTGTGTAGCGTGTGGGCAGCCTCATGCTGACGCTGACAAGGCGCGGGTCTGTGTACCCTGTGCTGAGCAGGTGCTTGCATTGCAATCTGGCCTGCCAGTGGCTGCACCTCGTTTCACTTCACCTACTCCCCCAAGCTTAAATCTCACTCCTGCTGAGTTGCATACTAGTGGGGATTCTCAGCCTGATGTGTCTTCTGGACTGGCTACTGTTGAGCAGTTGATTGCTAAGTCCTTAGCGTATAAGGCCCCTGCTAAGAAGGGGCACTTGACCCCTAATGTCACTGTTTTCCCTATGGGAACTGAGGAGTTTTGGAATCTTTGTGGCTATACCCCGTCTGATGAAGGGGAGCTCTTTTCTGATTCAGGCTCATCTGATGAGAGACCAAGGGGTCATGACGATTCTGGCTCTGACCCCTGGACCCCGGATGACACTGACAGATTATTGACCCAGATTTTTGAGGTTCTGGTCATCTCTCTCCCTGTTGCGGCTCCCAGGCAAAGAGGGGAGCTTTTCCATACAGCAAAATCACGTTTGGAATTTCCCGAGCAGGCACATTTCCATTCCCTTGTGCTCAAGGAATGGGAGCGCCCCAGTAAACTTCCCGGGGTTCCAAAGAGTTGGGATAGGAAGTATCCCTTTGAGGTGGTTAAATGTTGGTCACCCCCCCCCCCCCCGAGGTGGATGCCCCGATCCTAGGGCTATCTAACACCTCTGTCATGCATTCCCCTGACTCTACTACCCTGCGGGATGCTGAGGACCGGCGCATTGACCAGATGGCTTCCCACTCCTTTGCATGTGCAGGGACGGCGCAGCGCCCGGTCTGTGCCTCTGCCATTACTGCTGTGGCCACTAGAACCCTTATGAGAAATTTGCTTGATAGTGCCCCTGATGATTTGCCTTGTGAGATGTTTAATGCACTCTCCAGTTGGGATGTTTTTGTAAATTTTGTCCTCTCAGCATTGGATGACACCATCAGAATGTGTGCCAGAACTTCTGCCCTTGTGGTGGCTATACGCCGCTCGGTTTGGCTGCGCCAGTGGGCTGCTGACAACTCTGCCAAGAAGGCCCTCACTGGGTTTCCCTTTAAAGGTCTGCGCCTGTTTGGGGACCGCCTGGACCTTTTTGCTAAGGGAGGCAGGTTACCCCAGCGCAGGCGGCAATCTCGGCCCCCCCCCCCCCCAAGATTCATCAGATCCCGGATTCCTCAGGACCCTGTGTCAGCTCAGGAGCTAGTGTAAGCAGTGCAGGGCCTCCTGGAGCTGGGGCCATCTGCCAGGTACCCTTAAGAGAAAAAGGCAAGGGCTTTTATTCCAACCTAGTCACAGTACCCAAAAAAGATGGTTCAGTCAGGCCCATCCTGGACTTGAAGATCCTCAACAAGTTTGTCAGGGGCAGGCGCTTTCGCATGGAAACTCTGCGCTCTGCCATCAGTTCCCCAAGGGGATTTCATGACTTCTGTGGACATCAAAGATGCTTACCTTCATATTCCTGTGTTCCCAGGTCATCAAAGGTTCCTCAGGTTCGCTCTGATGGATCAACACTACCAATTTGTGGCCTTGCCCTTCGGCCTCACTTCAGCTCCCAGGGTGTTCACCAAGGTGCTGGCTGGCGTGATGTCTCTGCTCAGATGTCAGGGCGTCCGCGTGCTTCCCTATCTGGACGACATTCTCATCACTTCCAGTCTCTACATCAGGCAGAGTTGGATACTCAGCTGGTGGTGTCTACTCTGAAGTCATTTGGATGGGTGATCAACCACCCCAAGTCCTCACTGTCCCCTTCCTTGGTAATTCCATTCCTAGGAATGAATCTGGATACAGTTCAGGCAAGGATCTTCCTTCCTCAACAGAAGGTGGACAGTCTGATTGCACAGGCTCAGTCCCTCCTAGCTTGTCCCCATCCCTCCATCAGGCAGGGGATGCAGCTGGTGGGCCTGATGGTGGCATGCTTCGAAGCGGTCCCTTATGCTCAGTTCCACTTGAGGCCCCTGCAACTTCACCTATTGTCCGTATGGGACAAGGACCCAGCGTCCCTGGACAGGGTCTGTGTGCTCTCCCCCCTGGTCATGAGGTCCCTCTCGTGGTGGATGGACTCAAGGAACCTGTTGGGGGGCAGATCCTTTCTTGCCCCTTCCTGGGTGATGGTCACCACGGATGCCAGTCTGTCAGGTTGGGGGGGGTTCCTGGAAGTCCCTGCGGTTCCAGGGGAGGTGGGGCCCTCAGGAGGCCCACACACCTATCAATGTCTTGGAACTGCGGGCGATCAGGCTAGTTCTGGCTCACTTGACTACTCACCTTCAGGGTCTGCCTGTTCAGGTGCGCTCGGACAACCAGACGGCAGTCGCCTACAACAATCATCAGGGAGGGACCCGGAGCAAGGGGGCCCTCCAGGAAGTGTCTCTGATCCTGACTTGGGTGGATGCCAATGTCCCCTGCATATCAGCTGTGTGCATCCTGGGGGTGGAAAATCACCAGGCGGACTCTCTGAGCAGGGGGACCTCTCGCCAGGGAGAATGATCCCTCTGCAACAGGGTGTTCCAATCTCTGTGTCTCCGTTGGGGCCAACCAGATGTGGATCTGTTTGCGTCCTGCCACAATCACAAGCTCCCAACCTTTGTCTCTCTGTCCCAGGATCCTCTGGCCTTGACCTCGGATGCGCTAGCAATGTCATGGCAGGACTTTCAGTTCCTGTATGTCTTCCTCCAATCCCCCTGCTGGGCAGGGTTATGAGCAACATTGGCCATTCTTACACTCAAGGTTGTATTTCTGGTGGCTATCACTTCTGTCAGGCGTGTGTCTGAGTTGGCGGCGCTTTCCATTCAGCCCCCCTACTATGAGAGACACCAGAACAAGGTGGTGTTTCGTTTCAAACCTGACTTTCTGCCTAAGGTAGTGTCTGCTTTTCAGCAATGCTAAGGAGAGGGTTTTGCACTCTTTGGATGTGGTTAGGTGTCTGAAGTACTATCTGGTGGCTACTGCACCTTTCAGGAAAACTGATGCTCTTTTTGTGGTCCCTTCTGATCCTAGGAAGGGTTTGACTCCTGCCAAGTCTACTATCAGCAAGTGGATTTGTCAGGCTGTGATTCAGGCCTGCTCTGCTAAGGGGAAAAATCCTCCCTTCCACCTTACTGCTCATTCTACTCCTGCTATTGGTGCCTCTTGGGCTTTTCAGCACCAGGCTTCTGTTGAACAAGTTTGCAAGGCCGCTACTTGGTCTTCTGTTCATACCTTTTCAAAGTTTTACAAGGTTGATGTTAGGGCCTCAGCTGATGCTGCTTTTGGCCGCAAGGTTCTACAGGCGGCAGTGGTTTAAACTGTCTGCTGCTGATTTTTCTTGGGGATCCCTACTTATGGACACTGCTATTGGATGTCCCAACTGTAAGTATTAGATTTGGAGCAGGACGTACTGTATACTAAGAATAATACAATTCTGTGATTACTCACCTGTAGAATTGGTATTATGAATATACAGTACGTCCTGCTCCAACCCACCCTTGGTTGCACTATCTTGGATCCCCTGTATGGTGATTGTTATCCTTGTTATAGTTGATAGTTTGGATTGTTTAATTCTCCTGGCTTCTCATTAACTGCTTTTCAATGCTTGGGATTTGTGGGAGGTCCCCAGGTATTTGAGGGGCTGGGAGGAGCCTATTTTCGATGTCTCTGCAGTCCAGCGCCATCTGGCGGAGTATATCCCAACTGTAAGTATTAGATTTGGAGCAGGACGTACTGTATACTCATAATACCAATTCTACAGGTGAGTATACAGAATTGTATTTTTCCAAGTTTTACAAGGTTGATGTTCGGCCCTCAGCGGCTGCTGTTTTTGGCCGTAAGGTTCTGCAGGTAGCAGTGGTTTGAACTGCACGTTGTTGCCTTTTTGGGATCCCCACCCGTTTATGGACACTGCTATTGGATGTCCCAGCTGTTATGAATACTATCTGGAGCAGGACGTGCTGCATATTTAGAATTATACAATTCTGTGATTACTCACCTTGTAGAATTGGTATTATAAGTATGCAGCATGTCCTGCTCCATCCCACCCTGATTACTTTATTCTTGGATCCTCTTTATGGTGATTTGTTCCTTGTTAACATGGTTGAATTTGTTATTGGCTTCTCCTGGTTCCCTTACTGCTTTGTTATACTGGGGAATTGGTGGGAGGTCCCGGGTATATATGGACCGGGCAAAAGGGGTGAGAGTAGCTTCATCACTATTTATACAAAATTATTAACATTATTATTCAGGGCCTGGGAACCAATTTACCGCCCAGTTTAACCTCTCATCATCCAAGTATTAAGCACCAAACATGTCTAGCTATGTGGAAAGACAGAGATCTGGTTGCACATATCTGCAGATACATGTGGAAGCCACACTGCCCCGGCAAGGCACTCTGTGTTTAGTGTGGTCCCTACTCTTATTTTTGAGTCCCCAAAGTTGGGACATGCAATGCAGCCAAAGCTACTCACCTGGGAAGCTGCCAGCCTCCCTTTAGAACACTCCATAAGGAGAGATCCATGGTGGCTGAATCCCTCCTTGTGTGTGTTCATGGCAATTCAAACTGAGCAAAGGGGGTGGGAGTAGCTCATCACTATTTTTACAAAATTATTATCACAATTATTATTCAGGGCCTGGGAACCAATTTACCGCCCAGTTTAACCCTCTCATCATCCAAGTATTAAGCACCAAACATGTCTAGCTGTGTGGAAAGACAGAGATTTGGTTGCACATATCTGCAGATACATGTGGAAGCCACACTGCCCCGGCAAGGCACTCTGTGTTTAGTGTGATCCCTACTCTTATTTTTGAGTCCCTAAAGTTGGGTCATGCAATGCAGCCAAAGCTACTCATCTGAGAAGCTGCCAGCCTCCCTTTAGAACACTCCATAAGGAGAGATCCATGGTGGCTGAATCCCTCCCTGTGTGTGTTCATGGCAATTCAAACTGAGCAAAGGGGGTGGGAGTAGCTCCATCACTATTTATACAAAATTATTATCATTATTATTCTGGGAACCAATTTACCGCCCAGTTTAACCCTCTCATCATCCAAGTATGGACCGGGAGGGGCCTCTTTTTGCCATCTCTGCAGTAAAGCGCCCTCTTGTGGACTATATCCCAGCTGTTATGAATACTATCTGGAGCAGGACGTGCTGCATACTTAGAATACCAATTCTACAAGGTGAGTAATCACAGAATTGTATTATTTATATAGTTAAACCTGGACATGTGTCTATCTTTGCAGTGAAAAAATTGCCTGTTTTATTTGGATATATATTTTTTCTTTTTTTTTTTTTCTGAATTAAGGTTTGCATATATAGAGGCCTCATTGAATATACAGCACTGGCACTTTGTCTTATTCATTTATTTGGATATATATTTGTTAATTAAGGCATGCATATATAGAGGCCTTCTTGAATACTGTAATGTGTGTGAGCCATATAGTTGGCACATGCATCACCACTAATAAAATGCAGAGCTACTTAATGGGAGCTTCAGGCCTGGGTTGCTGCAGGAGCCACAGGCCAGTGGTGTGGGAGCATCAGGAATGTGTTTTTTTTTTTTTTTTCTGTTTCAATATTTTTATGGTATTTTTAAACAGTACAGGCATGATAAATTACATGGTCAGTGCAGCCATCCCACGCAGGGGAAGTTGGGGAAGCTGACAATCTGCCTTAAACAAGGTGGTATTCCAAGATAGTTGCATCTATTATACAATGTTTTACAAAAGAATGAACAATAAAAATGTGTCAATTATAGCAACTGTGATTTGCCTCGTGTCCGTCCTTGCCTCCTATCAATTGCAAGAATTTTGATGTTTGTCAACCCATGCAGTTATTCTAAGTATGTCGCACACCCCGCTTCAAGACATTAATTCTTACACTTGGGTTACTCCACCAGCAGGTGGCGACGTTGCAGAGAAGTCTAGAAAAAACGAGCCCCTCCTGATCTATAATACCTGGGACCTCACACTTATTCCCCAGTGTTCTTCTCTGCAAGATGGCGACAAGACAGAAGAAAGAAGTCTCCTGCTTGCAGGTAGCGGGTAACACTCCGCCCCCCCCGTGGTCTATTTCTGCCCGGCCCTTTGTTTAATTAGCCCCTGGATTAGATATGTAGCCTCCCAGCTTAGGCTGTCGGCCGGGCAAAGTGTAGACGGCACTTAAGGTGCCTAGGAGATTAGCTCCTCCGCTAGACCCCATATTATGGGGCAATGCGGTTATCCGGCCTGGTGATCCGGATTTGGGATGCCCCGCCCTGACGTCCCTGTTAGGTTCCCTTTTCCCGCTTGGTCCCTTCTCCCTGCGTTAGGTAGGGTGGGAAGGGGGTGGGGGGGGGCTTGTCTGTGTGCCTGGTGATGTGTTCTAACTGTATGAATGTGTCTTTTACGTTCTGTGGCGGGGCCGGGCGGCGTGGGTGATCTTCCGCCGGCCCGCGAGTTGTTTGCTTCACGCTGGTGCAGGGGGCGGGGTCGGGCGGCATGGGTGCTGCCGGCCTGTTCATTGGTTTTATTGCGGGCGCCATGTAATGGGCACCCGCTGCTTTTTCTGCTCTCTGGGTGGTTGGGGGCGGGGCCGGGCGGCGTGGTGTGCCGCCGGCCTGCCTGGCTGCGCGGGCGCCATGTCCTGGCGCCCGCTGTACTTCCCCGGAGTTGGTAGCGAGCGGGGCCGGGCGGCGCGTTTTCTGCCGCCGGCCCACCTGTCCGGCGGTGCGGGCGCCTGTGTGCTTGGCGCCCGCCCGCAGTGTCAGTGTCCTTGGAGGTGGAGGGGGGGCGGGGCCGCAGCGGCTGCCGCGCGTTGCTTGGCCCGCCCCTCGTCTCCCTTCTATGCTCCTTGTGTGGCCGCCATTACGCGTCGCGGCGTTTAAGGTAGGCCGGCTCTTTCCTGTCTTTTTAAGGTGGTCCTCGGCTGGGGCATCTTCTTTTGGGTTCAGGTCCCCCTCCGTGGGGGTTATAATGGGTGCTGTCAGCCTTCATTTGCTGGGTGCCTTATTGGGGCATCCCTGGCCTCCCACCTTGTATTTATATATTTTATGCATTTCTATATATATATATATATATATATATATATATATATATATTATTTATTGATTGTGCATGCACTAGTTTTGATTAGTAGCTGGAGTGACTGTTTCTTTTTGTTTTCAGATCCTGGGATCCCACGCTGCAGGGCTCTCCCGGTCTTAGATACCTGGTTTGTCGGAGTTGTCCTTTACTTTCCCTTTATTGGTGATTGCAAATTTCCCCACTTCAGGGCCTTAATAAAATTAAAAAAAAAACAAAAAACAAAAAAAGGCCATCCCGGGTCGCTTACTGCGTAAATCCCTGGGTTATTGCGAATACCATAAATTCACCATATGGAGGCTACCAAAGATTCTGGAAACGGCCCTTTGGGCCAGTCTAGGCTGTGTGGGGGGTGTGGGGCTCCGCTCCCGGGGGATGATGTTATTTTATGCATTTCATGTGCGCAGCGGAACATTGAGCGCCAGTCCGGCACCCCGGTGTCTGGCTCTTCACCGCCTGTGCCATCTCCTTCTCCTCCTCGCCTGTTCCGGACCCCGTGTGACGTTGTCATGGGTGGGGATTCGCAATCCGAGGTATGTTCCCGTCTGGCTAACCTCGAGAAAATTTTTTCCGCTATTGTTGCTCAGAGGGCTCCGGCTAAGCGGAAACACTTGTCCCCGCCTCTGCCGGACTCAGATACTGAGGTTGTTGAGGCATTGGATTGGTCAGATTGCCCCCTGGTTGAAGAGGGGGAGCTTATTGAGGAATTGGACGATCCTGAGGTCCAGCAGCTCTTTGGTGCTGAGGGTGACCAGGCCATGGGGACTGCTTCGGACACCCCTTCCATATTGGCTCATATGTTTGAGGTTTTGGATTTGGATCCTCCCGAGGCGGTTCCTCCGCCAAAGGGTGAGTTGTTTGAGGTGACCAAGCCGCGTTTGGAGTTTCCTAGCCAGCAACATTTTGAGAATATTGTCCTTAAGGAATGGGAGCAACCTACGCGTCTCGTTGGTGTGCCGCCTAGTTTGGGATAGGAAGTATCCTTTTCCGGCGGACTTGCTGAAGCGTTGGTCTGTTCCTCCCGAGGTTGATGCTCTGGTTCTGGGGCTATCTCATGTGGCGGTTGTGCATTCGCCTGACACGACTATTCTTAAGGACGGCGAGGATTGCCGGATTGACCAGCTGGCTCGCCATGGTTTTGTCGGTGCGGGTTCGGTTTTGAGACCTGTTCGTGCTTCGGCACTCTTATTGTTGGCGGTCAGGTCCATTGTCAGGGATTTATGTGTGGATCTTGATCCTACTTGTGATGAATTTCTTGCCCTCAAGCGTTGCGAGTCCTTCGTTTCGTTTGTCCTGGCCGCTCAGAATGATGCCATGTTGATGTGTGGCAGGGCTACGGCTCTGTTGGTAGCTATCCGGCGGTCGGTGTGGTTGCGGCAATGGACTGTTGGTTTTTAATTCCAAAGGGTCGCTTACAGCTCTTCCCTTTTTGAGTTTGCGCCTGTTTAGTGAGAAATTAGATTCGGTTGCAAGGGAGGTAAGTTACCTCAGCGCAAGAATAAGTCGTCGTTCCTTTCGGGGGCGACCTCTTTCAATCCTTCCTTTCAGGGAGCCCGAGCTGGCAGAAGCGCGGGCTTCTCGGCCCCCAGGGGTGCTAGCTAGAGCAGGGGTAGAGGCCGTGGCCGTCCCGTTCACGCCTGGGGTGCCAAAGCCAAACCAGCTGCAAAGCCCGCTCAGCAATGAGGGGGCGCCCTCACCCTTGCGGGTGGGGGGACGGTTGCGACTCTTCTCCCGGGTATGGGACCAGGCGGTCTCGGACAGGTGGATCTGGGAGGTGGTGTCGGCCGGTTTATGAGTTGGAGTTCGAGTTCCGACCTCCTCTAAGATTTTTCAGGTCTCGTGTGCCCTCAGATCCCTTGGCCGCACAGGGGCTCCTGGCGGCGGTGAGGAATCTTCTGGAGATGGCAGTCATCTGCCCGGTCCCTCCTTCGGAGGTGGGCCGCGGGTATTATTCCAATCTCTTCACAGTGCCCTAGTTGGACGGGTTGGTTCGTCCCATCCTGGATCTGAAGTTCCTCAATGTGTTTATTCTTCCCCGGAGGTTTCGCATGGAATCTCTGCGTTCTGCCATCTATTCTCTGCGGCAGGGGGATTTCATAACGTTCATAGACATCAAGATGAGATTTTCAATTTGTGGCTCTTCCGTTCGGCCTTACCTCGGATCCAAGAGTGTTCACCAAGGTGTTGGCGGGCGTGATAGCCCTTCTCAGAGCTCAGGGGATTCTCTTTGTGCCCTGTCTGGACGATCTTCTCATCATGGCTTCTTCTTTCAGTCAAGTGGAGGTGGACACCAGGACTGTGGTATCCACTCTGGAGAGGTTCGGCTGGGTGATCAAGTACCCCAATTCCTCTCTCGTTCTGGCCAGGGTGGTGCCCTTTTTGGGGATGACCTTGGATTATTGCCAACACAGAGTTGTTCGGCCTCTGGCCAAAGTTCTCTTGGTTCAGGAATTGGGCGCAGCTTCTTCTTTCCAATCCTTGCCCTTCCATCCGGCTACTGATGAGGCTGGTGGGGTTGATGGTAGCTTCCTTTGAGGCAGTTCCCTTCGTTCAGTTTCACACGAGGACGCTTCAGTTTCATCTGTCGGCGTCTTGGGACCGGCGATCGCGGCCGTTGGATCGGTCTTTCCGGATGTCCTCCCGGGTTCGGCAGTCTCTCCTGTGGTGGATGGTCTCGGACATTCTCTTGAGGGGCAGGTCCTTTCTGTTGCCTCTTTGGGAAACTGTCACCACGGACGCCAGTTTGTCGGGATGGGGAGTTTTCTGCAAGGACTTTCGGTTCCGGGGGAGGTGGGGTCCTCTGGAGGCCCACTTGCCCATCAACATTCTGGAGTTGAGAGCCATCAGGTTGGTTCTGTCTCACTTGGCACAGCATTTACAGGGCTTGCCGGTTCAGGTTTGGTTGGACGATCGGTTGACGGTTGCTTACATCAATCGCCTGGGAGGGACTCGCAGTCTGGGTGCCCTCAGAGAGGTGTCTCTGATTCTAGCCTGGGCGGAGACTCATGTCCATTGCATCTCGGCAGTGTACATTCCAGGATTGGAATACTCGGACGCGGCCTTCTTGAGCAGGTGCTCTTTCCGCCGGGGGGAATGGTCTCTCCACCCTCAGGTTTTTCGGTCGCTTTGTCTCCGGTGGGGGTCGCTGGAGTTTGCTTCTCGTCAAAATTACAAGCTTCCGACATTCGTGTCTCTCGCTCGGGATCCTCTGGTTCTGGTGGTGGATGCCATGTCCCTGAGCTGGGGGGACCTGGGTTTTCTTTTCTCTGTTTCCTCCGATCCCCATGCTAGGCAAGGTGTTGCGAAAGCTGGCCCTGGACGGGGTTCCCGCCATTCTCATGGCTCCAAGGTGGCCAAGGAGGGTGTGGTTCGCAGACATCGTTTGTCTGGCGGTGGATCAGTTCGATCTGCTTCTTCGGCTGGATCTTATCACACAGGGTCAACTGCGTTGCCCCAATTTATCAACGCTGGCTGTGACGGCCAGGCTGCTGAAACCTCCATCTTAGGGGAGGAAGGTTTTTCGGATCTGTTATTCAGACTTTTATTAGTGCCAGGAAGAGGTCCTCTTCTTCCATCTATTATAGGACTTGGAGATCTTATATTGTTTGGAGTGAGGCTAGATCTTTGCCCTGTCGGGTCTTTCTGTTTCGGTTTTTGGAATTTCCTCAATCGGGGCTGGTCTCTGGTCTTCAGCTGAGTATCTTAAAGGGGCAGGTTGCTGCCTTGTCTGTCTTTTTTCCAAAGTCCTTTGCGTTTCCTCCTTTGGTCAAGCCTTTCTTCCAGGGGTCTCGCATTTGCGGCCTCCTAGGAAGCCTTTGCTCCCTGTTTGGGGTTTGAATTTGGTTATCTCTGCTCTTCAGGCTTCTTCTTTGAGCCTTTGCAGGTTATTGCTCTTTCTACTCCGACTCAGAAGGTTGCCTTGTTGGTGGCCATCACTTCAGTTCGGCGTGTCTCGGAGTTGGCAGCCTGGTCGGTTCAGGCTCCTTACTTTGAGAGACATCAGGTCAAAGTGGTTTTCCGCTTCAAACCGGACTTTCTTTCCAAGGTGGTCTCTGCTTTTCATCTTAACCAGGACATTGTTCTTCCTTCCTTGTGTCCTAAGCCTAGGAATGTCAAGGAGAGGGTTTGCACTGTTTGGATGTGGTACGCTGGGTGACGTACTGTTTGTTTACTAGACAAACAAAAAAGGCAGCACCAGTCTGTTAGCCTAAGGTATATATCAATAGATTATGGTGTGCACAACCACCCAAGCACAATACTTAGTCAATACAAAAATACACAAATGAGGAGAGGACCACACTCTCCACTAAGTGCTATGGAATAAGTGGCACCACCCTACAAAGTATATAAAAATATATCAATTTATTGCATAGTAACTACAAGTTAAAACCACATGTAAACAAACACATCACATACACAAACATAACACCATCAGAGGGCTCCAGAGGTCTCATATATTATACATAGTACTAGTGAATAAATTCATTCCAAAAAGTATTCCTACCAAACAATATATTAAGCATTTATATCAAATAAGTCTCTCTATACCATCAAACATGTGCAAATTTGTGCAAAATTATGTGCAAAATGCAAACAAATATAACTAAATATAACTAAACATTGCCCTGAGGAAGTGGTGTGGTGACACCACGATACGCGTTGGCGACGGTTTGTGGGGGCGCCCGTGGTCGGTCTGTATGCACGTCCTTTGTTCTCTTTCTCTCTGGTCCATCCTGGTGCGCTGTCTTGTACTCGGTTAGGCTTCTATTCACTTCATGATAGGTTTATTATTGTAAATTATTTTGTTATATTTGTTTGCATTTTGCACATAATTTTGCACAAATTTGCACATGTTTGATGGTATAGAGAGACTTATTTGATATAAATGCTTAATATATTGTTTGGTAGGAATACTGTTTGTTTACTACTTCTTCTTTTCGTAAGACTGATGTCTTTTTCGTGGTGCCCTGTTGGGCCTAGGAAGGGTTTGGCTCCCGCTAAGTCTTCCATTAGCAAATGGATTCGTCAGGCGGTTGTTGGGGCCTACTCTGCAAAGGGGAAGGTTTCCCCTTTTTCGTATCACTGCTCATTCTACTCGTGCTGTTGGGCCTTTCAGCACCAGGTTTCTGTTGAACAAGTTTGTAAGGCTGCTACTTGGTCTTCTGTTCACACCTTTGCCAAGTTTTTACAAGGTTGATGTGCGGGCTTCAGCGGATGCTGTGTTTGGCTGCAAGGTTTGGCAAGATGCAGTGGTTTGAGTTTTGCATTATGGCCTTGTTGGATACCCGCCCTTTGTGGACACTGCTTTTGGATGTCCCAAGTGTAAGAATTAATGTCTTGAAGCGGGCTGTGTGACATACTTAGAATAATGCCATTTTGTGAATACTCACCTGTAAAATGGATATTATAAGTATGTCACACACCCCGCTTCACCCGCCCTTTTTGGTATCCTGGATTCTTTATAGGGTGAAGCTTTGTTTACAGTTTTGAGGGTTTCCAATGTTTTTTTTTTCCTGGTACCTTGTCTTTACTGCTGTTTGAATACTGGGGAATAAGTGGGAGGTCCCAGGTATTATAGATCAGGAGGGGCTCGTTTTTTCTAGACTTCTCTGCAACGTCGCCACCTGCTGGTGGAGTAACCCAAGTGTAAGAATTAATGTCTTGAAGCGGGGTGTGTGACATACTTATAATATCCATTTTACAGGTGAGTATTCACAAAATGGTATTTTTTTTTTTTTTGGGGACATTCGCCATCATTACTCACTGACAGCCCCCCAGTGTGGTTGAGGGCGGGCTGGAAGTGTGTCTTCTGGGGTGCAGTTTTTGACTGTATACGGGCTTGCTAGGGTCCCATCCCTCGGTACACTCATTGGCAAGTGCACAGGTGAGCTGATTTTTTATTTTTTTTTTTATTTGCAGCACAGTCAGTCTGCTCACCTGATGCAGTGTCTGGCCCATGCTGTTTCTTTGCTCTGGACACCGATATAACAGGACTTTCTTCTTCCTGTTCCTCTGCCTCCAGCACCTCCCCACTTACCCTAACAACAAATAAAGCCTAAGACTCGTGTCAGGTTGACACCTCCGCTCTCAGGCTGGGTTGGAGCCCTCCACATTGCCATTCAAACTCGGCTCACTCCAATGCATTGCACACAGTGTGCTTGTATCGGTTAGCCCTGCCACTCCCACCACAAAGCAAAGTGAAACATTTCAAAAAGGAAAAAACCCTTGCCATGTGCAGCTCTACTTCATGGGAATATTTTTGAGTGTGCCTGGAAAATGACTTTACGCTCCACTTTTCCTCATTGCTTCTTGAACACAGAATATCAATGAAGTTAGCTGGAAATCCAGTTAGAAATCATGAATGTGTGAGTCTCTTTAGGATTATCAAGTGAAAGCTGAGAGCAAGTGTTCTGTTGTACATTTATTATCTTTTGATTTTTTAATGGATTTTTCCTCCACAGACGGAAAAAGGAAGTGCATTGCATGAAGCTGCCTTGTTTGGGAAGACTGATGTGGTACAAATGCTCTTAGATGCAGGTACTGTGTATTATGCTACCCATACCTGAACATTCTTAGCATTATTAAAGGATTATTTTGAAAGATATGTGTTTAATTTAGTACCTGGGGAAAAAAGGAGATACATCATTGCAGCAATACTTCTGTCAAGCAGTAGCTGTGCTCTGCACATTCAGTGCATTTACTCAATGTGGTAACCTTATTGAGCAGAGTGGCATTTGTCAGTAGTAATGCAGTCGTGAATTATTAGAAGGCTTCAGACATGGGTCTATTTCTAGCAAAATAAAATGGGCCTGTGTCCCGTTTCTGGTGCAGGTGGCAATTGGCCCTCAGCATGTTTGGTGCTCTTGAGAAGTTGCAGACTGTATATCCTTCCGGTTCTCTTGCTGATATACTAAGGTTCTTTGTGGGCTACTGGTTTGAGTCTCTGGGGAGAAGAAACAACAAGAAGGTATGGTTAGTTGCCCTGATGTGCACACAAAGAGGGAGGGGTGAATCCAGTCAGTCTCTTGGGTTCTCTAAGGTTTCGATCTGTAAAGGGATAAGACTTCGGGCATGTTACTTGTACGGTTTTCACCCAAGAATCTTGGCATTTTAAAAATTTGGTTGTTAATGCAGATCTGTCCCGTCTGCTGTCCTGTGTTGCAGTTGTTACCTCGGAAACTCTTCGTGGAAGGGTGTTGCTCTCTAATCTTCGTTGCTACAGAAACAGTAAGCTTGCTTTCAAGTTTGAAACCTTTAGCCTATCTGGAAGATGCTTTTCAGCCTGGCTGCAGTAGGTGGATGTTTATTGTTAGGGGCATTGGCTTGGGCGCAGGGGGGGTTGTGTTCTCGAGTAAAAAGTTAGTGGGCCCCAACTGACACTGTAGTTGACAACTAGTTTCGCAAGGCAGACCAGAGTCTGTGGTGCCCGAAACCGGATGCCTGATCAACCTGCTTATTTAAATTGTTATTTTTAAAAAGTTGATTTTAGAATTGCAGAGTTGGTTTTAGGACTGGACTTTGGGGCATTCTACCCTTCAATCTGGACTGTGAGACCTCCCTAAGCAATTTCCTGCTATGCCCCCTCTCTCTATAGTCCTGTGATTCCTCTGGTGAAGAAAGCTCTGGGTCTTTCTTCACATTCAGATTTACTGGTGTTTGGGGGGAAAATGACCCCCTCCCTTTACATGAGGACCTTTTCTGACTAAACGATCTGTGTGCATCTGTTGAACCTGACTTGGGTGTAAAAGCAGTGAGTCTTGGGATCAAGCTTATGTTCATTCTGTCCTCTGCTTGTCCCATTCTTTATTTCAGGTCCTGCCTTATTTTTCACTCTTCAGCTTTCTTAATTCTTTTGGACAGGACACCCCAGTTTTGATGACTTTTCAGTACATGCCCCCCCCCCATCCAACCAGGTCTGGCTCCTGGTTGGATCTTCCTTAAAATCCAAAAGTGATTTTTCAGTACACCAAACTCTGCAGACCTAAATGAAATAGATTTCATAATGAGTGCTAAACATTGTTGCCTGAAGTTAGGTTTTAAAGAGTAATCATTTGGTGCTTTCTTTTTTAGGAATTGATGTCAGCATTACTGATAACAAAGCAATGACTGCGCTGGATATTGTACAAGAGTTGCCTTCGCAAAAGAGCCAGCAAATAGCATCTCTTATACAAGGTAAAAGCAACATGATGCAAAATATTTCAGGTAAATACAAAGCTGCCACCTTCCATAGTGCTGATCTTTGACCAGTTGCTGTAAATGATTTAGTGAAATAGTAGATGCAGGCAGAAATATGGTGTAAGGAGTGATTTTTACTTTGGTGATTGCTGTTGACAAACAGTTCAGCATTTATTTTCTCTCCTTTATGCTTAGATTACATCACCTGAGAGAAGGTTACTCCTCCCCCAGACAGGAAATAGCAAAGTGTATAGCCTTTTTGTTTTACCCACACCAATCCAATGGCTTCATGTCTGTTTCTAGCAGGGATCTCAGGATTATCATGGAAGCCTGTTTGTTTTTTTTTTTTTTTGGGGGGGGGGGGGGGGGGGGTCAGTAACCTCTTTATAGTACTTTCCAAGCAGTATTCCCAGTTACTCCTAGATTAAGCTGTCGTGTGGGGTCTAAGACTAGGCAAGACTTGAAAAAGTCTTGGAAAAGGTTGGAGCGGTGTTCTCCATTCCCCCAGCTGGTGGGGCTGAGGGGCGCTTGTCAGGGGACAAAGGAATTTGGGATCTGTGTGTGTAGTTGGCATAGAAAGCACCTTTTGTAGGCCACTAGCAAATCCGAAGCTTGCAATCCCCAATATCGGCAAGACCCGGATAAATTCATCCGGCATGTCACCCGCTGACGGTGGCAGGTAGCATGCCAGCCCCCTACCCTGTCGGCTCCCATGGACCAGTGCTGGGTGCCGTTGTCCTGCTGCATGGTGGCTCTTTCCTCCATCGGCAGGTCTTAAAGTGGACCAAAACCCACGGCTATCGGCCTGGGAATCTATAAGATCCACTCCCTCTCAGTGGGTGCTCGGAACCGCTGGCCTTAGACGAAGGCTTAGATGACGGGACGTCAGCGACTGCGAGCGCGCTGATTGGACAAGTAGTCGAACATGCAACGTAGTACCGGGAAGAGGTGAGTTGGTTTTGGTTTGGGGGGTTTCACACAGCGAGGCAAACCCCAGGCTTTTGGTCCACTTTAACCCTCATCTACAGTCTACAGTTATAGATCTTTTTCTCTCATATTCCGCTCCAGGACGTCACCAAATCAGATACGAATGGGTTGACTCTCGGCCGAATGCGTGACAAGATAAAAGGTGTGGGTCCTTCTAGCTGCCCTCTGCAATCTAGTTTCATTCTTGTCGTTGGACTGGATTTTAAAGGTTGTGCTTGGATTTATTTTCCCTTTTATTTTTTTCTTTATATATGTTTTCATTCAGGAAGTGGGAGATTTAACCCTTGTCTGTCTGCCATTGTCAGGTCCTTACGTTCCCGTGGACCCACTATGCCCCCTGGAGTCGGTTAGGCAGATGCCGTCAGGGCGTCACTTTAACTTTTGTGAAGGGGACCCCCAAGGGCTGGTAGAACCCTTTTAACGGGACATCCAGCCACAGGTTTTGTCTGGTGGCCTGCAGTGTGGACCATGGGGTAGATAATTTCCCTTTGCCTGTTCTTTTCCACTTTGGAGCAGTGGAGCAGGTAGCAATGTCCTTTTTTAATTTCATTTTTATTGGAAGGCATGTGGAGGAAAGAGGAGAGCCACAGGGGAGCGGTTGAGTGAGCTCTTTTTTGAATTTTCTTGCCAGGTGTCATGGAGCACTGCCATTGGTCGAGGGTCAGGGCTGGGGCACAGACTCTCTACTAGCAGGTAGGAGGAGTGCTAGGCCACGGATTTCTTTTCCGGACTTCTGGCAGCTGGATCTGCTGATGCTGTTGACTGGACCACAGGCCTCTCCCAGTGGGCTTCTGCCCACAACTCCTCACCTCAGACCACTGCCTGCACCTCCTAGGGCCGCTGGCTACACCTAGCCTGCCACCTCTCACTGCCACTGTCGCTCCTTCACCTGTGCCTGCCTGCAACCCCTCCAGCTGCCTCGGTAATGCGGACCTGGGGCCTCCACACCTGCACTGCCTTTCTCTACTGGATCTGGTAGGATCTTTTTTCTTCCAATCCATTCCAGACACTCCTTACACTTGGGATTACCTCCTAGCTGATTGGATGTGACTGCAAAACAAAAAAAAGGCATGGCCCCTCCCGGCCCCATAAGTAGCAGCTGCCTCCTAACCTAGATCAGTTTTCTTTCTTGCAGTTGCAAGTGATTGTGAAGGTTGTTCAGGAATTCGCTCTCAAGGATTGGCAGCAAGCGGGGGATTGCACCCTGTCGGCTTCCTGCATAGCCTTATTCCCACGGATTCCCCAGACCCAATTGTGCCTCCCACAGCTTCTGGCTGTTCTGGGGTTCGTGAAGGTAAGGTGGAAGCCCCGGGGTCTTGGGGCGCTTACTGAGTGTATATGCTCTGGGCTGCAGGCTTTATGAAAAGTAAGACAGCCGCAGGTTTCTCTCTGGTGTTCCTGCTGAGGAACATTTTTTATTTTTTTAGTTTCAACCCGTCCTTTTTTTTCAAGTTAGGTAGGTTTTTTCTTTAAAAAAAAAAAAAAAATATATTAAAAATAAAAAAAAAAAAAGAAAAGATGTTGGTATGCCTTTAAGGGGCGTGGCTGACGTCACGCGGGGGGCGGAGCTTAACACTGAACCACAAGGCCGTGTTACTTCAGTGTGTCTCTCTCCGGGCTGGAGGGAGGTTGTGTTCAGGCTCCCCTGCACTGTTCAAGGTTAGTGTACAGCAGCCTGGATGACATGAGGCTGCTATTGTGTTTGCGTTGCAGCGATGGTTATTATGATTATTATCTTTATTTTTATAAATATTAGTATAATGTGTATTTATTAATTGTATTTATTCATTATATTCCCAAGAGCTTAAAAAAAAAAGAAAAGAAATTTATATATATATATATATATATATATATATATATATATATATATATATATATATATATAAAACAATAGAATTTTTTAAATATTGATTTTTATGAGTTTGGAAAGGTTTTTTGTCTAATGGATTTTTTTCCTGTTTTATTTTTAGAATTGGAAGAAGGATAAAGAAGGGTTGTGGTTCCTCCCAGTCTCTTTGGGATTGGTTCAGGCTTAGGACCTTAGGACCTTAGGTCTGCTTGGCTCAGGGGGACCTCTCGCTGGGGGGAATGGTCCCTCAACAGCGAGGTCTTCCTATCCCTTTGTCACTGGTGGGGGATGCCGGACGTGGATCTGTTTGCTTCTCGCCACAATCACAAGCTGCCAGCATTTGTCTCCCTGTCCCAGGATCCTCTGGCTCTGGTGGTGGATGCCCTGTCTCTACCCTGGCAGGGACTCGGCCTCCTGTACCTCTTTCCTCCGTTTCCCCTTCTGAGCAGGGTTCTGCGCAAATTGGTACAGGAGAGGGTGCCAGCCATTCTGGTGGCACCCAGGTGGCCAAGGCAGGTGTGGTTTGCAGACGTCGTGCGGCTAGCAGTGGATGAGTACGCTCTACCCTTGGTTCTGGATCTTCTCACTCAAGCACGGCTCTGTTATCCCAATTTACAAATGCTGGCTTTAACGGCCTGGCTGCTGAAACCGCTATCCTAAAAAAGGAAGGACTGTCTGATTTGGTTGTTCGTACCCTTGTCAGGGCTAGGAAGAAATCCTCCTCCACTATCTACTATAGGACCTGGCGGACCTACATTGACTGGTGTGAGTCTAGGGCCTTTCCCTGTCGTTTGATCTCCATTCCTAGAGTCCTGGAGTTCCTTCAACATGGTTTGGATTTGGGTTTTGAGCTCAGCACTTTGAAGGTTCACGTGTCCGCTTTGGCTGTTTTCTTCCAGAGGTCCTTCGCTCTACATCCTCTGGTCAAGACTTTCTTCCAGGGGGTCACTCATGTGCGCCCTCCCCGCACACCCATGATACCGGTCTGGGATTTGAATTTGGTATTGTCTGTTCTTCAGGGTCCTCCATTTGAACCTGTGCATGAGGCTGCCTTGTCTATTCTTACCCTGAAGGTTGCCTTTTTGGTGGCTATCACTTCTGTCCGGCGTGTGGTGGTGGTTTTCCACTTTAAACCAGACTTCTTGCCTAAGGTTGTCTCTGCCTTCCATCTCAATCAGGACATTATGCTTCCTTCTTTGTGCCCTAATCCTGGTAATCCCAAGGAGAGGGCCTTGCATTCTCTGGATGTTGTCAGGAATTTTAAATACTACCTGGTGGCTACTGCACCTTTCAGAAAAACGGACGCCTTGTTTGTGGTTCCCTCGCGTCCCCAGAAGGGGTTGGCTCCGGCTAAGTCTACTATTAGCAAATGGATTCGTCAGGCTATTGTTAGGGCCTATTCTACTAGGGGGAAGGATCCTCCTTTCCATGTTACTGCTCATTCTACCCGTGCTGTTGGGGCTTCCTGGGCCTTCCTGCACCAGGCTTCTGTTGAACAAGTTTGTAAGGCTGCTACGTGGTCTTCTGTTCATACCTTTTCCAAGTTTTACAAGGTTGATGTTCGGGCCTCAGCGAATGCTGTTTTTGACCGCAAGGTTCTGCAGGCGGCAGTGGTTTGAACTGCGCATTGTTGTCTTTTTTTTTTTGGGATCCCCACCCGTTTTTGGACACTGCTATTGGATGTCCCAGAGGTTATGAATCATTATCTGGAGCAGGTTGTGCTGCATACTTAGAATAATACAATTCTGTGATTATTCACCTTGTAGAATTGGTATTATAAGTATGCAGCACCTCCTGCCCCATCCCACCCTGATTGCCTTATTCTTGGATTCTCTTTATGGTGATTGTTTTCATTGTTAACGTTGTTAAATTTGTATTTGCTTCTTCTGGTTCCCTTACTGCTTTTCTATACTGGGGAATTAGTGGGAGGTCCCGGGTATATATGGACCGGGAGGGGCCTCTCTTTGCCATCTCTGCAGTAAAGCATGTGGAGGTATAACCCAGAGGTTATGAATCATTATCTGAAGCAGGACGTGCTGCATACTTATAATACCAATTCTACAAGGTGAGTAATCACAGAATTGTATTTTTTCCAGGGCATCAGAAGTTCTTGAGGTTTGCCCTGGAAGGCCAGCACTTCCAGTTTGTGGCACTTCCATTCGGGATATCCTCGGCTCCAAGAGTATTCGCCAAGGTCTTGGCAGGTCTTATGGCCATTTCCAGAAGCCAGGGGATATGCATTGTCCCATATTTGGACGATCTCTTAATTTCAGCTGGGTCTCCTCAGCAGATCATGAAGGATACGCAGACGGTCCTATCAACTCTGAAAGAGTTTGGCTGGGTGATCAATTATTCGTTGTTCCATATCATTCCGGCGCCAGTAAGGAATTTCTTAGGAATGACGCTGGACACAGTTCAGGTCAAGGGGTTTCTACCAGAGCAGAAGGCTCTGCTAATTCGGAATCAAATAGTCCTTACTGGCCTGCCGGCAGCCGACCATTCGGCTAGGGAAGAAACTAGTAGGCCTTATGGGTGGCCTGCTTCGAGGCTGTGCCTTTTGCCCAGTTTCACTTGAGGCCTTTTCAGTTGAATATGTTGGCAAGCTGGGATCGAGCCCCGTAGTCGCTGGATCAAGTCTTTGTTATGACTCTCTCGGCCAGGCGAATTCGGCTGTGGGGGTTGGACGCTCTGCACCTATCGGTAGGCAGGTCCTTTCTGACACCGCAGTGGCAGATCGTTACCACGGATACCAGTCTTACAGGCTGGGGGGGACATCTGGCAAGCCCAGAAGATCCAGGAATAATGGGGTCCGAAGGAGAATCGGCTTCCCATAAATATATTGGAATTAAGAGCAATCCGGCTAGTGCTTCAGTATCTGACCCCCAGTTTAAGGGGGCAGGCTGTCCAGGTCCAGTCAGACAATCGGATGGCGGTAGCCTATTTCAATTATCAGGGGGTACTCTGAGCAAGAGTGCTCTAGAAGAGGTAAGCCGGATTCTGACTTGGGCAGAGGAGAATGTTCCCTGCATCTCGGCAGTTTACATCCCGGGGGTAGAGAAGCAGGAAGACGCTGCGTCGGGGAGAATGGTCCCTCAGAAGATCTTTCAAGCCCTTTGCCTTCGCTGGGGGTGTCCGGAAGTGGATCTCTTTGCATCCAGACACAATCACAAGTGGCCATAATTCAGGTCCCTGTCCCTCTGGCCATAGCAACGGACGCCCTGTCAACCTCTTGGGCAAGGTTCAAGCTCCTGTACGTTTTTTTCCCGCTCCTGAGCCGGGTACTAAGAAAGATAGCTCAGGAGGGGGTACCAACCATTCTGGTGGTTCCTCACTGGCCAAGGAGAAGTTGGTTTTCAGACATAGCAGGGATGTTGGTAGACCATTGGCGCCTGACAGTCGATCCAGACCTTCTCACACAGGGGGCGCTTCGGCACTGGAATTTACAGATGCTGGTTTTGACGGCCTGGCTATTGAGACCTCGATCTTAGCAGAGAAAGGTTTAGGTTATTCATACCATGATTCAGGCCCGGAAGAAGTCTTCTTCCATGATTTATTACAGGGTCTGGTGGGCGTTCATATCCTGGTGTGAGGCTAGGAAATTTTCATGTAGAAAGTATTCGATTTCTAGAATTCTAGAATTTCTACAAAATGGCTTAGAAATGGGCCTACAATTAGGCACCCTAAAGGGGCATGTATTGGCCTTATATCCATTTTTTTTTCAGAAGTCTATCGCTAGCAATAGGCTCATTAAAACTTTTTTTCATGGAGTCACTCATGTCCGACCACAGCGCAAGTCTATTTTACCGGTGTGGTACTTGAATCAGGTATTATCGGCTCTCCAGGGTGCTCCTTTTGAACCTATGATGGACGCTCCATTGAGCATGTTGACGCTTAAGGTGATATTTTTGGTGGCAATCACCTTGGTGCGGCGAGTTTCTGATTTAGCTGCCTTATGTATGAAGGTAGTTTTTCGGTTTAAACCTAACTTGTTACCTAAGGTCGTTTCTCCCTTTCACCTTAATCAAGAGGTAATTCTACCTTCTTTATGCCCTGTTCCTGCTAATGCTAAGGAAAGGGCACTTCATTCTTTAGATGTAGTCCATAAGATATTACATGGCAGCTACAGATTCCTTCCACAAGACGGATTTTCTTTTTGTTATATCGAAAGGGCAGAGAAAGGGGCTTCCACCAGCTAAAGCCACTGTCAGTAAGTGGATTAGGCAGGCAGTAGAAAAAGCCTACTCGGCCAAGGGGAAGGAACCCCCTTTTCGGGTCACGGCCCATTCTACTAGGGCTATTGGTGCTTCCTGGGCCTTTCAGCATCAGGTTTCAGTTGAACAGGTTTGCAAAGCTGCCACCTGGTCTTCGGTTCATACATTCAAGTTTTACAAGGTGGATGTTAAAGCCTCAGCTGACGCTGTTGTTGGTTGAAAGATTCTTCAGGCGGTAGTGAAATGAACTACCTGCTGTTCTGCGCTGGGGATCCCGCCCATAGATGGCACTGCTTTTGGAGAGTGTAAGGAGTGTCTGGCATGGATTGGAAGAAAAAACGCAATTCTGTGAGTACTCACCTGTAGAATTGTTTTTTTTGGGAATCCATTCCAGACACTCCGGCCCACCCGTGTTTGGGCCATGATCTCCTTTGATGTTTCTTTGATGGCGTTTAGTCCATTTATTTCATTGGCATGAAAAAAAAAAACAGAGAGCTTTATTTACTCGTTTATCTTTTTTTTTTTTTTTTTATATATAGAGTATTCTCGCGGAGTTTGGTGTGAAGTAACATGGACTCCTATATAGAGCCTCCCGGCCTGCCTATATTTTATGTTTTACTGCTTTTTAAGTAACTGATCTAGGTTAGGAGGCAGCTGCTACTTATGGGGCTGGGAGGGGCCACGGCTTTTTTTTTTGTCTTGCAGTCACATCCAATCGGCAAGGAGGTAATCCCAAGTGTAAGGAGTGTCTGGAATGGATTCCCAGAAAAAACAATTATACTCACAGAATTGCGTTTTTATTTATTTTCCTGTTTATATTGTGTTTCATTTTTTTAATGCTATCTCTATTTCATGTTTTTAGATCCCGTGGATAAGGTATATTAGGTTGTGGTCCACCCTTAAGATCTCGGAGTAGTTATTGGTGAATATTGAGATTCCTCATATACTTCACTCTGGGGCCCTCTGGGATAATAGACTGACTTCACCATGACTGAGGCATCTGGGGTGTGCAGGTCTGGTATCCTAGCAGAGAGTGTCACCCCATGTCTTCTGTACTGGCAGGGGCCTCTGGAAAACAACTGTTCTGAATGCACTGCTGCAGTGGTACTTTCCAGATTGAGGAGGCAGCTGCCGCCCTCAGAGGTATTTCCCTCTATGGAAACCTCAGGTCCACTTCCTGTTCCTATGGTGGCTCCACCCCATTCTGGTTTTACAGGTTTTCATTTCCAGCTGGAAATGGCAGAATGATTGGCCCACCTGGGAAGCCACTGCTTCCAACCTGAGGATCCTGGTGGTCTCGAGATCTAAAAATGTGAAACATTTTCCGATTCTGGGAAGGAGGATATATATATATGCTGCTATAGAATCTCAAAAGGATTCTTTGGAGGAGGGGGCTTTCATCCTGTAGGGAAGAGAGTAATTCGGATTGGGGTTCTTCTGAATGGTCCTCTATATGTTGGATATTCTGGCTTTTCTAGAGGTATCCCGACCCCCCCCCCCCCCCCATTACCTGCCTCCCCAAAGTCTGGGGGGACAGAAGAGCCCATGGCCATTAGGCTATTCCGGCTTGTAGCCTGTTCTACCAGCCCCCATAGCTGGTCCAGGGCTGGTTATGCTGGGTAAGGGGGACCTCACGCCATTTTTTGGCGGATTTTTAACCTTTAAAATTCCAAAAATTGGGTCACCCCCGGAAGGGGGACCCTATGTCATTTTTTAAAATTAAAAATAACATTTAGTGAAACAAAATCGCAATATATCGTCTTTTAGACAGAATCGGGATATATCGTATCGTCATACGTGTATCGCGATACGTATCGTATGACCAGATTTTTGCCAATTCACACCCCTACCTCTGGCTATAGCAGTAGATGCCCTGGCCCTTCCTTGGTCAGCATTCAGGCTTCTCTCTGCATTCCCGCCATTTACACTTCTGGGTTAAGTACTAAAGAAGGTAGCTCGCGAGGGGAGCCTCCTGGTAGCACCCCATTGACCAAGGAGAAATTTGGTTTTCAGAGATAGTAAGAATGTCAGAAGGCAACTACTGGCTGCTGCCCGATGATCCAGATCTCCTCACACATGGGCCTCTACGGCACCGCAATTTAAGAGTTCTGACTTTTGGTTGATGGCCTGGCTTGGCTTATCTGTCAGGGTCATCCAGATAATGATTCAAGCCCGGAAACAGACTTCGTCAAAGATTTATTTAGAGTCTGTCGGGTCTTTATTGCTTGGTGCGATTCCAGGAGTTTTGCTTGTATGATATTTTCTGTCTCCAGAATCCTAGAATTTTTGCAGAGGGGTTTCGATGAGGGACTTCAGTTGAGTACCCTCAAGGAACATATTTCTGCCTTATCTATTTTTATTCAGAAGCCCATTGCTTCTGAAATCATTTTTGCAGGGGGTCACCCATGTACAACCTCCTGGAAAGCCTCTTCTGCCTGCTTGGGACCTGAATTTAGTCTTATCGGCCCTTCAGGGTCCTCTTTTTGAACCGCTAGCAGAAGTTTCACTGGGGTTAATGACACTTAGTCATCTTCCTAGTGGCAATTACCTCGGTGTGGCGGGTTTCTGATTTAGCAGCCTTATTGGTTAGTCCTCCTTATATTAGTCCTACACAAGGATAAGGAGGTCTTCCATTTTAAAGGTGGTTTCCCCCTTCCATCTTAATGAATAGGTGGTTTTGCCTTCCTTGCTGTTAGCCATAAGGACGGAGTCCTCCACTTTTTGGACATAGTTAGAGCTCTAAAATATTATCTCTTTGCTACTCCAACCTTCTGCAAGACTGACTCCTTGTATTTGAGGGGCCATGGAGATTTCTAGTGCCCGCTAAGTCTACCATCAGCCAATGGATTAGACCAGTGGTCCCCAACCCTGTCCTCAAGGCCCACCAACAGGCCAGGTTTTGCAGATCTCCACAAAGATGCACAGGTAGAGTAATTAGTGCAGCTGCAGAGCAATAGAGCTGGCTATTTGGAGATCCAAAACACATGACATGTTGGTGGGCCTTGAGGACATGGTTGAGGACCACTGGATTAGACAATCCTCCTTTTTCGGGTTACAGCCCATTCTACCTGGGCTTTCAGAACATCCAGTGAAACAGGTCTGCAAGGCTGCTACCTGGTCTTTGGTTCATACATAAACCAAAGTAGACTTCAGGTCCTCAGCGGACGCTGCTTTTGGTTGGAAGGTATTACAAGCGGTAGTGAGCTCTTTAGCTGAGGTTTGATTTTTTTCGGAATGGCTTACTCCTCGGGTTATAGGAATAAGGTCAACACTTGTGATTCCCACCCTGGAAGAAGGGCACTGCTTTGGGAGGTCCCATTCGTATCTGATTTGGTGATGCCCTGGAGTGGAAGAGAAAATACAATTCTGTGATTCTCATCTGTAGAATTACTATTCTAAGTATACAGTACGTCCTGCTCCAGATATAATACTTACACTTGGGTAATCCTCCGCCAGAGGGCGCTGTGCACTGCAGACATGCAAAAACAGGCTCTTTCGCAGGTGAGCGGGGCTATTACAGCCTGTGACCCTGTTGGACTATTTCCACCCGTCCTCTTGTGATGTGCCTCCCAGCCTGGGCTGCGCTGGTCGGGTGAAGGTAGGCAGCACCACGCGTGCTTAACGGAGCCATGCTCCACCGCAGTCCCGCACCAAAGGGTAGGCGGTTTAGGCTGATGGTGAGCCTCTAGTGGATGTCCCTCCCGCATTATTGCCCCATGCCCCGTGTAGCGGCGGACCCTGTGTAAAGGGTCGCCATCCTCCCTCGTTTTCCCCTGTATTCAGGGGGAAAAAAAATGGGGGGGGGAGGGTGTGTGTGTGTGTGTTTGGCGGTCTCAGTTTACTGTATTGTCACGCTTATGGCCGTAGTTTTGCCCTTGACTGGCAACTGGGTGTCAGAGCTGTGCTGCTTGCTCTTTTTATTTTGGCCGCCGCCGTCTTTGCCTTCTCATTTTTTAATTAAAATTTACTGTGCTGGGTGGCGGCGTCAGACTCTACGAGTATCCATTAGCAGATGCTTTTACTAGCATATCCTATTCTTGGCTTGTCAAGCCTGGACGGCTGCCTCAGAGCTTCGCGCTCTTTGGGGGAGGCGGGGACCTGGCGTGGCGTGCTCCGCGTCACGCCCAGATTGGGCCCGCCCTTCGAGGTTCGGTTGGCGCCATTTTGTTGATCTTTGCACGCGTGTTTGCGGTCCTTCTCCTCCCCAGGTCTGTAAGTGCCCTCGCGGGTGATTTCATCATTAGTATTTTTTCTGCTGCGCATGGCCCTGACACCTCTTATCCCCTTTCTGTCTTTCAGACGTCAAAGACTCCGGTGGCTTCTCCCGGCCTAACATAAATTGTAGCAGGCTTACAAAAAATTCTCCCACATTCCTAGTGGGTCTTTGGGACATCCAGGGTTGCCTATTACATAAATCCCTACTGGCATATATTGCTTTGATAATCACCATATGGAGGCATCTCAGAATTATGTGACCGGGGTCCCTCCGGGACAAGACCGGCTGTGTACAGCGTGTGGACAACCCCATGCTGATGCGGACAGAGCACGGGTCTGTGGACCCTGTGCTGAACAAGTACTGGCCCTGCAGTCAGGGTTGCCAGTGGCTGCACCTCGTTTCAATACACCTGTCTCCCCGTGCTTAAATCTCACTCCTGATGAGTCACACTCGAGCGGGAATGACCAGCAAGTCGTGCCGCGCTGACTCCCTACGGCTGATCAGGTGATTTCGAGGTTGGCAGAGCGCTTGGGCCCTGGTAAGAAGGGGTCCTTGACGCCTCCGGGTTCGCCCATTCCTACGGAAACTGAGGAGTTCACTACTCAGCAGGGTTTGGCTCTTTCTGATGAAGGTGAGCTGTTCTCTGACTCAGGCTCATCTGACGAGGGGCCGAGGAGTCATGATGATACTGGCCCTGGTTCCTGGGGCCTGTGTGACACTGATGAATTACTGATAAAGATCTTCAAGGTCTTGTCTATCTCTCTCCCTGGTGAGGCTCCCAGGCCTAGAAGGGAGAGTTTCCATACAGCGACACTGCGCTTGGAATTTCTGGAGCAGGATCACTTCCAGGCTCTTGTACTCAAAGAATGGGAATGCCCTAGTAAACTTCCAGGGGACTGGGATTGGAAATACCCTTTTCCCCCTGATGTGGTTAACTGTTGGTCATCACCTCCTGTGGTGGATGCACCGATCGTTGGGGTTCTTAACCCCCCCTTTATTGCGGCCCCTTCTTATCGTACCCTTCGGGATGCTGGGGACCGGCGCATTGATAGGCTGGCTTCCCACCCCTTTTCTTGTGCAGGGACGGCTCTGCGCCCGGTCTGTGCCGCGGCCATCGCTTCAGTGGCCGCTAGGACCCTCATCAGAAAGATGATTGATCATCAACCTGAGGATCTCCCCTGGGAGGTGTTTAATGCACTCTCCAGTTGTGATGTATTTGTAAGGTTTATCCTTTTAGCGCTGGATGACACCATTAGGATGTGTGCAAGAACTTCTGCCCTTGTGGTAGCTATACGCCGCTTGGTCTGGCTGCGACAGTGGGGTGTTGACGATGCTACAAAAAAGAATCTTACTGGGCTTCCCTTTAGAGGGCGACGCCTATTTGGGGCCCGTCTGGACCTGTTTGGAAAAAAGGGCAAGACACCCCTTCGCAGAAGGCTGTCTCGGCCTCCTCGGGGCAGGGACACCCCTCCTCCCCCCTATGTTAGTGTCAAACAAGAACCAGGGGTTTCCTTCCAGCTTTTTGGTGTAGATTCCTGCCCCAGGGGTGGCAGACAACGCCTTGGCCCCTCCGGCAGGACTAAGTCCAAATCTTTCACCAAATCCCCCCAAGCATGAGGGGACGCCCTCGCCCGTCTAGGCGAGGGGATGGCCGCAGCACCTTGCTGCTATCAGGAGGCGGCATGCCTCGTTCTGGTGGATTCAGGAGGTAGTTTCCTCTGGATTCAGGATTGTGTTTGCTGGGCGGTCCCTTCCCGAGATTGTCAGGGTGCTTCTGGTCCCTGTCTCTCTTCAGGTATTGGTGCAGGCCATGCACGGCCTGCGAGGTCTGGGGTCACCTGCAGGTTGCCCTTAACAGGCAGAGGCAGGGGCCTCCGCACCAACCTTTCCACATTCCCCCAAAAGGATGAGGCACTCTGGCTCATTCTGGCCTTCCATAGGTGCGGCAATCTACATTCACAGGCCGTTTCTGCATGGTTCTCTGAGTTGGGCCGCCAGCGCCCTGTATCCAGGGACCTCTTGCTGTCTGTGGAGACCTAAGATGCTTATTCATTGCCACTGTGTCGTCTGGACACCGAGGATCTTATGGGTCAGTGTTGGAGGCCCAACACTGCTGATTGTGGCCTTGTTATCTGGCCTCTCTTCTGCTCCCAGAGTGCTCGCCAAGGCGATGACGGGGTGATGTCTCTGATGAGACCAAGGGGGCGTCCGCGCAAGGAACTGCCTGGTCGTCCTTCTTTGCTTCCCAATCTCTACGTCAGGCCGAGCTTGTTACTCGGCTGGTGGTGTCCTTTGGGAGTCTTTGGATAGGTGCTCAATCACCTAAATTCCTCATTGTCCCCTTATTTGGTATCTCCATTCATAGGGTTGAACTTGGATTCGGTTCAGGCGGGAACCTGCTTCCTTGACTATAAAGTGGACAATCTGGTTATATGGGCTCGGTCCCTCTTTGCTGTTCCCGTCTCTTCACCAGGCTGGATTGCAGCTGGTGGGCCTGTTGGTGGCTGCTCAAAGGTTGTCCCTTATGCTCAGTGCCCTTGGGCTCTTCTGCAACTTATATTGTAAATGCTGGACTGGGTTCCAGCTTCCCTGGAGCTGGGTCTGTGTACCTTTCCACCTTGGTACGGTGGTTCCCCTTGAGACGGTTGTACTCTAGGAACCAGTCAGGGGGACACCCCCTTCCTTGCGTCTCCCTGTAGATGGATACCAAATCTATCGGTTTGACGGAGGGGGGGGGGGGGTTTCTACTAAAATCCCCCGTGATTCCGGGGGAGGTGGGACCTTTAGGGGTCCATTCACCTATCTATTTTTGAAGCGATAGGCTTTCTGGTTGGCTCTATCTCGCCGGACTTGTCCTTTGCGGGATCTGTCTATTTG
Organism: Gastrophryne carolinensis; assembly: GCA_027917425.1. NCBI lineage: Eukaryota > Metazoa > Chordata > Amphibia > Anura > Microhylidae > Gastrophryne > Gastrophryne carolinensis. Next base: position 351,009,447 of record CM051236.1, read on the forward strand.
GGGGCTCCTTGGTCTGTCTGACGACAGTGGCCTGTATTAATTATCTGTGTGGTCTCGGAGCAGGATGGTCCTCCAGGAAGGTATCTGTCCCTGATCTGGGTGGAGGACAGCGTTCCCTGCATATCAGCGATATTCGCTCCGGTGGATGTTTTTCTGCGACAGGATGTGCTAATTCTTGTGTCACTATGTGATCCATCTAGGGTGGATCTTTTTGGGCCCCATCACTTTCATGGGTTCTAGGCCCTTGTTTCCCTGTCTCAGATTGTTCTGACCTTGGTCATGAGACTTAGTAACTTTATGGCTGGACATTCTATTTTGTATGTCTTATCTTCATTCACCCTGCTAGGCGGGGTTCTGCGCAAGTTTGCTCTGAAAAGGGGGAACCAGTGATACTGGTGGCCCCTGGGTGGTCTAGTGGAGTGTGGTTTGCAGATGTGGTACTGAGGACAGCGGACCTGTACGTTCTGTCAGGAGTGCTGATCTGCTCACTCAGGCCCCTTTGTTGTTTCACCCCAATCTACAGGCTCTGGTCTTGATGGAGACGGGCTTATCTTCTGGGTGACTGTGACTTCTGGAGTTGGCTTCTTCTTCTTCTTCTTCTCCTGTCTATTGTGGGGTATGGCATACCCATTTTGATTGGTGTGAGTCTTGGTCTCTCCCCTGTTGGGCGCTCTTTGTTCCCAGGGTTCTAGAGTTATTACAGCATGGGTTGGAGTTGGCTCTCCTACTCGGTACCTTGGAGGTTCAGGTTCTGCCCTGTCCGCCTTCCTGTAGAAGTCTTGGCTCAGTTTTTTTGCCTTGGTTAAGCATTCTTACGAGGATTGCTCAGGTGCATCCCCCACGTAGTTCTAGGGTCCCTGTTGGGATTTGAATTTTATTCTGTTTGCCTTGCGGGGTGTTTTCCTTGGACCTATTCCGGATGCTGTCTGACTGTTCTTATCCACAAAGTTGTCCTTTTGGGGGCTGTTGCTTCAGTCAGACGTGTGCCTGAGCGGGCGGCTCTGTTTAGCTAGCCCTCGTTCTTGATATATACACCAAGATGAGGTGGTGGTCCGCTTTACGCCGGACCTTTTTCCTAAGGTGGTGTCTTAGGCTCATGTATTCAAGACTTTTGTCTTTCTTCTGTGCTTTATTCCAAGTAACGCTGAGGCAAGGGGATCAACTTTCCCTCAACAGGTGCTGGAATTTTTTTCCTGGATTGTCTCTTGTCCCTTAAGGGGACTGGTGCCCCTTGGGGTTTGTGGGTACCTACATCTGTATGTGCCTGATCTCGTCTGCTTCCAGGGGTTAAGCGGCCTTTGGCCTAGCCTTAGCCTTGGCTGAATGTCCCTTCTGGTCCTAGGGAAGTTTCGGCTTCTTCTTGGGCTACTGTTAGCGTTTGTTCTTGTCAGGCTGTTGCTCAGGCCTATTCCTTTAAGGGGAAGAATTTTCTTCTCACTTTATTTCTGATTCTACTGGTGCCTTGGGTCTTTGGGCCTTTCAGCACCAGGTTTTGTTGCACAAGTTTGCTAGACGGCTACTTGTTTTTTTGTTCATACCTTTTCAAAGGTTTTTCTGATGTTGACGTTAGAGCCTTTGCTCATGTCGCTCTTGGTAGCAAGGTTTGCAGGTGACAGTGTTTTTCCTGTCTGCTGTGCCTTTTTTGTTGGGGATCCCACCCTACTTTATGGACACTGCTATTGGATGTCCCAAGTGTAAGTATTATATCTGGAGCAGGACGTACTGTATACTTAAGAATAATACAATTCTGTGAAATACTCACCTGTAGAATTGGTATTATACGTATACAGTACGTCCTGCTCCACCCCACCCTGTTTTTTTTTTTTGCATTTTTCTGGATCCCCTGTATGGTGATTGTTATCTTGTTATCATTACCAGTTGTTCTGGGTGGTTTAATTCTCCCGGCTTCTTGTTCACTGCTTTTCATTGCTGGGGATTTGTGGGAGGTCCCTGGGTATATGAAGGGCCGGGAGGAGCCTGTTTTTGCATGTCTGCAGTGCACAGCGCCCTCTGGCGGAGGATTACCCAAGTGTAAGTATTATATCTGGAGCAGGACGTACTGTATACGTATAATACCAATTCTACAGGTGAGTATTTCACAGAATTGTATTTTCTCTCTCCTCCCACTCCAGGGCATCACGCCCACCCTGTCTGCTAGGCTACTATATCCATTCCTTAGATGCCATAGTCCTTGTGAAGCCTTGTGTATATGTAAATATTTTTGTGTATTAGCTTTAAAAAAAAAAGAAAATAGGAAAGAGAGGAGTTCTAACGTGTCTCCTTGTTTTCCACCTAAATGTGGGATATCTAAGATTGCCTTCATCCTCCCGCACGCCTATTCCTACTGCTTTTCAGTGGCTGAAATGCGGAGGGCAGCCAGTAGTATACATAGACTGGGAGGAACCACACCTTTTATCTAGCAGTCCTGCCCTTCGGACGAGAGTTAACCCATTCGTATATGATACGGTGACGCCCTGGAGTGGAAGAAGAGAGAAAGCAATTCTACAGGTGAGAATCGCAGAATTGTATTTTTTTCCTTGCTTACAAAACAGAGCTTTGAATTCTGTCAAAGAAGAAATTGCTAAAAAGTTTTATTCAATGGTGTTTCCAGTGCTCAAGCCCAACAAAGATCAGGCTAATCATAGATATGGGGAGCTCTGATGGAAATGCCATGGTAGTCCCAGGATGAGATCAACCTTTCATCCAGGGAGTGGAGTGTTCTCTGGCTTTGTTACCACAACTGACCATCAACAAGCAGGGATGAACAAGAAGTCATCCAAATGTGGGTACTTTGCAAGTCGTCATATTTGCCACCACCAGCTGTAACTCTTCTATTTACTCAATCCAGAAGATCATCCATTTGTAATGGACACCCTCTCACAGGATTGGGGGCCAGCGCCAGATGGTATATTTCTTTTCTCCCCAATTACTCTTGATTCCAAAAGTGTTGAGAAAGTTTGCATAAGGGAATTTGAATGTGACTCTTAAAGCACCAGATTGGCTAAATAGTTCTTGGTACACACTGATGAAAACCTTTGCACATGATCACATCTGGAGGCTCCCTGCGACTCTGGGTCTTGCAGCAGAGGCCAGTCTGGTATCCAAATGCTACGAATTTACCGCATTTCTTGTCCCATAAGAGTCACCTTCCCATAAGATGCACCTAGGATTTGGAGGAAGAAAATAAGAAAAAAAAATTCTGACCCCTCCCAATCACCCCATTACACACAGCATGCATAATAGGCAGTGTGTGCCACCCCCCAGAAATGTACATTCCCGGTGCTTCCATACCGATGGCCTGCGGCTTTTGCAGCAGCCCGTCTCCCACCAATGCATACCCACATATCTTACTGGTGTCCGTAAGCCGACTTTGTGTACAGTTCCCACTGTACAGATTGGGTTCTGCTCCAATTAACTTCTCTGGCTGCACATAAAAATGGGAGCTTAGCTTCACTAGCGACTGATGCACGGCACCCTTCTATGGCTGTGTTCAGCCGCGCCAGCCATTCAGTTCCGGCGGACATAGACCTAGCAAAATGCTAGAGAGAGACCTTCATGGCGGTGAGGTATGTGTAGGTTGCTGAGGTATGTGTATCAGGCGACTGGCGGGGTTTCACACAGCAGAGCTTCCCAAATCTAAATACTTCAGCAAGACAATGCTAGAGGAGTCCAGGTGCTAAATTGTTGCTTGCCTATAATCCAGATCTTTCACCAATAAAAAAACTTTTGGGGGATAATGAATGACTACAAAAAATCTGTCAAAGAAGTTCCAGGATTGTTGAGCAGCCTACATCTGTAAAAAAAAGTGACAAAATTCCTCTCTTCAAAAATTCCAGATTTACTTCCTTGTAAAAATGAAGGAGGTGATACTGCACAATGGAAGACGAGGCCTTGTCTCATTTTTTTTAGATGTGTTGCTATCACCAAGAAGTACATTTTTTTTAAATAAAATAGAAAAAGGTCTACATAGAATTTTGACAGTGGAAACAGACCACTTGGTTCATCCAGTTTTGCCTTATGTGTATTTGGGATAGATGTAGGTTTATTCCAAGAATGGTAGAATCCACTTGTCTACTACTCTTTCTGTAAATTGCAGTTTTCTAACATTGCTCCTGAACTTCAACATGCTTAGCTTATCTAGTAAACATTTTTTTTTCTTATGTTAACAAATGTATGTTCTATGGAAGCAGTTTTCACTACCTGCAATCTGTTGCTATTGGCAACCATACACCAAAATCTAGGTGGGAGAAGTGGGCCCTGCACACAGATTGCTGCTGCTATGGCCACTGCTGAGGTGAATTCAATCAACCTTACACATGCCCAGAAGCAGAGCTAATTTCTCTTTTCTCATAGGTCTTGGTGTACTTACATTGTATAAATGTGGCAATAGCAAAAGATTGTCGGCAGTGAAACTACACTTTCAAAAGTGGTAATTGCCTTTAAACCCTCCCACCAGGTTTGTAGCCCCCCTTTGGACCCGTTCTATTTGGCCACTGTATATTCTTAGTATACAGTACGTCCTGCTCCAGATAGATTACTTACACTTGGGTATTACCCTGCCAGATGGCGCTGGACTACAGAGACATCGAAAACAGGCTCCTCCTGGCCCCTCAAATACCCAGGGACCTCCCACAATCCCCAGATCTTCTCTGCAGTCTGGACTGCGAAGGACAAGAAGATGGCTCTCTCTTCTCGCAGGTGAGCGGGGCTATTAGCATGCGGCCCTGTAGGACTATTCCCACCCGTTTCATTAGTAATGTGCCTCCCAGCCTTGGCTGCGCTGGTCGGGTGATGGTAGGCAGCACCGCTGTCAGGTGCTTAGGAGCGCTGCTCCACCGCAATCCCCCACCAAAGAGTAGGCGGTATAGGCATATGGTGAGCCTCTATGGGATGCCCCTCCCGCACTATTGCCCCTTGCCCCTATCTATCGGTGGGTCCTGTTAAGTGGCCGCTGTCCTCCCTCGCTTTCCCTTGTAGCCCTTGGGGGAGGGTGTGTGTGTATGTGTATTTGCCTTGATTGGTGTCAGTCGCCGCGCTGACTTGGTTGCACTGATTGTCTTTTTTAAATTTGCTGCCGCCGCGCGCGCTTCCACTGTGTTCCACGCTTGGCAGCGGCGTTACCTCAGGCACTGGTGCGCCGTTATTGGCTGCTTGTCACGTGTACGGCTTCACGCTCTTCGTGGGGGGGGGGGGGGGGCTCTCGAGGTATACCCGGCGCCATTTTTTCTTGGATCCGCCTGCTACGTGACGGGCATCTACCTACCGCGCTCCGTGAGTGCCCTCGCGTGCGGCTTTATTTACCGTTGTCATTTACATGTCACTTACGGCTCCCCTTTGCTTATGTCTTTCAGGTGGGCAGAACCCTATTGGCTTCTCCCGACCCTACTCCCTCTATTTAGTTATTAACTTGTGAGGCCTAGTGTTAATTACTCCCACTTCCCTAGCCGGTTATTGGGGCATCCCGGGTTGCTTTTATAGCGTCAATCCCTATCGGCCTATTGTGCCGCTATAATCACCATATGCAGGCGTCTCAGGATAATGTGCTCGGGGTTGCTTCGGGACAAGCCCGGCTGTGTGTAGCTTGTGGGGTGTCCCCTATTAGCGCTGACAATGTGAGGGTCTGTGTACCTTGTGCCCAGCAGGTGCTTGCGCTGCAGCCTGGTTTTCCAGTGGCTGGGCCTGCGCCTCGTATGGCTTCACCTACTCCCCCAAGCTTAAATCTCACTCCCACTGCATACAAGTGGGGATTCTCAGCCTGATGTGTCTTCCAGACTGGCTAGTGTTGAGAAGTTAATACCTTGGCACGTAAGGCCTCTGCAAAAAAGCGGCACTTAACGCCTGATGTCACTCTTTTCCCTATGGAAGCTTATGAGTTTTTGGAACTGTCTGGCTTTACCCCTTTGGAAGAAGGGGAATTATTCTCTGACTTGGAGTCATCTGATGAGAGGCCCAGGGGTCATGATGATTCTGGCTCTGACCCCTGGGCCCCAGATGATACTGATAGCCTGTTGGCTCCGATTTTTGAGGTTCTGTCTATTTCTCCCCCTGTTGCGGCCCCCAGGCAACAGGGGGAATTATTTCATACTACTAAGTTGCGTTTGGAATTTCCTGAGAAAGCCCATTTTAATAACCTTGTGCTCAAGGAATGGGAGCGCCCCAGCAGGCTTCCAGGTGTACCTAACAGTTGGGATAAGAGGTATCCCTTTCCTGCTGATGTGGTGAAGTGTTGGTCATCCCCTCCTGAAGTGGATGCCCCGATCCTAGGGTTATCTAACACCTCTGTCATGCACTCCCCTGACTCTACTACGCTGCGGGATGCTGAGGACCGGAGCATTGATCAGCTGGCGTCCCATGCCTTTACATGTGTGGGGATGGCGCTGCGCCCGTTCTGTGCCTCTGCCATTATGGCTGTGGCTATTAGGACCCTGCTCAGAAGTATCCTTGATGGTGCCCCTGATGATGTGTCTAGTGAGGAGTTTAATGCTCTCTCTCGTTGTGATGTTTTTGTGACTTATGTCCTCTCTGCCTTGGATGACACCATTAGAATGTGTGGCAGAACCTCTGCCCTTGTGGTGGCTATACGCCGCTCGGTTTGGCTGGGCCAGTGGGCTGCTGACAACGCTGCCAAGAAGGCCCTCACCGGTTTTCCCTTCAAAGGACTACGCCTGTTTGGGGACCGCCTGGACCTGTTGGCTAAGGGAGGCAGGTTACTCCAGCGCAGGCGGCAGTCTCGGCCCTTTTGGGGTCAGGGCTCTTTTTCCTCCCCCTACCATGGTGCTAGACAAGGGAGGGGGGTTTCCCTTACTGGGGCCCGAGGAGACTTCTGGGGTAGGGGCAGAGGACGTGGATACCCTGGCTCCTCCTGGGGCTCCAAGCTTAAGTCCTCTCCCAAGCCCCCTCAGGCATGAAGGGGCGCCCTCACCCATCCGGGTGGGGGGACGGCTTCAGCACTTTGCTCACGTCTGGGGGCTTCATGTCTCAGACCGGTGGATTCAGGAGGTAGTGTCCTCCGATTACAAGATAGAGTTTGCTGCCTGCCCCCCCCCCCCCCCCAAAGGTTCATCAGATCCCGGATTTCTCAGGACCCTGTGTCGGCTCAGGATCTAGTGCAGGCGGTGCAAAGCCTTCTGGAGCTGGGGGTCATCTGCAAGGGCTTCTATTCCAACCTCTTCACTGTGCCCAAAAAAGATGGTTCAGTCAGGCCCATCCTGGACTTGAAAATCCTCAACAAATTTGTCAGGTGCAGGCGTTTTCGCATGGAATCTCTGCGCTCTGTCATCAGTTCCCTGCGTCCAGGGGATTTCATGACGTCTGTGGACATCAGAGATGCTTACCTTCATATTCCTGTGTTTCCAGGTCATCAAAGGTTCCCCAGGTTCGCTCTGGAGGATCAACACTACCAATTTGTGGCATTGCCCTTTGGTCTCACTTCAGCTGGCAGGAGTGATGTCTCTGCTCAGGTCTCGGGGCATCCGCGTGCTGCCCTACCTGGACGACATTCTCATCACTTCCCAGTCCCTACATCAGGCAGAGTTGGATACTCAGCTGGTAATTTCCACCCTGGAGTCATTTGGCTGGATGATCAACCATCCCAAGTCTTCTGTGTCTCCATCCTTGGTGACTCCATTCCTGGGAATGAATCTGGATACAGTTCAGGCAAGGATTTTTCTTCCTCAGCAGAAGGTGGACAGTCTGATTGTGCAGGTCCAGTTCCTGCTATCTTGTCATCATCCCTCCATCAGGCAGGGAATGCAGCTGGTGGGCCTGATGGTGGCATGCTTCGAGGCGGTCCCTTATGCTCAGCTCCACTTGAGGCCTCTGCAACTCCACCTCTTGTCAGTATGGGACAAGGATCCTGCGTCCCTGGAACGGGTCTTTGCACTTCCCCCCCTGGTCAGACGGTCCCTCTAGTGGTGGCTGGACTCCAGGAACCTGTTGGGGGGCAGATCCTTTCTGACCCCCTCCTGGGAGACGGTCACCACAGATGCCAGTCTGTCAGGTTGGGGGGGTTTCTGGAAGTCCCTGCAGTTCCAAGGTAGGTGGGGCCCTCAGGAGGCCCACACACCTATCAACGTCCTGGAACTGCGGGTGATCAGGTTGGTTCTGACTCAGTTGACTCATCACCTTCGGGGCCTGCCTGTTCAGGTGCGCTCAGACAACCAGACGGCAGTTGCCTACATCAATCATCAGGGAGGGACCCGGAGCAATAGGGCCCTCCAGGAAGTGTCTCTGATCCTGACCTGGGCGGAGGCCAATGTTCCCTGCATATCAGCTGTGTACATCCCAGGGGTGGGTGGAGAATCTGCAGGCAGACTCTCTGAGCAGGGGGACCTCTCGCCTGGGAGAATGGCCCCTCTGCAACACAGGGTGTTTCAATCTCCGTGTCACCGTTGGGGCCAACCAGATGTGGATCTGTTTGCGTCCCGTCACAATCACAAGCTCCCGCCATTTGTCTCCCTGTCCCAGGATCCTCTGGCCTTGGCCATGGTTGCCCTAGCAATGTCATGGCAGGACTTTTAGCTCCTGTATGTCTTTCCTCCATTCCCCCTGTTGGGCAGGGTTCTGCACAAGATTGCTCTGGAGGGGGTGCCAGCAATTCTGGTGGCCCCCAGGTGGCCAAGAAAAGTGTGGTTCGCAGACATGGTGCAGCTGGCAGTAGATCAGTACGCTCTGCCCAGGGTGCCAGACCTGCTCACTCAGGGTCCCTTACGCCATCCCAATTTACAAACTCTGGCTTTGACGGCCTGGCTGCTGAAACCTCCATCTTGATGGAGAAGGGGCTGTCTACCTCTGTTGTTGATACCATGATAAAGGCTAGGAAGAAGTCGTCTTCTTCCATTTACTATAGGGTTTGGCGTGCCTACATTGACTGGTGTGAGTCTCAGTCTCTTCCCTGTCGTGTGTTCTCTATTCCCAGGATCCTGGAGTTCCTGCAGCATGGGTTGGAGATGGGGCTCCAACTCAGTACTCTGAAGGGTCATGTTTCTGCCCTGGCTATTTTCTTCCAGAAGTCCTTTGCTCAGCACCCTCTGATCAGGACTTTTTTCCAGGGGGTTACTCATGTGCATCCCCCACGTAAGCCTATGTTGCCTGTTTGGGATTTGAACTTGGTTTTGTCAGCCTTGCAGGGTGCTCCCTTTGAACCTGTGCAGGATGCTGCCCTGGCCATTCTTACTCTCAAAGTTGTCTTTTTGGTGGCTATCACCTCTGTTAGGCGTGTGTCTGAGTTGGCGGCGCTTTCCATCCAGCCCCCCTACTTTAACCCTTTAAACGCCAGCCACGTAAAATTTACGTGCCTGAGTTTCCCCATAAATAAAAAAAAAAGTAAAAATAAAAGACAATTACCTGACCCCTCGTTCGATCCGGTCGGGTCTCCTCTTCAGCCAGAGGGGCTCCGATCGCCCATCGGGGCTCCTCCGGCTGCAGGGGAGGGCCCGGAACAGGGTGCCCCCCCCCCCGTTTCAGCAGCCGCCCGATTTCCTGTCATAAAAAAAAAAAAAAAAAAAAAAATGACAGTTACCTACCTTTGTCCCCGCCGGCTCCCGCAGGCTCTCCTCTTCACGGGGGGGGGGGGGGGGGGGCTCCGATCCCCCCTCCCTGCTCTTCCGTCTTCTGGAGGGGGCATAACAGCCCTCCTCCCTTGCTGTCTTCCGATGGCGGCCGCCATCTTGGTGACGTCACGGGGCGGGGCCAGGTGACGTCACCGCCGGGTTTCATCGGGGCACCCGGCAGTTCATCTCTCAGATGCCGGTGACGGCTGGGCGGGGAAGGAGGGAGGTAGGCGATCCTCCGATCGCCTGCCTCCCCCCTTCCCTGCCCAGCCGTCACTGACAGCAGATCGCCGCGGGACACAAGATGAAGATCGGAGGTGAGTAAAGTAAAAGTTTTTTTTTTTTTTTTTTTAATAAACTTATTTACAACAACGTGTCTTGTCTTTTTTATTACCTTTTAACCCTTTGTGAACTGGTAAGGGGTCCATGTGACCCCTTATACCAGTTCACAGGGCTCGGGGGTCTGGCAAGTCACCTGCGCTAGCGGGTGACTTGCCATTAACCCCTGGCCCCCCAAATTACCTGCCTCCCCAAAGCCCAGGGGGGGGGGGGCAGAAGAGCCGTGGCCCTAGGCTATGACGGCTTGTAGCCGCAGGGCCAGGGGCCACTAAAGCTGGCCCCTGCGCCCTGTTCTACAAGCCCCCATAGCTGGTCACAGGCTGGTTACGCTGGGTAGGGGGGACCTCACGCCATTTTTTTTTTGGATTTTTAAGGGTTTTAACCCTTAAAAATCCCCCAAAAAATGGGGTCCCCCTCCCTTCGAGGGGGGACCCTATGTCATTTTTTTTTTTAATTAACCCTTTGTTACCTGTAGCCCAGTAGGTATAAAAGGCTTCCAGCAGCAGCAGGAGAGCAGAAGCCTCAGTGATCAGCGTGGGACACAGGGATGGATGGGAGGTAAGTATTAAAAAAAAATATTAAAAAACATTTATTTTTTTTTAATAAAGATATTTTTTAAAAAGTGTGTCTGTGTGTTTTTTTTTACTTTTAACCCTTTGTGAACTGGTAAGGGGTCCATGTGACCCCGCTGAAAAAACAATATATCACTTTCCTGGGAAATCCCTGGAAATCCCTTCAAAAATCACAGTTGAACATGGGGAGCGCAAAATAGTGCAAAATGGTCTGGCAACAAAGGGTGACAAAATCTCCAGGTAGGCTGGCGGTTAAAGGGTTAAGAGACACCAGGACAAGGTGGTGTTTCGCTTCAAGCCAGACTTTTTGCCTAAGGTAGTTACTGCTTTTCATTTGAATCAGGACATTGTTCTTCCGTCATTGTGCCCTAATCCTAGTAATGCTAAGGAGAGGGTCTTGCATTCTTTGGATGTGGTTAGGTGTCTGAAGTACTATCTGGTGGCTACTGCACCTTTCAGGAAAACTGATGCTCTTTTTGTGGTCCCTTCTGGTCCTAGGAAGGGTTTGGCTCCTGCCAAGTCTACTATCAGCAAATGGATCCATCAGGCTGTGATTCAGGCCTACTCTGCTAAGGGGAAGAATCCTCCCTTCCGCCTTACTGCTCATTCTACTCGTGCTATTGGTGCCTCTTGGGCTTTTCAGCACCAGGCTTCTGTTGAACAAGTTTGCAAGACCGCTACTTGGTCTTCTGTTCATACCTTTTCAAAGTTTTACAAGATTGATGTTAGGGCCTCAGCTGATGCTGCTTTTGGCCGTAAGGTTCTGCAGGCGGCAGTGGTATGACCTGTCTGCTGTTACCTTTGGGGATCCCACCCTACTTTATGGACACTGCTATTGGATGTCCCAAGTGTAAGTAATCTATCTGGAGCAGGACGTACTGTATACTAAGAATAATACAATTCTGTAATTACTCACCTGTAGAATTGGTATTATGAGTATACAGTACGTCCTGCTCCACCCCACCTTGTTTTTTTTTTGCATTATCTTGGATCCCCTGTATGGTGATTGTTATCATTGTTATAGTTACCAGTTTGGGTTTGTTTTAATTCTCCCGGCTTCTCGTTAACTGCTTTTAAATGCTGGGGATTGTGGGAGGTCCCTGGGTATTGAGGGGCCGGGAGGAGCCCGTTTTCGATGTCTCTGCAGTCCAGCGCCATCTGGCGGAGTAATACCCAAGTGTAAGTAATCCATCTGGAGCAGGACGTACTGTCTACTCATAATACCAATTCTACAGGTGAGTAATCACAGAATTGTATTTTTTGTAGGCAAAGTCTCCAGAACTGTGCAACAGTCTTCCAGATGTGATCCTACTTAAGCTCTGTATAGCAATATCAAAACGTACCTCTTCCTATTGATGATGCTGTGAGCTATGCAGCCAACTGTGTCCTACTTGCTTTCTCCTACCTGTCCACTCTTCCTTGAAGTTGTCTGAAATCTGTTCCCCTACATCCTTCTATTCCAAACACGGAACTGGCTATACAACACTCAGAGGGGAGGTTTTGAATGTTAAGGTTTCTATATTCCCACATTGAACAATATTGTTTGAGACATCCCAGTTATACCAGATTTTACTTGACCCCTATAGAACCAGTATAAAAAGTTACTATATGTAAATCCTTTTTTGTAATGGGCCCTGTTCCTTCCCATTGCTCTTCCTGTTTGCTTAAGGTTATGCATTGAACCCTGTGTTAGACGGCATATCTTTTGGATTGGTTCCTTCTATGGGTGGTCCTGCTTGCTATAAACCTTGCATGCTGACCTTCCTCTGGCAGAATGAAAAGTATATGTGGGGGAGGCGGAGGAGGGCTGTTAGTATCTCCTCTGCTAGTTTGGACTCTTCATATTCCCTTTCATATCATATTTTTCTTGTACTTCTGCAGAGTCCAGAAAGTTATTTTACTGTATATACCACAAACCTCTACTGGAAATTAGAAATGGCAGGGTTAGTGCTATAAATGTTCCAATCTACTTTTACAGAGAGAATGAATAAAGAAAAGTGGCCGAAACAAAGTTACAGCTGTAAGGGCCCAAAGCAAGGTGGCTGCAACAGAACAATAAGTAGTCAAATATACATAATATTGTAATTCATCTGATCAGCTTTGGCGTTTATACGGCTGTAACTTTCAGCCACTTTTCTTTATTCATTATGCTTTAGCCAGAGCAGACTTGCACACCATTGATCATTCAGGTTGTGCCCACCCAGGGAGAAACCGCTTAACTCTCATTGTCTGTTTCTGAGCAAAGCATTGTATGATGGGTGAAAGTCATAAATACACGTCAGAACATTTGCAATAGACTATTATTTCACATGGGTTATCTTAGGAGACCATTATAGATCAGCTGTGCTTCCCTCATAACATTTTCCATCCTTCCAGAAAAAAAACAGGGTTCCAGCAAATGGAGGAGGAGTTGCAGCTCAGCAAAACCCTAGCTAAGTTAAGAGATTGAACTCAATGAAAAATACTGGAGCATTATTGAAGGGTCAACATTTCAATGGCAGAATCAATATGAAGACCATGTTAAACAAGACAATTCAGCACGCCCCCTCTATTGAAGTGAATAGAGCGGATGTGGCCAGTTGCCTTGAGTGATGTGAGGAGGCATCCATGTAGTGAGCTAGGCCGGCACATTCAGGATCTCCAGCGGAGGTAAGTTTCAGACTTGTGCGGGCCTATTGGTAAGTTTCTCCTTTTTTTTTGCCTTGACGGTTCCTTTAAAGCAGCCCAAAACTGGCAGGGCCACACTTGGACTGCCCCCTGGGGCATCTTATACTGGGATGTCCTGCTGTTTGTAACCGGTGGCTCCCGACACGCTTTGTACATCAGTGTTCGTACCCCCAACTTGTCTGCAGCGTTGCACGCTCCCATGCCCAGCCATTCAGGTAGGCTGAGATCACACACTCCAGCGATCTCAAAACTTCCAGGGGGCATGGCTTCATCACTGGGAAAAAACGTGCCACAGCTGAGCAAACTGGAAAATGGTGTTGTACTGCTTTAACATAATTATTGGAATGATTTTGCTCTTGAAAGCACTATGAGCCTAACCACTGAAACACATCATAAACAATGTAGTGAGACAATGACAAGAGATAAAGAGGGGGTATTTAGCATTATTTTATGATTTATGTGTTCAATCTTCAGGCCACAGTGCAGCCAGACAAGCCACAAGAGAATCCGAACTGGAACCAGCACCCAAACCTAGTACATCTGTTTGCTTTGAATCACAAGGTAATATACTCTATATTAATATGGAATTGACCAGTATCATACAGATATTGCTTAGCAAAACCTTAGAATTCTTTATCAGAACTACCATTTGCCTTTTTTATATAGGGGGCCTAATTTCCTCACTTTTTTCTTTATTGTCCTAATGCCTTTAGTTGGTAAGCAAAAGGCACTTCTGGATCTTAGGCTGGATTTAGACAGCATCTCACAAGTGGAGTCTCCTTATGAAGCACTCTATAATGCCTCATCTTGCCACTCGTTGGATAGCATATGCAGTGGGCGCTCCTCTGATAGGGATTCTTTGTGCCGCGAAATTGCAAAAACACGACTGGTGAGCTTTCGTTTTCTGTTGGCTCTTAGCACATTGTTTAAATTTTGCTTAATGAGATGTAACTCGTTTGTAGAAGGAACGGCCACCCCCACCAGCTAAGCCTCCACCAGAAGAAGAGGAAGACTTGGAGAGGAGGCAAGGTGCAGGGGCAATCCGGGACGTAAGTCTACTAATTTTTCTATTGGATATCTTTATTTTATTTTTGTCATAAATGTTATGAATATGAAAATTTTTATAACATTTCTGTTAATTTGTTTATGCTCTAATAAACACTTGTTATTTCTTGACCAATATGGATAACAGGCCCCTTTCACAACTAGCCGTTTGCATCACGTTGGAGTAAAAATACTCCAGTGTGTCACAAACCTAAAAATAATGCAGCCCATTAGAATAAATGGGCCCTTTCACATTAGTGCGCTGCAGTTTGCAAAACGCTGCATGCAGCGCTTTGCCTGCAGCACAACTACAGTGCAGCCCCATAGAGGTCTACGGATACCACAGGTAAAGGGCATGTGAAATGTCCATAATCATCAACTCCATTGCAAATTGTCCCCTGCCGCCCCCATCACTGCCCACCAGAGCCTCCCCTGCTGGCTTGCCTACCTTCTCCTCCTCGTGCCTGGTTCCCCGCCGCTTCCAGCGTTTCCTCCTGTGTTTATAGATAATAGAAGAAGAGCAATGTAATTTAGGTCTTTTCTAAATTAACTTTCAAGAGGTTTAGAACTCCTGTTTATTTGTTGTAACGATTTGTTTTAACTGGTTGGAGCGGGGAGCCTTGTGCCCTCTAGTAACCCCTGATGTGAGGGGTCTGGGAGAGTCCACTAAAGTAGACTTTCCCTTTTAAAAAAAAAAAATAGGTCCCAGAAAATATCCAGGCTGGTTTTAAAAAAAAATATTATTTGTTTTTCACTGTCTAATTTTCTGTATTAAGGCTCTTAGTTATTCTCATCGAGAAGAGGAGAACCCCTATGAGCTTCTACTTACTGCTGAGACCAAAAAACCTGATGAACAAGGTAAAGTCATTAATGCCATTTTATTTGCACAGATTATTAATGCAGTAGCTGGGGTCATAGTTTAGAGCAGTGTGTGAGCAGCCACACAGAAGTATTTTCTATTTTATTTCCTGCAAACAAATTGAAATTGGCTCACTTGAGACTCTGACGTTACCGTGACCATTAAGAAAAACAAAAGCAGCAGATTTCATGGAGACCACCACGCATCTTGGCAGCTTTTAGCCAGGGAGAGTCCTAGTTCACAGGGTCACAAGATAAACTCTTTAGTGAGAGACTACCTTTTTCCTATCAGAGCTCCATCTGATGGGAAATGGGAAACTTGCTTCATTACAGTGCACCGCTATTTCCTGTTCCCCAATCATATAGGGTTCCATTCCAGTTTTTGGCTTACTACGAATTAACTGTAGGGGCATCCCAAACAAAGGAAAATTGTCAAAAAAAGAAACTAAAGTCTGTTTTGTATTCTAAGTATACAGCACGTCCTGTTCCAGAAGATTCCTTACACATGGGTAATACATCCACAAGATGGCGCTGGACTGCAGAAAAACAGCTTGTGGCTCTTCCTGGCCCCATATAAGTCAGGGACCTCCCACAAAATCCACAAAAATTTTAATCTGCAGTCTGGACTGCGAAGATAGAAGAGGGCTCTCTATATACGCAGGCAAGTGGGGCTTACCAGCCTACGGCCCTGCAGGGCTATTACCACCCGTTCTGGACCCACTGCCTCCCAGCCTCGACTGACTGGTTCGGGTGAAGGTAGGACAGCACCCGGGTTAGATGCTTTGGGGGCGCTGCTCCCACCACAGTCCCTGCTTTGACAGGGTAGGCGGTATAGGCCTGTGGTGAGCCTTGTGGGATGCCCACTCCCGGGGTTCCCCTTTAATCCCTACTCCCCTTAGGTATCTGCCCCCTTCTCTCATTTTGTTTCACTGAGTAGCCCCCTTCCTTCGTTCTCCCTGGAGATCTCGTTCACTTGCTTGTGCCAGAATTGATATCTGTTGTATTCTGCACGCCTTGCTTAACGTGTTTTTTTACTGGCAGCCGCCGCCGCCGTGTGTTTGTACATCGCTCTGCGGACGGCGGCGACATTACCTCTGGCTCTACCGCGCCGTCATTGGACGGCGGGATCATGTGGGTGCGATTCGCGCTCTTTGGGGTGAAGCGGGTTCTGCCGATGATTCGTTTTCCGCATCGCTTCTCTAGTGGCCCGCCCCTCGAGGTATATGCGGACACCATCTTTGCCTCCCTCGTGCTGCGTGTCTGCTGTTACTACCGTGGTCCGTGAGTGCCCCTGCGGGGTGGCTTGTTGGATATATATATATATATATATATATATATATATATACCTATTACTGTATTCTTACGGGGATGTCTTCTTGTGTCTTTCAGGCGGTTAGACCTCATTGTGGTTCTCCCGGTCCTCCCCCTTTTAGTTTGGGCTATTCTATTATATCTCCCACATCCCTAGCAGGCTATTGGGGCATCCCGGGTTGCTATCATTAGCATTAACCCCATATTGGCCTATTGTGCCACTATAATCACCATATGGAGGCTTCTGGGGATAATGTGCAAGCCCGGCTATGTGTTGTGTGTGGAGTATCCCCTATAAGTGATGATGTCAGGGTGTGTGTACCCTGCGCCCAGCATTTGCTTGCACTGCAGCCTGGGTTGCCTGTTACTGGTGCGGCGCCCCCTCGGGCTTCGCCTACCCCCCCACACTTACATCTGACCCCCACCAAGGGGCATACTAGCGGGGAGTCTCATCCTTATTTAGCTGCACGGGTGGTCAGCATTGAAAAACATCTTGCTGGGTCTGCCCCGCGTAAGGTTTCTGCTAAGAAGCGGCATTTATCACCCGCGGTTTCCCTCTTCCCTGCAGAAGACGAGGGCCCTTACTCACTCTCAGGTCCTTACCCCCTTGGGGAGGGGGAATTATTTTCTGATTCAGAATCCTCTGAGGAACAACCTAAGATTTACGGTAGTACTGGGTCTCCCTTTGGGGAAGACCCGTGACTCAGGATCTTACGAGGACGAGCCCAGGAGTCAGGAGGAGTCTGGCTCTGATCCTTGGTTCCAGGACGACATTGACAGACTGCTGTCTCAGATCTTTGATGTTTTATCCCTCTCTCCCCCTCCTGCGGCACCTCGGCAGCGGGGCGATCTGTTTCATACTGCTAGGGTGCGGTTGGAGTTTCCCGAACAAACTCACTTTATTAACCTAGTGCTGAAGGAATGGGAACATCCCAGTAAACTCAAGGGGATTCCCAAGGCTGTGGATAAGAAGTATCCATTTCCTGCTGATCTGGTTAAGTGCTGGACATCGCCGCCCGAGGTCGATGCCCCGATTCTGAGTCTGTCCAATACCTCTGTTATGCACTCCCCTGACACTACTACGCTGCGGGATCTAGAGGATCTGCGAGTTGATCAATTGGCTTGTCAGGCCTTTGCCTTCGGGGGAGCGTTGCTCCGCCCGGTTTGCGCCTTAGCCATGACGGCGGTGGCGCTCAGGACTGTGGTTAAGTCTGCTCTGGAAGGGGCGGATGACTTGCCCTCTGATACCGCCAATGCTCTGGCCACCTGTGAGACCTTTGTGAATTATATCCTATCTGCATCGGACGATGCTATTAAGCGGAGTTCTAAATCCTCTGCTCTGGTGGTAGCCATACGCCGCGCGGTCTGGCTACACCAGTGGGCTGCTGACAATGTCGCCAAGAAGGCCCTTATGGGGCTGCCCCAGCACAAGCGTCAGATTCGGCCCTTTCGTGGTCCAAGCTCCCATTCTACCCCCTACCGGGGGACCAAGCAAGGTAGAGGGGTGTCCTTCTCTGGGCCGTGCTCAGAACCCTGGAACAAGAACAGAGAACGCCGTCCAGGCTCCTCCTGGGGTCCCAAGCCCAAAGCCCCCCCCAAGACCCCCCAGGCATGAAGGGGCGCCCTCCCCCGTCAGGGTGGGGGGATGTCTACAGCACTTCGAGCATGTCTGGAGATGCCTCTTCCCAGACCGGTGGATTCAGGAGGTAGTCTCCTCCGGTTACAAGATAGAATTTGCGGTGCTTCCCCCTACCAGGTTCGTCGGGTCTCGGATACCGCAGGATCCTGCCTCAGCTCGGGTCTTGATGCTGGCGGTGCAGGACCTTCTGGAGCTCGGGGTCATCTGCGAGGTCCCCTCAAGAGAAAGGGGCACAGGGTTTTATTTCAACCTGTTCACGGTGCCCAAAAAGGACAGGTCAGTCAGACCCATTCTGGATTTGAAAATCCTAAACAAGTTTGTCAAAAGCAGGCATTTTCGTATGGAAACTCTGCGCTCGGCCATCGCCTCGCTGCGTCCAGGGGACTTCATTACATCTGTGGACATCAAGAAGGACGCTTACCTGCACGTACCGGTGTTCTCAGGGCACCAAAGGTTCCTCAGATTCGCACTGTTTGATCAGCACTATCAGTTCGTGGCCCTCGCTTTTGGCCTCACGTCGGCCCCCAGGGTCTTCACCAAGGTGCTGGCAGGGGTGATGTCTCTCTTAAGACTACAGGGCATACGCGTGTTGCCATACCTGGACGATATTCTCATCACCTCTCAATCTCTGCGGCAGGCAGAGCTGGACACTCGGTCGGTGGTATCCACCCTGGAGTCCTTCGGCTGGGTGATCAATTACCCAAAGTCCTCTCTGTCCCCCTCCTCAGTGACCCCGTTTCTGGGGATGATTCTGGACTCGGTTCAGTCAAGGATATTCCTTCCTCCGCAGAAGGTGGAAGCTCTGACAACCCAGGCGAGATCCCTGCTCGCGAACCCTCATCCCTCCATCCGGCAGGGAATGCAGTTGGTGGGCTCGATGGTGGCAAGCTTCGAGGCGGTGCCCTTTGCCCAGTTTCATCTGAGAACCCTGCAGCTTCATCTTCTGTCAGTATGGAACAAGGACCCAGCTTCTCTGGACGACAGCTGGGTGATCCCCCCCTCGGTCAGACAATCCCTTGCGTTGTGGTTGGACCACAGGAATTTGACATGGGGCAGATCCTTCCTGGCTTCCTCCTGGGAGACGGTCACGACGGATGCCAGTCTTTCGGGCTGGGGGGGTTTCTGGAAGTCCCTGTGCTTCCAGGGGAGGTGGGGCCCTCAGGAGGCCCATCTTCCTATCAATGTCCTGGAACTCAGGGATCAGGTTGGTGCTGGAACGATGGACCCAGCACCTGAAGGGTCTGGCGGTTCAGGTACGCTCAGACAACAGGACGGCCGTAGCCTACATCAATCATCAGAGAGGAACCCGGAGCAAGGGCGCTCTCCAGGAGGTGTCTCTGATTCTAATTTGGGCAGAGACCAATGTACAATGCATATCGGCTGTCTACATTCCAGGGACGGAGAATCTGCTGGCAGATGCTCTGCGCAGGGGGTCGTCCCGTCAGGGGGAATGGTCCCTCTGCGACAGGGTATTTCAGTCACTTTGTCACAGTTGGGGTGTGCCGGACGTGGATCTCTTTGCGTCACGTCACAATCACAAGCTCCCGAGCTTTGTATCCCTGTCTCAGGATCCTCTGGCTCTGGCCACGGATGCCCTGTCATGGAAGGAGTTTCGGCTCCTGTATGTGTTTCCACCAATTCCCCTTCTGGGCAGAGTGCTGCGCAAGATCGCTCTAGAAGGGGTACCCGCGATTCTGGTGACCCCAAGGTGGCCAAGAAGAGTGTGGGTCACGGACGTGGTTCAAATGGCGATAGATCAGTGCGATCTGCCAAGGTCACCAGATCTTCTGACCCAAGGGTCTCTACGCCATCCCAATTTACTAACGCTGGCTTTGACGGCCTGGCTATTGAAATCGCCATCTTGAGGGAAAAAGGTTTGTCGGCATCTGTGGTGGCTACCATGGTCCAAGCCAGGAAGAAGACTTCTGGTGCCATCTACTATAGAGTGTGGCGGGCTTACATTGACTGGTGTGAATCCAGGTCTCTTCCCTGCCGGGAATTCTTAGTATCCAGGGTGCTGGAGTTCTTACAACATGGCCTAGACTTGGGTCTCAAGCTCAGTACCTTGAAGGGCCAGGTTTCGACCCTGTCCATCTTCTTTCAGAAGACCTTTGCCCATCACTCGCTTATCAAGACCTTCTTTCAGGGGGTCACTCATGTGCGCCCCCCTCGGAAACCTATGGTTCCTGTTTGGGACCTGAACTTGGTGTTGTCGGCCCTACAGGGGGCTCCTTTTGAGCCTATCCATGAGGCCACCCTAGCTGTGCTCACGATCAAGGTTGTCTTCCTGGTAGCCATTACTTCGGTCAGACGTGTGTCTGAGTTGGCTGCTTTGTCTATTCAGTCTCCCTATTTTGAGAAACACCGGGACAAGGTGGTGTTTCGCTTCAAGCCAGACTTCCTGCCTAGGGTTGTGTCTGCATTTCATTTGAATCAAGATATTGTACTTCCTTCCTTGTGCCCTAATCCCAGTAACCCTAAGGAAAGGGTTTTGCATTCCTTGGATGTGGTCAGGTGTGTCAAATCTTACTTGGTTACCACACAGGCCTTTAGGAAGACGGATGCTCTCTTCGTTGTGCCTCATGGGCCTAGGAAGGGTTTGGCTCCCGCCAAGTCTACCATTAGTAAATGGATTCGTCAGGCTGTTGTTCAAGCCTACACTGCCAAGGGGAAGACTCCCCCCTTTCGTCTTACTGCTCACTCTACTAGAGCTGTTGGGGCTTCTTGGGCTTTTCGGCACCAGGCCTCTGTTGAACAAGTTTGCAAGGCCGCTACTTGGTCTTCTGTACATACCTTTACTAAGTTTTACAAGGTTGATGTTCGGGCCTCAGCTGACGCTGTGTTTGGCCGCAAGGTTCTGCAGGCGGCAGTGGTTTAGACTGCTTGCTGCTGCCTTCTGTTGGGGATCCCACCCTTTTTTATGGACACTGCTATTGGATGTCCCACATGTTATTACTACTACTGGAGCAGGACGTGCTGTATGCTTATAATAATACAACTCTGTGAAGTACTCACCTGTAGAGTTGGTATTATATGCATACAGCACGTCCTGCTCCACCCCACCCTGTTTCACCTTGTTCTGGATCCCCTGTTGGTGATTGTTATCTTTGATATTTTTGCCAGTTTTGGGTGGTTGCTTTCTCCTGGTCTCTATTTCTCACTGCTTTTCAATGCTGGGGATTTGTGGGAGGTCCCTCGGTATATGAAGGGCCGGGAGGAGCTTGTTTTCTACATGTCTGCAGTGCACGGCCCCGGAGGCGGAGGACTACCCACATGTTATTACTACTACTGGAGCAGGACGTGCTGTATGCATATAATACCAACTCTACAGGTGAGTACTTTTAAATTGCCCCTAATTGAGCCTCCCAGCTTAGGCTGTGGGTCCGCGTGAGGGTAGGAGCACCTTATGGGTGCGGAAGGAGCTTTGTTTCACCGTGAGACCTCATTATGGGGTAGGCGGTTATCCAGGTTTTTGGTGATCCTGGTGCGGGATGCCCCATCCCTACATGACTATGGCCTTATAATGGCAGGGTTCCCACTCCCCCTTCCGGGTCCCTTACTTCCCTCTAGGGAAGGGGGGGGGGGGGGGGGCTGGCGGGTCGTCATCCTCGGCCTCTCCCTTTTTTTCATTTGTTAATGTTTATATACGAGTGTATGTGTGTTGGTGTTCACTTTACTTTGTGGTGTGTGTGTGTGTGGATCTCCTGGAAGTATCCCTGTATGAATTGGTGCATGGTGCCTTCTAGCCTGTGGTGGTTTTCCTGTTAGCCTGGGGAGTTTTTCTCCCTCAGGCTGGGTTAAGAAAAGGGGGCGTGGCCGGGCGCTCGGTGCGGTAGCCCTGCCCCCCTCGTTCGGCGCGTTTTGCTGGCCAGCTCCGTGCTGCTGGGAGGGGGTGGGGCCGGAAAAGCACGCCTTCGGCGCTGGCCCGCCCCCCTTCCCTTCTCTTCCTGCTTCTCGGCTTCTCCACTGATCGGGGGCCATTTTGGATGACTTGCTGCGGTTGCTGCTGCCGTTCTTGGGGACAGGTAGGGGCCTGTCGGCCACCTCTTTGTCACTTGGGGGTCCCTCTCTGGTGGCGGGGGCCCCCTGTGGTGCTGGTTTTTGGCAGGTTTTGCCTTTTATCTATTTAATTATTTAATTAAAAATTGTGTGTATATATTTGCTGTATAGTAATTGATATGCCTTATTGTGTGTTGCAGATTGCTTCATTATTGTGCATGTTAAGGGGTTCCTCCTGGTCCTGGGGTCCCTAGTGTAAATTTGATCACCTCAAATCCTCCGACCGGGACTTTTAAGGGGCATCCCAGGTTGCTTAGGGGTAAATTCCCTGCGGTCTCGCGACTGACCACAAAAATCACCAAATGGAGTCTCCGCAGGATACTGGGCTCGGGCTCCCTCTGGGACAATCCGGGCCATGTGTGGGGTATCCCTTACGGGGGAGAATGTGCTGATCTGTATACCATGCGCACAAAAAGCCATAACGCGGCAGTCTGGTACACCGCCTTCTGGGTCGGCTCCTCCCGCTTCATCGCCTTCCCCTCCCCGCCTTATCCCTCACGTGACATTGGTGCCAGCGGGGAGTCGCACTCTGATGTTTGTGCTAGGTTGGCCAGCATCGAGAAATTTATTGCTAGCATGGGGGGCAAGAAGGCCCAGGCTAAAAAGAGACATTTGTCGTCGGCCCAGCCCTTGTGGGATGTTGACGACGATTCCGTTGATTTGTCAGATTATTCCCCGTTGGAGGAGGGGGAATTGTATGAGGAGACAGAGGCTGACTATGTTCAGTCTGGTGATGCCGATGTGACGCTGGGGGATGCCGTGGATACGGCCACTGTTTTGTCACATCTATTGGAGGTGTTGGATATTGAACCGCCTGAGGCGCCTCCTCTCAAGAAGGGGGAATTTTTTGGGGTCCGCAAGCCCCTTCTGGAATTCCCTACCCAGGGTCACTTTGATGCGCTGATCCTTAGAGAATGGGAGAGGCCCAGTCGGCTTCCTGGTGCTCCTCAGGGATGGCATAAGAAGTATCCTTTCCCGGTGGAGGCGGTTAAGCGCTGGTCTTCTCCTCCCGAGGTCGACGCGCCTGTTTTAGGTTTGACCAACTCTTCTGTGCTGAACACCCCTGTCGCCACTTCCTTTAAGGATGGCGAGGATAAGCGCCTTGATCAGATGGCGTGCCACGCATTTGCCAGCGTGGGCTCGGCCCTGTGGCCTGTTTGTGCATCTGCCCTGATGTCGCTTGCTACCAGGTCTCTTATCAGGGACTGGCTGAATGACGCTCAGTTTGATCCAGCTAGCGCTGAGTTTGCTACCCTTAAGAGATGTGAATTGTTCATGGATTTTGTCTTGGCTGCTATGGAAGATTCTATTGTCGCGTGTAGTAGGACTGCGCAGATCGGTCTGGCTCCGCCAGTGGACGGCGGACTTTGGGGCGAAGAAGTCGCTCACAGCTCTTCCCTTCTTGGGTACGCGGCTGTTTGGAGATAAATTGGATGCTGTGGCTAAAGAAGGTAAGTTACCTCAGCGGAAGAAACAGCGCCGTCCCTTTCGGGGGGCTGGCTCGTTCACTCTTTCCTTTCGAGGGGCCAGAGCAGCTAGGCGTTTGGCCTTCTCGGGTGTCAGGGGCTCGTCCTGGAACAGGGGCAGAGGTCGGGCACGTCCCGCGGCTGCCTGGGGTTCCAAGCCCAAGCCTGCCGTTAAACTGGCTCAGCAATGAAGGGGCACCCTCACCCGCAAGGGTGGGGGGACTGCTGTGGCTCTTCTTCCAGGTCTGGGCCCTGGAGGTTACAGACAATTGGATCTTGGAAGTGGTCTCCTCCGGGTACAAACTGGAGTTCGAGTACTGGCCGCCCCCAAGATTCTTAAGGTCTCGGGTGCCCTCGGACCCTCAGGCTGCACAGGGGTTCCTGTTAGCAGTAAAAAACCTTCTGGACATGGGGGTTATATGCCCGGTGCCTCCGTTGGAGAGAGGCAGGGGTTACTACTCCAACCTTTTCACGGTTCCCAAAAAGGAGGGTTCGGTGAGACCCATTCTAGATCTCAAGGTTCTCAACAGGTTTATCAGAGCCAAAAAGTTCCGCATGGAGACTCTGCGCTCGGCTATCAATTCCCTTCGCCAAGGGGATTTTATGACATCCATAGACATCAAGGATGCGTATCTGCATGTGACGATTTTTCAGGCACATCAGAGATTCCTCCGATTTGCGGTGGAGGATCAACATTTTCAGTTTGTAGCCCTTCCGTTCGGACTGACCTCTGCGCCGAGGGTCTTCACCAGGGTCTTGGTGGGAATAATGGCTCTGCTCAGGGCATTCGCATTGTGCCTTATCTGGACGACCTGTTGATCTCAGCTTTTTCCCTCCGTCAGGCGGCGCTGGACACCCACCAGGTGGTGTCGACCCTGGAGAGGTTCGGGTGGGTGATCAACCGCCCCAAGTCTTCTCTCTCCCCGTCTCGTGTGATTTAATTTCTGGGCATGAATCTGGATACCATTTTGGCCAGAGTGTTTCTGCCTCAGACCAAGGTGCAGGGGATTCAGGGTCTGATCCGCCTTCTTCTGGCCAATCCTTGTTCCTCTATCTGACAGGGGATGAAACTGGTGGGCTTGATGTATCCTCTTTCGAGGCGGTACCGTTTGCACAGTTTCACATGAGATCTCTTCAACTTCACCTATTGACACATTGGGACAGGTGTCTGCAGTCATTGGATCAACCTTTCAGGATGTCTCCCAGGGTTTGGCAGTCCCTTCGGTGGTGGCTGGACTCGAGCAATCTGTTGAAGGGCAGATCCTTTCTGATCCCTTGTTGGGAGACGGTTACCACGGATTCCAGCCTGTCGGGCTGGGGAGGTTATTGGAAAAGTCATCAGTTCAGCGGGGTGTGGGGTCCTCAGGAGGCTCACACCCCCATCAATGTCTTGGAGCTCAGAGCCATCCGACTGGTTCTGGCTCGGCTGACCTCACATTTACAGGGTCTACCGGTTCAAGTTATTTCAGACAACCGAACGGCGGTAGCTTACATCAATCCCCAAGGAGGGACTCGCAGCAGGAGTGCCCTCGGGGAAGTCTCTCTGATCCTGCACTGGGCGGAGAGCAATGTTCCTTGCATTTCGGCAGTCTATATTCCGGGAGTGGAGAACACGGAGGCGGATTCCCTGAGCAAGGGATCCTCTCACCAAGGAGAGTGGTCTCTCAACCCCGAGGTTTTTCTGGATCTTTGCCGCAAGTGGGGGTCTCCGGAGGTGGATCTCTTTGCCTCAAGGCACAATCACAAACTTCTGGCCTTTGTGTCTCTTTCTCAGGATCCTCTGTCTCTGGCAGTGGATGCCTTTTGCCTTGCTTGGAAGGATCTGGGTTTTCTGTACCTGTTTCATGCTGGGCAAGGTAGTTCGCAAACTGGTTCTAGAAGGGGCGCCAGCGATTCTGGTGGCTCCAAGGTGGCCAAGAAGGGTTTGGTACACAGACGTTGTAAGGCTGGCCGTAGATCAGTACCGGCTTCCCTTGTTGCCGGATCTGCTATCTCAGGGTCAACTACTTTACTCCAATTTGCAAACGCTGGCTTTGACGGCTTGGCTGCTGAAACCTTCATTTTGAAAGAGGAAGGTTTGTCTGAGGCTGTTGTTCAGACCTTGATTAGGGCTAGGAAGTGGTCCTCTTCTGGCATTTACTATAGGACTTGGAGGTCCTTGCAGGGTGTTTTCGATTCCCAGGATTTTAGAGTTTCTTCAGCATAATCTGGATCTTGGGTTCCAGCTTAGTACTTTGAAAGGACACGTTTCTGCTCTGTCGGTTTTCTTCCAGAGGTCTTTTGCCTTACACCCGCTGGTTAAGACCTTTTTCCAAGGGGTCGCGCATGTGCGGCCCCCTCGGAAGGCTGTGGGTCCTGTTTGGGATTTGAATTTGGTTCTTTCGGCTCTCCAGGGTCCTCCTTTTGAGCCGCTACAGGATATTGCTCTTTCGGTTCTCACTCAGAAGGTTGCTTTCTTGGTGGCTATTACCTCTGTTCGGCGTGTCTCTGAGTTGGCGGCTCTGTCGATTCAGGCCCCTTACTTTGAGAGAGACCAGGATAAGGTGGTTTTTCGTTTTAAGCCAGATTTCCTTCCTAAGGTGGTGTCTGCTTTCCACCTCAATCAGGATATTGTTCTCCCTTCCTTGTGTCCTAAGCCTAACAATGACAAGGAGAGGGTTCTGCACAATTTGGATGTTGTTTGCTGTGTGAAGTACTATTTGGTGACTACGTCTTCCTTCCGCAAGACGGACGCTTTTTTCGTGGTGCCCTGCGGGCCCAGGAAAGGTTTGGTGCCTGCTAAGTCTACGATTAGCAAATGATTTGTCAGGCCATTGTTGGGGCCTATTCTGCTAAGGGGAGGACTCCCCCTTTTAGGGTCACTGCGCACTCTACTCGTGCTGTTGGTGCATCCTGGGCTTTTCAGCACCAGGCTTCTGTTGAACAAGTTTGTAAGGCTGCTACTTGGTCTTCTGTTCATACTTTTTCCAAGTTTTACAAGGTTGATGTGCGGGCTTCAGCGGATGCTGTTTTTGTCCGCAAGGTTCTGCAAGCTGCAGTGGTTTGAGTTGGTACATTCTTCACTGTTTTATGGTTCCCACCCATGACGGACACTGCTATTGGATGTCCCACATGTCATGAAGATTGAAGTGGAGTGTATGGCACACTTAGAATAATACTGTTTTGTGAGTACTCGCCTTTAAAACGGGTATTATGAGTGTGCCATACACTCCACTTCGCTCCACCCCTTTTTTTCAGGTATTCTGGGGCTTTTATATGGTGAACCATTGGTTTTGCTTGTTAAGGTTATAATTGGTTCTTCCTGGTCCCCTTACTGCTTTTTTACACTGGGAAATTGGTGGGAGGTCCCAGGTATATATGGACCGGGAGGGGCTTTCTTTTTTGCATATTCATCTCTGCAGAAGTTCGCCCTCTACTGGAGATTACCCACATGTCATGAAGATCGAAGTGGAGTGTATGGCACACTCATAATACCCGTTTTAAAGGTGAGTACTCACAAAACTGTATTTTTGTCTGCTATGGATGATGCCATTAGAATGTGTGGTAGAACTTCTGCCTTGTTGGTGGCTATACGCCGCTCTGTCAGGCTACGTCAATGGGTAGCTGATAATGCTGCTATGAAAGCCCTCAATGGCTTGCCTTTCAAGGGCCTGCGTCTCTTTGGGGCGCGTTTGGATTTGTTTGCCAAGGGTGGCAGGTTACCTCAACATAGGAGGCCGTCCCGGTCCTTTCGGGGGATGGGTGCCTTTCTCTCATCCTTCCGTGGTTCCAGAACTGGCCGAGGAGTCTCCTTTACTGGGGTACAAGGAGATCACTGGGGAAGGGGCAGAGGACATGGCCGCCCTGGCCTCTCCTGGGGTCCCAAGCCAAAATCCTCACCCAAGCCCCCTCAGACATGAAGGGGCGGCCTCACCCATCCGGGTGGGGGGACGGCTCCGGCTCTTTGCTCACATCTGGAGGCTTCATGTCTCAGACCGGTGGATTCAGGAGGTAGTGTCCTCCGGTTACAAGATAGAGTTTGCAGCCTGGCCGCCCCAAGATTCATCAAATACCAGATGGCTCAAAACCCCCTGTCAGCTCAGGGTCTGCGCCTTGCTGTCCAAAACCTTCTGGAGTCAGGGGTCATCTGCCAGGTGCCCTTGAGGGAAAGGGGCAGAGGATACTATTTCAATCTTTTCATTGTTCCCAAAAAAGACTGGTCCATCAGACCTATCCTGGATTTAAAGTGCCTCAACAAATTTGTCAGATCCAGACACTTTCGCATGGAGACTCTGCGCTCAGCTGTCAATTCCCTACGCCCGGAAGACTTCATGACCTCTGTGGACATCAAAGACGCTTACCTTCATGTACCAATCTTTCCAGGTCATCAGAGATTCCTCAGGTTCGCTCTGGAGGATCAGCACTTTCAATTTGTGGCCTTACCTTTCTGTCTCACCTTGGCTCCCAGGGTATTCACCAAGGTGCTGGCGGGCGTACTGGCTCTGCTGAGATCTCAGGGCATCCGCATCCTTCCTTATTTAGACAACATTCTCATCACTTCTCAGTCCTTCCAGCAGGCCAAGCTGGATATCCAGCTGGTGGTGTCCACACTGGAGTCCTTCTGCTGGGTGATCAACCACCCCAAGTCCTTCCTGTCACCGTCAATGGTGAGGTCCTTTCTGGGCATGACTCTGGATACATATCAGGTCAAGATCCTTTTCCCTTAGCAGAAGATGGAGAACCTTCAGGCCCTAGCCAGGCATCTTCTGTCTTCCCCTCATCCCTCCATCCGGCAGCGGATGCAGTTGGTGGGACTGATGGTGTCCTGCTTCGAGGCAGTTCCATACGCTCAGTTTCACATGAGACCCCTTCAAATTCACCTCTTGTCAGTTTGGGATCGGGACCCTCGATCCTTGGATCAGGTGCTGGTTCTGTCCCCCCTGGCCAGATGGTCTCTCTTGTGGTGGCTGGACTCAAGAAACCTGTTGGTGGGCAGATCCTTTCTGGCCCTGTGCTGGGAGACAGTCACCACAAATGCCAGCCTGACAGGTTGGGGGGGCTTCTGGAAATCCCTGAAATTTCAGTGTCAGTGGGGCCCTCAGGAGGAATCAACATTCTGGAACTGAGGGCGATAAGGTTGGTTCTCGCCCAACTGACTCCACACCTTCGAGGTCGGGCGGTTCAGGTCCGCTCGGACAACTAGACAGCGATTGCCTACAACAATCATCAGGGAGGGACCCGGAGCAGGAGGGCTCTCAAGGAAGTGTCCCTGATACTGTCTTAGGCGGAGGAGAATGTTCCCTGCATCTCAGCTGTGTACATCCCGGGGGTGGAGAATATGGAGGCAGACTCCCTCAGCAGGGGGACTTCTCGTCTGGGAGAATGGTCCCTCAGCAGCAGGGTGTTTCTCTCCCTCTGTTGGGGTCAGCCAGATGTGGATCTGTTTGCGTCCCGTCAATCACAAGCTTCCAGTCTTTCTCTTTCCGTCACAGGACCCTCTGGCCTTGGCCACGGATGCTCTAGCAATGTCTTGGAAGGGCTTTCAGCTTCTCTATGTGTTTCCTCCTGTCCCTCTGCTGGGCAGGGTGTTGCTCAAGATTGCTCAGGAAGGGGTGCCAACCATTCTGGTGGCCCCCCGTTGGCCAAGAAGGGTGTGGTTCGCAGACGTTGTACAGTTGGCAGTAGATCAGTATGCTCTGGCCAAGGATCCAGACCTGTTCACTCAGGGGCAGCTACGCCATCCCAATTTGCAAACGCTGGCTTTGACGGCCGGGCTGCTGAAACCTCCTTCCTGATGGAGAAGGGGCTGCCTGCCTCTGTAGTTCATATTATGATTCGGGCTAGGAAGCAGTCCTCGTCGTCCATCTACTATAGGGTATGGCATGCTTACATTGACTGGTGTGAGTCTAAGTCGCTTCCATGTGGATTTGGGTCTTCAGCTTAGTACCCTGAAAGGTCATGTTTCTGCTCTGGCCATATTCTTCCAAAGATCCTTTGCTCACCATCGTCTGGTCAGTCAAGACCTTCTTCCAGGGGGTTACTCACGTGCGTCCGCCACGTAAGCCTATGTTACCAGTCGTCTTATCTGCATTACAGGGGTCTCCCTTTGAGCCTCTGCGTGAGGCCCCTTTGTCCATATTGACTCTTAAGGTAGCCTTTTTGGTGGCTATCACTTCTGTTAGGCGTGTTTCTGAGTTGGCGGCGCTTTCTATCAAACCTCCTTACTTTGAGAGACAGCAGGACAAGGTGGTGTTTCGTTTTAAGCCAGATTTTCTGCCTAAGGTTGTGTCTGCGTGAAGCCACCACTTGGTCTTCTGTTCATACTTTTTCTAAGTTTTACAAGGTTGATGTTAAGGCCTCAGCTGATGCTGCTTTTGGTCGCAAAGTTCTGCAGGCGGCAGTGGTTTAAGCTGTCTGCTGTTAATTTTGGAGATTCCACCCTACCTTACGGACACTGCTATTGGATGTCCCATGAGTAAGGAATTTTCTGGAACAGAGCGTGCTGCATACTTAGAATAATACAATTCTGTGATTACTCACCTGTAGAATTAGTATTATACGTATACAGCACGTCCTGTTCCTCCCCACCCTTGTTGTCATTATTCTTAGTTACCTCTGTATGGTGATTGTTCTTGTGTTCAATTTTGAAGTTATGGTTCTCCCAGCTTCTTGTTAACTGCTTGTAAATCCTGGGGATTTTGTAGGAGGTCCCTGACTTATATGGGGCCGGGAGGAGCCACAAGTTGTTTTCTGCAGTCCAGCGCCATCTTGTGGATGTATTGCCCATGTGTAAGGATTCTTCTGGAACAGGACGTGCTGTATACGTATAATACCAATTCTACAGGTGAGTAATCACAGAATTGTATTTTCGTGGTCCACTCCAGGAAATTATTTTTTAAAATTTTATTTTTTAAAACATTAGCTTTGTACATTTTAATTACACTTACATTTTACTTTGGCATTGAACAAACAGCAGTGGTTATATGTTACACATAAATGCACAGTGGGCAGAAAATGTAGTGATAATCCATTCATCCACACTTTAGAAGATTCTCATGTATTGCTTTCAAGATGGCTAACTGAGCCAGTCTTACAGTCCTCTTCCTAGGTCATCTAAGACAGTAAGGAGATCAGAATCTTTTCTTGAAAAGCAGCTGATTTTACATCCCAGTCTTGTTTACTTGAATGTTTCTAGTGTTGTCTGTGCTCTTCCTTGCGGAGTTAATTGACGCCTATAAATCCCATACTCGGCATCATTTTGCAGTGAACTTTAATATGTTGAGAGCTGCATGTTTGGAGAAATACATTTCTGGGATGACTACTTTTTAACTTTGAATAATGGTATATGGATTGGTCTATGCATTAAACTACAAGTACTTATCAGCATGTAAATACACAATGCTATACCATCCTGCATTCAAGAGGTACAACCACTGGGAATTTCGCTGTCCTGGTTATTGTTGCTCTTCAGCAGAGCAGTTAATGTTAATATGGTAGAAGACTGCTACACGTTGGTTGCAGTTTTTTTAATATCATTTTCCCCTCTTTACTATATTGCCCCACTATTAGGAACAACTTTTATCTTATGGCTTTTTTGTAATATATATACTTTTTGCCCATTGGTTAATTTATTGTTTGGTTTGTTTGCTCTCTCGTCCTCACATAAATAAAGCATCTGCCACATTTCTACCTCTTTATAGACTGCCTCTGTCACCCTAAGAGGGATGCTCACTGTTTGTGTAACCACATCAGAACAACACATGCTGGACAATACTAAATCCATTAGAATAGCAGCTTTCACATTGTTGAGCAGTTATCGCTCAACAATGATCGGCTGATCGCCCAGATGCTTTCAGGGTAGAGGGTGCAGGGGGCATTGCTTCACATTCGTGGAATGTGGAGAAAAGAGCTCTGCTAGGTAATGGGAAATACGCTCTGCTGATTTATTACCGCCCAGCTTGTGCTTTTCTCATGCTATTGCTGGGAGCTCCCAGTACACATGGGACTTCGCTGAACAGAGTGGTTGTCTGATGTGTAAAGGCAAACATAAACCAAAACGCTAAACTACCAATTAATAAAGTACATGTTACACTTTTTATTTACCAAAAAAGAGCATATGATAGTTGTCCTTCAAATAGTATTCACTTGCTCTTATCAGCAATAATATGTAACTTTAAAAACACAATAGTTTGTGGTGTTTTAATATTTGTTCTACAGGTCCTTCTCAAAAAATTAGCATATAGTGCTAAAGTAAATTTTTTTTCCATAATGAAATGATAAAAATTAAACTTTCATATATTTGAGATTCATTGCACACCAACTGAAAATTTTCAGGTCTTTTTTTGTTTTAATACTGATGATTTTGCCATACAGCTCATGAAAACCCCCAAATCCTATCTCAAAAAATTAGCATATCATGAAAAGGTTCTCTAAACGAGCTATTAACCTAATCATCTGAATCAACTAACTCTAAACACCTGCAAAAGATTCCTGAGGCTTTTAAAAAAGCCCAGCCTGGTTCATTACTCAAAACCGCCATTATGGGTAAGACTGCCAACCTGACTGCTGTCCAGAAGGCCATCATTGACACCCTCAAGCAAGAGGGTAAGACCCAGAAAGAAATTTCTGAACAAATAGGCTGTTCCCAGAGTGCTGTATCAAGGCACCTCAATGGGAAGTCTGTGGGAAGGAAAAAATGTGGCAGAAAACGCTGCACAACGAGAAGAGGTGGCCGGACCCTGAGGAGGATTGTGGAGAAGGACCGATTCCAGACCTTGGCGGACCTGCGGAAGCAGTGGACTGAGTCTGGAGTAGAAACATCCAGAGCCACCGTGCCGCATTCCCCAGGTCAAGCCACTTTTGAACCAGAAACAGCGGCAGAAGCGCCTGACCTGGGCCACAGAGAAGCAGCACTGGCTCAGTGGTCCCAAGTACTTTTTTCTGATGAAAGCAAATTTTGCATGTCATTCGGAAATCAAGGTGCCAGAGTCTGGAGGAAGACTGGGGAGAAGGAAATTCCAAAATGCCTGAAGTCCAGTGTCAAGTCCCCACAGTCAGTGATGGTCTGGGGTGCCATGTCAGCTGCTGGTGTTGGTCGACTGTGTTTTATAAAGGGCAGGGTCAATGCAGCTAGCTATCAGGAGATTTTGGAGCACTTCATGCTTCCATCGGCTGAAAAGCTTTATGGAGATGAAGTTTTCATTTTTCAGCACGACCTGGCACCTGCTCACAGTGCCAAAACCACTGGTAAATGGTTTACTGACCATGGTATTACTGTGCTCAATTGGCCTGCCAACTCTCCTGACCTGAACCCCATAGAGAATCTGTGGAATATTGTGAAGAGAAAGTTGAGAGACGCAAGACCCAACACTCTGGATGAGCTTAAGGCTGCTATCGAAGCATCATGGGCCTCCATAACACCTCAGCAGTGCCACAGGCTGATTGCCTCCATGCCACGCCGCATTGAAGCAGTCATTTCTGCAAAAGGATTCCCGACCAAGTATTGAGTGCATAACTGAACATAATTATTTGAAGGTTGACTTTTTTTTTATTAAAAACACTTTTCTTTTATTGGTCGGATGAAATATGCTAATTTTTTGAGATAGGATTTTGGGGTTTTCATGAGCTGTAGGGCAAAATCATCAGTATTAAAACAAAAAAAAACCTGAAAAATTTTAGTTGGTGTGCAATGAATCTCAAATATATGAAAGTTTAATTTTTATCATTTCATTATGGAAAATTATGAACTTTAGCACTATATGCTAATTTTTTGAGAAGGACCTGTATGTGCATTAAACATGTATGTGTAGAACTTTGCTTAGTTCTACATTAGATTTTATTTTAGGACAGTCTACAATGTTTTGTAGTTTTATTGTCTGCTTTCCCTTACAATTACATTTTTAATTTTTTTTATTGTAAATGTATATTTTTTTCAAAAATCATACCTAATTTTCCATACATTTCACACAGAATTACTGGAAGGGGATGTTGGAAACAATCAGCCTCAGGTAAAAGATGTAAAAGCACATCTTCACCTAATTCTCTCTTCAAAACATCTCCTTCTCTTATGAGTTTTGGTACCTTCGTCTGTAGGTTGGAGCACGTCCTCCCGCAGTCCCACATGATCTATCGCATCCTGAAAACCGCCGTGGTTCTTCTGATCTGTCCAGTGGCCATTCTGAAGGGGAGTCGCATGGATCTGAGAGGCCATACAGTAAGAATTTACCATCAGCCTTCTTTGCAGAATGTTACTCTGTTTAACATTCCCCTCTAAATGTCAGAGTTTGGTTATGGACAATAGTACTTAGTGTTCAGCAGCTTACACCAGTTGTTCTACATTCTGTTTCAGAGAATGATTGGAATGCCAGCTTTAAACATGTTGCAGTCACTTTTCATTTCGCTTCAGCTGCTAATGTTTGTGTTTTCTCTGTTGCTTGTATTGTGACACTTTTATTTGCTGTGTTTTTAATGTTTTTTTTCTTGTTTTCTTTTCTAGGTGGGCAGCGAAGGAGTAGTTCTGGCGGTTGGAGTTTGGCGTCTGCTGACAGCTCCGATTCCCACTTGCTTCAGCACTTCTCTGGCCTTCTTCATGGTTCTTCACCAGTGTGTGAAGTCAGAGATCCCCCTGTACCCTGTGATCCTGCCAGCACAGACAGCTGCAGAAACGGTGCTGCCTCCCGCATGGAGTTGCCACTTCGTCGTAGTTTGTCCAAGTCAGATTCGGACCTTTTAACATGTTCTCCCCCAGCGGCTGGTGAAGGAGAAGACTGGAGCCGTAGTGAGTCTCTCACCAACTGTGCAACTGGGGGCAGCAAGAAAAGATTAGAGAAGTCCCCTTCCTTCACATCCGAGTGGGATGAGGTCAGTCGGATAAAATGGGGAAACACAATGCGTGTGAGTGAATAGTAAAGGAATGACTTTGTGGGCTTAGATACCTTCCATGCTTTATTTGTTAATGGAAAGCAGTAAAATGGGGTAAAAACTAGAGTGTGTCATCTGTGTTATTGACCAGAAACCTAATGCAGCATGAGTGATGACTGAAGTAAACCCTGTGGGTGTTAAAATGTATATGATGACACACATTATGTGATCTGTGTTAATAGTCCTAACAATACTGCTTTTCCAGCAGAGGCTCCAGTTGGCCCCAGAATATTCCCCAGAGCAATGCGTAAGACAGACAGCTGGGGCAGTTTTTAGAGGGGCAGATTGCTGGTAGCAAGGTTGTCTGCTTATGTTGAGTGTTGCTTTTCTGTTGTCATTTTTGCTGTATGTTGCAAGTTATGTGGTCTGGTGGAGGAAATCAACCTATGTCTGTGTCAAGATAAACTGCTTGGCTGTAAAATTTCCTGCAATAATATCTTCCAGTGCTTATTCTTAATCCTTTACACACACACAGTGCTTGTCTGCTTGCTAACTATATTTAAAAGCCTCTTTACATATACTGTATAAAGGCATTTTTTAATGTAGCTGATGCTAACTTGTTTACTGAACAATGCTTGCTTTGCTTACGTTATTTTATTTAAAAAAGACCACTTGAAGGGTCATTTTTGCATCAAGGTAAATCGAAGCAGGCATTGAACAGTACCTGCTTGCGGTTTCACCTTTTATAAGTCTTTCATCTGTTTTGTTTTTTTTCTCCCTCACAGATCGATAAAATAATGAGCTCTATTGGTCAGGGCATTGAATTCTCTCAGGAGCAACAGGTCATGGCAGGTAACACAATGTAACAAAGCACTAAATTGAAATAACTTTTGTTAAACATACCTTTTGTAATATGCTCCATTTTTGTGTACATATAGGTTCTCGTATACCAGGTCAGAGTGTAGCTCAGTGGTTAGAAGCTCTTGGTCTCCCACAATATGAGAGCAAGTTTGTTTTAAATGGTTTTGACGATGTGCGTTTCCTGGTAAGTGTACCTTGTATAATATCATTATTTAATTTTCTGTAAATGGGCAATTTTTTTCTGGAATTGGGGGGGGGGGGGGGGGCGCAACCTGCTGCACGGACTTCCTGGGGGGTTTCACACAGCAGGGCATCCCAAATCGGAACTAAACCACCTTAAGTCTCTCATCAGCCACACGGCTACTTAATTTTTGTCCTTTTTTGCTTACTGCAAGGCCTCCCAGATTATTCCTGTTAATGGCATAATTTGCCCTTTCTTTCTCTTCTCCCTGCTTTTCCTGCTTACCTCTCGCTTCCTTTTAATCCGCTTCCACAAAACAAACTGACTGTCTATGGTTGAGGTTTAGCTTTTCTAGAAGGAGAACTAATGAATGACCTTTTTGCCTAGGTTTTCCAAATAAGTCAGGTCCCATGAGGTGGCAGGTGTAGTTTATCATAAGATGACACCTCCCTCCATGGGTTCCCATGGAAAGATGAGCCCCAAATTCCTTAGCTATATTGAAGTCTTGAGGGTTTAAAAACTGCTGCTCAATAAGCCACAGCTTTTTTTCCCGCCATTCTGAGTTTTATCTCCTTAAATGCAGGGAATGAATCTAGCCTAGAATCCATTCACATTAATTCTCTTCCTAAAATTGTTTGCTACCTCTAGGAGCAGATCCAGTATATTCTTAGTATACAGTACGTCCTGCTCCAGATAGATTACTTACACTTGGGTTATCCTCCGCCAGATGGCGCTGCACTGCAGAGACATGTAAAACAGGCTCCTCCCGGCCCCTCAAATACCCAGGGACCTCCCAAGATTTCTCTGCAGTGCTGACTGCGAAGACATGAAGTATCACTCTCTTGCAGGTGAGCGGGGCTATTAAAGCCTGCGGCCCTGTTGGACTATTCCCACCCGTCCTTCGTGTGATGTGCCTCCCAGCCTGGGTTGCGCTGGTCGGGTGAAGGTAGGCAGCACCATGTGTGCTTAAGGAGCCCTGCTCCACCGCAGTCCCCCACCAAAGGGTAGGTGGTATAGGCTGATGGGGAGCCTTTATGGGATTATTGCTCCATGCCCCGGTAGCGGTGGGCCCTGTACAAAGGGCTGCCATCCTCCCTCATTCTCCCTGTAGCCATTCGGGGGAAAAAGAAAGGGGGGGGGTGTGTGTGGATGTCAGCGTATTGTGATTACGTGCTTATGGCCTTTGTAATGTCTGCTTGGACTATTATATGTGGTGTCAACCGCCACGCTGACTTGTCTTTTTACACTGTAAAATGCCGCCGCGCGCCTTTTCCTTCATTCAGATGTTCCGCGCCGGGCGACGGCGTTACCTCAGACGCTTCTGCATCCTCATTGGCTGCTTGTCGGTTGGACTTCGCGCTCTTCAGGGGGGCGGGGCCTGGCGTGGCGCTCCCCGCGTCACGGCTCGCTCTGGCCCGCCCTTCGAGGTACTCGCCGCCATGTTGTCTGGTCGCGCGCGCGTGTGACTTTCTTACTTACTGTGGTCCGTAAGTGCCCTCGCGGGCGGCTTTATATTCACTGTAGTGTGTTTCGGTTCTGACACCCTTCTTCTCATTGTGTCTTTCAGAGGGTGAATCCATTGGCTTCTCCCAGCCCGGTGTAATTGATAGTCGGGCCTTGTAAAATTACTCCCACTTCCCTAGCGGGTCATTGGGACATCCTAATAATCACCATATGGAGGCATCTAAGGATAATGTGACCAGGGGGCCCTTTGGGACAAGACCGGCGGTGTATGGCGTGTGGACAACCTCATGCTGATGCTGACAAGGCATGGGTCTGCGTACCCTGTGCTGAGCAAGCGCTGGCTTTGCAATCTTTCTAACACCCCTGTCATACATCCCCCTGATTCTACTACCCTGCGGGATGCTGAGGACCGGCGCATTGACCTGCTGGCCTCCCACGCCTTTGCATGTGCGGGGATGGCGCTGCGCCCAGTCTGTGTCTCTGCCATTACTGCTGTGGCCTCTAGAACCCTTATCAGAAATATGCTTGATAGTGCCCCTGATGATCTCCCTTGTGAGGTGTTTAATGCACTCTCCAGTTGTGATGCGTTTATAAATTTTGTTCTAGTAGCATTGGATGACACCAACAGAATGTGTGCAAGAACTTCTGCCCTCGTGGTGGCTATACGTCGCTTGGTCTGGCTGCGACAGTGGGGTGCTGACAATGCGGCAAAGAAGGCCCTTACTGGGCTCCCCTTTAAGGGGCTACGTCTGTTTGGGGCCCGCCTAGACCTGTTGGTAAGAGAGGTAAGTTACCCCAGCGCACACGGCTGTCTCGGCCCCTTCGGGGCCAGGGTTCCCCTTCCACCCCCCACCATGGTGTTAAACAGGAGCCGGGGGTGTCCTTCGTGGGGGCTCGCGCAGCTCCCTGTCCCAGGAGCAGAAGACAACACCCTGGCTCCTCTGGTGGGGGGGGGGGCTATGCCCAAATCCTCTCCCAAGTCCCCTCAAGCATGATGGGGCACCCTCACCCGCCTGGGTGAGGGGACGGCTGCGGCACCTTGCTTAAGTCTGGAGGCATCACGCCTCGGGCCGGTGGATTTAGGAGGTAGTGTCCTCCGGCTACAAGATGGTGTTTGCTGTGCGCCCTCCCCTAAGATTATCTGGTCCCGGGTACTCCTGGTCCCTGCTTCTGCTCAGGTGCTGGCGCAGGCCGTGCAAGGTCTGCTGGGTCTGGGGGTCATTTGCAGACTTCCCTTAACAGACAGAAGCAAGGGACCCTACTCCAACCTTTTCACAGTTCCCAAAAAATGATGGGTTAGTCTGGCCCATTCTGGATGTACAGATCTTCAGCAAATTGTCAAGTACAGGCGCTTTCCTCATGGAAACTCTGTGCTCGACCATCTGCTCCTTGCGACCCGGGGGCTTCATGCCGTTTGTGGATATCAAAGATGCTTACTTTCACATCCTTGTGTTTTCAGGACACCAAGATTCTTTAGATCAACGTTGGAAGTGCTCACCAAGGTGCTGGTGGAGGTGATGTCTCTGATGAGGCCAAGGGGCTTCCACGTGCTGCACTACCTGGACGTCCTCATCACTTCCCAGCCTCTACATCTGGCAAAGTTGGATACTCAGCTGGTGGTGTCCATTCTGGAGTCATCTGGATGGGTGATCAGCCACCCCAAGTCCTCACTGTCCCCTTCCTTGGTAACTTCATTCCTAGGAATGAATCTGGACACAGTTCAGGCAAGGATATTCCTTCCTCAGCAGAAGGTGGACAATCTGCTTGCACAAGTTCAGTTCCTCCTAGCTGTCCCCGTCCCTTCACCAGCTGGTGGGCCTGATGGTGGCGTGCTTTGAAGCGGCCCCTTGTGCTCAGTCCCTCTTGGGGCTTCTGCAACTTCTCCTATTGTCTGTATGGGACAAGGTCCCATCATCCCTGGGCAGGGTCTGGGTGTCTCCCCCCCCTGGTGAGGAGGTCCCTCTTGTAGTGGATGGACTCAAGGAACCTATTGGGGGGCGGAACCTTCTTGCTCCTTCCTGGGAGACGGTCACCACGGATGCCAGTCTATCAGGTTGGGGGGGGTTCTTCTGGAAGTCCCTGCGGTTCCAGGGAAGGTGGGGCCTTAGGAGGCCTATTCACCTATCAGTTTCTTGAAGCTGTGAGCGATCAGGTTAGTTCTGGTTCGTTTGACTACTCATTTTCAGGGCCTGCCTGCTCAGGGGCGCATGGTCACTCTGATGGCAGTTACCTACATCAATCATCAGGGAGGGACCCGGAGCAAGAGGGTCCTCCAGGAAGTGTCTCTGATTCTGATCTGGGTGGAGGCCAATGTTCCTTGCATTCAGTGGTATACATTCCGGGGGGGGTCCCTCTGC
Organism: Gastrophryne carolinensis; assembly: GCA_027917425.1. Classification (NCBI taxonomy): domain Eukaryota; kingdom Metazoa; phylum Chordata; class Amphibia; order Anura; family Microhylidae; genus Gastrophryne; species Gastrophryne carolinensis. The sequence continues at coordinate 351,048,655 of CM051236.1, forward strand.
AACAGGGTGTTCCAGTCTCTGTATCACCGTTGGGGCCAACCTGATGAGGATCTGTTTGCGTTCCGTCACAATCACAGGCTCCCGGCCTTTGTCTTCCTGTCCCAGGATCCTCTGGCCATGCCCATGGATGCCTTAGTAATGTCATGGCAGGACATTCAGTTTCTGTATGTCCTTACTACATTCCCCCTGCTAGGCAGGGTTCTGCGCAAGATTGCTCTGGAAGGGGTGCCAGTGGTTCTGGTGGCCTCAGGTGGCCAAGAAGAGTGTGGTTCGCAGACGTGCAGATGGCAGTAGATCAGTGCCTTCTGCCTGGAGTGCCAGATCTGCTCACTTAGGACCCCTTACACCATCCCAATTACAAACTCTGGCCTTGACGGCCTGACTGCTGAAACCTCCATTTTGATGGAGAAAGGTTTGTCTACCTCTATGGTTGAGTCCATGGTGAAGGCTAGGAAGATGACTTCTTCCATCTGTTATAGGGTATGGCGTACCTACATTGACTGGTTGAGTCTTGGTCTCTTCCCTGTTGGGTGTTCTCAGTCCCCAGGGTTCTGGAGTTTTACTGCATGGGTTACAGTCGGTCTCTAACTCAGTACTTTGAAGGGTCAGGTTTCTACCCTGTCTGTCGTCTTTCATTTGTCTTTTGTTCAGCATTCCTTGATTAAGACTGCTTTAAGGGGGTTGGTCATGTGCGTTCCCCACGACAACCTATGGTCCCTGTTTTTGGGATTTGGAATTGGTCTTGCCTGCTTTGCAGGGTGCTCCCTTTGAACCTGTGCAGGATGCTGACTTGGCCTTTCTTACGCTCAAGGTTGTGTTTCTGGTAGCTATCTGTCACTTCTGTCAGGCGTGTGTCTGAGTTGGTGGTGCTGTCCATCCAGCCCCCCCACTTTGAGAGGCACCAGGACAAGGTGTTTCGTTTCAAACCTGATTTTCTGCCTAGAGGTAGTGTCTGCCTTTCATTTGAATCAGGATATTGTTCTTCCTTCTTTGTGCCCTAACCATAACAATGCTAAGGAGAGAGTTTTGCACTCTTTGGATGTGGTTAGGTGTCTGAAGTAATATCTGGTGGATATTGCACCTGTCAGGAACACTGATGCTCTTCTTGTGGTCCCTTCTGGTCCTAGGAAGGGTTTTTGGTTTCTGCCAAGTCTACTATCAGCAAGTGGATTAGTCAGGCTGTGATTGCAGGCCTGCTCTGCTAAGGGGAACAATCCTCCCTTCGCCTTATTGCTCATTCTACTCGTGCTATTGGGGCCTCTTGGGCCTTCCAGCACCAGTCTTCTGTTGAACAAGTTTGCAAGGCCACTACTTGGTCTTCTGTTCATACCTTTTCAAAGTTTTACAAGGTTGATGTTAAGGCCTCAGCCGATGCAGTTTTTGGCCGCAAGGTTTTGCAGGCGGCAGTGGTTTAAACTGTCTGCTGTTACCTTTTTTATTGGGGATCCCACCCTACTTTATGGACACTGTTATTGGATGTCCCAAGTGTAAGTAATCTGTCTGGAGCAGGATGTACTGTATACTAAGAATAATACAATTCTGTGAAATACTCACCTGTAGAATTGGTATTATAAGTATACAGTACGTCCTGCTCCACCCCACCCTGTTTTTTATTGCATTATTCTGGATCCCCTGTATGGTGATTGTTATCATTGTTATAGTTACCAGTTTTTGGTTGTTAAATTCTCCCGGCTTCTTTTTCACTGCTTTTCAATGCTGGGGATTTGTGGGAGATCCCCGGGTATTTGAGGGGCCGGGAGGAGTCTGTTTTACATGTCTCTGCAGTGCAGCGCCATCTGGCGGAGGATAACCCAAGTGTAAGTAATCTATCTGGAGCAGGACATACTGTATACTTATAATTCCAATTCTACAGGTGAGTATTTCACAGAATTGTATTTTTTAGTTTTGTCACATTAGCCCTTTTCAATATTTTGTGCTATACATGTTCAACTGTGATTTTTGACATCCAGGGATTTCCCAGGAACATTATTTAATGTATTTCTCCCTGTTACAACATATGTATTGGTAGACACGCATTCCTGCCCAGCAAACTACCCAAACTGAAACAGCGCTTTAGGAGATTTTCAGATAAAATACAACTGCTATGTGCACCTTGCTGTTTTTCAAGAGAAACATCCTTTACATTTGAAATTCCCCCACAAACTATATATTCTCTGCTATTACGCACATTACGCTTTCTAGGAGTACCAGGCTTGTTGATGTGAACGTAGTTTTCTGGAAGTAATCCCTCAATCAATTATTTGGTTGCATAGGATTCCCCTAAAAAAAGAATAAAAAAGCAGAATCAAAACCACTTTCTCCTAAAGAAACAATATGTAAACAAAAAAAAAGTTAAATTTGGAAAAGTAAGGTTCCCCGAATAGAACAACACCCAACATGCATAGGTACTGTCAAGGGAAGAGTTGCCAAACATTCCAAAGTAAAGCATGTGTGTAAGGGTCATTTTATACTCCAAAAATAGGGGAAAAAATAAAAAGATTGCACCACTCTGGTATAAAATACACTAGATCTTCAATTGAAAAATTGGGGTTTGATGATATACTGTGAAAACCTCCTACAAAGTGCAGGTGCAATATTTTTTTTTTTCGATAGTCAAGGAACAAATAAAGTGCAAAGTGCCAAGTGCAATAATAAACAGCTTGCATTAGCTTCACTGAGGAGAGCTATACATGTAAACATGTGCAACCACTATGGCTAAAGTCAATAAGAAAAGGGACCAGCAGTAAATATACTTTATTCAATAATACATCACTGAGGAGGGACCTCAGACCAGGAGCATGCGTGGTCCCTCAACCTTGCGCTTTTTCAACCAAATCGACCCTTTACATTTGGAATGATCTCCCCAAATCATATATTCCCTGACGATACACACATTAAGATTTCTAGGTGTACCCAGCGTGTTGTAGTGGGCTCAGCTTGCTGTAAGTAATCCCTTGAAGAATTCTTTGGTTGCACAGGGTTTTCTAAAAAATGGATAAAAAAGCAGAATAAAAAACACCTTTTCCTAAAATATCAATATGCAAACAAGAAACAACAAGCTAAAGCTGAAAGTGCAAGGCCCCCCAAACTGAAAAATACCCAACACAAATAGCTACTTTTAACTCTTCTAACTGCCAACCTTCTTGATATATTATCACCTTCTGTTGACAGGTCATTTTTCAAATAGTTTTTTAAAATGTGTCTCATTTTATTTTAAATAAAAAAAAGTATTTTATTTAAGAAAATGTGCATATGAAAGCCCCATTTTTCCCAATTACAATGGTAGCTCATATATGTATTTGTAGCCCAGGAGACCCCCCAAACTGAAAAGAGAACTTTTTAAAATAAAATACAACTACTATCCACCCTATAAAGGGTTAAATAAAAAATGGTGTAGAATCCCTCTCCCCATCAGAAAAAAATATTTTAATTTTTTTAATACTTACCTCCGTTCACCAAAAACTGTCTCCCATGATGATCACTCTGGTTTCTGCAAGCTAGCTGCAGGTGACTTGCCAGACCCCAAGCCTTGTGAACTAGTATAGGGGTCTCATGGATCCCTTACCAGTTCACACAAGGTTAAATGTGAATAAAGACAACGATACACATCAGAATATTTTAATTTATTTTTTAATACTTGCCTCGCATGATCCATCTCCGACCACTGTTTCCCACACCATCACTCTGGCTTCTGCTCTCCTGCTGCTGCTGCTGCTGCTTTTATACCTACTGAGCAGTGGTACATAAAGGGTTAATTGCAAAACAAAAAAATGACAGGGTCCCCCCTCCAGAGGAAGGGAACCACCGAAAAATGGTGTGGGTTCCCCCCTACCCAGCATAACCAACCCAGGGACCAGCTATGGGGGCATGTATAACAGGACATGGGCCAGCCTTGGTGGTCCCCCTGCTCTGCAGGCTATACACCCCAAAGCCTAATGGCCCTGGGCTCTTTGGCCCCCCCTGGGCTTTGGGGAGGCAGGTAATAAAGGGGGCTGGGGGTTAATGGTAAATGGCCACAGGTGACTTGCCAGCCAGACCCCCAAACCTTGTGAACTGGTGTAAGATGTTCCTGGATCCTGTGTCCCTTGAGGATCCAATGACAGATGCGGTGATCGCTGGAGAGGGTAGGTGTGGGGTGGCAGGGGATCCCGGGGCCCTCTGCCCAGCGATCATTGCATCTGACGGACGGTCAGACTGGAGTGGAATGATGTCAGCGGTATGACGCCATTTGCCCCACCCCCAAGAAGGCGGGGCTAGGGCTGCAAAAGTGGGATGGAGAGAGCTTGTCGGGCCCTCTCCCAAGCCGGAAGATCCCCGGGGGGGGGTCGAAGGCTCCCCAGATGAAGGGAAGACCCGACCAGATTGGACGAGGGGTCAGGTGAGTGCTTGTTTTACTTATTTTTTTTGCTGTAGTCTTAGTCTGTTCATAGGATTATTGGCATTATAGATGTGATTGCCCTGAAAAGACAGATTTCAGCCTTATCCATTTTTTTGGGGCACCTCTAGCCCTTAGTTCCTTTAATTAAGGCTAATGGGCACAGGGATGTTAACTTGATCCTGCAGCATAGCCTCCATTAGAGCCTTGAAGTTTGAACCTAGTTCTCTCACTCGTGCAGCTGCCTTCTTTTGAATCTGCATTCAGTGCATATAGCCATGTTCTCCAGGAAGATGCCTTTTATTATAGCCATTATTTTGGGAGTCATGTCCCAGTCAACAGATTTATGTATTGATCCTGGCTACATGGTACAGTACTCCACCCTGATAAGACAGTTTTTCATGGTCTCGGTCATTCCCTCAAGATTTTCCTGCCCCCTTTTCTACAAAGGTCTTCAGGATGTCTGATTCCTTATTTGTCCTCGCTGATGGTCCTCATAAGGGAGAAGCAGTGGGCCTTTCCACCATTAACCGGTGGATCAGAGATATGGTAGTGGAAGGGGTAAAACTTCTCCTGGGTGGCTACATGCTCCACAGTGGTCTTCTTGCTAGTTTGGTGGCAGGCGACTTTGGTCTCTTATATTCTAAGCTGTACTGACTGTATTAATCTGAGCTCAGTTTCTTCTAGTAAAAAATCCTTGGTTCACCCAGAATGTTTTGGTACACATGGTTTCCGATGCCTTTTGGGTAAAGATTGTTTCAGGGCTAATATTCTTTGTATTAGGGATGCCCACTTTTGCAACCTGTGGTTTTTTGAGGACTCTATCCACTTTTTGAGTTCACCATTTGTCGGTCTCTTTAGTTGTGACTAACCAATTGCATACAACATTTTTCTGCCATGTTCTTTCTCCAGGATTCAATTGAGCCGTACTTGAACTGTGGTCATGCCCCCTTTTTCCCCAGCTGGCTACAGACTTTTGATACCAGTTTGCCTTTGTTCTAACTGCCTTGGAATACTAGTCTTATAATTTAGACTCAGACCATCCAGCAGTTACATGGCTCTGTATAGTGTTTAACCTCCTGGTGGGTGGGAAGGATATACCATATGTAAAAAAGCACCTATGTTGAGATTTTACAGTACTTTTAAATCTACTTGTTCCAGGCAACAGTAGATTTCCACTCTTTAGAAAAATGCAAACCCTTAAAGTGCCACTCCAGCCTGGTTAACCAATTTTAACACCCCCCTGCCCTGCCACACTTCTTTATCAGTGAATCAGGGCTAATAAGTAAAAAAAAAAAAAAATGGAAATAAATTTACCTGCACCCCAAATCCAGCATCAAAGTCAGGCAGTGCCACACATTTTGCTTGATCTTCCACCACCATCTTCCTGAAGTCCAGGTCGGCCAGCTGGCCTTCACAAAGATGGAGGCGGATGATCGGGCAGAATGAACGGAACTTCCCAACTTAGCCACTTTTTTCCCTATATCCAGGTCATCCCAGAGTAATGACGTGGATATTCCGCCCCCAGGGGCCGCACGACTGCAAGATCAAAAGCTGTCGCTCCTCCCGGCCCCCTATAAAAGCAGGTGTCTCACTATGATTTCCCAGTGTTCATCTTGCAGTCTGGCTGCTGAAGATCGTTGGATACTCTCTCCTGAATTTTTGCAGATGAGCGGGGCCTCCTAGCCCGTCGGACGCTGCAGACCCTATTTCCACTGATCCCACTTTTGCCTCCCAGCCATGGCTGATCGGGACTGTGATGGTAGGGAGAACGCCGGGGTCAGGCGTTTTGGCAGAGCTAGGGCCGCAAACCCTGATTAAAGGGTAGTCGGCCATAGGCTGATTGTGAGCCAATTGGTGGGGGGGGACCACTTATTGCCCACTGTTTTTTTCATTCCCTCCTTGTCCCACAAGCTTTATTGATGTGTTGTGTTGGTGATACTGTCCCTGTATTTCACCTAGCACATGTTATACGTACCTCCCTCGCTCCTTTGGGTTGTCTCCTGCTCCCCTCCATCTTTAGACTATTGTGCCGTGAGGGGGGTCGGACGCCGCTCGGCGGGTTTTTGTCTGAGGACGCATCTCAGTGGCTACGGTGCGGCCGTGTGCACACGCTGCGCGGTTGTATGGGGGCCCCGCTGTGGGCCGCCCAGTGACATGCTCGAGGAACGCGCCGAGCTGCGGGCTCTGTGCCATTTTGCTGCTGCCTCCCCTGCCACGCTGCCTGGGACCCCTCCGGTGATGGTCTACGCCGTCGGTGTCGTGAGTCCCTATTACTAATATTGTTTTATCTATGATGCGCATGTGCTGTGGGATACTTATGGCCGCATTTTACTTGTGTCTTTTAGGTGGGCCCATTGATAGATTGTGGGTTGTTTCCTCCCGGTCCCCCGCCCCCCTACCCTTTTATTAAGAGGGATCACAAAAGAGGGACTATATAAGAGGGAGCCTTGTCAGAGCCTTGTAACCTGCATACAAATTTTCCGCTAATCACCATAATGGAGGCATCTGGGAATAGTGAGCGAGGGGCCCCATCTGGGCGGGTGAAGCTCTGCCCCATGTGCAGTGCATGCCCTCTGGGCGGATTCAGCACTGTTTGTTCCAACTGCGACAGGAGCGTCATTTTGGAGCATGTCCGGGCGGGCGTACCTGCCCCTAGTCCTTCATTGCCTACAGCCTCTTTAGAACCCCCGCTGCTGCACTCAGCCCCCAGTGAGGGAGAAGCCAGCAGGGGATCCCATGTTGATTTGGCATATCGAGTGGCCAGTCTCGAGAGACACATCTTGTGAACGGTGCCTAAGAAGGCCTCGAGTAAGAGGCAGCACATCAAACCCGTTTACTTGGATAATGATGATGATGATCTTTTTGGAGGTCTGGGCTCTGTGGAGGAAGGCGAGTTGCCAGAGGATTCCTGTTTCACGGTGGATTACTCTGCTGGCGATAACAGTGTGTCTGTTTTTTCCTCGGATGAGGATGCGTGGCTCCCTGATGATACAGAGAAATTGCTTGCTTCAGTTTTTGAGACTTTGCACATTGTCCCTCCAAGAGCAGTTAAGAGGAAGCAGGGTGATTTGTTTCGGCCTGAGACAGAGGCGAGTCTTTCCAGAGCAGGCCAATTTTGCTAGTATGATTTTGAAGGAATGGGAAAGGCCTAACAAGTTACCGTCGGTGCCTAAGGGCCTGGATAGGCGGTATCCCTTTCCTGAGGAGCTGGTCCAGCTATGGTCTCGTCCTCCTGAGGTGGATTCCCCTGTGTCGGGATTGTCCAACACTACTATTATGCCTTCACCCGATACCTCTTCTTTACGTGATCCAGCTGACAAGCGCATGGATCAGCTGGTTTGTCATGCCTTCACCTTTGCTGGTGCTTGGTTTCGCCCTGTGTGTGCCGCGGCTATTGTCTCCCTAGCCATCAAAAAGAAGGTGAGACGTCTTGTGGATATCACTAAGTCTCGCAAGCGGGCGGAGGAGTATAAAGACCTCAAGGCTTGTGTGGATTTCATTGTCTTTGTTGTTTCTGCCATGGACGATGGTGTCCGGCTCAGTGCCAGGGTTTCGGCCCTGCTTGTTGCGCTTCGCCGCTCGCTCTGGTTGCAGCAATGGTCAGCTGATGCCGTGGCCAAAAAGTCGTTCACTAGTATCCTCTTCGTGGGGCACAGGTTGTTCGGGGAGCGTCTGGACCTCCTGGTCAAGGATGGTAGACTCCCTCAGCGACGGAAGCCTGCCCGTCCCTTTCGGGGCTCATCTGCTTATCGCTCTTTTCGAGGAGGAAGAGGCTTTTAATTTTCAGGTGGCCGCAGAGATACCTGGGGTAGAGGTAGGTCCTGCGGCCGACCCAATCCCGCTTGGGGAGCCAAGTCCAAGCCTCCTGCCAAGTCCCCTCAGGCATGAGGAGGCACCCTCATCCATCCAGGTGGGGGGGACGGCTTCTGCTATTTGCTCATATCTGGAGACAGCGCGTCTCGGATCGGTTGATTCAGGAGGTGGTGTCCTCCAAGCCGGCAGTCAGGCCGCCCTCAAGATTTCTGCAGTCTCGGATATCCCAGGACCCGTTGAAGGCACAGGGCCTGAGAATGGCCGTGCAACACCTCCTGCGGTTAGGTGTGATTTGTCCTGTTCCTCGTCAGGAACAGGGTCAAGGCTTCTTCTCCAATCGGTTCCCAAGAAGGACGGAACGTTGAGGCCTATCCTGGACCTGAAGGGTCTCAGGTTTGTCAGTTTCAGACATTTCCGCATGGAAACCTTATGGTCCGCGGTGAGCTCGTTTTGGCCCGGCGACTTCATGACCACGGTGGACATCAGGGATGCTTATCTGCACATCCCGATTTTCCAGGGACATCAGAAGTTCCTGAGGTTTGCTCTGGAGGATCAGCATTACCAGTTTGTGGCACTGACATTCGGGATATCCTCAGCCCCCCGTGTCTTCACCAAGGTGCTGGCGGGCATCATGGCTATCCTGAGGAACCAGGGCATTCGTGTGCTGCCCAATCTGGACGATTTACTGATTGCGGCTCAGTCCCTTCAGCAGGCTGAAAGCGATAACCGGACAGTGTTATCCACTCTCAAGGATTTTGGCTGGGTAGTCAACTACCCAAAGTCTTCTATCACTCCCTCAGTTGTGAGGTCCTTCCTGGGCATGATGTTAGACACCTCTCAGGTCAAGATATTCCTGCCACAGCAGAAGGTGTTGGGCCTCCAGACGCAGGTGCAGGCCTTGCTGTCTTGTCAGCGGCCATCGATCCGTCTGGGGATGAGACTGGTGGGCCTAATGGTGTCATGCTTCGAGGCCTTGCCCTTCGTCCAATTTCACATGAGACCTCTTCAGTTGAACCTGTTGACCGGCTGGGACCGGATGCAGGAGTCGTTGGAACAGGAATTTTCACTGTCCCCCCTGGCCAGGCAGTCCCTCTTGTGGTGGCTGGACTCCAGGAACCTATTGTTGGGCAAGTCCTTTCTGACTTCCCGGTGGGAGATAGTTGCCATGGATGCCAGCCTGACCGGCTGGGGCGGCGTTTGGCAGACGCAGAAGATCCAGGGTCAGTGAGGTCCGCAGGAGAACCGCTTACCTATAAATCTCCTGGAACTGAGAGCGATCCGGTTGGTACTTTTTCGCTTGACTCCACATTTAAGGGGTCGTGCGATTCAGGTTCACTCGGACAATCAGACGGCTGTCGCCTAGATCAATCACCAGGGCGGGACTCGGAGCAAGCGAGCTCTCAAGGAGGTGACCCAGATTCTGACTTGGGCAGAGGAGAATGTTCCCTGCATCTCGGCGGTTTACATCCCCGGGGTAGAAAACCAGGAGGCAGATGCCCTGAACAAGAACACCTATCTTCTGGGGGAATGGTCTCTCAGCAACAAGATTTTTCACGCTCTGTGTCTCCGCTGGGGTCAGCTGGACGTGGACCTGTTTGCGTCCAGACACAATCACAAGCTCCCAAGGTTCGTCTCCCTGTCAAGAGATCCTCTGGCCTTTGCCACAGACACTCTGGCAATTCCTTGGATGGAGGTCAGGCTCCTTTATGCATTCCCTCCGTTTCCCCTCCTGGGGCGAGTGCTGCGCAAGAAAGCCCAGGAGGGGCTACCAACCATCCTGGTGGCTCCTCGCTGGCCGAGAAGGAGTTGGTTTGCGGACATAGTTCAGATGTCATTGGATCGATACATCATGCCCGACGACCCAGGGCTTCTCACTCGGGTCGCTGCGGCACCTCAATTTACAGACGCTGGCTTTGACGGCCTGGCTATTGAAACCTCAATCCTGACGGAAAAAGGGCTGTCGGCCATGGTTGTGCATACAATGATTCAGGCACGGAAGAAGTCGTCTTCCATGATATACTACAGAGTTTGGCACGCCTACATTGCTTGGTGCGAGTCTCCCTTGCCGCACATTCTCTATCTCTAGGATTCTGGAGTTTTTACAACACGGCTTAGACTTGGATCTCCAGCTGAGTACCCTCAAGGGCCAGGTCTCTGCCTTGGCCATCTTTTTCCAAAGATCCATTGCCAATCATGGGTTGATCAAGACTTTTATTCTTGGTGTGCCACACACCCCGCTTCACTTCTAAATATTCATCACTTAATCGGTTAATCCACCGCCAGGTGACGTAGTGCAGAGAGGAAGTCTTGTAACGAGCCCCCTTCCGGCCTATATATACCTGGTACCTCCCTTCAATCACCAGTATTTTTCTCTCTGCTTGCTGACAAGTCAGAAGATGGAAGTCTCCTGCTTACAGGTAGGCCGGGGTATTCTTACCCCACCACCCCCCTTTTGGTCTATTTCTGCCCGGTTTGAGTTTGTATACCTTTATGGTGGAATGGAAGCCTCCCAGCCTAGGCTGCTCACCGGGCAAATGGTAGATGGCACTTTAAGTGCCTAGGAGCTTATCTCCTACCGCTCGACCTCATGCGTGGGGCAATGCGGCTATCCGGCATGGTGATCCGGAAATGGGATGCCCCTGTCCCGAGGGTCCCCGTAGCCCCTTTTCTCCCCCGTTACGGTCCCTTCTCCCTTCACTATGGGGGGGGGGGGGGCGTGTGAGGGTGTGCTTTAAGTATGTGTGTTTCACTTGTATCACTTTATTTCAACATGTGTGTGTGTTCATGTTATGCATTCAGTGTTATTCAGCATGTGTATACATTCGGTTTAGGTCTGCTTGAATGGCAGACTGCACTGGGTAGGTGGCTGGCCGCTTTTTAGCAGACTTTTGCTTTAGTGGCCCCCTGCCCCCTTCCCCCCTCCCCCGCTGGCTTTTCATGTGCTCTTTTAGGCTGCGCTATGCGGTCTTTATTATTATCCTCCCCCCTCCGCTGCCTGGGCGCACGTGTAGTGGCCCATCTGGAGTAATCTTCAGCTGAATGGCTGTACTGATTGGCGTAGGGGGGGCGGGTCCTGGTGACGCGGCATCGGGGGCGCGGCGCCGACGTCATGCGGCGTTTTGCGGCGGGCCCAACGTTTACTTCCCTTCAAAGGGAGGAGGTCACGTGGGCGCGCGGCCGCACTTAGTTGTCTGTGCTGCGGCTGCTGCCTTCGCTGGGCCAGGTAAGCGGCCCCACCCGTTGGGGCCGTTATATGGGGAGTACATATCTTTTGGTAGTTGGATATGGTGGGGAGTCACATTTTATTAAGGGGGCATGATTTTGCTCATATTTAAAGGCACTTTGGTGCCATGCCTGTATGATTGCTATACACATGTGTGGATCTGATTGGGGTTTCTCTTTCCTTACAGATCCCGGGATCCCTGCTTATGGTGGCCCTCCGGCTCTATGTTGCCTGGCTATTTATTGGGATATCTATTAATGCATTTATATATATATATATAAACTATATACTGATATATATATATATATATATATATATATATAGTTTATTAAAGGGGACCTTAACTTAAAAAAAAAAAATAAAAAAAAAAATCCTCCCTTCCGGGACATTACTAATAAAGGGGCATCCCGGGTTGGCTTATGCCTTAAAAGTCCCAAGTATTGCGAATACCATAAATCACCATATGGAGGCTTCCGTAAATTCCGGAAACGGTTCTGCTGAGCCGTTCGGGGGGTGCGTAGGTTGTGGGGTTCCACTCCCAGCTGATGATGTCTTTATTTGCATCCCTTGTGCAAAACAGACTATTGCGCGCCAGTCCGTTGCTTCGGCTGCGGGCCCATCGCATCCTTCATCATCTCCTACCTCTCCCTCCCTGTCCCGGACCCCGCATGACACTGTCAAAAGTGGGGATTCGCATTCCGAGGCGGCGGCACAGCCCAGCCCCCGGAAAGTAGTGCCCGTTAAAGCAGCGTTAAAGGCCGCTGCAAAACGGAGGCACCTGACTCCGGTACCTTCGGCTCCACAGGACGAGCTATGTGAACCTGTGGAATGGTCCGATGGATCCCCGGACGAGGATGAATTCCCGTCGGAGTCAGATGAGCCTGCAGGTGATTGGCGATTGGTCAGAGGGGGTTGTTTTTGACACCCCCTCCATTCTGGCTCAAATGTTTAAAATTTTGAGTTTAGATCCACCTGAGGCGGCCACCCTGCCAAAGGGTCAGTTGTTTAAGGAGCCTCAGCCGCGTTTGGTTTTTCCCAGACAACACCACTTTGAGAGGGTGGTTCTTAAGGAATGGGAACATCCCACGCGGTTATCTGGAATTCCTTCCAGTTGGGAAAAGCGTTATCCTTTTCCGCCAGAATTGGTGAAGCTTTGGTCTGTCCCTCCTGACGTCGATACCCCTGTGCTAGGGCTCTCCAGCACGGCTATGGTACAGTCTGCTGAGACCACTGTCCCTAAGGATGGGGAAGATCGTCGGATTGACCAATACGCTCGCCATGGTTTTATTTATTCCGGGTCAGCGTTGCGCCCGGTATGTGCGTCAGCCCTTCTTCTATTGGCAATTAAGTCCTTAATTCAGGGGCTATATGAGGATCTTAATCCCGCTTGCAAACAGTTCACTGCGCTTAAGCAGTGTGAATCTTTTGTGTCTTATGTCCTGGCCGCTCAGGACGATGCGCTGGCTATGAGTAGCAAGGCAGCAGCTATGCTGGTGGCTATTCGCAGGTCAGTATGGCTGCGTCTGTGGTCAGCGGACGCAGCTTCTAAAAGGGTGCTTACAGCTCTCCCCTTTTTGGGGTTGCGTCTGTTCGGGGAGAAAATTGATTCAGTCGCAAAGGGTGGTAAGATGCCACAACGCAAGAGGCCTCGTGTCCCCTTTGGGGGGGCAGGTTCCGGTAGGCCTTCCTTTCGAGGATTCAGAGCGGGCAGGGGTGCTTCCTTTCCCGCTACCAGAGGTGCAGGTTGGACTCGGGGGAGGGGCCGTGGCCGTCCCACTCAGTCCTGGGGCACCAAGCCCAAACCTGCTGATAAGCTCACTCAGCAATGAGGGGCTGCCCTCACCCGTGCGGGTGGGGGGACTATTGCGACACTTCTCCCAGGTTTGGAACCAAGTGGTTCCAGGCAGATGGATCCAGGAGGTAGTGTCGGCCAGTTACGACCTGGAATTCGAGTCTCACCCTCCTTCACGGTTCGTTCGGTCTCGGGTGCCCATCGTTCCTTTGGCTACGCAGGGGCTCCTGGCGTCGGTAAGGGATCTGTTAGAGATAACGGTCATCCGGCCGGGGCCGCGCTTAGAGATGGGCCTCGTTTTCTACTCCAATCTTTTCGTAGTCCCCGAGAGAGATGGGTCGGTTCATCCTGGCCTGAACTCTCATCAACACAGAGTGTTTCTTCCTTTTGCCCAAATTCACACGAGAACGCTTCAGCTATTTCTGTCAGCGTGTTGGGACCAGCAACCTCAGTCGCTGGATCAGTCCTTCCAGTTGTCCTCCCGTGTACGGCAGTCCCTCCTGTGGTGGTTGGTCTCGACCAATCTTGTGTAGGGCAGGCCTTTCCTGACCCCCCTTTAGAAAATTGTCACCACGGACGCCAGTCTGTCGGGATGGGGCAGATTCTGGAAGGAGCTGCAGTTTCAGGGGCAGTGGGGACCTCAAAGGCCCCACTTACCCATCAATATTCTGAAACTGAGAACCATCCGTCAGGTGCTTGCTCTCTTGACTCAGCACGTTCTGGGCCTTCTGGTCCAGATGTGTTTAGACAATCAAACAGCGGTTGCTTACGTCGGTCTTCAGGGAAGGACTCGCAGTCTGAGTACTCTCAGAGAAGTGTCCCTGATCCGGACCTGGGCAGTGTTCCATGTTCCCTGTCTCTCGGCGGTTTACATTCCAGAGGTGATGAAACAGGTAGCGGACCGGTTGAGCAAGGGCTCTCCCCGTCTGGAAGAATAGGCTCTCCATCCTCGGGTGGTTCGCTCACTGTGTCTCCAATGGGGGACCCCGGAGGTGGACCTGTTGGCCCCTCATCACTATCACAGGCTCCCGAACTTCGTGTGGCTCTGGAAAAGGTGTACGCCGTTCTCGTGGCCCCAAGGTGGCCAAGATGAGTGAGGTTCGCAGACATCGTTCAGCTGGCAGTGGACCAGCCTGATCTGCTCACTCAGGGTCAATTGTGTTACCCCAATTTACCAGCGTTGGGTTTGATGGCCTGGCTGCTGTAACCTCCATCCTGAAGGAGGAGGGTCTTTCTGATTCTGTCATTAAGACTCTGATCAGTGCCCGGAAGAGGTCTTCTTCCATCACCTACTATAGGACTTGGAAAGCCTATATCGCTGTTGTGAGATAAGATCTTTTCCTTGTAGGGTCTTTTCGGTCTCCAGGATTCTGGAGTTTTTACAATCAGGGCTGGACTCTGGTCTCCAGCTAAGTACGTTGAAAGGGCAGGTCTCTGCCTTATCTATCTTTTTTTCAGAAGCGTGTTGCGCTTAAACCTTTAGTTAAAACTTTTTTCCAGGGGGTTACGCATGTGCGGCCTCCCAGGAAACCATTACTCCCTGTTTGGGATTTGAATTTGGTTCTTTCTGCTCTTCAGGCTCCTCCTTTTGAGCCTTTGCAAGATATTGCTTCGTCTACCCTGACTCAGAAGATTGTCTTCTTGGTAGCGATCACTTCGGTCCGGCGTGTCTCAGAGTTGGCGGCCTTGTCTATCCAGGCGCCTTACTTTGAGAGGCATCAGGATAAAGTGGTCTTTCGGTTCAAGCCAGACTTTCTTCCTAAGGTTGTTTCTGCTTTTCATTTGAACCAAGATATTGTTCTTCCCTCCTTGTGTCCTAATCCTAAGAATGACAAAGAGAGGGTTTTGCATTGTTTGGATGTAGTACGCTGTGTTAAGTACTACTTGATTATCACGTCTCCTTTTCGTAGGACGGATTCCTTTTTTGTTGTTCCCCATGGGCCTAAGAAGGGTTTGGCACCAGCCAAATCTGCCATTAGCAAGTGGATACGTCAGGCCGTTACTGCGGCCTATTCTGCTAAGGGAAGAGTTCCCCCTTTTCGTATCACTGCTCATTCTACTCGCGCCGTTGGGGCGTCTTGGGCATTTCAGCACCAAGCTTCTGTTGAACAGGTTTGTAAGGCCGCCACTTGGTCTGCAAACTGCAGTCATTTAAGTTATGCATCACCTGGCCTTGAGATGCCCTTCCCTTGTGGACACTGATTTTGGATGTCCCATTAAGTGATGAATATTTAGAAGTGAAGCGGGGTGTGTGGCACACCAAGAATAATGCCATTTTGTGAGTACTCACCTGAAAAATGGATATTGTTGGTGTGCCACACACCCCGCTTCACCCCCACCCTTTTCGGTATTACCGAAGCCTTTATATGGTGAAGCCTTTTTTATTTATATCAAAATTGATTTTGAGGTTTCCGGTGGAATACTGGTACCTTGTCTTTCTGCTTTTTAATATACTGGTGATTGAAGGGAGGT
This sequence comes from Gastrophryne carolinensis, assembly GCA_027917425.1. Lineage (NCBI taxonomy): Eukaryota > Metazoa > Chordata > Amphibia > Anura > Microhylidae > Gastrophryne > Gastrophryne carolinensis. The sequence goes on from CM051236.1 coordinate 351,064,333, forward strand.
ACCAGGTATATATAGGCCGGAAGGGGGCTCGTTACAAGACTTCCTCTCTGCACTACGTCACCTGGCGGTGGATTAACCCATTAAGTGATGAATATTTAGAAGTGAAGCGGGGTGTGTGGCACACCAACAATATCCATTTTTCAGGTGAGTACTCACAAAATGACATTTTCCAGGGAGTCACCCAGGTCCGTCCACCGCGTAATTCAGTAATACCGGTTTGGGACTTGAATTTGGTACTTTCTGCTCTTCAGGGTCCTCCCTTCGAGCCTTTGTGCGATGCTGCATTGTTTATTTTGACTCTTAAAGTTGTCTCTTTGGTAGCGATCACCTCGGTGCGCCGTGTGTCTCTGTGTCTCGAGCTGGCTGCGCTTTGTATGAAGCCTCCCTACTTTGAGCGGCGTAAGGATAAGGTGGTTTTTCGATATAAACCTGATTTCAGACAGACGGTGGTGCAGGCATATTCTTCCAAGGGGAAGGAACCCCCTTTTCGTATTTCAGCTCATTCTACTAGAGCTATTGGTGCCTCCTGCACTTTTCAGCACCAGGCATCTGTTGAAAAGGTTTGTAAGCCACTTGGTCTTCAGTTCATACCTTTACCAAGTTTTACAAGGTTGATGTTAGGGCCTCAGCTGATGCTGTCTTTGGCCGAAAGGTGCTTCAGGCAGTAGTGAAATGAACTACATGCTGTTCCGCAATGGGGATCCCGCCCTAATGGACACTGCTTTTGGATGTCCCACATGTCATTACTCTGGGACGACCTGGACTGGATATAGGGAAAAATACAATTCTGTGAAACTCACCTGTAGAATTGTTTTTGAATATATCCAGTCAAGGTCGTCCCACCCCGCCCTTTGTTCGTTATCTCTGTTTGCCTGTTATGGTGATTACCATTTGTATTCTTGGACTTGTTGTCCTTAAGGTTCTTTGTTGGAGAGAGTACAAGCTGAAGCTATGTGAAGTAACATGGTTTCTTGGCCTCCCTGCCTGTTTCTTCTTACTGCTTTTTAACCACTGGGAAATGAGAAACACCTGCTTTTATAGGGGGCCCGGGAGGAGTGACAGCTTTTGATTTTGCAGTCGTGTGCGCCCTGGGGGCGGAATACCCACATGTCATTACTCTGGGACGTCCTGGACTGGATATATTTAAAAACAATTCTACAGGTGAGTTTCACAGAATTGTATTTTTTTTTCTAAATAGAGACAACAGCCTCTAAAGTAATGCCCTTATACTATATCCTATTGCTTTTCATAAAATCACTTCTTCTCTGCATGTACCTATTCAATTCTTATGTCTGTTAATTTCTTAATTTGTCTGCAGACAGATAATATATTGGAAGATCAAGACCTACTAGATATTGGAATCATAGATGTAGAGCATCGTCGTCGACTTCTTCAGGCATCTCATTTTTTACCAAAGGTATAACTGAAAAGATCACGTTTTTTAAAGGCTTGTCTTGACAATTGAGCTTTGTAAGTATTATGTATGTATGTGTGTGTGTAATATATATATATATATATATATATATATATATATATATATATATATATATATAATCCAATCTGCCCTTTGACCGTGACACACCTGCATCCCAAAATGAGTGATTAATGGCCATGCTGCCTGAATCATTAAAATAATACCCATTTATATTTGAAATTTGTTTTAGTTGGAGGACAAATGGATAACAAGATTAATGGAAATTCTAGGCAAGCGAATTATAAAAATAGAGTATAAAATAAAAAGTATATAATATGAATAATGCCAAAGAATGCCAAGAATGTTAGGACCCCAAGGGTCATTTAAATACAGTCTTAAAGAGAGAGGCCACTTTTCCCTATATCCAGTCCAGGTCGTCCCAGAGTAATGACGTGGTATTCCGCCCCCAGGGGGGCGCTCGACTGCAAGATCAAAAGCTGTCGCTCCTCCCGGCCTCCTATAAATGCAGGTGTCTGTCTATCATTTCCCAGTGTTCATCTTGCAGTCTGGCTGCTGAATATCGTTGGATACTCTCTCCTAGATTTTTGCAGCTGAGCTGGGCCTCCTAGCCCCTTGGCAGCTGCGGACCCTATTACCATTGATCCCGTGGACCCACTATTGCCTACCAGCCATGGCTGATCGGGACTGTGACGGTAGGGAGAACGCCGGGGTCAGGTGTTCGGCAGAGCTAGGCTCTGGGCCGCAGACCCTGATTAAAGGGTAGTCAGCCATAGGCTGATGGTGAGCCTATAGGGGGGGGGGCACTTATTGCCTACTGGCTTCATACCCTCCCTGCCCCACAAGCTTCATTGATGTGTCTTGTGTTTTTGGTGAGACAGTCACTTTGCTTTTATTCTGCGCATTTATACGTACCTCCCTCGCTCCCTCAAGTATGTCTCCTGCTCCTCTCTTCCCTCCATCTTGTGGCCGCTACGCTGTGAGGGGGGGGCTCCGCTCAGCGTTTCTAATGCCACAACTTCTGTGACAGGCGGCGGAGGTGCGGGGGCATCTTCCTCCATCTCGGGGCGGGCGCTCATTTTCGCACCGCCGGGGGGGGGGGGGGGGGGGGGGGGGCGCACGATGACGCTTTTCGTGTCACTGCCGTGCTGCCCGCTCCTCGAGGAAAGCGCCGCGCTGCTGGCTCTGCGCCATTTTGCTGGTGCCTCCCCTGCCACGCTTCCTGGGACCCCTCCGGTGTTCGCTGCGGACGGTGTCGTGAGTCCCTCTTGCTACTATCAATTGTTTTTTATCTATTATGCGCATGTGCTGTCGGATACTGATGGCCACTTTTTGCTGGTGTCTTTTAGGTGGGCCCATTGATATATTGAGGGTTGTGGTTCCTCCCGGTCCCCCGCCCCCCTCTCCCTTTTATTAAGAGGGATCACATAAGAGGGACTAGATAAGTGGGCTAATTAGGTTTGGGCCGTCAGTGCCTTGTAACCTGCATACCAGATCTCGCAAACGGCTCCTAGGAAGGCCACGAGTAAGAGACGGCACATCGAGCCTGTTTACTCGGATAATGATGATGATCTTTTTGGAGGTTTGGGCTCTGTGGAGGAAAGAGAGTTGCCAGATGATTCACGGTCCACTGTGGATTATTCTGCTGGCGAGGACAGTTTGTCTGGTTTCTCCTCGGATGAGGATGCGTGGCTCCCTGATGATATGGAGAAGTTGCTTGCCTCAGTGTTTGAGACTTTACACATTGTCCCTCCTAAAGCGGCTAAGAGGAAGCAGGGTGATTTGTTTAGGCCTGAAAGACAGAGGTGAGTCTTTCCAGAGCAGGCCCATTTTTCTAATATGATTTTGAAGGAATGGGAAAGGCCTAACAAACTACCGTCGGTGCCTAAGGGCCTGGATAGGTGGTATCCCTTCCCTGAGGAGCTGGTCCGACAATGGTCTCGTCCTCCCGAAGTGGATGCCCCTGTGTCGGGGTTGTCCAACACTACTATTATGCCTTCACCTGATACCACTTCCTTACGTGATCCAGCTGACAAGCGCATGGATCAGCTGGTTTGTCATGCCTTCACCTTTGCTGGTGCCTTGTTTCAGCCTGTGTGTGCCGCGGCTATTGTCTCCCTGGCCATTAGAAAGAAGGTGAGACGCCTTGTGGATAGCGCTAAGACTCGCAAGCGGGCGGAGGATTTTAAAGACCTCAAGGCTTGCGTGGACTTCATTGCCTTTGTTGTCTCTGCCATGGACGATGGTTTCCGGCTTGGTGCCAGCTTTCCGGCCCTGCTTGTTGCAGTTCGCCATTCGCTCTGGTTGCAGCAATGGTCAGCTAATTCCGCGGACAAAAGTTGCTTACTAGTATCCCCTTCGTGGGGCACAGGTTGTTTGGGGAGCGTCTGGACCTCCTGGTCAAGGATGGTAGACTCCCTCAGAGACAGAGGCCTGCTCGGCCCTTTCCGGGCTCATCTGCCTATCGCTCCTTTCGAGGAGGAAGAGGCTCTTTTCAGGTGGCCGTAGAGGTAAGTCCCACGGCCAACCTAATTCCGCTTGGGGAGCCAAGTCCCCTCAGGCATGAGGAGGCGCTCTCAACGATCCGGGTGGGGGGACGGCTTCTGCTATTTGCTCATATCTGGAGACAGCATGTCTCGGATCGGTGGATTCAGGAGGTGGTGTCCTCCGGGTACAAAATAGAGCTGGCAGTCAGCCCGCCCTCAAGATTTCTTCAGTCTCGGATATCCCAGAACCCATTGAAGGCACAGGGCCTGAGAATGCCCGTGCAACACCTCCTGCGGTTAGGTGTGATTTGTCCTGTACCTCGTCAGGAACAGGGTCAAGGCTTCTACTCCAATCTTTTCTCAGTTCCCAAGAAGGATGGAACGTTGAGGCCTATCCTGGACCTGAACAGGTTTGTCAGTGTCAGACATTTCCGCATGGAAACCTTACGGTCCATGGTGAGTTCGCTTCGCCCCGGCGACTTCATGACCACGGTGGACATCAGGGATGCTTATCTGCACATCCCGATATTCCAGGGGCATCAGAGGTTCCTGAGGTTTGCTCTGGAGGATCTGCATTACCAGGTTGTGGCACTGCCATTCGGGATATCCTCAGCCCCCCGTGTTTTCACCAAGGTGCTGGCGGACATCATGGCTATCCTGAGGAATCGGGGCATTCGTGTGTTGCCCTATCTGGACGATTTACTGATTGCGGCTCAGTCCCTTCAGCAGGCCAAGAGCGAAACCCGGACGGTGTTATCCACTCTCGAGGATTTCTGCTGGATAGTCAATTACCCAAAGTCTTCTATCACTCCCTCAATGGTGAGGTTCTTCCTGGGCATGACGTTCGACACCTCTCAGGTCAAGGTATTCCTGCCACAGCAGAAGGTGTTGGGCCTCCAGACGCAGGTGCAGGCCTTGCTGTCTTCTCAGCGGCCATCGATCCGTCTGGGGATGAGACTGGAGGGCCTAATGCTTCGAGGCCTTGCCCTTCGTCCAATTTCACATGAGACCTCTTCAGTTGAACCTGTTGACCGGCTGGGACCGGATGCAGGAGTCGCTGGAACAGGAATTTTCACTGTCCCCTGTGGCCAGGCAGTCCCTCTTTTTGTGGCTGGACTCCAGGAACCTATTGGTGAGCAAGTCCTTTCTGACTCCCCGGTGGGAAATAGTTACCACGGATGCCAGTCTGACCGGCTGGGGCGGCATTTGGCAGACGCAGAAGATCCAGGGTCAGTGGGGTCCGCAGGAGAACCGCTTACCCATAAATCTCCTGGAGCTGAGAGCGATCCGGTTGGTACTTCTTCGCTTGACTCCACATTTAAGGGGTCGTGCGATCCAGGTTCGCTCGGACAATCAGACGGCTGTCGCCTAGATCAATCACCAGGGCGGGACTCGGAGCAAGCGAGCCCTCAAGGAGGTGACCCAGATTCTGACTTGGGCAGAGGAGAATGTTCCCTGCATCTCGGCGGTTTACATCCCTGGGGTAGAAAACCAGGAGGCAGATACCCTGAACATGAACGCCTGGGGGAATGGTCTCTCAGCAACAAGACCTTTCACGCTCTGTGTCTCCGCTGGGGTCAGCCGGACGTGGACCTGTTTGCGTCCAGACACAATCACATGCTCCCAAGGTTCGTCTCCCTGTAAAGAGATCCTCTGGCCTTTGCCACAGACACTCTGGCAATTCCTTGGATGGAGTTCAGGCTCTTTTATGCATTACCGCCGTTTCCACTCCTGGGCTGAGTGCTGCACAAGATAACCCAGGAGGGGGCGCCAACCATCCTGGTGGCTCCTCGCTGGCCGAGAAGGAGTTGGTTTGCGGACATAGTTCAGATGTCAGTGGATCGATACATCATGCCCGACGACCCAGGGCTTCTCACTCAGGGGTCGCTGCGGCACCCCAATTTACAGGCTTTGACGGCCTGGCTATTAAAACCTCAATCCTGATGGAGAAGGGGCTGCCAGCCACGGTTGTGCATACCATGATTCAGGCACGGAAGAAGTCGTCTTCCATGATATACTACAGAGTTTGGCACGCCTACATTGCTTGGTGCGAGTCCAAGAGTCTCCCTTTGCTCTTTGTCCTAACAGAGGGCTCTAGGAAAGGTTTGCCACCAGCCAAGTCCACTATCAGTAAGTGGATCAGACAGGCGGTGGTGCAGGCATATTCTGCCAAGGGGAAGGAACCCCCTTTTCGTATTACAGCTCATTCTACTAGAGCTATTGGTGCCTCCTGGGCTTTTCAGCACCAGGCATCTGTTGAACAAGTTTGTAGGGCCGCCACTTGGTCTTCAGTTCATACCTTTACCAAGTTTTACATGGTTGATGTTGGGGCCTCAGCTGATGCCGTCTTTTGACCGAAAGGTGCTTCAGGCAGTAGTGAAATGAACTACATGCTGTTCCGCACTGGGGATCCTGCCCTAATCCTGCCCACATGTCATTACTCTGGGACGACCTGGACTGGATATAGGGAAAAATACAATTCTGTGAAACTCGCCTGTAGAATTGTTTTTGAGTATATCCAGTCCAGGTCGTCCCACCCCGCCCTTTGTTCATTATCTCTGTTTGCCTGTTATGGTGATTACCATTTGTATTCTTGGAATTGTTGTCCTTAAGGTTCTTTGTTGGAGAGAGTACAAGCTGAAGCTATGTGAAGTAACATGGTTTCTTGGCCTCCCGGCCTGTTTCTTCTTACTGCTTTTTAACCACTGGGAAATGAGAAACACCTGCTTTTATAGGGGGCCGGGAGGAGCGACAGCTTTTGATCTTGCAGTCGCGTGCCCCCTGGGGGCGGAATACCACATGTCATTACTCTGGGACGACCTGGACTGGATATACTCAAAAACAATTCTACAGGTGAGTTTCACAGAATTGTATTTTTGTGTATTTTCCCTCAGACCAGATGTGCCTGCTTAGCTGCCATCCACGTTGCACATCTTTCATCCGCAGCAAGAAGCTGGACGCAGCGGGTGGGCATTGCCTCAGTACAGCGTGCTTTCATTGACTTAAATGGATCCTTCTGTACATGTGAGCGTTTTGTACTGTGGCAACATTCAGGGCAGGCCAGCTTTTCATCCTAGCGCTGCAGGTAAGATATGTGCGGGGTGGGAGTTGGTGGCATGTAAGAGGTGAGTCTCTTGCCCTCTGGTCTGAGGTTTTGTGCTCTCATTCAAACCTCACATTTACTCCTAAGCACCTCCCAGTTTTCTCCTGCATTTGTTCCTTCCTTATGCCTGACAAAATAAATACTAGCGCTACAGTAACGTCACATTTTATCTTATATTCTGTTGTATTTTGGTGGTTGCTTCAAATGGGTTTGGTTGGATGAGAGATCCTTTTATTTTTAACCCATGGCATTTATTGTTTCCTGGTTATTAGCTCGTTGTTCAGAGGTCTGTGATACAAATATTCTACCTCTCCTCCCGTTTCTCCAATGCTTGCCCCTTCTTTTTGTCCCTCCGCTGGCTGCCAGTCCCTTAGAGAATTTGAAGTGGTGTATCGCAAAATGATATAATATCAAAAATCTATATACACACATTAAATAATGAGAGGGGGGGTCACTTACACTTCCAAACTAAATAAAACCTCCGCCAAGCTGGTAGTTTTCCTTCTGCTGGTAGAATCCAGGGGTGACAGGTTTATGTGTATCAGGGGTGACAGGTCCCTTCCATTAAAAGAAACAAGCCTGGCTGGATACTTCTTGACACCAGGTCAGCCACGGCAACCTTGGAGCAGTGGAGCCAGCATCAGGGGAGGATCACAGATGAGTTGTTTATTTCATTGCCAAAATTGGGCTTAGTGCAAGGAAAGGGAGGGGTTGCTGGAGGTCATTAAAAAGCTCGAGTTTCCTCTTTGAAGCAGAACTTCAGTCACAGTATAAACTCGCCCTGCCACCCTATGCTGGCACTGAAGCAGGACAGCGGGGGGAGTTACAAAGAAAAACACCTTACCTAATCCAGGCGCCTGCTCTGCTCCTCTGGCGCTCTGGATTATGGGTGCCGCCATCTTTGGAGTAAAACATAGAGCTGCATTCCCCCGGCTTAGTGTGTGCTCCCGCAGACCTGGGGGATGCCGCTTTCTGTCTTTCCCTGCGGCAGCCATGGGAGAACAGGAATAGCGTCGGGGGGCCCCTGGATAATGTAAGGGTTTATATTGTGACTGAAGTTCATGTTACATCCTTTAGCTGATTCTGAGAGTTTATAGCCCTGCTTGAGGATTACGTGTAGTACTTTACCATATTGTCTTGCTGAGGCAATGGGTGGTGGATTTGAATTTTTATTAACCCTTTAACCGCCAGCCTACCTGGAGTTTTTGTTACGCTTTGTTGCCAGACTATTTTTCACTATTTTGCACTATGCATGTTCAACTGTGATTTTTGAAGGGATTTCTCAGAAAAATTATATATTGTTTTTTTCAGCAGAGTCTGGGCTTTAACATGAAATGTCTTGTTTGTAATTGTTTACATGTATTCTTAATATTTTGGGGTGAGATATGCAAAAAAAAAAAAAAAACTATTTTTTACAATTTGTAGTGTTTTTTTGTAATAAAAAAATGTAAGTTTGTCAATAAAATCTTATTGTGTGTGAAATCCCAATTTCTCTCGGTTACAACGGCACCGCATATGTATTGGTAGATGCCCTTTCCTGCCCAGGAGACTACCCCAAACTGAAACAGCGCTTTAAGAGATTTTCAGATCAAATACAGCTGTGCTAAGCGATATGTGCACCTTGCAGTTTTTCAATAAAAACAACCCTTTACATTTGAAATACCCCCCACAAACTATATATTCTCTGGAAGTACACACCTCAAGCTTTTTAGGCATACCAGGCTTGTTGATGCTGCCACAGTTTTCTGGAAGTTCTCCCTCAATGTATTCTTTGGTTACACAGAGCTTCCCTAAAAAAGGATAAAAAAGCAGAATCAAAGCCACATTTTTCTAAAGAAAACTAGATACAAACAAGAAAAAACAAGTTAATCTAAAAAAGCAACATCCCCCGAACAGAACATACCAAACATGCATTGCTACTGTCAAGGGAAGAGTTGCCAAACACCCCAAAGTAAAGCTTGTGCACAACGGTAATTTTGCTTGAAAATTTCAGCTCTGCAAAGTGGCACCTTGCGCTTTTTGTACCAAAACAACCCTTTACATTTGGAATACCCACCACAAACCATATATTCCCTGAAAGTACACATGATAAGCTTTCTAAGCATACCCAGAATGTTGTAGTGGGCCCATCTTTCTGGAAGTAATCCCTTAAAGAATTCGTTGGTCGCACAGGGTTTCCTTAAAAAATGTATAATAAAGCAGAATAAAAAATGAGTTTTCCTAAAATATCAATATGAAAACAAGAAAAAACAAGCTAAATCTGAAAGCGCAAAATCCCCCGAGCAGAACGATACCCAACATGCATAGGTACTACTAACCCTTTTAACTGCCAGCCTACTTGAGGCTTTGTCACCCTCTCTTGACAGGTCATTTTTCACCATTTTGCACTATGCTTAACTGTGATTTTTGCATGAATTTCCAGGAAAATCATATCTTTTATTTTTGCGGCAGAGTTTAGGCTTTAACATGAAATGTCTTGTTTGTAATTTTTTTACTGTTTTTTAAAATATTTTTGAGTAAATCAAACAAAACAAAAAATTTTTTTTTAGAAAATTGACTCCTTTATTTCAAATAAATCATTTGTTTTATTAAAGAAAACCATATTGCATGTGAAAGCCCCATTTCTCCCGATTACAACGGTACCACATATGTATCGGTATCCCCCCGTTACTGTTCAGAAGACTCCCCCAAACTGAAAAAACACTTTATAACATGTAAAAATAAAATACAACTACAATCCACACTATAAAGGGTTAAATCAAGAAAAAAATGGGTGTGGGGTTCCCCTTCCCGGGGCGGAGGTAACCCCCATTTTTTATTTTTTTTTTAGGGTTAAAAACCCTTAAAAATTCCCATAAAAAATGACATGGGGTCCCCCCTATCCAGCATAACCAGCCCAGGGATCAGCTATGCAAGGCTTGTAGAACAGGGCACAGGGGCCAGCTTTGGTGGCCCCCCGCCCTGCCAAGTACAAACCCGCACCGCCTAAATCAGCCCCGGGCCCCTTCTGCCCCCTTTGGGCTTCGGGGAGGCAGGTAATAGGGGGACCGGGGTTAATGGCAAGTCACCCGTTAGCCGCAGGTGACTTGACAGCCCCTGAGCCTTATGAACTGGTATAGGGGTTTCATGGACTCCTTACAAGTTCACAATGGGTTAAAGTGGACCAACACCCAGGGCTGATCGGCCCCGGAATCTATAAGATTCCTGGACTGTTCTATTCCCTCCCCCCGGGGCATCCAAAATCGGGATGCCCCTCTGTGTGAAACCCCCCGGAACACCCGCTACCACTTACTTGAATCCCGGTCCTACGGTGCATGCGCAGGCCGCATCCCCGCTATCCCTCTAGCAGGAGGCGTGCCCAGGCCGGCTATTTATGAATGGCTGGCGCGGGCACGCTCCCTGTTAGAGGAAAGTGGGGAATGCGGCCGCCAGCGCTCTGAGCGGCTGAGCTTAGATGTCTCTTAGACGTCCATAACTCAGCCGCTCTGAGCGCGCTGATTGGACAAGCGGCCGCGCATGCGCCGTAGGACCTGGGTGAGGTGAGTTATTGTGGGTGATCGTGGGGGTTTCACACAGCGGGGGAATCCCCAATCGGGATGCCCCAGGGGAAAGGATAGTCAAAATCCTGGGTGTTGGTCCACTTTAAATGTAAAAAAAAAAAAAAAACACACCACACCACAAAATGCTGGAAGTATTTATTACCAGCTGGGTGACAGGACTTAAGGGGTTAATTAAAAAATAAATTGACATAGGGTCCCCCCTAAAACCCATAAAAATCCCCAAAAAAATGACGACTGGTCCCCCCTACCCAGCGTTACCGACCCAGGCCAGCTATGGGGGCTTGTAGAACAGGGCGCAGGGGCCAGCGTTGGTGGCCCCTGGCCCTGCAGCCCACATAGCCACTAAGTGGCCTGGGCCCTTCTGCTCCCCCCTGGCATTTGAGGCCCCCCCCAGGTGAAGAGGAGGGTTGGCGGGAGCCAGCGCACACGCAGGTAAGTAAATATCATTTTTATTTTTTTTACAGAAAAGCCAGTGCAAGCTGAAACGGGGTTGGGGGCACCCTATTCCGGGCCCTCCCCTGCAGCCGGAGGAGGTCAGGCGGTCGATCGGAGCGCACCATCTTAAAGAGGAGACCCGGCCGAATCAAACGAGGGGTCAGGTAAGTGACTTTTTTTTTTTACTTTTTATGCTATTAGTGGGGAAAATCAGGCACGTAAAATTTACGTGGCTGGCGGTTATCTGCAGGGGAGGCAGCCACGTAAATTTTACGTGGCTGGCGTTTAAAGGGTTGATATGTTGATGATATGTTTTTTTTTTTTTTTAATTCCCAGGAGTTCAGTCAGGAGATCCAGACAGTGAAAGGGCACCCCTGCATTCTCGGAGGGGGGGGGGGGGGGGGGTGTCACCTTTTACTTTCTCGCTTGTGAGGCATAAGTGAGATGATGCCTGGGAGGGGGAGGTGGTCTTTGGATACTAAACACAAATTCTGAGCCACCCTTTAGACAGTTTTTTTCTAGTCAATTCTCCTGTAAGACCTACCTGTCCTGCCCTCTGAACTGTGCAGTATTTTCTGCTCCAAATTGTCAGCACCTACTGCTTTTACCATGCAGTGAGCCACCTGTTGTATGTGACTTTGCCTTTGCTTGTAAACGTATGCTTAATTATATAATGTAAAGCTGCTGTTTAAGATTTCTTAACTTCTAACGTCTCTTTCTAGCCATTCCCGCTGTCATGGGAGCAGTCCGTAACATCGTGGTTGCGCGCACTCTCCCTCCAGCAGTATGCTTCCAGTTTTTTAAGCAGCGGTTATACCTCTATGGAAACACTTCGCAGTTTGTGGGAGTTGGAGATTGTTAATGTAAGTTGTCCATTTGTTTTTAAACTCTAACCACTTAATTGTGATTATATATACATTTGTGGTTTTTAGGCCTTGGGTACATGGGAATTGCTCAATCAATAAAAAAAAAATATTATGATGGGCATGTTTTATTATGCTGCAAATTCCTTATTACCTGTTTTGAAGATCTGGCCAAAAATCCATCATGAATTGCATCATGATTAACATAATCACTTATTGTAACTGTTGGCGTTAGCTACTATTTTGGATTACTGAGCTTCCTCCGTGACTAAGCACACGATCACAGAGTCAGCATTAATTTGATGAAACATGTCTGATGGAAGACCGTTTCTTGTAAAACACCAGCAATGATCATCCATGCATCACAGCAGAACTATAGGCAGGTATTTGCAGTATTCTCACTGATAACTTCCTTTTGGCAGGTGCTTAAGGTGAATCTGCTAGGGCATCGAAAAAGAATCTTGGCATCCCTTGCAGAAAGACCATGTGAGGATCCCCCTCAAAAACCACCTCGATTTTCACGGGTAAGGGATGCTAAAAAATACTAGTGCCCTTTGTTGCTGCTTTTCCAATTGCAATATATAAAGCCTGTGGTTGAATTGGATATGCAGATCAAGGGGTCTGATGATGTAATCTACTGATGTTCTACTGATGTTGTTCTTAAAGTGGACCAACAGTCAAAAATGACTTAAAGTGGACCAACACCCAGGATTTTGACTATCCTGGGTTTTGGTCCACTTCGGCGGGGCACCCCGATCGGGGGTGCCCCGCTGTGTGAAACCCCCCAGAAACCCCAAAAAACTCACCTCTCAACGCTCCCACGTGAACGCCGCAGCCAATCCCCACCAACGTCCAGGCGGGGATCAGGAACGTCCAAGCCGCTTCCGCCGCCTCCCGCGCGTCACTCTCGGCGGAAGCGGCGGCGGATCAGGTAAGATGTTTTTGGGGTTTCTGGGGGGTTTCACCCCGCGGGACATCCCGATCTCGGATGTCCCGCGGGGTGGGAGGTGATCGGCCCGGGAATCTTATAGATTTCCGGGCCGATCACCCCTGGGTGTTGGTCCTCTTTAATGCCTTTTAAAACACTCTTCCCTTTGGCATCCCAGTTTAGGATGTGTCTATAGTTAAAGATCCTTAGGGAGCCAAAACAGCCTATTAATCCCTTTTATGATGGGGGGCAGGAAGTAGCTGCGCACTTCAGTGAAACGAGTCTCCTATTGTATGAGCTGCAGATCCTGCAAATGTGTGTAGCTATTAACTATCCCCCAGCTGACTCAGCTCTGCTAGGTAAAAGTCAGTATCTCTCCCTAAAGCGGCACTCACTGATGGTGTGAGCGGGTAGGTGAGGGTAGTTTACTTTCCCAGAACCCACCCTGACACACACATGCAAGGGAGAATGCTGGTCCACTTAAAATATAGCAGATGGAAGGAACAGCAAGATGACCACATTACTGCAGAGGCTGCCTTAGTTTTCTCCTGAAAGGTTTTCTTTATTGTAGACAACCACTAAACCTACACAATACCTATATGATTTGGTGAGATACATAGAATTAGACATGGCTATTATTTTGTTAAAAATGCACATCTGTGTTAACCAAACACTGCACTGCATGCTTGTAATTTGTTCTCTGTTATTTTAGTGTCATGATGTCTTCCCTCGGTCCATGCCATCCATTCCTGTAGGAGAGCAGGATCCTGGGCTTGATTCGGGAAGAAGTAGGATAGATGTAGCAGAAATCAGGGATCGCCACAAAGCACTAGCATCTACAAAAGAGGTTTGATTACATCTTTTAATTTAGACTGATAATATTAAAACATGAACCCATCACTATAGGGCCCCCCTGGCATTAGAAGTTTGCGATTTCCTGGAGTGTCCGGGAGCAGTGTAAAGCTGATGGATGCACATACAAAAGATGTTGTGGTAGCAAGTACAATAACTTCAGCAGACCTCTTATTTATGGGCATTAGTCATTGTAAGCACATGGTGGAGGGTGTCTGGGACTGGCGAGAAGGAGGAGGAAAGCAGGGACTAAGCATAGGGTATTTAAACATTTATTGAGTGTGGCCATGTTACAATATATTCTTAGTATACATCCCGTCCCGTTCCCGAAAGATATCCTTACACATGGGTTATTCATCTTCAGATGTCACGTGACTGCAGAGCAGAAAAAGTGTCCCCTCCCGGCCCATATGTACCGAGGCACCTCCCACAGAACCCCAGTTTTTCTCTGCAGTCTCGGACTGCCAGGACGAGAGAGTGTCTCTCTCTTTTTCAGGCATGTGAGCGGGGCCCTATGGACCTGTTGAGCTATTCCCACCCGTTCTGTTTTTACTATACTGCCTCCCAGCCTTGGCTGTAGCGTTCGGGTGACGGTAGACAGCACCATATTTAGGTGCTAAGGAGCTAAGGAGCTATGCTCTGCCGCAACTCCCCCACCAAAGGGTAGACGGTTCAGGCCATGGTGAGCCTTATGGGATGCCTGCATTTTGTGTGCCTGTCACCCCCTATCCCTCAATAGTGGTTCCCTTGTGACCGCTGCCTCCCCTCGTTTCTCTGAGTCCCTTAGGGGAAGGGGGGGGGGGGGTTCCTTGTATTAGATGTATCATGTATTGTGTGACACCTTTTTGTTTTTTTTTATGGTCCGACTCCTGCGGAGCACATTATGCAGTGATCCCGGTTTGAATTGGTTGCACTGTTTTCTTTTTCTCTAATATTGCGCTATTGTACACCGCTTTGTATAGGGCGGCGACATTTACCTCAGGCTCCTTGGCGCAGACATTGGCTGTTTAGGTCACGTGGGCGCGCGAGTGACGCATTTTGAGTGGCTTCCCCGCGGCCCGCCCCTCGAGGTATATGTCTGGGCGCCATCTTGTCTCGGCGGTGCGGCGTGGCTGATGCTCGTGATGCTGTAAGTACCCTTGCGGGCTATTTTTATTTATTACTGTGACATATCTTGTGCTTACAGGATCCTCTTTGTCTTTTAGGCCTATAGAATTAGTGGTTTCTCCCGGCCTTTAAATTGATAAGGGAATTTGTCTAATATCTTAAAATCCTCCCACTTCCCTTGCGGTGCATAGGGGGCATCCCGGGTTTGCTTCGGCATTATTCCCATTTGACCTTTGTGAGCCACAATAATTACCATATGGAGGCTTCTCAAGACAATGAGTCCGGGGTTCCTTCGGGACAAGGCTGGTTCTGTACTGATTGTGGGATTTCCCCTGTACCTGGCGACTTCAAGGTCTGTCTCTCTATGGCTTCTGAAGCGCTGGAAGACATTGTTGGTTTTTCCCCTGAGGGGGAATTATTCTCCGAGTCTGAATCTGAGGATCAGAATAGGTCTTTTGATGATCCAAGGACCGGGTCCAAGCCTTGGGATGCAGCTAATACTGTCAGGCTACTTGCCCATTTATTTGAAGTGCAGCAACAAGGAGAATTATTTTATGCTGCTAAACCTCGCTGGGAGTTCTCTGCACAGGCACATTTCAACAATCTCGTTTTACAGATATGGGAAAAGCCTAGTTGACTTCCAGGTGTACCTAAAAGCTGGGACAAGAGGTACCCCTTTCCCCTGGATACAGCTAAATTATGGTGTTCCCCACCGGAGGTTGAGGCACCAATTCTGGGACTCATACCTCTGTGGTGCACTCACCTGATACTACCACCTTAAAAGATGTGGAAGACCGGCGCATTGATCAGCTGGCCACCCATAGTTTTGCCTGTGCGGGGACCGTGCTGCGTCCTGTGTGTGCATCTGCTATTACAACTGTGGCGATTAGAAGATTGACCAGAAGTGCCTTAGAGGGTGGTTCTGCGGCTTTGGGCAGAGATGTATTTAACTGGTTTATGTATTGTGAGAAATTTACTTCATATGTTCTTGCTGCTGAGAGGATGCCATTAGAATGTGTGGCAGAACCTCTGTCCTGCTGGTTGCTATACGCCGTTCTGTTTTGGCTGCGCCAATGGATGGCTGATATTGCTGCTAAGAAGGCTCTTACTGGGGCCCCATTTAAAGGACTGCGCCTTTTTGGAGAACGTCTGGATCTGTTTGCCAAGGAAGGCAAACTACCTCAGTGCAAGAAACCAATCAGGCCCTCTCCCAAACTACCGCAGGCATGAAGGGGCGCCTCACCCATCCGGGTGGGGTGACGGCTTCAGTTTTTGCTCACATCTGGAGACGTCTTGTCTCAGACTGGTGGATTCAGGAGGTAGTCTTCTCTGGTTACAAGATAGAGTTTGCAGCCTGGCCGCCCCCCAAGATTCACAAAATCACGGATGGCTCAGGACCCCCTGTCAGCTCAGTGTCTGTGCTTGGCTGTTCAAAATCTACTGGAATTGGGGGTCATTTGCCCGGTCCCTCTTCGGGAAAGGGGCTTGGGTTACTATTCCAATCTTTTCACTGTTCCAGAAAAGGACGGATCAGTCAGGCCTATCCTGGATTTAAAGGTCCTCAACAAATTTGTCAGATTCAGACACTTTCGCATGGAGACTCTGCGTTCTGCCATAAATTCTCTTTGCCCAGGGGACTTCTTGGCCTCTATAGACATCAAGTATGCTTACCTTCATGTGCCAATTTTTGCAGGCCATCAAAAATGTCTCAGGTTCGCAGTGGAAGATCAGCATTACCAGTTTGTGGCTCTGCTATTCGGTCTTACTTCTGCTCCCAGGGTGTTCACCAAGGTGTTGGCAGGGGTAATGGCTCTGCTGAGATCTCAGGGCATTCGCATTCTTTATCTGGAAAACATTCTTGTAGTTTCTCAGACTTTGCAACAAGCAGAGTTGGATGTTCAGACGGTGGTATCCACTCTGGAAAAGTTTGGCTGGGTGATCAATTTTCGCAATTCTTCCCGGTCTCCTTCCAGGGTAAAGCTTTTTCTGGGCTTGACTCTGGATACCTATCAGGTCAAGGTCTTTCTCCCTCAGCTGAAGATAGAGGGTCTTCAGGCACAAACACAGCTCCTTCTGTCTTGCTCTCATCCGTCCATCAGACAGGCTATGCAGCTAGTGGGTCTGATGGTGTCCAGCTTCGAGGCTGTCCCATACGCTCAGTTTCACATGAGGCCTCTCCAGGTTCATCTCTTGTCAGTATGGGATCGGGACCCAGGGTCCCTGGATCAGGTATTTGTTCTGTGCCCTCTGGTCAGGCGGTCTCTCTCATGGTGGCTGGACCCAAGGAATCTGCTAGTGGGCAGATCTTTTTTGACTCCCTGCTGGGAGGGGGTCACCACGGATGCAAGCCTGACAGGTTGGGGGGGCTTTTGGAGGTCCCTGAAATTCCAGGGGCAGTGGGGTCCTCAGGAGGCCCATGCCACAATCAACATTCTGGAACTGAGGGCAGTAAGATTAGTGCATTAACCAGCTGACCATGCACCTTCGGGGTCTGGCGGTTCAGATCCGCTCAGACAACAAGACAGCGGTTGCTTACATCAATCATCAGGGAGGAACCAGGGGCAGGGGGGCTCTCAAGGAAGTATCCCTGATTCTCTCCTGGGCAGAGGACAATGTTCCCTGCATCTCAGCGGTGTACATTCCGGGAGAATCTGAAAGCAGACTTTCTGAGCAGGGGGGCCTCTCGCATGGGAGAATGGTCGCTCAGCAACAGGGTGTTTCACTCTCTGTGTCTCCGTTGGGGCCAGCCGGATGTGGATCTCTTTGCGTCACGTCACAATCACAAGCTTCCAGTCTTTGTATCCCTGTCACAGAACCCCCTGGCCCTGTCAGTGGATGCTCTGGCAATGTCTTGGAAGAGCTTTCAGCTCCTTTATGTTTTTCCTCTGTTTCCTCTACTGGGCAAGGTGCTGTGCAAAATAGCCCAGGAAGGGAGTGCCTGCCATTCTGGTGGCCCCATGTTGGCCAAGAAGAATTTGGTTCGCAGAAATCGTACAGTTGGCAGTAGATCAGGTCGTCCTGCCCATGGTACTGGACCTGCTCACTCTGGGGCAGCTCCGCCACCCCAATTTACAAATGCTGGCTTTGACGGCCTGGCTGCTGAAACCTCCATCTTGATGGACAAGGGGTTGCCGGCCTCTGTGGTTAATACTATCAGAGCTAGGAAGAAGTCTTCCTCTACCATTTACTACAGGGTTTGGCGTGCTTACATTGACTGGTGTGAGTCTAGGTCAGTCGGGTGTTCTCAATTCCCAGGATATTGGAGTTTTTACAAAATGGCTTGTATATGGGTTTTCAGCTTAGTACTCTGAACGGCCATGTCTCTGCTCTTGCTTTTTTTTTTTTTTTTTTTTTCAAAGGTCTTTTGCTCAGCATCATCTGGTTAAGACCTTCTTTCAAGGTGTTACTCATTTGCGTCCTCCACGCAAGCCCATGTTACCTGTTTGGGATTTGAACTTGGTTTTGTCTGCCATGCAAGGGTCTCCCTTTGAGCCCTTGCAGGAGGCGGCTTTATCCACTCTCACTGTTGATGTGGTTAGGGCTGTGAAGTTCTATTTGGTGGCTACTGAACCTTTCAGGAACACTGATGCTTTCTTTGTGGTTCCGTCTGGTCCTAAGAATGGCCAGGCTCTTGCTAAATCCACGATTAGCAAGTGGATCCGTCAGGCCGTGATTCAGGCCTATTCTGCTAAGGGAAAGAAACCTCCTTTCCGTCTTACTGCTCATTCTACTCGTGCTTTTGGTGCCTCTTGGGTTTTTCAGCACCAAGCTCCTGTTGAACAAGTTTGCAAGGGCGCAACTTGGTCTTCTGTTCATACTATTCTAAGCATACAGCACGTCCTGCTCCAGATGTAGTAATAACATGTGGGTAATCCTACGCCTCCGGCGCCGTGCACTGCAGACATGTAGAAAACAGGCTCCTCCGTCCCTACATATACCGAAGGACCTCCCACAAATCCCCAGATTTCTCTGCAGTGCTGGAACTGCGAAGACATGAAGTATCACGCTCTCGCAGGCGAGCGGGGCTTACAGCCCGAGGCCCTGCGGTACTATTTCCACCCGTTCTTTTGTGAAGAATATGCCTCCCAACCTGGGCTGCGTTGGTCGGGTGAAGGTAGGCAGCACCTAGTGTGCTTACGGAGCTAGACTCCACCGCAATCCCCCACCATAGGGTAGGCGGTCAAGGCTAATGGTGAGCCTTCAGTGGATGCCCCTCCCGCATCATTGCCCCACGCCCCGTGTAGCGGTGAACCCCGAGTGCTGGGTCACCTTCTTCCTCAGTTCCCCCCCCCGTTAGTGGGGGGAAAAAAGAGGGGGGGGGGGAGGTTGTGTGTACGTTGGCCTAACCTTGCCCTATTACACTGTTTGCTTATAGCCTTTAATGGTTACCGGGGGTCAGAGCTGCACTCAATCATTATGTTAACGTTGGCTGCAGCGCCTTTAATGTACTTTGGCTTGGCGCGTACGGCGACTCCGTTTAGCGACGCTATGGCGTTTATTACTGTCTCCTTTTTTTGTCTTGCTTCTTGCTCTCCGGGGGGGGGGGGGGGGCGTGGTCTGGTTTGGCGCGTTCCACGTCATCTGAGCTCTGGCCCGCCCTTCGAGGTTCGCTTGGCGCCATTTTGTCGGTCTTCCCGCGAGCGCGTCGTCACGATCCTCCTCTTCCTTGGTTACTGTATGTGCCCTCACGGGCGTTTTCGGTTATTGGTCTTCCTGTAGCGCATGGCTCTGACACCCTCTCTTCTCCTTATGTCTTTCAGACGCCAAGATTCCAGTGGCTTCTCCCGGCCTGATATATATATCTTAGCGGGTTTATTTCTAAATTCTCCCACATCCCTAGCGGGTCTTGGGGCATCCAGGGTTGCTTATAGCATAAATCCCTACTGGCATATTATTTAGATTAATCACCATATGGAGGCATCTCAGAACTATGTGTCCGGGGTCCCGAGGGGACAAGACCGGCTGTGTACCGTGTGTGGACAACCCCACGCTGATGCTGACAGAGCACGGGTCTGCGTGCTGAACAAGTGCTGGCCCTGCAATCAGGTTTACCAGTAGCTGCACCTCGCTTCAATACTCCTGTCTCCCAGTGCTTAGATCTCACTCCAGATGAGTCGCACTCGAGCGGGGATAACCAGCAGGTGGTGCCGCGCAGGTTACCCACGGCGGAGCAGGTGATGTCTGGTTTGGCAGAGCGCTTGGGCGCTGGAAAGAAACTGTCCCTGACGCCCCCTGGTTCTAGGTGTCCTACTGAAACTGCTATGCAGGACCTTGATCCTTCTGATGAAGGTGAACTGTTCTCGGGTTCCAGTTCCTCAGATGAGATGTCTTGGAGCCGTGACAGTTCTGGCCCGGGTTCTTGGGGCCTGTGTGACACTGATGAGTTACTTATAAAGATCTTTGAAGCACTGTCCATCTCTCCTCCGGGAGAGTCTCCCAAGCCCAAGAGGGAGAGTTTCCACACGGCGACGCCATGCCTGGAATTTCTGGAACAGGATCATTTCCTGACTCTAAGGAATGGGAATCACCTTGTAAACTTACAGGGGTTCCGGGGGTCTGGGACTGGAAGTACCCTTTTCCCCCTGACTTGATCAATGGTCAGTACCTCCCGAGGTGGATGCACCTATTATTGGGGTTGCTAACCCTCCCTTCATGGCAGCTTCCACTCATCGTACCCTTCGGGATGCTGAGGAAGTGAGGTTTATTCTCTCAGCGATGGATGACACTATTAAAATGTGTGCTAGAACCTCGGTTCTTGTGGTGGCTATTCGCCGCCTGCTTTGGCTGCGACAGTGGGGGGCTGACAATGATACTAAAAAGGCTCTTACTGGTCTTCCTTTTGGAGGACGACGCTTATTCGGGGCCCGGTTGGACCTTTTTGGAAGAAAGGGTAAGGCACCCTCGCGCAGAAGGCCGTCCCGGCCGCCTAGGGGCAGGGTTACCCCTCCCCCTCCCTACGTTAGTGTCAAGCGAGAACCAGAAGTGTGCTTCCAACTTTTTGGAGTGGAGGCCCGCCCCAGGGGGGGCAGGCAACGCCCTGGGACCTCCAGCAGGGCGAAGTCCAAATCTGCCAAAACCACGCAAGCATGAAGGGACGCCCTCGCCCTGTTGGGCTGCCGCAGCACTTGGCTCCTGTCGCAGGGCGCCATGCTCCGTTAATGCTGTTACGGGAGATAGTCCCCCTGGATGCAGAATGGAGTTGCTGGTCGGTCCCTTTCTGAGGTTGTCAGGGTTCTTCTAGTCCCTGCTTTCCCTTCGGGGGTTGAGGCAGGCCGAGCCCGGCGTGCAGGATCTGGGCTCTCTTACAGGTTGGCCCTTGACTTGTGATTGTATCCACATACATTTTCCCTCTGGGATGAAGCAGTCTGACCCGGGCGGGCATTCTGGACCTAGCATTTACCTTTTCACAGGCAGCTCCTACATGGTATTTACCTGTTGGGGCCACAGGAGCTCTTGTCCAAGTGGATCTCTTGATGCCTGTGAGAATCTATATTCCTTCTTATTCCCCTGTTCCCTCAGGACACCTAGGCTTTCTCCAGACCAACTCTGCGGATTGGGGTCTTGTCTTGGGTCCCTCTCCAGTTCCCAGACGGCTCACCAAGGCGAGTATGGGAGTGTGGTCTTGGACGTGCCCCTGTGACGTCCGCGCTAGGTTCTACTTGATTGTCATTCTTTTCCAATTTTGCATCAGGCCGTGTTGGCTATTGACTTGGGGCTCCTTGGGAGTCCTTTGGATTGGTGCTCAGGCACATCTCTTACTTAGTGTGCCCCGGTTCGGTATCCCCCTACGGGGTGGCTTTTAGATGGGTTCACGTTAAACCTTCCCTTTGGCTATGTGTGGCCTTAGTATGGTTGGGGCCTTGCCTGTCACGCTGCCTTCACCTTGCAGCTGGTGGGCCTGTTGGTGGCGGTCCAGATGCTGTCCTTTAGTCTCAGAGGCCTTTGGGGCCTGCGACACCTTAGGTTACTTATCCTGGTTGGGGTTCCAACACTCCTGGTACTAGGTCAGTACGCTCCCCCTTGTTACGGGGTTTCCTTTTTGGGGTTTGTAAATTCAAGGAAGGTGTCAGGGACCATCCCTTCCTTTTTGCCTTTCCCTGTAAATGGTCACCATGGGGACCAAGTCTGGCAGGTTGTCTAGGGGTTTTTTATTTCTTCTGAAATCCCCCGTGGTTCCTAAGGGGGTCCCCTTCATACTGTTTGTTCGGTTATCACATTGAGCCCTTGGCGGGCTCTAAATTGCTGGACCACTCCTCTGCAGGACTTGTCTTTTTGGGGACCCTCGGTCAGTCTGACGACAGTGGCCTGTCCTTTTTTATCTGTGAAGGTCTCGGTACAGGTTGACCCTTCAGGAAGGGTCTGGTTCTGCTCTAAGTGGGGGTTTACATTCCTTACACTTCATTGGTATTGGCTTGTTGGCTGTCCTACTGTGCTAGGAGGGTCTATTCTAGTGTCTCACTGAGCCCCTACTGGTGTGGCCCTGTGGGGCCCCGTTCCTATTACAGGAACTCTGTCCTGGGTTATTGTCCTGGTTATTGTCCCAAACCTCGCTAGCCTGGTCATGGGGGCCTAGTATTGCTTGCTGTCAGGACATTATACTCTATAGGTCTTAACCTTTTTTCATCCTACTAGGTGGAGTTTTGCACAAAGTTTGCTGTAGCAAGGGTGAACCGTTACGCTGGGGGCCCTAGGTGGCCCAGTGGGGCGTGGTTCGCTGATTCTGCTGAAGACAGTCGTACTGTATTCCCTCGAGTCGCCCCTATCTACAGGCCTTTTTAGGCGATCGGACGGTTTGCTCTTCACCCCATTGGAGATGGTTATCTCGGGGTGTCTTTTCTCTATTAGAGGACTAGGCCTAGCTCTCTCCTCTTCTTCTTCTCCCTTCTCTGCCGGCTATGTTGGGAGATGTCGTTCTAGTTGCCTTGCTGGGACTGGCTCTCTCTCCTGTGGGATGTTGCCTGATCCCTGGGTACTAGAGTTATTACAGCACGGTTTGAGTTGGCTCCCCAACTCAGTTATCTGAGGGTTTTCAGGGCTCGCCCTGTTCACCTACTCTAGAAGTCTAGTTCAATATTCTGTGTGGAGCATTCCTCATGGGTTGCTCAGGTGCATTCCCCAGGGACCTCCTAAGCTCCCTTTTGGGGGGGGGGTTACTTATCCTGATGCCCTGCTAAGTGTTCCTTGGGTCTTACTTAGGTTCTTGTCTGAACTGTTCCTTCTCTCACATACCTCTTCTGGGGCGGTTGCTTCTGTCAGAAGAGTGCCATAGGGGATGGCTCTGTTAGCGGTCCTAGTCATTATCTATATACTTATATGTTTATATATCTGTACACCATTAGGTGAGGGTGTTCGCCTTACACTGAATTTGGATCCAGGCGGAGTTTTTATTCTCCTTTATCCCAGACCCTCCGGCCTCTGGGCTAGTGTCTTGCTTACTCTGAGCTTAAGAGATCTGTATCCCTCTACAGGCGTTGGAGATTCCTGGACTGTTCCCTGTCCCTGGCTGGGATTATGCCCCTTGGGGCTTATAGGCGTCTCCATCCTTATGTAACAGGATTTGATTGCTTCCATGGGTGTAGGAGCCCTTTGGATTGGTCTTGCTCGGTTGGTTTGTCCCTCTGGGCCTAATATAGACGTTTCGGCTCTTGCGGAGCCTTGTTGGCGTTGTTTGTTTTTTTTTCAGTATTCCCACCGGTCTCACCTGAGACCAGGGTTCATATTCCCCGACGGGGAGGGTTCTAAGGTTGCCCTTTCTTTGCAGTAGCATGGTTAGGCGTTATTCTGGCCTATTCGTTTAGGGGAGATTCATTCTTCTCTCCTGGTTTTGGTTCTCTTTCTTCTTGTGCTTGGCTCGGGCCTTTCAGCACTTGGTTCTGTTGAGCAAGCTGACTAGTTCGCTGCTTGTGCTTCACTAAGCCTTGTGAGGTTCATAAGTTTGAGTTAGAGCATTTGCTCACATTGGTCCTGGTTGCACGGTTGCGGGTGACAGCGCTATTACTGTTGGCTGTGCCTTTCTCAGGGGGATCCCACCCTACTTTATGGACACTGTTATTGGATGTCCCACATGTTATTACTACATCTGGAGCAGGACGTGCTGTATGCTTAGAATAATACAATTCTGTGAAGTACTCACCTGTAGAATTGGTATTATATGCATACAGCACGTCCTGCTCCACCCCACCCTGGTTTCACTTTGTTCTGGATCCCATTTGGTGATTGTTATCTTTATTGTTATTGCTAGTTTTGGGTGGTTGGTTTCTCCTGGCTTCTCATTCTCACTGCTTTTCAATGCTGGGGATTTGTGGGAGGTCCTTCGGTATATGTAGGGCCGGAAGGAGCCTGTTATCTACATGTCTGCAGTGCACGGCGCCGGAGGCGGAGGATTACCCACATGTTATTACTACATCTGGAGCAGGACGTGCTGTATGCGTATAATACCAATTCTACAGGTGAGTACTTCACAGAATTGTATTTGTTCTAATTTTACAAGGTTGATGTT
Organism: Gastrophryne carolinensis; assembly: GCA_027917425.1. Classification (NCBI taxonomy): domain Eukaryota; kingdom Metazoa; phylum Chordata; class Amphibia; order Anura; family Microhylidae; genus Gastrophryne; species Gastrophryne carolinensis. The sequence goes on from CM051236.1 coordinate 351,088,598, forward strand.
AAGGCCTCAGCTGATGCTGCTTTTGGCCGCAAAGTTCCGCAGGCGGCAGTGGTTTAGACTGCTTGCTTTTTCTTTTGGGTATCCCACCCTACCTTATGGACACTGCTATTGGATGTCCCATGAGTAAGGATATCTTTCGGAACAGGACGGGATGTACACTAAGAATAATACAATTCTGTGATTACTCACCTGTAGAATTGATATTATGAGTGTACATCCCGTCCCGTTCCGCACCTCCCTTGTTGTTCTTGTTACCTCTTTATGGTGATTGTTGGTTATTTTCTCCTGGCTTTTGTTAACTGCTTTTTAAAGTGGCCCGGGAATCTTATAGGTCCACTTTAAATACTGGGGTTCTGTGGGATGAGCCTCGGTATATATGGGCCGGGAGAGGCCACTTTTTCTGCTCTGCAGTCACGTGACATCTGAAGATGATAACCCATGAGTAAGGATATCTTTCGGAACAGGACGGGATGTACACTCATAATATCAATTCTACAGGTGAATAATCACAGAATTGTATTTTTAGAACTTTATATTTTGCCCAGGGCCACAATTTATGTAGGGCTAGCTCTACAGATATCTTTGCCATAGGGTAAAGATACCTCTTTAGGCATGCATGGAGGCCTCGTCAAAGGTCTTCTTTCTGGTAAGGGTTCTTGTCTTTCTCAAGTCAAGCTTGGTTCCTGGTTTTTCAACAGCACCTTGAATAATCACATTCTGTCCCAGGATAGATGAGCATCAGAAACCTGTTACCCCTTTGTTTCTGTTTCAAGGAAAAAAGTGTTTAGCCTTGAATCAATTACTTCCTTGTTCAATTACTTCATTAATGGGAGGCATAATCAACCAAAGGGATACCTCTGGTTAATGTTCCGCTTTCATGGGGGTATAGATGCTTTAAAGAAGTTGCTCCACCCCTTTTTCATACATAACACTGGGTACTCCTTGGCCTTCCACCATCAAGCCACATCAGACTAGCTCAACAAAGCCGCTTTCTGGTCTGAAAAGTTTTACACAGTTTTTGCAAGAAGCTCTCTTGACCAGGTCCAGGTTTCTCCTTCAATGTAGCTCATGGGTTGGTTCAGTAAGTTAACACACACACATGCCAAAGAGTGGAGCACCTGTTCATTCTTGGAAAAAAGGTTTTTGATCTTCAGACTGGTAGGAGAAACTTGGAGGGGAGGGAGAGAAAAGGTGATCCTACACCCAGAAAGGAAGTTTATTTCATCACCTTTTATGCATTCAGTTAAACACAGCTCAGCATTAGAGGTCAGCCTTATCAGTTATAATAACTGCAATAAATCTGAAAGCACTACCAGCCAAACTGCCATTATGTGGCAGTTTACCTTGGAACTGAATGAACTAACATATGGCATGACATTTGACGACATACTGCTTCCTGTTATTTTTTTATGAATATTGGGCAAAAGCTTTAGTTAACAAAAGAAACATGAGCTGTTTTGGTGCACTGGGCTGGGGATAGAAGGCAACGACATTACAAACATCCTATCTGGGTATAAGACCCCTTTAAAGAGAATTCTCAGACTACAGCAGACCAGTAACTACATAATATTTGGTTTTCTACTATATAGTGCCACTGAGTTGATGTTTTGGTATCAGCTGATGCTTAATGTGTGTAATGCTTCAGAGTAAAACGTAACCTAGAGGGATGTGCCTGGTTGAGAGCGTGGCCCACGAAACTCTTGAGAAATTACTTTGAGGAGGGTACTAATGTTTTGTTTCCTTATAATAAGTAGAAAGCTGTTAATAATATCTTTATGAGAAAACATTGCCATGTAGATTTAATTACACATCTATTTCTGCTTTGAAGTATACCAAAATGTATGTATTTTGTTTCCCTGTCTATTTTAAGGATGATTCTAGGTTACAACTGCGACCCCCAAGTTCCTCAACCTCATATGCAGCTTTGCAGAACTGGCAGCATCAGCCTGAAAAACTTATTTTTGAGTCATGTGGCTATGAAGCCAGTGTAAGTATTTTTAGTCAGGAATGGGAAAAAAATGGAAGCTCTCTACCTGTATTTGCTCTTCTCAATGTTAAATTATTAATTTTCATACCATGTTTTGTTTATTGTTCCTTGTTTATCAGTATCTAGGATCAATGCTAATCAAAGACTTACGGGGAACAGAGTCCACCCAGGATGCTTGTGCCAAAATGAGAGTAAGTTGCTGAAAAGCTTGGACTACAGAGTTTGAAATTATAGCATAACCGTTGCCGAATAGAACAAATTATAACATTTGCTGTGTCTCTGCAGAAATCCACGGAACAGATGAAAAAAATTCCTAGAATTACTCTCTCCATAAGTTACAAGGGTGTCAAGTTTATTGATGCATCAAATCAGGTTTCTTATTTTTACCATTTTATTTACAGTTAACTCACTGTGGTGTTGAGCAGACCTTTAGTCGATATTGACTTGAGGTTCACTTTAGTACTGCTTTACTTACCAGTGCTAAAATGTCTTGCCTTCTACATTTGATACATGTGTTTAACTATGAAAAGAGTTAATATTTTTGTTTAAAATGTTGAAATGAGTAGATGTCTGTAATAAAAACCCTTACCTTATGCTTGGACCATCCCTGCTTCTCTGGTCTCTGTGCAGCTGCCGTTGAGAATGACATAAAGCCGCATCCTCCGGCTCTGTGTTTTAGTTTCAAGATGGCAGTGCCCATGATCTGGAGCAGTTGCCCCTGGGTAAGGTAAGGGTTTTAAGGTATGGGCCCTGCCACAGCGACGGGGTGGGGGCCATATTGTGACTGAAGTTCCGCTTTGAGGGAGAAAAGTTAGGTTTTGGTAAAACAAAAAAGAGTCTTTTTTTCTTTTTTTAAACCCTCGTTCGTCTGCTCTGCCTCAGCGCCAGTGTAGGATGGCGGGGCTGGGCTTGTGACTTTAAGTTCTGCTTTAACACTCCCTCCCTCTGCTCCCCACCTCCACAGTGAGCAGAGACATTAAAATAAATATTGGAGGGGGCCTGGCCGATGCATGGCGGAGTAATGAAGCTCAAACGTGGGGCTCCGGAGACTTACCCATTTTGTAGTTTATTTTTGACGTAGAGAGCTGAGCAAACACCCCATCATGGGTGCCAGCAGGAAAAAGAGGACACAGAGAGGCGGAGGAGGACATTCAGACGGAGGAATCGCCCGGTTCCTGGTCCCGGAGGGTCCGTCCAAGGAGGCGACGGCGAGGCTCAAAATAGCGCAGGAGGGGAGAGGAGCGAGCCTCTCACAATGCGAGCCAGGGAGAAGACGGTCTGCCGAGAGATGGCAGCGCTCGCAGGCGGAGGCGAGGAGCCGCTCAGCTGACAAGCAGGCAGCGGCGGAGGTAAGCGAGAGCGGCCCCTCGCAGCGTCATACCTCGGCCGCTGAAGACAGGCGAGAGGGGGGAGGGAGCCCAGCGATCAGGCAGCCAGAGCCCCTGCCACCACGTGGTGCAGAGGGGCGAAGCAACGCAGGAGAGGAGATCTCCCCAGCACATCTAAACCCTGACATGAGCATCAGTTTAAACCACGCTAAACAAAAGTTGACACTCTCACCAATGAAAGGGAAAAGGGGAGATGTTCCCCATGCCAGGCTGCACACACCATAATTACTGAATGTGAGGTCCATCAGCCACCTCCTTCAGGCAGTTCCCTAAACAGCTCCCTACCTCCCGCGGACACCACCCTCACCGATGGGGACCCTCTCATGGAATGTGAAGACTTGGGTGGTCACAGATACATAGCCCCATACTCCCATCCAGCTGCACACCGCCATTGGCCTGGTACTCAGGCTCTGAGGGAGATCCACAGGAAGGACCAGACCCACGGGAGAGTTGCTGGAACAACCTGAGGGGGGGTCTCTCTGACAATCCTGAAGGTATACCCCATTCCAACCTGCGCTTAACCCAAACGTCATGGGGCATCCCTACAGAGTTAGATCCCAGCCTCAAACTTCTCCTCCAGTTTCTTCCCACTAAAGCAGACCTGAAAGAAGATCTAGAAGCAGTTGCACTGATAATTGAGCGGTCAGGAAAGAGCTAGAAGATCTTGAACAGCAAACGTCAGCTCTAGATACCAGAGTAGCTTCCTTAGAGAGCTCCAGCGCAAACCATGAAGATAGAATTGCTGAGCTGGAAAGGGCATCCCGCAGCCAGAAATACCAACTCACGCATGTCATTCTGCAGGCAGACGATCTGGAAAATAGGAACAGACGTAATAATTTGAAGCTGAGGGGCATCCCAGAATCAGTACCCCCAAACCAACTGCGGCCAGCTGCTTCCGATATATTCAACGCCTTGCTAGGAAACCCAAAAGAATCGGAGATAATCATAGATCATATCCACAGAGTGACTAGCCGACGCCGGCGCACCGCGAGATGATTATTCTTAGTATACAGTACGTCCTGCTCCAGATAGATTACTTACACTTGGGTTATCCTCCACCAGATGGTGCTGCACTGCAGAGACATGTAAAACAGGCTCCTCCCGGCCCCTCAAATACACGGAGACCTCCCACAAATCCCCAGATTTCTCTGCAGTGCTGACTGCGAAGACATGAAATTATCACTCTGTCACAGGTGAGCGGGGCTATTAAAGCCTGCGGCCCTGTTGGACTATTCCCACCCGTCCTTGATGTGATGTGCTTCCCAGCCTGGGCTGCACTGGTCGGGTGAAGGTAGGCAGCACCATGTGTGCTTAAGGAGTGTTGCTCCACCGCAGTCCCCCACCAAAGGGTAGGCGGTATAGGCTGATGGTGAGCCTTATGGGATGCCCCTCCCGCATTATTGTCCCATGCCCCGGTATCGGTGGGCCCTGTACAAAGGGCCGCCTTCCTCCCTCATTCTTCCAGTAGGCCTCGGGAGGAAGAGAAGGGGGGGGGGGGGTGTGTGGATGTCCGTGTACTGTGATTACATGCTTATGGCCCTCTTTGTAATGTCTGCTTGGACTGGTATATGTGGTGTCAACCGCCGTGCTGACTTGTCTTTTTACACTGTTAAGGCCGCCGCCGTGCGCGCCTTTTCCTTCATTTGGATGTTCCTCAGACGCTTCTGTGTGCTCATTGGCTGCTTGTCTGTTGGACTTCGCGCTCGTCGGGGAGGCGGGGCCTGGCATGGCGCGCCCTCGTGTCACGGCTCGCGCTGGCCCGCCCTTCGAGGTTCTCGCCACCATATTGTCTGGTCGCGCGCGTGTGTGTGACGTTCTTACTTACCGTGGTCCGTAAGTGCCCTCGCGGGCGGCTTTATAATTCACTGTAGTGTGTTTCGGTTCTGACACCCTTCTTCTCATTGTGTCTTTCAGAGGGCGAATCCATTGGCTTCTCCCGGCCCGGTGTAATTGATAGCGATTAGAGATTTACTCCCACTCCCTAGCGGGTCATTGGGGCATCCAGGGTTGCTTTATAGCGTCAATCCCTACTGGCATATTGTGCCTAATAATCACCATATGGAGGCATCTAAGGATAATGGACCGGGGTCCCTCTGGGACATGACCGGCGGTGTATGGCGTGTGGACAACCCCATGCTGATGCTGACAAGACACGGGTCTGCGTACCTTGTGCTGAGCAAGCGCTGGCTTTGCAATCTGGCCTGCCAGTGGCTGCACCTCGCCTCACTTCACCTAATCCCCCTGGCTTAAATCTCACTCCTGCTGAGTCGCACACAAGTGGGGATTCTCAGCCTGAATTGGCATCTAGACTGCCTACGGCTGAACAGATCTTTGCGAGGTCCTTAGCGCGTAAGGGCCCTGGTAAGAAGCGGCTCTTGACGCCTAATGTTACTGTTTCCCCTATGGGAACTGAGGAGTTTCTGACTCTGTGTGGCTATACACCTTCTGATGAAGGAGAGCTCTTTTCTGACTCAGGCTCATCTGATGAGAGACCGGAGGGTCATGAAGACTCTGCCCTGACCCCTGGGTCCAGGATGACACTGACAGATTATTGATCCGGATCTTTGAGGTTCTGTCTATCTCTCCCCCTGGTGAGGCTCCCAGGCAAAGAGGGGAGTGTTTCCATACAGCATCATCACGCTTGGAATTTCTAGAGCAGGCACATTTCCATACCCTTGTGCTCAAGGAATGGGAGTGCCCCAGTAAATTTTCAGGGGTTCCAGGAGATTGGCATAGGAAGTATCCTTTTCCCCCTGACGTGGTTAAATGTTGGTCGTTCCCCCCTGAGGTGGACGTCCCGATCATAGGGCCATCTAACACCCCTTTCTTGCATCCCCCCGACTATGCTACCCTTCGGGATGCTGAGGACCGGCGCATTGACCTGCTGGCCTCCCACGCCTTTGCATTTGCTGGGACGGTGCTACGCCCGGTCTGTGCCTCTGCCATTACTGCTGTGGCCACTAGAACCCTCATTAGAAAAATGCTTGATCGTGCCCCTGATGATCTCCATTGGGATGTGTTTAATGCACTCTCCAATTGTGATGTGTTTGTAAAATTTATCCTATTAGCATTGGGTGACACCATTAGAATGTGTGCAAGAACTTCTGCCCTTGTGGTGGCTATACGTCGCTTGCTCTGGCTGCGACAGTGGGGTGCTGACAATGCTGCGAAGAAGGCCCTTACCGGGCTCCCCTTTAACGGGCTGCGTCTGTTTGGGGCCCGCCTAGACCTGTTTGGTAGGAGAGGTAAGTTACCCCAGTGTAGACGGCTGTCTCTGGCCCTTCGGGGCCAGGGCCCCCCTTCCACCCCCCACCATGGTGTTAAACAGGAACCAGGAGCATCCTTCGTGGGGGCTTGCGCAACTCCCTGTCCCAGGAGCAGAAGACAACACCCTTGCTCCTCAGGGGGGGCTATGCTCAAATCCTCTCCCAAGTCCCCTCAAGCATGATGGGGCGCCCTCACCCGCCTGGGTGATGGGACGGCTGCGGCACCTTGCCTAAGTCTGGAGGCACCGCGCCTCAGACCGGTGGATTTAAGAGGTAGTGTCCTCCGGCTACAAGATGGTGTTTGCTGTGCGCCCCCCCCCTATGATTACCGGGTCCCGGGTACTCCTGGTCCCTGCTTCTGCTCAGGTGCTGGCACAGGCCGTGCAAGGTCTGCGGGGTTTTGGGGTCGTTTGCAGACTTCCCTTAACGGACAGAGGCAAGGGACCCTACTCCAACCTTCTCACAGTTCCCAAAACAGATGCGTCAGTCTGGCCCATTCTGGATGCACAGATCTATAGCAATTTGTCAAGTACAGGTGCCTTCCTCATGGAAACTCGGCACTCGGCCATTGCTCCTTGCGAACCATGGGCTTCATGCCGTTTGTGGATATTAAAGATGCTTACTTTCACACCCTTGTGTTTTCAGGACACCAAGATTCCTTAGATCCACGTTGGAAGATCAACACTGCCAATTGTGGCCTTGCCATCTGGCCTCTCTTCAGCTCCCAGAGTGCTCACCAAGGTGCTGGCGGGGGTGATGTCTCTGATGAGGCCAAGGGGCGTCCGCGTGCTGCACTACCTGGACGTCCTCATCACTTCCCAGCCTCTACATTGGGCATAGTTGGATACTCAGCTGGTGGTGTCCATCCTGGAGTCATGTGGATGGGCGATCAGCCACCACCAAGTTCTCGCTGTCCCCTTCTTTGGTAATTTCATTCCTAGGAATGAATCTGGACACTGTTCAGGCAAGGATATTCCTTCCTCAGCAGAAGGTGGACATCTGCTTGCACAAGTTCAGCTTCTCCTAGCTGTCCCCATTCCTTCACCAAGGCAGGGGATGCAGCTGATGGGCCTGATGGTGGCGTGCTTCGCAGCGGCCCTTTGTGTTCAGTCCCTCTTGGGGCTTCTGCAACTTCTCCTATTGTCTGTATGGGACAAGGACCCAGCGTCCCTGGACAGGGTCTGGGTGTCTTCCCCCCCTGGTGAGGAGGTCCCTCTTGTAGTGGATGGGTTCATGGAACCTATTGGGGGGCGGAACCTTCTTGCTCCTTCCTGGAAGACGGTCACCACGGATGCCGGTTTATCAGGTTGGGGGGGTTTCTCTTGGCCCTGCGGTTCCAGGGGAGGTGGAGTCCTTAGGAGGCCTATGCACCTATTAATGTCCTGCAGCTGTGAGCGATCAGGTTAATTCTGTTTCGTTTGACTGCTCATTTCAGGTCCTGCCTACTCGGGGGCGCATGGTCACTCTGATGGCAGTTGCCTACATCAATCATCAGGGAGGGACCCAGTCCAAGAGGGTCCTCCAGGATTCTGATCTGGTGGAGGCCAATGTTCCTTGCTTTTCAGCGGTATACATTCCGGGGGGGGGGTCGCTCTGCAAAAGGGTGTTCCAATCTCTGTATCACCGTTGGGGCCAACCTATGTGGATCTGTTTGCGTTCCGTCACAATCACAAACTCCCGGCCTTTGTCTCCCCGTACCAGGATCCTCTGGCCGTGCCCATGGATGCCGTAGTACTGTCATGGCGGGACATTCAGTTTCTGTATGTCTTTCTACATTCCCCCTGCTAGGCAGGGTTCTGCGCAGGATTGCTCTGAAAGGGGTGCCAGTTGTTCTGGTGACCTCAGGTGGCCAAGAAGAGTGTGGTTCGTAGACATGGTGCAGATGGCAGTAGATCAGTGCTTTCTGCCTGGATTGCCAGATCTGCTCACTTAGGACCACTTACGCCATCCCACTTACTTACTCTGGCCTTGACAGCCTGACTGCTGAAACCTCCATCTTGATGGAGAATGGTTTGTCTACCTCGTTGGTTGAGTCCATTGTGAAGGCTAGGAAGATGATTTCTTCTTCTATCTGTTATATGGTATGGCGTACCTTCATTGACTGGTCTCTTCCCTTGGGTGTTCTCAGTTCCCAGGGATCTGGAGTTTTACTGCATGGGTTGGAGTTTTTCTCTTAACTCAGTACTCTGAAGGGTCAGGTTTCTATCCTATCTGTCTTCTTTCAGAAGTCTTTTGTTCAGCATTCCTTGATTAAGACTGCCCTTTAGGGGGTTGCTCATGTGCGTTCCCCACTACAACCTATGGTCCCTGTTTTTGGGATTTGAAAATGGTCTTGCCTGTTTTGCAGGGTGCTCCCTTTGAACCTGTGCAGGTTGCTGCCTTGGCTATTCTTACACTCAAGGTCGTGTTTCTGGTAGCTATCACTTCTGTCAGGCGTGTGTCTGAGTTGGCGGTGCTGCCCATTCAGCCCCCCTACTTTGTGAGGCACCAGGACAAGGTGTTGTTTCGTTCAAGCCAGAATTTTTGCCTAAAGGTAGTGTCTGCCTTTCATTTGAATCAGGATATTGTTCTTCCTTCTTTGTGCCCTAACCCTTAATGTTAAGGAGAGAGTTTTGCACTCTTTGGATGTGGTTAGGTGTCTGAAGTACTATCTGGTGGCTACTGCACCTTTCAAGAACACTGATGCTCTTCTTGTGGTCCCTTCTGGTCCTAGGAAGGGTTTTTGGTTTCTGCCAAGTCTGCTATCAGCATGTGGATTTGTCAGGCTGTGTTTCAGGGCTGCTCTGCTAAGAGGAAGAATCCTCCCTTCGCTTTATTGCTCTTTCTTCTCGTGCTATTGGTGCCCCTTTGGGCCTTCCAGCACCAGGCTTCTATTGCACTAGTGTGCAAGGCCGCTACTTGGTCTTTTGTTCATACCTTTTCAAAGTTTTACAAGGTTGATGTTAAGGCCTCAGCTTTTGCTGTTTTTGGCCGCAAGGTTTTGCAGGCGGCAGTGGTTTAAAATGTCTGCTGTTACCTTTTTTTATTGGGGATCCCACCCTACCTCACGGACACTGCTATTGGATGTCCCAAGTATAAGTAATCTATCTGGAGCAGGACATACTGTATACGAAGAATAATACAATTCTGTGAAATACTCACCTGTAGAATTGGTATTATAAGTATACAGTTCGTCCTGCTCCACCCCACCCTGGTTTTTGCATTATTCTGGATCCCTTGTATGGTGACTGTTATCATTGTTATAGTTACCAGTTTTTGGTTGTTAAATTCTCCCGGCTTCTTTTTCACTGCTTTTCAATGCTGGGGATTTGTGGGAGGTCCCCGGGTATTTGAGGGGCCGGGAGGAGCCTGTTTTACATGTCTCTGCAGTGCAGCGCCATCTGGCGGAGGATAACCCAAGTGTAAGTAATCTATCTGGAGCAGGACATGCTGTATACTTATAATACCAATTCTACAGGTGAGTATTTCACAGAATTGAATTTTTGCCGCATACACTTCTTTACAGTTAAAGAGGACATCCTACGCAAAGCTTGGGAACAGCGACGGGTGGAGTGGAACGACCGTAGGATCCAGATCCTCCCGGATTTCTCTCGACACACGCTGCTCATGCGGAGAGTGATGCGCCCCCTCCTGCAAAAGCTCTGGGAGCTCAACGCTTCATACAAGTGGGGACATCCATTCCACCTTATTGTCTGTAGAGACAACAGCATATTTACCTTACGTCTCAGAGAGGACCTTCCTGATCTGTTTCGATTCTTGGATACTGACCCCACTGAAGTACTGTACTGGCTGGACTTTAGCGCAGATCCACCTCTGCGAAGAGATCAAGGGGGCAGAAGAGAGCGTCGGAGGGGGGCGTCCGGGCCCCAGGAGATAGGTCACTGGGCCTTGAGCTGTGGGCTCCCTGCTGGAATGCCCTCCTGCTGGCCATGATGGGAGTGAGGAGTGGCTCTTTAAAGCGGGCAAAAAATGTGATTATACTGTGCTATGCCATTTGTTCGTTTCTCTGCCTTGTGTTCTTACTTGTTATCATTGATTGTTTGAAGTAATATTGTTTGCATTGTGCCTCGCACATCCATAGTTTGTCAATGAAGCTTGTTGAAAAATTGCCTCTCTGATCTTATGACCGGGAGTCGGGCATTCACTAAGCGCTGGACCCGAGGGTCAATTGACTAGAGACGGGTTGCCTGGGGCCCCACCCCGGGATGCGATGTTGCTTTTCCCCCCAATAGTTTCTGCTCTCTCTCACCAAGCCATCGCCTGGTGGGACTAAGCATAATAAGGAACAGTAGTTCCGGTCCTAGAACCTGCCCTCTCTCCTGATAGAGGGTTTTTCTAGCCCTAGGTTCGTTCTTTCTTTCCCCCTTTTCTTTGTTTTCTACTACTTTGCTCCTGCTCACCGTTCCTCAGGAGTTGTCGGGGTTAACATGATAACGCTTTCCCTATCTGTGCTCTTGCCCTGCCTCGACAAGGGGAGGGCCTGGCGGTATGGCTAGCTTAAAGATATGTTCCCTTAATGCTAAGGGTTTAAACGTCCCTGAAAAAAGAGCCAAGATACTCTACAGGTTGCACAAAGAAAGGGTAGACGTAATACTCTTCCAGGGGACCCATTTTGTCAGTGGGAGAATCCCAGAAATCAAAAATAGATATTTCACAATATGGTACCACTCCCCAAACCCAGATGCCAAGTCCAAAGGGGTATCAATTGCGATACATAAAGGCACTCCGCTGGAGCCACTGGACTCAAAGATAGACCCCCAAGGGAGGTTCATATTTTTGAAATTCTTGACAGGTGGGGAGTCCTACACTGTAGCATATACCTACCCAACCAAGATCAACCAGGGGGTGGGAGTACGATTTCTTCATCTCCTAGAGAAATTTGCAGAAGGGGTCATAATTCTGGGAGGAGATCTCAATATGGCATTGGATCCAAGGCTAGACACATCGCAGGGTAGGTCAGCAATCCCACAAACTAAATTGGCGACCTTCAGAAAAGCTCCGAGCGACCTCCAGGTTGTTGACGTGTGGAGGATTCTGAACCACGGGGCGAGAGACTCTTTTTTCTCGCACACTCACGCCTCTTACAGCAGACTAGACTACACCTTCGTCAGTCATTATGCCCTGTCTAGAGGCGTGAGTGCCTCAATTGGCCCGATCATCTGGTCAGACCATTCCCCGGTATATCTCAACCTGCCGGTAGCGGGAGGGGTCAGGAGACAATTCAGCTGGAAACTTAATGACAACCTACTCAGAGATCCTACGTGTCTGGCAGAGGTGGAAAGCTCTATCTCACACTTCATCTCTGATCATGCCAATGATGACACCCCATTACCAACACAATGGGCGATGAAGTGTGTTCTTAGAGGGATATTTATTAAACATGGTTCTCGGTTAAAGAGGGAGAGGACGCACCAGATCCGGACCACTTTAGATCGTATCCAAGCGCTGGAACAAGCCCATAAAAACGCACCCTCCAATAGAGATCTGATGGAACTGATTGCAGCCATGGAGACACTCAAAAAATTGTACAATCAGAGCTATCTGAAATGCAGGGACAGATGTAGAGCCAGGTTCTATGAATTCTCAGATAAATGTGGGAAACTACTGGCCAGATACACCCTAGACAGGATTTGACGTATGTCCCCGGCCATTACAGGGGGGGGGGGGGGGGGGGGAAGGGGAGGTTCACAGGCCAAACCAGATAGTTGAGGAATTTCAGGGGTACTACACCGGGCTATACAATATAAAAGGTAGTCGGGATTCTTTACCCCCAGAGGATGCCCGCATCACAGAATACATAGAGGAAACAGCAGTCCCTTCTCTGCCGGAAGAGACAGGAGTCTTATTGGAGGCACCCTTTGAAGAGACTGAGATAGTCCCTTCTCTGCCGGAAGAGACAGGAGTCTTATTGGAGGCACCCTTTGAAGAGACGGAGATAGGGAGAGCCATTATAGGGACCCCACTGGGAAAATGCCCAGGCCCAGATGGATTTACGCCACGATTTTACAAAATATTGGAGGAGAGACTCATCCCTTTCTGACGAAAGTGTTCAACAGTGTCTGACTCCTGCCCCTTCCCCAGACAGGCCTTGGAAGCACATATTTCAGTTATAACGAAGCCCAACAAAGACAAGACCCTAATTGGTAACTATAGGCCGATTTCACTAATAAATGTGGATATAAAACTTTTTGCATAAGTTATAGCAAACAGATTACAAGAACCCTTGGCTGAAATTATAGATAAAGAACAGGTGGGTTTCATATTGGGAAGAGAAGCCAGGGATAACACATTGAAGACGACCGCCCTTATGCAATATGCGCAAACTCAAAAGATCCCTTCATGTTTGCTCTCCGTAGATGCCGAAAAGTTTTTTGATAGGGTCCATTGGCGTTTCCTGCGGGCAGCCCTGGTACAGATAGGAATAGGTCCTGATATGCTGGGGAAGATTATGTCACTTTATAACGGGCCAACAACAAGGGACAGGGTAAACGAGCTATTCTAAGTATGTCACACACCCCGCTTCAAACATTAATAATTACACTTGGGTTAACCCACCTGTAGGTGGCGACGTTGCAGAGAAGTCTTGAAAAACGAGCCCCTCCCGGTCTATACATACCTGGGACCTCCCATTTATCTTCCAGTGTTCTTCTCTGCAAGATGGCGACAAGGCAGAAGAATGAAGTCTCCTGCTTGCAGGTAGCCAGGGTAACACCCCGGCCCCCCTTCTGGTCTATTTCTGCCCGACTTGTTTTATTTTATTTGCCCCTTAATTCATTGTGTAGCCTCCCAGCTTAGGCTGCCGGCCGGGCAAGGGTAGACGGCACCCTAAGGTGCCTAGGAGATGGCTCCTCCGCTAGACCCCATACTATGGGGCAACGCGGTTATCCGGCCTGGTGATCCGGATTTGGGATGCCCCATCCCGTTGCCCCCTATGGGTATTTGCCCTGTGTCCCGCTTGGTTCCCTTCTCCCTGCGCTAGTAAGGGGGTGGGGGGCTGTGTCTGTATGCTTGGTACATGTTGTTTGTCTCCACCTCATGTGTCTGTCTGATTGCTTTTACTGCAGCTGGTGCGGCCGGGCGGCGTGCGTGTCGCCGGCCCGCCTGTCTGACCGGGTCCCTTGTTTGTGCGGGGCTCGGGTGAGCCCCCTCTGGCTGAGGAGTGGGCGCCATGTCTTTAGGCGCCCGCTGAGTAAGGCTTGTACTCCGGGAGGAGGAGGGGGGTGCACTGTGCTGATGCTTGGAGGGGGGGCGGGGCCGGAGCGCTTGGCGCGCTTGGGTGGGGGTGGGCCCGCCCTTCTTCCTCTTCCTTCCTCCTCGTTTCTGGCCGTGGATGGTCGGTTGCTGCTGCGGCTGTCTTCTGCGCCGCCATTTTACAGATAGGTAAAATGTGTGTTAACTGTGTTTTTTAGTTAAGGTGGTATGTTTTCATTGCGGGTAATTCTGCCTTTTTACTGGGACATTAGTGCTGGCTTATTATGTCAGGGCGCGGCTGACAGTAACCCCTCAAGGATTGGGGTTTTTTCTGGGTGCTGTCCGTGTCATCTTTACTTATCAGCTGTACTGCAGCTGGGTCCCTTGCCCTTGTGTGCATACATAGATATATGTATATATATATATATATATCTTTATATTTTACTGTGTATCTTGCCTGTGCTTGTACTTGCAATTTATTCACGTACTGATGCATGCTTGTTTGTTATTTGCCTTGGGGTGACTGTTGTCCTTTCCGTTGCAGATCCTGGGATCCCGTGCTGAAGGGGTCTCCCGGTCTTAGATACCTGGCTAGTGGGGTTTTGTCCATTACAAAGATTATATATATATTTTAAATTGCAAATCCTCCCACTACTGGGACATTAAAGGGGCATCCCGGGTTGCATACGGCGTAAATCCCTGGGTAATTGCGAATACCATAATTTCACCATATGGAGGCTTCCAAGGATTCCAGAAACGGCCCTTCGGGGCAATCTAGGCTGTGTGGGGGTTGTGGGGCTCTGCTCCCGGGGGATGATATGCATTCCATGTGCACAGCGGAACATTGAGCGCCAGTCCGGCACTCCGGTTTCTGGGCCCTCGCCGCCCGTGTCATCTCCTACTCCTCCCCGCCTGTTCCGGACCCCGTGTGACGTTGTCATGGGTGGGGATTCGCAATCCGAGGTATGCGCCCGGTTGGCCAGCCTTGAGAAAATGTTTTCTGCTGTGGTTGCTCAGAAGGCTCCGGCTAAGTGGAAACACTTGTCCCCGACTCCGCTGGACCCGGATGTTGATGTTTTTGAGGCATTGGACTGGTCCGATTGCCCCCCGGCCGAAGAGGGGGAGATTCTTGAGGAATCGGACGACCTTGAGGTCCAGCAGTTGTTTGGTGCTGAGGGTGACCAGGCGGCGGGGATGGTCTTTGACACCCCTTCAATATTGGCTCAAATGTTTGAGGTTTTGGCTTTAGACCCTCCCGTGGCGGCTCCACCGCCTAAGGGTGAGTTGTTTGATGTGGCCAAGCCGCGTTTGGAGTTTCCCAGTCAACGACATTTTGAGAATGTCGTCCTGAAAGAATGGGAGCAGCCTACGCGGCTTGTTAGTGTTCCGCCTAGTTGGGATAAGAAGTATCCTTTTCCGGCGGACTTGGTGAAGCGTTGGTCTTTTCCTCCCGAGGTTGATGCTCCGGTTTTGGGGCTATCTAACTCGGCTGTGTTGCATTCTCCTGACACTACTACCCTTAAGGATGGCGAAGATCGCCGGATTGACCAGCTGGCTCGCCACGGTTTTGCCTGTGCAGGTTCGGCTTTGAGGCCTGTTTGTGCTTTTGTTGTTGGCGGTTAGGTCCATTGTCAGGGATTTGTTTGCGGACCTTGATCCTACTTGTGATGAGTTTGTTGGTCTCAAACGTTGTGAGTCCTTTGTTTCGTTTGTCCTAGCCACTCAGGATGACGCCATGGTGATGTGTGGCAGGACCACGGCCTTGTTGGTGGCTATCCGACAGTCGGTGTGGTTGCGGCAATGGACTGCTGACTTTAATTCTAAGAAGTCGCTTACGGCTCTTCCCTTTTTGGGTTTGCGCCTGTTTGGTGAGAAATTGGATTCGGTTGCCAAGGGAGGTAAGTTACCTCAGCGCAAGAAACTTCGTTGTTACTTTCGAGGGGCGGCCTCTTTTAATCCCTCCTTTCGGGGAGCCAGAGCTGGCAGAGGTGCGGTCTTTTGGGCTCCTGGGGTGCCAAACCCAAACCCGCTGCCAAGCCCGCTCAGCAATGAGGGGGCGCCCTCACCCTTGCGGGTGGGGGGACGGTTGCGACACTTCTCCCGGGTGTAGGACCAGGCGGTCTCGGACAGGTGGATCCGGGAGGTGGAGTCGGCCGGTTACAAGCTGGAGTTCGAGTCCCGACCTCCTCTAAGATTTTTCAGGTCTTGTGTTCCCTCAGATCCTTTGGCCGCGCAGGGGCTCCTGGCGGCGGTGAGGAATCTTCTGGAAATGGCAGTCATCTGCTCGGTCCCTCCCTCGGAGGTGGGCCGCTGGTATTATTCCAATCTCTTCACAGTGCCTAAGAAGGACGGGTCGGTTCGTCCCATCCTGGATCTGAAGTTCCTCAACGTGTTTATTCGTCCCCGGAAGTTTTGCATGGAAGCTCTGCGCTCTGCCATCAATTCTCTTCGGCAGGGGGACTTCATGACGTCCATAGACATCAAGGATGCCTACCTTCATATTCCTATCTTTCCGGCTCACCAAAGGTTTCTTCGCTTTGTGGGGGAAGATCGGCATTTTCAATTTGTGGCTCTTCCGTTCGGCCTTACTTCGGTTCCAAGAGTGTTCACCAAGGTGTTGGCGGGCTTGATGGCCCTTCTCAGAGCTCAGGGGATTCGCATTGTGCCTTATCTGGACAATCTTCTCATCATGGCTCCTTGCTTCAGTCAAGCGGAGATGGACACCAGGACGGTGGTATCCACTCTGGAGAGTTTCGGCTGGGTGATCAACTATCCCAAGTCCTCTCTCGCCCCGGCCAGGGTGGTGTCCTTCCTTGGGATGTCCTTGGATTCTTGCTAACACAGAGTGTTTCTGCCTCAGGTCAAAGTTCTCTTGATTCAGGAATTGGCGCAGCTTCTTCTTTCCAATCCTTGCCCGTCCATCCGTCTAGGGATGAGACTGGTGGGGTTGATGGTAGCTTCCTTTGAGGCAGTTCCCTTTGCTCAGTTTCACACGAGGACGCTTCAGCTTCATCTGTTGGCGTCTTGGGACCGGCGACCGCGGTCGTTGGATCGGCCCTTCCGGATTTCCTCCCGGGTTCGGCAGTCTCTCTAGTGGTGGATGGTCTCGGACAATCTCTTGAGGGGCAGGTCTTTTCTGACGCCTTTTTGGGAAACTGTCACCACGGACAGCAGTTTGTCGGGATGGGGAGGTTTCTGGAAGGATCTTCAGTTCCGGGGGTGGTGGGGTCCTCAGGAGGCCCACTTGCCCATCAACGTTCTGCAGTTGAGAGCCATCAGGTTGGTTCTGTCTCACTTGACACAGCATCGGACGGCGGTTGCTTACATCAATCACCAGGGAGGGACTTGCAGTCAGAGTGCCGTCAGAGAGGTGTCTCTGATCCTAGCCTGGGTGGAGACTCATGTCCCTTGCATCTCGGCAGTGTACATTCCAGGAGTGGAAAACACGGAGGCGGACTTTCTGAGCAGGTGCTCTTCTCGCCGAGGGGAATGGTATCTCCATCCCCAGGTGTTTCGGTCTCTTTGTCTCCGGTGGGGGACGCCGGAGGTGGATCTGTTTGCCTCTCGTCACAATTATAAGCTCCCGATATTCGTGTCGCTCTCTCAGGATCCTCTGGCTTTGGCGGTGGATGCCATGTCTCTGAGCTGGGGGGACCTGGGGTTCCTTTATCTGTTTCCTCCGATCCCCATGCTAGGCAAGGTGTTGCGAAAGCTGGCCCTGGACGGGGTTCCCGCCATTCTCGTGGCTCCAAAGTGGCCAAGGCGGGTGTGGTTCGCAGACCTCGTTCGCCTGGCGGTGGATCATTTCGATCTGCCTCTTCGGCCGGATCTTCTCACGCAGGGTCAACTGCGTTAACCCAATTTACCAACGCTGGCTTTGACGGCCTGGCTGCTGAAACCTCCATCTTAAGGGAGGAAGGTCTTTCGGATTCTGTAATTCAGACTTTTATTAACGCCAGGAAGAGGTCCTCTTCTACCATCTACTATAGGACTTGGAGATCTTATATTGATTGGTGTGAGGCTAGATCTTTGCCCTGTTGGGTCTTTTCTGTTTCCAGGATTTTGGAATTTCTTCAATCGGGGCTGGACTCTGGGCAAGTACTTTGAAGGTTTCTGCCTTGTCTGTTTTTTTTTTTCAAAAGTCTTTTGCGCTTCATCCTTTGGTCAAGACTTTTTTTCCAGGGGGTCTCGCATTTGCGGCCTCCTAGGAAGCCTTTGCTCCCTGTTTGGGATTTGAATTTGGTTCTCTCTGCTCTTCAGGCTCCTCCTTTTGAGCCTTTGCAGGATATTGCTCTTTCTACTTTGACTCAGAAGGTTGCCTTTTTGGTGGCCATCACTTCGGTTCGGCGCGTTTCGGAGTTGGCGGCCTTATCGATTCAGGCTCCTTACTTTGAGAGGCATCAGGACAAAGTGGTTTTCCGCTTCAAACCGGACTTTCTTCCTAAGGTGGTCTCTGCTTTTCATCTTAACCAGGACATTGTTCTTCCTTCCTTGTGTCTTAAGCCTAGGAATGACGAGGAGAGGGTTTTGCACTGTTTGGACGTGGTACGCTGTGTGAAGTACTATTTGCTTACTACATCTCCTTTTCGTAAGACTGATGCTTTTTTCGTGGTGCCCTGTGGGTCCAGGACGGGTTTGGCTCCGGCTAAGTCTTCCATTAGTAAATGGATTCGTCAGGCTGTTGTTGGGGCCTATTCTGCCTAGGGGAAGGTTCCCCCTTTTCGTATCACTGCTCATTCTACTCGTGCTGTTGGGGCGTCTTGGGCTTTTCAGCACCAGGCTTCTGTTGAGCAAGTTTGTAAGGCTGCTACTTGGTCTTCTGTTCAAACTTTTTCCAAGTTTCATAAGGTTGACGTGCGGGCTTCAGCGGATGCTGTGTTTGGCCGCAAGGTTCTGCAGGCTGCAGTGGTTTTGCATTATTGCCTTGTTGGATACCCGCCCTTTCTGGACACTGCTTTTGGATGTCCCAAGTGTAATTATTAATGTTTGAAGCGGGGTGTGTGACATACTTAGAATACCATTTTGTGAATACTCACCTGTAAAATGGGTATTATAAGTATGTCACACACCCTGCTTCACCTGCCCTTTTTGGTATCCTGGATCTTTATATGGTGAAGATTCGTTTACAGTTTGAGGGTTACCTATGGTTTTTTTTTCTGGTACCTTGTCTTTACTGCTGTTTGAAAACTGGGAGATAAGTGGGAGGTCCCAGGAATGTATAGACCGGGAGGGGCTCATTTTTCAAGACTTCTCTGCAACGTCGCCACCTACAGGTGGGTTAACCCAAGTGTAATTATTAATGTTTGAAGCGGGGTGTGTGACATACTTATAATACCCATTTTACAGGTGAGTATTCACAAAATGGTATTTTTATCATCTCCATTTAGCATTCGCAACGGGACAAGACAGGGATGCCCGCTCTTGCCATTGTTGGAACACCTCGCACAAGCCTTGAGAGCAAACTCCGCAATTAAGGGAGTCCCCTGTGGGGGGAAGGTATACTCAGGGAATTTGAAAGATTTGGTTGCCTTAGTAATTTTAAAGTCAATCTCGCCAAAACGGAAGGTCTTAACATCTCCCTGCCTAGTGATACCCTACGACTCCTACAAGCGAATTTCTCATTTAAGTGGCAGAGGGAGTCCATTACTTACCTGGGGGTACAATTGCCTACTAATCTAGACAGCCTGTATAGGCTAAATTACGCCCCCCTCTTCTCTGAGACTCAGGAAAATCTCATGGCGTATAATAAGGAGCAATACTCATGGATGGGACGCATAAACATATTGAAGATGGATATCTTTCCCTGCTTTCTCTATGTGTTCCAGACCATCCCAATTTTGCCAGAACAAGGATTCTTCAGGGCCTTAAAAAGGGATTGGATCAGATTTGTCTGGAATGATAAGAAGCCCAGGATTTGCTACTCAGTTCTTACAAGGCCCAAAGGCAAGGGGGGGTTGGGATTGCCAGATCTTAAGGGCTACCACACTGCTGCAATATTAGTCAGGTTAGTCGACTGGTTCCACCACCAAGAAGATAAGCTCTGGGTGAGTGTGGAAGGTGGAGCCTCCCCTCTTAGCCTTACCGCGCTCCCATGGGTGGAGCCTCATCTGAGGCCTAAGTCGCATAGTCTCTCATTGCTTACTCACTCTTTGTTATCTGTATGGGATTTGATCCTGAAGAAGCAGAGCCTATTGTATAGACCGGGACCATTTACTCCTCTGTTTGATAATCCCGCCTTCCCCCCGGGTGTAGGGAAGAGTAAGTTCCTAATTTGGGAAAAAGCACAAGGGGTTAGATTAGCCGATACTCTACAAAACAACCAACCTCCAAACCTTCAGGATCTCCAGATTCAGGGGCGGCGGGAGAAGGTGTCCTGGCTTCTCCACAGGCAGTTAGTCGCTTTCATCTCCTCTCATGCTCAGGGAACTTTGCTCACTAGGCCTCTGACTTCTTTTGAGAGCATCCTGAGAGCCGACGGCGGACCACCACATGCCCTCTCGCTCCTGTATAAGATTTTACTGGCAGAGAGGGACCCCTCTGATGGCCTCGGGTATGTTGGGAGATGGGAGTGGGAACTGGACCGAGAATTAGACGCCGAAGACTGGGAAAAATCTTTTACCCTGACCCATAAACTTTCTTTGGCATGTAGGGCTCAGAAAAAAAAATTACGAAATTCTGTCCTGGTGGTACAGGTGTCCGGTGGACTTCGCCAAATTTGGGGGAGCTGATTCAGGCACGTGTTGGCGGTGTGGAAATGCCGAGGGTAGATGATTCACATATGGTGGAGCTGCCCCCTGATAAATAGATTGTGGGACCAGATATTCGCGGTATATAAATTCCTGACTTTGGAAGATATGCCTAAGGAACCACAAATAGCCTTGCTATCCATGGTGCCTGGATCGATCTCTGCAGCAAAGATGGGAATTCTCAGACCTCTCCTGACCGCAGCCAAATCAGTGATACCCCGGCATTGGCGCTCCCAACGCACACCAGACATCTGGGAGTGGGTGCGGGAGGTGGAGGGAATCAGGAGAATGGAGGAGATGGTGCTCGAGGGTGAGGAAAGTGGGAGGGAGAAGTTCAATAAGACCTGGATGATTTGGATTATGGCGCGAGATACGCCGGAGTTCAAGGCTCTGCTCTCCTCCCTGTAGCCAGCTGTGGGACTAAGCTCGCAGGAACAATGGAGGGACGAGGCGGAGCACGAAGCTCGAGGGAGATGGCTCAGGACCGCCAGGCCCTTCCCAACGTACATTTCTCCCACCGCTCTCCGCCCCCAGGGGACTTGTCCCCCCCTCGTCCGCCGCCTCGGAGCAGTTGGGGAGCAAAATCTTTCAATTTTCTCGATTTTTCCCCTTCCCCCCCCCCTTCCATTTCCCTCCCTCCCTGCTGTGTGTTTTTTCCTTTTATCTTATTTTTCTTCTTCCTTTTCTTTTGTAACTCTTTGTTACGCACACAAAAAATAAAAAAGGAGGGGGAAGAGTACAGGGCTTTTGCATGGCTGTGAACATATGCCCACATAACTAGGGAGCACCTCCCCTTCCAAGAAGCGTAAACAGACCGACGGGGATGCCCCCTTCGGGGGTTCCACTCAGCCGGGCCTGACCAGAGACGGGCGAAGGAGGGAGCTACTCTGGGGGTGCCCTGTTGAGGTCCCGTAGGGAGATCTTGTTTAGCATCGCTCGCGTTTGACATGGATATTAAGCTGGGGGAGGGTTGAGTGGGATGCTGCTAGCTTTATATGTTGCCTACATTTTAACTGATATGTGATGTACGCTAAGATTTTTGCTAGCTATGTCATTGAGCTGTGTGTTCTGATTCTTCCTTATAAAAAAATATTGAACAAAAAAAATAAATATTCCCAGTATGTCACACACCCCGCTTCCAACTAGTCATTACACTTGGGATACCGACCTGTAGAGGGTGATCTTGCAGAGATGACTTGGAAAAAAAGGAGCACCTCCATAAATACCTGGGACCTCCCACCATTCCCCAGTCTTTTCGTCTCTGCAGAGGGTGAAACAAGTCAGAAGATGTTTCTCTCCTCCTTGCAGGTATATAGCCAAGTGGTGCACCGCCCACAATCTACATTACTGTGCTACACTGCAAAAAACACATGTACAACAAAAGAAATGGGCTCATGGGACGTGGCCCAGAAACCCAAAAGCAGGAGCACCAATTCAATCAATTTTTTGGTATTTTATTTTTAATTGATTGAATTGGTGCTCCTGCTTTTGGGTTTCTGGGCCATGTCCCATGAGCCCATTTCTTTTGTTGTCCTCCTTGCAGGTAGCCGGGGTAACTCCCGGCATTTTTGTCTATTTCTGCCCGGGTCTCTTTTTTCCTTAATAGTTAAGCCATGTTAGTATGCCTCCCAGCCTAGGCTGATGGCTCGGGCAATGGTAGCCGCACCTCTGGGTGCATATGGGAGCTTGCTCCCTCTGTGAGACCCTATACTAAAGGGTAGGCGGTGTCCGGGTTGGTGTCCCCGGCTTAGAGATGCCCTGTCCCTCTGGCCCTTAGTCCATTGATTTGGAGTTTTTTCCCCCCCCTGCTATATCCCCCCTGCGTTGCTCCTCGGTGCCCCTTGGGGAGTCAGGAAGGGGGGGGGGTTGTATCCTTATTTGGTGAAGGATGTTGTAAAAAAAAAAAAGAGAGAAATCTGTGTATATATATATATATATATATATATATATATATATATATATATATATAATTAATATGTATAAATGCATGTATTATATTTTTATGGGGCTATGCTGCTTGCAGCACCTTCTCCTTGTACCGTTATGCTTTTGGGCTGGCAGTTGCTCTTTTAACATGTCTCTCTTCTAAGGCTGGTGTGCGTGTTTTTGTAATGGCAGCTTTGCTGCTCGTGTTTCTCCTAACAGCTGAGTTCACAGCTGAGGGTTGACGAGGGGGTGGGGTCCGGCGCGCGTTGCACGGCCCGCCTCCCTCCATGGGTAACTCGTTGTCCAGTCCAGGTGTGGGGGCGGGGCTTTGACACAGCGCGCGTCTCGTGCTGGCCCACCCGTCTGTTTCCTGTATTTCTGCACTCTCGTGGCTGGCTGATGGCGCCTTTCGTGCTCCTCTTCCCTGATGGTGTCGTGAGTAATCCCTTTTTTCATTTGATATTTGGGCTCTTCTATTGTAGCTTACAGGCTGCTTTTAGTTGGAGCATGGCTATGTTTATGGTTGTTTTTTGCGTGCATGTGACTGTTGTCCTTTTCCTTATGTCTTCCAGGCGGAATCTCCTTTAAAAAGGGGGTTTCTCACGGTCCTTGGGTCCTGGAGTGTTTTGATTGGGGCCCATATAATTATAAGAAAAATAGACATTTAAAAAAAAAGTAAATCCTCCCACCTGGGACTTCAAAGGGCATCCGGGGTTGCTTATTGCGTAAATTCCTCTAGGTATTGCGGCTACCTTTCTAAAAAGAACACCATATGGAGGCATCTCAGGATATCGGGGGGGGGGTCCCCTCGGGGCAATCCCAGCAGTGTTTGAATTGTGGGGTATCCCCTGTTGGGGATAATGTGATAATCTGTGTATCTTGCGCTCAGCAGACCATTGCACTACAGTCTGGGGCTCAGGCCTCTGGGTCAGGGGCCCCGGCCTCCTCTCCTTCCCCACCCTGTCTTATCCGTACCCCCAGTGACAACGTTACAGGCGGGAGTCGCATTCCAATGTCATTGAGAAATGTATTTCTGGCTCTGTGGCTAAGAAGGCCTCAGCTAAGAGAAAGCATTTGACTCCAGTCATTCCAGCTGGTGAATGTGAGGAGTGTGAGTTGCTTGACTGGTCTGATGATTCCCCGCTGGAAGAGGGGGAATTATTTGAGGATTCTGAAGGTTCTGATGATCAGCAATTTTTTGGAGCTGATACTGAGCAGGGTCAGGGGGATGCTGTGGATACCCCGAGAGCCCTTGCTCACCTTTTTGAAGTTTTGGCTATTTCTCCTCCAGAGGAAGTTCCTCCTTTAAAGGGGGAGTTTTTTGGGGGGCTTCTAAGCCACGCTTAGAGTTCCCAAATCAGAAGCACTTTTAAGATATCATTCTTAAGGAATGGGAGAAGCCTGCTCGGCTTCCAGGTATCCCTCCGGGTTGGGACAAGAAGTATCCCTTCCCGATTGACGCAGTCAAGCGCTGGTCATCCCTTCCTGAGGTGGGTGCCCCGGTTCTTGGTTTATCCAATACTTCTGTTTTGCATTCTCCTGATTCCACCACTCTTAAAGATGGTGAAGACAAGCATATTGATCTTATGGCTCTTATGGCGGTCGCTACCAGGTCTGTAATTAGGGACCTGTTGAGCACCTCGGGGCTTTATCCGGACTGTGATGAGTTCGCTGCTCTTAAGCGGTGTGAGTTGTTTGTCCTTTGTGCTGTCCGCTCTAGATGACACTATGGTTATCCGGCGTTCTGTGTGGCTGTGCCAGTGGGCAGCTGATTTTGTGGCCAAAAATCCCTTACGGCACTTCCTTTCATAGGCTTGCGGCTTTTTGGGGAAAAGTTAGATTCGGTCACAAAAGGGGGGAAGTTACCTCAGCGTAAGAAGCAAAGGCGCCCCGTCAGAGGGGCGGCCTCCTTTAACCCTTCCTTTCGTGGTGCCAGAACTGGAAGAGTTTCGGCCTTTCCTGCCCACAGAGGTGATTCCTGGTTCAGGGGCAGAGGACGTGCCCGTTCAGGTCGTAACTGGGGTTCCAAGCCCAGGTGCCTCCCACGGAAAGGGGTCTGGGTTTCTATTCCAATCTATTTACGGTGCCCAAAAAGGACGGCTCCGTTCGGCCCATTCTGGATTTAAAACGTCTGAATCGGTTTATCCACTTCAGGAGGTCCGGCAGGGGGACTTCATGACGTCCATAGACATCAAGGATGCTTATCTGCCTATCTTCCCGGAACACCAGAGATTCCTCAGGTTCACGGTAGAAGATCAACATTTCCAGTTTGTGGCCCTTCCGTTCGGGCTTACCTCGGCTCCAAGAGTGTTCACCAAGGTCCTGCCGGGGGTGATGGCCCTTTTCAGACTCCAGGGGATTCGCATTGTCCCGTATTTAGACGACCTTCTTATCATGGCTTCCTCCTTCAGCCAAGCGGATCTAGACACCAGAGCCGTGGTATCCACGCTGGAAAGGTTTGGTTGGGTGATCAACTATCCCAAATCTTCTCTCTCCCCATCCAGGGAGATTTCGTTCCTGGGCTTATTCCTGGATACCTTTCAGGCCAAGGTATTTCTTCCACAGCCCAAGGTTCTTTTGATTCAAGATTTGATTTGTCTTCTGCTAACCAGCCCTCGTCAGTCTATCCGGCTGGGGATGAGACTGGTGGGATTGATGGTGGCAGCTTTCGGGGCAGTCCCGTTTGCCCAGTATCACATGAGGGTGCTTCAGCTTCATCTTCTGGCAGCCTGGGACAGGTGTCCGCTGTCATTGGATCAGAGTTGTCTTTTGTCTCCCTGTGTCCTGCAGTCCCTCAGGTGGTGGCTAGTATCGAGCAATCTGATGAAGGGCAGGTCCTTCCTGACCCCTTGTTGGGAAACTGTCACCACGGATGCCAGCCTAAAGGGCTGGGGGGGTTCTGGAGGGAACATCAGTTCCAGGGACTATGGGGGCCTCAGGAGGCTCACACCTCCATCAATATTCTGGAGCTGCGGACCATTTGGTTGGTCCTCTCCCGCCTAACTCTTTATTTACAGGGGCTGCCAGTTCGAGTCCGATCAGACAATCGGGACAGCAGTCGCTTACATCAATCACCAAGGAGGGATGCGCAGCAGGAGTGCCTTCAGGGAAGTCTCTGATTCTAGCCTGGGCCGAGAAAAATGTTCCTTGCATATCAGCAGTTTACATTCCAGGAGTGGAGAACTCGGAGGCAGGTTCCCTGATCAGGAGCTCATCCCGGCGAGGGGAATGGTCTCTCAATCCCAGGGTATTCAAGTTCCTTTGTCACAAGTGGGGGACTCCGGAAGTGGATCTCTTTGCCTCACGGCACAACCACAAGCTTCCGGCCTTTGTGTCTCTATCCCTGGATCCTCTGGCATTGGCAGTGGATTCCATGTCGCTGAACTGGAGAGATCTGGGGTTTCTGTACCTGTTTCCCCCCTTCTGCATGATATGCAAGGTGGTTCAAAAGCTAACTCGAGAAGGGGCACCAGCAATCCTGGTGGCTCCAAAGTGGCCAAGACGTCTGTGGTTCGCAGACGTCGTGCGACTGGCGGTAGATCAGTTTTATCTGCCTCTTCTTCCGGATCTTATCACCCAGGGTCAACTATGTTACCCCAATTTACATACGCTGGCTTTGACGGCGTGGCTGCTGAAACCTCCATCCTAAGGGAGGAGGGTCTTTCTGATGCAGTGATTCAGACTCTCGTTAGAGCTGGGAAGAAGTCTTCCTCTACCATCTACTATAGGACTTGGAGGTCTTATATTGACTGGTGTGAAGCTAGGGTCTTGCATTGTAGGGTGTTTTCAATTCCCAGGGTTTTGGAATTTCTACAACATGGTCTGGACTTGGGGTTCCAGCTTAGCACCTTGAAAGGGCAGGTCTCTGCCCTGGCGATTTTCTTTCAGAGGTCCTTTGCTCTCCATCCTTTGGTTAAAACTTTTTTCCAGGGGGTTACGCATGTGCGGCCTCCTAGGAAACATTTGCTCCCAGTTTGGGATCTGGGATCTGAATTTGGTGCTTTCTGCCCTGCAGGGTCCTCCTTTTGAGCCCTTGCAGGATACTGCTCTTTCTATACTTACTCAGAAAGTGGCTTTCTTGATTGCTATCACTTCAGTTCGGCAGGTTTCAGAGTTGGCGACCTTGTCCATTCAGGCCCCTTACTTTGAGAGGCATCAGGACAAGGTTGTTTTCTGCTTCAACCCTAGCCCTTCCTAAGGTAGTTTCTGCTTTTCATCTTAATCAGGACATTGTTCTCCCTTCCTTGTGTCCTAAACCGAGCAATCACAAGGAGAGGATGTTGTATTCTTTGGATGAGGTTAGATATGTGAAATATTATTTGGTGACTACGTCTGCTTTCTGTAAGACGGGCGCTTTTTTTTTTTTGTTGTGCCCTCTGGGCCTAGGAAAGGTTTGGCGCCAGCCAAATCTACCATTAGTAAATGGATACGCCAGGCCATTGTTGGGGCCTATTCTGTCAAGGGGAAGGTTCCCCCGTGTTACTGCGCATTCTACTCGTGCTGTTGGAACGTCTTGGGCTTTTCAGCACCAAGCTTCTGTTGAACAAGTATGCAAGGCTGCTACTTGGTCTTCCGTTCATACTTTTTCCAAGTTTTATAAAGTTGATGTGCGGGCCTCAGCAGATGCTGTTTTTGGCCGCAAAGTTCTGCAAGCTGCAGTGGATTAAGTTTGCGCGTTATTTCCTTGGTTTGGATCCCCACCCTTTATGGGCACTGCTTTTGGATGTCCCAAGTGTAATGACTAGTTGGAAGCGGGGTGTGTGACATACTGGGAATAATACCATTTTGTGAGTACTCACCTGTAAAATGGGTATTACAAGTATGTCACACACCCCGCTTCCCCCTCCCTTTTTTGTTC
Source organism: Gastrophryne carolinensis (assembly GCA_027917425.1). Classification (NCBI taxonomy): domain Eukaryota; kingdom Metazoa; phylum Chordata; class Amphibia; order Anura; family Microhylidae; genus Gastrophryne; species Gastrophryne carolinensis. The sequence continues at coordinate 351,115,960 of CM051236.1, forward strand.
TGGGATCCTTTATATGGTGAACTTTTTTGTTGTATTCTTGTAATTGGCTCTTCCTGGTCCCCTTACTGCTGTCTTATAACTGGGGAATGGTGGGAGGTCCCAGGTATTTATGGACCGGGAGGTGCTCCTTTTTTTCAAGTCATCTCTGCAAGATCGCCCTCTACAGGTCGGTATCCCAAGTGTAATGACTAATTGGAAGCGGGGTGTGTGACATACTTGTAATACCCATTTTACAGGAGTACTCACAAAATGGTATTATTGGACACAGACACAAATTTTGTTTTTTTACATGTTTGTTGAAACATTTTCAAGTTAGGTTCCGTCCAGTATGCATGCAGGTGCCACCGGACGAGGACAGCGCGGTGTGCAGGGGTCAGGCTACTGTAGTAATTTAAGTATGGAAGACAGTTCTGACCCCTGTCGCTGGGCCCTCAGAACCTAGGAGGCTCAGGAGGACAATCGGGGCAAAAATGTCCTCCAGGACATTGCGTGAGATTGCCCTGCCTAGAGAGTCGTTCAGAATCACCAGCACCAATGAGGTGCTCCTTTTTTTCAAGTCATCTCTGCAAGATCGCCCTCTACAGGTCGGTATCCCAAGTGTAATGACTAATTGGAAGCGGGGTGTGTGACATACTTGTAATACCCATTTTACAGGTGAGTACTCACAAAATGGTATTATTGGACACAGACACAAATTTTGTTTTTTTACATGTTTGTTGAAACATTTTCAAGTTAGGTTCCGTCCAGTATGCATGCAGGTGCCACTGGACGAGGACAGCGCGGTGTGCAGGGGCCAGGCTACTGTAGTAATTTCTAAGTATGGAAGACAGTTCTGACCCCTGTCGCTGGGCCCTCAGAACCTAGGAGGCTCAGGAGGACAATCGGGGCAAAAATGTCCTCCAGGACATTGCGTGAGATTGCCCTGCCTAGAGAGTCGTTCAGAATCACCAGCTCCAATGAGAGCTTTTCAGAAGAAAAAGCATTTGATTTCCTTTGATTCCAAAGAGGATATTTTTGCTGCCATAGTCTCCCAGGAAGAATTATCCGAGGGGGAAGGATCATCCAATAGGGACTCGGATCATCCAATAGGGACTCGGATCATCCAATAGGGACTCGGATCATCCAATAGGGACTCGGATCATCCAATAGGGACTCGGATCATCCAATAGGGACTCGGATCATCCAATAAGGACTCGGATTCAGAGTCCTCTACATGGGAGGAGCGCTTATTTTGAGGAACAGTTGGATAGTTTGATTGCTTCCATTCTGGAGATTTTGGATATTTTGGTCCCAGAAGCCCCCAAAAAGAGGAAGGGGGTATTTATTTAAGCCAAGGCAGGTTTTCCCAGTGCAAATGCATTATTCTAATCTGATTCAAAAGGAATGTCAGAAGCCGGATAGTCTTTTGCCCATTCCTAGACTACTATATACTAAGCATCCCTTTCCTCCGGATCAGATTAAATTATGGTCTCGTCCTCCTGTGGTAGACGCTCCAGTTTCAGATCTTTTTAAAACTTTGTTATGCCATCCTCTGATAGTGCTTCTCCAAGGGATCCAGCGGATAAACGCATAGATCTGGTGGCACATAATGCCTTTTCTATGTCCTTGTGGGCCGGCCTGTAGCATCTTTGGCGAGCAGAAAGTTGTTAAAAAAAATGGACTCTAAGACGGGTCGTTCACGGAAGTCATGCTCCCAATTGATGAAGACCAGTTTGGATATCAACAGATATGTTACCTCGGCTATGGATGATTTGATCAGGTTAAGTGTCAGAGGCCTAGCTCTGGTGGTAGCGTACTTCTGGTGGTAGGCATGCTTCATGGCTAAAGCAATGGTTAGCTGACGCAGCCTCTAAGAAGAATCTGACAGGACTCCCCATTCGGGGGATGGGAGGGTATGTTTGGGGAATACTCGGATAGCATGGTAAAGGAAGCTACTGGGGGTAAGTCTACTATTCTTCCAGTCTAGCACTTTTTTTTCCTCAGGGCCTCTAATCCTCTGCCTTTTCGCGGGAGTAAAGGTCCCCCCTCTTCGCAATACCGAAGAGAATTTTGGAATAAGTCCAAAAATAAGGTAAGAGGTCCCCTTCAAATGCTGGCTTCTGCATTTTGCTCCATGTAACAGATCTTTGGATACAGGAGGTCGTATCCTCAGGTTACAAAATCGAATTAGGTGACAGACCTCCTCAGATTCTTTTGGTCAGGGGTATCCCAAATTCCGCAGAAAGCAGAAGCATTGAGATGCGCCGTATCTCGCCTTTTAGAGATAGGATTAGTCTGTCCTGTTCCTCTCTTAGAGAGAGGACAGGGGTGTAACTTCAATTTGTACATAATTCCCAAGAAGGTTCGGTGCGCCCAATATTAGATCTCAAGGGCCTCAACAAGTTCATCGGTCTTAAGAAATTTCATATGGAATCTTTAAGATCCACAGTGATGTCACTCCAGCCAGGAGAATTTATGACCACAGTGGATATAAAGGATGCATACCTACCTTTCCGGGTCATCAGAAATATCTACGATTTGCAGTAGATGGCATACATTTTCAGTTTGTGACTCTGCCCTGCGGCCTGTCATCGACACAGAGGGTGTTTACCAAAGTGTTGGCAGGTCTTATGGCTGCCAACACTTACTTAGACGATCTGTTGATATGGGCCCCATCATTTCAGGAAGATACACAGACTGTCTTATCGACGTTAGAAGAGTTCGGCTGGATAGTCAGTTGTCCAAAGTCGAATATCTTGCCATCAATAGTTATTTATTTTCTGCGAATTTTATTAGACACATCTCTGGTGAAAGTGTTTCTTCCGGAACAGAAAAGACTTTTACTTTTCTTGTCTTGCGCTCACCCGACGATTCGTCAAGGAATGCGTCTGTTGGGCCTAATGGTGTCTTGCTTCGAGGCAGTGCATTTTGCACAGTTTCACACAAGACCCCTGCAGATGGAATTGCTCTCGATCTGGGATTGGTACCCACAAACTCTGGATCACTCCTTTTCCATGACACATTTAACAATGCAGTCCCTAACCTGGTGGCTGAATTCTCAGACTCTTCATATATGCAAATCCTTTCTTTGGGTACAACGGATACTGGTACCATGGATGCTAGTCTAGCAGGTTGGGGGATGTCATGCGGTCACAAACGATCCAGGGACAGTGGAGTTCGGAGGAGATATAAATATCCTGGAACTGAGAGCATTTCTATTGTCTCTCAAACATTGGACATCCCATGTGAGGGGTTATTCAGCCAGGATTCAAACAATCGGACGGCGGTGGCATATATCAGCCACCAGGGGGGCACCAGAAGCAGGAAAGCTTTCAAGGAAGTGAGCCGGATCTTACTTTGGGTCGAGAAACGTGTTCCATGTATCTCGGCAATGCACATACCGGGAGTGGAGAACTTGCAGGCCGATCATCTCAGCAGAATGGTTCTGCATCAGGGATCCTGGTCATTCAATCCCTATGCATGTGCTGGGGGTTCCCACCGTATTTCTACTTGTGCCGTAACACAATCGTGAAGTTATTACCTATAGTAATAACAGACACTATTGCTTGGGGCTGGGGTGCCCATCTAGATTCCCTACATGTCCAGGGACAGTGGTCAGTGATCGGCAGTCTCAGTGTTTGACAAGTAAGCAAGAATTGCCTAATAGATTATTTGTTTCTATTTCTAGGGAAAGACCAGTTAGGATCTGGATTCCCTAACTGGAACCTTACTCTTGTTCTTAAGGGGTTAACATGGTCACCTTTCGAACCCCTCTCAGATGTATCAGAAAAAACCCTAACCCTAAAAATGAGTTTCCTGCTGGCTATCACTTCGGCATGCTGGCCCTCTCCATTTGGGAACCGTTCTGCACAATGCTTACAGACAGGGTCATCCTTAGACCAGATCCCCTGTATATCCCAAAGATTGCTTCTACCTTTCACAGATTGCAGGCCATTATTCACCCGTTCTTCAGGAGCAGTCAGGAAAATGAGGAAGATATGTCGCATATGTTAGATGTCAGAAGAAGTTTGGTACTCAAACACACACACACTGAAAAGTTTTTCAATCAGTGTCCCACCCTTAGTCTAGATTGCGTGTTTATCCTCTCAAGTGGCCATCCTGAAGGACGAGGGAGAAAATCCCTGTTAGTCTTACTGGTAACAGTATTTCTAAGAGTCCTTCAGAATGGCCCTTGCTACCCTAAATATCATTTCTTTGCGATGCATAACATGGTGGTTTTCCTTGCATTTGATATCTTTGCTTTTCACATGAACAAGGAAGTTGGTACTTTCATTCTTTTGTAAAAACATTATACCCTCACCTTGAAGCAACATGGGAGTTGCGGGCGCGGTGATTTATATTTGATGACCCTGTGATGCTGACTCTATGTGCCATTTTTTATTCTTGAATATTCAGGTTTGCTGGTGTCATTTAGCACGCACACGTGCACTTTGAGTATATCTTTATTGTTTCCATTCACTTATAACTGTTTGAACTGGGCGAGTCTGCCAATATATTTTCTGTGGAATTTAGTTTTTTTATTCATTTTCACATATGAGGTATTGTTAAGAGTTGATATTTATTAGAGGTTTTACACTTTGAGGGTATACACATACAATTTTTATGCCGGCATAAAATAACTGTTATAATAGGATCTAATAAGTGCACATAGGGTCTTTTGATGCATTGTTCCCCTTAGGGGGTTTTTTCATTAATATTATTGTGACCATGGGGTCATCCATGTGATTTTAATTGTCCAGTGTGTTTTTGTGTATTTTAATATCTCCTTTTTCATAATAAAGAATTTTGTATCCATATTGATATTGGTGCTCCTTTTTGAAGAAAGGTGTGTAATTGGACACGTCCACTTCAGTCTTGTTTGTAATAACATTGTTGTTAATTCTACTTTTTTGTTGGCAAACCTAAACCTTTTAAAGTGGACCAAAACCCAGCGCGATCGGCCCGAGAATCTAGATTCCCTTCCCCCGTGGCATCCAAAATTGGGATGCCCCGCTGTGTGAAACCCCCTAGGTCGCCTCGTACACTTACCTTGCTTCCTGGTCCAATGCGCCGCGGCTGCATCCCCGCTATCCCTCTAGCAGGGCGCGTGCCCGTGCCAGCCATTCACGAAAGACTGGCTCCCTGTTAAAGGGAAGCGGGGGAGTTGCTGGCCTTAGATGCTGGCTTAGACAGAGTGATGTCAGCGGCTTGGCGATCTGGGACACTCACACACACACACCGGGAAAAGGACCAAAGCCCAGGATGGTCAAAAATCCTGGGTTTTGGTCCACTTTAAGGGAGCTTGGGCTTTCAGAGCTACTAATGTTAAATGACAGGAGCCTACCAAGGGCGAGCAGCTACCGTTTGGGTGAGCTGTAAGTTCTTTGTGGTTGTTTTATTATTTACCTATGGTTGATCAAATCTGCAAGGCAGCCACTAGGTAACAGGGCCTATTGCCCCATTCTCATCTTGCTGAGGATGCACTTTCCCCCTTATCTACCAGGATTCCTTTTCCCCTCACTCCCTCCATATTTTGTTGCCCTCCGTATTGCAACAACTCCTGATTTCCGGACCATTTATTGTGTCTTGGGTCACCAGAAGCATATATATGGGGGGTGCCGAAGAAGAGCTTGCCTCTACACAGGTATGCTTGTATGGATACATCCTTTTATCTCTGCACTATGGGATTGTATTTTACCTTTCCTTCCAGCCCTCCCACCTTAATCCTTTTTCCCTTAGTGTTTTGTGCGCTAATTTGGGATATCCCAAGTTTAAAAATCAAGTTTGGATTATAGTACTTATTGTGGCTTGATTCTTAATTTTTTTCAGTCTCATTTTTATGCTGTTTGCAGCATGCTGAGGCTGATACTGCTTTGTTTAGTATATGAGCTGAAAGGGATGAACCTGGTTGGAGTCTGTCACCTGGCTGCTTAAAGTGGACCAACACCCAGGATTTTGACTATCCTGGGTTTTGGTCCACTTCAGGGGGGCACCCCGATTAGGGCGTCCGCCGCCGCCTCCCGCACGTCCCTCTGACAGCGCGCGCGCCCGCGCCGGCCATTCACAAACGGCCGGCGCGGGCACGCGCACGGCTAGAGGGGCGCGCGGGAGGCGGCGGCGGCCGCAGCCGCCGCCGAGGAGGTGAATTTTTGGGGGGTTTTCGGGGGGGTTCCTCACCGCGGGACATCCCGATCTCGGATGTCCCGCGGTGAGGGGGGTGATCGGCCCGGGAATCTTATAGATTCCCGGGCCGATCACCCCAGGGTGTTGGTCCACTTTAAAGACCCACAAATAATAGTTGAAGCGAAACCACGCTTGGAGTGGAGTGTTATGGACATGGATTCTATACTGGTGACAGTTATGCTTTGTCTTAGTTACTCCCAGATGTGGAAACGTTCTTTTAGATGGGTAGTATTGTTTGGTACAAACTAACCTGTCACTTCATGAGCAGGATAATGTACCGAGAGGCAGAACAACTTTTGAATGTTACCCATCAGTAAAACAATAAGCAGATCCTGTGTTCTTCATAAAACTTTCAGAAAAAGATTATACACTGAGTAACTAGAATCATTATTTTTTGTTGATAAATGCAAACTGCTTAAAAATATTTTCTGCATTTCTAATTGATAATACTTTTTAAATCTTATATCTTTAGAATGTAATAGCAGAACATGAGATACGGAACATATCCTGTGCAGCTCAGGATCCTGAGGACTTATGCACTTTTGCCTATATCACAAAAGACTTGCAGACCAGCCACCATTACTGCCATGTGTTTAGCACTGCCGATGTGGTAAGACAAAAATGTATACAACCTGTTTTAGCTGCTAATCTATAGAATTCAGCTTTTTCAGAAATCCATTAGCCACAATACAAACGGTGATTTAAAATGGGGATATTGCAGAGCCTGTATTTAAAGTGTACCAAAACCCATGGAGATTGGTTCCCTCCCCCCAGGGCATCCAAAATCAGAATGCCCCGCTGTTGGTCGCCCATGAACTTACCTTCTTTTCCAGTCCAACGGTGCATGCACGAGCAGCAGCCACTTCCCTGCTATCCCTTAGGGAAGGGCATGTGCCCGGGATTTGTGAATGCTTGGGGCGGGCACATTCCTTGTTAGAGGGTAGCGAGGGCTGTGTCCGCCAGCGGACCTGAGCGTGCTGATTGGACGGGAGGCCGTGGAATGCGCCATAGGACCCGGGAGAGTTTGTTTGGGTGACCAGGAGGATTTCACACAATCGATCAGAAGTATTTCACGAGATAAGGAGTGTCCTGGGGGCCAGGACCAAAACACAGGATAGTCAAAATCCTGGGTTTTGATCCACTTTAATGTACTATTTTTTTGTTTCATACATTTTATATAGGCAATAAAGATTGATATAATGATCTTGGTTTTGGTGTAGTACATATACAATCTGTTTATGTATACTGACATGATGTTTTTTTTATTTAACACAGAACCAGGCATATGAAATAATTCTGACCTTAGGCCAGGCTTTTGAAGTTGCTTATCAGTTGGCCATTCAGGCACAGAAATCGCGTCTTCCCGAAGCAGTAGTTTCTCGTCCATCAAAGCCTGTTCCAAAGCCACGTGGCAGTATAAGGAGGCAGAATGTGAGTACTGGAAGGAAGTTCTTACCTGTTATTCAAGAACCGTTTATAAGACAGGGAGTTGTTGTATCTTAGGCTTAATGGATGCTATAAAATGAATCGCCATTACAGAACATTACATTGCATAAAAGAAAGCATTAATATCATTCTAGAATGTCCTACTGTAAAGATTACTGATTTCTGGTTTTGAACCCAACTCTTCCAGCACCACAGAAATGAATATACTTTTGATTCAAACTGCAGCTGATGCTAGTGTTGCTTTTTCTAATATTAGTCGTGTATTCTTTTAAACTTTATAAATATTAGATTTTCTCTCATATTCCACTCCAGGGCGTCACCAGATCAGATACGAATGGTTTAACTCTCGGCCGAAGGGGGGACTGCAAGATAAAAGGTGTGGTCTCTCCCATGCCTGCATATGCTTTCGGCTGCCACCCGCCCTCCAGTTTCATTCTTGCAGTTGTACTGGACTGCGAAGATCTTGCATGGATTTATGTTCCTTGTCTCCTTTTATTTTTCTTTTTAAAAGTCATTCTTTCAGGAAGCTCTGGGATTTGTCTTCCAGGCCCTTATGTTCCCACTGATCTGGAAGGACCCACTACTAATGTCTCCTGAAGTCGGTTAAACTGATAGCATCTGATCAGGGTTGAGGGTAAGCGCCAGGGTCCTGGGGGCCCTACAGAGTGTCCTCCTTTTTTCTCTCCCAATCCACTCCAGGCAGTCAGCAGTCACCTCGTATATGATTTACTATGTCTGGCGAGTCTTTATTTCTTGGTGAGAGTCCAGGGGTAATATCTGCAGAACCTTCTCTGTTTCCAGGATCCTGGAATTTTTTCAGTAGGTGCTCGATAAGGGTTTTCAGTTAAGTAATCTCAAGGGACAGGTCTCCAATTTTTTTTCAGAGACCTTTTGATGAGAAGGCTTCTAGACATTTATGCAGAGAGTCACCCATGCGCATCCACCCCTAAATGCCTCTCTTGCCTTCTTGGAACCTACCGTATTTGCCGGCGTATAAGACGACCCCCCCAACATTTCCACTCAGCTCCACGCTGCCCCCATCTCTGCCCAGCACCACGCTGCCCCCATCTCTGCCCAGCTCCACGCTGCCCCCATCTCTGCCCAGCTCCACGCTGCCCCCATCTCTGCCCAGCTCCACGTTGCCCCCATCTCTGCCCAGCTCCACGCTGCCCCCATCTCTGCCCAGCTCCACGCTGCCCCCATCTCTGCCCAGCTCCACGCTGCGCCCCCATCTCTGCCCAGCTCCACGCTGCGCCCCCATCTCTGCCCAGCTCCACGCTGCACCCCCATCTCTGGCCAGCTCCACGCTGCTCTCCCATCTCTGACCAGATACATGCTGCACCTCCATTTCTGCCCTGCTCCATGCTGCACCCCCATCTCTGGCCAGCTCCATGCTGCACCCCTATCTCTGGCCAGCTCCATGCTGCACCCCCATCTATGGCCAGCTCCACGCTGCCCCCCATCTCTGCCCTGCTCCATACTGCACCCCCATCTCTGCCCTGCTCCATGCTGTACCCCCATCTCTGGCCAGCCTTAGGCTGCCCCCCCCCCCCCCCAATCTCTGGCCAGCTCCATGCACCAGGCATCATACACTGGAGATGCAATGCTAGCCGGGACACTGGCCTCTGCTCCCGACCTTACACTAGGGGTGGGGCAGGGCAGAGAGCAGAGGTGAGAGATCAGCCCTTTCCAAACGTGCTATCAGAACTGAAGGTACTCCGATTGGCCAGTGCCACCACCCGCCCTCCTGCACATCGGATGCTCATTCGCCGCCCTCCCGCATGACGGCAGCTACAACCCTGCGGCACTCACATCGACCTCCCTCCCCGCTCCCGCCTTTCAGCACGTCGGCCGCTATCTCCGCTTCCCTCCCTCCCGCATGTTGGTCGCTACCTCTGCCGCCCTCCTGCACATCGGCCACTCACCTGCAACCACCCTGTTTCTACCGCTCACCTGAGCTTGGGCCAGGCCAGTGTGGGGGGAGGCACCTGCCTACCGGGCATTCTCCCGGTGCCGATGGCCAGTCCGCCCCTGTCTGAAGGTATGTCACCAGTGCACCTGGCGTATAAGACGACCCCCCCACTTGGAAGCATGTTTTTCAGGGGCAGAAAGTCGTCTTATACGCCGGCAAATACGGTAAATCTAGTTCTATCAGCCCTTCAGGGGCCTCTAAGTAAACCTCTAGCAGAATCATCTGTTTTCATTACTCTTCTGGTGGTCATTACATCTGTAAGGCGAGTTTCTGAGTTAGCAGCCTTATTGGTCAAATCTCCTTACTTGGTGCTACACAAAGACGCCTTGTCCGCTTTAAGCAGGACTTTCTTCCAAAAGGTAGTCTCTTCTTTCCATCTTAACGAAGAGGCTTTTTTTCCTTCTCTGTCCTGCTCCTACTAGCCATAAGGAGAGAGTTCTCCACTCCTTGGATGTGGTGAGAGCCCTAGGTATTATATTTCCACTACTCAGACCTTTCACAGGACTTACTCATTGTTTATGAATTTTGATGGACTAAGAAATGGTCTAGCGCCGGTCAAGTCTACCATCAGACGATGAGACGAGGCATCTGATCCGTTCTGTTCTAAGGGGAAAGGACCTTCCTTTCGGGTCACTACACATTCTACCCAGGCCATTGCCGCATCCTGGCCTTTTCAACACCAGGCTTCAGTGGAACAGTTTTGCAAGGCTGCTACCTGGTCTTCTGTTCATACATTCACCAAGTTTTACAAGGTAGTAGTAAGAGCCTCAGCAGACAACTCTTTTGGTTGAAAGGTATTACAGATAGTAGTCACCGTTTTAGCGGAGTTTTGATTTCTACATGGTTTACTCCTCAGGCCAGAGGAAGAAGGTTGACACTCAAGATTCCCGCCCTGAGAGAAGGTTACCACTTTGGGACATCCCATTTATATCTAATTTGGTGACGCCCTGGAGTGCAGTATGAGAGAAAATACCATTCTGTAAGATTCTCATCTGTAGAATTGGTTTCTCTCTTCTTCAACTCCAGGACGTCACATCCTCCCTGTTGTTGGGCTACTATATCCATTCCTTATACGCCTTAGTCATGGTGGAGCCTTTTGTACATATTGTAAATATTGTGTGCCAGCATAAAAAAAAAAAAGGAATAAGGAAAAGAGATATTGTTCATGGAGAAAAGACAAGAATACAGGTCTATTCTGTTAACCAAATGTGGGGTCGCTTTGAAGATTCCTTCATCCTCCCGGGTGGTTATTCCTACTGCTTTTCAATTGCTAGAGGGTGGGTGGCAGCCAGAGGTATATGTAGGCTGGGAGAGCACACCTTTTATCTTGCAGTCCCACCTTCGGCCGAGAGTTAACCCATTTGTATCTGATTCTGTGATGCCCTGAAGTGGAAGATGCGAAAAAACAATTCTACAGGTGAGAATCACAGAATTGTATTTTTACAGAAATGTAAGTTTAATGACTGTCAAAATGTGTATGTGTTCTTTAGATTGAGCCAGTAGAATGTGAGCAACCCAACTCCTCTCATGGAACTGTGGCTTGGTCCGTAGATCCCCAATAGGTTGGATCTAGTATGAATAGTAAGTATTTTAAATGTTTAGGAGAAACGTGTTGATTGTTAAAGCAAATATGTGTCTACAAATCTTCAAATCTTGATTAGTGGACTCTCCTTCAGACCAGGATGTTCATTCTGGCTCAGGACTCCCCTGCTTAAAGCAGAACTTCATTGAAAGCTGACCCCCGCCCTGGCACCCTACCCTGGCGCTGAGTCAGTACGGGGGGGGATTTACAAATAAAAATAAAAACCCCTTTACCTCAGGCAGCTGCCGGCGCTGTGCTCTGGATCCTGGGCACCACCACCCTATGTGGCAGATACAGAGCCGCTCCGTGCGTGCTTCCACCCACCAATTTAAGTGAAGGCACGGGAGTCTGGCTAAGGTCCTGCATCAGCGTCAGGGTAGGGTGGCAGGATGGGGGGGTGGGGCAGTTTTCATTGAAGTTCCGGTTTAAACCTGTCCCTCCCAAATGCTACTCTGACAAGCCGGGCATAGCCATTTTTGTTACTTATGGTGGAGCTACAACCTAAAAAGGCAGCTCTGGCATTGACTTTCTCTCACATCTGAAACAGCCTTCCTCCTGCTGCCCCACTACAAACTTCAAATGCCTTTATTTGGGTAGTGGCCGGCTCCACTTCCTCTTTGCCTGGCAACATCAACTATGTGCTGATTCTCCAAATGGATCTGCCGGATTACATGACCTAATGATTATCATGGTCAAGGCAGGCTATTTCTAGGGGAGGGCAAGCTTGGCCCACACCATGGATTCCCAAGGCTATTTTGTCTGTTTTTATCCCAGGCATCATGCTTTCTGCTGATAAGTCAGGTCCACTGTTAGTGGTGCAGGCCATAAGACAGGCTCCACATCCCTCCATATTGGGCTCAGTCATGGGGAGGGCTCCCCTGCTTGCTGCTATGGAAGAAGCACATACCATTATGGGACAGCAGCAACACCATGGAATGAGTGAGGGGGGGGGCAGGGTAAAGTTTTTTTTTTTTTTTTTTACTGCACGAAGTGCAATTTTTCCTAGAGACTTCCCTGATCATAGTGATGCTTGCCCGTTATATTTCTATTACAGCTAGTTTCTTTCCATATAAAGATAGGAAATGTTACCAGCTGGTGTGTTGGCAGTGGAAAATGAGAGGCACAGTTGAAAATGGAAAGCATGTGCCACATGGTCAGACTTCCCTTGTAGAGTTAAAGTCTGCTTTATTTTGTATCTCAAAATCCAGCTGTGAGACTCAAAGTTTCAAAACAAAATTTGAACTGATTCTTTTGAGGAGACAGACTGGCCCTCTTACAACATAACTCACTTCACACCTTACATTTCCATCAGTAACTACAGGAACTGAGCTGCTGCTAAGGATTCTTTAGCCGATATAACAAAACACATACTAATTCATGTTGTTTGGTGCATGTTTTTAAAATGTTTGCCTTTGCCTGTAATAATGTTCTGTATTATTGCAGTATTTATATTTTACTATGTTCACTTTATCAGTTCTGAGCAGATTTCAGTTGATGGACCCTCTGCAAATATTGGATTCTTCTTCTGGAACCACCTCTACTAGGAAAAGAAGATGAGCCCAGAGCCAGCCCTCTACCATTTTTAAATTCTTAACTAGCGGCTTCTTCGAGGGATCATTTATTTTCCTTCCTCTGTTTTTCCAAGAAAGGATATGCAGGGAATGAGGTTATGTGAAGTTAACTCTTCCATCAACAGGACTGTTGTGCTGGAAACTCAGCAGTCATACGACTGCTCTGTGCCCCACCCTTGTTGTTTTACATGGGATAACTGTACATCCACTCCCAATACAACTAATGTAGCACTTTTGAGGGTGATAGTAGTAGTTCAGGGGCTGCTTAAAGGCATTGAGAGGCATTATTATTATTTTTTTTACATCTTGTAGTATGTGACAAAAGCGAGCACAGAGAAAAAAATCTTTTTGTTTATAGTATATATGACACTATATTAGTTATAATATGGGCTGTTTGGTTTGGGAATGAAAGTCAATAAGTGTAATAGATGATGGTTGCGTTGAATTCTGGAACACACTGCAAGCTAGCAATGTAACCTGTACTGTTTAGAGGAACTATTACTCATTTACAACTCGCTCAATATTTTCCCTGTTGTGTGTACTCAAAATGCCAAGCATCAATGTCTACAAAGGCAATGTTCTTGAACTGTATGCAGTCATCCTCGAGTTTTTTTTTTTTTTCTTTTTTTGTTACTTTTCATGGGAGGAGCATTGTGAAGATATGTATCTGTTCAGGAGGGTTGTTACTCCTTTTTTACACTTTGACCATTTGTTCTTTGTCAAGACTACCCTAATTTCCAAAATATCTGCACATGATCAAAGGAAATCACAGCTCTTCCAATCGGGGGACTTGCTCACTCCCAAGCAGAATTGGTTCCGGAAAAACACGTCGTTTTTCACCTCCAGTGTATCTGGTACAACTGTTGTGCCATCTGTACCGTCACACTAACATTTTAGTCCATACTAGTTTAAAGCTGCTATATATTATCCTGTATTTATCTTGTAGTGAATGATTTATTTTTTTAAGTCATATTTGGGTATGCATTTGATGACGGTACAATCGACCTTTGTTCCCTAATGATGTGGATCCCCAGCCTTAGATGTAATGAATTTCATGGGTTACTCTCCTGAAGGTACAGTGGTTGATATACGGTGTGAAACAAAGTTCCTTGCCACATATCTATTATTGCAGAATATGTCTACAAAGAAATAATAATTGCGATAAATTGTTTATGCTGGATTTTGTTTGCCTGGCTGAGGAGCACTGATGTATAGTGACTCTGGGAATTTTACTTTGATTATATGCTGCGCTGTATAAGATTCTTTACACTAATGATATCTGTAAAATGGCTACACAACTTGTTTCACATAGGTACAGAAATGAATAATGAGCATGGTACAGTGCATAATGCTGAACTTCATTAGCCCTTTTTTTTTTTTTAATATTTCTTTAATGAAAGGAACCTGTTATAATAGAGCTGTGGCTTCCATCCAGCACTGAATTTTGACATTGGCTAGCATACCGAAGCGGTGCTAGTTTAGGTACAGAGCAAAGCTCAGCAAGATCAGGCCTTCACCTCCTTCGATGTCACCTCAGTTTTGCCAGTTAATGGCTGCCTTTAAAATACTTGAAAAATGTTCCCCATGTTTTATTACCCCCAACTGCTATAGTCATACATTTTGGCTAAAACCAAGCATTATGGTTTTCCACAAAAGTCAGTAGGTAGGAGTCAAGTGTAATTAAAATAAGGTGAAAATGTTCCCTAGCGTTTAATACTTTTTCTTACCTTATAAGGGCTTACAAACTAGGAAATTTTGAATAGCCCCATCATGGTGTCATCGCAGATCATCATCCACCATTCTGAATCAGAGTAAAAAACGGTACACAAAGTTTGGTGGAATCAGTAGTTATATAAAGTTTGATTAAAGTTGATTAGTACTAGATTTGGCCTCCAGTGTCATTGGTAATGCTGAGTGCAACACTCTACTGCTTGTGAGGAATATCCACATATCATAACCAGTTTACATTTTAAATGACATACATTTTCTGCAGAAAAAAAAGTTTTTATGATTTACCCATAACGCAACTGCCAGGATTTGAGTTTGTGTGTGTGTATGTGGGCGCACATGTGGGGCTAACTTTGCAGAGCCGATCAAGAAGGTCAAAATTCTCATGTGGGTCCAAACACAAAGTATTTTATTTTGTTTTTTTTCTCAAGAGTTAACTAAATGTGTTTTGCCTCTTTGTGCATAAAAATACTCCTGTTTTGTAGAAAGAGGTCATTAAAACTTCCTAAAGGGCTAGCAAGCTTAGTAAATGTAAATTACAGAAGATACTAGATTTAAATAAATCTGTTAGTCTGCATAAGGCAAACTTTAGTTCCAGTTCTTAGTTTTAGCCTGGCCATGGGCAAAATTTTTTACTCAGATTTTGCAAATTGATGCCAAAGTTGAGCCAGTCTCGTCAAAATACATAATGTTGTATACAACTGTACTGCATTTCTTTAGCTCATTGTGTGGATATTTATTAAACCGTGAGATAATTGGGGTAAAGTTAGATTTAAATCATACAGTTTGAGGCCATTTGGATATTAAAACAGACAAATTACCTATGTGTTCCCCGAAGTGCTATCTTCCGGAAGCATTGCTCGTGTTGTGCATCAAAACATTTCGCTTTTTACATCCACCCCTTTTAACATTAATGTTATCTAGTCAGGACATTTTATTCACATCCTTAACTGAAATCCAGGGGGATATTTTCTCTATACTTTTACTGATTCCTGTAGGATCTCAATAGTCCAGATAAAATTGTAGTAATTAGTGAAGGTAAATTAACTTTCTGTGTTTTTGATGCAAAACATTATTACTTGTGAAGAACCCCCCCCCCCCCCCATTCTGTGGGTAGAATTTGGACCAAAAGTAGCTTTGGATGTCTTTGCAGTGCATATAACATGAGGCAAGAATGCCAGGTGTGCATTGTCTTCAGTCATAGGCATCACTTGTATCACCATATTCCTAGTTATATAATGCAGAAAGTAACTTATCACATGTTTATTACTACACTGGATTTAATAGCATGAAAATTGATTTGTACCTCAAGGTGTATGAGAATTGGCTCTCAAACACGGACTAAAAGTTAGTGCAAGGTTTTTGTTTTATTAAATGTTATTTTGATGGAAACCATCATGTTTTCCTTTGTTGAATAGCTTTTTTTCAGTGATGGCGTCAGTGGTACTTCTATAGCAATAACTCCTCTTGCCTGGTGCTAGGTTAACATTAAGTAAGGGGAGCAGGTAGTTGAGAATACCATTTTCTCATGCCCTGCAGACAACTTATTTTTCCCACTCACATAAAGAATTTTGCAGTCTATATGACTTTTTTTTTAGTTATGTGAAGGGCATTTACAAAACAAAGGAACAGTTGCAGGGCATGACCCCTAAATGTGCCTTCTTTGACCCAAATCCTGTTTATGTACTTTTTTAATTTGTATGCAAGTCTTAAAAAAGTTGTATAATAATCGTTGACTGAAGTACCACCGTTAAGTTGTTAAATCTGGCATTTTTTCCTAATGATAGTTTTTTTTATCAGAGATGCTCAGAATTCAGTATTTTAATCTGCCGTGAAAATCTCTGTTCACTTATTGTTTAAGAAATATGCATAGAACTTGATTTACCAAAATTGGTGCTGCAGTTTCTTTCTGTAATTACTGCAGCTTTGTATGTTTACTTGTATACATTACATTGCACTTAAGATCTGAAAAACTTAGTGGAAATTAATGTAAATGTCATTAAGTAAACCTCATTTGGAAATCACCATGTGTATCAGAAAATTGTGTGATATTAAAAATCTATATAAACAAGTTGGCTGACAAGAGGAGGAGTCACTTAAACACCCGAACTGAAGGAAACTCACGCAAAGCTTGTGGTTTTCTCCTCCTGGAAAGAATAAAATCCAGGGGTGACAGGTTGGAGTATATCAGCGGCCAGTCACCCCTGATTTCGTTTCTTTAAAAGTATCATACAAGCCTGGCTGGATATTTCTTGATGCCGAGTGTATAAGTGACCCGTCCTTCCACCATCCAGCATATTTATATGTATTTTTATTATTGGGCAATTTCTTTCGCTATAGTCCGCATTTAACAACAAAGAGAACATATTTTCAAAGCTCAGCTGAAGAAAATTAAAATCAGCTATAGCGCTTACTTGCCTTTGTGGGAAAATGGTGTTTTAAGATCTCTTCTCTGGTCCTTATGTTCTAAAACCTATAGGTACCATAAAAGAATAAAGATAGACCTTTTGTTTTATCTTAAATAATTTGAACAAAAATGGCTGGAACATTGGTGTATATAATATATACATGATATATGATCCTGTGCAGAGGATTAATTAACCTAATCACCTACAACAATGCTGGAAGTGCTTGGGTTTCTATGAGTGGTGTGAAAGCTCATTTCGGTGAACAGCTACAATGACTTTTTTTTTGCTGCAAACTTTTTACACATGAATGGGTCCTGTATTTTACTCTTTTTAAATTGTTTTGGCTTTAAAATTTTCTGTTTGTTAAAAATGCATACTTGGGGGTTAGAATTAAACAATTCACACTAATTTTCTTATAACGGTTGGGGGCTAGAAAACCTTGACTGCTAATAAAATGTAATTATGTTTAACAGAATTGTTAAAATGTTTGTTTTTATGCCCACTGGTTCTCATCTTGCCAATGTCTGTACTGTCAATTGTTTTTTTAAAGGGTAATTCTCCTTTGTATGACTGTTAAGTTGTGCGATTACCATTTCTCCAAGGGGGCTCTACTGCTCCCCAGCTTGCACGCCTGATTATACTGGAGTGAAATTTCATCTGGAATGATACCAATATTTAACCTTTGTACTAAGATACTTGAATGGTTTGCGTGATGAAGGCTAATCACTTTTATTCCTTGTCTTTGTAATGAACAAATTATGGTGGCTGCAAGCAACCTCCAGCATGAGCATCACTGAATCCTGCTGTGGGAGGAGCCACTGTAAATATTGCCAGCCTTACTCTTAAGGCCTTTTGGTATTTTCTTATGTGTACAACATTAGAGCAATTAATAAATAAGAAAATGTTTTAGGACCAAAATGTGTTTGATTTTGATTTTGTTATGAACATGATTTATCTGTATTTGGTAAAGTCAGCCAGAAGACAAATAATTAATAATAATAAAAAATAACGTCAAGGAAAGGCAAGTATTATTTTTATTATTTTTTTTTTTTTCCTGGACAGGGACTTGTAAAATAAGTGGAATATGAATGCCCCGCCCCCAGCCTCCAAAATGTAATATGCATAGCCGTCAAATAAGCTCTGCAGGTAGAGAAGACTAATCTGCTTTTTCTGGGGAGAAATGCTAAATGTTACCAAAATAAATAGTCCACAGTCCTTGTAGCACTTTTAAAGCAAGAAGGGATACATTATTCTAAGTATACAGCACATCCTGTTCCAGAATATTCCTTACCCATGGGTAATACATCCACAAGATGGCGCTGGACTGCAGAAAAACAGCTTGTGGCCTCTACCGGCCCTATATATGTCAGGGACCTCCCACAAAATCCCCAGTTTATTTCTGCAGTCTGCGCTGAGAAGATAGAAGACAGCTCGATCGTGGCGCAGGTGAGCGGGGCTTATGGCCTGCGGCCCTGCAGGACTATTCCCACCCGTTCCATCCCATTGACTGCCTCCCAGCCTCGGCTGCTAAGGTTTGGGTGAAGGTAGGCGATAGAAACACTTGTGCTGAGGAGCTAGGCTCCTACCGCAGTCCCTGCTCTAACAGGGTAGGCGGTTTAGGCTAATGGTGAGCCTTTTTGGGATGCCCCCACTGCCTCATGGGTTTGGCCAGGTTATCCTGTGTGGTAAACCCTATTCCCATCCCCCCTCCACCTCCTCTCTTCATATTGGCCTCCTGCGCTGCTGGCTCCTTGCGGTCTGTGAGTAACCCCAGTGGAGTGAATTTTTCTCTATTTGTTCTTATGCTTTATTCTTATGGGAATATGTTGTTGTGTCTTTCAGGGCGGATAAAGCTTCGGTCCTGTGGTTTCTTCCAGCCCTCTCCCCTCATTATCTCCCACTTCCCTAGTGGTCTATTGGGGCATCCCGGGTAGCTCTTTAGCATTAACCCTTACTGGCCTACTGTGCCTGTTCAAATCACCATATGGAGGCTTCTGGGGATAATGAGCCTGGGGTTCCTTCGGGACAAGCCCGGCTATGTGTTGCGTGTGGGGTGTCCCCAATCGGTGATGATGTCAGGGTATGTGTATCCTGTGCCCAGCAGGTACTTGCACTGCAGTCTAGGCTACCTGTTGCTGGGCCTGCGCCCCCTCGGGCTTCGCCTTCCCACCCACGCCTGCATCTGACCCCCTATGAGGAGTATACCAGCGGCTGCACGGGTAGCCAGCATTGAAAAACATATTGCTGGGTCTGCATCGCGTAAGGCTTCTGCTAAGAAGCGGCATTTGTCTCCCACCGTCTCCCTTTTTCCTGTGGAAACTGAGGACATTTTTGACACTACTTGTTATTCCCCCATGGAGGAGGGGGTATTGTTCTCTGATTCAGAATCATCTGAGGAGCAACCCAGGGTTTATGGTGTTACAGGGTCTCCTTTTTGGGGAAGATCTATGGTCCTCAGATGACACTGACAGGCTCTTGGCTCATATTTTTGAAGTACTCTGTATCTCCCTTCCTGTCGTGGCTCCGCAGCAGCAGATCTCTTTCATACGGTTAGACCATGTTTGGAATTCCCTAAGCAGTCGCACTTTAATAATCTGGTGCTCAAAGAATGGGAGCGGACTAGCAAGCTACCAGGGGTGCCCAAAAGTTTGGACAAAAGATATCCCTTTCCTGCTGATGTGATTAAGCGTTGGTCATGTCCTCCTGAGGTGGATGCGTCCGTTCTGGGGCTGTCAAATACATCTGTCATGCATTCCCCTGACACTACTACCCTGAGGGGTGGTGAGGACTGGCGTATGGACCAACTGGCTTGCCAAGCCTTTGCCTGTGTGGGGACCGCGCTACGCCCGATTTGTGCCTCTGCCATTACAGCTATTGCTATTAAGGGTTTGCTTAAGAGCCTCTTAGATGATGCGGTAGGAGAGGAGTATAGATCTCTCCTGCTTTGCTATGAATTTGTTGCATATGTCCTGTCTGCTATGGATGATGCCATTAGAATGTGTGGTAGAATTTCTGCCCTGTTGGTAGCTATACGCCGCTCTGTCTGGCTACGTCAGTGGGCAACTGATAATTCTGCTAAGGCGGCTCTCACTGGTTTCCCTTTCAAGGGCCTGTCTCTTTTTGGTGAACACTTGGATTCGTTTGCCAAGGGCGGTAGGTTACCTCAACGTAGGAGGCCATCTCGGTGCTTTCGGGGGATGGGTGCCCTTCTCCCATCCTTCCGTGGTTCCAGAGCTGGTCGAGGAGGCTCCTTTACTGGGGCCCGCGGAGATCACTGGGGAAGCGGCAGAGGACGTGGCCGTCCTGGGGTCCCAAGGCAAAATCCTCACCCAAGCCCCCTCAGGCATGAAGGGGCGCCCTCACCCATCCGGGTGGGGGGACGGCTTCGGCTCTTTGCTCACGTCTGGACGCTTCATGTCTCAGACCGGTGGATTTAGGAGGTAGTGTCCTCCGGTTACAAGATAGTTTGCAGCCTGGCCGCCCCCAAGATTCATCACATCCCGGATGGCTCAGAACCCCGTCAGCTCAGGGTCTGTGCCTTGCTGTCCAAAACCTTCTGGAGTTGGGGGTTATCTGCCAGGTGCCTTTGAGAGGAAGGGGCAGAGGTTACTATTCCAACCTTTTCACCGTTCTGAAAAAAGACAGGTCCATCAGACCTATCCTGGATTTAAAATGCCTCAACAAATTTGTCAGATTCAAACACTTTGCATGGAGACTCTGCGCTCTGCTTGTCAATTCACTACGTCCAGGGGACTTCTTGACCTGTGTAGATATCAAGGACGATTACCTTCATGTACCAGTCTATTCCTAGTATGTCACACACCCCACTTCCAAAGATCCATGACACTTGGGAAACCAGCCTGTAGAGGGCGATCTTGCAGAGATGACATGGAAAAAGGAGCCCCTCCTGGTCCATAAGTACCGGGTTCCTCCCACTATTCCTCAGTCTTTTGTCTCTGCAGTCGGCGAAGCAAGTCAGAAGATGACTCTCTCCTCCTTGCAGGTAGCCGGGGTAACTCCCGGCATTTTTATGTCTATTTCTGCCCGGACTTCTTTTTCTTTTTAAAGTTAAGCTATAACAATATGCCTCCCAGCTTAGGCTGCAGGCTCGGGCAATGGTAGCAGCACCTCTGGGTGCATAGGGGAGCTTGCTCCCCCCCGTGAGTCCCCATACTAAGGGATAGGCGGTGTCCGGGTTGGTGATGCCCTGTCCCTCTTGCCCTTTCACCTATTGGTGTGGGTCCCCCCCCCCCTGCAGTGTCTCTCTGTGCCCCGAGGGGGGAGGGGGGGTGGCCTTTCTCCCATAATAAAGCTAAAAAATCACATGGGAAACGTGTGTGTGTCTGTGTGTGTTTTAGCACTGTTCAACAGCACAAGTATCGCAGGAAGCTCAGCTTGTGGCAAGTCTTTGCTTTTAAAATAGATGGTGTAATCTTCAAATTCGGCCATTGTTGATTTTCAGCTGTGGTTAGGGAGAGGGCATGGCTAGGAGCTGAGCTATATTGGCTTCACTGGTGTTTTTTTCTGGCCCGCCCTCTCCTTCCTGCATCTCCCTCCTGTCTTCCTTAGGACACGTGAGTTTTTTCCACTTGTGTTATATATTCTTATGTATATATTTACTCTGTGATTCACTCAATAGTATTTTTCAGTAGCTAGCTCCAGCTATGTCTAGAGAGACAACACTTTGATTGCACAAGGAGTTTCTTTGTAAACACTCCCCTGTGCTGAGCTGCCTCACCTACGCTTGTGTGCAAGCCTAACTGCTGCTAAAGCCTTTACTTGTGGCTGGAGCAGCTGGCCTGTTGTCCAGCCTTCTTTGGAGCCTTGACTCTGGATATGCTGGGTTTTGACTACTGATGAAAATCTGTCTTGTAGATACACAGATATATGTATTGGTTTTGAGTGATGTGTATGTTTGGCTTATGTCCTCCTGCCCTTATGTTCAGGTTTTGTGTTCCACTTTAAGGTGGACCTGGATTTATGTTACCTGGCTCTATGTGTTAAAGACCAACAACATAGAAACATAGAAGGTTGACGGCAGAAGGAGGCCTTATGCTCCATCTAGTCTGCCCTTAAATAGTCCTAAAGGATTTAAAAAAAAAAAATTCTCCCACTTGGGACTTGAAGGGGCATCTCGGGTAGCTTTAACAGCGTAATTCCCTCTGGTCATTGCGACTACCTTAAAGATCATATGGAGGCTTCCCAGGATACTGGGCTTAGGCTCCCCTCGGGGCAGTCCTGGCAGTGTGTGGATTGTGGGGTATCCCTTGTGGGGGATAATTTACTTGTTTGCATACCTTGTGCTCAGCAGGCCATAACGCAGCAGTTGGGGGCCCAGGCCTCTGGGTCTGTCGCCCTGGCCTTTTCTCCTGCCCCACCCCGCCTTATCCGTACCCCAGATGATGTTGTCACAGTTGGGGAGTCGCAATCTGATATGTGTGCCAGATGGCTAATATTTAGAAAGTTATTTCTAGCTCTGTGGCCAGAAAGGCCTCGGCTAAAAACAAAAAACAAAAATTTTTTTTTTACATTTTTTTTAAAAAACACAGACTTGGGACTTGAAGGGGCATCCCGGGTAGCAATTGCGTGTAACCCAGATATACTTGGCGACTATAATCAATTATAAGTATAATACTAAAGCATCATATGGAGGCATTTCAGGTTAATGGGCTTGCAATTCCCTTGGCACAGACTCGGCAATGTTTTGGATGTGGGGCATCCCTTGTTTGGGATAATGCAGTTCTTGCGTCCCTTGTGCACAATTAACCATTATGCAGCAAACTGGGGCCCAGGCTTCAGGTCTGCGGCTACTGCCTCTTCTCCTACTCCGCTGTGTCTTGTCCGTACCCCCAGTGATATTGTCATGGGTGGTGAGTTGCATTCTGATTTATGTGCCAGATTGGCTCATCTTGAAGGATTTATGTCTACCTCTGTGGCTAAGAAGGCCTCAGCTTAAAGGAAAGCATTTGGCTCATGCCGTCTTGGAAAGTGAGTTGGACAATT
Organism: Gastrophryne carolinensis; assembly: GCA_027917425.1. Classification (NCBI taxonomy): domain Eukaryota; kingdom Metazoa; phylum Chordata; class Amphibia; order Anura; family Microhylidae; genus Gastrophryne; species Gastrophryne carolinensis. The sequence goes on from CM051236.1 coordinate 351,138,832, forward strand.
GCGAATTGCTTGATTGGTCTGATCCTTCTCAGTTAGAAGAAGGGGAATTATATGAGGATTCAGATGTTTCTGATGAACAGCAATTGGTTGGTACTGAAAGTGAGCAGGGTGAAGAGAGTGTTGTGGTTACCCCAAAAGCTCTTGCCCAGTTATTTGAGGTTTTTGTTATTACTCCTCCTGAAGTAGTCCCTCTCAAGAGAGGGGAATTCTTTGGAGCCTCTAAACCTCGTTTGATTTGGAATTTCCAAATCAAAAGCATTTTGATAATACTATTTTTAAAGAATGGGAGAAGTCTGCGCGGCTTCATGGCTTTCCATTGGGCTGGGACAAAAAATATCCCTTTCCAGCTGATACGGTTAAAGTGGACCAACACCCAGGATTTTGACTATCCTGGGTCTTGGTCCACTTCGGTGGGGCACCCCCGATCGGGGTGCCCCGCTGTGTGAAACCCCCCCGATCACCCTAAAAACTCACCTCTCCCCGCTCCCAGCGCCGACGGACAAGCGATTTGACAGCCGCTTGTCCGTGGCTCCTCCGCCGCCGCCTCCCGCGCGTCCCTCTTAACGCGCACGCGCCCGCGCCTGCCATTCACAGACGGCTGGTGCGGGGGCGCGCACGCCTAGAGGGGCGCGAGGGAGGCGAAGCTAAGGTAAGGGGGTTTGGGGGGGTTTCACCCCGCGGGACATCCCGATCTCGGATGTCCCGCGGGGAGGGAGGTGATCGGCCCTGGAATCTTATAGATTCCCGGGCCGATCACCCGAGGGTGATGGTCCACTTTAAACGTTGGTCATCACCTCCTGAGGTGGATGCCCCTGTACTTCCTGACTCCACTACACTCAAGGATGGAGAGGACAAACGTATTGATCAAATGGTGTGCCACGCTTTTTCCAGTGTAGACTCGGCCTGTTGGCGCTTCGGCGCTTGTGTCGGTGGCTATTAGGTCTGTTGTGAGAGACCTAATGAATAACTCAGGGCTTGATCCAGCCTCTGATGAGTACGCCGCTCTTAAGCGTTGTGAGATGTTTGCATCTTTTGTATTTTCTGCTTTAGATGATACTCTGCTCATGTGCAGCAGAACCTCTGCCTTGTTAATCGCCATTCGGCGGTCAGAATGGTTGCGGCAGTGGGCAGCGGATGTTGTAGACAAGAAATCGCTTACAGCGCTTCCGTTTGTGGGATTGCGCCTATTTGGAGAAAAATTGGGTTCTGGAAGTAGTTTCTTCCGATTACAAATTGGAATTCGAGTCCCGGCCTCCTCCCAGATTTTTCATGTTCCAGATGCCGTCATATCCGGCAATTGCGCAGGGACTGCGGGCAGCAGTAGCGAATCTGTTAAACATGGCTGTCATCTGCCTAGTAACTCCGGCGGAAAGGGGTTTGGGGTTTTACTCCAACTTATTCACGGTACCCAAGAAGGACGGCTCTGTTCGGCCTATCCTAGACCTAAGGAGACTCAATCAATTTATTAGTTTCAGAAGATTCCGCATGGAGTCTCTGTGCGATCAACGATCGATGCTCTCCGTCAGGGGGACTTCATGACATCCATAGACATCAAGGATGCTTACTTGCACATTCCTATTTTCCGGGTCACCAGAGATTTCTCAGGTTCTCGATAGAAGACCAGCATTATCAATTTGTGGCTCTGCCATTCGGCCTTACCTCGGCCCCAAGAGTCTTTACCAAGATGCTGGCAGGAGTGATGGCATATTCAGGGTCCAGGGCATCCGCATTGTGCCTTTTCTGGACGATCTTCTTATCGCGGCCTCCTCCCTTGAACAATCAGAGTTGGACACCAGGATGGTGGTCTCTATGCTAGAGAGGTTCGGATGGGTAATAAGTTACCCCAAATCCTCTCTGTCCGTCCAGGGAAATTTCCTTCCTGGGCCTGATTCTGGAATGGTTCTGATTCAGGGCTTGATTCGTCTATTCTTGTCCAACCCTCGTCTATCTGTCTAGGGATGAGACTAGTGGGATTGATGGTAGCTGCATTCGAGGCAATCCCATTTGGCCAGTTTCACATAAGGACGCTTCAGCTCTTCCTCTTGGCAGAGTGGGACAGGTGCCCACTATCATTAAATCAGACTTGTCTATTGTCTCCCCGCGTTTTGCAGTCTTTTCAGTGGTGGTTAATATCGCACAACCTCCAGAAGGGCAAGTCATTTCCGACTCCGCGTTGGGAACTGGTTACCACGGATACCAGCCTGGTAGGCTGGGGGGGCTTCTGGAAGAAGCATCAGTTCCAAGGATTGTGGGGGCCTCAGGAGGCTCATTCTCCAATCTATGTATTAGAGCTTCGGGCCATACGTCTTGTTCTACTTCGACTGACCCATTTCTTACAGGGTCTGCCAGTTTAGATTCGGTCAGACAACCGAACAGCTTTTGCATACATCAATCACCAGGGAGGGGCTCGCAGTTGGGGTGCCCTCCGGGAAGTGTCTCTGATTCTTCAGTGGGCAGAGATCAATGTTCCCTGCATATCTGTTTCCCCCATTCTCCATGACCAGCGAAGATGGTGCGCAAGTTAGCACTGGAGGAGGCGCCAGCAATTCTGGTGGCGCCAAGGTGGCCAAGAACGTCTGTGGTACACAGACGTCGCAAGGCTGGCAGTGGATCGGTTCCATCTGCCTCTTCTTCCAGATCTCATCACTCAGGGACAACTTTGTTACCCCAATTTTCAAACGCCGGCTTTGACGGCATGGCTGCTGAAGTCTCCATCTTGAAAGAAGAAGGTCTTTCTGATGCGGTTATTCAGACTCTTATTAGAGCTAGGAAGAAGTCTTCCTCTGTCATTTATTACAGGGCTTGGAGGTCCGATATTTATTGGTGTTAATCCAGGGCTTTGCCCTGTAGAGTATTTTCTATTCCTAGAATTCTGGAATATCTGCAACGAGGTCTGGATATGGGATTCCAGATTAGTACTTTGACAGGGCAAGTCTTTGCCTTGGCAATTTTTTTTCAAGGGTTGTTCGCTCTTCGGTCTTTGGTTAAGACCTTTTTCCAAGGAGTTGCGCATGTTCGGCCTTCCAGAAAGCCTATACTTCCTGTTTGGGACCTTAACCTGGTGCTTTCAGCTATGCAGGCTGCTCCCTTTGTGCCTTTGCAGGATATTCCTCTTCCTATTCTTACTCAGCAGGTTGCCTTTTTGGTTGCTATTACTTTTGTCCGCCGAGTTTCTGGACTGGCGGCTTTGTCGATTCTAGCCCCTTATTTTGAGAGGCATCAAGATAAGGTTGTTTTCCGTTTTAAACCGGATTTCCTTCCTAAGGTGGTGTCTGCTTTCCACCTAAATCAGGATATAGTTCTTCCTTCCTTATGTCCTAAACCTGTGTTAAGTATTATTTAGTTACTACCTCGGCCTTCCGCAAGACGGATGCCTTTTTTGTTGTGCCTTCTGGGCCCAAGAAGGGTTTTGCTCCTGCCAAATCTTCCCTTAGTAGGTGGATACGTCAGGCCATCATTGGGGCCTATATGGCTAAGGTTCCCCCTTTTCGTGTCACCGCTCATTCTACTCGTGCTATTGGAGCTTCTTGGGCTTTTCAGCACCAGGCTTCTGTTGAACAAGTTTGCAAGGCTGCAACTTAGTCTTCTGTGCATACTTTTTCTAAGTTTTACAAGGTTGATGTGCAGGCCTCAGCAGATGCTGCTTTTGGCCGCAAAATTCTGCAAGCTGCAGTAATTTAAGTTATGCATTATTCCTTGGGGATCCCCACCCATTATAAACACTGCTATTGGATGTCCCAAGTGTCATGGATCTTTGGAAGTGGGGTGTGTGACATACTAGGAATAATACCATTTTGTGAGTACTCACCTGTAAAATGGTTATTACGAGTATGTCACACACCCCACTTCCCCGCCCTTTTTGTTCTAGGGATTCTTTATATGGTAATTATTATTATTGAATATAATTGGCTCTTCCTGGTTCTCACTGCTTTTTAATAAGACTGAGGAATAGTGGGAGGAACCCGGTACTTATGGACCAGGAGGGGCTACTTTTTCCATGTCATCTCTGCAAGATCGCCCTCTACAGGCCGGTTTCCCAAGTGTCATGGATCTTTGGAAGTGGGGTGTGTGACATACTCGTAATAACCATTTTACAGGTGAGTACTCACAAAATGGTATTTTCCAGGTCATCAGAGATTCCTCAGGTTCACTCTGGAGGATCAGCACTATCAATTTGTGGCTCTGCCTTTCGGTATCACCTCGGCCCCCAGGGTATTCACCAAGGTACTTGGGGGCGTACTGGCTCTGCTGAGATCTCAGGGCATTCACATCCTTCCTTACTTAGACGACATTCTAATCATATCTCAATCTCTCCAGCAGGCCGAGCTGGATACTCAGTGGGTGGTGTCTACACTGGAGTCTTTCGGCTGGGTGATCAACCACCCCAAGTCTTTCCTGTCACCGTCAATGGTGAGGTCCTTTCTGAGCATGACTCTGGATACGTCGCGGGTCAAGATTTTTCTGCCTCAGCAGAAGGTGGAGAGTCTTCAGGCCCAAGCCAGGTTCCTTATGTCTTGCCCTCATCCCTCCATCCGGCAGGGGATGCAGCTGGTGGGCCTGATGGCGCCTTTCTTTGAGGCGGTTCCATACGCTCAGTTTCACTTGAGACCTCTTCAACTTCACCTCTTGTCAGTTTGGGATCGGGACCCTCAGTCCCTGGATCAGGTGTTGGTTCTGTCCCCTCTGGCCAGACGGTCTCTCTCGTGGTGGCTGGACTCAAGAAACCTGTTGGTGGGCAGATCCTTTCTGGCCCCGTGCTGGGAGACAGTCACCACAGATGCCAGTCTGACAGGTTGGGGTCAGTGGGGCCTTCAGGAGGCCCACACCCCTATCAACATTCTGGATTTGAGGGCGATAAGGTTGGTTCTCGCCCAATTGACTCCACACTTCCGGGGACGGGAGGTTCAGGTCCGCTCGGACAACCAGACGGCGATTGCCTACATTAATCATCAGGGAGGGACCTGGAGCAAGAGGGCCCTCAAGGAAGTGTCCCTGATACTGTCTTGGGAGGAGGAGAATGTTCCCTGCATCTCAGCTGTGTACATCCCGGGGGTGGAGAATCTGGAGGCAGACTCCTTCAGCAGGGGAACCTCTCATCTGGGAGAATGATCCCTCAGCAGCAGGGTGTTTCGCTCCCTGTGCCACCGCTGGGGTCAGCCAGATGTGGATCTGTTTGCGTCCCGTCACAATCACAAGCTTCCAGTCTTTGTCTCTCTGGCCTTGACCATGGATGCATTAGCAATGTCTTGGAAGAGCTTTCAGATTCTCTGTGTTCCCTCCTTTTCCTCTGCTGGGCAAGGTGCTACGCAAAATTGCTCAGGAAGGGGTGCCAACCATTCTGGTGGCCCTCTGTTGGGCAAGAAGGGTGTGGTTCGCAGACATCGTGCAGTTGGCAGTAGATCAGTATGTTCTGCCCAAGGATCCAGACCTGCTCCCTCGGGGGCAACTACGCCATCCCAATTTACAAACGCTGGCTTTGACGGCCTGGCTGCTGAAACCTCCATCTTGATGGGGAAGGGGCTGCCTGCCTCTGTTGTTAATATCATGATTCAGGCTAGGAAGAAGTCCTCATCATCCATCTACTATAGGGTCTGGAATGCTTACATTGACTGGTGTGAGTCTAAGTCGCTTCCCTGTAGGGTATTTTATGTCCCTAGGATTCTGGAATTCCTGCAACATGGTTTGGATTTGGGTCTTCAGCTTAGAACCCTCAAAGGTCATGTTTCTGCTCTGGCCATTTTCTTCCAAAGATCCTTTGCTCACCATCGTATGGTCAAGACTTTCTTCCAAAGGGTTTCTCACGTGCGTCCTCCACGTAAGCCTATGTTACCAGTATGGGATTTGAACTTGGTCTTATCTGCCTTGCAGGGGTCTCCCTTTGAGCCTCTGCGTGGGGCTCCTTTGTCCATTTTGACTCTTAAGGTAGCCTTTTTGGTGGCTATCACTTCTGTTAGGCGTGTTTCTGAGTTGGCGGCTCTTTCCATCAAACCCCCTTACTTTGAGAGACACCAGGACAAGGTGGTGTTTTGTTTTAAGCCAGATTTTCTGCCTAAGGTTGTTTCTGCCTTTCATCTCAATCAGGACATTGTTTTGCCTTCTCTATGCCCTAATCCTAGTAACCCTAAGGAACGGGTTTTACACTCTCTGGATGTGGTCAGGACTCTGAATTTCTATTTGGTGGCTACTGAATCTTTCAGGAAGACTGATGCTCTATTTGTGCTTCCATCTGGGCCTAGGAAGGGTCTGGCTCTAGCTAAATCCACTATCAGCAAGTGGATTCGCCAGGCTGTGATTCAGGCCTATTCTGCCAAGGGGAAGGAGCCTCCCTTCCACCTTACTGCTCATTCTACTCTTGCTATTGGTGCCTCTTGGGCCTTTCAGCACCAAGCTTCTGTGAAACAAGTTTGCAAGGCTGCTACTTGGTCTTCTGTTCATACCTTTTCTAAGTTTTACAAGGTTGATGTTAAGGCCTCAGCTGATGCTGCTTTTGGTCGCAAAGTTCTGCAGGCGGCAGTGGTTTAAACTGCCCGCTGTTACTTTTTGGGGATCCCACCCTACCATACGGACACTGCTATTGGATGTCCCATGGGTAAGGAATATTCTGGAACAGGATGTGCTGTATACTTAAAATAATACAATTCTGTGATTACGTATAATACCAATTCTACAGGTGAGTAATCACAGAATTGTATTTTTACTGTTAAAATAACATACCAGACCTCTGGTCAGACCCCTGCTGTTGGTGCACCCCCCTAACCTCCCCATGTACCCCTGGGGTATGCATACTGTAGGTTTAGAACCCCTGCTCTATGGAATATAGGAACTTAACAGGCTGGAAGGCTGTAAAACTGCAGCCCTGGAAGCTGTAGAGTTCAGTAGGTCAGAAAGTTTCTCCCTCTGCCCAAATCTGCACTTACCCCAGCCAGCCAGCGAGCTGCAAACCAGAGTTCTGCAAGCCACAAGTTGGGGCCCCCTGGTCTACAGCCTTACACTACTAGTTGGGAATTCCTGTATAGACCTCACAGGAGTGTTCTTAATAGTAATATGTTCTGAAACAAGGCTATAAATTTAAAACTGGTGCCCAATATGTCTTTAAAGTGGAAAAAAAACCTGGGAATTTGATCCTAAATCGGGATGCCCCACTGTGGGAAACTTGCCTCGGCCTACCTAGCGAACAGCCCCCTTTGCTGTGTACATCTTTGGCCTACGGGCTCCAATTGAATTCAATGGGGAGTACGCACTGCAGCATCTCTGGCGGTGTGCGCACTCCCGCCTCAGCCTATCTGGGTTTTTTTCACACAACGAGGCATCTTTATTTGGGATGCCCTGGGGAAAGACAGCGGCCGCCCGGGGGCTATTTTAAGTTCCAGGCCGGCCGCTAATGGGTTTCATTCCACTTTAACCAAGGAATGGGAGGATGGGCATGTGCGTGGGTTGCCGTTCTGTGCAGCCTTTACTGATCTTATGATGGCCAATGCAACTGACCATGCAAATGATTATACACTGTTGCCCTTCACTACATACAAATATATCCACACTGTGATAATGATTATCTAAACTTATAGTGGAATATTAGGGATGCCCCACTGTGTGAAAGCTGCCCGCTATACCTAATTAGCCTAATATCCCTCTTGGTGGGATGCATACCTGAGCCAGCCATTTCCGAATGTCTGGTGCAGCCAGCTGCATATGCTCTTTTCAAAGACCTTAGCTGACTTAATGTCAGGTCTGATTGGCAAGTGAATTGATGCATGCTTTCATTCAGCATTCTTAGCCTCTGATTAACATGCACTGCATCAACCTCTGATTGGATGAGAGTCTGCTCATGCACCATGGAATTGCAGAAGAGGTTAGGGGGGACCTGACGAGCCAGGAGGTTTCCCACAGCAGTGCATCCCAAATAAAGATGCCCCATGGACAGGGATACAAATTTAATTAAAAAGTACTACTATTTAGTGAACCATTCAGTTCCATCTTCCTTCTACCTTGGAGATCTCATTCTGTTCCAAATTCTCACTGTGTGACTGTGTATTAGTACAGAGAAGTTTTACTTGTATGTATGTAAATAGTTGACTATTTTTGTAAACCTTTATTGCTATTGTAAACTTTAAAGGAGGATGCAAAGTTAGACTCATTACTATACCTTACCCTACAAGTTACAGTGTTCAGGGGCATACCAACCATTGAAGAAGGGTAGGCAGCTTCTACCAGGCCCATGGTAGGAGGCCCATGGCAGATCAGGCTCTGAGGTTTAAGTTTCATGACCAGTCCCAGGCACACCGGCTCACTGTTGCTTACATGCACTCTTCCAGTTCCTGGAGGGGGGTTCCATCTGGTTCCTTAGCCTGAAGAGCATCCAGGACAAGAGCGACTTGGGGAGCCATGTTCAAGAAGCTGGAGATGGCCGGATGGCATGGTTATGGATAGTGATGAGCGAACCTGAACCGCAAAGTTTAAGTCCACAAGCCCGAACAAAGACTTCAGCCAGAAAAACGAACCTGGAAAAGCATCAACTAGCTTTCAGCCCCAAGCAACCACAGCCATGCCCATACTTGTGATTGACCAGGCGGGACACGTGACCCCACTCTGAGAATTTAATTGCACAGCCAGTGGTCAGTTGATGGTTTGCCCACTGTTGATATTAATGCCCACCATGCCCAGGAACTGAGCACTGCCTCAAAAGATCTCTCCAGCATAGCATTTTTTTAATCGGTGCACAAATTAGATATGGGTCATTTGCACACTGTGCCACCAATCACCAGGCACCTTTAAGCCAAACACATGCTGCAGTGGCTGAAACACCAAAATGCAAAAACATGCAACATGCACGTTTCCCCCCCAAAGGGAGGATTTGAGACCACTATCACCAAGCCTGTCCACAGCATACCAGGGAAGCGTTCAACTTTCTATCCCCCCAAATAATGGAGAGAAAGCGGAAATTTGACTTATTCACCAGTCCAGGCCCTGAATGGGGGCATTTCAATATAGCTGACCTTTGAAATGCTCCCATTCTTGCTGGTGGAAACACACAGCTTTTAAACTCTTATAGTGGCAGCTGTCCCACAATAGTGGTACGATCATCTCCACATGCAAAGCCGCACCATCCAATACAGGGCCAGCTAGACTGACCAATCAACTCCTGAAACCGCACAAAACGTAACTAAGCCCAAATTTTTGGGGGGCGGCGGAGACACCTGAGGAAAGGGGATCCTGATCGGCGGGTCACCCGCAGAAGAGCCTCGCACTGGAGCTCAATAGACAGCCAAAACAGCAGAGAGGTGAGCAGCAGCTGGTATTAAAACAGGCCCCAAAGGCGCTAGGGACAGATCAGATTGGGCAAAGCATACACTAATGTTACAATATAAACAATTATCGTAAATACTAAGCATTATAAGTATTGAAAAAATAATACATGATGTAAATATTAAGCAGTGTAAATATTGAAAACATAGTTAAATACATGATATAAATATTAGTAATGAATATAAAATCGACACATTGAGGTCAAAATTGTGATTAAACAATACTAGGTTAAATCATTAAAGAGGAACAACACGCATGAATGTTCCTCGCGGTGGCGGTGGCGGCGGCGGCATCCCGAATTTGAATGCCCCGCTATGTGTACCCCCCAAAGTCGCCCCATCTCACTCACCTTCCTTCCGCTCCCATGGTGCAGACTCAAGTGAGAGTGAGTTGGCTAAGCAGCGCACAATGTCACTCAGCTCCCTTAGACGGCTAAGCAACCAAGCGTTACCGCCAGCCGCATCCCCCGCCCACCTTACAGCCGTGGCTTGACATACAGGAAGGCCAGGCGCGTGTGCGGCTAGAGGTAAGTGATGATGCAGCCGGAGTGCACACAGTGAGGGCTTCTGAAGAGGGAAGTCCTAGAGTCTTTTAGACTCCAGGCCCTCCAAAGTTCCTTTTTAAGATCATACTTATATCAGACTGATGAAAAAAATCAAGACATACAGTTCTCAATAGAATGGAATAATCAATTAAGATCAATCAAAAAGCATTACAATCATACCATCTATCAGTAAACAATGCAATTTCCCCTCTATGGTTTAAACCTAGTGCCTAAAATGAAAATCCAATATGCTTCCCGGGCTTACAATTAGTGGCGGGTGAGCGGATGGGCCTAAGTCAGGAAGCGCTTTAATGCATATATTTCCACCGACCAGGATTGCTGGATATCACTTAGTGCCACCACTTGCCTTCTACACCTGCTTCCTCCTCATTCAGTCAGTGCAGCACCTGCACTGCCATTTTGAGTCATGGGGAAATGGGAGCAGGCCGTGCTGTAAATCTGTCTGGGAGAAAGGCCACACACCACCCAAGAGCTGTGTACTGGCATTCAGAGCAGACAGTGGTAAGATAAGTGGTTGCTGCCACTAAATATTAAGCCTGGCAAGGTGGTGTGCAACAATGGGCAGAACCTAGTAGCAGCCTTGGGCCATGCTGTGTTGATGCACATCCCTTGTCTGGCACATGTGCTCAACTTGGTGTTCTGGCCAATTTTCCAGACATGCTGAGCAAATGTGGCCCACTGCCTCATATGGGATTTTCCAACTAGGTAGAATTCGACTTTACATATTCTAAAAAGGGTGTGTGTGAGCAACAGCAGGCAATAGTGGAGTTCCATTTACAAAATGCCAGGGTGATTCAAAGTGCAGACCAACAGCACTTCACCACCAATGAGTGGTCCGCCATATGAGACACTTATGTCGTGCTGCAGTGCTTCCAGTACGCCACCTATATGGTACGTGATGATGGTGCTATCGTCAGCGCTACCATCTCCATCCTTTGCCCACTTTAGGGCATTGCAGAGGTTTTAGCCAGGTGTCAGGCCATCCAACTCATGGCTCAAAGGGTTGCTGGACCAACAGAAGTCAGGTTTCAGAGGAGAACTTTTCCTCATAGCAGGGTGTCATCTAGTGCAACTCACGAATGTAACTGGAACATGGCTGGGAGGATGGGGAGGAGGAGACACCGGCCACTGAGGACAGCTTCTACTTGACAGAGGGCAGCCTTGCTCACATGAGCCACTATATGCTCCTGCGGAATGGCAGCAGAGTTGCCCACATAGTCACCAGTGCTGATTACTGGGTGGCAACCCTGCTGGATCCCCAAGGATAACTTCACCTTCTTGATTCCAGTACAGTACAAAGTCTGATGGAGCTCCCAGCTGACACTGATTGCTCAGTGGTGGCACAAGGTTGAGGTGGAGGAAGTTGCCAATGCAGCAGGGGCACCAGCACCACCTTAGAAAGGAAGGATTAGCATGGTCACAATGTGGATCACCTTGTTCAATTCTATGCCATATCCACCACCTTCAGGTAAGGAGTGATGCTGAGTGATGGGTCCTCCCCATTCAATTTCTGGTTTTTGTAAATGGGACATGTAACCATAGCTTGCCTTCTATGCCTTGGAGGTGCTGGGCTTCCCTGCAGCAAGTTTCCTAACAAAAGATGTCACACTGGGACAGATGCTGGGGGAGACGGGCCTCCCGTCGTTGGGGGAGTTGAGGTAGAGGAGTCCTGTAGTATATATATCCTGGTATTTGTATGGGCAGTAGGTAGCATTTGTATCCTCTCAATGGGTGGCCCATTGACGGAAGTTGAGAAGCTCTTCTCTTCTGCTTCATATGTGCCAGGCGCCCTCTCTAGACTATACATCGCTCTAGTGAGCAACACTCACTCTGGTCCATTGGGGTATATTGCCAGATGGGAAAGGGTGCTGGGCCTATCCTTGTCGAAGGAGGATCAGACCAAATTGTTTAGCCATACGCACAAAACAGCAGTAGAGGGAGTAGCACAAGAGAGGCATTACAAGATTGTCTCTAGGTGGTACAAATGTCCAACAGACATCAAGAAGTTTGTGCTGCAAATTTTGGACGTGTGTTGAAGATGCCTTGAGGGGTGGGCAACATGACACATATTTGGTGGGGTTGCACAGCCATTAAGGCCTTTTGGGACAGGATCCTGGACATCTATGCATACGCCACTGGCACAGTAGTCGAAAGCTCCCTTCAGCTGGCTCTTCTTTCCAATTTGGGAGGGCCCTATGTCACAAGTTGGATGTACTTAGGCACTTCTTGGCAGCAGCAAGGGCAGTGATTCCAAGACATTGGAAAACGCATGAGTCCAATGGGTAACGGACCTGGAATGTATTAGACAGCTAGAACAGCTTACCCTGGGAGACAAGGGCCTTAGGGACAAATACACAAATATCTGGGCCTGCTGGGAGGATTTGTGGGACTCAGAAAGGTTTAGAGCGAGTCTAAATTAGGCAGGCAGGTTCCGACCTAACAATAAATGGTCGGAATAATAGGCTGGTGGATCTCAACCAGAGAACTACCCTTCCCTTCTAACCTCCCTCCCCCGTGTGCCAGATTTTTCCTATTTTCTTTCTCTTTGTCCCTTTCTTCCTCTTAGTGCCTTTGTGGTACTGACACGGCTTTTCCCGCCCCAAAAGCCCAGGCGCACTCTAAGCCATAAGAAGATGGGAGAGGTCTGGGACCTCTCAGATTATTATTTACGGGTAACGCTATAGCTGTCATTAACATCATCTTGTAATAGAGGTGCATTGATTGATTTGTTATGAGTGCTGCTCTGTACTGTATCCGGGACTTTTCCCCATGTTCTGTTCTTGTTTACTTGTCTTTACTTGTCTTAAATAAAAAGAATCTATGCAAAAAAAAAAAAAAGATGTCATTACCGACAAGCAGATCTGCCTATCCACAGCCGACGTGGACATTCTTACAGTCATTAAGATGAACCAGGCTTAGATCTCATGAGACTTGTTTGGCCAATGCCTAAGTGGTTAGAGGAGCACTATCATGGAAATTTGCATTAAAAAAGATTAAATAGGCACACAATAGCTTCTAACGTGTATACATAATGTGGCAATAGTAACGAAAAAACTTAAGTTAGTTACCTGGTAACTTCTATCCTAAACATCCCAAAGGGCAGCATACGCATACATCTCTGCCAACTAGGAATGGAACACCTGACCACAAGATTAGCATAAAACTTTGACTCCTTCTCCCATTCCCCAGTTGTTGTAGAGATCTGAAAAAAAAAAGACAGACCAAAAAACAGAACTGGTCAATACAACATGAAATATATTCAATGCAATCTTAAGGGAGGGAAAACCATGTATGCTGCCTGTTCGGATGTTTAGAAAAGACGTTACCAGGTAACATACACATAAGAGATAACCGAGATCCACCTCTATTGGGTGGAGGTACAGCTTGAAGAACATTCTGCCCAAGGATTGATCCTGTAAGGTCAGTAAATCCAAACGATAATGCCTTGCAAAAGTCTTGGCCAAAGATCAGGTCGCCTTACAAATCTGTTCAATAGAGGCCCCAGTTTGCTCTGCCCGAGACGTAGAGACACTTCTCATCGAGTGAGTTTTGATCCATGATAGGCAAAACTAGTAACATTTTTCATCCAACGAGACGAAGTTGATTTAGATACTCGTTGACCCTCTCTTGGACCCGGAAATGCAACAAACAAACTGCTTTTCTCCAATCCTTAGTCTGATGAAGATATTCCAAAAGGCAAGCTCTGACATCCAAAGATTTCTGCACAATCTCCTGAGTTCTGTGAAAATCAGAAGAAATCTTTAGAAGGTAGCATGGATCTACTCATAACACTACTCAATCTTGAAATATTTGAAGTAAAGGATGATGACAAGATAATGCCCGAATGTCACTAACTCTGCGTGCCGAAGTAATTCCCACCAAGAACAAAACCTTCCAGGTAAGAAATTTAATATGAGATTATTGGATCAGATCAAATGGAGGAGCCATCAAAGATGAAAGGACCTTAGCAAGATCCCATTGTGGTACGACTGGTTTAGAATGCTTCACAGCCAAAAGAAAATGTCTCACCAAGGAAAAAGATGAAAGCCTCATGTCAAGACAACTGATAGTGCTGCTAACTGCACCTTTAATGTGCTAACACTGAGACCCAAATCCGCACCCCTTTGGAGAAAATCGAGAATGACCGGAAGCTTAGAAGTCGACCATTCTGGATTTTCCAAGTTTTAAAAGTTTTTCAAACTTTCAAATAAATATTTCTCATTGCTTCTTAATTGAATGTAGAGTATCAATCACTTTTTTAGAATATCCTTTCCTCTGAAGGGTTCAAAGAATCAAATTCCATTTCTGAGGATCCGGACAAAGCACTGGTCCCTCGGATCTCTCAGGTATCACTGAAAGTCTCCACGGCTCCTGTATGGATAGACTTACTGGAGTCGAAAATCATGTTCTCTTGGGCCACCAGGGAGCCAGAAGCAAAACCGAAAACAGACCACGGGGGGGGGGGGGGAGATGACAGAGAAGAAGGAGTGTCGTGCCAGCCGCCCAATGGCCGCCTACCATGGCCGACCCAAAAGACTCATCTGACCCCGCAAAGCCCGTACGGCCGCGACCTGACACCGGAACAACGGGAACCAGCTCTCCCGCCAGACGCGCCGTAGATTTCCCCCGCCACTCACAGATTCTTGAGGGAGCAGCAAGCCTGAGCAGGTGCATGCATCAGCCTGCAGGAACACATCACAGTGGAGTACTCCCTGCCAGTCTCAGCCCAAAGGGGACACTGAGACTCGGCTCTCCTGCTTGGCGCAGCCGAGTGAAAAAAAAGTTTGCATCCCCGTGAAAGTAAAAAGCTGCATGCCTTACTGAAGAAATCAGGGAGAAGCATTTTGCGGGCATGCCACTCTAGTATAACTGGAACTACACAACTACAGGTATTCTGCCTCCTTTTTTTTCTTCTTCCTCTATGTCCTTGCATAGATGTAAAGTACAGTTAATCAGATCCAACCGAACTGCTTACATAAACCAGTATGTATCTTAGACCTAACATAAAAGGAGAAAGCTAAAAATAAGAAGGGAGCTAATGATTTCATATTAAGTTTGATCTTACTAGAGGAATACCAGATAATTACTATAATCAGTATATAAAATTAACTACAGCAGTGGTATTAAACCTCTGGAGAAAGTATCAAAGTATCAGCTATATTATAAATAGAAACAAATTAAAGGGGAACTGCGCCACCCTCATTCAAGGGTCGAAAACATTGGCAGCATAATAAAAAGGAAAGGAAAAAAATAGATAAATCAAATTAAAATAAAGAAAAATGTGCTCAAAGAGACAGAGCAGCTGATCAAAAATGCAGATCAGAAAAACAAACCACATTCCTCAGCTATAATTCAGGTTTATCTACACACTCCAAAGGCAGCTACGAACCATCACAACAGCTCTTGCCAAACTTACTCTTGACACCAACAGCAAATCCCAGCACAGAAGGAACCCCGCAAGGTACCCCAACACCGGCAGACATTTCTAAATATTACCAGCATTACTTTGCTATTACTATAGCAAAGACGGGGAAATCATAAACACGCAGATAGACAACACTGAACGAAAAGATCCGGATACACCTGAGACGCTTTGGGAAGAGCAGCTCCTGCGGTCCAGAAGAAAGAAAGAAAGAGAAAGAATCATAACACCAGCATAGACAATCAGAGAAGACACTAAAATATGAAATCCATGAGGGTATACAGGAATTAAAAGTAGGGTTCTCAAATGAATTACTACAACTCAAATGTACAGTTACAGTCAGATCTCAGAGATACCACATCCAGACAATTAAATTATGCAGTAATGATGCAGGAAAAGGACCTGATAGACTTTAGGACTGTTATGGCAGAAATACTTACAGAATTAAAACAAATTCTAATCAAATAACTGAAGTCGTAAAGGAAACAATCGCACTAGAACTCACAAAATTTAAATCAGACATGCACGCCATCATAGGTAGAACACATAGACTTACTAGAAGCAGACATGCTAGTCATAGCAAGGGAACACAAACAGTAAAGTCAAACAGTGGTAAATATGAACAAGGCACTAAAAGAAATCATAATTAAATCAGATGATCTTGAAAATAGGTCCCGCTGGAACAATCTTATAATTAGAGGAATTCCAACAGAAATAAAATATGATGAATTAAAACCATTTATATATGAGATCTTTAAGACCATTTCAAACTGTGATAGATGCCATAGGGATGGTACAAAAAGAAAAACCCCAGGTGGGATAACTCAAGACATGCTATGCCATCTACCAGATTTTAATGAAAAAGAAGATATTCTAGCACTGGCACAAAAAGCTAGATCGTGTATGATCAACTGACATACAGATATTCCATGATTTCTCAAAACATACAAGGTATTGGAGAAACCACTACTGACACAGAAGCAAACCAAATCAGATTAAATGGACTGGACCACTCAGACTATCAATTACTAGAGCAGGGAGAACCTTTTATCTTAAAGATGGCGATCCATTTGAGCCTCTACTAAACGCCCTGTGGTTAACCTCCCTGACTATCCCAGAATGGGAAATTACTGAAGAGGGTACGCTACCTGAAAGATTGCTGGTAGAAGACTGGACAAGAAAATTAAGATAAACCTAAATACACTGATGAAATAAAAGGATGCTAGACATAAGCTGTACAATAATAAGAAATGGTAAATGGAAGGATGGAGGAGTGAGGAACAGAATAAAAAAAATTGAGACAGTGCTCTAAAGCAGGACTTGGCTTAGGCCTTTTTCAAAAAAGTCAGAGGAGGATGATAATTAAAAAAGAAAAAGAAAACGTTTGGGGTGCAATATAAACTGTATTTGCTCGGTCAAGGGCGACAGCGAAGGCTCTGGCTAATTAAAGGTTCCTGCTAGGAAAAGGGCCAATGAGAATCCAAGGGAATCCAAGGGAAAAACAGTACCCCTGGTAGTCGAGTCTTAGGCATACAGGAGAAGGGGAAGAGGGAGAGAATTAAAACAACTATATCACACAAACAAAAAGTTTTTAATAGACTAATGAGGAGACCTATAAGAGGAGGAGCAATAGGAAGAGAACGGGTAAGAGAGATGAGGAAAGGAAGAAGTGGAGGAGGAGGAGTACCACACTCCATGCCAAAAAGGATGTCTCTTGAAAATCGTCAATGAGGGATAGATCAATAAAAATATGCTCTTTTAAAGTGAGAGGGGCGAACTGACCACAAAAAAAATATTGTCAGGGAGTTAAATCGATTACAAACAGATATTGCATATATATTCTTACAGGAAACACATTTTAAAACAGATAAGGAGCCATACAATGAAGACTTTGGACAGATGATATCCAATCCATTTTGTGAGAGGAAAGCCCAAGGGGTTATTATTCTATTAAATAAGAAATGTCAGCATGAAATCATTCATCAATACCTAGATCCCCAAACTCGGACTATAATTGTTAGAGTAAAAATCTGGGGGCAATTATGCACACTAGTAAACACTTATGTGCCCAATCAAGGACAGGCAAGATATATAGCAAACATTGCAAAAAAATCGACAACTTAGAGGAATTCTAATATTGGCTGGGAACTATAACAGCAATAAAAAGAAGGGACTCTGACTTAATTAAACACCACAGCACATGTGAGCATTTCAAACAACTTAACTTATCCACCACCCACTAGTTAAAGACTATTCATGTTACAATAGGGCTCAAAACTCTTACTCGAGACTGGATCTCTTTTTTATCAGGCAGCAAAACTTGCAAATGGTCCTTGTGACAGACTCTCTGCCTAGACTGTATGATAGAAAACATAATATTCTCAGACCACGCACCAAATCACAATGACAATGAAATGGGGGAATGTGCTCCATACTACCCAGGTCTGCAATTGAACAGAGATTCTTGAGTTCTGTTCTGCCCGTAGCAGGATACATATTGGTTTTGGAGTGGCTGACCATTTAAACACATGAAACAGCTGCTTCAGACAGAAATGAGGAAACCAGTTCCTAACGTTATGACATTATTAACAAGCAAGCTGGTCATGCCCCCCCCACCCTCCATATAGGCTCCCAGCTTACAAAGTCATAGGATTGGTCTGCATGCTAGATAAAAATTGTATCTAACTAAAACTGACAAAAGAATTAGCAAAAAATATTTGAAAAAAAAGCCTGCAGGCAATTTCAATGTGAAATTGGATGCATTTAAAAGCTACATTTAGTAAAACACTTAAAAACACAATTAAAAAAATAAAAAAGTTGGAGGGGCGTGGCGAGTAAGGTATGCTGTTTAGGAGCTCCTAAATAAGACCACCCAAAAGTGGAAATCTGCAATCCCTAAAGTAAAAAACTTGATATGGCCAAGAAGAGGAAGGGGTGCACTAACCCCACATTGCCAAAGGAGCCAGCCATCTCCACCTACTTCGCCTCAGGTCGGGGGAACAACGCAGGACACCCACTCTTCAAGATGAATTGCCAGCGGGAGAAGGAGAGGAGCGAAAGCCAGCAAGCCGCCAACCAGACGGGACCCCGCCGGAAGGCTGGGAGGATATTAAAGACGCCCCGCTCCTGGGCTTCATACCTGTCACTAATTGAGGCCTTTAGCCAGGTCTGTATGCTGTTTCCCTGCCACAGCAGGATGTAGCCAGAGCGCTGCCATCACACAGGCTTCCCCGAGTGCTGCTGGGAGACCTTGTGCCCACACCGCTGAGGATGATGACACCCAGGGCCTCAAATGTTAACCCCCATTGATCCATTGACCTGGCTCTACCACCTAATGAAGAGAGGTCCCATTTTCTCTTAAAGGGACAGCACCCACCCTACCAGGATGGCCCGCAGAGGATGACATCAGGTCCACCCCAGGTGTGGTGTTCTATTTTGATCTGGACCTGGGCTACTAAAATAGGTGATGTGATTTGACTTTGGGCTGGGCACTTTTTTTTTTTTTTTTTTGCAATATATCTTTATTGAGTTTTATAGACATTTATAAACATATAGACAGGGAGAAAAGAGAAGAAAAGAGAAAAAAAGAAAAAAAAAAGGCAAAGGACTAAAACAGGACCTCCGCGCCACGAGCATACATAAAAGGTAACCAGTACAGGCATCAAAATATCGGGATTATTAAAGAGTTTACAGCGATAGTAGTAGCATTAGTTACCCATTGAGGTCTTCCGCCTCTCACTGTTATAGTCTAGTGCAAACGTCGACGGTGTCCTAGATTACACCAATAACGATCACCTCCCCCCCATCTCAGACCTGTTAGGTTAGCACGTTTGTTGGTCTACCTGTTTCACTAAGATGGGGGACCAGACACCTCCGTCATCAAGATCCTGACATCGGGGGCTCGAGAGTGGCAGCCCAGTGCCAGGGGATAACTGGGCACTTTTGATTGAACTTTTTACTCAACAATTTTGTATATTTGCACTTTATCTTGCGATTTTGCACAGTAATCAGTAGCGCACAGGCACTTTGTAAATTGTCGTTGTTCTTTTGCAATTCCCCTCTGTCTTTGGATTAATTAAGCACTTACCTTGCACAATTATTATGAGAGCATATGGACATTTCTTTTTATAAGATTACATGGAGCCCTAATATGTCCAGATCATTGTTTGTCTTATATGTTTTTTTAATTTGTCTTGTTAGTCTTTGGATTAGCTTGTTTCTTTTTTATCTTTATTTATTAATAAAATATTGATTCATATATATTTTCTTGGTGTGAGCAGCACTTTCTATCAGGGGTTGCCTATGGGCTGACCTGACAGCCACTTGTTTTCAGTAATTATCCTGTATAGATATATCTTGTATAGAATACAAAATCTATTATATCTATTTTTTATTATATTTTTTATTCATCCATATTCGTCCATATTCAACTTCATTTCATTTAGGAAGGTTATTGGGGTGGGAGACTCTGGTTTTTAATTTCTTCACACAAGCACTAAACAAGATTGAATCTTTCGCAGGGAGAAATAATTATAGATGGAGACCCTAAACGTAGCACTAGACCCAATACTAGAAACTTCCTCAGGCAAATCCAGCCTCCCATATGTAGCCCAATCAATCTCCAGCTGGTAGATGTTTGGAGAATACTGAACCTGAAGGGCAGAGACTATACGTTCTTCTCTAATGTTCATGAATCATGTTTAAGGATAGATTTCCTCCTTGCCTCCCACAACATGACATCCCCTTGTCACAAAGTGTCAAATCCTCCCAATTGCTTTCTCAGACCACATGCCAGTCACCATTGATCTCCTACTGAGCTACTGTTAAACAGGCATAATCTCAGCACGACATGGTGACTGATTGAGTCTTTACTCACTGATCCAGTCGCCTGGATATCAAAAGTAGTCTAGAAAAATATTTTCCAGGAAAATGAATCCCCAGAGGTCTCCCCCTTGTTATTGTGTTAGTGTCATCAGGGACATGTCGATTAAGCATGCTTTCGGAATTAAGAGGGAGAGGGCATACTACATATCTAAGCTTTCTGACAAAATTCAATCTCTCTAGCAGAATTAACCTGACTCAGAGAGGCTCTGAACTCTGCCCTTCTAAGCAAAGCCAAATACATCCTTGAGATATAAACACCTGTATTATGAGCATAGTAACAAGAG
Source organism: Gastrophryne carolinensis (assembly GCA_027917425.1). Lineage (NCBI taxonomy): Eukaryota > Metazoa > Chordata > Amphibia > Anura > Microhylidae > Gastrophryne > Gastrophryne carolinensis. The sequence continues at coordinate 351,159,290 of CM051236.1, forward strand.
TGGTCCCCTATTTGCGCGGGCTCTGAGAAAGCAACAATATCTTAATTACATAGTGGAAATATTGGACCCTGGAGGGGAGAAACGTCACCCTAGACAAAATAGTTGACTCCTTTAAGAACTATTACTCTTTATCCTGCAAGAGATACATACCCATTTCCCTTCTTAACACAGATTTATAGCACTTTGCTAAAATCCTCGCCAATAGGCTCACCCTTTTAGTCCCCAAGTTGATTCATAACAATCAAACTGGATTGGTCATGAACAGAGAGGTGTGAGTTAACACCACCAGAGCTATCAACGTCATCAAAGCTCCCCTCTATGGATGTGGAGAAGGTGTTGCCTCAGCAAAGTCTTGGAGCTGATAGGGCTAGGAAGCGTCATGCAAAAATTTATTGGCACCCTGTACACCATCCCTACAGCTCGAACCCATCAGAAACGGACAGGGGTGCCCTTTATCACCATTGCTGTTCTCCCTGTCTGTCAAGCCCTTCCTGTGCACAGTGAGAGACAATGGTGACATCACACGTCTTCTCTTTATCAAGGGCCCCCACAAAATAGCCACTTATGTGTATGATCTCCTATTCTTCATCACCAGTTCCATCATTTCACTGCCTGTTCTTATTAGGAAATTTGAAAGGTATGGCTGCTTTTCCAACTTCAAGATTAACTTTGACAAATCTGAAGCCTTAAAAATAACTCCCCCAACACCGTCAAGTCCATACAAAGTTCCTTTCCTTTCAAGTGGGCATAGAAAGCCATTAAATACCTTGGCATATACTTCTCCTCATCGTCTTACCTATTTGATCTTAATAGAGATGAGCGAGTAGTGAAATATTCGAAATTTCGAATTTCGATTCGAATAGACCGCGTTACTCGACTACTCGACCGATTATCGAATCCCATTATAGTCTATGGGAAAAAAATGCTCGCCACTTGGAGGTCACCAAGTCCACCCTGAAACATCAGAAAATGATGCCCACACTGCTGGAATGCAACTGGGACAGCAGGGGAAGCATGTCTGGGTGCATATAACGCACCCAAGTCGCACTATTACGCCACTATCACAGCCACTCAACAATACACTCCAAACACAATATAACTTCTACGTAAAGTGAGACAAGACAAGGAAACCTTCTTTCCTCTACATTGCCATGGACCCCAAGCCAAACTGTACAAAAAAGAAGAACAAAATTCTGCACCCCTTAAAATCATGTTGCCTAATGACAACCACAGATGGCATAGGCAAGGGGGAAAATAAATAGACCCCACCCCTAATTGTCATTGTGTGTGTGTGTGTGTGTGTGTGTGTGATGTGGTCAGACATGTCCTCTTGTGTCATTGTGTCACCCCAGCAGTAAGGGAAGCTTAAAGGAGGAGGTATGTTACAGTGTGTTACCCCAGCAGTAAGGGAAGCTTACAGGAGGAGGTTTGTTACAGTGTGTCACCCCAGCAGTCAGGGAAGCTTACAGGAGGAGGTTTGTTACAGTGTGTCACCCCAGCAGTCAGGGAAGCTTACAGGAGGAGGTTTGTTACAGTGTGTCACCCCAGCAGTAAGGGAAGCTTACAGGAGGAGGTTTGTTACAGTGTGTCACCCCAGCAGTAAGGGAAGCTTACAGGAGGAGGTTTGTTACATTGTGTCACCCCAGCAGTCAGGGAAGCTTACAGGAGGAGGTTTGTTACAGTGTGTCACCCCAGCAGTCAGGGAAGCTTACAGGAGGAGGTTTGTTACAGTGTGTCACCCCAGCAGTAAGGGAAGCTTACAGGAGGAGGTTTGTTACAGTGTGTTACCCCAGCAGTAAGGGAAGCTTAAAGGAGGAGGTTTGTTACATTGTGTCACCCCAGCAGTCAGGGAAGCTTACAGGAGGTGGTTTGTTACAGTGTGTCACCCCAGCAGTAAGGGAAGCTTACAGGAGGAGGTTTGTTACAGTGTGTCACCCCAGCAGTAAGGGAAGCTTACAGGAGGAGGTTTGTTACATTGTGTCACCCCAGCAGTAAGGGAAGCTTACAGGAGGAGGTTTGTTACATTGTGTCACCCCAGCAGTCAGGGAAGCTTACAGGAGGAGGTTTGTTACAGTGTGTCACCCCAGCAGTAAGGGAAGCTTACAGGAGGAGGTTTGTTACAGTGTGTCACCCCAGCAGTAAGGGAAGCTTACAGGAGGAGGTTTGTTACAGTGTGTCACCCCAGCACTCAGGGAAGCTTACAGGAGGAGGTTTGTTACAGTGTGTCACCCCAGCAGTAAGGGAAGCTTACAGGAGGAGGTTTGTTACGGTGTGTTACCCCAGCAGTAAGGGAAGCTTAAAGGAGGAGGTTTGTTACATTGTGTCACCCCAGCAGTCAGGGAAGCTTACAGGAGGAGGTTTGTTACAGTGTGTCACCCCAGCAGTAAGGGAAGCTTACAGGAGGAGGTTTGTTACAGTGTGTCACCCCAGCAGTAAGGGAAGCTTACAGGAGGAGGTTTGTTACATTGTGTCACCCCAGCAGTAAGGGAAGCTTACAGGAGGAGGTTTGTTACATTGTGTCACCCCAGCAGTCAGGGAAGCTTACAGGAGGAGGTTTGTTACATTGTGTCACCCCAGCAGTAAGGGAAGCTTACAGGAGGAGGTTTGTTACAGTGTGTCACCCCAGCAGTAAGGGAAGCTTAAAGGTGGTAAATGGTGGTATATGGTGGTAAATGCGATATTCTGAGCTTCTGGGGCCCTGCCTGCCTACATATGAGCTATATACTGTTCAACATAGTAGCCCTAATAAGGGCTCTCAATGACTCTCTTGTCTTCTGGTAGCTGGTATATATGGTGGTAAATGCGATATTCTGAGCTTCTGGGGCCCTGCCTGCCTACATATGAGCTATATACTGTTCAGCATAGTAGCCCTAATAAGGGCTCTTAATGACTCTCTTGTCTTCTGGTAGCTGGTATATATGGTGGTAAAAGCGATATTCTGAGCTTCTGGGGCCCTGCCTGCCTACATATGAGCTATATACCGTTCAGCATAGTAGCCCTAATAAGGGCTCTTAATGACTCTCTTGTCTTCTGGTAGCTGGTATATATGGTGGTAAAAGCGATATTCTGAGCTTCTGGGGCCCTGCCTGCCTACATATGAGCTATATACCGTTCAGCATAGTAGCCCTAATAAGGGCTCTTAATGACTCTCTTGTCTTCTGGTAGCTGGTATATATGGTGGTAAAAGCGATATTCTGAGCTTCTGGGGCCCTGCCTGCCTACATATGAGCTATATACCGTTCAGCATAGTAGCCCTAATAAGGGCTCTTAATGACTCTCTTGTCTTCTGGTAGCTGGTATATATGGTGGTAAAAGCGATATTCTGAGCTTCTGGGGCCCTGCCTGCCTACATATGAGCTATATACCGTTCAGCATAGTAGCCCTAATAAGGGCTCTTAATGACTCTCTTGTCTTCTGGTAGCTGGTATATATGGTGGTAAAAGCGATATTCTGAGCTTCTGGGGCCCTGCCTGCCTACATATGAGCTATATACCGTTCAGCATAGTAGCCCTAATAAGGGCTCTTAATGACTCTCTTGTCTTCTGGTAGCTGGTATATATGGTGGTAAATGCGATAATCCGAGCTTCTGGGGCCCTGCCAGCTACAGCCTGTCTTTACCTGCTGTGAGCGTCTATCCCTCACTAAGTTCAAGCTGCTAATGCTGACCAAGAGGAAGTGCTGAGTTTTGTAGATTCGAGGTCACATGGTTTTTCCAGCCAATGCGTCTAGACGCCGTTCTCGCGATGCCAGCGTCCTCCCAGGACCTGTCCCACCCCCCCTGCATGGTGATTGGTGTAAAAAACGCGCCAGGGAAGGTGTGAGGGGAAACGAATTGTGAGTGCGCCATCGCCGCTGTACTCGATCGAAATCGAGTATGACGAATAGAGTAGTATTCGATCGAATACTGACTCGGTCGAATACTACTCGCTCATCTCTAGATCTTAACTATGCCACACTAGCCAAAACAGTAAGAGCGGTGTGACATGCCCACCTTCTCCTGGCTGGGGTGCATAAATATCATCAAGATGTCTATTTTGCCTAATTCCTTTTCCTACTTCAGGCCTTGCCTATCCAGGTTCCTGTGTCCTACCTCAAATTGGTAAACACCATGTATACTACATTTGTATGGAAGGACAAAATCTCAAGTCTCAAATTCCAATCTCTATGAGCCCCTAGCCAATGAGGGGGTCTGGCAGTCCCTAACATCAAGCTTTATTCGTCAGCAGCCCATCTGCAGAGAATTTGTGAGTGACACTTCCATGCTGGCCAAAAGAGGTGGGTGGACTAAGAGTCTTCCTGCTTTAGCTCTACCTTAAACAATATCCCCTGGCAAACTGCGGGCCTCACCTGCCTTCCCCTGCCCATCCCACAATTGATTCCCGATAATACCACAGACTCCCACTAGTTCTTGGATTGGGAGAAGGACCTTAACAGAGCCTTCATTGATCTCCAGAAGAAGAGAATGCGCCCACAAGCCTTCTCTGTCCACCAGAGTGCAAGAAACGAATTTCAAGATCTTATCCCGCTGGATCTAGACCCCAGACAGAATATTAAAAATGTCTCTTTCTGTCAGTGACCGCTGCTGGAGATGCAACACAGGCAAGGATACATTAATACACATCCTATGGAGCCACCCTAAACTCACCCCGTTCTGGAACGCAATTACCTTAATGGTAATTTATTCTACTCCATCTCAATGCCACTCCCATAAGTACAAAAAAATTTTTCTAGCTCACCTGCTCAAGGCTGCTAAGGTTACCATTCCCAAATTCTGGGTCAAACTAAGCCCCCAGCGCGAAAGACTGGTTATCGGAGGTCAACTCTCTAAAAGACATGGAGGACACACTCTCAATGACAGAGGTGCTTTAATTACCTAGGTCTGGTTCCCCTGGTTGCAATTTCACGAAACTGTGGCATATAAAGACCTACTAACCGCATAAACCTCTCATCCCCTGCCTCCCCTCTCTTGGACCACACACAGAGCTCAACCCCCTCCCCCCACCCTATAATCCTTTTTCTTGTGATCTACTTTCATCTTTCATATCTGCCTTTCCCCCTTCATCTTTAACTCTGCTAGGGCACAGTCTCTGAAGAATCCTCTCATTTACATATTCTGAAGACGAAATGGGAACATCACACATTTTAATTTACCCTGGTGGGGGGGGCTACTGAGGTAGCACAGCTTATAAATAAAAAGGCTGTCTGTGCTGTGCATCGGCACCGGGCCCGCCACGAATGCTGGCTGGTTGGTTTGACTGGTGGACAGGGCTATCTCCCCCTCCCACCCAGGATCCCTCCTGCCCCATGCTGTCAGTGTTAGCGATGATTGTGGAGGGAACGTTGACGGCCTGTCTGATAGGGATTGAAGAGGCACGCTAACTGCGCTGGCTGGCTGTCAGTGACTGCAGAGTTACCACAAAGAGGGTAACTTTTACTTTTATAGTGTTACTTTTATTTTTACTGTGCCATATTCTGTATCTGTATTATTGCAAGTTTGCAAGTGCAAACATTCTGCTTTCCCAAAGCACTCAGCTTTTGGTGAATAAGCTGAATGATTTTTAAGGTGGATAAGATGATTAAAGTGGACCAAAACCAGACCATTTCCTTTCCTCAGGCCATCCTGAACAGGAAAGTGTGGAAGTGTAACAAAACTCTGGCCCTAAGAGACAACAGGGCTGGCTGCTGACTTTCCCCTTGGGCATCCCAAATCGGGATGCTCCATTGTGTGAAACTCCAATGAGAGCCACCTGTCGAATGACATAGTCACAGCAGACCGCTCTCATTGGATGAGAGCCCACACATGTGCCGTTGGAACAAGGAAGAGGTGAGTGAATAGCTGTGTTCAGAGGGGTGTCACACATTGGGGCATCCTGTTGAAACTCTGGGGCTGCCTGATTCCCTCTCCCCGGGGAACGACGAACTGGGATGCTCCACTGTGTGAAAATGGAACAAAATCCACAAGGTCTGGCTCTGGAATGGCCTCTGGCTTTTCCCTGTGTGTGAAACCCCTCAGAATGCCGTTATTCACTCACCTCTTCCTTGTTCTAATGGCACAGGTGACTATGGCATTCAGCAGGCTGCTCTCGTTGCTGCTCTCGGGAGTCTGGGGGATGCGGCAGTGCATGCTCCCCATTGTAGCCCATGATAGCCATTTGAATGACATAGGCCCTTATTTATGAAGGAATAGCGACAGGTAGCGACTGGTGAGCGGCCGGTAATGACGGGCCCCGCCACGAGAACGCCGGCTCCCCACCACAATCACACATTTATCAAGCCAATCCTGCTTAGCGACTGAGATAGCGACTGAGATAGCGACTGAGATAGCGCCATATAGCGACTCATTCATCATTATTCCAGCCTCAGCCCACAGCACCAGCGTCCGACCTTGAACAGCGACAGGTATGACCTCTCGCTACCTGGCGCTCTCCAATGCATTTCAATGGAACAATCTTTAAATATTAATAATTAATTGTTATTAATGTTTTTTTTTTTTAAATGTGAAAAATTCTGTGACCACTTCTGCCATTTTAGATAATTTTTTTAAGGGAAAAAAATTAAAAAAAAATTGTACAGAATTGATTTTTACAGGTCTGATATTAATGTATTCATATTACTAAATTATTTAAAATACTTTTTTTTTTTGGGTTTCCAAAAATATGGTGGTTTGGGGGTTAAAAAACTTTTAACACATCGACTCCAGCGCTCTGGGGTTTAAACATGCATTTCACAGCGCTTAAATTTTTTGAGCGTGATTTTTTGATGAATATGGTGGAAGCCGGTCGCTCTGACCAGTCGCTATCATGTGCACCCATACATCGCGGAACCTGTCAAATAGCGACTCGTAACCTTGTATTCAACATTACGCCACACCGACTGAGTCGCTGTCAACAACCGAACAATGGCCAAGCACAGCGACTACTAGCGGGCGCTCTGAAAATACTGCTACAGTCGCTCAACTGTCGCTACCTGCCGCTATTAATAAATCAGCCTCATAGTCACAACAGATGGCTCTCACTGGACGAAAGCCCGTACATGTGCCGTTGGAACAAGGAAGAGGTGAGTGAATAGTGGCGTTGCGGGGGTTTCACACAGCAGGGCATCCTGGTTTGGGATGCCATGGGGAGAAACAAGCGGCCCTTGAAGCTTTTAGATCCCATGCCCAGACATTTAAGCTGGGTGTGTAAGTGCATCATGCAACAAGGTATGCGGTTCACTCTGTATGCCAGATCTACAAACAGAGCATTAAATTCACGTGACAAAGGGCCACTGAGACCCTGTTGCCCAAGGGCTCACAAAACCCTGGAGCCGGCCCTTCCCGCTGGTAACACTTCTGAAGTGACTTTAGAGAGTATCCATCGGCAGAGTGATCTGGTTGTCTGCCATATACTAGCCATAAGTTTGCCACATGTTTGTCATATATTACTTGTTTAACTGATTATATTCTTTCCTCTACTTGAAGAATCTTAAAAAAATAAAAAATAAATAAAAAGTCAGCCTATTCTTCTAAAAATTGCATCTAACCCAAAATGCCAAACAAATTACCCAAAAATATTACCCAAAAAATTGTATCTACCCAAAAATGCCAAAAAATTACCCCAAAATATAAAAAAAAAAAAAAAAACGGCAGGCAGTTACCTGCAGCAGGAACAATTACCGTATTTTTCGCCCTATAAGACGCACTTATTTTTCCCCATAAGTGGGGGGAAAATGCCAGTGCGCCTTATCGGGCGAATGTAAAAAAAAAAAAACAACTCACCCGTCCCCGGCGCTCCCGCGTTGTCTGGCACACTGCGAAAGGCCAGAGGAGCGGCGGGGGCTCTGTCCCAGCCCCGCCGCTGCGATCGCTGTCTTTTCAGGCAGCGATGACAGCGGCGGGGCCAGAGACAGAGCCCCCGCCGCTCCTCCATCTGCTGCCGGGCTCAGAGCACACGCGAGCACGAAGGTCTCGGCAGTGGGTGGGCGTGGCCTGCACCGGCGCAGGCCACGCCCACCCGCTGCCCGGACCTTCGTGCTCGCATGTGGAGAAGCAGATGGAGGAGCGGCGGGGGCTCTGTCTGCCTGAAAAGACAGCGATCGCAGCGGCGGGGCCGGGACAGAGCCAGCTCGTGAATGGGGTGGGCGTGGCCTGCGTCGCAGCGTCGACGCAGGCCACGCCCACCCCATTCATGGAGCCAGCCGCTCAGCGCAGCGGTGTCAGCGGACAGGTGAGTTTAACTTTTTTTTTTTCATATGGCGCCTGCCTATACTAATGGGGGGGGGGGGGGTGGGAATGGGAGGAGAGGGGCCACACAGCCTATTCTAATGGGGGGAGAGGGGCCACACAGCCTATACTAATGGGGGGAGGGGGGGGAGAAGGGCCACACAGCCTATTCTAATGGGAGGAGAGGGGCCACACAGCCTATGGGAATGGGGGGGAGGGGGATGCCACACAGCCTTTGGGAATGGGGGGAGGGGTATGCCACGCAGCCTTTGGGAATGGGGGGAGGGGGATGCCACACAGCCTATGGGAATGGGGAGAGGGGGATGCCACACAGCCTATGGGAATGGGGGGATGGGGATGCCACACAGCCTATGGGAATGGGGAGAGGGGGATGCCACACAGCCTATGGGAATGGGGGGATGGGGATGCCACACAGCCTATGGGAATGGGGGGATGGGGATGCCACACAGCCTATGGGAATGGGGGGATGGGGATGCCACACAGCCTTTGGGAATGGGGGGAGGGGTATGCCACACAGCCTATGGGAATGGGGGGATGCCACACAGCCTTTGGGAATGGGGGGAGGGGTATGCCACACAGCCTATGGGAATGGGGGGAGGGGGATGTCACACAGCCTATGGGAATGGGGGATGCCACACAGCCTATGGGAATAGGGAGAGGGGGATGCCACACAGCCTTTGGGAATGGGGGGAGGGGTATGCCACACAGCCTATGGGAATGGGGGGGAGGGGGATGCCACACAGCCTATGGGAATGGGGGGATGCCACACAGCCTTTGGGAATGGGGGGATGGGGATGCCACACAGCCTATGGGAATGGGGGGATGGGGATGCCACACAGCCTTTGGGAATGGGGGGAGGGGTATGCCACACAGCCTATGGGAATGGGGGGATGCCACACAGCCTTTGGGAATGGGGGGAGGGGTATGCCACACAGCCTATGGGAATGGGGGGGAGGGGGATGCCACACAGCCTATGGGAATGGGGGGATGCCACACAGCCTTTGGGAATGGGGGGATGGGGATGCCACACAGCCTATGGGAATGGGGGGATGGGGATGCCACACAGCCTTTGGGAATGGGGGGAGGGGTATGCCACACAGCCTATGGGAATGGGGGGATGCCACACAGCCTTTGGGAATGGGGGGAGGGGTATGCCACACAGCCTATGGGAATGGGGGGAGGGGGATGTCACACAGCCTATGGGAATGGGGGATGCCACACAGCCTATGGGAATGGGGGGAGGGGGATGCCACACAGCCTATGGGAATGGGGGGATGCCACACAGCCTTTGGGAATGGGGGGAGGGGGATGCCACACAGCCTATGGGAATGGGGGGAGGGGGATGTCACACAGCCTATGGGGATGGGGGATGCCACACAGCCTATGGGAATGGGGGGAGGGGGTGCCACACAGCCTATGGGAATGGGGGGATGGGGATGCCACACAGCCTTTGGGAATGGGGGGAGGGGTATGCCACACAGCCTATGGGAATGGGGGGAGGGGGATGCCACACAGCCTATGGGAATGGGGGGGTGGGGATGCCACACAGCCTTTGGGAATGGGGGGAGGGGTATGCCACACAGCCTGGGGGGAGGGGGATGCCACACAGCCTATGGGAATGGGGGATGCCACACAGCCTATGGGAATTGGGAGAGGGGGATGCCACACAGCCTATGGGAATGGGGGGAGAGGTGGATGCCACACAGCCTATGGGAATGTGGGGAGAGGGATGCCACACAGCCTATACTAATGGGGGGAGAGGGGGATGCCACACAGCCAATGGGTATATGGGGAATGGGAGGGGGGGATGCCACACTGCATATACGGGGAATGGGATGGGGGCATGCTACACTGTCTATGGAATGGGGGCATCCCACACTGCCTATGGGAATTGGATAGGGGAATGCCACACTGTCTGTAATGGTGCGTTTTTGGTTTAAAATTTTTTTTTTCTTATTTTCTTCCCCCAAATCCTAGGTGCGTCTTATGGGCAGGTGCGTCTTATAGGGCGAAAAATACATTAATTAATTAATTAAACCCTCTATTTTTTATTTATTTATGTATGTGTTTAATTTTTTTTTGCTTTCTGTGATTATTCGGTGTACTTTCCCTACCCCATTTTGTGCAGGGCAATCTCCCTGGTGTTACCCCAATTTCCCTTTTGACACCTGTAAAAACGTTTTTTGTAATTTGTGTATTTCCAAATTTTTGGGGTTTTCTGTTATTAATTTGATTCCTTTATTTGCCCATTTAATACAGGGCAATCACCTAGGTGTTCCCCTCGATTTGCAGCCCTTTAACCTTTACTACCCCCATTTTATAGCCATTTTTGGTCCCCCAAATTTGGGTCCCCATTGACTTCAATGGAGCCCAGGTTCCGGTCGAGTCTGGGGAGCCGAACCGAACTTCAGCGGCAAGTTTCGGCCGAACTTGACGAATCTGAACTTCAGCGGGTTTGCCCATCCCTGATGAGTTAAAATTCTGGCAAGGGAATATGGTACCTCACCAGTAGATGGCAGCAGTCACTCTCAGATAGTGCTGGCTCATAAAGCTTAGAAGATCCATCATTAATACTTTAAAATTAAAATCTACCTTCTAAGGAACCTGACAAGGAAATTGTACAGTCATTATTCTTATGCAGGAGGTTGGTCTGAAGCATGTCACCTTATTTCATTTGTTTATACTTTATTGTTTAATATTTGTCCCAGCCAGGCAGCAGCACGTTATAAGGGGTTATAAGTTAGTTGCAGTTAGGGCTTTTGTATATATATATATATATATATATATATTTGTGTTATAGATTGGGGGTTCCCAACTCATGTATTTTTTTTACTTTATTCAAGTACGACTTCATATTTGTAATGTGCTCAAGAGCCACCTCCATGGCATGTATGCGTTCAGAGTAGAGATGTGCGAACCCAAACTGCAAAGTACCGAAGATTGCAAGTTCATCCAGAAGTCTGTGTTGGAGTTCAGAGTCTGGCCCAAACACGGAAAAGCTGGTTGATGGGCCCATCAACCTGCCTCACCTACAGCTTCAGCAGCAGGAAGTTGCTGCAACTTACCTCCGCCCGATCCTTTTCTGTCAGCAGCTGAGGAACGGCAGCAGCAGCATTTGAATCTGGCCCCTGATGAGGCTACAAAAAAATCAGTGCCTACGCTCATGAGTAGGCACTAGAAGTGTCCTCACTCATGGGTGGCGGCGACCATTTTTTGTAGCCCCGGATGGGACCAGATTCAAATGCTACTGCTGCTGCCACCACCGCTGACAGAAGAGAATCATGGTAAGTCACAGCAGCCCGCTTCTGCTACACACTCTGCACCCCCTCCCCACCAAACCCACCCCCCAACGTTCAGGTCTCCACTTATATCAGTGAGAACTGGGTTTGGGCCTCCAAACCCAAACATTTATTCAAAGTTCGGCTGAACGCCCTGAACCCAAACTTTGCCCATCCCTAGGTATGAGCAATGTTCCCTCTAAACATTGGCAGCTGCTGAGCTGAAATAGGCAATGCTCCATCAATGGTGGCCAATCTGACCTAACACAGAAATAAAATCATTTCTCCGCTGCCATCTTCCCCGCTTTCTATCCCACCCCTGGCTAGGGAGAGAAAAAGAGAAAGAGGAAGAAAGGGAGAGAAAGAAGGGAGGGAATAGAAGGTTGGTGAAATGAAGAAAATTGGCAGGGGAAAAGGGAGAGAAAGAGAAAAAGGGAAAGTAAAGCAGAGAAGGAAAGAAAACAAGGGAAGAGAGGGAGTAAACTAAAGGTAAATAGAAATGTAGATAGGAGGAATGAAAGTAAAAAGGAAAGAGAGGGGGGAAGAGAAAGGAACAAAGTAAGGGAAATGGATAGGCTGAAAGAAAAGAAGATGAGGCAAAGAAAAAGAAAAGGGAGAAAGGAAGGAAAAAGGGAAGTGGGGGGGATAAATAAAAATGAAAATAGGAGAACATTAAAAAAAGAGGAGAGGATGGGGGAAGAGAGAGAGGGAAAAGGAGAGAAAGAAGGAAGGATAAAGAGTGAGAGGGGCAAAAGGAGGGAAATAAAGAGGAGAAAGGAAGAATAAGGGAAGGGGAGAACGGGAGAGAAAGTGAAAAACATACAGGAAAGTGAAGAGGAGAGAGAGAGAAAAAAATTTAGAAATAGGCAAACAAGGAAGGAAAGAAAGAATGGAAGAAAAAGAAAGTGAGAGAGAGGGATGAAGGGCAGGAGTGAGAAAGAAAAAAGAGAAAGAAAGAAAAAAGAGAAAGAAAGAAAGCAGCGAAAGAAAATAGTGAAATTTAAATAAGACGTTAGGAGGGTAGGGAGGGAAGGAAGCAGTGACTGTTCCATTTTCTTGTTGTTTCACGAATTTCTGCCCAGCTTGATGATGTACTTCCATCCCACCCTTGGCTGCCTCATCTCCCTGCTGAGGGAAAGGGGGAAAGAAAGAAAGAGAGAGAAATGAAGAAAGAGAACTTAGAGAAAAACGTATGAAAGCCAAAGAAAGACCTAAAATGTAAGGTAAAAAAAGATAGAGAAAGAGGGAGTGAAGGAAGGAAATAATTGGGTCACCAGATGGGACAACAGACAGGGGTACAGAAATCTGGGGGCACAGAATTGCAGCTGGCAGCAGGAGCATAGGCATCCACTTCATTGAAGTTGATGAGGCAGCTGATCTCGGGCTCCTTGTCCTCTTGTACTCGGCACAGATTCCACCAAGCAGCGGCCTTAAAGCAGACCAACAGTTAAAAATGACTTAAACCAGTTCATTTGCAGGTGTACCTGCAGGTGCAGGTTAAAACAATCATTTGCAGGTGTAAACCAATGTTTTAGCTAGTTTAGGTCCGCTTTAGGAAACCGAAATGGAAGATGAAATGTGTGTCAAAGTATTATACATATGAGGGGTCCCAAAGTGTGGGGTGGGGAGGGTCACTTACTAGGGTAAATGGTGAGACCACGCAGTGTGGTCAGTAGTAATGGATCAGTGTCATCAGCACCTGTGTATGATGGATAAATACTTACTGTAAGTGATAGGCACTTAAAGAGGAACAACACACATGGATTTCACTTTCCTGTGTGTTGCTCCTCTCTGCAGCGGCATTGGGATGCCCCTCTGTGTGTACCCCCCCAAGTCGCCCCATTTCACTCATCTTCCTTCCGCTCCCATGGCGCAGTCTCTATAAGGGTGTAGCCAGGGATGGAGAGGTTGAAAGAAGGGGAAAGGGTGAGGGGGAGAGGGGAAGGGGGGTGGAACAAAACCTGGAGATCAAAACCTGGTACAATGATCATTGCTCAGGGTAATGGCGCATTTGCCTGGGTGACAGAGCCCCAGTAAGGGACCTATCTGTTGGAAGGTGAGGTGCTCACAATGGATAATCATCTGCCTCAACAGCGGAGAGAAAGAGGAGACCTTTGTAAATCAGGGTTTTCTGATGGGGGTACCCTCACTTCTGCATGACAGATGTATGTTATTAGCAGTACTGCCACCCTAGTGTCAGTGTTGCCTGCTTAGCGAAGTGCCTGGGGCACATAAAAACATACAATCCGAAGTTTAAAAAAAAGGGACCCTGAGCACCAAGGGAGAATCATGTCATAAAATAATGTTACACAAACATAGGAGTTTGCCCCACCATGGAGGTATGTAAAACTGGGTTAAATATATAAATACATCTAAGCATTCAGAAAATAGGGAAGGTATGTCACTCAAGGTACAAGTAATCATGTTTGCCGATGAAATCTTACCCATAAACAGCAGTACATGTACAGTAAATATCTTAAAGAAAACATACAAAATGAATGTGATCGTTAAGGCCGAGGGGTTGGGAGAATTTTAAGGTCATGATCCATTTACTTTCTTTCTGTAATAAGATCTTGTCACTGTTTCATCCTCGTTGGTGGATGTGTAATCTGTCAATCAATATGAACTTGAATATGTTGAATATGCTTGGTCCATGTGTGTCGTGCCAGTAAAAGGATCCTTCAGGCCATGAAGTTAAAAACAGAAACTTCTACAGCTCACTGGCATGACACACATGGACCAAGCATAACACTCTCTCCTCCCATTGTTCTGGATGCAAGACCACACTTAGTGCTGTATACAGGTGGTCAAAACCCCCAGGACACACATGGGGACACAGACTCATCTAAATTTGAACACGCCTTCTCCGAGAGCCTGGAGTCGAGTGTACGGGTTTTTTTCCCCTCTTCATTTTCTTTTCACTAAAGCGAACCTAAACTAACTAAAACATTGGTTTACATCTGCAAATGATTGTCCTTAAAGGAGTACTATCGCAAAATTGTGTAATATTAAAAATCCATATAAACATGTTGGCTAATGAGAAGAGGGGTCAGATATACTCCCTAACTGAATAAAACTCCCACCAATCCTGTGGTTTATTCTCTCATGGTAGGAATAAAATCCAGGGTTGACAGGTTTAGTCTATCGGGATGTCCTTTTCCTTCCATTAAAAGAAAGAAACAAGCCTGGCTGGATATTTATTGGTTCCGGGTGTATATGTGACCCCTCCTCCCACCATACAGCAAATTTATATAGATTTTTATCACTGGGTCATTTTTTTACGATAGTGCTTCTTTAACGTGTTTAAATGTAAATTTAAATGTACATTTCTCTGTATGTATATATGAATTATAATATGTACATGTGTTGCACACTACATTTTGACTGAATCTATAACCACTTCACCAGGTAATGAGGCCCCGCTTTTATCAAAATCATTTTTGATCTTCTGCTTAAAACTTGCATCAAAAGGCAAATATTAAATTGACTGTAGGCAAAGTTACTCTACATGCAAACACAATAAACACCACATAGCTAATCAGTGATATTCTGGGGGTTTGAAACTTGCCTCCACCTAAAAACCAGACTGTGCCATCTCTATTTCAGTCAATAACCCCTGTTTGCATTGCTGCCTCGTCGCTTCTTCATGGCTTCGGTTACAATGACTGGCTACACCGGCTCGATTTATTTTAAGTGAGGGGGCATGCAGAGGACTGGCATGCCCCTCTATTTTAGTCTTGGGAGCTTATGTCATCATGGCTGACATTAAGGGAAGACTGCCCAGGTCTGAGCCATCGGGATGTTGCAGATGAGATCGACGATGCCTGCAATTTTCCAACTAACGAAAATTAAAGGAGCAAATTGTGTAGTGTTAAAAATCCATATGAACAAGTTGGCTAATAAGAAGAGGGGTCACTTATACACCCAAACTGAATAAAACTCCAGCCAAGCTTGTGGTTTATTCTGATATAGTAGGAATAAAATCCAGAGGTGACAGGTCTAGTCTACAAGGGGTGACAGACCTGTTTTTCTCTTTCTCTTAAAATAAAAGAAACAAGCCTGGCTAAGTATTTCATGATGCCGGGTGTAAAAGTGACCCCTCCACTCGCCACCCAGCATACTTCTATGACTTTTTATTATTGGGCCATTTATTTGCAATAGTGCTCCTTTAATTTACACCACCCCTAACTAAAATCTTAGTAACAGTTTAGCGCCCCTGCCCTCCCAGTCCAGGGCCCATATTTCTGGAAACTCAATAGTCCACTGATTCTCCCTGTTGGGGTGCCATTGTGTATGTGAAATAATTAGTGAAGGTGCCAGTTTCTTTTTAAATCCAGGGGACAGTTTATTTAAAATATCTCTGCTGCAGGTAGGCACAAGGCAAATATTCTAGAAAGATGCACCTAGACATGAACCTGATTCAGGTTGCAAAATGTTCCTTCTTCAGGATTGTTGTAGATAAGGCAGAAGAAACTAGGCTTTATTTATTGTATAAAATGACTCCCTTCAGCACAATCCATTTATCAGAGTTAAAGTCTGATTCTAAGCCTCTCCGTGATTGCTTGTTTTTTTTGCAAAAGCCAACTCGGAAACCGGTAAGTTGTGAACGTTTGTATTATTCTCAGCTGCGTCCCAAGATTTTTTCGGCCAAGCGTATGCAAGTGTTTCGCATAAGCTTACATTATGGCTGAGCAATTACGGATCTGGCCTGCAAACTAGCCCCGTAAGCTGAGTTTGCACTTGTTTCTGGCCATTTGTTTCCGTGGAGTCCTTGGTTCTTGGTGCTCTGTGGCCATCTTGCTGGCATATGCATATGGTTTGGTTGTTTTTTTTCCCTTGCAGAACCCAACTTTTGGGACATCCCTCCTTTTGGGGAATCCCATGTAGTGTGCATCCCTGTAGTATGACTTACCTTCTCCCCGCTGGTTCCTTTAGGGTTATTGCATGTAGTGTGCATGCCTACAGTGTGACTTACCTTCTCCCTGTTGGTTCCTTTAGGGGTATCATTCATCCTCTTCTTCCTTGTTCTTACCTGCTTCCCCCTAGCGGTGTCCACAACCTTCCCCCACCCGGATATACCTTCTGCACCCTGAATTAAGCATGTTTGAATTAAAAAGCACAACACACTGCATATTTTTTATGTTTAATGTTTGTCTTTTATTTTTTAAATAGATTTCTTGGGGTCCTTATATTGTAAAATATTGCAACCTTTAAAACTGCAAAAAACTTTAACTAATTTAAGAATTTGGCCAGTTTTGGGGCCCATCTGGGTGTCATCCCCTGGCTTTACACCATGGCACCTGTAAAGACCAAAGAAGCCTTTCAACATGGATACATGTGAGCCAGTTCTCTCTGGCACATGCCCCCAAATGCTTAGTACTTACTGCATCCCTGTTGTTGGCCATTTTATGGAGCCAACCTCTGCCTCGGTGCCATGCCTTCGTCGGGGTCTGAAAATAAATTTTAGAACTGGCTCTGCAAGGCTGACTCAGTTAAGTGCTGCTTGGTAAGTGTGAAAGTGTGAGTTAAAGCAGGAACTCCTGTGGTAAGCTGTGGGAAACTGGGCTCACTGGGTAAAAAAAATAGTACAAACTATAGTAGGTTTATTTTTTGTGAATTAGTGTGTGTTAATGCAGGCACAAATTTAAAGAAAAAAAAGTCCTTTTATTTTTCTTCCTTTCTGTCCTGGATTCCTGCTGAGCATGCCTAATTGAAGCAGGTGGTTTATAAAGAAGGCCACAACTCTTGGAGCCTGGCTCTGCAAGGCTGACTCTGTTAAGTGCTGCTTGGTAAGTGTGAGATAAAGCAAGAGTCACAAGCAGAAGTTCAGAGGCTTTAAGTATCTACCTTTGAATCTAGAGTGTTTAAGTGTTTTTAAATTCTTCACTTAAAAAAATGATTTGTGTTGAAACAATGTGCTCCATGCCTATGCTGTCCAGTGTACATCTTGTGCTATGTATGCATTGCTTGAATCGGTCGAGGGTGCATACTTATGTTCCAGCTGCAGCAAGACCTGCAGAACAGGGCAGGCAAGACAGGTGCTGGTAGTGAGCGACTCTATTATTACAGGAGCAGACAGGGCAACCTGTCACAAAGACCGGGATTGCCGAACTGCGTGTTGCCTTCTAGGGGCAAGAGTACGGCATGTCGTGGATCGGACTGTCAGATTATTGGGTGGGGCGGGCGAAAACCCAGCGGTCGTGGTGTATATTGGAACCGATGACATAGGAAGAGAATGGTCAAAAATGATCTCAGGTATAAGCTTAAGGCAAGGACCTCAACTGTATTATTCTCAGAAATACTACCAGTACCCAGAGACACACCAGAGATTAGGGAGGAAAACATGTGGCTCAAAAATTAGAGTAAAAAGGAGAGATTTGGGTTTTTAGAGAACTGGGACTACTTCACAGTTTGCTACAAGTTCTTTGGCAGGGATGGGTTGCACCTCAATGGGGAGGGTGCATCTGTTCTGGGGGAGTGGCTAAAAGGTTGGAGGAGTGTTTAAACTAAGTACTGGGTATAAGTAGTTATAGAGGGGAAGTTAGTAAAGAAGGTTACAGTGAGTGTATACATGAAACTTGGGGTGGGGAGGGGGGAGCACATCTAGCAGGAATAAGGACAATATACAAAATTACAATAAGCATTTGAAATGCATGTTTACAAATGTTAGAGGCTTAACAAATAAAATGAATGAACTAGAACTGATAATAACAGAAGAACAATATGACATAGTGGAGGTAACCGAGACCTGGCTGGATGAAACCTATGACTGGGTGTCACGACTCGCTTACCTGTGTCGCGTTCCCGTGGTGTCTCCGCCGGCCCGCACGTCCGTCGGCCGCGCCGGGCGGCTGCTCGCGCGCCCCCCTCCGCCTCCTCCCCCTCTGCCGCGTCCCCGTCAGTTCACGTGCTCGCGCGCGCGCGTGTGAGCACGTTCTATGTATGCCCTCCGGTGGCGTTGCTCTCAGCGTGGCCGCCGGAGCAAAGGGTTAAAAGGCCAATGAGCCCAGGTGGGGTGGGGGGAGTACGCCCTTAGTAGGGACAGGGCCAATGAGCCCAAGAGAGTTGTTGTACAGTGCTATACGCCCTGGTCCAATCACATTCTGGATTCTAGTGTGCACCAATCACACACCCATTTCCCCCATCTCCAATCATATCTGTTCCTATTTAGGTTTCACCCTGTCAGTTACTCAGCGCCTGTGATAGAACCTTGTACCTTGTTTGTCTTCTGAATATTTCCCTGATTGATCTTTGTTGCCGACCCCTGCCTGACCCGACCATTCTCTGTCTGATCTCCGTTGCCGTCCCCTGCCTGAACCGACCATTCTCTGTCTAATCTCAGTTGCTCACCCCTGCCTGAACCGACTATCCTCTGATCTCCGTTGCCGACCCCTGCCTGAACCGACCATTCTCTGTCTGATCTCCGTTGCTGACCCCTGCTACGTACCCCGACCTCGAGCTGCCTCATCCTTCTGTACTGTCGCAATCTCTGCTTACCCGGTGTTGACCTCTGGCCTGTCTTTGGACTACCTAGTGATATCTGCTCCAACATTTGGACTCGCGCTAAATCCGCTCTCCATATTGGTTCTGCAGATCTCAAACCAGTAAGCTCCCATCCTTTGAGCCATTGAAGTCCTGGGGGCAACCGATCCCGGGCAGGCGTGTACTGCGTCCCGGCAAGCAGGGGCTCCTACAGGAGAGCTTACCTGCAGGGCTGGAGTTACCTGAGCGTGACATTGGAGTTACCCGAGCGTGATACTGGGCAGTAAACCTATAGGGCTACTGTGTGTTTAGGAGGGACTGTAAAAAATGCAAAGGGGATGGCGTCCTCTTAATTGTAAAATCCTCTCTACAGCCCACTCTGCAGAAGGATATATGTAAGGGACATCACCATGTAGCGTCTGTATGGGTAGAAATACATGGAGGGAGAAAATAAAATAAAATACTGATAGTATTGCTAGTGAGAGTTTGCTACAAGCCTTCAGATATATCCAAATCCACAGAAAACTTGATGCTAAGGCAAATAGATATAGCCGCTAAATTAAATGAGGTAACTATTATGGGGGACTTTAACTACCCAGATATAGATTGGGAAGCTGAAACCTGTGGATCTCAAAAAGGTAATTTTTTAAAATCTAAAACAATAGATTTCTACCTTTCCCAACAAGTAAAAGCTCCAACAAGGGGGAAAGCCATATTGGACTTAATACAGGTTGGGGGACACTTTGGAAACAATGATCATAATATTATTAATTTCCACTTAGCAGTCACTAGGGTTCCTTATCATGGAGCCACAAAAATGTAAAAGGTAAAGGTAGACCAGCTTAGAGATGCCCCAAACTGCATTGACTGGGGAAAAGACCTTAAAAACAAAAAAGTACCACAAGGATCAGTTCTGGGACCAATTCCCTTCAATATATATATATTAATGACATAGGGTACAGATTAAACAGTAAAGTCTCAATCTTTGCAGATGATACTAACCTGTGTAATGTAATTAACACAAAACAGGACACCAGACAGCTACGAACAAATTTAGATTGGAAGCATGGGCGGTTAAATGGCAAATAAAGTTTAACCCAGATAAATGTAAGGTTATGCACATAGGAAGGAGAAATCTGTGTCATGATTGCACACTAAATAAAGAAATGCTTGGTGAAACTACAATGAAAAAGGAACTAGGTGTTTTAGTTAACAAAAAACTTAACTGTAGTAATAAATGCCAGGCAGCAGCTGCCAAACAAACAGGGTCATGGGGTGCATCAAGAGGGGCATAGGTGCCCATGACTAGAGCATCATTTCACCCCTGTACAAGTCACTGGTCAGACCCCATATGGAGTACTGTGTACAGTTCTGGGTTCCTGTGCGTAAGAAGGACATATCAGAACTGGTGCGCGTTCAAAAGAGGGCAACTTTTCCTGTGCTGGAGTCCAAAGAAGAGGCTGAGGACACTGGCAATCTTTGGGGTCGATGCCTTACCCACAAACTCAGTCTTTGGGGCGACCCTGGTCAGACCCTTTAGCTACGAATGGGCTTTATTCTCAGAAACTTACCCCTGAAGTTCTGGCAGAAAAATTGCCTCACCTGAGGCCTCTGCCTTCTCTTGAGGTCTGACTAGTGCTGCATAATTTGAATGTGCAAGTAAGTCATTGTCCCTTGGCCATTCAGATGTGCAGCAACCTCCATTGCCAACGTCCTCTTGGCGGTTTGAAGTCATACCGCTTGATCATAAATGTCTGTAATGTAAAAATCCCCATAAAACTATCACTTTACTTTAGTCCATTTTTTGTTGTTCCCTGGCTTTGCTCCATGGCACCTGTGAAGACCAAAGAAAGGCATGTCTGCTTGGGCACATGCATGCCAGTTCTCCCTGGCAAATGCCCCCAAATGCTTAATACTTACTGCATCCTTGTCGTTGCCTATTTTATGGAGCCACCCTCTGCCTCGGTGCTATGCTTTCATATATGTATGTAAGGACAAACAGATTTTAGAACTAGGCACATGTGTGATGTTGGGTCTGCTTCTGGATGCATCAGCTTGATTTTTCAGGAACCCATCTGTGACTGTCCATACTCTCCCTGGTCCGAAGAGTCTGCAGGGAAAGAGAAGCAGAAAACACTAGCACTTAACATGCATGTCATTGGGAGTTCCTTGCCTTAAGCTGTGTGTTTTTTGTCTGTTGTCCTACCTGGCTCTCGTACTCTTCGGCTGGTTCCTATGCTGGCGTTGGTGAGTTTGAAGAAGAGGCCGAGGACATCTTTGGGGCTGATGCCTTACCTGTACACCCAGTCTTTGGGATGGCCCTTGATTGGCCCCTTCTGTTCCGGGTGAAGAGAAGCGCAATTTAGTCACACAGTTCTGCATTAGTGAGCAACCTATCTATGGACCAGCCACTTACATTTGAAGTTCTGACAGAAAAACTGCCTCAGCCAGAGCCTCTGCCTTCTTTTGAGGTCCGACCAGTGCATAATTTGGGTGTGCTTGTAAGCTGTCGCCCCCTGGCCATTCAGATGTGCGGCCACCTCCATTGCCAACGTCCTCTTGGTGTGGGTGTTGGGCTTGAAGTCATAACGCTCTTTCATATAAGTCTGCAATTTGGAAAAAGCATAAAAATGTCACTTTACTGTAGTCCATGTATTGTACACTAACCTTCCCCTTTAAATACATGTGTCTTACATCTTCCTCATATGCAGTAGGTCTGTCAGGAACCGCTTACCTGATCCCCGTTCCAGCGACATCTCCAGGCAGCCAGCTGCAGCTGTCACTGTGCGGCGGCCGCGCCGGGTGGCGGTGCCCAGCTCAGCCACGCCCCCCGCTTCCTCCGCCAGTAGACGTGCTCGCGCGCAGCCGCGAGCACGTGTCTGTTATGCCCTCCGGCGGCGCTGTGCTGCGCGCACCCGCCGGAGGATCAATTAAAGGGTTAATGAATCCTAGGGGATTGAGGGCTTCGCCCTCTTCTGCTCTGCAGGCCAATCAGCCCCATTGATATCTTGGCCTTACCTCCTCCCTTGTTGCCAGCCAATTACCCTTGGAATCCTATGTGCTCCAATCAGTACACTGCTTCCCTCAGACCTGTCCCTATAAAGGCAATTCCCTCTCAGTTGTGAATTGCCTGTGATAGCGCTCAGAACCCTGTGTTACCTACTCCTGTGAAGTCTAGCCTGTTGCCGATTTGATTGTACGACCACTCTCGATCCTGAATCCTTGTTGCCGACCTCTGCCTGTATTGACGCCTCTCGATCCTGAATCCTTGTTGCCGACCTTTGCCTGAACTGACGCTTCTTGATCCTGATCCCCAGTTGCTGACCTCTGCCTGAACCCCGACTACGTCTTGCCTGACCCCTGGTGCCGCTACGATCTCTGCCTTCCCGTTATCGACCTATTGCCTGTCTCTGGACTTCCGTCACTCACGCTCTTGCTATTGGTTCTCCAGTCCTCCCACATATAAGCTTACATCCTTTGAGCCATTAAGTCCTGGGGGCAACCGATCCCGGGTAGGCGTATCTTGCGTCCCGGCAAGCAGGGGCTCCTACAGGTGAAGCTGGCTCTGGAGATTGGGGGTTGTGAGCTTATTAAGAGGGCTGGAGTTTCCCCGAGCGTGACATTATCACAGGCCCAAAAATGGATGACCTGGTACAGCAAGTGCAAGCTATGGCCACAGCGATCAACCAACTCGCTCAAAGAGTAGCCACTCAGGAATCTCGTTAAGTGCCGACTTCCTCTGTACCACCTCATTTCTCCGAACCTAAGATTTCACTGCCTGAGAAATTTTTTGGAGAACGAGCAAAATTTTCCAATTTCAAGAATGCCTGCGAACTATATTTTAAGTTAAGACCTATCTCCTCTGGCACAGAGGTCCAACGAGTAGGCCTAGTCATTTCCTTGCTTCAAGGAGACCCACAGTCCTGGGCCTTTAGTTTACCGTCCCATGACTTTGCTCTACAATCAGTGACTGCCTTCTTCAATGCTATGGGCGTTTTATACGCCGATCCAGATATACAGTCTACCGCAGAGAATAGGCTTCGGGCCTTAAAACAAGGACGGAATTCGGCTGAAGACTACTGTGCTGAATTCCGCCGCTGGGCTATCGAAGCTAGGTGGAACGATCCAGCTTTGTGTAGTCAGTTCAGGGTGGGACTGTCGGATAGCATCAAGGATGCCTTAGTCAATTTTCCCCCGCCAGCGGACCTAGATCAATTAATGCAGGTCTCCATTAAAATAGACCGACGTCTTAGAGAAAGGGCCAGGGAGAGAGTCGGGGCTCCCACGTCCTTTGGACCAGTCCAGAGTCATAGATCCCCGGTTCCCCGTGGAGAAAATACCTCATCATCTTCCCAGGAAGAACCTATGCAATTTGGGAGAAACCGCTTATCCCAAGAGGAGAAACAGCGTAGGCGATCCGAGGGGTTATGCCTGTATTGCGGGAATTCTGGTCATTTTGCAGGGTCCTGTCCCAACAAGGGGAAACCGGCGGAAAACTTCCGCACCCAGACCAGGTAGAGAGTACTGATCTGGGTGAGTCAGTTTGTAACTCTCGCCAGAATAAGATGCTTGTACCTATTGATTTGTTTTGGGGGTCCTCTAAGCAGACAGTTTCCGCCTTCATAGACAGTGGTGCGGCTGGAAACTTTTTGGACAGGAGCATGATCTCCACCTTAGGGATCCCTGTAGTTCCTCTTGAAAGATCCCTACAAGTTTTAGCTATCAATGGGAAGGCAATCCAGGGAGGTCCTATAAATACCAAGACCCCACCTCTCAGACTAATTGTCGGCTCTTCTCACTCTGAATTCTAAGAATTCTTTATTTTTGATTGTCCGGAAACTCCGGTGGTTTTGGGATACCCCTGGTTGCAACTCCATAACCCAGTGTTAGATTGGCGGGCTGGGGAGTTGGTCAAGTGGAGTGACCACTGTAAAGGTCACTGTTTTAATACAGGACTCAGAAGCGTTCAAGTCTTACCACAGGAATTACCTCAGCCATACGCTGATTGGATCGATGTATTCTCTGAACGCTCTGCTGATACTCTTCCTCCACATCGGTCCTATGACTGCCCCATTGTCTTGCTGCCTGGCACTATTCCCCCGAGGGGAAAGATCTATAACCTTACCCTGCCCGAGGAGCAAGCAATGAGGGAGTATATTACCGAAAATCTTAGGAAAGGATTTATCCATCCCTCTACCTCGCCTGCTGGGGCCGGGTTCTTTTTTATAGAGAAAAAAGATGGTGGCTTGAGACTGTGCATAGATTATCGAGCCTTGAATAAGATCACTGTAAAAAAACGATACCCCTTACCCTTGATTGGGGATCTGTTCAATCAAGTCACAGGAGCTCGAATTTTCTCCAAATTGGATTTGAGAGGGGCTTACAATCTGATTCGCATCCGACAGGGGGACGAGTGGAAAACTGCGTTTAATGTGAAGGATGGGCACTATGAGTACCTGGTCATGCCCTTCGGTCTTTGTAATGCGCCAGCCGTTTTCCAAGATTTTGTTAATGATATATTCAGGGAATATCTCAGTAGATTTGTAGTCATCTACTTGGATGATATTCTCATTTTTTCTAATTCTTTACCGGAGCACAGACACCATGTTAAGTTGGTGCTACAAAAATTAAGAGAGAACAACTTATTTGCTAAACTGTCTAAGTGTGTGTTTGAAGTCACTACAGTTCCCTTCCTAGGGTATGTTATTACCAACCAGGGTTTGGAGATGGACGCGGGGAAGGTTTCAGCAGTTCAGGATTGGGTCCAACCCAAAACTTTAAAGGAATTGCAACGTTTTCTAGGTTTTGCAAATTTTTATTGGCGTTTCATGAAAGGCTTTTCCCATGTTGTTGCACCCCTTACCAACCTTACCTGCAAGGGGGCTTTTACTGCTAACTGGTCCCCCTCTGCCTGTGAGGCCTTTCTAACCTTGAAACGGGCCTTTACTTCGGCACCTGTGTTAGTTCATCCAGATATTCATAAAGCCTTCGTTATAGAAGTAGATGCTTCTGAGCTGGGAGTGGGTGCAGTTTTGTCACAATATTCTGGTAACACTGAGCGTCTCCATCCATGCGCTTATTTTTCGCATAAATTCAGTACCGCGGAACAAAATTATGATGTTGGCAATAGGGAACTATTAGCTATTAAACTGGCATTTGATGAATGGCGACACTGGTTGGAGGGTTCATTACCTCCTATAACTGTGTATACCGATCATAAAAATCTCGAATACATAGGTTCTGCCAAGAGGCTGAACTCTCGTCAGGCACGTTGGGCATTATTCTTCTCGCGCTTCAATTTTATTATTACTTTCAAGCCGGGTGTAAAAAATACTAAAGCTGATGCTCTATCTCGCATGTTCGGTGAATGTAAGGATCGGGGTGATTCTGGTGAACCAATTTTACCCACAGGTTGTGTGGTGGGGGCGTTACTTCCTGATCCCTCCAATACCTTGGCACCGTTTCAAGATGAATCTCCTAGTGATGTACCCTTGGGGTGCCAGTTTGTTCCGCCGCACCTGCGTTCGGATGTAATTCGCGAATTTCACGATGCCAAAACTGCTGGTCATTTGGGTAACCGTAAGACGTTTATGCTTGCCCGTCGTCATGTATGGTGGCCTACCATGAGACGCGATATCACTGCCTTTATCGACGCTTGTGCTATTTGTGCTCGAAGTAAAGGAGTTCACAAGGCTCCAAGTGGCAGTTTGGTTCCTCTTGAAATTCCTGCTGAGCCATGGACCCATATTTCTATGGATTTTATTGTAGATTTGCCTCTCTCACATGGTAATACTGTAATTTGGGTGGTCGTAGATCGTTTCAGTAAGATGGCACATTTTGTTCCTTTGGCCAAACTTCCTTCTGCACCTGAGCTTTCACGGCTGTTTACTTCGCATATTTTTCGTATTCATGGTATTCCGTCCAATATAGTCTCTGATCGGGGTGTTCAATTTACTTCCCGTTTTTGGAAACACTTCTATTCGCGGTTGGGAATACAGATCTCTCTTTCTTCTGCCTACCATCCCCAGACTAATGGGCAGACGGAAAGAACTAATCAAACTTTGGAACAATACTTAAGGTGTTATGTTTCTGATGCCCAAGAACAATGGGCGGAATTTATTGATTTCGCTGAATTTGCTTACAATAACGCGCCTAGTGAGAGTACTAAGGTATCTCCTTTTTATTGTAACTTAGGGAAAAATCCTAGAGCTTCTTCCCTTTCAGGGTCATCTTCCAATCTGCCGGCGTTGGAGGAGTGGCATCAAGAACGGAAGAATATCTGGACACACGTTCAGGAGATTCTTAAAACCACTGGTTTGAGGTATAAGAAATTTGCCGACCGCCGCAGATCACAGGAACCTACTCTTCGAGTAGGCGATCTAGTTTGGGTCTCCACTAAAAATATTGCGCTCCGTCAGTCATCTAGCAAATTAGGTCCAAAATTTATTGGTCCTTTTCCGATCGTCAAGAAGTTGAATAATGTGTCTTTTAAAGTTCAACTCCCGCCGACTATGAAAATACCTAATTCCTTTCACGTTTCACTGTTAAAACCGGCCAAGAATGCTCCTCTTGCTGGTCCTGCACCAATTCTTCTTGATAATGAGCCCGAGTATGAAGTGAATAAGATCTTGGATTCACGTAAAGTGCGTAATTCTTTACAGTATTTGGTGGATTGGGTTGGCTATGGTCCGGAGGAAAGATGCTGGGTGGCAGCGAGGAATGTTCATGCCAAGGCTCTTGTAAGAAGGTTCCATCGTGACAATCCAGGGAAACCGGGTGAGGGTCCGGAGGCCCCTCGTGAAGGGGGGGTAGTGTCAGGAACCGCTTACCTGATCCCCGTTCCAGCGACGTCTCCAGGCGGCCAGCTGCAGCTGTCACTGTGCGGCGGCCGCGCCGGGTGGCGTCGGCTCGAGCAGCGTCGGCTCGAGCGGTGCCCAGCTCAGCCACGCCCCCCGCTTCCTCCTCCAGTAGACGTGCTCGCGCGCGGCCGCGAGCACGTGTCTGTTATGCCCTCCGGCGGCGCTGTGCTGCGTGCACCCGCCGGAGGATCAATTAAAGGGTTAATGAATCCTAGGGGATTGAGGGCTTCGCCCTCTTCTGCTCTGCAGGCCAATCAGCCCCATTGATATCTTGGCCTTACCTCCTCCCTTGTTGCCAGCCAATTACCCTTGGAATCCTATGTGCTCCAATCAGTACACTGCTTCCCTCAGACCTGTCCCTATAAAGGCAATTCCCTCTCAGTTGTCAATTGCCTGTGATAGCGCTCAGAACCCTGTGTTACCTACTCCTGTGAAGTCTAGCCTGTTGCCGATTTGATTGTACGACCACTCTCGATCCTGAATCCTTGTTGCCGACCTCTGCCTGTATTGACGCCTCTCGATCCTGAATCCTTGTTGCCGACCTTTGCCTGAACTGACGCTTCTTGATCCTGATCCCCAGTTGCTGACCTCTGCCTGAACCCCGACTACGTCTTGCCTGACCCCTGGTGCCGCTACGATCTCTGCCTTCCCGTTATCGACCTATTGCCTGTCTCTGGACTTCCGTCACTCACGCTCTTGCTATTGGTTCTCCAGTCCTTCCACATATAAGCTTACATCCTTTGAGCCATTAAGTCCTGGGGGCAACTGATCCCGGGTAGGCGTATCTTGCGTCCCGGCAAGCGGGGGCTCCTACAGGTGAAGCTGGCTGTGGAGATTGGGGGTTGTGAGCTTATTAAGAGGGCTGGAGTTACCCCGAGCGTGACAAGGCCAATGCATTTATTGACCTACCCATTTGGGCTGGTGAGTGACCTCACCAGTATGTGCATGTGCACCACTGAGTAGGCACATGCTGCTACTCCAAACCAGCATGTGCATAGGCATCTCAAGATCACTCGCTCCCATCCACTGCAGTGAATCACAGCTGCACCTAGGCAACCTGGCGGACCCAGTTCTCCAGGCTACCATTACTTGTGGATTGGAATCGCTGACACACCTAGGCCAAGTGGCGGATGCAGCTCTATAGGCCGCAATGACTGGTGGTTTGGAATAGCTGACTCACACCTGTATATACGTGCAGTCAATACCATGTTCCAGGCTGCCATGCTGTCAGGAAAAGAGATGTATTTCTCCTCAGTGAAGGCTGGGACATGCCAACAGACAGTGCCCCAAGCCTCTGGAAGGAGCCATTCGCTAAAAGTTGAACGCAGCCCATCAATCGCATTCCCAAACCATGGCCACACCTTTAAGTAATGCTTCTCAAGAGAAAAGCCAGTTCAGTCAGGTCAATTCGAACACCTGTTGATCGGACATCCAATCAACATCCAGATGATGGCAGGTATGCCTACGCTCCGCTCATACTCTTACAGGAATTCGTCAAGGGGCTCCATAACATGTGTCAACCACTAATCTTGCAAGCAGAGGATGTAATCTGGGACCAGTAACTTCCAGTTTTTATTGTCCCGCAAAAGGCCAAATCGAGGCTCAGATTAACCTTCTGTTATTATAGCTAAATAATTATACTAGATATTTTGAGTATTTTGAAAGTACGTTTTTGAAGTTATTTCTAATTGGTTATCTTGTTTCTCCTGGGTTTGACTTGTTTCTTATACTTCCTTTGTTGTAAATGTAAAATTTCACTTACTTTGTGTAAGATCATTGCCGAGTAGGCCGGCACTCATCCTTACAAGTAGGCAGTGGTACTGCTTACCCCAGGACATAAGCAGCACCACCCACCCACTTGTAAGGCCAACTGGAGCCCGCACTAACTGAAAAGGACTTACACCAGTTTAACTCCTCCTCTTCCCCCTTTTCCTTTCAATCTTCACTGACATGCTACAGTACCTTAAGACCTTTCCGATGCAACTCTTCTTGCCCTCATTGACTACACTATTAGAGAACCTAAACTGTTGGATAAAGAGTTCATTTGTTATCTGGAGGCAACTGGTACCCAATTTCTGTCAAGCATCCATTCAATGAAGAAGCCAGCAGATAACTTGGGGAGGGGGGGGTTGGAGTAGTCATGTATGCACTGGTCACTGACTAGGGGGATGGTGATGCTCCACCTAGATAAGAAAAAACATGTCAGGGATTAAAATTAGTTCCAGAGGTGTTTGGCACTCCAAATGTTTGAATACACATAGAAGCAAAAGGACTGCTTTCATCCTGATGAAAGCTCATTCAGACCAAGGAGATTGTGCTTGCACTTGTGAGCTGCAATCACCCAGCAATCACAAGTCCAAGCAAAAATGCTGCAATTTTCCAAAAATGCTTCAAGCTGGACTTTTACCAAATGACAAAGCAATTTGCTTACCAGGTGTGAACTTACATGAACTGTATATGGGTTTGTAATTGCCAGGTGATCACAATTATAAATGTTTTGGGGGTGAATGAGGTCTAACAAAATGAATATCAAAAAGCTATGGATTTGGGTTGCAGAAGCCTTAAACAGGTTACAGCTTGGGTGAGCTCTTTAATAAAGATTTTGTTGCATTCATAAGGTTTTGCCAAATGCTCTTTGGCACCACTTAAAAGCATGTTGGGCATTTCCCGAGGCAAAACAAATTGAAAAAAAATTAATGCAGCCTTGAATATCTGGATTTCTCAATTGTTTTTGTAAACCAATATAACCAGAGATACTGGAGCCCACCCTTTTGTATTTTGAAATATTATTTTGGAAGTGACATGTAGTGACTGGCATAATACATATGTTTCCTGTGCCAGAAACTTTTCTTTAATTTTGTTCCCTGATTCCACAATGCATCAAAAAAAATCCCTGGGCCAAAACTTCAAATTACTAATATTTTAAGTGATCTTAAACACTGCTGATCCATCACAATCACTCCCCTTCCCTTTAAAAATGATTTGTAATCGTGATGACTTTTGGTGCTTTTCTTGTGGATACTTTATGCCCAAAGACTACATTGTAATATGTTTCAACCCTATTTACACTGAGACTCCCAACTGTAAAATATCAGGAACATAAAGTGCCTACATTTTCATCACTGTTTGAATTCATATATTACATAACCATAACAATTTTAGAATCTAATAAACTATTAGGATTTAAGTTTTAAAAAAGCATGCAGTAATAGTTTTCATTGCTGCCATTAAAGTTATTGGAAGGATTTTAGTTTCTAAGTGTTTTATTAGAGGAAATAAAAACAAGAATGGAATAAGACATGAACAGTACCAGCTTCCGTTAACCTTTGTAATTAATATATATATATATATATATATATATATATATATATTTTTTTTTTTTTTAATTAATTAAGTAAACTGTTTACACTGAGTGGCTTCATAATACATCGTTTAAATTTACTTTGTCAGATGAAATCATTAAAGTGCACTTATACTCAGAAAGAAAGTTTGTGTAATCACCTTTCATCCCCAGCCCTGTGGCCCAAACCAGCCAGTGTTTCTTTTATGCCTCTGCCCAATATCCATAAAAACACCAGGAAAAAACAAAAAGTAGTATTATTAAGGTAAATGGCATGCCATATTCTAATTAATTCAGTTACAGCCAAACTGTCACATAATGGCAGTTAGGTTGAAGTGCTCCGTATTGCTGAGCTGTGTGTACACTAACTGATTGCATAATCACAGGGGGTGGGGCTGTTCAGCCAGGGAGCAATATGGCCGACTGCATCGAGTTGATGTTGTTATGAATATTGGGCAAAGACTTAGGTAAAAAAAGAAACACAAAGACTGTTTTGGGGCACTGGGCTGGGGATAGAAGGTGAATATGTGTACTTCTGTCTGCGTATAGGTGCACTTTAATACAGTCATTAAAAGGAACAATTCATATATATGCAGGCAAGTGAGTTACCACGCAAGTTTACTTTAAAGTGGCTCAAAAGACGCGTGGTGCGGTCCTGAAGTCTAAAAGACCCAGGGCTGGCTGCAAGCCTGCCCCCAAGGGAAATCCAAACTTACCTTTACTGGTGGCTCCCACTGTGCCCTCCCCAGACTAAAGATCAGCCAATTGGCAAGCTCAAAAATTCCAGGTGGGCGTAGCCTCAGCGGGGGGATGCAAAGAGGGTTTTTTATTTTTTTAACCTATTTTTCTAAACTTATTTTGTTTCATAGTTTCATCATTAGTAATACATACATTAATAAAGCAACAACAAAAACTAAAACAACAGGCCTTGTTAAATCAACTCTGCCAAATATGTTTTCAAGAGTTCTTTATTTTGTCTCTATTACCCACTCCCAATAAAACCCTCCCTCATGAGAATCAGAAGCTCTCATCATTAATTCAGATTGGGGGTCTTGGTTAGGTACCAAGATAACTACCTAAATTAAAACACAAGATTACTTCTGAGCTCCACAGTGAAGGTAGCCAATCTGTGAATCCATTCCATACAAAACAAATTGTGAACATGGAAGAATTGTATTGTGTTTGTCAATTTAGCAAGAAAATAAAGGTGGGCTGAGTCACTTCAAGAATCATAAAGGTCCATACAGTGCTTATTTTGCAGTTTGTAAGTAACTTACCTCCCCTCTTATTGCCAATATTTGGCGATATGAGCTAGGCCAGAAGCAGCTACAATACATGGAACAAGCTCCATGTCTGAAAGCAGGGGCATGCATTAGGAAGAGTTGAACTAAAGCCTCTATACTTGTAACTTTTTTTTTTTACTTCTGCTCAAGCGGTCTTTCCTTTTGGGATCAAATGAAAGTCGAACGGAAAACACTTAATCTATAATTGTCTATTAAGGAACCAATTTGCACAATACATTTCTGTTGCCCAGAAATAAGGGTGCTTATGTGATGCTTTAGAGAGTGTGCTGGGCACCCACTTTTGCACTTGTATAAACAAGACCTAAAAGTAAAGTTCAAGTAAACAGAACAAAGTAAGTTTGACATAAACAAAGCCAGATGCCGCTTGTGCTTAACGGCATATACGTTTGCAAGTTGGCCTTAATCCCGCAGGGTGAGATGGCAAACCTTCCTTCCTTTTATAAGCAAATAAAATATTATGTTCATTAGGCAACCCTTGTTTACTGATTATTTTCTGTTGCTTGTTAACAGCCATGTAGATTAATCAAAGAAGTACATTTTCTGCATGTATATTTATTGGCTTTTATACTTATTGACATATAGAGATAGTTCATAGGTGTGTGTCCTAAGTTCTTTTGTAGTTAATAAATTCTATCCAGAGGACATTGTGTTTCTTCCAAAGTTTGCTGTCCAAAACACCTTTACAAAATTCTGCCTTTTAAAAACATCCTATCATTTGTTGAATTGGTGTCTCTCCTAAAACATTCAGGGCATGTCTAAATAATATACAACAGCCATTATATATATATATATATATATATATATATATATATATATTTAACACACTCCGCATTAAAATTACAACTAAGGCAAATTACAATTTGCCTTTAAGGTGGACCTTACTGGGGCTGACCCCAGCATCAAAGGTTATGCTGATTTGGGATGCCCCATTCTGCTGCCGCCAACATGGTGCCCAAGACCAGGATCTTTCACATTCTCTCGCTGGTGGCTTCTGCCAGTGTTTTGTACACGCCCACCTCGTGGCCCCATTTAGCCACTGTGTGCTGCCACTCCAGCATTGTGATGGACCAAGGATTATAGCTGAATTACATTTAATCTGTATTTTCATATCATTCTTATATATGAGAATATATCTATGTTTTGCCACCACCTGCTGGTCATTGTTATGGTTCCACATAGTTTAAAATGTAAAAGTCTCATCGATAGGTAACTTTGAGTGGTAGGTGTGTCTCAAAATCCAGTGCAGCAGTGTGACTGGTCATTCACCCAAGTCCAACTGTCTATGGCTGCCATTCCGAATCCTGCCACCCGCCAGGAACCAGGGGAGGATGGTGTGGTCAGGTGAGGAGTTTAAAGATTGGAGTTACTCTTTAACGCAGACCAGCATGTATATTCTCCTCAGTCTATCAGCTTCTTGTTCTGCATGCTGTTCCCTGTATAGTATTACACCACCCCTTCTTGCTCATTCCTACATTTTGCAATTACGCTAGGCACCCAACAACAAAGAAACATTGAAGTAGTAGCAGTTATGGCAGTGTTCTGTCACCAACGTTGTAGGCCATTCCAAATCAGGATGCACCCTGCTGTGGGTTGGTCAGCACTTTTGAATGCTTGAGGAGGAAACATGCTTCCAGAAAAAGTGTAGCTTGAAAGTTTTATTTAAAATTACTGCACTTGATGAATAATGGGGTGGGGTTACATCACTGAATCAATGACCTACTAGGGATGAGGTTATCGAGTTGTGGCCAAAAGACTGACACAAATACTGATTTTTGCAAAGCAGCATACATAGCCCTGTTGGGGCCCAGTATAGCAGCTTTTCTGACCGTTAAGCGACAGCTATGTAGAATCTCGTACCTGGCATTTCCCCTTGTTTAGAGCCCAAAAATGTTTTTAAAAAGCTCACCTGCAGAGGATCTAGCATGGAGGGGCTCTCCTCTTCCCCCAGGGGGCCTCCGATTCTGGGTCCGGGGTCCTCAGCTAGGCAGAGAACGGCGTTACTCTGCTCCCCGGGTACCGCCTTCTGTCATCTCCCTCCCTGCCACAGGGAGGGCCCATTTATACCTGCAAGCATGCTGACATCAATAGGCCCCTACCTGTGGTGTGAGGGAGAGGATAAGTGGAAGTGAGTGGCGGAATCAGGGTGCAGGGAAGAGGACACCGATCCACTCCCCCTCCCGGCTTTGGCTGCACAATTCTGGCTGTCAAAGTAGAAATCTGCCAGAGTGAGACAGCAGCAACTGGAACCTGGAAGTAGGTAAGTAGTAAAAAAATAAAGAAAATAAAGTACTTTTACTGGTGTGTGTTTATTTTACACTTAACCCTTTGTGAACTGGTGAGGGGTCTTTGAGACAGGTGGGACCAGTAAGTCACCCGGCAAGCAGGTGACATGCCAAATCCACCTGCCCCATTACCTGCAGCCCCATAGGTGGGGAGGTGCAGAAGAGCCTGGTGCCAGCATGGGTTATGTGGGCTGGTAGCCAGCTACTCGGACCCCACGCCATTTAAAAAAATAATTAGGGGTTTAACCGCTACACATAAAAAAGTGTGCCCCTTCCCTTGAGGGGAACCCCCCCAGTGTTTTTTTTTAATTTAAGGATTTAACCCTTCATAGTTAACTGCAAGGTGCGCTCATTTGTATTTAATTTGAAAATCCCATAAAACACTCTGTTGAGTTTACGGTGTCTCCTGGGCAGGAAAGGGTGTCTACTGATACATATGTGGTATAGCTGTAATCAAAAGGAATGTGGTGTTTACGCACAATATGGTTTTCACAGTTAAATATATATAGCGCAAAATGCTGAAAAAATGTCCAGCAAGAGAGGGTGGGTGACAAAAATCTCTATGTAGGTTGCCAGTTAAAGGGTTAAAGCGGAACAAACCCCTGATTTAGGGCAATGTCCTTGCCCTTTTTATGCAAAGCAGTGATAACTGCACATATTTCCATTCCAGAAAAAGACATTTATTTCAAGCTGCATCTCTCTTTTAAAGCAACTGGTCTGCAAAAAATCAATCAGCATGACATTGATTCATTTTTGAAAATCACTACATTGATGCTAGAAGGTGCTTTTGTGGTTGGAAGTTAGTAGAAACTTTTTTTGTGATTAATTTTCATGGCAAGAAATGCCTTTTCAATTTATTGCAACTCATTGGATCATGCTTTGTAACAATCTAGAGTTAATGCAAATTGCCAATATAATTACTAAAGCAGCAAACTATGAGAAAACCTGTGGGTGGGCTTATGTATTTTTCAGATCTGACCCCTACCTCTACACTTGGCGACACCAGAAATGACCATAATTCCAGTAAGGATATCACACTTTTTCTTCAACAATTGCTTATTAACAGTTGCTAATTCCTAACTCTTCTGCAGCGTCTTTAATGGGCACTCGGCACAGGCCACACTCACCCGCTGCATGTAGCCGGGTTTTTGCACGTGCGTGCACTATGCCAATGGGAGATGGGATGGGGGGAATGCCACACTGCCTATGGGAATGGGATGGGGGGAATTTTACACACTCTATGGGGAATGGGATGGGGGGAATGTCACACTGCCTATGGGGAAGGGGATGGGGGGAATGCCACACTGCCTATGGGGAAGGGGATGGGGGGAATGCCACACTGCCTATGGGGAAGGGGATGGGGGGAATGCCACGCGGCCTATGGGGAAGGGGATGGTGGGAATGCCACACTGTCTATGAGCAAGGGGATAGTGGGGATGCCATTCCTATGTGTAAAGAAAGGGGGGAATATAACACTATCCCTTTAAATATTGCTTGTTACCAGTGGCTAATTCATAACTCTTCTGTTAGGTGCACAACGCCCACCAGACAACCGGCTCCGTGCAGCGTTCGCAGGCCACTCCCACTCGCTGCAAGTAGCCGGGTGTTTACGTGTGCGGGAATTGTGCCATAGAAGTGTCAGTGGTGGGAACAGTAGGAAGAAATCATTTACTCTGTCTGCCTGCCTCTCCTCCATCTTTTGGCCTCCTGGTGGCTGTGGCAGCCCAGGCAGCAGCATGGAGCACTGGTTATATGAGTTGGAATGGAAGGGAGGAATGCCACACTGTCTTTGGGGGAATGGAGGGGTGAAATGCCACACTGCCTAAGGGGAATGGGAGGGGGGAATATCACAGTGTCTTTGAGGAATGGGATGGGGGAATGCCACAATGCCTATGGGGAATGGAATGGGTGGAATACCACACTGCCTATGGAGAACAGGATGGGGGAAATGCCACACTGTCTTTAGGGGATGAGGAGGGGGGAATGCCACACTGCCTATGGGGAATGGGATGAGGGAAAACCCACACTGCCTATGGGGAATCGGATGGGGGCAGACCATACTGGCTATGGGGAATGGGATAGGGTGAATACCACACTGCCTACGAGGAATGGGATGGGGGAATACCACTCTGCCTATGGGGAATGGGAGGGGGGAATGCCACACTGCCTATGGGGAATGAAGGGGGATGCTACACTGTCTATGGGGAATGGAAGGGGGAGAATGCCACATTGCCTATGGGGAATGTGAGGCAAGAACCTCACACTGCCTGTAATTGGGGGATTCTGCATTATTTGGTTCTTGGGGGAAGGTGTTTTAGCATAACAGAATATTGTTTTTCTTATTTTCCTCCTCCAAATCCTAGATGTGTCTTAAAAGCAGGTGCGTTTTATTAGAGTGAAAAATATGGGACGTTTTATAACTCATAAAAACAAATAAATGTTGACCCTTCTCATAAAATCACCCAGTGATTTACTGAGGAAACGTCACCAAAGCACCTTTTATACAACATAGGCTAAACTGTAAGGTCTTCCAGGTGTTTGTATTTTAGAATATGCAGAACCGGATAAAGAGGATAAATGCAGAAGAACACTCGCAGGCACTCATTTACTTCCACCAAAGTCTCTAAGCACACAGATCACCCTTCTAAGTCTACCATTTGCACAATCTCCTATGTGAACTCACCCTGCAATATATTTGTGCACTCGCTTCTGATCTGTTTCCGATTGGCTGATTTAATTGCTTCACCTAATGTTTGTGCCATGTAAATACTTTTTGTTTTAAGAAAGCATTCTTTCTCATGTACCCTTGAAAGAGATCTTGTAAGGGTTTCATACACACATTGGGATGTTCTGTGAACCACAAGGGAGCAAAAAATGGTTTTGATCTGCTTTAAGCCTTATATGGGTCTCACTCTAAAGTAACTAGTTTCTCTGTTCTGGTGCTCTCAAGTTTAACAGCCACCACTTCCAGTATTGTGCTGATGAGGGCCACTAACCTGAAACATGTGTCCACAAGTAAGACATGATGGCTGTGTAAATATTAGAAGATATATTCAAGCATTGCATGCCCAGCTGTCTCCTCCTGGGTGATTGAGATATCACAAAAACAAAAACATATTTTTTGCATAGCATGCAAGTGTTGGGTCTCCTAGAGAATCTAATCTAATCTCACTCTGGTTTTGTACTCTCCCTGGCATAAAGAGTTCCATTTCTCTGTCACCCAGTCCCATTGTAATTTATACTCACTTCTTTCAGGTTGGGTCTACAACAGATGGAGGACTGAACTGAACTGCGACCAACCAAAGGATGGTCATCAGCAGCGGTGGACCCTGCAGCAGCAGTGTGAAAGGCAGCGAAGATGACTGGCAACAAAGGAGGACCCTTCAGCAGCAGTGGATAAGGCAGTGAGTAATGCAGGATGGAACTGGTGGGCGATTAGGGTCAGTGGAGGCGACATGGACCAAAGATCAGAAGGTTAAAAGAATTAGAGGAAGACTGGTGGTTGTAGAGAAGGTAGTGGGGCGATCAGCGGCAACAACAAAATGGGAACTCATTAATAGCAAGTGACATGGCACACAGCAAAAGCATAACCCCCAGGTGTCCTGATTTTCGCAGGATAATCCTACTTCAATTTCCGGAATGGAACAATGGGACAAGAACCTATTGTTCCA
Organism: Gastrophryne carolinensis; assembly: GCA_027917425.1. Classification (NCBI taxonomy): domain Eukaryota; kingdom Metazoa; phylum Chordata; class Amphibia; order Anura; family Microhylidae; genus Gastrophryne; species Gastrophryne carolinensis. Next base: position 351,196,727 of record CM051236.1, read on the forward strand.
TACTGTCCCTCCAGAGCCAGTGCCATGCTATTGGATAAGGCTGGTGCCGCTCCTGTTATAGGAAGGAGCCGGGTCGGATGGGGCAGGGGTACAATTACAACATTGCAACACTGGGCTAGGAGCAGCAGAACTCGGTTGGATTCCCCCCCGCTGGACCACCAATGAGAAGAGGTGTCTGTGTGTGCCTTGCTTGTAGTCGTGTGTGTGGGGGGCTTGCATGTATGGCTGTGTGTGTGGGGGGCTTGTATGTATGCTTGTGTGTGTGGTAGGCTTGCATGTGTTTGGGGTGGCTTGTATGTATGCCTGTGTGTGTGTGTAGGGGGCTTGCATGTATGTGCGTGGGGGAGGGCTTCCATGCATGTGTGTGGGGGGCTTGCATGTATGCCTATGTGTGTTTTGGAGGCCTGCATGTTTTGTATGTGGAGGACTTGCATGTGAAAAACTCACCTGACTCCTCATTGGATTGACTGGGTCTTCTCTTCACCCAGGGGGCATCCAATCCTTCTTCTTCAGGAGAGCGCCCAAATAGTACCCCCACCGGCTTTGGCCACCCCTGGCTCTTCTGTGGTGAGGAGAGGGCAAGAAATCGCCCTCTTCCTCACTTCCTGGGTTGCCGGCTGCTAGCTACGTCCTTTGTGGGCAGGTGGATGACATCCACTGTGACGTCACTCGGCAGCTGGCATTTCTCTTCCACCCCGAGAAGCTCAGTCGCTCTGGGTGATCAGAGGAGAGAGGTTGGAGGGGCGAGAGGGCTGTGATCTCTTGCCCCCAACCCCCCTCCACCGATCCCCCAGCAGCTGTCATTGGAGATGATCACCGGGGGACAGCAGAGGATAGGAGGTGAGTAGAGAAAATAAAAATAAATGTCATTTTTTTTCTTATGTGTGGTGTGTGTTTATTTTTGCAGTTAACCCCTTGTGAACTGGTAAGGGATCCATGAGACCCTTATACCAGTTCACAAGGCTTAGGGGATGGCAGCTAGCGGGTGACTTGCCATTAACCCCCGGCTCCCCAATTACCTGCCTCCGCAAAGCCAAGGAGGGGCACGGGGACAATTTAGGAGGTGCGTGCTTGTAGCCGGCAAGGCGGAGGGCCACCAAAGCTGGCCCTCAGGAAAGGGACCCCTTTATAGTGTGGATAGTAGTTATTTTTTATTTGTAAATGTTAGAAAGTGCTTTTCAGTTTGGGGGGTCTCCTGGGCAAGAATGGGGTACATATGTGGTGCCGTTGTAATCAGGAGAAATGGGGCTTTTACATGCAATATGGTCTTCTTTAATAAAACAAATGTTTTATTTAAAATAAAGGACAATTTTTGAAAAAAATATTTTTAATTTGTTTTTGTTTTTTTTATTACGCAAAAATATTTTAAAAAACTGTAGAAAAATTACAAACAATACATTTCATGTTAAAGCCTATACTCTGCTGCAAATAAACACATATAATTTTCCTGGAAATTCCTGCAAAAGTCATGGATAAACACGTTGCAAAATAGTGAAAAATGACCTGTCAACAGAGGGTGACAAAACTTCAAGTAGACAGGCAATTAAAAGGGCTAAAAGTAGCTATGCATGTTGGCTATTGTTCTGTTCGGGGACCTTGTGCTTTCAGATTTAGCTTGTTTTTTCTTATTTGCATATTGATATTTTAGGAAAACATGTTTTTTATTCTGCTTTTATATACATTTTTTTAGGGAATCCCTGTGCAACCTAAAAATTCTTTGACGGATTACCTCCAAAAAGATGAGCCCATTATAACAACCTGGGTATGCTTAGAAAGCTTAACATGTGTACTTTCGGGGAACATATAGTTTATGGGGGTATTCCAAATGTAAAGGGTTGTTTTGGTTGAAAAAGCGCAAGGTGCACACTTGTCTGCAGAGCTGAAATTTTCAAGTAAAATTACCATTACGCACACGCTTTACTTTGGGGTGTTTGGCAACTCTTCTGTTGACAGTAGCTATGAATGTTGGGTATCGTTCTGTTTGGGGGATGTTGCTTTTTCAGATTTGTTAGGAAATTGTGGCTTTGATTCTTCTTTTATATTCTTTTTTAAGGAAACTCTGTGCAACCAAAGAATTCATTGAGGGATTACATCCAGAAAACTGCGCCCACGTCAACAAGCCTGGTACGTCTAGAAAGCTTGAGATGTGTACATCCAGAGAATATAATGTAAAGGGTTGTTTCTCTTGAAAAACTGCAAGGTGCGCATAGCATTGTTGTATTTTATTTGAAGATCTCCTAAAGCACTGTTTCAGTTTGGGGGAGTCTCTTGGGCAGGAAAGGGTGTCTACCAATACATATGTGGTACTGTTGTAACCGGGAGAAATTGGGATTTCACACACAATAAGATATTATAGACAAATTTACATTTTTTTTTACAAAAAACACTACAAATTGTTTTTTTTTTGCACATATTTCACTCAAAGGAAGAATACACTAAAAAAGGCCAAACAATACATTTCATGTCCCATAACAATAACATTATGGGAAATGGGAAATCCCTGGAAATCCCTTAAAAAATCACAGTTGAACACGTGTAGCGCAAAATAGTGAAACATGGTCTGACAACCAAGGGTGACAAAAACTCTAGGTAGGCTGGTACTTACAAGGGGAGAATTTAGCAAAACCTCACACAGGATGATGTTCCAACACACAATTCTCGTGGACCAAACATGAACATTTTCAGGGGACTTGCAATTGATGAGTTACCCCACAAACCACAGTAGGCACACAAATTAATCACTAGACATACAGAGGCTCATATGCCCCACATTGATTTTGTCAAATGTAACTCTGTAGTCACCTGACAGCACATGAACTGGTTTATACAGCTTGGATAGAGGTGAAGAGTTAGGCAGATGAAGGAACAAAAAGAGTGTCAGTTCTGAAGTTGTTATAGTTTAATTAAGATCTTCTGAAAGTATAATAAATAGTCTTTTCAAGAGAACAGGTCACAGCATCCAGATGAGTACAATATAAGAGCTACACTTGCATGTTAGGGCACCCTGAGAGTTTTTTTTAATAGATGGCTCTCATGGTCCCAACGGGTGTTCGGGGTGGGTGGTAGTGTGTGTGTTTTTAGACTGTTTTTGTATGCTTTTGCCGCAGCTTTGTACTGCGCTCCGTGGTGGGCGGCGCTATATTTGTGAGGCGTTTTTTCACTGTGGGGATGACGTCGGCGAGGTCACGTGAGCGCCATTTTCACGCTCTTCAGGGGGCCGGGGCCGGCGGATGACGAGTATCGCACCGTTCTCCTGCGGCCGCCCCTCAAGGTTCCTCTGCGGGGGCCATCTTGCTTCTGCTGCATGTCTGGGCCCTCTTCAATCCCTGGGCTGCGGTGGTGATTTCTGCCTGTTTCGCTTCCTCCGGTGGTCTGGCGGCTGGCGATCCTTGTCCTGCTTGGTCCGTGAGTCCCCTCTGGGTTTTTTTTTGGTTATCCTTGGGGCATGGGCTGCGGGATACTTTTGTATGTTTGCTTATGTCTTTCAGGCGGGACACCCGTGGGTTGTGGTTTCTCCCGGTCCTGCTCCTTACTCCCCCCCTTCATCTCCCCTTACTGCGCCTGTATTAATCATCATATGGAGGCTTCTGGGGATAACATGCTCGGGGGTCCTTCGGGACAATCCCGGTTGTGTTCCATGTGTGGGGTATCCCCTATTAGTAATGACGTCACGGTGTGTGGGCCGTGCGCCCAGGCTGTCCTTTTGCTTCAGTCTGGGCTGCCTGCTTCTTTACCAAGCTCTGCGCCCCCTTCGACATCGCCTACCCCGCTGCGCCTGCACTTAGCCCCCAGTAAAGGGGGACTCTAGCAGGGGGTCACAATCTGATTTGGCACTTCGTGTGGCCAGCATTGAAAGACAGCTTGCCAGGCCTGTTCAGCGTAAGGCCTCTAGAAAGAAGCGGCACCTGACTTCCTCGCCTGCACTGTTTACTGAGTAGCGGGAGAAAATTGATCTTTTTGATGAACGTTATTCCCTGGAGGAGGGGGAGCTTTTCTCGGGCTCTGACTCCTCTGGGGACCAGCAGGTGGGCCGCGACAGTGACCCTGGGTCTGAGGATTCCTGGTTTCCTGAGGACACAGCTAATCTGTTGTCTCACATTTTTGAGGTTTTAAACATTGCCCCCCCTGAGGTGGCTAAGAGGAAGCAGGGTGAGCTTTTTTGTACCATTAAGCAGCGTCTGGAGTTCCCTGAGCAGAGTCATTTCACTAATATGGTGCTCCAGGAGTGGGAATGTCCTAGTAGATTGCCCGCGGTGCCTAAAGATTTGGATAAGAAGTATCCCTTTCCTGCTGATTTGGTTAAGCGGTGGTCGGTCCCCCCGAGGTAGACGCGCCCGTTCTTGGATTGTCTAACACTTCTGTTATGCCTTCCCCTGACACTACTACACTGCGGGACAGCGAGGACCGGCGTATGGATCAGCTGACCTGCCATGCCTTTGCCTTTGTGGGGGCTGGTCTGCGTCCGTCCTGTGACGCTGCCATAACTGCTATTGCTCTTAAGAGACTGATCAATCGTCTCCTTGATGGCGCTACAGATGGAAGGGATGAGTATAGGACCCTTTTGCTGTGCTCTAATTTTGTTGCCTTTATTCTTACTGCCATGGATGATGTAGTATGGCTGAGTGGTAGTGCCTCTGCCCTCTTGGTGGCTATGCGGTGCTCTGTTTGGTTGTGTCAGTGGACAGCTGACGCTGCTGCTAAGAAGGCTAAGCTGCTAAGTGGACTCCCCTTTGTGGGGCTGCAGCTCTTTGGTGAGCACCTGAATGTTCTAGCCAAGGATGGTAGGCTGCCTCAGAATAGGAGGCAGCCTCTGCCTTTTCGGGAGCCATCTGCTTCAGTCTCCTCCTTTCGTACCCCCAGAGGAGGTCGAGGGTCCCTCTTTTCAGGTGCCCGCAGGGGGTCTTGGGGCCGTGGCAGATCCCGTGGTCGTCTCGGTCTCTCATGGGACCCCAAGCCCAAACCTTCTCCCAAGCCCCTTCAGGCATGAGGAGGCGCCCTCACCCATCCGGGTGGGGGGGCGGCTTCGGCTCTTTGCTCACGTCTGGAGGCTCCACGTCTCAGACCGGTGGATTCAGGAGGTGGTGTCCTCCAGTTACAAGGTAGAGTTGGCAGCCTGGCCGCCCCCCCCAGATTCCTCAGATCCCGGATGCTTCACAACCCTCTGTAAGCTCAGGGGTTGCGCTTTGCGGTTCAACGTCTGCTGGACTCAGGAGTCATTTGCCCGGTGCCTTCCCAGGAAGGGGGTCAGGTTTTATACTCCAATTTGTTCACGGTCCCCAAAAAGGACGGGTCCCTGAGGCCAATCCTGGACTTGAAAGGTCTCAACAGGTTTGTCAGGTTCAAGCACTTTCGCATGGAGACTCTTCGGCTGTCAGTTCCCTTCGCCCGGGCGACTTCATGACCTCCGTGGACATCAAGGATGCTTATCTTCATGTGCCAGTCTTCCTGGGTCATCAGTGATTTCTCAGGTTTGCTCTAGAGGATCAGCATTACCAATTTGTGGCCTTACCCTTCGGTATCACCTTGGCGCCTTGGGTGTTCACTAAGGTGCTGGCGGGCGTGATGGCTCTGCTGTGGCATCAGGGCATTCGCATACTTCCTTACCTGGACGACATTCTACTTGCAGCTCAGTCTCTTCGGCAGGCCGAGAGGGATACTCAGGTGGTGACCTCCACTCTCGAGTCCTTCGGCTGGGTGATCAACTATCCCAAGTCTTCACTGTCTCCGTCGTTGGTGAGGTCCTTTCTGGGCATGACTCTGGATACCTCTCAGGTCAAGGTTTTCCTGCCCCAGCTGAAAGTGGAGGGCCTTTAGAAGCAGGCTTGGGCTCTGCTCTTGTGTCCCCATCCCTCCATCCGGCAGGGGATGCAGTTAAGGGGTCTGATGGTGTCCTGCTTCGAGGCGGTCCCCTTTGCTCAGTTTCACAAGGCCTCTTCAGTTGCACCTTCTGTCTGTTTGGAATCGGGACCCTGTGTCCCTGGATCAGGAGTTTGCTCTGTCCCCCCTGGCAAGACAGTCCCTCTTGTGGTGGCTGGACTCAAGGAACCTTCTAGTGGGCAGGACTTTTCTGCCCCAGCATTGGGAGACTGTCAGTACAGATGCCAGTCTGACAGGTTGGGGGGGCTTTTGGAAGTCTCTTCAGTTCCAGGGTCAATGGGGCCCCCAGGAGTCCCATGCTCCCATCAATGTTCTGGAACTGAGGGCGATCAGGTTGGTTCTTGCTCAGGTGACCTCCCACCTTCGGGGTCGGGCTGTTCAGAGCCGCTTGGACAACCAGACGGCAGTTGCCTACATCAATCATCAGGGAGGGACTCAGAGCAAACAAGCCCTCGAGGGAAGAGGGCGGAAGAGAATGTGCCTTGCATCTCGGCGGTTTACATTCCGGGGGTGGAGAACCTGGAGGCAGACTCCCTGTGCAGGGGGATGTCCTGGTTGGGGGAATGGTCTCTCAGCAACAAGGTATTTTACTCCCTGTGTCACCGATGGGGTCAGCCGGATGTGGACCTGTTTGCATCCCGCCACAATCACAAGCTTCCCAGGTTTGTCTCCCTGTCACAGGACCCTCTGGCCGTCGCCACGGTTGCGCTAGCAATGCCTTGGGTGGAGTTTCAGCTCCTCTATGTGTTCCCTCCCCTTCCTCTGCTGGGCAGGGTGCTGCGCAAGATAGCCCAGGAAGGGGTACCAGCCATTCTGGTGGCCCTCTGCTGGCCAAGGAGGGTGTGGTTCGCAGACGTCGTGCAGTTGGCAGTAGATCAGTATGTCCTGCCCAAGGATCCAGATCTGCTCACTCAGGGACAGCTGTGCCATACCAATTCACAAACGCTGGCTTTAACGGCTTGGCTGCTGAAACCTCCATCTTGATGGTAAGGGTTTGCCAGCCTCTGTTTTTGATACCATGATTAGGGCTAGGAAGAAGTCCTCGTCCTTTATCTACTATAGGATTTGGCATGCTTACATTGCGTGGTGTGAGTCTAGGTCTTTGCCTTGTAGGGTGTTTTCTATTCCCAGGATTCTGGATTTTTTGCAACATGGTCTGGATTCGGGCCTTCAACTTAGTACCCTCAAGGGACAGGAGTCAGCCCTGGCAATTTTCTTCCAAAGGTCTTTTGCCAATCACCGGTTGGTCTGGACTTTCTTTCAGGGAGTTACCCATGTGCGTCCACCACGTAAACCTATGCTACCAGTTTGGGATCTAAATTTGGTGTTGTCTGCTCTGCAGGGTCCTCCTTTTGAGCATATCAGTGGGGCTGCCTTGCCCATTATGACTCTTAAGGTGGCCTTCCTGGTGGCCATTACCTCGGTTAGGCGAGTCTCTGAGCTGGCTGCTCATTCCATCAACCCTCCTTATTTTGAGCGGCATCAGGATAAGGTGGTGTTTCGGCTTAAGCCGGATTTCTTGCCTAAGGTTGTGTCTGTTTTTCAACTCAATCAGGACATTGTTTTGCCTTCTCTGTGTCCTAATCCTGCTAATTCCAAAGAGTGGACGCTTCATTCTCTGGATGTTGTCAGGGACCTGAAGTTTTATTTTTTTGCTACTGAGTCTTTCAGGAAATCTGACACTCTTTTTGTTCTTCCTGCTGGACCTAGGAAGGGTCTGCCTCCGGCTAAATCCACTATCAGCAAGTGGATCCGTCAGGCGGTGGAGCAGGCCTATTCTGCTAAGGGGAAGGTTCCCCCTTTTAGGGTTACTGCTCATTCTACTTGTGCTATCGGTGCGTCTTGGGCTTTTTAGCACCAAGCTTCTGTTGAACAAGTTTGTAAGGCCGCAACTTGGTCTTCTGTTCTTACTTTTTCCAAGTTTTACAAAGTTGATGTTAAGGCCTCAGCTGATGCTGCTTTTGGCTGCAAGGTACTCCAGGCGGTGGTGGTCTAAACCATCTGTTGTTACTTTCTTTTTGGGGATCCCACTCTACTTTATGGACACTGCTTTTGGATGTCCCAGATGTTATGATTTTGTGAAGCAGGCCGTGCCATGCACTAGGAAAAAGACAATTCTATGAGTACTCACCTGTAGAATTGCTTTTGCTATGCATGGCACGGCCTGCTTCACCCCACCCTTGTTACGTTGTTCTTGGTTGCCTCTTTATGGTGATTGTTCCAATTTAGTTGGGGTTGTTCCCAGTTCTTGTATCACTGCTTGTCAACTACTGGATAAGTCTATGGTGACTCCGTCTTTATATGGTACTGGGCGGAGCCACAACTCTTCTGCAGTGCCACTGTGCCACCTTGTGGCGGAATCCCAGATGTTATGATTTTGTGAAGCAGGCCGTGCCATGCATGGTAAAAGCAGTTCTACAGGTGAGTACTCACAGAATTGTCTTTTGTGTGTTTTGATTATGGCTTAAGGTGACTGACAATGCTCATGCAGTGCTAGGGGTGTAACTATAGGGTCGCACCAGGAGGTCAAAGGGGCCCATCATTGTTGCTCCTCCACCTTATTTGTGCATCATTTAGATAAAGGAAGCACCATTTCTTTCAATCATCTTTTATCTTTCAATCATCTTTGCTGTTTCAGTCCTTAGTTGTCTTGCTGCATCCAACTGAATTAAACGACAGAAGAAAGTTTACTGTATTAGCCTTGAAAGGAACTATTTAATGTGCTGCATCAGGGCCCTGTCACATTTAGTTGCGCAGCACCCAGGTGGTACTTGATATAAATCAGAGCATGGAAAGTGGACACGCTCTTCACAGGAAAGCTGGGGATGAGGCGGCCACCGCCGCGCACTATGCCGAAGCACTGCCCAAATGAACGGCTTTATTTCATGCATTAGTATGCAAGGCATAAAGTGCTGATTAGATGTGCGCCCGCACAGGTGCCATGGCGCAACAACGAAAAGTCAAGTGGGGTGGACTACCTGGCGGGTTTAACATTGCAGGGTATCCCAATTTAGGATGCCCCTGGGCAAGGACCAATCACCAGGATAGTCAAAATCTCGGTGATTGGTTCACTTTAAGTTTAGATCGAACTGGAGCCTTCTGAGCTGGTATGTATCTCTGCTGCTATCTTTTTCCTTGTCTGAATGTGAAATAAATATGTTTAACATATGAAATTAAGCTAATGAATGACTACTTGTGACGTTAAATTTGGTACATTCTTTTTGTGGCGTAAAGGTTGTCTCAATTCCAAAAGTAAATAGCTGCAACACTCCATCTTTTCGGTAAAAGTGTGCTTTATTAGGGTATCAGGAAACACAAAGGGAAAGAAATCTCCAGAGTACTGATCTGTTTCAGACCCTACCAGGGCTCTTAATTATAACCATCTGGCAACCATCTAGCAGTGCATATATGACCTAAGCTTACACATGCTGTGTCATTGCTACAGGTATTGTTCAGGGTTGATAAGCTAATGTTTTTGAAGTACAAGCAGTTTCTAGTAATAAAGTTAGAATTTAATGATTCTTTCATGCTTATATAGCACATGTACTACATCCACCAATGAAAAATGTTTATATACTGCAAAGTCCATTGTATTCAAGCAAGCGTATATGCTAACTGCACCCATGAATATATAGTTTTGTTTTGCTTTTCACAGAAAGTCTTACAACTATGTTTTGGAATATACAGTAGCTGTGGAAATGCAATCCTATTCAGATACAGCAGTAGAAGTACTGTCCAACAGTACTTGTTGCTAGGGCCAGGCTTGCCATCCGCTTTCCAATTCATAGTAACATCTAGGCTCTGTATAAATCATGGCATAGAAGCTGACTCATGGATCAGCAGCCAAGAGCCCCAAAGAAGTTGCTGCTCCAAGCTCCACAGCTGCCTGGCTCCATACCCATAAAAGAAGAAGAAGTAGTACCAGGAGGCCCAAGCGTAGAGGGCCCCTCCAAGTTCGGATCGAGGTGTGTACTGCATCCATAATTTTCCAATGCCCTCTTCCATTCAGATTTGGTAGTGAACAGAATATGTGCCTGTCTTTGATTGGAGCATTCCCCGGCCAATAAAAAGATCCCTGTGTCCTGTCTGTTGGCTTCTCCACATGGGCATAGGGGTCTTGATCTAGATCTTCTGCACACTTCCCCTATGTTAGTTTGAACGGTAGAGGGCAGCACGCCTTCTAAAAGGGAAATATAAACTTATGTTGCGTTTAGATTTTTCTGAAACCCCAAAATCCAGACCTAGCATGGTATTCTGTCACCCTCAAACATGGGTGAAATAAGGTGGAAGCCAGTTTACTCCTCCCCTCAACGCAATAAGTTGATGTTGGGGCATTTAACCTTTTATTCAAGGGTAGGTGAAAAACTGGGAACAATGCAAAATAACACAGTTCACTAAAGGGAACAATATAATGACTTCAATCAATATATAGCATGACTGAAGCTAGTTAAACAAATACAACACGCTATAAGAAATGAACAGGCTGCATGGTAGATTATTATGAAGGGAGCTGGGCTTCTAACACAGCAAATGGGTTCACATGGTAGCCACACACAAGGGGAGGAGCCCCACTGTTAAAACGGCCTAGCAAACGGCCCGCCCACCACCCTGACGAAACTCCGGTATACGGAGTGAAACACGTGTCAGCGGACGGCCGGCCCTCCAACATCCCCACCCCTCCACATCTTGGACAGATGGCTGGCGCATTTTGAAGGTACCCAGCTGCTCAGCTATTTGTGTCTATAACGCCGGCCGGCGATACCGGAAGAGAATGGATGTGCAGCCTCCGCCCCTCGCATCAGGACAGTGTACACTGGACTTCACACTCTAAACCTTGGAGAACCACAGCTGCGAGATTAAGCTAAGTAAAAGTTGTGTCCTGCTTTGTGTTTACGCTGAGGAGGAATTGAGCTGCACGCTTAATGGGCAGTTGATGCCAGTGAGACATTGGAGCTTACATCTATGTGGTGGGACGGTCACGTGCTTGTGGCAGCCTAGCAAATTAGTCGGCGCCATATAGCCTGGATGGGATAGGGGGAATATCATTGTTTCCAGCCACGCAAGAGTCTGCAGAGACCATGAGGCGGCAGAATTGTTAACCCGCTCAATCCCTTGATGGTATGAATATAGGGGAACTGACCCAGCCTGATGTGTTAAGGAGTATGTCGTATATCCATTAATCCTGACTTGGGATTCCATCAAAATTTGATGCTGCATTACAACTGGGAGTCACATGGGGATTATACCCTGAAGAAAACAACCAGTGTCTGTTACAAGTGGTGGGGAGTGATTGGGATGTCAGTGTGGCTGAGTGAGGCTGCATGAGGGGGGCCCCGTTTTTTTAGTCACTTTGTATATGTTTTTTAGTGTTCGTTATGTAAATAGTATATCTGTAAGTGCCTGATTAATTTAATTTTATTTTGATACCCATGAAATAAAATAGCGTTGCACAGGCTATAGGTCTAGTGGAGCTTTTTGTGCCGGTCCAGCGTTAACCGTGTGTGTGTGTGGTTATAATTCACATGGTAGCTAGTAGTAAGAGTATAATAAATGGCACTTACCAACTGTACCACGAGTGGGTTGAGAGAAAGGCTGTACTAGAGACACCTAAAGAGTTTGGGAATATGGTGGCCAGGAGGAGGAAATGGTAAACTGCACATGCTCAGTAAATTCTGTTGTAAAATAACTGTGGTAAATGATACTGCATACTATGAACAGGGGATGCAATTCAGAAAAGCATCACAAGGTGGTGAAATCTACAATAGAACTTTTGGGGGATAAGTGAATGCAATGCAAATCAATGGAAGGATTAAACAACATACAGAATGAACAATAAATAATACTACAACACAGGAAACATGGTTCAAGAACACATGGCATGACATCTGAAAATAGATTTGCTGAAACTGTGGTGTTATATGACAATGCCACATTGGATGTCACTAAGTTCATTTGCATAATCCTTGCTACTGAACATTCAAATGGTCAGCGACCATCAGTGAAATTAAAAATGCAATCCATGTTCAATCCAACCGACTAACCATCAGACCATACGGGTCCATTCACAGCCTCTATTAAGTGCATTTAGACATTTGTCTTTATTGGCGTTTGCGTCTGTGTGTTTAAGCCTTTTTGTTCACGTATCTATTATGTATTTGCTTTGTGTTGTTTCTGCATTGATGCATATAATATGCGATTAGTATAGGCTTGTGCATGATTCAGAGCTTTAATTAGGCATGATTTGGCCTTCCAGAGAGGCCAATAAAATTGGTTCTTTCATGCTCCACTTACGGGCTCTATTTCCTGGAAGGAGAGTGTTGCCATAGTGTGCGGGAAAGCGTAATGGAGCCCTCCGAGTATTACCTTGTATGAGCATCTGCAATGTTGTGGCTTGCGTTACATGTGTATGTTGGACTTTAAATCGCATCGGCCACATGTGGCTGATGATCGCATGCATGACGTTGAGCTATTCAAGTTGACCGGACGTAACCACGTTTCCCCTTGAGAAACTGCATTGTGAGTTGAGACCATGGCAGGTATGACCAAATTGGTTGGCTGCCTTCAATTTCTTGCGAACGGCTCATTCCAGGGGCAAGGCGCCCTCTCTGTGGGCATGTCCCAGCCTATGGTCAGCCGCACCCTCAATAATTTTGGATGCACACTAAAGGTTGCCTCTACAAACCCCTGTTAATGGGCTCACAACTAACAAGTCTAACAATTGCACATCAATATTACATTTTATTGTAGCCATTAAAAACAATTAAAAACCATGTAACATGCCACCAGCATTATTCGCCACAGGGGGGTGCTGTCTCCCTAGTTCATTATCTATAGACACTGTGCTTTGTATAAACAAATATAAATAATCATATATACCTGTGCAAATTACAATATAATCAAAGTGCTAGTGCTATTAAGTGTATTTGTTTCCAATAGATCATGTGCAAAAGTATCCAAATCCAGGAATAAAGTGCAAGCAAAAGAAGGTCACAAGACACATAATATTACCAAATAATCTTACAGATCCAAGTGTACTGGCAGCGCCCCCCACGCCAGAGCCCACGCGTTCCGAGACCTCCTGGGTCTCTTTCTCAAGACAAAGTACAATGATGGACACCCATGTCTCTCTTTTTATACGCACCTCTCCTCACCCGAGCCGACCATCAGTGTGCAGACTGACACACTCCGGCCGGAAGTGCGTCAGTCTGCCTGACAGGAAGCGGACGCTCGTGCTCCACAATGGAGCGCACCGCCTTTGCTGACGTCACCTCTGTCAGTGTCCGCAGCGTCTATCCCCACCGAAGGAGAGAGACAGATGCTGCTCGCTCGTAGATAGCGAACTCGGCGCGGGGGGCGGTCTACTGAAGGGGTGAGTATTCCCCGCTGACAACAAGCAATTTGGGTGGCATTAAACAACTTTTACCAAGTGAATCAGCTACTTATATGTTATTAAATACAATACAAAGCTTTATTATTACACATCATTTACCTTTACTAATCTACCTAAATTACAAACAATGGCTAATTCTTCAAGTACCTCAATACTTAATAATACAAGACTGTCGCTAATCAGCCTAGACAGGTGGTGCATAGAGCAATTACACTATACCTCTAATATTGCTATCTAAAATTACTAGATGCTACTGTAATGGCCCCTTTTAATCTGGCCCATAACCCATCTCTTCCCCCCACGGAGCCCACAACATCATATACTGAAATGAGTCATACTTCTTTTGAGACAAAGCAACCCAAAATATTGAACTACTTACCTTATGCAACAGAAGCAGCACGCCTGTCAATGGTCCATGGCAAGCCCTGGAGTGCAGCTTGATTCAACAGGCCATACACCATTTCTTTGCATTGAATTGTAGTTTGAATTGTAGTTTTTGTGGTATTCCACCTCTGGTTTGCAACAAAGCATTGTTACCCTTGTTTTACAATTGTGTTTCTTAATTTTTTGCCTAACAGCAAATTTCATGTCTGCAATCTTCCTTTGCACTTGAAACACGTCCTTTCGCTCTGGTCCAGCGCTATTAACCTGCCTGGTGATGGCCTCCCACAGGTGGTACTTGACAGATTTTGGTGCAGCTTACGAACTGCGCCCATACAGCTGATTAAAATGGTCAAACACACCAGTTGCTAAAGTCATTCATTGGTCATCATTAAACCTGACACTCAGTGTGCCCCACTGCAGGTGTCGGCCAACATAGGATTGGCCATCATCTTCCTTTTGCTGAAAGAGCTCTTGCTTGGCCTAGCACTATGACTGGGACTGCTTTGGCTCGCCCTAGTACTTTGCCTGCCACTGCTCTGCATAGCCTTAGCACTTTTGCTGGAAGAGCTCCTGCTTGACCTAGAGCTATGGCTGGGACTGCTTTTCAGCCATTCTGACCTATCGCATAATGGAAACTGCAGTAGTGGAGTATTGCCTTCTCCACGTGTAAGTGTGTGTCTTTAACAATTTATACTTCTCTACAATGTAACTTTGTATGTCTACACACCGAAGTTCCGACGTATGCCAACATTTGGGATCCGCTTTGGGCGCGTCAGATGACGCAGATACCTACCTCAAAAATGGCACCCTCGCTGTTTAACCACAGCCAGCAGGACACCATTATGTGCACCATTAAGTACACCAAATGCCTGCATCTGCACCTGCTTATGATTAAATTATAATATAATAAAAAAAAACATATATATATATATATATATATGATGTTTTTTAATTATATGTATTTGTGCTATATTTTAGATGATGATGCCACACAGATATGACTTCCTGACCATCATATATGCCAAGAGGGCGTATGTCGTTGAGAACGACAACACCTACACATTCATACAGATCATGCAGCATTGGTCGGACCTGAAAAGGAGGAAGAAGTCCTGGGTGAGAAAGGTTTTCCAAGTAAGTGACAATTCTTGCTTTCACATTCACCATTACAATCACATTAGGCAGCTATTCTCTTCTCGTGTCCACCAAAGAGTGCGGCCCACTCCCTTAGGAAAAAACAGGTCTTCTCCGAAGGGAACTAGTATGACCTCGCTAGTCACTGAAACATTACGTAGCAAGGTACATTGAAAAATGTCCTAAAAATGCTGGAGGTCGGGTCATTTACATGTAATGTAAACAATGTAAACTAAACTGTTGTACATTGCCTAAGCCGTACGCACAGTGGTAACTAGCTGGCCTACGCCTCCTGGCATCAAATCAAGACCCAAAACGGTATATCTGTATAGCTATACTGTGTAGTAAAGTATTGTCATTAAGATATGGATCTAATACCGACACATCATGCTTGTACTCACACTGCACCATTATCAGATCTTTGATGTACCTCTCATACATCACAACGTCCTTCCTGAAGCGGCATCAATTTCCAAAGATGTGGGACTCCTCCCACCATCCCACATAGAGATTTGCAAGTGAGGGTGAAAAAAGGTGCCCCCATCAAGGCCCTGCATCTTTGGAGATAGAAATCCTGCGCAGAAGGTACTCGTTAGCCAAGATGATAAATGTGCAAAAATAACTGCTGTAATTAATTTAGTTAGATGAAAGTATACGGTCTGTAATGCTAAATCATGTGGGAATAAAGTGCCGAAACATTACTGGTGACCCACACATAACCTTTTTGCCACTGAACATCATTGAGTTGCCTAAGCACATTGCGGAATTCCTATAGATATCCAGGCAGGCATCTTACCAGTGGCTGCAGATAGAAGTCCACCAGTGTTCCCCGTTTTTGACTCATCCCCGCAATCCTGGCCACAATCAGGCATCCAGGCAGAGGAAAACTGTACTTGTAGATCTTGGGGAGATGACGAAAGATCGGGACAACTGGGGAGGTTACCACTAGGTATTCAGCCATACTGCAAATGTTTGGGATTCAGTGGCTATACTGTATGCTTCACATCTGGGAGTGGCAAATTACACAAACTGTAAGCGGACCATGACTGGGTGTTGATGCATAAGGCTCTACACATTTTTAATTAATACCCCACTGAGGGCTGTTGTTTACAATTTGTAAACAGTAGCCCTTAATAGCGTAGTCATTCATTTACACATTTGTACATTACGAATGTGTAAAAAAAAAATATCTCTACCTCATAAGAAAATTAAGACCCTAATTGGAGAACATTTTTTCTACAAAGCCCAATCAGCTGAAACCTTTTTTTCACTTTGTTAAATTGGACATGCTCCCAAATCTGTATGTATCCCTAAAAAGGGTACTGGTCCTGAAGTTTTTAAATTATTACTCCCTTTTCATTTACAAATTATTTGTTTCACTTTCATTATTGATCAACATATAGATGCCCTAATATTTGTTCTCAAGGCTCAATTTACCAACCACTGCCAAATGGCAGATCTGATTGATTCCAGTAATCATCAATGAAAGCCCAATTTAAAAATCCAGTTACAATAAGCTGTGCACATGTATGAATGAATGCTCCTATAACCAGTAACTTCTATAAATAGACTTTAAAGTAATTCATAGTGCTATCTATGGTGTTTCCCTGTAAATAGACCAGATTTAGCATTAATGTGGATTAGTATTGAGAGCAGCACACAATCCTTGTTATTCAGGCTTCCATTTCTAACACTCTATAAATTCTGCTCGAACGCAGGGAGGGGGGAGCATTGAACTGCCAGCAAATATATTTTACTGACCTTTGATTAAAACTCTCGGGTTGTTTTCTACTTTGGCTGGCAGGAATAAAACTTTCAAGTGCATTTTATACTGGCAACACTCATAATTAAACACAGCAGATTAAAAGCATAATTTGTGTGTTCGTAGCCTGGATCACTATGCAGAATACCTTGTTTTAATTATCAGTGTATAAATATTTAGTTGAGTCCTTTCTGTTATTTTATGTACGTTTTGCAATTCTGGAGCTCTGATCCATTCAGTGTCATGATAAAAGCAGAAATCACAGCACATT
Source organism: Gastrophryne carolinensis (assembly GCA_027917425.1). Classification (NCBI taxonomy): domain Eukaryota; kingdom Metazoa; phylum Chordata; class Amphibia; order Anura; family Microhylidae; genus Gastrophryne; species Gastrophryne carolinensis. Next base: position 351,213,545 of record CM051236.1, read on the forward strand.
GCCTAGTTTATAGCATTCTTTTTTCATTTCTGCCATCCTGCAGATGGTTTGTGTTGTAATTTAATGCATTTGTGTAAGGCAATGTGATTAAGATAGTCATCTACAGTACATTCCTAAATGTGTGTGTGTGTGTGTGTGTGTGTGTGTGTGTGTGTGTGTGTGTGTGTGTGTGTATATATATATATATATATATATATATATATATATATATATTACGACTTCAGTCAAATAGTTTAAGAACACCGGCATTCTCCTGCTTGTCAATATACTAAAAGTTCATAAAAATCATAGTTGTTTTACATATACACATACATTTAACTAATATAACACTCATCAACATAATCATTTTTGTAGATATTAAAGCTCTACACCTAGCATTGTTTGACAAAATCTTTTCAAAACATTGTTGCAGAAGTTCATACAAATGTGTTGCATTTGTAGGTTGCTTTTCCGACTTCATTCCAAACCAGCACATTGATGCTTAAAGTTTCTGTCTGGTGCAAAGATATATATATTCACCGCTTCTCACTTGACGCTGCTTCCTTAAGATTCAGTCTGCCTCCGTAAAATTGGGCTCCCGCTACATGTTTGCATGTCCCACTGCTTTGTACAGAGGAAGCATGCTGGGCAGTGACAGGGTCAAGAATCATGGAAATGTGTAAGAATATGAGGGAACATATCATATAGAGATAATAATCACTTAATTAATCACTCACTTTAGTTGTTACACAAAATTTGGCATTGAGAACGTGAGGAAGCAGGCCACAAATTAGCAGATGTAAAATAATAGTTAGAGTTACAGGGAGTAGGTCCATATGATTTCCAAATTTCAAAGGTGTGTACTTAAACTGTATGTCTGAAATGTTAATTTAAACTGCTGTTGAAAAACTGTACACCCCTATCACAAAAAAAGTTGAAAGTATAGTCTCTCAAAAGCGCAATAGTAGAAATGTCCACCACGCTATGGATACACAATTGTGTTGGAATTGGGCATTTTATGGCCTTAATAATTAATATACCATAGAAGCTGCACTGCCCACTTTCACTAAGACCTCCCAGGCATAAATCAAAAACTTTACAGTGAAATCCTTTATATGATAAAGGAGTGTCTAACCATCTGCAAGCCTGGGAGCGATGTTAGCATTGGGGTTCTACCAGGCCTTGATGTTGTACTATATACATCTCCACTCTGCTTCAAAGTGGCGTTTTTTATAAGCTGCAGCTCATTCTCCTGCAGCCGTGCCTTGCTCGTCACTCCCTGATATCCTCAGTCAATCTCTTCAATGACCCCACTCCTGTGGTCACTACAACTTCACTGGTTGATGTTTTCCATTGTATTCAGTGTAGATCACTCACCTCCGGTTTGTGATGATTGCACTGGGCCTGTTAGTAGTAGCTTTTAACTCACAGCACTGATTGCAGCCACCTTCCTTAATAAAAGCTTGACTATACGTAGATTTAATTAATTACTATAATGAACAAGAAAATAAGAACAGACACTAAAACAAAATCCCTGAAAAAGTCTCTGGATGTACAAACACACAAAAGATTCACAGCAAATAGTCCTACACAAGTCTCGAAAGACTTTAAGCAACTAAACTCGTGCAGGACTATATGCTGTCAAGCATTTGTGTGTTTGGACATCCAGAGACTTGTTAAGGAATTTAGTTTTACAGTTTGTTCTTATTTTTACGCCCATCAGGGGATGTTATGGAGCTTAGTTTTTTCAGAGGCAGCATCAGCACTGGCCCTGATCATAGTAATACATTCCCCTCTGTGAGATAGGCTGAACTTTGCACAGTAATAATAATAATCTTTATATGTATAGCACTAACATATTCCGCAGCATTTTACAGAGGGTACATGTGCAAAGACGATAGTAAATAACTTGGCAAAAAATGGTAAGCTAAAGAAACAAAAGGAATGAGGGCCCTGCCTGCGAGTTTACAGTCTAAGAGTAGAATCGGGGATTACTCATAAGGTAATAAGTGCTTTGTTCCAGGGTCGCGTCATCTTAGTAAAAAATAATAAAAGTATCTACAAGCTGTATGGGCCAGCCACAAGCTGATTTGGTGGTTTTTGGAGGCAAATTGTGTAGTGTAGTGGATATTGTCTAACGAAGGATCAGAAGAATGATGTAGAAGATGGGTTAGAGAAGAAGAACAAGATTAATGGATGTGGTAGGCTACCCTAAAAAGATGTCTTTGTTTGGGATCATCTAAAACTATTGGTTTCATGAGTTGAGCTAATTGCTGGGGGTAGGGCATTGCATAGAATTGGGGCAGTTCGGGAGAAGTCTTGTAAACGAGAGTTAGATGTCTGGATTATTGTGGTTGTTAGTCGTAGTTCATTTGCAGAGCGTAAAACACAAAAATAAGGGAGGAGATGTAGGGGGTGCAGCACCATGGAGTCCTTGTGGGTGAGATTGATTAGTTCAAACCAAATCCTATGCTGTATGAGTAAGAAGTGCAATGGCAGAGGGGGGAGTCAGATAAATGTCGCTGCATTCAAGATGAATTGGAAAGGAGAGGAGAGAGTTTAGTGAGGGGAGACCCGTTAGTAATGAGTTACAGTAATCAGGATGAGAATGGATCAGGGTAACTATAAGAGTTTTTGTTGTTACTATGTAAGAAAGGGATGGATTCTAGAGATGTTTTTGAGGGGCAGGCAGCATCAGGGGGAAGGCGATTGGATATAGGAGGTAAATGACAGATCAGAGTCATGTGTGATGTGCTGCTTAGGAGTTATGGTAGTGCCACACACTGAGAGGGAGATGTCAGGTATAGGTAGGTGAGAAAACAAGTAGTTCTATTTTTGAAAGATTCAGTTTCACACAGACAGTCACTGGTGTTCTGAAGGAGGGAAGGGGTGAGGCCATGTGATGAAGTATAGAGTTGGATGCCATCAGCATAGAGATGGTACTGAAAACCAAATCTGCTAGTTTCTCAAATGGGGGCTGTATAGAGGGAAATGAAAAGAGGATCTAGGACTAAACCCTGAGGAACTCCAACACTGAGAGGGAAAGGAGAAGAGATAGACCAGCAAATGGTAGAAAGAGCCCCCAGAGAGGTAGAAAGAGAACCAAGAGAGATCAGTGTCCTTAAGGCTGATAGATTGGAGCCTGTTGAGTATGAGATGGTGGTCTACAGTGTAAAATGTTGCCGAGAGGTCCAGGAGAATGAGTAGTGAGTAATCACCATTGCATTTGGCTGTCAAGAGTTCATTGGTAGTGTTTGTTGTTGTTGGTCAGGCCAACAAACCCGAACATGGATTTCAAATTGAAATACATGCGTGGGTTCAGCATTCGGGCCAGATCGGCTATGCAGCCAATCATCCTTCTTCCTGCCCTAGCAACCACAACTATGCCCATTCACCCACCGTATAAAAGGCAGGGTCGCAGGTACTGTGCCAGTGTCTGCTATAAAGATGATGGGGGTGATACTGCCACAGTGTCTTCTATTAAGATGATGTGGGTAATACTGGCACATTGTCTGCTTTTTTTAACTAAGGCCCTTATTCATCAAGCGATAGCGCCAGGTAGTGTCTGACGAGCGCCAGGTAGCGGCAGCTAACGGCGACTACCGACTCAAGTACGCCCGGCGGCGGTCACAATGACGCATTTATCAAGCAAAATGAGGCTAGCGCCGGCGAGAGCTACGGCTAGCGCGGCATTCATCATGAAGCCGGCTGGGCCGAACAGCGCCGCTGCAAATTCCTTCACAGCGACACGTATTACCTGGCGCTACCTGCCGCTCTCCCATACATTTCAATGGCAGACGCTGCAATGATTGTTTTTAGTGGTTTTTGGGTTTTTTTATTTGGTACAAAATTCAACACATGTTTCTATTGATCTGTTTTATGAATCTGGCTGGTTATTAATATGTATTAGAATTTTTTTTTTATTTTCACAATGTAATGTTGTGAGTGACATGGGAATTGCATCTCCTCCACCCAAACTCATTGGCATCAAAATCGCTGGTTTTCCACACAAACGGGGCTTGTAAAGCTATTTTGTAGCCTGTCAGGTTGGGCGGTCACGTTCGCTCTTCGAAATTGTCAGCGCCCAAGCTATTCGGCAGCCCTGTCCTTGATGAATCTGTGTTGGTCAGTGTTTGTGCAGTCGCTGTTTTAATTCGCTATGTGGCGGCGCGAGCGTCGCTGTGCCTCGCTGCGCTGCGTTGTGCGGCGCTGTGCTGTTCATACATGTGCCCTTCTGCCATTTGCAAGGAATTCACTTCCCGCGACCCCAGTCGTTGTTAATGAATACACTGTAGTTGTGAGCGTGCCTGGCCACATATTGCAGGATTAACATTCAGTCGTACCAGCTCATAACAACCCCTTATGCATTCTCATGTGTGCCACATTTTCAGGTAGTTGTCTAGTTTGATTGTGTGATGACTTTGGGAAGGAATAAGATTTGTATATTTAAGCACCACGGTGTATGCTTTAGAAGGACCTATGCATTACAGTATGTAGAATCCCCTGCTAAATCAAGCTAATAATTCGTGGCGCCTTTGGCCCTAGCTTGTTTTGCAGCGTCATTTTAATGTTTTTCCGCCACTTAGCGTGCACATAGCTGATATTAGCTTGTCCCTGTTGCGCGCATGTTTGTTTTTGAATTTTGAAGCACAGTTGCTTGCGTCATATCCGGTTCCGGGATCCTCCTTTGCGTTTCAACGCCACCTTAGGTAAAACTGTCTAGCGCTTATGCCAATAGCTTGTTTTGCAGCGTCATTTTAATGTTTTTCCGCCACTTAGCTTGCACATAGCTGATATTAGCTTGTCCCTGTTGCGCGCATGTTTGTGTTTGAATTTTGAAGCACAGTTGCTAGCGTCATATCCGGTTCCGGGATCCTCCTTTGCGTTTCAACGCCACCTTAAGGTAAAACTGTCTTGCGCTTATGCCACTAGCTTGTTTTCAAGCGTCATTTTAGTTTTTCCGCCACTTAGCTTGCACATAGCTGAGAATAGCTTGTTGCTGGTGCGCGTAGCGTTTTATTTGTTTAAACTTTTTCCCAATGTCGCTTGGGTCATTTCCGGTTCCTGTTTCCTCCTTAGCGTTTCCAATATGCTGCCCAGACGCAGAGTGATGCGCCTCCCCAGCTCCTCCTCAGACTCTGACCCCACCACCCCTCCCCCACCTCCCCCACCTACCTCACCTTCCTCAAGTAGCACCCCTCCCACCCCTTCCCCTCCTGGGCCTAGTAAGAAAAAGCGCACCCGGGTGGATAGCCGAGTAAATGGCCAGGTTGTCAAAGTGAGTATTTTTTTGTTGGTATTTTTAGCTTAAAAGTTGCAGAACACACAGGGGGTATTGGGTCAGAAATTTCTTTGTTTTCAGACTAAATTTGATCACTCCCCGTGGGGCATCCCCATTGTGGATGTCCTGCTGGGATGCCCCCCCCTGGAGGGCCCTAAAAATTACCTCAGCCCCGTCCCATCTGTGCATGCGTTAGCTGCGGATGCCTATTGCGCTTACCTCTAGCAGGGTGTACCCCTGCGCCAGACATATTTTAATTTTGGGTGCAGGCGCACTCCCTGTTAGAGTCAAACGCCACATGCGTACTTTGCCGTGCAGACCCAGCTGAGCTGGTATGCACGTCCCAACGGCCTTGTATGCGCATACCACAGCGGCGCGGAGCGCTGTGTTTGGCTTGCGGAGTGACGTGGGAGTGTCCTCAGTGGTGTATTTGTGGCCTTCCAAGGGGGTTGCAGACAGCGGACCACCCACAATTGGTGTGGCCCACCAAAGTGCACACAAACCCAGAATACTGATAATCCTGGGTGTGGGTCCACTTTGATCTGGTCTCTGTATAACTGTTTATGACAGTGTTCTGATGTCATGTATTGATTTTATTATTTTTTTTCATTTTTCATAGGACTTCTGCGTGGCCGAATATGACTATGCCCGTGGAGGGAAAAAACGCATAGCCATGGAGGTGAAGGCCACAGTGTCCCGGCGCTTCCACACCGAGCTGACCATCCGCTCAATTCAGCAGAAGTGGTCGGATTTCAAGCGCCGGGACCCTGAAGGCGTGTACCGCCTATATGATGCCTACGCATCAGGTAAGTTAAAGCTTATGTTCTGTTTACCCTTTGTGCAGAATGATCTGCTAAGCTGTGTCCATTTGTGCTCTTTAGATTAATTATTTTCTTTCACCCCCTCCACACAGATAAGCGTCCTCCCCTGGGGAAACGTGGGAAGGGATTCCTCCCCCGAACCAGGCAGGCGGACTCGGGGGAGTCATCGGGGGAGGGTCCCTCCCGCGGGTCCTATTTAGAGGACCCAGGGGAGGAAGGGGATGACGCCCCAGAGGAGTGTGCTGCTGGGGGGCTGGCTGGATCAAGCCTCAGCTCCTCACACTCTGAGTCTGAGGACTCTCACCAGGCAAGGGGCCACTCTCAAGCAGGGAGTGAGAGGGAGGAGGGTGGCCCTTTGCCTGGTGGATCTTCTGACCAGAGTGTGAGGAGCCGAGGCTCCCCGCCTCCTCCTCAGAGCCCTCCCTGGGCTTCAAGTGGCGCTTCATCCCCTGGTGAGTGTACATTTTTTAATTGTTAGTCTGTGACAGGTTTCATCTTGCAATTTGTACTTAGCCCTTGCCATTCCTCTCTAATTTGCAGGGCATCATATAGGCGGCACCTCCATGGCGTTTTGGCGAAGGATTCTCCACGGGCATAGTCATGGTGTTTGTGGTTAGCCATCACATTCCCAATGTTATGACATTCATTAAAGTGTACCCCCAAACATTGATAGTGCTTGGATTCTCGAAGGTTCCAGGACAAATCACATCCCTCACCCAGGGCCCCCCCCACCAAAAAAAACCCACTAACTCCTTACCTCTTTGGGGGTTGCCCAAGCCACCGTCCCAGCCTCCTGTGTGACACTCTAGATGTGTGTGCGCCTGCGCTCTTTTTCCAAATGGGCTGCGCGTGCGCACACACTCGAGGAGTGATGTGTGGAAGGCAGCGGGCGCGGAGTACGTTGTCTCATGCAAATTGTGTTGCTCTGCCAAAGCGGACCCAAACCCAGATTTGCTGCAATCCTGTGTATAGGCCCACTTGTAACAGACACATGTTTCCTGGTCCATTGTCACAGCTGGTTTGATAAGGTACCCTAACCTCACAAACCCCACTACAGTGCTAGCCAACTGTCAACCACCCCTATGTTTCTGCCCACACCATGATGGGTGTTCTAATTTGTTTTCTTGGGTTAAGTTGTTCCCGCTCAAACATGTGGCCCACTATTAACATTAGCCAAACAACTGCTAAAGATTCCTTTACATAGCACTGTCTATGTTATTTGCACATTCTCTTTAGGGATACATGTGTCAAGCCTAACAAATTGACATTAACTCATGGTCCAGGAAATATGCTAATTTAGGACAACCTGTATGTAACCATGCAAGCCTTTGCATTTTCAGACTCAATAACCAGATGGATGTCAAATAGTCAGGTGTCATTTGCCCACTAATTGTGTTTTTGTCTTTTGCTTTCTGTTGACAGATGTTGCTACGCAGACGGAGCCAGAGACCCTCCTCCCCACCCCAGCTCCAGGGACGGCCAGCAGCATGGGCCCCCGCCACAGCTGCGATGGTGAGTACATCCCACTTCATATGCCTAAAGACTTGTGAAACCTATGTCTTATAGTCACATCTGCAGACATTTTAAATTTACCTATGTGTTAATTTCACACACATCTCGATTCAATGTGTTTGTACAATAATCCAACATGCCTGTTTGCATGCTTGATTGTTGGCTCACATTCTTCATTAGGCCACATAGAGACTATTTTTGCGTTAGACACAACCAAATGGGCCCTATTAGGTCTGGACCTCTAACATTATAGGGCAAACTCGTGTACTCGTTAGGACCTAGGCCCTGATGTTTGGCTGTGACTAAACACAAAAATGGACACACTGGGACTTATACCTTCTTTGCTTCCCAAGAGTTAAACTGGAACAACAACCAGGATTTTGACTTTCCTGGGTGTTGTTCCAATACGGTGGGGCACCCCTGATTGTCACCGCTGTGTGACAACCCCCTGAACTCACTTTGACTCCAGCCAACGTACAAGCCACGGCAAATTGGCTCCTCCTCCGCCTCCCCCGCGCCCCTTTTTACGCGCGCGTGCCTGCGCCGGCCATTCACAGACGGCCGGCGCAGGCACGCACACGTCTAGAGGGGCGCCAGGGAGGGCCCGGCGGCACTGCCCCACCGAAACTGAGGTAGGTATTTCGGGGTTTGGGGGGGGTTTCAGCCCCAGGGACATCCCGATCTCGGATGTCCCGCGGGTTGGGAGGTGATCGGGCAGGGAATCTGATAGATTCCCGGGCCGATCACCGGTGGGTGTTGGTACACTTTAAGAGTAAATGTATGTGTTGTTCACATTCCTGCCAGTCAATAGTACTCATATCATGTTAACCAATAAGCACACAGTGGTCAACAATGTTAATGTGAGTGTCACCTAATTGGACACACTGACATTACATTGCTACATCTGTGTCTGTTGAGGTCACATCCAATTTATTAATAAATTGTTGTTTCTACATCTCTACAGCTTGTGAAAACCAGCATCGCAGACTGTGGCGGGAGATCCGGCTCCTGAAGCTGATGCTGCTGGCCAAGAAGAGGCGCCGGCGGCGTCGTTAGGGTGGGGGGAAGGCTGGGCTCTTGATGCCCGTTGTTGGCCCTGTTGGCCATGTTTGGTTATTAAATTTTTTGAGTACCATCATTACAGTGTGTTGCATTGCAAAGCATAGTTTAACTGTCTCAAAACCCATTTGTGTGTCAATTTAGCCATACCTTTGGAGCCATTTCATGTGTTAACCATAGTAAGCTATGGTCTCAAATGTGTGGGCTAAATTGACCAATACATTGACATATGTAGATCAAGATACTCATCCCTGACTGTGTTATTAGCTAGGTCTTCGGAAACACACAATTTAGAGGTGGGTGAAGCAAATATATTTACAAAAACCAAAAAAAACAAAATTAATATTCTTGGCTGGGTGGCCGGGGAGGTTGGGAGTCATTGCTAGGGGCGGTGTTGGGGGACAACAGTGCAGTAAAAAATATAGACTGCTGTTGTATGAGCTGTTGTAGCAACAACAAAGTTTGGTCCTGCCGCTGGAGACATTCTTCCTGGCGCTGTATCGATTCTTCCTGGCGCTGGAGAGATTGTTCCTGGCGCAGGAGAGATTGTTCCTGGCGCAGGAGAGATTGCTCCATTAGATTTGCCAGCCGACCAAGTTCCTGGTTCTGGTGTTGGTTTCGGAGCAACTGGTCCATCTGGCGCTGCAGGGCCTCATTTTGTTGCTGACACATCAGCACCTGATTTTCCAACGCCGCAATGCGCTCATTAGTTCCATCACGCAGCTGTTGGCGACTGTAGTCCTCCAGCATCCGGACCCCTAGCTCATAGAAATCAGCACTGGTTGGTGCCACACCTCCTCTTGCTGTGGTTTGAGCCTAAACAAATAGAAAACCACATTTTAGTCAAACAGAACCAATGCAGGTATGCCCCTCAAAATAAATACCCTAAACAGTCACTATACAACTTACCCTTGTCTGAGCCTCGGAAGCTTGGCCACATGGGACTTGGGAAGAGGTCCCAGCTTGGGGTTCTGGTTCCGCCTCCTGCAAAAACAACAATGAAAGGAAATGTGACATGTTGCTTCATCCACTACCCACGAAGATGCCAATGTGGTTCTAGGTCGTCTACATCAGCCATGTTACCTGCGTGTCCTCCGGCACAGGTAGGCTCGAGGTTTCGCTGCCAGAGAGTGGCAATTCCACATCCGAGATGTCCGGCAAGTTGGCATATGCTAAACAGGAAAATCAGGTTAGTAGGTCTGTGGCCCAAACTCAAATGTAACCTGGCTAGGCTATCGAGGCCATACCTCTAAAAAGTGCCAAAATACACACTAGACCAAAGGTATCTGTTAAACATTGTTAACATGTATGTTACAGGACTAAGAGGCAATAATTTTTGCTAATCACATCAGAAACATTGCTAAAATTACACATACCCGCAATCTCCCAGATGTCTGGAGTGGGGTCCTCACGAGCTTGGACCTTGAAAATACATGTGGACACACAAGTTGCCAGAAGCAAGTGCAACAAAAGTAGAGCCAAAATACAGACTAGAGCAAGGCAAAACAACTTACCCTCATCTCTGGCAGCCTGAACTTGAGGGGCCCTTTCTGGACAGCCACTTCCGATATTCGGGTCAACTAAAAAACACAAGGAATGTCTCTAAATATTCAGCAAACTACTACGGGGAATGTTTGGCAAAAAATATGTCCGCCAAAATACATTGCTATCACTCCAATAACTAATAGACTGACCCTGGGGAGGCAACAAGCACTCCCAAGAGGCATCTTCAAGTTTACCAAGCAAACATGTAGCTTAGTAGACTAACCAAATTGAACCAGTGTAACATAAACAGCATAAAGGATACATTATGTATTGCTCTACACACCAACAGGGTCCTGTTGACCGGCAACATCGGAAGTGGGGTCCAAAGATGAACCAGTCACTTGGCCTACCAAGAAAAAAGAGGAATGAGACACATGCACTTGGGTAAAAGTGGATCAAGCAAGGTGGACACATGCACTTACCGACATCCAAAGAGTAGGTGGGATCCGGAGGAGATGCTGGGGCCAAGGGCATGGGAGCTAGGCAAAAATGAAGCCAACATTGAGCCATAGTTAATGTGCGTGCAAAAATACAACATGCATTAAGGTGTGTGTGAGCAGCTCTTTCACTAATATTCACTAATCAAGGCCAGTGTGGCTCCCACATTGATATGCCAATATATGGCTACACATCTCTGGCTTCAAACATATCTACACATGTTAGGGCCTTGTTAGTTAGTTGCTGTGAGTGTTACAGTGGGCGTGAAATTAGGCCGCAGGCCCATATTATTAATACTCAACAGTGCAAAACTCGATTGTTTGAGCTGCTCCCACACCCATTTGTTCCCCAAACAACCAGCACCAAAATTAGGGGTAAATACCTTCAATGGCAGACTGGGGTAGCCTTGAGGTTGCTGGAAGGGCAGGAGCTTGGGTGTCCTGAGGCACATCCCGGACAGCAGCACGTGCACCTATGCAGAAAGCAACAGAAAGAAAAGTAACAAATGTTTGAGCTCTAATGTAATACTTCACAGGTCCTACTGTTAGTTGGTCAGAATGAAAAAATGCAAATCACATACATTAACATTAGGTTTGTACAAAAGGCAGAAAATATGTACCTTCAGTCCAACCTGTGGTGTCATCCCCAGGATCCACACCCTGCAGCCGAGCCAGTGGGATTTTGGCCTTCAGCATCTCCTCATACGGCCTGTAGGTACTCTTTGGAGCCTGGATGATCCCACTGTCCACATCAAGATCATGATTCATCTTTTTCATAAGGGCCCCTCGCAAAGTGTAGAAGCGTTTCCTGCAGGATGGGCCACTACGTGGGTGTTGAGCAGTGCTACTAAGCTCCACACCAATGGCATCCCACAGTTTGCTTCTTTCTTGTTTGCCTATGGACTTGCTTTGGGAGCCAAATATCAGCTCCCATTTAGCAAGTGTAAGGCGCACAAGATGATTATTCTCAGCCAAATTAAATTCAGGCTCCCTCTTGGCACCTGGGCGCTTAGCCTGGGGTGCTGCCCCACCTTCAGGCTGTGCCCTTTTCCATAAGGGAGGTCTGCGCACAGCACCCACCAAACTCCTACTTGGGCCTGCTGTGGCCGGCAGATGTCCTGAATTTGGCTCCATCCTGTAGCTGCACACACACACAAATACACACCCAACAAGCACGCATGCAGACTACAGAATGGCATCGCAATCTCTTAGGCTTGGCCAGGTTTTATGTGCTCTAACAGCCAATCAAAAAGCAGGCCACTTAATTGATTCACACATACAGCCCAGTTCCTTCTAGGCACACCTCCACTGCACTGACTGAAGCATGTGTGTTAGCCAATTAACTCATTACAGACCTCATTAACCAAACAACACACACCCAAATACAACAATGGACTGATGTATCTCAAACCCTTGTGACATGTGGTTAGCCTAACGGCTATTTAAAAAAACAGCAGCTTACCTTTCATTGGGCCACCACTGATTTTTGGGCCATGTCCGTTAATGCACGCAAGTTTCGGCTCAAGTACGCTAGTAGCGCTACTAGCGTGCGCGTGCGCACTCTGTTTTACGCACACCTGGGTCGGCTAATTGGCGGCCGGAAATAGCAGAGCGACGCAAAAGGCGGCAAAGCGGACCTGTCCCTTTTGAAAGAGAAGTATAAATTGAAGGAATTTTCAAGCTTCTGCTATTCTTACACTGTGGCAAAGGCTGTGGTGTGGTGCTGTGCTCGCTTCCCTTAGCTCATTTGAGCCTCTGTCTGGTTTCTGTCCTCACTCTCTGTGGCTTGTTGGGTGATTTCTGACATCAGTGCTGTTTCTTTAGGAGCTTGTTTTTGGTGGCATCTGCAAATATTGTGTAGCATACAGCAAGTGAGGCTTGATTTTGGGGCCTTTTGTGGGCTGTGCAGCAACTCCCCTCTTGGTTGTGCCTAACTTAGAAAGCTGGTTTTCAGCAGGCTGGTGGTTTGGACCACTATAGTTCTGGTTTTGTGGTGAGCTGCATTGTAGCGGGTGTGTGTGGAGTGTGATTGTTTGTGTGTGTGTTGTGTGTTTGTGGTTTTTTTTGTTTTTTTTTGGTTTTGTATATATCTTTAGTGTGTGTGATGGATAAGAGGGTCATGTATGGTGTCTGGGTGGATGGATGTATGTGTATGCTGAAAGAGCAGGAGGAAAGGGAGCGGGGTGTTGTGAGGCTTAGGGCACCCCGCTCCTTTGCAATCCGCCTTTCAGTATGGGACTTAAGTGACGAGCAGATCAGGAGCCGCTTCCGTCTGAATCGTGCTGCACTACAGTCCCTATATGATCAGATTAAGCACAAAATCGAGCCATCCACCAAACGCACTCATTCCATTCCAGGCATAGTACGCCTGTGTGCCACTCTCAATATTTTGGCACGAGGGACCTTCCAGGCAACCTCCACCCTCCTCAGCGGGATAAGCCAGGCTACTATGAGCCGCATACTAATCCAGGTAGTTCTGGCAATTTGTGATTTAATCCCAATTTACATCAAGTTTCCTGAGGATGAGGAAGAGGTTGCCAAAATAAAACATGCTTTCTATCTGATGGGAGGGATCCCGAATGTGCTAGGGTGCGTTGATGGTACACATATCCCTTTCCGCCCTCCCCGTGCACAGGAGCTGTCCTACAGAAACCGGAAGCAGTTCCATTCTATTAATGTTATGGTTGTCTGTGACCCAGACATGAGGCTGCGGGCGGTGAGATCGGGGTTCCCCGGCTCATGCCACGATTCTTACGTCTTGCAGCGGACAGTCCTGTGCCGGAAGTTTGATAACAACGAAATGCCAGCTGGCTGGCTACTGGGTAATAAATTAACCATGTCAATGTATTTGGCAAATATGTGGCCTAGTAAGCCAAATTTAACCAAACAACCACAAAAAACATGTACTAGTACTAATTGCTGTCTCTCTCCTTGTGTTTTTTCTACAGCGGATAAGGGATATGGGCAGAGAACGTGGGTCATGACTCCGGTCAGGAACCCACGGACCTCTGCCCATGAACGCTACAATGCAGCGCATCGCAAGACCAGAAGCATTGTGGAAAGAACCATCGGCCTGCTGAAAGCACGCTTTCTCTGTTTGGCACGGCCAGGAGGAGAGATGCTCTACAGCCCACAGAAGGTCTCCAAGATCATCCTTGCCTGCTGTGTGCTACACAATATATGTATTTGCCACCGAATCCAAGCCCCCGAGGAGACAGCACTGGTGCCAGAAATCCCCAACATGCCCGCAGCAAGAAGTGAGGACACCCAGACTGGCGATGAGCTAAGGGAAAGGATGATCACTTCTTTTTTTGCGGTAAACTAACTACCCTTCACTATAATGCAAGTACTGCACTACTGGCTAAATGTATTTGAACTACCATCAAAAAGAGCCCAAAAAAAACACTAAGGGGGGTGTAAGATGACCCAAACCACTCTAAGGGGGGGTGTAAGATGACCCAAACCACTCTAAGGGGGGTGTAAGATGATCCCAACCACTCTAAGGGGGGTGTAAGATGACCCAAACCACTCTAAGGGGGGGTGTAAGATGACCCAAACCACTCTAAGGGGGGTGTAAGATGACCCAAACCACTCTAAGGGGGGGTGTAAGATGATCCCAACCACTCTAAGGGGGGTGTAAGATGACCCAAACCACTCTAAGGGGGGGTGTAAGATGACCCAAACCACTCTAAGGGGGGTGTAAGATGACCCAAACCACTCTAAGGGGGGGTGTAAGATGACCCAAACCACTCTAAGGGGGGTGTAAGATGACCCAAACCACTCTAAGGGGGGTGTAAGATGACCCAAACCACTCTAAGGGGGGTGTAAGATGACCCAAACCACTCTAAGGGGGGGTGTAAGATTATCCCAACCACTCTAAGGGGGGTGTAAGATGATCCCAACCACTCTAAGGGGGGGTGTAAGATGACCCAAACCACTCTAAGGGGGGTGTAAGATGACCCAAACCACTCTAAGGGGGGGTTTAAGATGATCCCAACCACTCTAAGGGGGGTGTAAGATGATCCCAACCACTCTAAGGGGGGTGTAAGATGACCCAAACCACTCTAAGGGGGGGTGTAAGATGATCCCAACCACTCTAAGGGGGGGTGTAAGATGACCCAAACCACTCTAAGGGGGGTGTAAGATGACCCAAACCACTCTAAGGGGGGGTGTAAGATGATCCCAACCACTCTAAGGGGGGGTTTAAGATGATCCCAACCACTCTAAGGGGGGTGTAAGATGATCCCAACCACTCTAAGGGGGGTGTAAGATGACCCAAACCACTCTAAGGGGGGGTGTAAGATGACCCAAACCACTCTAAGGGGGGTGTAAGATGACCCAAACCACTCTAAGGGGGGTGTAAGACGCCAATGTTGGTTATCAAGTAATGCATTTTTTTATTTGCAACAACAATACTACTTTAAAGATCTATACTAACTGCACTTTTCTTATTTTTTCAGGCACAAAGAGATGCACCCTGATCCCTATTTGGCACTTTAAAAACTTTATTTCCCTTTACTTTGCTTTTTCCTTTCTGTTTGAATTTTGAATTTCATTTTCTCTTCTGTTCCTTTTTAAATTTTTGTAGATTTTAAAAATAAAATCTACTATATATAGATACATGTGGCTATGTGTTTAATTCTGTTGAAAGTTTCCTTTGCATTCTACTTCCTATTTTAATTTTCATTTTCTTTCTGAGTTCTGTTTTTATTTCCCTTTTCCATTTTCCTTTTCTTTCTCATTTCTGTTTTTATTTTCATTTTCTATTTTCCTTTTCTTTCTCATTTCTGTTTTTATTTTCATTTTCTATTTTCCTTTTCTTTCTCATTTCTGTTTTTATTTTCCTTTTCTATTTTCCTTTTCTTTCTCATTTCTGTTTTTATTTTCCTTTTCTATTTTCCTTTTCTTTCTCATTTCTGTTTTTATTTTCCTTTTCTATTTTCCTTTTCTTTCTCATTTATGTTTTTATTTTCATTTTCTATTTTCCTTTTCTTTCTCATTTCTGTTTTTATTTTCATTTTCTATTTTCCTTTTCTTTCTCATTTCTGTTTTTATTTTCATTTTCTATTTTCCTTTTCTTTTCCTTTTCTTTCTCATTTCTGTTTTTATTTTCCTTTTCTATTTTCCTTTTCTTTCTCATTTCTGTTTTTATTTTCATTTTCTATTTTCCTTTTCTTTCTCATTTCTGTTTTTATTTTCATTTTCTATTTTCCTTTTCTTTCTCATTTCTGTTTTTATTTTCATTTTCTATTTTCCTTTTCTTTTCCTTTTCTTTCTCATTTATGTTTTTATTTTCCTTTTCTATTTTCCTTTTCTTTCTCATTTCTGTTTTTATTTTCCTTTTCTATTTTCCTTTTCTTTCTCATTTCTGTTTTTATTTTCCTTTTCTTTCTCATTTCTGTTTTTATTTTCATTTTCTATTTTCCTTTTCTTTCTCATTTCTGTTTTTATTTTCATTTTCTATTTTCCTTTTCTTTCTCATTTCTGTTTTTATTTTCATTTTCTATTTTCCTTTTCTTTCTCATTTATGTTTTTATTTTCATTTTCTATTTTCCTTTTCTTTCTCATTTATGTTTTTATTTTCCTTTTCTATTTTCCTTTTCTTTCTCATTTCTGTTTTTATTTTCCTTTTCTATTTTCCTTTTCTTTCTCATTTCTGTTTTTATTTTCATTTTCTATTTTCCTTTTCTTTCTCATTTCTGTTTTTATTTTCATTTTCTATTTTCCTTTTCTTTTCCTTTTCTTTCTCATTTCTGTTTTTATTTTCCTTTTCTTTCTCATTTCTGTTTTTATTTTCCTTTTCTATTTTCCTTTTCTTTCTCATTTCTGTTTTTATTTTCCTTTTCTATTTTCCTTTTCTTTCTCATTTCTGTTTTTATTTTCATTTTCTATTTTCCTTTTCTTTCTCATTTCTGTTTTTATTTTCATTTTCTATTTTCCTTTTCTTTTCCTTTTCTTTCTCATTTATGTTTTTATTTTCATTTTCTATTTTCCTTTTCTTTCTCATTTCTGTTTTTATTTTCCTTTTCTATTTTCCTTTTCTTTCTCTGTTCTGTTTTTATTTTCATTTTCTATTTTCCTTTTCTTTCTCATTTCTGTTTTTATTTTCATTTTCTATTTTCCTTTTCTTTCTCATTTATGTTTTTATTTTCTTTTTCTATTTTCCTTTTCTTTCTCATTTATGTTTTTATTTTCTTTTTCTATTTTCCTTTTCTTTCTCATTTCTGTTTTTATTTTCCTTTTCTATTTTCCTTTTCTTTCTCTGTTCTGTTTTTATTTTCATTTTCTTTCTCATTGGTGGTTTAATTGTATTTCCTTTTTCTTTAAAAAATAAATAAAATAATTTAAAATGTGGCTATGTGTTTAATTATGTTTTATTTTGCATTTATATTCTAATATCTGGTTTAATTTAATTTCCTTTTCAACACAAAATAAAAACTCAAAAAATTAAAAAAACATGTTGCAATGTGTTTTATTCTGAAGGTACTGGATGGCCAGGACACAGCAAAGCTAAGTGCAGGCGCTGTGTAGAATAGCGTGGTCACACTGACTGACAGCGCCTACAAAGCTGAGGGCCAACATCATATTCAGCAATGTAGGCGTTGTTCCCAACAACGCCAGGTAGCGACTGAGGAGGCCTGCTATAGCGAATCGCTAACGCCCGCGGATGACGCTAGCGGCGCTCATAGCGCCATACTTCAGTCGCTCATCTGTCGCTACCTGGCGCTATTGATGAATCGGCCTCTAAATGTGGGTCCAGGGGACTCCTGTACCAGCTCACCAAGGACAGGAACTGGCATGGAACCTGCCGGGCTTGGCGGGTGCCCTGCTAGCAAAATTACCCACACCCTCATTTGAGGCATCAGGGGCATGAAAGACCTTGGTGCCCATTGGCACCTCTGGAAGCCCATACCAAAGAGCCTAAGGGCTTGTAACTTGCATGGACAGAGGCTGCCAATAGTGTGGCCTCTGAGTCCTGGGTTACAAGCCCTTATGCTTGATGCCTGGGCTGGTAATATTTGGGGGGGGCCCAGTTTTTATTTTAATGTAAGAAAAATGTAAAAAATAAAATATGATTCATTGTTTTCATTAGTTACAGATGTTCAGGGATTTCCAGAAAAGTTATACATTGTTTTTTTCAGCAGAGTCTGGATTTTAACATGAAATTCATTGTTTGTCATTTTTTTAGTGTATTCTCAATATTTTTGGGTGAAATATGTGCAAAAAAAATTTGTAATAAAATCATATTGCTTGTAAAAGCTCCAATTCTCACGGTTACAATAGTACCACATGTTGGTAGACATCCTTTCTTGCCCAGGAACCCCCCCCCCCCCAAACTGAAACTGCGCTTTAGGAGATTTTCAGAAAAAAAAATTGAATTGCGTACCTTGCAGTTTTTCAAGCAAAAAAATACCTTTACATTTGAAATCCCCCCACAAACTATATATTCTCTGGAAGTACACATCTCAAGCTTTTCTAGGTGTACTAGGCTTGTTGACGTAGATGCAGTTTTATGAAAGTAATCCCTTGATGAATTATTTGGTTGCACAGGGTTTCACATTTTTCTAAAAAAAAAACAATATGCAAACAAGAAAAATCAAGTTAAAAATGAAAAAGCAAGGTCCCCCAAACAGAACAATTCGCAACATGCATAGGTACTGTCAAGGGAATAGTTGCCAAACACCCCAAAGTAATGCATGTGCGTAACGGTAATTTTACTTGAAAATTTCAGACAAAGTGCACACATTGTGTTTTTTCTACTAAAATGATCCTTTACATTTGAAATACCCCCCATAAACCATATAGTTCCTGAAAGTACATACAGTTAAGCTTTCCCAGATTGTCTTGTTATTTCAAATAAAACATAGATTTTATTAAAGAATACCATATTGCATGTTAAAGCCCATTTTTCCCAATTACAATGGTAATATATATGTATCAGTAACCCCCTGTTCCTGCCCAGGAACCCCCCCCCCAACTGAAAAGAACACTTTATAACACTTGCAAATAACTACAACTACTATCCACACTATAAAGGGTTACATAAAAAAGACATAGGGTACCCCTCCTGGGGGAGACCCCATATTTCGGGGATTTTTAAGGGTTAAACACTTGAAAAACACTTAAAATCCCCCCCAAAATTGTGTGGGGTCCCCCTTACCCAGCATAACCAGCCCGGGGACCAAGGCTTGTAGAACAGGGCTCAGGAGCCAGCTTGGGTGCTACAAGCCCACACAGCCTAAATGGCCCTGGGCTCTTCTGCCCCCCCAAACCCCAGGCTTTGGGAAGGCAGGTAATGGGCTGGTAGTTAATAGCATGTCACCCACTATCTGCAGGTGACTTGCCAGCCCCCGAGCCTTGTGAACTGTTATAGGGGTCTCATGGATCCCTTACCAGTTCACAAAGGGTTAAATGTAAAAACACACACACAAGAGAAAATTAATTTATTTATTGTATATGGTGTGCAATCTGAACAAAGGCGAGTTACAAGTGGTGTGCCGCAAGGCTCTGTCCTGGGCCCCATTCTTTTTAATATATTTGTAAGTGACATAGGAGAAGGTTTGGTAGGAAAAGTTTGTCTGTTTGCTGATGATACAAAGGTTAGTAATAGGGTGGATATTCCGGGAGGTGTCTGCAACATGGAAAATGATTTAGCTTTGCTGGATAGATGGTCAAAACTGGGGAAACTAGAGTTTAATGTCTCTAAATGTAAAATCATGCACTTGGGTAGAAGGAATCCCTGCTCTGAGTACCGTATGGGCAGCACTGTGTTAGCCAGGACCTCGGAGGAGAGAGATTTAGGGGTACTGATTACTGATAGCTGCAAGATGAGTGGACAGTGTAGCCAGGCAGTGGGAAAAGCAAGCAGGATGCTCGGCTGCATAGCTCGAGGCATCACCAGTAGGAAGAGGGAGATCAGGAGGTACTTAAAGAACTTAATTTGTACAGTCTGGAGGAAAGAAGGGAGAGAGGGGACATGATTGAGACCTTTAAATATGTGAAAGGATTGAATAAGGTTCAGGAGGGAAGTATTTTTAAGAAGAAACTTAATGATAGAACAAGGGGGCACAACCTGAAGCTAGTCGGGGGGAAGATCAGGAGCAATGTTAGAAAATATTATTTTACAGAAAGAGTAGTAGATGCTTGGAACAAACTTCCAGCAGAGGTAGTTGAAAAATCAACAGTCACTGAATTTAAACATGCCTGGGATAAGCACACATCTATCCTAAGATAAAGAGAACATACAGTATACACATAAGGGCAGACTAGATGGACCGTATGGTCTCCTTCTGCCGTCAACCTTCTATGTTTCTATGTTTCTATGTTATTTTTCTTTACTCATCTCCCATACTCAGCTCCAGACCCTTCCAACCTCCCTCCAGCGATTAGCTGGCACTCCTGAGCGTCTTCATGCCGGTGCAGGATGATGTCATGGAAGGCGGGGCTATTGGTGACCATGGGGGAAGTGGGGGAGAGGGCCTTCTCCTCACCACAGAAGAGCTTGTAGTGGGATCGAGGGCTTCCCCGGGTGAAGAGGTGACCCGGCAGGATGGATTGCGGGCACAGGTTAGTAAATGTCCTATTTTTTCCAGATGTCAGCGGCGATGGCAGAAGCGTGGAGTCATCTCCTGAAGAGCCTGTGGGGAGGAACAGATGCTACCAGGGTGAAGAGAAGACCTGGTTGGATCAATGGAGGTCAGGTGAGTGTCCCCTAGTAGTGGGGAAAGTCAGTCACGTGACTCATGTGCATAGCACTTATGTGTTTGGCAATTAAAGGGTTAAAAAATAAAAAGTCAGGCTATTGTTTGTTAGAAATTGTATCTAACCAAAAATGCCAAAGAAATTACCAAAGAAAAAATGAAAAACAAAACACCCAGGCAGTTTCTATGTTAAATGGGATGCCTTTAAAACCACATTTAGTAAAACATCTAACCATTCTATCTAACCAAAATTCTATCTAACCAAAAATTCCCAAAAAATTATCAAAATATAGAAAACAAACCCACAGACAATTTCCATGTTAAATGGGATGTTTTAAAAAGCTGCATTTAGTAAACAGTTAAAAGCTGAAAAAATACATTAGTCATGCTATTGTTTATTAGATAAATATTACCAAAAAATTGCCAAAAAATATTTAAAAAAATAAACCTGTTGGCAGTTTCAAATATTTAATAGAATGCCCTTTAAAAAGATGCATTTAGTAAAACACCTAAAATGGAAAAATACAACTAAAAAGTAAAAAGTCAGGCTAGTGTCAGGCTAGATAAAAATTGTATCTAACCAAAAATGCCAATGAAATTACCAAAAAATATAAACAAATAAACCCCCAGGCAGTTTTAATGTTAAATGGGATGCCTTTAATTAAAACAGTTAAAAGGTGAAAACATAAAATTTAAAATAAAAAGTCAGGTTGTTTCCTAGATCAAATTAAAAATGCCAAATAAATACCAAAAAATATAAAACAATAAACCCATAGGCAGTTTCCATGTCAGAAGGGATGCTTCAAATAGCCTTAATAAAAAAAGAAATCTGGCTATTGTTCATTAGATAAAAATTGCATCTAACCATAAAAAAACGTGGGCAGTCACCTGCAGTGGGAACAAATTAAACATGGAAAAATTATTTATTTATGTATGTATTTATTTTCTTGTATTCTGTGATTATTCAGACAGAGTACTTTCCCCAGCCCATTTTCTGCAGGGCAATCGCCCAGGTGTTACCCACCAAATTGGGCCTCCAACACCAGTAAAAAAAACAAATATTTTATTTTTTATATTGGTGTATTTCTTTAATTTCTTTAGATTGTTTTGAGTACTTTCCATAGCCCATTTTGTGCAGGGCAATTGCCCAGGTGTTACCCTTGATTTTCGGCTTTTACAGCCATTTTGGGTCCCAAAGTTGAGGTCCCCATTGACTTCAATAGGGTTCGGGTTTGGATTCAGCAACCTGGAGCCGACCTTTGGTGGCACGATCTCGGCAAACCCGAATTTCAACTGACCCGCTCATCGCTAGTAATTTGTCAATATATTAAGACCAGTTTCTGTTTGAGCATGGACGCCAGATTGCAGTGGATCAAGAACAGAGTTGACAGAGAGGTAGCCGATCCGCAGAGGGTAGACCAGCCGTTCCAAATGATTAGAAATTAATTGGAGATTTGTGACAGGTCTGTAGTTGTTTGCGATGGAGGGTCAAGAGAAGGTTTTTTAATAGCGGGATTATAACAAGGGTTTGAAAGCGGAAGGGAAGATGCCAGAAGAGAGAGGTTGCAAATTTTAGTTAGTTGGGTAGTGACAGCCAATGAGAGAGACTAGATGTGAGGAAAGAGAATGGGGTCACAGGTGCATATTGTAGGAGTGGAGGTTAGGAGCCTCTTTCATGACTGGGATAAAGATGGGAAGTAAGCCAGGGGAGACAGGGTAGGGAAGAGGCTCAAAGACACCCAGTGTCTGGGAACCAATTTATTGGATGTTTTCAATCTTTTCTTTAATGGTTTGCCAGTACTTAATCTAAGATCTATTACAGGCATCTCTACTGTAGGCCTGAGCAGGAAGTGAAATGTGTCTAAGGGTTTTCAGGGAAGAAAAGAGGGTGATGTAATTGGTCTGTTTGGCAAAGTGGAGAGCTGAGCTGTAGGTTGCCAGCATGAATTTGTAATACTGTAAGTCTTCTGTAGTATGTGTTTTTCTCCAGATGTGTTCAGCACTCCTGGAGCATCTCTAGAGAAGGCAAGTTTGAGGTGTGTGCCAGGGTTGTTTTCTTCTATGTTTGGACGGTTTGAGTGCTGGGGGAGCCAATTGATCCAGGGTGTTTCTAAGAGCGACATTGTAGTGTTTTGTAGCCAATTCAGTAACGGAGAGTGAACAGAGTGGTGGTGCTGGAACGGGCTTCCAGGGATCAGTAACACTGCCTGCTCACCGTTCCTCCAGCATCCAGCATCTGGGGGGGGGGGGGGGATTGGTTGATTTACCACACTGCCTATAATGAGGAATGGAAGGGAGGAATGCCACACTGCCTATAATGGGGGAGTTGGGAGGGGTGCTACACTGCCTATAATGGGGGGCCACACTGCCTATATATCGGGAATTGGGAGCGAGGGAATGCCACACTGCCTATGATAGGGGAATTGGGGGGGTAAGAATGCCACACTGCCTATGATGGGGGAATTGGGGGGATGAATGCCACACTGCCTATAATGGGGGAATGGAGGATGCCTCTGTGCCTGTAATTGGGGGATGTTGCGACTTGCCTATTATTTGATTCTTGGGGGGGGGGGGGGCTGTGTTTTAGCACATTTGGTTAAGAATATTTTTTTCTTATTTTTTCCTTCTAAAACCCACCACGCATCTTATGGAGAGAAAATTCCAAGGCCACTCTGTAAGGTTCAACAAAAACAAATCCCTATTCATAAAATGGAGCTTAGGTCTAATTGGACTATGGAATGTGGCAGTAATCAAGAACAAAATGTCAAACCTACAGCTCAATAATAAAATGAGAAGATACGTACCAATTTTGGAGTGGCCTAGTCAAAGTCTGCTGCTGCTGCTGCTGCTGCTGAGGAAGATTTTTCAAGACAGGATATATGCTGCAGCTGCCCAGAGCAACCATGATTTTCGGATTCACCTCCTAACTGTCCTTGTTTAAAATAAACATGCCCTCATTAGCTGGGGAATCTCCAGACTCCAGACAGTGAAGAGTACGAGGCTCTGACATACAGGGTGAGGAGGCAGCAAGTATCAGCAGTCTGCTCAGACAAAAATGTAAGCTCCTTTTCTCAAATAAGCAAAATTTAGGCAAAATAATCTATACTGAACGTCTGATACACATACAGCACTAAAGATGCCAAACAGGGTAATAAGGATATCACCATTAAAGATATAAGTACAGATGAGGCCCTCCGGTGGCACACACGTGTTTCATCGTTACCTACGCCACTTAGTGAACTTCACCCCTTAGTATTGTATTTCACCTGTCACTTCCTCTATTATAGGCGGTTTTTGTGATTTTTTTGTGGTGAATCTTTTTGGTGTGTGTTCACATCAATTAATGACATTTGGTTAGCTTTTGATTGTGTGGATGTTTTTAGATTATTGTAATGTTATTAATTGCACACTACCACTTTTTTCAGAAACCTGGTGGCTGTTTGTAGCATACGGGTCCCTGAGGGGTTTAGCTCCTCAGGGTGTATGGGGAGTGGATTCTTTGTTAACGGGCTTGAGGGACCTCCTGACGTGGGCTTACTTCCAAAAACTCCAATGAGACCAACTTTATGAAAAGGGCACTTACTTTATTAGCAGGACTTCAGGTACACTTTAGGCTTCACAGCAGGTCATACAGTCTTTCCACAACAGTTTCCTTAGCAGCTTCCATAGCACAACATTACATCCAAATGTACTCCAACAGGTGGTGGTCACTCATTCTGATCCCATGGCAGAATACTGCGTCCTTATGCTTCCTCCTCAGCATCTTGGGTGCAATGATTCACCTTCTCCTGTGGCCACTCGTTAGGTATGAATGTGGCTCCTCTGCTCTCTCCTTCTCTCTCTGCAAATGCTACCAGTTGACCCTGCTGGTACCTTCCTCTCACTCCCGGTTACTACAATAGAGAACTACATCTTGTATGTTCTGTTCCCATTCTGAGGTAACTCTCCTTATATAGACTCCCTCTAGTGGCCTCTAGAACCTTCTCTAACTTTCTACTCAGCTTAGCCAATAGCAGTTCAGCTGTACTCCTATGTGGTTAGGCTTTACGTTTGGTAGACCTGTAATGTCACAATTCATTTCTTATCCAACAGTGCCATCTTGTGGTGATGTAGTGCAGCTGCAGGACAGATATGAACCATTACATTAAAAGACCAACAAAGATAATGGCTGAATACCTTCCGCCGGCTACATCTCTCCCCCCCTTGGAAAAATGTCGTCCTCGACATTATGTCCCTGGCCTATGTCAAGGTTCTATCTCACCCTTGTTGTAGACGATATTCAGACTTCTGGGAGAGTACCTCTGTCAAACACCCTTCATCACCGTAGCTGGATTTACATTGCTCTTTGGTACTTTCGGCTTCCAATATTGCCATATTCCCTTCCATCCTCCTACACATCCAACAACCTCTCTACACTACTCTCAACCTCTACTATAACCTACTTCCCTTGTTTAACTAATGTGGTGCCTACAATTGCCTATTTGTAGGTGGCTATTAATTTCTTATAACCTAGTTATCTCCAGCGTCTTATGGACGTGGGGTGCACTAGTTTTATAATCCCTACACTAACCAGTCTTTTGAAGATACTTACCAGTTCCTGGGTTTAGGTGTTCAACTATTCCCATTCCCTGAACCTATCTCTGTCTCTTACTTTACCATACTTGATGACTCCAGTACTCACCAAGTTCCAGCGATATGTACTAAGTACCACAGTATTTACTGCTTTAGGATATAGAATAGTATTTGTGAGTATGGGGCTAAGTACCCATAGTCAGCAAGGGGTTTACCTTGAGACCACCATCCCTTAAACATAATTAACATTTTTGGGATCTCATCCTTGATCTTGAACTTTTGGATCTGGTGTATACATCACTCAGACTCCTATATCACATTTCTTTACTTCCGCTTCTTCCTCAGGCGAGACACTGTGAACTCCCATACCAGTTAAGTTTATGGGGTATTCCGTGAAATCTCCCTGGTACCTTTGGAACGTTGCGTGCGTGTCCCAGTTTCTATGGAAACTAGGGCCCACCACCAACTTCCACTTTAGGACATGTGCACATCTAGTTCCATAGCTATGGCATTGAAGACAGTTGCACACTCCACTGTGATTGTGTGTACCATGGCTCTTTCAGAGTTATATCATCACACAATTAATTCACCATTACACTTTACACTCTGGTTATGCACCTGTGTTGTACCCACGACGTGGTTGTTAAAAACACAGTGCCTCTACTTGTGGTGCTCACACACACTAGGAGAAGGTCTGTTCCCACTGCCATTTAAGTGCTAGTTGGGTAACCACCACTCTTAGCTTGAGCTTCAATGTGTGTCTACTGGTCCTGGTTAAGGTACCATAGCGTACACATAAGCTACTTACTAGGGAAAGACCCGAGCCACCCTAGCCCATTTAAGTTGCATAGGGCTGGTCAGTTACCCTAACCCAATTCACCACTTCCAATTTCGGGTCTCTCTGTGAACCCAACTTAAATACTAAACTTAAACCAGATCCACCTCTTGTCATTGTTCCAGACAGAAAACAGAATCAGGTTAAGTGAACCAGTTCAATCTCTTGTCATTGTTCCAGACAGAAAATTGAAACAGGTTATGCAAAAAAAAAAAACTTTTCTCACTGTACCCTTCCTCTAACTATGTCTGGATTGGAGGTCTCCTGCTGGAAGTATATGATGGAGAACAACCAGGCCATTCATAGCATGGACATCAGGCCATTCATAGCATGGACATCTTCAATTAAGAGATTCCATTATGAGGTAGTTTAGGTCTGCTTGAAGGAACATGCACTCAACAATTAACATTAACCTTCAACACTGTGGTTCCTTCTCTTCTTCCTCCTGGAAGGCAAAAACTGGTTAAACACCAAACTCTCTCTTTATTCCACACAACACTTAAACCAGATAAATCTCTTGTCATTGTTCCAGACAGAAAATAAAATCAGGTTAAGCAACCAGTTCAATCTCTTGTCATTTTTCCAGACAGAAAATTAAAGCAGGTTAGGAAAACATTTTAGTGCAATATCAACATAACTGTAAACTATAAACTGATTCTCAGTTCAACTCTTGGCTCCACCAGGCAGTATGGAGTTAATACTCCTGGGAGTCCTCTTTAACTTTCAAGCACCGTAGTGGTCGGGACCAGGCAGCTTGATGGCTTGACCGTCCGGACCTACAGCGTTGATCTGCTTAGTAATGTCCAAATGACGTGGACCACAAATCACAACACGATCCATGTAGATGTTCCTTCCCCAGCGCCATGTCTCGTAACAGGACTGGTAACGACGGCGCATGGCTGGGGGCAACTCCGCAATGTCCATCTCTTCTGGGATCAGCAAGTACTCCTTTATGGCTTCTTCAATCCACTGACCTCGCTGAGTCTCAACAAATTCCATTCCTGTCTTACACAGGTACGGGTACTCCAACTTTAGCTCACGGGCACAGCGTTTTTGCACAATGCACTGCCAGCGGGCAAATTCAGGAAGTTCTTTAATGTTGCCTCTCCCCGGTCTCACATGGGGACGGCTAGCCCGTTTGGTCAACCAGAAAATAGAGTCTTTCTTGGCCTCTATGCGGACTGAACTCACAACCGGGCAGGTTTCAGCTTGTTTGCGCCCCTAGTGGTGAGTCTCGGCATGACATTCTCGCTGATGCGCACCTGGTTCACTGTAGGTAGCGGTCTGAGCACGGCCGCGCTTCCATTGCTAGGGTTCGGCGCGCTTGCTTCCTCTGACACAGTCTCTGTAGCTGGGCCTAACACTACTGAAACAGCGGGCGCACTCTAGGCTTCAAGTTCATTTCCTCCTGCACTGCTCGCAGGGCTTCTGTCAGCATGTCCATAGCAATTTTACTAGGGGTGACTGACCGCCTCAGGGATGACTGCAGCGATCACCTTAACAGCTGATGGGTGAAACGGTGGGCCATGGGGTGGGCACTCCTCCCAAGTTACTCCAGTTAAGGGGTTGTAACAAAGGTTTATTCCTTCCCCCATGGCGTTACTGGCGTGGAACAATTCCCAACCGCAATCGGCACATGCGTCGGGGGCTCGGCGTCCCACAGCCACTTTAGAACAGTTCGGACACACAGGCTGCATGGTCAGTTCTTCCCCCCACACACACTCAGCAAGGGGTCCCGCAGTCACAAACCTGCGTCCGGTGTCAACCAAGCGAACGACTCCAGTTGAGTCTTTTGCTCCATAAGCAGATGGGCAAGTTTCCCCAACAGGGCTGATTACTCTTCTTCCGCTTCCGCGGCTTCTACTGCTGCCTCGCAGCTGCACTGGCTCCTCCAGCTCGTCACGGCGCTTGTGGCGGTAATGCGTAATGATAGTCTCCCAGGGTGCTGGAGACTCCTCTGCATCACTGCTAGGGGCAGGGGTGGCATTCCCGCTGCTCTCACTCTCACCGGACTCGCGAGCGGCTGTTCTGCGCATGTTGTCTCTCATGAAAATGGCGCTTAGCTCCGCCTCCTTCTTCCCACAAGGCACTGCTTCCCCCCCCCAGCGTTCCCCGCTCTTCGTGTGCTTTTGCTGTTTCGGCGCAAAAAGGGCTGGGGGCATTCCCACTGTGAGGAGAGTGAGGGAACAGTTAACCCTTCCTCGGCCACACAGGAACGAACTGCGCACTTTGAATTACTGACTCTTAGCGATTCCCAATGCGCAGCGGCATCTCCAAAAACTCTCTCAGGTGTCTCACAACACTTTTTACAACAAAAACAGTTCAAGGCAACTTTCTGTGACCAAGCTGATCTTTGGCACCGATGACAACTAAGCACAGTCCAAATAAATGCAGCAAGATTCAGTTCCTTAAAGCAATCCTCTGTTTCCACACACAAGCAGACGTTAAGACTTCCAATAAAGCATAACTAGATCCACAGGTCTTTGCAATCCAGTTTAAGCACAGTCTCACACACATCATGCATTTTTCATTGCAAAACTTCTCTTCAGCAGGGGAACATTTTCCAGAGCTTGTCAATAGCTGGGATCCTGGCTATCCCTCCCACAGGTGTCACCACTTCAAGCCCCACGTTGGGCGCCAATTGTAGCATACGGGTCTCTGAGGGGTTTAGCTCCTCAGGGTGTATGGGGAGTGGGTTCTTTGTTAACGGGCTTGAGGGACCTCCTGACGTGGGCTTACTTCCAAAAACTCCAATGAGACCGACTTTATGAAAAGGGCACTTACTTTATTAGCAGGACTTCAGGTACACTTTAGGCTTCACAGCAGGTCATACAGTCTTTCCACAACAGTTTCCTTAGCAGCTTCCATAGCACAACATTACATCCAAAAGGTACTCCAACAGGTGGTGGTCACTCATTCTGATCCCATGGCAGAATACTGCGGCCTTAAGCTTCCTCCTCAGCATCTTGGGTGGAATGGTTCACCTTCTCCTGTGGTCACTCGTTAGGTATGAATGTGGCTCCTCTGCTCTCTCCTTCTCTCTCTGCAAATGCTACCAGTTGACCCTGCTGGTACCTTCCTCTCACTCCCAGTTACTACAATAGAGAACTACATCTTGTATGTTCTGTTCCCATTCTGAGGTAACTCTCCTTATATAGACTCCCTCTAGTGGCCTCTAGAACCTTCTCTAACTTTCTACTCACCTTAGCCAATAGCAGTTCAGCTGTACTCCTATGTGGTTAGGCTTTACGTTTGGTAGACCTGTAATGTCACAATTCATTTCTTATCCAACAGTGCCATCTTGTGGTGATGTAGTGCAGCTGCAGGGCAGATATGAACCATTACATTAAAAGACCAACAAAGATAATGGCTGAATACCTTCCGCCGGCTACATGTTTATTATATTCATTCCCCTGCTCTGTTTTTAATTTTGTCTTGGGTAAATGTTTTTTTCATTAATAATTCCTGATTGCTGTGCAGGCAGTTGAAGGTGTGAATTTGCTTTTCTATTTGTTGTTTGCTCTGTTTGTTTGCCTCTCTCGCATGCTTCCTTGGTTAATATGCATTTAACCATACTAAATCCTTGTTAGTCCACCAATTTATATTGCACAAAATACACATAAATGTACAGAAATAGTTTACACCAGTTTTTGTATTTATGGCGTACATCAGGTTATGGTTAAGTAAAAATGGTACAGGTCTGCAGTAGAGATGAGCGAATCGAATCTGACGAATTTGTTACGAATTTCAGGGAAAATTTGATTCTAAACGAATCCGAATATTGCCTCAATTCGATCAATAGCTTCCTTAAACTCCATTTAGTGCAGTCCAGGCCATCTAAAATGATGGATCCACATGTCAGGACATGTACCATGGGGCAAAGAATCCTGGGTAGACATCACATGCAGCATATCAGCAACCAGGCTCCCCGGTGATGTCACAGCCCTATATAAGCGGCGGCCATCTTGCGGGCGCTCATTGTGGCGGGAACGAGTCAGGCAGGCAGAGATAGAGCCGGGGACAAATAGAGCCAGGGAGAGAAAAAGACAGTAAAAGAAAAAGGGTGAGAAAGACAGGACAAGACAGAGAGAGGCAGTGACAGAGAGAGACAGTTTACAATGTGCTTGCATTTGCTTTCATGTGCAGATCTTTCTTTATTTAGTGTTAATACAGGTCACACACACCGGCCTATTTAGCTTTCGCTTTTCTACCAAAACTACGTTTTAACCCTTTCGCTGCCAGCCTGCCTGGAGATTTTGTCACCCCTGGTGCCAGACTATTTTTCACGATTTTGTGCTACATATGTTCAACCTTGATTTTTGAAGGGATTTCTAGGGATTTTCCAGGAAAATTATATATTGTTTTTTTAAGCAGAGTCTGGCCTTTAACATGAAATGTCTTCTTTGCCATTTTTTCACAGTTTTTATAATGTTTTAATGGAAAATATGTAAAAAAAAAATAAAAAAGTTACATTTTGTGGGGTTTAATTTTATAAAGACATGTACATTTTTCAAGAAAATAATATTGTGCATAAAAGCCCCAGCCCTCCCGATTAAAACAGTACCACATATGTATCACTAGACACCCTTTCATGCCCAGGAGAAACCCAAAACTGAAAACAACGTTTGAGGAGATTTTTAGAGAAAATACAACTACTATGCGCACCTTGCACTTTCAACAAAAACAAACCTTTTACATTTGAAATACCCCCCCCAAACCATATATTTCCTGAAAGTACACACCTCAAGCTTTCTAGGCGTCCCCAGATCGCTGTTGTAGCCACAGATGTCCAGGTGGAATCCATCGATGAACGCACTGGTTTCAAAGAGTTTTCAGAAAAAATTTAAAAAAAACACAATTAAAACCACATTTTTCAGAAAAAACATAGGCAAACAAGAAAAAACAGGCTAAATCTGAAACGGCAAGGTCCCCTGAACAGAACAATACCCAACATGCATAGCTACTTCCAAGAATAGGGTTGCCAAACAGCCCAAAGTAAAGCATATGCATAAGGGTCATTTCACGTCAAAACGATGGCTCTGCAGACAAAGGGCGCACCTTGCACTTTTTCAACAAAAACAACCTTTTACATTTGAAATACCCCCCCCAAACCATATATTTCCTGAAAGTACACACCCCAAGCTTTCTAGGCGTCCCCAGCTCGCTGTTGTAGCCACAGATGTCCAGGTGGAATCCATCGATGAACGCACTGGTTTCAAAGAGTTTTCAGAAAAAATTGTAAAAAAACACAATTAAAACCACATTTTTCAGAAAAAACATAGGCAAACAAGAAAAAACAGGCTAAATCTGAAACGGCAAGGTCCCCTGAACAGAACAATACCCAACATGCATAGCTACTTCCAAGAATAGGGTTGCCAAACAGCCCAAAGTAAAGCATACGCATAAGGGCCATTTCACGTCAAAACGATGGCTCTGCAGACAAAGGGCGCACCTTGCACTTTTTCAACAAAAACAACCTTTTACATTTGAAATACCCCCCCCAAACCATATATTTCCTGAAAGTACACACCTCAAGCTTTCTAGGCGTCCCCAGATCGTTGTTGTAGCCACAGATGTCCAGGTGGAATCCAACGATGAACGCACTGGTTTCAAAGAGTTTTCAGAAAAAATTGTAAAAAAACACAATTAAAACCACATTTTTCAGAAAAAACATAGGCAAACAAGAAAAAACAGGCTAAATCTGAAACGGCAAGGTCCCCTGAACAGAACAATACCCAACATGCATAGCTACTTCCAAGAATAGGGTTGCCAAACAGCCCAAAGTAAAGCATACGCATAAGGGTCATTTCACGTCAAAACGATGGCTCTGCAGACAAAGGGCGCACCTTGCACTTTTTCAACAAAAACAACCTTTTACATTTGAAATACCCCCCCCCCCAAACCATATATTTCCTGAAAGTACACACCTCCAGCTTTCTAGGTGTTCTTGGCTTAGTGTTGTGGGAGCAGACTTCTTTCAAAACTTTGAAAGAAATAGTTGGTTTCACTTAAGAAAAAATGATTAAAAAAGCAGAAGCAAAACCATTTTCCTAAAAAAATAATAAGCATTCAAGAAAATACAGGCTAAATCTGAAACTGCAAGGTTCCCCGAACAAAACGATACCCAACATACATCAGTACATTCAAGGGTAGGCTTGCCAAACAGCCCAAAGTAAAGCATACGCTGTAAAACACTAAAAAAAAAACTCTCATTTTTCAAATGGTACTAAGGAGGTGCTATTAGGATAACTTGTGGTATCAGCAACCGAGATCCAGAAAAGGGCCCCATGTTTTCATCACACACCAAAAGCAACCAGCTGCTCCTCCTCCAGAGCTTCCCTTCGCATCATAAAGTACAAAAAGAAAAAGGAAAATATACCACTACAGCCCACATTATAAATCAAAGTATACTGGGTTTTGGGATGCCCCGCTGTGTGAGAGCCTGCCACTCAAATGGGCCAGAAAATGCATCTTTTCCTGGCCCTACAGTGAATGTTCAGGCTCTCATCAAATTAGACCCATTTGCCGTGCATATGTAATGTACGGCAAACGGCTCTGCGCTCATCAATTGAGAGCAATTGTGGGCGCATCCCCAGCAAGGGGGGCCACCCCCACCCTGCCCCTCTCCTCTGACGCCGAGGCAAGATGGACAGGTTCCAAAGAAGGAAAAAAAAGAAAAAGGCACAGTGGCATCCTCCTGGCTCATGCCCACACCCACTAATTCACTTGAATGGACAGGAGCCGAGGGATTCTGCTTTGTGTGGCGCATGCACAGAAACAAGCAAGGTAAGGGCTTCTTTCTTTGCAATCCTTCATTCTTGTCTCGGTGCCGGGTGGGTGGCAGAACAAGGGGTTAACCTTAACTGGAAATCCTGATTTAACTAAACAAAAAAAAAAATAAGGCCCACCTGCAAAACCATATACATCAATCAATACATCAATCAATACTCTAATTGTGTATGATAAATTTCAAAACAATTTTCAAAACATAACCCGGGTTGGCTGGGACATGTCGGGCAGTAGTACCGCACGTCCTTTCTAACGCCACGCTTCCTACACACCCTGCAGGACTTCTGGGAATACCTTTTTCTCTCGGTGGCGGGAATGCACTTAATAAAATGCTTCCCAATTAACCTTGCCTCGCTGTCATTAGCAGCCACCTCTAGTTGTTCCTGAGCATCCCCAAAAAGCAAAGCAGGGAGTAACTGCTGCTGGTACTTTATAAAGCTCAAATTTGAGTCTGGTACCGCTGCCTTGAAGACAACGTAGCTGTTAAAAGTTGCTAACTGGATCAAATGTATAGCAACTTTTTTATACCAGACTCTGGATTTTCGGGTGGCGTTATAATAGGTGAGAATTTGATCAGTTTTGTCCACGCCACCCATAAATTTATTGTAATCCTTAATGCAACGTGGCTTTTGGGTTGGGGCTGGGGAACCACGTCGCTGCACATTTACTACTGACGTATCGTGGATTGTTGTCAGCATGAAAACATTTTTACGATCCATAAATTTTACGGCCAGGAGCTCATCACTTCTTAATGCAAAGGACTCTCCGCGCTTCAGTTTTTTATCCAGCAATGCCCTTGGCAAGCCTTTCCGGTTACGGTTGACTGTGCCGCAGGCAAGAGTGTCCAGGGTGTAAAGGGCTCTAAACAGGGGCAAACTGGAATAAAAATTATCCACATACAAGTGGTAACCCCTCCCTAGCAGAGGGGTGATAAGCTCCCAGACGATTTTGCCACTCACTGACAAATCAAGGGGACAACCAGGGGGGTCTAAATGTGTGTCCCTTCCTTCATATAACCTAAAGAATTTTGTGTACCCGGTCGTACTTTCACATAGTTTATAAAATTTTATCCCACAGCGGGCACGCTTGCTGGGGATATATTGACGAAATACAATGCACCCTTTAAATAGCAGAAGTGATTCGTCAATCGATAAATTTTGTGAGGGGGTATACACTTCCGCAAAGCGCATGGACAGGCTATCAACTAGGGGCCGTATTTTATGAAGCCTGTCGTGACCGGGTTCACCACGGGGAACAGCAGTGGCATTATCGCTGAAATGCAGAAACCTTAATAAAATTTGGTATCGGTTTCTGGACATTATGGCCGGAAATAGAGGAGTTGCCAATATGGATGTGGTATCCCAATATGATGCTAGACTAAATTTTTTGAGGATACCCATGGCTAAAGTGAGCCCCCAAAATTTTTTGATCTCACTTAGATTGGTGGGGTTCCATGCATGAGCTCGGGCGTGCCTTTGTGGGGGATTTTGTGCCAAAACCTGCTCAGCATATCTGTTTGTAAAGAAGACCATATCCAGTAGGAGGGTTTCTGTTACAAACAAATGGAAGAAGTCAACTAGACGGAAGTTACTCGTGTCAACGTTGACTCCAGGGACAGCATTGAAAGGGGGAATTTCTGGTGAATAATTATTAGGAGGCCTCCACGACGGCTCTCCTGGACCAGCTGCAGCACTCGATGCCTCCACCTGTTCTACACTCTCTCCCAGCGTGGCCTCATCTTGTGCGGTACTAGCCCTTCTAAACTGTGTACCACTAAAGGTTCCACTGCTTGGCTGTGTCTCCTCAGTAGAAGAGACACTCTCTGATTCAGAGGGCAAATATTCTGAACCTGACTCACTAAGGTCCTCTGAATCAGATGCCATCAAGTAGGTCAGAGCCTCTTGCGCAGTAAACCGTTTCCCAGCCATACCCAAAGAAGTTTACAACAATATCTAAACTAAACTAAAATGCTATAACAATGGGGGCTGTATTAGAACTCACTAGTTTTTATCTAGCTAAAATGTACTAACTGAACAGTAATAAACAGTAGTAATAAACAGTAGTAATAAACAGTAGTAATAAACAGTAGTAATAAACAGTAGTAATAAACTAAACAAATAAAATATGTGTGCGTATAGTTACGATGCGAAGCGAAGCGGTGGAGGCTGGAGCAGCTTCAAACACACAGATCCATGGAAAAGAGGGGAGAGGGGGATGAGGAGAGGGGGATGAGGAGAGGAGAAAAAGAGGGGCCAAGGGTGAAAGAAGGATGGAGGGGTAGAATCCGATCCAGCGACGATTCAGCGACGATTCAACGACGATTCAACAGCGATTCAGCGACGATTCAACAGCGATTCAGCGACGATCCAGCGACGAACCAAGGTTCACCCACGCATCTGAAGAAGGTTAATTAGTTTAGTTAAACCTGAACAAAACCTAGGTTTTTTATTTTCCAAGGCTTTGTTCAGTACCCCTTGGGCATCCAGAATTAGGATGCCCCATTACCAACCAATTTCAGGTCGGATAGCGATCACAGCCAGATCGCACCCCCGCCGCCAACAGGAGCGTGGCAGATTGCGCACCCCCCCCAAAACAATAAGAGCAGTGTGCTGCCACCCACACCCCCCCATTACCAACCAGTTTCAGGTGCAGCAGCGATTGCCCCCCGATCGCAGTGATCGCTGGCAGATCAAACACCCCCCCGTCGCACCGCACGGCTTGCGCCTTCATGAGTGTGGCAGACCGCGCCCCCCCCAAAACAGTAACAGATGGTGGTGCGATCTACCACACATGTGACGGCCGCCATGCGACAGGGCGGGGGCGGTCGGTGTGCGATCTGCCAGCGATCAGTGCTGGCAATCTTCTTGGGGTGATCGCCGGCAGATCACACATCCAAACCCCCCCGCATGGCTGCCGCCGTGTGTGTGTCGGATCGTATCCCACCCCCCCAAACCAGTAGTAGATGGGGGCTGTAAGCCCCACAGCAACCCCAAGTGGATTTCCAGCACTGATCACTGGCAAATCGCACGCTGACCTCCCCCCCTGCCCCATCGTATGGCTGCTGCCGTGTGTGAGGCGGATCACCAAAACAGTAGCAGATAGGGCTGGGGCTGGGGACGCGGTCTGCCACACACACGGCGGCAGCCACTCGACGGGGCGGATGTGTGATCACACAGCACTGATCGCCGGCAGATTGCTGGGCAGATAGCATGTTTTATCCCCCCCCCCGCGCGTGGCTGCCGCCACGTGTGTGGCAGATCGCGTCCCCAGCGCTGTGCGATCGCACATCCGACCATCCCCCCACAAACAGTAAAAAACACATACAGTAAAAAAACACAGTAACACATAGCACCCTACCCCCCCCCCAAAAACAGCACCATCAATCCCCCCACACCTGCTGCCGCCGCCGGATCGCGATCTGCCACACACGCGGCGGCGGCGGCCATGCGGCGGGGCGGGGGGGGCAGTTGGATGTGCGATCGCACATCCGACCATCCCCCCCACAAACAGTAAAAAACATACAGTAAAAAACAAACACATACAGTAAAAACACATGCCCCCCCCCCACAGTAAAAACACATACCACCCAAACAGTGTAAATAGCCCCCAAAAAAAACCCAATAAGTGGCACACAGCCACACTTACCGATCACTAGATGGAACTGAGGGGAGGAGCAGCGTCATCAGCCTGTTTTTATTGCAGAGAGCCGGCGCTGACAGATGATGTCAGCGCTCTCTTCCGATTGGCTCCTGAGCGATCGGTCACAGGGGGGTCACTCCCATTGACCCCTACTTCAACCCAAGATGGTGTCCTGCAGGAACCATCTAGAATTTCACCTCCACGGACTTCCAGATGATCAGGAGGTAAGTGAATACCAAGCCCGTAGTTTCTACGGGCTTGGCACTTAAGTGGAGTGGAAGCAAGCACGTAGAAACTACGGGCTTGGCACTGAAAGGGTTAAAAGTTCTTTAGTGCTTTTAAATCACTTTCACCAGGGGCATACTATTTCAGGCCATGATGTGACAGTGTGTTTGCATTTGTTTTTAGTAAGAGAACCTGTCTATATTGCTCTTGCTTTTCTACCAAAACCACGTTTTAAAGCTGGCTGTAGTGCTTTTAAATCACTTTCACCAGGGGCATCCTATTTAAGACCATCTAACAGTGTCTTTGCATGTGTTTTTAGTAAGAGAACCTGTCTATATTGCTCTTGCTTTTCTACCAAACCACGTTTTAAAGCTGGCTGTAGTGCTTTTAAATCACTTTCACCAGGGGCATCCTATTTAAGACCATCTAACAGTGTCTTTGCATGTGTTTTTAGTAAGAGAACCTGTCTATATTGCTCTTGCTTTTCTACCAAACCACGTTTTAAAGTTGGCTGTAGTGCATATAACTCTGACCAGGGGCATCCTATTTAAGGCCATCTAACAGTGTCTTTGCCTTTATCTTTTGCTAGAGCGTCTGCCTATATTGCTCTTGCTTTTTACCAAAACCTTGTTTTAAAGCTGGCTGTAGTGCTAATAACTAACTGAGCGCGGGGCATCCCATTTCAGGCAATCTGACAGTGTGTTTACATTAGCTTTTATCACAGGCAGCAGTCTATATTGCTTTTGCTTTTCTACAAAAAACACATTTTAAAGTTTGCTGTAGTGCTATTAACTAACTGAGCACGGGGAATCCCATTTCAGGCAATCTGACAGTGTGTGGCATTAGCATTTATCACGGGCAGTAGTCAATAGTGCTTTTGATTTTCTACAAAAAACATGTTTAAAAGTTTGCTGTAGTGCTATTTACTAACTCTGAGCACGGGGCTTCCCATTTCAGGCAATCTGACAGTGTTTGCATTTGCTTTTATCACAGGCAGCAGTCTATATTGCTTTTGCTTTTCTACAAAAAACATGGATTAAAGTTTGCAGTAGTGCTATTAACTTTGAGCACGGGGCATGAATGGGCAATTTGGCATTGTTTGCATTTGGTTTCACCTTCAAGTGCTGATGGGTTACTTAGTGTGAAAGGCCAGACATCTGCCACAGTTGTGTAAAATTGGGGGCCTTTTTACACCCACTGAGAGGGAGGACAAACTGACCTACTACAGAGACATCCTACGTAGTCAGTTGGCCGATGCCTATCTGCACCATCGTCCATCCTCTCACAGGTCTGACTCGGGGGGGCCCCCTGGGCCCTCTTTTCTATAAAAAAACGTGTTTAAAAGCTTGCTGTAGTGCTACTAACTAACTTTGAGCAGGGGGCATCCCATTTCAGGCAATCTGACAGTGTTTGCATTTGCTTTTATCACAGGCACCAGTCTATATTGCTTTTACTTTTCTACAAAAACCATGTATGAAAGCTTTCTGTAGTGCTATTAACTCACTTTGAGCAGGGGGCATCCCATTTCATTTGCTTTTATCATGGGCACCAGTCTATATTGCTTTTGCTTTTCTACAAAAAACACATTTAGGCTGTTGGGTTTAGGCTAAAGGATTGTATTTCATGACGGCTTCTTTTTGTAACAGGAAGACTAAGGGGCAGTTGGGTGGAGGAGAAATTAAGGTTTGACCAGAGAATTATATTAAAGCACGGAAAGTGGGGGAAGGGTCTTCTTCTCTCTGCTTCTCTTCTGACAATGCAGGAGACATGAAGGGCTGCCACGCAGGCAGTATGGTGGGGGCTGGGCAGAGGACAAAAGGCCCTGGTTGAATTAACTTGAGCGAGATTGCCACCTTTTTTGTATGGACATTGCAACTTTACATCATATTTACACCGTTCATATTATTACTTTTTCTGTAATGTAACCGGCTCTATTTTAATTAAATACAATTATTAAATTTTGGTTTCGGCCCAATATTTGTTCCTTGAATTATCATAGCTGAGATTATATCTGGATGGCCCAATAGTCCTTGTTAAAATGAACACAAGGAAGCAACATCTTACATCTTCCCATTATCGGTCACCATGCTTTCCATTTGCAGTTTTCGTGGAGTAAGCCGTGATTTGAGTTCTTGATTAATGAATTTTAGCAGTTCCTCCCATGTGTGACTCCATTCGCCAAGGCAAACCATGTGAAGAGCGGCGTGACACCGCCGTGTCCTGCACATATGGTAGGCAGGAGGGGCACTGAGACTTGTCTGTGCAGTGGAGGCTGCAGAGACAGCGGAGGATGAGGAGATGGAGTCGCACATTGTCACAGGCACAATGGCCTAGGAGCGTGGTGGCCGAAGCGGCGTGTCCTATCCAAGTTGCTGTTGTGGCTGTGCAGGAACCACATTCACCCAGTGGGCCTTAAAGGACATGTATTGTCCCTGATCGTAGTTGCAGCTCCAGACGCTGCCATGCACTTTGGTACACACCGACAGGCTCAAGGACTGGCCCACCTTCTGTTCAACAAAATTGTGCAGGGCTGGTACTACCTTCTTTGCAAAGAAATGATGGCTTGGGACTCTCCACCTTGGCTCGGCACAAGCCATCAGTTCTCTGAAAGGTGCAGAGTACACCCCCTGAGAAAGGAGGGACTGCAGCACCAGCAACTTTGACAGGAGCACATTTAGCTTCTGCACGTTGGATGAGTGGGTGGATACTGTTGTCTTTTGGTCATGGCTTTGCCAACGGATTGGTGGCGGAATGACTGACTCGGAGTAGGAGGAGCAGGAGCATCTGGAGCAACAGAGGATGGGTATGACACACAGAAGCTAGTGGAGCCTTGGCTGGCTGGAATAGGGAGCGGTGTGCCAATGGGTAATGTAGCAGGCTGGACCAACACTTTGGAGCCAGCTCTCCTGGGCCACTTTATGGTGACGCTGCATATGTTGACGCAGGGCCATGGGGCCAACATTGGGACCCTGGCTACGCTTCGTCTTCTGCCTACACATCTTGCATGTAATTCACTGCTACTGCCGCCGACTCCAGGAATTCCTGCTCCACTAACTCCCGGGAAGGTAGCATATCGTGCAGCAAGTGGTCTACCCCGGCCCCGGGCACATTTGTTTCCAGACTTTCCCCTTCTGCCACCATGCTGACCGCTAAATCCATCACTCTCCATCACTCCAAGCCTTTAAAAGTGCCCTCAAAACTCATTTCTTCAGACAGGGCATATAACCTGGGTTAAGCAACTCCTATAACCTTCAAACGGCACATGCAGCCTAACTGAAGCTCTACCACTTTTGATCCCTACCTTTAGTCTCCACCCCCATCCTTTAGACTTTATGCTCGCATGGGCAGGGCTCTCTTTCCTATTGTCTCCTGTGCTCACAACACTTGGTTTGAACCTCATAGCATCTAGTTTTGTATTGTTCTCTGTACTGTTTTACCTTGTTTGTATTCACACCTTGTAAAGTGCTACGGAAGATGATGGCGCTATAAAAATACAATTATTAATAATAATCATCGAGCTGTGTCTTTCACGTCACTGATGTCCTCCTCAGGTTCCTCAACAGTATCTGCTTCAGAAGCCAGAACTCTTGCAACACCACCTCCCACGCCACTCTCCTCATCACTACTTGCCCACCTAGTGGAGGAAGCGGCGAGTGTCTCCTCCACTTCTTGGCTGGGCAGAAGCTGCTGATCGTCCTCACTAAATAGTGGAGCTGAACCCAAATCATAAGATACAACCGACAGTTGACTGGGGGTGTCAGATGTCACTTGTGATGAAGTGGATGACTGTGTTAACAAATCGATGATGGCAGACGGGTTGCTGGTCGAGACATGACCACAAGCTGATACTGGGAGATCAGGCCTCTCGCTGAGCTGCCACTCACCCCTAGTCTGCTGCGACCTCTGCTTGATATGCTCGTATATGAGGGGAGGACAGAATGCTACAATACGCATAAAACAGGATTTGTCGACAACAGCAGCAGGTGTGTAACTATGTATGGCCTTTCACTAAGTAGTAACTATGCCCTGAAGACTTTAACAGGAACAAGTTGGAAAAACTCTTAGATGTGTGTATGTGCTATGCACTGATGAGGGTGGTTCAATGAGCTCCAATATGCTTGAAAAATGTTTTTTTTTGGACAACAGCAGCAGGTGTGTAACTATGGAGAGACTGACCTGTGTAAAGATGAATCAGGCATGGATCAGCCAAGATTTCCACCCACCAATGCCTGATGCCTCAGAGTGGATTGATAATGGTGCCACACCAACACTTCAGAAATATGGATAGTGCAAAACAATATATGGGCTCCTCATGCTGATGCCACCTCAAGGCTCTGTAATTGTGCCGCCATGCGACAGCGATTCTAATAGCGATGCCTCTGATCTGCATGTCATACTTTACAGTATTATTTCACTAACCCAGCACGCATCCTATGCATGATACAGCAAGGCAAAATGCTCTACAACCCTATTTCAGGCTCTCGGAGGCCAGAAATAGTTGTTTTTAATAGAGATTCGCCGTGAATAAATTTGGACCCAAACTATTTTTCTCCTGAAAATTCTGCAAATCGTCCGAATCGAATTTTTCAAAAATTTGCTCATCTCTAGTCTGCAGCATCAACCCATACCACCTGATAGCATCTCACGTACCATCAGTGGTACCCGCTTGATACACAAGCCCAATGTTTTTTCCTATATTGTTATGAAACTATTCAGTGACAAATATAAAAAATAGAAAAAAAATCAGGAAGGGTCACATAATTGTCAAATCAGCTTTAAGTTACAAACATTTTCCTCTTTTTTTAAAATTATTTTTAGCTTCTAATTTTAGAAAATAAAGTGTTTAAATGATCCATATGCTACTGTGGCATTAATTTACGATACATGGCCGCTGCATAGATATTATTTTTTCCTAAATAGGACTTCATGTCTGTCAGGAAAATGCCAAACATTTGTTGTGTAGGAAAGACCTTTGAGGGAGAGGTAGTTGTGAGGTTATAGCATTTGCTGATTTATGTTCAGTCATGCTGATTTGCTGATTTATGTCCAGTCAGCCAAAAATATAAATAGCTGTTTTACTTAGGCATCCCAGGGGCCTACTTACCAGTATGTGTTAAATGAAATCTTTAAATTCTGTGTTTTCTTTGGGACAATGTTTGCTAAATCACTTCAATTACTGCAGATTTTTAAAGCTTGAAGCAACGTCTCTTTATAGCAAAAGAAAAATATGTTTTGTGTAAACTGTCAAGTCTTTCATATTGAGTATAAAGTATCTGGAATATTTCTGTACTAGCAACTAGGAGTAATCTGTAGCGTAGTACAAGCACCTTCTCTATTGTCCTTACGATAGGTCATTGAAGTCAGTTAAGACTTAACGTCCTCTTTAGTTACTACCGAACCCCCCTGGCGGGCATGCCGATTTGGCATGTCCGGCAGTCTAATACAACACTTCTCAATATTAAAATTACAACACCAGGAAGGATTAGCCATGAGGTTATGCAAGTCAATTAGCAGGTGTCGCCTTGATCTGCAAATGACCTCATTTTCAAACACCTAGCTTTAATCTGTGGCACATGGAGGGGGAGAGCATATTTAAAGTTTAAAGTTTTATTCACATAAAACATCAAAATTGGATCAAGTGGTGTAAAGTGCTATGCCTTCTGTTCAATGTCATGCCAATTATCACCATCTGTTGCAAACCGAGAGGAACAGAATGCTCAAAATGTGAAACCTTGCTTTATCACTTAGTAGATCACTTAGCAACTTGGCCAAGATATCAGCACTGTTAAGCTTGTGTGTCCTGGTGGTTGGTAGAACAACAACGAACTGGAATGGCAGCAAGAGGTTAGCTGAGGCAAACCGTTGCCTGGGCAGATAGTCTGATTAGAAGAATGGCACAGCTCATAGGTTACCATGGGGCATAGCATAACAATGGAGGCTGTATGAAACGCCCACTTGTGCAATGATAGCTGAGGATTTGTCTGCAGGACACATCAGCAACATTATGAAGAGGCCTTTAGAATAGAACATTGCATGTGTCCCACTTCTGAAATGATGGTGTAGCTCTGCACCAGCTCTGCATAACATTCATTTGGTTGTGGATCTAGTGGTACAAACATTTCTACAAAGTGTTCTAGAAGCTCAACAGGACAATGCCCAGCCTCATGTTTTTGCCGTTATCAACCTGCCCTACAGTGTTTACAGAATTATCTCCCATTTAGTACATCTGGAACACAATTGCAAGAGAGCTGCCAGCAGCCAATCTTGATGATTCGTATGCTCAATTGCTTTTAGCGTGGCATGGCATACCTCAGACAACCATTAAGGGACCACTATCACAAAAATTTGCACTAAAAAAGATAAATATTTAATAAGCCAAATGGTCTCCTAGCAACAGCTGCAGTAAACGTGCTCCCAGCTTTTTCAGAGGCAGGTGCTGTACATGGTGGTAACAGCTCTATGTGTGTGAGGTGCTGCTGCTGTGTCACCAGGTGACTCCATAAATATATAAAATCTCTACCAAATAAACTTTAACTGACTGAAAATAAATTCTACTTAGAATCAATCACTGTGCAGGTGTATATACAAAGGTATTAAAGCAAAACCCTGAGTGACCACTGGCCTTCCCCTGGGGCATACCAAATTGAGATACCCCACTGTGTGAAACGCCACAAAACCTACCTTTTTTCCTGGCTCCCATGGTTATGTAAATAGCTGTGGCTGCATCCTCAGCATCTCTGGGCTGAGGCACACTCCCATGGATAGCCTTTCAGATACGCCGGGCTCCCAGGGATGAAGCTGCTCCAGCTCCCCATTGCCAAGGAAACAGCACTGATTAGACGAGAGCCTTTGCATGCACCATGAGTCGGAGAAAGGTATATTTTGACAGGTGAACTGGGGGGTTTTTATATAGCGGGGCATCCCAAGTCAGAGCAAAAGAGATTTGTTCTGCTTAAAACACACAAAGCTGAAAAGAAGAATACATGGAAAAAGGTGTTGTAAGAATAAGAAAATGGGAAACTGAAAGATACTGCAGACAGCAGCAGAGGTAGCATGATAAAATAATAAATGTGGAGAGCAACAAAAACAGGATGAAAATAAAAAAAAATAATATTGTAAAAAAACTAAAATAAAATAATTAAATAGTAGGGAGTCAGATTTGAACACTTCACTCTCTAGTTTAGAAGCCATCACCCTACCAACTGAGCTATACAGCCTGTTGCACTGAACTGAAACTTTTAATGTAATAACTTTGTAAGCTTTCACCATATGATCTCTTTCTCTCCTTCTCTCCCTCCCCCTCATCTTGTCTTCAAAGCCGACACTGGGCTCCTCTACAGAACAGAGACACTCTCTACAGCACAGAGACACTCGCTACACCACACACAAAAAGTATTTAAGCCCCAACTCACTACAGAGGATGCACCCCCTCATCAAACCCTCTTCACTCCAGATGCGTCGATCACAAGTCAGCAGTATAGGCAGTTCTCCCCCGCATAGTACATGGATCAGTCCCAGGTTACGGCCCTGTCAAGCAGGCACATCTTTAAACAACTCACGCTTCACAATGCCAGCTTGTTGGCGTTTGGGCCCAGCACAGTTTGGCTTCTCATACCTATAATTAAAATCAGTACAACTATGGTTACAATCTATGTTGTCATGCAAAATGTGCGATAGTGCTCCTTTAAAGTGATCCTATACCC
Organism: Gastrophryne carolinensis; assembly: GCA_027917425.1. Taxonomy (NCBI): domain Eukaryota; kingdom Metazoa; phylum Chordata; class Amphibia; order Anura; family Microhylidae; genus Gastrophryne; species Gastrophryne carolinensis. The sequence goes on from CM051236.1 coordinate 351,257,643, forward strand.
AGAAGTTTATGAATTAAGTTTATGGGCCTAATTTATGATGTGCGCCTTTTAGCATCATTTTTGTGACTATAGTGCTAGCTTCGGAATGCCAGCATTAACGTCTAATCTGGCTGTGTGGTGTATACTACATTGGCGCTAGCAGTCGCTGCGGCGAACGTTACTAATTAGATTTGTTGGTTGCACTTAGGTAGCCCAGCACCAGTGAATGCCATTTTGTACTGCCATTATTCTGGAGCTCCATAGCATATTTATGAATTTGTTTGCTCCTTGAAACCTTTGGCGCTGTATTTTTCCGGCGCTGATCAGCGTTTCTTCATTACAGTTACAAGAAATCACTGCTGTGGACAAAGGGGACAAACTTTACAATTTCGACTGAGTTTCGACTGTGCTTTAATTATTGACCAAATTACACACTGTTAAGTAAAAAAGCCATTAAAATAAATTTAAATATCCCCCCCTCCAAAAAGAAAACATTTTGGACCATCTAGGTCCTGCATTTCAATTGAAAGTTCTGTTCAAATATATGTGTTTCATATTAATTAAAAGCATTAAACACTTCAATCCAGTTCTGCCCATTCTGCCTTTGAGCAACAGCACCATATTTCATCTGACGTGCTTCAATCGCAGCGCCCGGTAGAGATGAGCGAATCAATTCTGACGAACCCGAATTCGTTAAGAATTTCAGGAAATATTCGATTCATTACGATTCCTTGATTCAATCGAATCGCTTCCTTAAAACTCCATTTACTGCTATACAGCCTATCTAAAATGGTGGATCCACATGTCAGGACATGTCGAATGGGGCAAGGAATCCTGGGTAGGTGTCACATGCTACCTATCAGCAGACACTGCTTACCGATGATGTCACAGCCCTATATAAACGGAGGCCATTTTGCGGAAGATCATTCTGACACTGTATTGCGGCCAGAGCAGATCAGGCAGGGAGAGAGTGAGGGACAGATAGACAGACAGACAGATAAGTAGATAGATACAGCGAGGGAGAGATAGATAGATAGAACAGAAGAAGCTGAGCAAGGGACAGATAGAGAAGGAGAGAGGCTGTGACAGTGACAGAGAAAGACAGGGACAGTTTAAAGTGTTTGCATTAGCTTTCAAGCCTATTTAGTGTTAATAACACACCTGCCTATTTAGCTTTTCCTTTTCCTGGTGTCATTCTTTAAAAAGCATGCTAGCGTTAATATTTCAAGAGTACCTGTGTGTGACCGAGCCTCTGTTTTTACCAGATTTAGAGACAGATTATAGGTTGGTCTGCAAGCTAACAGGGTTGAGTGCTGCGGCTCCTTTAAGTCTTTAGTAACCTAATTGCCCTGCTGACTTGCACCTCCCAGGTTAGTTATAAAATGGTCTGAGCAGCTGCCACTTCCCCTTTGTTCATTTGGAATTTGTGCAGGCACATGGGGTGTGGGGTCTAGGCTGTATTGCAAGGTCTTGACCCTTCCACCCCATGGCTTGCACATGAGGTTTAGGGAAACCTCAGGTAAGCTGCTCCCTTTTTATCTCTTGCATTGTATGTCCCAAATGGGGCTCTCATAGATTAGAGTTAGGACCGCACCCATAGAGGCACCTTGGCGCGGTGGTGCAGCTTACAATATTTCTGCAGATGTGTGTGACCGAGCCTCTGTTTTTACCACATTTAGAGACAGATTATAGGTTGGTCTGCAAGCTAACAGGGTTGAGTGCTGCGGCTCCTTTAAGTCTTTAGTACCTGTCTATTAACTGGTTGCATTTTGTAATCAAAGTCACTTTTCCACTATCAAAGCAGCCAACCTGTGTATTTGAAGAGGGGGCATCCCAAATACTAGCATAAATATTTCAAGAGTACCTGTCTATTAACTGGTTGCATTTTGTAATCAGTCACTTTTCCACTATCAAAGCATCCAACCTGTGTATTTGATGATGGGGCATCCCAAATACTAGCATAAATATTTCAAGAGTACCTGTCTATTAACTGGTTGCATTTTGTAATCAGTCACTTTTCCACTATCAAAGCAGCCAACCTGTGTATTTGAAGAGGGGGCATCCCAAACACTAGCATAAATATTTGAAGAGTACCTGTCTATTAACTGGTTGCATTTTGTAATCAAAGTCACTTTTCCACTATCAATGAAGCCAGCCTGTGTATTTGAAGAGGGAACATCCCAAACACTAGCATAAATATTTCACGAGTACCTATTAACTGATTGCATTTTGTAATCAAAGTCACTTTTCCACTATCAAAGCAGCCAACCTGTGAATTTGAAGAGGGGGCATCCCAAATACTAGCATAAATATTTCAAGAGTACCTGTCTATTAACTGGTTGCATTTTGTAATCAAAGTCACTTTTTCACTATCAAAGCAGCCAACCTGTGTATTTGAAGAGGGGGCATCCCAAACACTAGCATAAATATTTCAAGAGTACCTGTCTATTAACTGGTTGCATTTTGTAATCAAAGACACTTTTCCACTATCAAAGCAGCCAACCTCTGTATTTGAAGAGGGGGCATCCCAAACACTAGCATAAATATTTCAAGAGTACCCGTCTATTAACTCATTGCATTTTGTAATCAAAGTCACTTTTCCACTATCAAAGCAGCCAACCTGTGTATTTGAAAAGGGGGCATCTCAAATACTAGCATTAATATTTCAAGAGTACCTGTCTATTAACCGGTTGCATTTTGTAATCAAAGTCACTTTTCCACTATCAAAGCAGCCAACCTGTGTATTTGAAGAGGGGGCATCCCAAATACTAGCATAAATATTTCAAGAGTACCTGTCTATTAACTGGTTGCATTTTGTAATCAAAGTCACTTTTCCACTATCAAAGCAGCCAACCTGTGTATTTGAAGAAGGGGCATCCCAAATACTAGCATAAATATTTCAAGAGTACCTGTCTATTAACTGGTTGCATTTTGTAATCAAAGTCACTTTTCCACTATCAAAGCAGCTAACCTGTGTATTTGAAGAGGGGACATACCAAACACTAGCATAAATATTTCAAGAGTACCTGTCTATTAACTCATTGCATTTTGTAATCAAAGTCACTTTTCCACTATCAAAGCAGCCAACCTGTGTATTTGAAAAGGGGGCATCTCAAATACTAGCATTAATATTTCAAGAGTACCTGTCTATTAACCGGTTGCATTTTGTAATCAAAGTCACTTTTCCACTATCAAAGCAGCCAACCTGTGTATTTGAAGAGGGGGCATCCCAAATACTAGCATAAATATTTCAAGAGTACCTGTCTATTAACTGGTTGCATTTTGTAATCAAAGTCACTTTTCCACTATCAAAGCAGCCAACCTGTGTATTTGAAGAAGGGGCATCCCAAATACTAGCATAAATATTTCAAGAGTACCTGTCTATTAACTGGTTGCATTTTGTAATCAAAGTCACTTTTCCACTATCAAAGCAGCTAACCTGTGTATTTGAAGAGGGGGCATCCCAAACACTAGCATAAATATTTCAAGAGTAACTGTCTATTAACTGGTTGTATTTTGTAATCAAAGTCACTTTTCCACTATCAAAGCAGTCAACCTGTGTATTTGAAGAGGGGGCATCCCAAACACTAGCATAAATATTTCAAGAGTACCTGTCTACTACCTGGTTGCATTTTGTAATCAAAGTCACTTTTCCACTATCAAAGCAGCTAACCTGTGTATTTGAAGAGGGGACATACCAAACACTAGCATAAATATTTCAAGAGTACCTGTCTATTAACTGATTGCATTTTGTAATCAAAGTCACTTTTCCACTATCAAAGCAGCCAACCTGTGTATTTGAAGAGGGGGCATCCCAAATACTAGCATAAATATTTCAAGAGTACCTATTAACTGATTGCATTTTGTAATCAAAGTCCCTTTTCCACTATCAAAGCAGCCAACCTGTGTATTTGAAGAGGGGGCATCCCAAATACTAGCATACATATTTCAAGAGTACCTGTCTATTAACTGGTTGCATTTTGTAATCAAAGTCCCCTTTCCACTATCAACGCAGCCAACCTGTGTATTTGAAGAGGGGGGGCATCCCAAATACTAGCATAAATATTTCAAGAGTACCTGTCTATTAACTGGTTGCATTTTGTAATCAAAGTCACTTTTCCACTATCAACGCAGCTAACCTGTGTATTTGAAGAGGGGACATCCCAAACACTAGCATAAATATTTCAAGAGTACCTGTCTATTAACTGATTGCATTTTGTAATCAAAGTCACTTTTCCACTATCAAAGTAGCCAACTTGTGTATTTGAAGAGGGGGCATCCCAAATACTAGTATAAATATTTCAAGAGTACCTGTCTATTAACTGGTTGCATTTTGCAATCAAAGACACTTTTCCACTATCAAAGCAGCCAACCTGTGAATTTGAAGAGGGGGCATCCCAAATACTAGCATAAATATTTCAAGAGTACCTGTCTATTAACTGGTTGCATTTTGTAATCAAAGTCACTTTTCCACTATCAAAGCAGCCAACCTGTGTATTTGAAGAGGGGGCATCCCAAATACTAGCATAAATATTTCAAGAGTACCTGTCTATTAACTGGTTGCATTTTGTAATCAAAGTCACTTTTCCACTATCAAAGCAGCCAACCTGTGTATTTGAAGAGGGGGCATCCCAAACACTAGAATAAATATTTCAAGATTACCTGTCTGCTAACTGGTTGCATTTTGTAATCAAAGTCACTTTTCCACTATCAAAGCAGCCAACCTGTGTATTTGAAGAGGGGGTATCCCAAACACTAGCATAAATATTTCAAGAGTACCTGTCTACTAACTGGTTGCATTTTGTAATCAAAGTCACTTTTCCACTATCAAAGGAACCAACATGTGTATTTGAAGAGGGGGCATCCCAAACACTAGCATAAATATTTCAAGAGTACCTGTCTATTAACTTGTTGCATTTTGTAATCAAAGTCACTTTTCCACTATCAAAGCAGCCAAACTGTGTATTTGAAGAGGGGGCATCCCAAACACTAGCATAAATATTTCAAGAGTGCCGTTCTATTAACTGGTTGCATTTTGTAATCAAAGTCACTTTTCCACTATAAAAGCAGCCAACCTGTGTATTTGAAGAGGGGGCATCCCAAATACTAGCATAAATATTTCAAGAGTACCTGTCTATTTACTGGTTGCATTTTGACCCCCGCCACACTAAACACCCGTTCAGATGGCACACTACTCGCCAGGCAGGACAGCTTTACCAGGGCAAACTCTGCCAGTTGCGGCCACAAGTCAAGTTTGGCTGCCCAGAAGTCCAGCGGGTCCTCAAGGTGCATTGGTATGGTCATGTCAAGGTATGACACTACCTGCTGGTTCAGGGCCTGCTCCAGGTCTTTCTGCTGCTCATGATTAGCCTCACTATGCGGGTGAAGAAAGCTACTCATTAGCGACTGAAGACTCAGGCTGCTGCTGATGGAGCTGCTGCTGCTGCTCCTGCGACCACCCCCAGCAGCCATGGCAGTGGAAGGTGAGCGCAGAGGTCCCCCTGACCTGCGAGAGTATGGACCATGGCGCAGATAGGCATCAGCCAACTGACTACGTAGAATGTCTCTGTAGTAGGTCAGTTTCTCTCAGTGGGTGTAAAAAAATGCCCCCATTTTGTGCCGGTAGCGGGGGTCCAATACGGTGGAGAGCCAGAAGTCATCCCGCTGACAAATGGAGACAATTATGCAGTCACTACGCAAGCACATGAGCATGCATCGTGCCATTTGTGCAAGTGACTCAGAAGGACTACCTGTCTCCATCTCCACTGCATACTGCCACGGTGTGTCTGGGTCCTCTGTCTCATCTTCCTCACAACCCTCTAGCTCCTCTGGCTGCTCCTGCTCCTCCTCTCCTGTCAGATGACTAGATAAAATGGCCATTTTGTCAAACCTAAACTGTGCTTCGCTGTGCCCCACCCCCTCCTCCTCCACTTCAGCCCCCACCGCCTTCATGTGGCCGTGAAATGTAGGCGCCATGTCTCCAGTGCCCTGACCAGCCATGGTTTCCAACATGTGTTGTAGTACATGAAGCAGTGGAATCACATTGTTCATCCTGTAGTCCTGGCGACTGACTAATAATTGGCTTCCTCAAAGGGTCTGAGCAAACGACAGGTGTCACGTATGAGCTGCCACTGGTTTACATTGAAGTTACACAGGGGAGTCCCCCTATACGCTTGGATCATTAAGAAATCAGTGATGGCTTTTTTCTGTTCGTATAGTTAATCCAACATATGGAGGGTGGAATTCCAAGGGGTTGAAACATCGCAAATCAGACTATGTTGGGGGATACCGCTCTGATGCTGTAGCTCAAGAAGGTTGTGCTTGGCGGTGTAGGAGTGGCTGAAGTGCATGCAAAGTTTCCTTCCTTGATTTATGATTTTTAGCAGTTCCTCCCATGTGTGACTCCGTGGCTCAAGGCAAACCATGTGAAGAACAGCATGAAACCGCCGTGTCCTGCACACATGGTAGGCTGAAAGGGCACTGAAAAAAATAAAATATCAAAAAAAGACAATGAAAAAAAAATATTTATAAAAAATAAAATACAAAAAAAATATATATATTTTTTTTTAAATACAAAATATTAAATAAAAATAAGAAAATGAAAAAAAAAATAAAATAAAATACTAAATTAACCCGCCCAAAAAATTTTTAAATGTTATATGTTATTGTTATTAAGTTTTATGTTATTGTTAATATGTTATATGTTATTATTATAAATGTGTTCAAATAAGATACATTTTAACAATTAATATGTAATTGACAATTAGGCACTTTTTTCTGTGACACCATTGCTAAGTGCAAGTGCACTGTCACAGGCACAATGGCCTAGAAGCGTGGAGGCCACAGCGGAGGGACCTGTCCAAGTTGCTGTTGTGGTTGTGCAGGAACCACAATCACCCAGTGGGCTTTAAAGGATATGTATTGTCCCTGACCGTAGTTACAGCTCCAGACGTAGGCCCTGCCGTGCACTTTGGAACACACTGACAGGCTAAAGTACTGGCCCACCTTCTGTTCAACAAAATTGTACAGGGCTGGTACTGCCTTCTTCGCAAAGAAATGACAGTGTGGGACTCTCCACCTCGGCTCGGCACAAGCCATCAGTTCTCTGAAAGGTCCACCACCTCAAAAGGGAGGGACTGCAGCACCAGTAAGTTATACAGGAGCACATTTAGATTCTGCACGTTGGATGAGTGGGCACATACTGTTGTCTCTTGAACATCGCTTGGCCAATAGATTGCTGGTGGAATGACTGACTCGGATTAAGAGGAGGAGGAGCATCTGGAGCGACAGAGGATGGGTATGACACACAGGAGGTGGTGGAGCCTTGGCTGCCTGGAACAGGGAGCGGCGTGCCACTGAATAATGCAGCAGGCTGGACCACCACTTTGGAGCCAACTCTCCCAGGCCGCTTTATGGTGATGCTGCAAATGTTAATGCAGGGCTGTGGGTCCAACATTTTGGGACCCTGGACACACTTTGCCTTCTGCCTACACATCTTTCATATAGCCATGTTAACCTCCTGCGGATGCTTGATAAAAACTGCCACATCGCCGAGTAGTTGATTTTCCTACCACCAGTCCGCACTAATTCACTGCTGCTGCCGTCGCTGACGACTACTCCAGGGACCCTCTTCCACTACCTCCTGGGAAGGTATCCTGCCACGCAGCAAGTGGTGTACCCCGAGCACATTTGCCTCCATACTTTTCCCTTCTGCCACCATGCTGACTGCTAAATCTGTCACTCTCCATCACACCAAGCCTTTAAAAGTGCCCTCAAAACTCACTGATGTCCTCCTCAGGTTCCTCAACAGTGTCTGCTTAAGAAGCCAAAACGCTTGCAACACCACCTCCCACGCCACTCTCCTCATCACTACTTGCCCCTCCTAGTAAAAGAAGCGGCAAGTGTCTCCTCCACTTCTTGGCTGGGCAGTAGCTGCTGATTTTTCAGATTATCAGATCATCCTCACTGAATAGCGGACCTGAACCCAAAGCATAAGATATAACCGACAGTTGACTGGGGGTGTCAGATGTCACTTGTGATGAAGTGGATGATCGTGTTAACCAATGGATGACGACAGATGTGTTGCTGGTCAAGACACGACCACTAGCTGATACCGGGAGATCAGGCCTCTCACTGAGACTCCTGCTGCCACTCACACCTAGTCTGCTGAGACCTCTGCTTGATGAATTTAGGCCTAATATGTTACTATGTTACTAATATGTTACTATGTTACTATGTTACTAATATGTTACTATGTTACTAATATGTTACTAATATGTTACTATGTTACAAATCTGTCACTCTCCATCACTCCAAGCCTTTAAATGTGCCCTCAAAACTCACTGATGTCCTCCTCAGGTTCCTCAACAGTGTCTGCTTAAGAAGCCAAAACACTTGCAACACCACCTCCCACGCCACTCTCCTCATCACTACTTGCCCACCTAGTGGAAGAAGCGGCGAGTGTCTCCTCCACTTCTTGGCTGGGCAGTAGCTGCTGATTTTTATGATTATCAGATCGTACTCACTGAATAGTGGAGCTGAACCCAAAGCATAAGATATAACTGACAGTTGACTGGGGGTGTCAGATGTCACTTGTGATGAAGTGGATGATCGTGTTAACCAATGGATGACGGCAGATGGGTTGCTGGTCGAGACACGACTGCTAGCTGATACCAGGAGATCAGGCCTCTCACTGAGACTCCTGCTGCCACTCACCCCTAGTCTGCTGCAACCTCTGCTTGATGAATTTAGGCCTCTGCAACTTCTCTGTGCCCATCCTGGCACTTCTCTGCCTGACATACTTAGTGCGTATATGAGGGGAGGACAAAACGCTACACTACACTTAAAACAGGATTTGTCGATAACAGCAGCAGGGTTGTAACTATCTATGGCCTTTCACTAGGTAGTAACTAGGCCCTGAAGACTTTAACAGGAACAAAGTGATGAAACTCTTAGATGTGCGTGCTCTTAGACGTGATGCTCTGATGAGGGCAATTCAATGTGCTCCAGTACGCTTGAAAAATGTTTTTTTGAGAGACTGGCCTACGTGGAAATGAATCGGGCATGGATCAGCCAAGATTTCCACCCACCAATGCCTGATGCATCAGAGTAGATTGATCATGGTGCCAGATCAACACTAAAGAAATATGGATAGTGCAAAACAGATTTAAGGCGCTGCTCTCCAGGCAATATATGGGCTCCCTGTGCTGCTGCCAAGTCCAGAGTGTGTCTTTCAGGCAATATATGGGCTCCTAATGCTGCTGCCTACTCCAATGTGGTTTTCAGTCAATATATGGGCTGCTGCCAAATTCAGGATGTGTCCTTCAGGCAATATATGGGCTACCTATGCTGCTGCCAACTCCAGGGTGTGTTTTTCAGGCAATAGATGGGCTCCCTATGCTGCTGCCAACTCCTGGGTGTGTTTTTCTGGCAATATATGGGTTTCTTATGCTGCTACCAACTCCAGGGTGTGTTTTTCAGGCAATATATTGGCTCCTAATGCTGCTGACAACTCCAATGTGTCTTTCAGGCAATATATGGGCTCCCTATGCTGCTGCCAAATTCAGGGTGTGTTTTTCAGGCAATATATGGGCTCATCATGCTGATGCCACCTCAAGGCTCTGTAATTGTGCTGCTCTGCGACAGCGAATCTAATAGCGACACCTCTGATCTGCATGTCATACTTCTTTACAATATTATTTCACTAACCCAGCATGCATCCTATGCATGTTACCCCATGGAGGCTCTCGGAGGCCCAGAAATAGTCATTTTTAATAGCAATTTGTCGCAAATAAATTCAGACCGAAACAAATTTTTCTGGAAAATTCTGCGAATCGGGCGAATCTAATTTTTCAAAAGTTCGCTCATCTCTAGTGCCCGGTGCTGCATCTTTATCAGCACTAGCGTTAAATAAGATGCTAACCGGCGGTTGCATCGGCGTCAGCATTTTTTTAGTTGTTAAATCTGAGGCCCAAAAATTGGTGCTGTGTCTGCCACTGGGGCCCAAAAAGTGGTGCTGTGTGGGGCTGGTTCTTCTTAAATAAGGCACCCCGTCATCACCCTCTATCCCCAGCCCAGTACCATGAAACAGCCTGTGCTTCTTTTTCACTAAAACCTTTGCAAAATATTCCCCAAAACACTAAGAGGAAGCAGCATGATGTCCAAATGGCAGCTAGCTAATTCAGTTACAAAACATAACTAAATTGTCATGTACTGTTGAATCACTGATGAACTGAGGTAGGGACAGTGGTAAAGGAGCTGTATCACAAAATCACCTACATACCAACTGGAAAATTAAATTTAGATTAAATTTAGAATTAAACCTTAAATACACAGAGCTTTCCTGGTTTACCCGTGGGTTGTCCCAAAGTCCATGCACAAGCAGTCACTTCACAAGTCACCTCAAATACGATCTCATTGGCATCCGTAGATGATTTCTTCAGATACCCAGGTGTAGGGGAACCCTCCTCCAATAAATCCAGAAAGGTCACACCGTATATTCCAGGGTAGGATGTCACGCCAAGGAGTACAACATGAAACAAAAGAGCATAACATCTAGTGTGATACCATCAAAGCACACTCTTTAATAAGGGAAAGGATTGCACTCACATGTACACAAAATTCAAAGCGCTTAAAAACGGAGGATGGCTCTCACCAACTCCTCACCGACAAGATCTGGCCAGATCAATCAATCACATCAAATACATAGACGCCGCCTGCCACCGCCGCCAGGCACCGTGGGATACTCTGTCATTTTGCTTTTTAAGACTGTTTCCTGTGGTCACACCATTCAGGACCTTGGTTGCTCCGTGTCTATTATGTATATTTTGTGCCTGCAATTTTTGGTGAACGGCTCGTTCCAGAGGCTGGGTGCCCTCTCCGTGGGGATCTCCCAGCCTACGCTGAGCTGCGCGCTATCCAAGTTTTTGGAAGGCATGGCTACCATTAGTCAGAAATATATTTATTTTCCTGACGACATGGTAGCCTGGAACGCGCTTAAGCTGGCATTTTATAATATTGCCGACATGCCCAACGTCATGGATGCCATTGATTGCACCCACGTTGCCTTAGTCCCTCCGGCAGCTGACGAGCAAATTCAATCAGTAATTTTTTTATATAGTTGACATAAATGGTATTTAAATATCTGTTAATACCTCCTTGTAAATAGTCCCTGTGAAATATCTTACACTGTATATCTGTTAATCCCTCCTTGTAAATAGTCCCTGTGAAATATCTTACACTATATATCTGTTAATCCCTCCTTGTAATTAGTCCCTGTGAAATAGCTTACACTGTATATCTGTTAATCCCTCCTTGTAAATAGTCCCTGTGAAATAGCTTACACTGTATATATGTTAATCCCTCCTTGTAAATAGTCCCTGTGAAATAGGTTACATTGTATATCTGTTAATCCCTCCTTGTAAATAGTCCCTGTGAAATAACTTACACTGTATATCTGTTAATCCCTCCTTGTAAATAGTCCCTGTGAAATAGCTTACACTGTACATCTGTTAATCCCTCCTTGTAAATAGTCCCTGTGAAATAGCTTACACTGTATATCTGTTAATCCCTCCTTGTAAATAGTCCCTGTGAAATAGCTTACACTGTATATCTGTTAATCCCTCCTTGTAAATAGTCCCTGTGAAATAGCTTACACTGTATATCTGTTAATCCCTCCTTGTAAATAGTCCCTGTGAAATAGCTTACACTGTATATCTGTTAATCCCTCCTTGTAAATAGTCCCTGTGAAATAGCTTACACTGTATATCTGTTAATCCCTCCTTGTAAATAGTCCCTGTGAAATAGCTTACACTGTATATCTGTTAATCCCTCCTTGTAAATAGTCCCTGTGAAATAGCTTACACTGTATATCTGTTAATTCCTCCTTGTAAATTGTTCATGTGATATATTTGGCCGGATTTAGCGTCATCAATGTTTTTCATGTAGCCCAAAGCAAAACATTTGCATGTGGACCTTAATTTGTCATGTGAAAGGTAATCTTTAGTTGATCCAACATACATATCTTTGTAGGCCTAAAAAATAGGTACTTTAGTGTTATTTGTATTGTCCAACATGTTTTTGGGAGGATGTGAGGAGCTATTGTTTGAGTAGTTTACCTTGCCTTGCTAATATTTTTTTTTTTTTCCATTTTTTCCAGGAACCGCAAAATGGGCTACTCACTGAATGTCCAAGCAGTGGTGGCCCCGGACATGCGGTTCCTTAGCGTCCTCACCGGGTTTCCAGGCTCATCCCATGATGCGTACATCTTGCGAAGATCTGGATTATACCGTCGGTTTGAGTCTGGAGAATTCTCAGGTGGATGGCTCCTTGGTAAGTTGATGCAAATAACGTCATTCACTTTTCAATGTATGCCTATGAATATAATTTCGGACCCATGTCTGAACCTATGGCTGTTTTTACCCCTTATTGACATGTTAAACCGGACCTTAACCATGATCTTTAGCAAAGCACAAACCCTTACAAAATGAGTTTCCACAATTAGTAAATAATCTATTTCTACTTTCTAGTAAATTACTTATTATTCTTCCCCACACTCGGCTGCAATTCTGTTCTTGACTTTATGATAGGGTCTGCGCCATCTTTGCTTAGAAGCACGACACTTACTGAGGAGAGTGGGATAAAGTGCAGGGGGTGGGTTAGAGTTGTGCTTGGCTCACACAAAGCAGATCTGGTGTCCTGAAAAGGTAAGACATCCAAGAATGCTGAGCAGCACAGTCCTAAGCCAATACCTGTTAGCAGTCTGCCTGATTCTACCTCATCCGCCATTTTGGATGTTTAAAGGGTCAGAACATGCAGTAGATGGTGTTAGGCTGTTTCTTTAGCAGAGCAATCTGTATGTTCAGGGTGTGTCTAAAATATAAGATAGGCTCTTATTCAGGGTAACCGACCTTTTTTTTTTGGAATAATATATGTTCGTATTATCTTATTCTTTCAGGGGATTCCAGCTATCCGCTACTTCCCTGGCTGCTGACGCCCGTCCTTCGGCCACAGAATGCCGCACAGGACGCCTACAATCGGGCGCACCGCAAGACCCGGGCCGTTGTGGAGAGGGCCTTTGGCCTGTTAAAAACACGCTTCCGGTGTTTGGACTATACCAGGGGGGCACTCCAGTATGACCCCAACAAGGTCATTGATATCATACTGGCCTGCTGTGTCCTCCATAACTTTGCCATAATGCAGCGTGTCCCCCGGTATGTGGATCTGCCCCCCTCTCCACCCAGCCAGGACCCAGAAGATAACTACCGTGGCACACCTAGTGCCTCTGGCCAAGCAGTTTGGGCCAATTTGATTCAGACACATTTTACATAATTTTTGTTGCCTGTGTTTGTTTTGTGCCTGTAATTCATTTTTTGCTCCTCTAATGTTGTCTTGTAAATCTTTTATTATTTTTTGGTGTATCAACTAGTAATGAGTTAATTACTAAAATATTCACACATGATCTGAGACTCATGCATTTTTTTTGCACTGTTTGTTTAGGAAAACCTTAAGTAATCTAAAAATAACCAAAACATTAATGCATCAACTTAGTCAACAACAGGTCAAGTCACATTTAATATTTTTTATTGAAATATGAAAATTTGAAGTTGAAGGGCACTTGCATACTTCATGTACAATCATAGTACAACATTAAAATACATTTGTGGCAAATCATGGCATCTAGCAATTGGCCACATCCAGGAGTTTTAAAGTAACGCACTCCAGGCCGAAGTTTCAATCCTAAATAAAATACACAGACATAGGGAGCAATCATTTGCATGTCAATATTTGCCCTGTAATAAATAGGGCCACATACACACCCTCCCTTGCTTGGCCACATTTGCCACAGGCACAGGTGGAAAGCAGCCATACCTATGCCACATCCACACCTGTAAGTCAGTGGCTCACCCAAACAAGAAGGCCCAGTCCAAATCCAAGTCCAGTACAATCTCTGCCAGGGTTCAAGGTATTAGTTTGCCAGTCCAGAATATCCCCCAATCATGCCTACAAACTGGATGAGCCAAAAGCAATGTAATTAGGCCAAAGCCTGCAGCGCAACAGCTTGAGTGGCAGGTTCAGTGAGGCTTGAGCTCAGGCATTGGCTAGTGGGGTATCTCAGCACCCTAATGAGCTATATGGGCGAAAATCCAAAGCATACAAAGCAAAGCCATGAAAAAAGGCTATATTGGTAGGGCTCACCAGACAGGTCAATACAGTGGGGATGTAGAGGAAAGATGTGGAGCAGATACAGGGCAAATAGTTAAAATGGTTGATGCCCATAAAACCCTGGTGGTGGGCCTTGGAGGTGGCCCATCACCTGGGCATCTGTGGCATTCATAATCTGCAACTGTTCCAACATGTTTCTATTGGTTGTTCAAACTTCATCCAGCATGGCACTGAAATTACTACTTAAGGTGGCTATGTGGGTGTTGCTAGTTCGAACTTCCTCAAGCATGGCTGTGAAATTAGTAGATAAGGTGGCCATGTGGCTGTTGGTCGACCTATATTCTGTCAGCATGGTGTTTAATGTATTATTTAAGGTCTCTAATTGTGCATGATGCTGCTCTGAGGTTCTTTCAGTTAGTTGGCGAAATAAACGCCTCTCATGGTGCCATGCTGGTTCCATGATCGGCACGCGCCTCCCCTGGGAAACTGGGCGACGTAGCTGACTATGCCTCCCAATTCCCTGGGTTGGGGCGCGTGCAGATGATGGTCCTCTAGTTCGACCAACAGCCACAGATGTGCTTGGCAAACCCTCTGCAGCAGACCTACCACTGGGGACTGTAAGCTCAGTCTCTGCATGCTGCCCACGATGGGCTGGCAGCATGCGGCCAGATTAACTCTGCTGCAGAGGATTTGGTGAAGAAACATGTTGGGACAGTTGCAGATTATGTTCCAGGGGGGTCTGTTCAGAAGGTCCCATCAAGGTGCCATCCTCCTCCAGCTCCTGGATTTCCTCCATCAGTGTGTGGGTCTGTTGGGACATGTGAAAAAAAAGGTTCAGTTTGGCCCAAAATATTTTTGTATTGCAAATTATTCATGTAAATTCACATGCATCAGTAGGTTCAGAAAAATACACTTACCGTATATATCTGCTCCTGGCTCCTAAGCAGCACAGAAGTTGACAGCGTGGTCAAACTGGCTGAGGCTTCCACGCTAACTGAGGGATGATGCTGGGCTGTATTGTTTACAAAAAGGCATGTAAAGACCCAAATATGCATTGGTGATCTGTATTACTACATATGCTTCACTAAAACACGTGGCCAATCAGGAATGGCAACTCCCCAAACTGTCCAAGTTGGCCTTCACTATGAATGTCATTATCTGTTAGATGTATTAATCAACATGTACATACACATTGGTCACCTTAAATAAAAGAAACATGCATGTACTGGCTGTTATGAGGCTTCACACATGCCTAAAGGGCCATTAGGGGCCCACACTCAGCTTGCAAATAGCATTTGGCTTAAGAATATGCTGGTTGGCATTCTTCCTAGGTAGACCTTTCCCTGACCCCAGATCAAGTATTTGACACCAAAGCACAGCTCAAACCCAATTGGCCTAAAGACAAAGACAAAGATGGAAGTGTTGGATCTGATTGACTAGATTCACATAACAGGCAGTCCTTTGCTAATGTAAAGACTTTTATAGTGTCCATAAATACTCTCCAAGGTCATGTATGGCCAAGCAAATTAGAAAATTTACATTCCACAGACATTACACACCCTGCTAAAACTGTAACCTCCACTACAAGGCACTCCCTAGGGGCATGTGTTCATATATGCCTTTGAGCCTCATTTTACACGTTGAAAACATTTCACATACACACTAACATTACTAACCTGCAGGAATAGTAGGGATGTCCGTGTCCCGTCGCCCCGAGTGTCCCTCTAAGGCCACGGGATGTATCAGGCCAAGCAACTCTGGGAACTCTGCCCGTCCCAAGTGCCTCTGATATTCTTAAAGGTATATCTATAATTCAAACGTTCCTTTGAAAACCTTTACCTTCATATTCAGATATTGAAACGCAAAAGACTTTGCCTTATTGCCAATCATTTACAAAAATCGTTTGAACTGTACTCAATCTAAATCCTGGTCAGCCAGAAAGTACCATGGCGATAGGTGCCATTAATCATTTTCAGCTCCCAGGGTGCTAATTCTATTGCATATATTGTAAATATTATGTATATATCTATATTGCTCAAGTGTAACTGATCCCTTTTCTTAAATTGCTTCATGTAGATCCTAACATATGTTTATGTATATAAATTAATGTGTCACCTTTGTCTGCAAACTAACCTTTATACTCAGGTGTGCATTTCACATTATATTGTTTATAGAGTTCTTGTGGGACTTTTAAGCCCCACATTTAGTGAATTGCACCCTATCACTGTTGATTGAAGCCTATTGAATTCCTATTAGGGTGTGCTTACCAACCCCTCTAAATTTATGTATCAGGACCAGCACCATCTCCCCAGCTCAGGTAAATTGTAATTTAGTGGGGAAGCCTCTGCAAGTTTGTAAGCTGAAAAAGATAGTTTGGCAAATGTAGGAAAATTTGGATAAAACAAGAAGCAGACAAATCCACAAAGCAGATATGTACCTGTAATTTCGCCGTATATTTTCTTTCTTCCTTGCTGCATACTTCAGGTCCGTTGAATCTGCTCCACATCTTTGAGCTCATCCCCCGCTGCATTGACCTGTCTGGTGAGCTCCTCTAAAATTTCTGCTTTGCGCATTTTGCTGGTTGCTTTGGATCTGCGCCCATATAGTTCATCATAATGTAAGGTGAGCCCACTAGCCAATGTCAGAGTTTGGGCCTCCCCAAACCTGCCACTCAAGTGGCCTCGTAGCAATGTGCGCCCTGTTGCTTGATGTTCTGGCTCATCAGTGGTTGCAGACAAATCGGGGGACATTCTGGCCTGGCTGTGTTGGGGGCGAAATGTAGGACAGGTGGCTGGCTTCAGATTGAACTGGACTTGGATATGGACTTGGGGTTCTTGTCTGGGTGGCCACTGAACTAGCAGGCGTAGATGTGGCATAAGGAGAGTGCCTTGCCACCTGTGCTGGTGGCAAATGTGGCCGAGGAGGAGAGGGTGTGCTGGATGATGTTAGGCTTCTTGCCCTGTGCCTCTTTGGCCCCTTCACACTTTCATGCCCCTGGTAGGTTGCTGGACGTGGGTGGGGTGATGCTGACCTTTGGGGGCTGGGGCTTCTGGCCCGGTGGGTTGGCCTCTTGCCATGTGCGCTTTTCCCACGTGGGTGGGGTGATGCTGACCTTTGGGGGCTGGGGCTTCTCACCCTCTTGGTGTGCTTTTTAGGGGCTTGTGCTTGCTGGCCTGGGGCTTCTTCTTGGCCGCTGGCTCCTTTTGTTTGGTGGTTGTTGGTGCCTTTGTGGTCATGGTCACCTTGGCCTGCCCTCTGCGGGTTTCCCGCACCTTAGCCTTTGGCATTTTTGAGCGAGTGGTGGGGCCTGCAGAAGCCTCCTCACACTTCTCTGGCTTTTTGCTGCTGCCCTCCTTTGCTGCTTTGGCCCTTGCGCTGGCTTTTTTCGGTGCCATTATTAAGAGACTCTCAAAGAGAATAAGCTGTGATTCCAGAACCCTTTAAATACTAATGCCTGGGTATGGCGCTTACGCGTTCGGGGACGTGTGCGTACGGCCGTTCATCCGGCCGTGCGGAACCCAGAAACCGCTGGGGCATTACTTATCTGCTGCAGACAAGAAGAAAGATGGCGCCCACAATCTTCAATCTTCACCCGCCAACAAGAAGAGCTGATTATGCTTGTAAGTGTATTTTAATGCCTTTGATTTGCCATCTAAATGCATGCCTAGCACTTAAGGAAGCGCAGAAAGAAACGGTTTGGTTTAAAAGTGTATAAAACTCAGTGCTAAACAGAAGTTAGGGCCCACATGTGCGAACCAAGACAATTACATCTAGAAGGATAGTTTGAGGCTAGAAATGTGTCTTGGAATGTCATTTAGTCAAATGATCGAATTGTGACAGATTTTTGTATGCAGTTTGATCTAAATCCTATGTTTATTTTGTATTTTGTGTTGACGATGCTTCAACACAGCTACGACTACCTGCCCAACTCTTTTGAGAAGAGGAACGTCGCCCTGGAGATTGTTTCCAGGATCCAGCACGAGACAGACACCACCTTCACCCATACACAGATCATGCAGCACTGGTCGGACCTGAAACGGCTCCACATGCCCCGGGTGTGGCGATTTTTCGGACTCCATTTCCCAAGTAAGTACATAGCGATTGCATGCTAGATGTAAATAATACAGAAGGTAGGCCTTTATTTATAAATGCTTTTCTTTTCTAGTGCTGGAAATGGAGTACCGAATCCGACGCACCCGGAGGCGCACAAGCCGGCCAGTGCTGCATGATTCTGCAGCACAAAGTGAAAGTGGTGGATCTCCAGGGCGACATTCCTACCCCACCTTTGTAGCGGCCTCCGACCAGCCCCTGGACCTTTCTACAAAGGAGGGGCATCACGGCATGGGCAGGGAGTCGTACCCAGCGACGGAGCCGTTAGCCTCTGGTATGTGACTCTTCATGTAACCGCACACACATACATGCTATTTAAACAAAGCTGATTCCCTTAATCTCTTTTTCTAGATGTTAATGTAGCGGGTGAAGGATCTGGAGCAGGGACTGCAGCAGATCAGGCCCAGGAGTCACATGGAGAAGGTGGGTAATATCACACACACATTCAAATTGTCATTTGCTTACTGTTGACTCAGACATTAGAAGTGACCCTATTTGACATGTCTCTACAGCCTCAACTTCCCAGCAGTGGCAGGTCCCAGAACCCAGGGTGGTCCCCGACGCACACGTCGGCCATCAACGAAGTAAGTTGTAATGTCATTCTTTTGAGTATGTGGTAATTGACATGATCACCAAGATACCTAAAGCCATAGTCAATGGCATTAGCGTAATGACATATGCCCACTTCCTTAGATTAATTACTTAGCATAATGACATATGCCCACTTCCTTTGATTAATTACTTAGCATAATGACATATGCCCACTTCCTTTGATTAATTACTTAGCATAATGACATATGCCCACTTCCTTTGATTAATTACTTAGCATAATGACATATGCCCACTTCCTTTGATTAATTACTTAGCATAATGACATATGCCCACTTCCTTTGATTAATTACTTAGCATAATGACATATACCCACTTCCTTAGATTAATTACTTAGCATAATGACATATGCCCACTTCCTTTGATTAACTACTTAGCATAATGACATATGCCCACTTCCTTAGATAAATTACTTAGCATAATGGCATATGCCCACTTCCTTAGATTAATTACTTAGCATAATGACATATGCCCACTTCCTTAGATTAATTACTTAGCATAATGACATATGCCCACTTCCTTAGATTAATTACTTAGCATAATGACATATGCCCACTTCCTTTGATTAATTACTTAGCATAATGACATATGCCCACTTCCTTAGATAAATTACTTAGCATAATGGCATATGCCCACTTCCTTAGATTAATTACTTAGCATAATGACATATGCCCACTTCCTTAGATTAATTACTTAGCATAATGACATATGCCCACTTCCTTTGTTTAATTACTTAGCATAATGACATATGCCCACTTCCTTTGATTAATTACTTAGCATAATGACATATGGCGTCATGAGTTAGCTTGACACCTTAAAACATTCCATCCACAGGTGAGAAACATGCATTTGCCAACAAATAATGTTTGTTTCTTTTTTATACAGGGACTACACATGCCAGAGTGCAGCAATGAGTGAAAGGGTCCTTCAGTTGGTGGCCGACATGCAGGAGCTGCGTGACTCGTTGGGGACCACAGAAGACTAATGTTCTGGGTCCTGCCATTGCTTTGTAAATAGTTTTAAAGTTTAATACTTTTAACCATTTTTAAATTTTTACTATTTTAGATTTTGTATTAAAAAAACAAAAAATTGTATACATTTTTCAGAAAAACAAATAAAAAAAAAAACCATCAAAAAATGGCAGTTTGGAATAAACCAAAAAAAAACAAAAACTGTTTCAGTGTCATTTGATTTTCAAAATACATTAACACCAAACGAATGGGCCAAGAAATATTTAGAGATGAAGATTCACATGACCGCAAAGTGATTTAGGTAAGTTTTAGGGGTAAATAATGGAAGAAGAACCTAACCACGAAGTGGTTTGGCGAAGCTTTAGGGGTGAAAAATGGAAGAAGAAGGAAAGCGCAAAGTGGTTTGGGTAAGTTTTAGGGGTGAAAAATGGAAGAAGAACCTAACCGCAAAGTGGTTTGGGTAAGTTTTAGGGGGTCATAAATGGAAGATGTAGGAAAGCGCAAAGTGATTTAGCTAAGCATTGTAGCAGAAGTGAGTGACCCAAATATGTAGGCGAGCACTTTAATGAGTTAAGTTTGTAGTGAGCAGGCGTAAGATCATAAGGATTTTCGTCTGGACGATTATTTATTGAAAAAGGAAATCAGAATCTATCGGGAAACGTAAAGGATTCCTGGGAGGAGACGATGGAAAGAGGGCAAAAACGAAAGCCGACGTTGTAACATGAGAAAAGAAAACGGAAAAGTCATGCTGGAAAATGACATTCTCGTACTCGAACGTACGAAGACTTTACAGAAGGCTTGCAATGCATGCATAGAATCGCTCGTACACTCATATGAGAGCGGGAACATTTAAAATAAAAACAGATCGACACAAAAAACGAAAGTCTTCTTTTGTCTCTCTGAATCAAGCCTAATAAGCTTTTATTCCTGCACAGGATGACTCAAAGTCAGACTGTTGAGCAGTTTTCCCCTGTAAATGCAGAATGGTATATTAAAAAGCTGTCACCCCTGATTCTTCTTCCCACCAATAAAAGGAGGAAACAGGCTTGGCTGGATACTTTTCCATGCAGGTGTATAAGTGACATCTCCTCTTGCCATTTAGCATATTTACTTATATTATTGGGATTTGTATTATTGGACCATTTTTCAAGATGCCCCTTTTAATAAGACCTTCCCCTGTCATGGCCTTTCAAAAGTTTAGATTAATTGTTTACTGTAGTGGCTACATTTTGAATGGAAAGGTAATATAGAATATAGCAATATGCAAAAACCCTGTTTTATATTTGCACTAGGGCCCCACAGCCTTTAGTTATGCCAAAAGATACCAAGATTACTTTCTTCTTAGGTGAAGCTCCATGAATGTAATTTTAGCAATTAAGTAGAAGAATTATTCAACTGATGAAGAAATAAGCCATATCTGAACATTGTCTTGAGTCTTTTTATGGTTTTACGGTACACTATAGAGAAGCCCCACTGTGTGTGACCCCCAGGAACACCATGTATTCTTACCACCTCCCAGAGAATCTTTGGTGTATGCGTGGGCTCTCCTCTATGAGCGGCATAGAAAGATAAATGGAGTGAGGGCAGACAGGCATCCTGGCGGTCACTTCCCTCCAGCTGTTCATACATGTGCCTGTCATTCAGATAAGCCTGGCATAGGAGCGCACAGCAACCAGAGGAATGCCACCACATGCACTTTGGGATCACAGAAAGGTTAGTTTCACAGCATACCAAATCAGGATGCCCCACACGAGGGGGACTATTGGCCCTAGTGTCTTATATGATCTATTCATATACTTGAGGGCATTTAAACATTTTCCTATCCATATCAACAAACTGAATACTGTACCCAGAAAGGAAGTTTATGTCATCGCCTTTTATCCCCAGCCCAGTGCCCCAAAACATCCTGTGTTTCTTTTTTTTATTAAAGCCTTTGCCCAATAGTCATAACAACACTATCAGGAAGCAGTGTGATTATAAATGGCAGCTGTATGCTATTTTATTCAGTTACAACTAAACTGTCACATAATGGCAGTTAGGTTGCTCTCCAGTGCTGAGCTGTCTGTACTGTAACTGAATGTATCATCGCTGGCAAGCATCGGGGAGTTGAGCTGCTCTGACAGGGAGCAATATGGCTGACTACATCCAGTTCATGTTGTTATTAATATTAAGCAAAGGCTTTAGTAAAAAAACTTCCTTTCTGGGTATAGGATCACTTTAGGTTTAAAAGGCATTTTTATGAAGCATAAACTTTATGAGAGGTCATACAATGCAGACAGCAGTATAATGCAAATCATTTAATGCAGTAACTTTTCATTTCCCTAAGTAGTCCAATCTGTTTATCTGTAAGTAGGTCAAAGTCCCATGGAACATTCTTTAGAGCTACTCTGGACCTTTTATTAAATACATTTTTGACCTGCATTCCATTTAAATGCATTTATTTGCCTCAATCTTCCCTTTTAACTTCAGTGTTTTTATACCTAAGAATTTTGGCCTCCTTGGTTTGACTGGGGCACTGCACTGTTTATAATCAGTGGGAATCTTTCAGTGTCTTTCATCTATTTGCAGAGAAAGAATTTACAATTAAATATTGCAAATATAATCCTTTAAAGGCTCATTTTTTGAGGCGTCTCTTGGGAAACAAGCGAATACCAGCACAATGTTAAAGTCCCTGTCCAGACTTACACTAACTTATCCCCCATGGAAACAGTGTATGTAAATCACTTGTGTATTCTAGACAAAACTGCTTACTACAATTTAAATGCTGGGTTGTGGCAGAGCTGGTAAAGGCATCTCATGCAGGTTTACGAGTCATGCATGTGCTCTGCTTTAATCAGAGACAGCTGTGGGACTGCTGTGGCCTCTACCAGGCACTTCAGGAAATGGAGGAGAGGCACACGGCACACGACAGACATCAGGTGATCTGCTTGCTGCCTTTTTATTGACATTGGGTTTACAATCCACATAAAAAAAACAAAACAAAAGGCTACTTACCTTTTGTCCCTCGCAGTTGATCATTAAAAGTGCAGCAATCAGCAACTCACTTTTTATGAAATACGTTGAGACATACACAGGCTGGTTGCTATGCACCCACACTTCACTATTTTCTGTAAATAACACGTGTCCCACTGTGCTATGGCTGTCCAGCTCCTAGTTAAAGGCAGTGATGTGATGGTGGCATCTCACATTGCAGCTCCTTAGAGCTCCATTCACCAGCCCAGCTCCTGGGTGTTAGCACTACATCAACTGACAGGGACCCAGAAACATCTGATGAAGTCTGCACCTTCTACAGTAGGGGGGTGCTGGCTCTGAACCACTGGCAACATTTATTGGAGAAGGAATGGCTGTTCCTGGGTCCACCACATCACAGAGAAATGGTAAGTGTGGGGAGAGGTCATTGATCTAAAGACAGCCTTTGAGGCATTCAGATGGAGCGGCCCACAGGAAGCCATAATCCTGGTGATTTTTTTAATGGACCAGCGTCATTTGGGGAGTGGGTGCCACCTGCTCAGCTCAGGCTCTGCCCGATAGCACTTGAGGTGGAAAGGGTGTTTAATAAACTTTTTTATCCTTACATTTTTGTCCTGTGTTTTGTCCCGGGAGGGAAGGGGTCCCGTTTGCTCTTTTTTTGGGTGTGGGTTAATTGCCCATAGATCTCAATTGGCATGCTCTGTACACAGGCCATACACAACTGCCAGCCCTGTCTCTCATATTGTGGATGAGCAATCAGCAGCCTGGGAGGCGTAGGCAGGCCGGGAAGGTCTTTTGGAAAGTGTTAGAAAGTCATGCAGTTGTTTTGTTTTCACCCTAGCTGTCAAGGAACTAAATGCCCCGGAATTCATATGCACATTACATCACAAGGTATATAATGGCAGTCCCTAGTTGCATTGCACTCAACACAACTCGAGAGCTGGCTGGCAGAGACTGTTTTAGGTCAGAGGAGATTATGAGATAAGGATAGAAAGAAAAGATATGGACCAGCTTACTGTACATTCTACATATAGTGGGGTGGAGTGTTTTGCACAAAGCTTGATTTGCTAGCACAGGTCAGAGCACAGGGATACCAGGATGGCTGAGAATCAAAGGATACCAGGGTGGCTAAAGACCACAGGACACTAGGTCCCACAGGAAGTGTAACATCGGACAGCAGTGTGATGATGTCAGGTTGCTCCATTCAAATATCTGCATGCAGATGAGAAATCCCAGAAGCAGGCTGTCTGCCATATGGGATCTATTTAACCCATTTAGTGCCAGCTACATGAGTTTCACATAGCTTCCTCTCTTACCGTTAAGTGCCAGCTATGTGAGATTTACATAGCTGACACTTTCGCTAATAGAAATATATGTATAAATCACCTCTACGCGCGATCAGTCAGGTCTTCTCTTCATCCAGGGGCCTCCAATCCCCCCGGGCTCTTCCACCTTCATGGGGAGGGCCTGGGAGGTGGGGCCTTCCCTCACTTCTGACATTTACTCTGGATGGGTCAGTGTTTTTTTTTTTACATTTAACCCTTTGTGAACTGGTAAGGGATCCATGAGACCTATACCAGTTCACAAGGCTTGGGGAGCTGGCAAGTCACCTGCAGCAAGTAAGTGAATTGCCTTTAACCCCTGGCCCCTATTACCCGCCTCCCCAAAGCCCAGGAGTGGGGCAAAAGAGCCTGGGGGGCTGCTAGGGCTATGTGAGCTTGTAGCCTTGAGGGCCAGGGCCACCGAGGCTGCCTCCACTCCCAGGTCTACAAGCCTCCATAGTTGGTACCTAGGCTGGTTATGCTGGGAAGGGGGGACACCACGCCATTTTTTAAAAATTTGTAAGGGTTTTTAACCCTTAAAAATTAAAAAAAAGCCTGGGGGCCCCTAAATCGTTTTTTAACCCTTGATGTCCTGTCACTCAGCCAGTATAAAAGACTTCCAGCAGCAGGAGTGAGAACAGAAGCCAGAGCGATCGGCATGGGACAGAGTTCTTGGAGATGGAACAGAGGTAAGTATTAAAAAAAATAATAATAAAATATTTTATTCTTTGTCTCTTTTTTACATTTTACCCTTTGTGAACTGGTAAGGGGTCCATGAAACCCTTGACCATTTCACAAGGCTTGAGGGGCTGGCAAGTCACCTGTGGCAAGCAGGTGAATTGCTATTAACTCCCACCCCCCATTACTTGCCTTCCAAAAGCCTGGGGCAGGGCAGAAGAGCCCATGGCCCACAATGCCTATGGGGATTTGTAACCTTCAGGTTGGCCCATGCTCCCTGGTCTACAAGCCCCTCATACCTGGTGCACGGTTTGGTTTTGCTGGGAAGAGGAACCCCACACAATTTTTTTTATTTCTAAGGGTTATTATTATTATATTAGTGATTTTGGCAGAAATTTGCAGGAAAATTATATTATTATAAGTTTGCTCTGCCGAAAAAAACAATATATAATTTTCCTACAAAATCTGCTGAATAAAACAATATATATATATATATATATATATATATATATATATATATTTTTTTTTTTTTTTATTAAATCTGCCAAAAATCTGAGTTAAATCAGAGGGTGACCAATCTCAAGTAGGCTGGCAGTTATGACGGTTAATAGTAGCTATAGTAGCTATGCATGTTGGGTATTGTTCTGTTCAGAGGACCTTGCGCTTTCAGATTTAGCTTGTTTTTTCTTGTTTACATATTGATATTTTAGTAAAATGTGGGTTTTATTCTGTTTTTTTTTTTTTAGGGAAACAGTTTGCAAACTTTGCAACCAAAGAATTCATCAATGGATTACTTCCAGAAAGATGTGCATACTACAAGAAGCTGGGTACACCTAGAAAGCTTAAGGGGGTGTACTTCCAGGGATGGTTGAAAAAGCACAAGGCACAAGGCACATTTTTAAGTAAAGGTATCCCTACACGCATGCTTTACTTTGGGGTGTTTGGAAATCCTATTATTGAAAGTACTCATGCATGTTGGGTATTGTTCTGTTCTAGGACCTTGCTGTTTCTGATTGAACTTTTTTCTTGTTTGCAGTTTTTTTCTTTAGGAAAATCTGGTTTTGATTCTGCTTTTTTATACTATTTTTAGGGAAACCCTGTGTAACCAAAAAATTCATTGAAGGGATTACTTCCAGAAAACTGCTCTCACCACAACAAGCCTTGTTCGACCAGATAACTTGAGGTGCGTTCTTCAAGAGAATATATAGTTTGTGGGGAGATTTCGATTGTAAAGGGTTGTTTTCTTGAAAAAATGCAAGGTGTGCATAGTAGTTGTATTTTCTTCAAAAATCTCCTAAAATGCTCTTTTTTCAGTTTGGGGTATCTCCTGGGCAGGAAAGGGTGTCTACTGATACATATATGGTGCTGTTGTAACCAAGAGGAAGGGGCTTCTACACGCAAAATTACCATATTTTATTGATTTTTAATTACAAAAAACACAGCAAAATATAAAACAATAGAATTTTTTTGCTCATATTTCACCCACAAATATTGAGAATACACTAAGAAAATGACAAACCACACATTTCATGTTAAAGCTCAGACCAGTAAAAAAAAAATAACAATAATATATATATATATATATATATATATATATATATATATATATATATATTATTTTGCTGGGAAATCCCTGGACATTTCTTCAAAAATCGGAGTTTAACATGTATAGTGCAAAATGTTGGGCTGGCACTTAATGGGTTAAACATAGGAACAAAGGAGGCCCCCCTGGATTTAATTAGCCCATCCCCACGACATCATTGCCTACTAGTTCAGCTAGCTAAAACAGGAAGTACAAACACTTCAAAAATGTTGGGGGATCATTTGTTTTGCAAGGCACACATTCAAATTTGGTCACTTACCTTGTAATCTTACTTTATATGTTTATAATAGCCAGAGTTCCTTTTTAAACTGGACCTTCACTCTGAATAAGAGCCTATTTTATATGTTTCCTCCACCCTGTGCATACAGATTGCCACATTAAAAATCAGCCTACCTGCATCTACTGCATTTTATGAGCCTTTAAACATCCAAGATGGCGGCTCGTGGCTTCTGACTGTGCTGCTCTGCATTCTTGGATTGCTGTCCTTCTCCTGACCCCAGCTCTGCTCTGTCTGTACAAAGCACAGCTATAACTCACCCCTCTGTGCTTTACCCCGCTGTCCTCTGCTCAGTATGTGTGATGCTTCTGAAGCAAGATGGCGGCGCCCATATCCAAGAGTGTTGAACAGATTTGCAGCCCAGCGGAAGAAAGAATAAAAAGTAAGTGACTAAAACCGTAAAATATATACATTTTAGATGCTGGGGAATAGTTTTTTTAAGGGTTTGGGCTTTTCATGAAATGATGCTGAAGGTCCACTTTAAATTGTAATGAACATCTGTGAACATTTAGACTTACTTTATATCACGAAAATGTTCAAACTATTCTAGCAGTAGTTACAAATGGCCTGGAAGGTTTTGCTTGGTGCTTGGCACACCCTACGGCCAAGAGGGTAAATTTCAATAGGAGTGTGATGGAAATAGGAAGCGGCGGCTCTTGTTTATCAAGCGTCTGCCTCGAGTCAAAGTCTCTATTTAAAAGTCCTGAGGATATGCCGACAGAATCCCCCCTTTCTGTTTACTTACCCTCCGTCAACAGGGCTCCTGTCAGGAAGCCTCCGTGACTCACCTGGCAGGGGAAGTAGTGTATACATCCATGTTCTATCAGCATATACGTGTCCATCTTAATCTATTTTCTCACTCCTCTGCGTGTCTGTATCTGTTCTAGATGCAGTAACCACAATTTCATGTTTAAATACACTCTCATGGAAGGGCGCAAGGCAATTAAATAGAACTACTGTTTCTAAGAAACTGGATTCCTGTGAAAAGTTGCCTGGTTCAGCTATCGCGGCCTCCCTATCTCTACTTTAAAGACTTGGGATTTGTTCTGCTCTGTCTGTGGTTCTACGTTTATTTGTGTTTTTTCTTATTTCATACCAAGAATGTTCAGTCAGAGCTGTGTCATCAGAGCGATTTCTATTCATTCCTGGCTAACCACTTAACCCCTTTATGACACCACACTGCTATAAAAACATTTCCTAATGTTCGACTTTTTCTTTTTATCCACAAATGTTTGCTTTTTAGGTTGACTAATATTCAATCCAGCTTATTTTGTGCTCTTCAATGAAACAAAAGAGCGAGAGAGAAACCTTCTCCTACTCTTTCAACCATAGAAAACGTCACGAGGGTTGATTTAGTACCATATTTTTTTACTCATTTTTTTTTAGAGAAAATACTTTTTCCCATGTTTTTTCCTATGACAATTCAGCACTATATTTAGCTGTGAACATTAAAAAAAAAAATCACAGCTAAATATGCGGAATTGTACAGAGAAGAAAAATCATGAGAAAAAGTGTTTTCTCTAAAAAAAAAAAAAGCGAGTACAAAAAACACTCATGGCACTGAATCAACCCTATATTGAAGTACACCTCCAGGGGTGGGACTGAATGTGACCAGGGCCTGGTGTGAACATTGAATGTGGCCCCATTATGGCTCACACAGTAACCTTATACTAATAGATAACTGAAGAATGAAACGAGACAAATTATGTGTTTTCTTTTGTACACGATGCCATGGAAGCACAAATCTAAGAAATATGGCAAATAAGAGGAACAACAAACATCACAACCTTTTCACCCCCTATAGTCATGCCCCTGTACTCTTCAGTAAAAATTTAAATGCATATAGTGCCATGAAAACTATTCACTTCCTTCATTTATTGTGATATGCTTATCATCAGAAATGACAGAAGTGCAATTCAACCCCAGACAAGAGTTTCCAATTAAAGGGCATCTGTGGGGATAACATTAAAAGAGTAATTCTCGTAGATCCCACAGCTTTGTTTTTTCAAAGGTACCGTCAGACTGAAGATCTGACCCCAGTCTCCCTGCATGTGCTGCTGCTGTCCAGGGCTGTGGAGTCAGTAGATAAATGTTCCGACTCCGACTCCTCAGTTTTTTGTACTTCCGACTCCGACTCCTCTGTATTAATATGTGAATGTATTTTATACATTCCTTGAAGGAAAGAAAGGCAACATACATGTCATTACTTCTAGCAGAGAGAGGTAGTTGGGCAGAAGCTGCCTTCTCCTTTCTGTGTGCTGATCTTCTGCTGAAGATAGGGCAGTGGGAGGATCCAGAAAGGGGCCTTTATTATAAAACATGATTTCGCTAGTAGAATCCCATAGTCATGTTTAAAGTTTAAGCTAACAATCGAAGTTCACAAGTTTTTATAGTCTTTTGCTGAATGACAGCAGTTTTTCCAATGGTACAGCTTCAGTCTTGAACTATTGATCCTCCATTCCTTTCACTTATACAAGTCCTGCAAAAAACATATTTACTTAATCCCTTATCAGTTAGAGGCTAGGTTACCCATGGGTTCCCTGTAACAGCAGAACACAACACTATGCAAAGTATAAGTATTGCCGCTTCTAATTGTGCGTTGCGTGCCCTATAGTGAAGCACATGAAACGCATGCTTCTTCACTGTCTCTTAACGTGTTCGTTTTGCGGTTACGTGAGGCACTGCATGCATTGGTCTTTATTCTTACAATAGAGAAGTCATTAATTATAACTTTTTGTGAATTGGGACATTTAAACTTGCTAAATCAAAATTTAGTAGGAGGCGGAGTCGGTGCATTGTTTGCCGACTCCAACTCCAGGTAGCCAAAATTTCCTCCGACTCCTCGACTCCGACTCCACAGCCCTGCTGCTGTCACAGGAGAAGGTGCACCACCATGGCAGTGCGTGGCTTTGTCCCCCTGAACTCAATGAATTTAATGTGGAGCTTCCAACAGCAGAACTATATTGACAGCAGGGCCCAGATTCGGGCCCCAGTGCCACACTCACTAGGAATCACAAAGAATGCACAAGAAGTCAGTGAGGATATTTAGCATACAGTTGGTAAGTTTTAAAAAAGTTGACTTGGAGAGGTCTACTCTATGGGGAGCTTTAGGGCATTTAAGGATCTTAGGCGCACAGATGCCCTTTAAACGCGTTTAAAGTGGACAAAACGCATGGCCCATGGCCCTGGAATCTTTAAAGAGCATCTGTGTGCCTAAGATTCCCAAATCTCCTAAAGCTCCCCCTGCAGTAGACCTCTCCAGATCAACTTATTTCAAACATACCTACTGTATCCTGAATATCCTGGGCCGCTTGATTCCCTCCCCCCAGGGTATCCCGGTATGCCCCGTTGTGTGAAACTCCCCCAGATCGCCCAGTAAACTCATCTTCTCCCTGATCCAATGGGGCATGCGTGAGTTGTGGGTGGGGGCAAGCGCCCTGTTATAGGATAGCGGGGATGTGGCTGCCAGCAAGCTCGGCCAGACCAGCTGGATCTGAGTGTGCTGATTGGACAAGAGGCCACACATGCACAGTAGGACTGGGGAAATGTGAGTTAGACTGGGAGACCTGGGGGTTTTAAACAGCAGGGCATCCTGGATTGGAGTGCCCCGAGCACAAGAATCAAAATCCTGGGTTTTGATCCATTTTAAAGCTGAGCTTTACACTTCCTGGGAATTCTGTGACAATGAGGGTCCTGGCTCACAGGGACACTAAACTAATCTTACAAACCCCCTCACATCATCACCAGTAAGCCCTGCATTAAAGAGATACTCTTTGCGGAGTGCCCTTTGATGGGGAACAGAAGTAACAGTTGTACACACATGGAGCAACTCCAATATCTTGCTCAAATAGCTGTCCCCTATCATACAGGGCTCCATGGCTGATTTGTTTTCTCAGGGATCTGTAGGGGGATAACAAATCAGTATCCTTTGATGGTTAAAAGGGACCTACATTCATTTTTAAATAGAGGTCAGCTTTTAAACAGCATAAGTGAAAAAGGAAAAACATATACTTACTTCAGCTGTCCAGTCTCCAGTGACGAGTGGGATCTAAGTTGCTTGCAAATGTTAGACAGCTTACCAAATCCCCCAGCAAATACATCCTTTCCCAAGGACCAAATCCCAGGAACAAGTACAGCTTGTATTTGAAAGGTGAGTTGCCAACAGGGCCATTGTAATTCTACATCCTCACTGTCATAGGCTTCCGACTGGCCTTAGTTTTCTATTACAGGTTTCCGTAGTCTTCAGCCAGGGAAAGGAGCCAAACCCAGGAAAGATATGAACACTGAAAGTATGCAGGGGGCAAGAAGGAGAGCAGAATCCTAAGGATCCCAAATAAAACTAGACGTGTTAGATATCCGGCTCCCCAGAAGATCACACCCAGTAATTTTGGAGTATGTATGTTACCAGGACAACTGGCACAAAAGCACAAAACCAAATCCAAAACCAGACTTCTAAAAGACTTTATGTCCAGCAGAAACCTTTCTTTTGGGACATGCCAAATCGGAATCCTCCAAAGTGTAAAACTAAACTAGTCCCGGGATCCAGTGGCAGTCATATGAGCAATAAGTTAGTTGAAGGTCTGCTGGGCAGGCACTGCACACAGAACAGGGATGCTGTGGCATTGCAAATATGTCCGCTGGACTAGGTCAGTTTTACACTCCAGTGGAGGGTCTGGTTTTGGCCCAATTTGAATAAACAGCTTTTAAAGTCTCTGTTAAATCGAGATCTGGGCCTAGGCTAAAATACTCTAGTCTGGGTTAAACCTTTACCCTAGGGGCATCCTGATTTTGTAAGCCTTGCAGTGTGAAACCACTTGTTTTCCCTATATACTCACCTCAATCCTACATTGTTGTTGTAGGATTGAGGATGAGGCATGAAGTGTGAGTTGCTGTGGCAGCTCTTGATTGGCCATTTGGTTATATTTGAATTGTGATGGCACTACCATCTTGTTTAATGAATGTCTTGAGGAAGGGGTCCTTGCGGATCCTGAAACTTCGACAGATTTCGTCAAACTGCTGTTTGCTCTTTTTGCCTTGGATTACGATATATTGTTCTTGCATCATCGAGTGCTGGTTCTTTTATTCATGAACTTATGAGGTGCCCCCACGAACCGATGCACCTACTTCCTGGAGGTTATGCTAATATTGCTAAGTGTGCAGCAGTCACTGTTTCAGTTGCCCCATATAAGCACCTCTATCCCACAGTGCATGTGTGGACCTCAGGTGCCAACTGCTGTTCTGCCTGCTTGCCACCCCCAGCTGTCTTGGCTAACTGCTGACCGTGCAGCTTAGATTATTGGGAATGCTTGGGGGGGGGGGGGGGGCTGCAGAGTGTGGCTAAGCTTAGCCACAGCTGAGAGATCAATGATCAAGGTATGCCAGGGGTTTCACACTGCAAGGCATCCCAAATCAAAATATTCCTGGGGATAAAATGGGCAATAATAACTATACAAGTTTTTTATCTACTATAACTGTGAACATGGCTTTATGTTTGGGGTATCATTTTGCTCATATCTTACTGAAAGACAGATCCCTTAACCCTCTACCCTTACAGGACTACCTTTGTCTTGTGCAGAGAAGTATACTTACAGCACAATGCTGCCACAACTTCAGAGAAGGCTGGTGTGTTTTCTAATGGTTTGCAGTGCTAGCTTATGCCAAACAAAGCATTTCGTGTAATGAACAACACATACAGGCATAGACACCAGTCTCCAAGTATCACTTGGAAACAGGATCAGATAAATTGTGGTTGGAGGCCCCTGGGCATACAACCTCACCCCCCCTCACTGTAGATCAACTGCTGCTATAGTGGATGACCCAAAGTGGTGAAGGCCCCAGGGCAGGAGCCCTGGTTTGCAACTCTTGAATCTGACTTTGCTCGCAGGACAGATAAATGAATAGTTAAAAAACCAATTGAGTAAATCTGCCAAAACAGGCCAGGCTAATTATGTGTGACTGTGCAATAGGAAGATGAGAGCACACCAGCAGATTCAGCCTAAAGTGACCATGTTTGGGGGCCTCAAATTGGACAGCTATCAGTTTGCAGGTGGTGGGCATGGCGGGGTGTGTTTTAGAGGTGTGGCTTATTTACAGGCTTTTGTGCGAAAGTAGGTGGAGCCTTGCCCCCAGTCACATGCTCTAGGGATCTTTTGCCCCATTAAAGATGTTCGTGATTGAACCAATGCCTGGAAAAAATTGCACAAGGCATCTTCCCTAGAGTTTGCCTCAAGGCACATTGGGGAACTCTGAATCTTCAGCCAATTTTCATGGAGATGCTTTTGTCTTTGTGTAAATTTGCTATAATAATGACACTCACTAGATTACTAGAACCTTTTACACTATACATTAGAGTGCTCCAATGAACTAATATTGCAAAAACGTATATATTAGTGTATCATTATTTTAAAGATACCTCAAATTAAAAATAAATCGAGCCACTTTGTGGTTTTCTTCTACTGGTAAGACTGGTAAGAAAAAAACATTGGTGATAGGTCTCTAAATTTACTATTCCACTGACTGTCCTATGAGCTAGCTTGTGGGAACCAGTAGCAATACACACTCTTAATATCTGCCCAATGCATTGCATGGTGAGTAAAAAGCATCTACACACTTCAGAAGATGTTCAGGAGACAGACCATTAGTGTTAAAGCAGACCAAAAGTTAAATAAAAAGCAAGTTTACACACACACACACACACACACACACACACACCCTCCCTCTAGTAGCTGGTTATTCATTGTGTGCGTGTTTATATAACATAATACACAAGCTACCCTTTCTGATGTATTTATCTCTCTCAGTTTGGTGTCGGCTGCTGCTGGCACAGCTCTCCCCTCATGCTTATGTGATTGACAAGATGGCCGCTCCCATGCAGTTCTGCAGCAAAGAATCAGCCTTTTATTCCAGAATATCTGTATGTAGTTAGGCCCTTTCAAATAATTTTTGCCAGAGGGGGAATTTAACGGAGCAAGTTACTAAACTCTTTTTGAGTTTTGGTCAGCTTTAAGCATCTTTTTCAGATGGCACGTTTGAAGCATATGACTCCAGATTCTAGGCTAGATTTTTTTAGGTAGGGTGTTTAAGCATATTTATTTGGATTTTTATTATTAAACCATTTTTTTCACAATCAAACCTCAAAATGGTACATCCAACAGAAGACAGAACATTTTAACTTCAGCAATATTTTGGAATCCTTACCCATTTGTACTCTGACCTATTTGTACTCTGACCTATTACCCTCATATATTGACCCAGTACTAGGCGGAACCAGAACATACCATTTACTGTAGGTCACTCATGTGAGGCCTATACCATATCAACATTGAGTAAGAGTGACACCTAGTGGTTAAAGCCTTAACTGCCAATAACTAAACACAATAAAGGGACAGCCCAGTCTAAATCATTATTGTGGTTCATGAAAGCAGCCATGATGGGATTACTGCGGTTGCTGACCCATCAACCTCTATTTCGAGGGGGAGGGAGTGCTTTGTCTTATACACTCCAATAGAAGACAATGAGGTGGCATGCCGCAGTAATCCCATTATGGCTGCTCCCATGAACCACCAGAGTAAGTGAGACAAGACTGAACCTTTAAAGAGGAACTATGGTCAAAAATGTAGTGATGTGACAAGTGGTGTAGTGATGTGACCTAGCACTTACAGATTGCTTAACAGTCAAAACATTCTGTAAGACATATTCCTGTCTGCCTAGATGTGTCCGATGTGAATGACAGGTGATGTAACCTCACCACCATCACCACTCCATCAGCACTTCTGACAAACACCCATTGTAAAATAATGATATTTATCATGATTCATACTGATTTCTGCTTTTAGTGATTACAAAGGAATTTACCTTTTTAACTGAAAGCCCTCCTCTACGACATCTGGATGTTCAACTTTTAATTTCACTCTGACCACATGACTGAGAATAACTAAACTATGATATATTTTATCCAGAATGTTTCAGTTTAGCAACAATATTTGCTTACAACACTTACAACAATACCCTCATTGGTCTCATCAAAGACAATAATGAGTAACGTCAGCAAACTAGGTGGTGTAAAAACATCCATCCAACACTAAAAAAATAGACTTGGTGGAGGGTTTGGAGAAGACTCACTAGCACCTCTTCCTATTAACTTCTATAGGGAAAAAGTGAGCATAGTACCAGGGATGCCAGATGAGCCATGCTCCAGGGTATAAGTGCCCGAAATGCCAGTGAAAAAGGGGGAACCACACAAATTGGGAAAATATTCACTGGAGAGGATGCTCCTCTGGCAAGCCCATAAAACACAAAGACACCTGAAAAAGGTTTGTAGACCAATATTTTTTCATTTAAATGTGTGAATTGGGGGGATTTATTTTAGTTCAATGGGTAGGTGGTGGCAAGCCATTTGCCTGCAATATAGCAGGTGGCTTGCTGATATCCCAACTAATTGCCAGAAGATTAACAGATAGATGCTGGTATCCTCAGATGGCTGGAGGCAGTCATGTGGCTTCCAAGCTATTTCTGTGTGGGGCAACTCAACACAGAACTGCACATAAAGGTTTGAACGAGTCCTCATGTGACTTCCCAAAATTTTGATACTGACATACACAGGGCCTTTAAAAAAGCAGAAATACTAGTCTCACCGAGCTATCACGTATTCTGTGCCATATCTTTTGGTGCTACAACATACTTACAACTCTGTTAATTGATCCTCTGGTACCTGCATAGGAATGGTATGATTTATACTCCCATACCCATAAATAATGTATTTATATTCAGAAACAATGTTATTGGATTTCAGCATGGAAAGGAATGTAAAATGACATTTAATATGTTAA
Source organism: Gastrophryne carolinensis (assembly GCA_027917425.1). NCBI lineage: Eukaryota > Metazoa > Chordata > Amphibia > Anura > Microhylidae > Gastrophryne > Gastrophryne carolinensis. The sequence goes on from CM051236.1 coordinate 351,293,153, forward strand.
ATGTTTCCTATAGTTATTTACATCGGTTTCCTGCAGTGCTTTGGCTCGCAGCAGTCACTCGGCAGGTGTTCAGCTTTCTAATAGCAGTCTAGTGTGAATTCTCCCCTAAACACTTTTAATTACGGTAGCATGTATCCAGTTAATGGCTATTTAACATATCATTTCTGTGGCTTATTAAAATGGCCCACAGAACAAACAGTTTTAATTGGATTGTTTCTTCATATTTGGTCTCATTCCAAGCTGTGATATATGAATGAAGCGCACAGGTTAAAACAAGTTGGCAACATCTGTTTACGGGTTAGACAAGGTCTCAGCATAATTTCGTGAACTTATAGTATATTTTCAAATATAAGCTGTGAATAAGGCTCACATAGGTTTCAAAATCTGGTCTTTTACACAACATTTGCAGCATGAGAGGGTCACCTTATCTAAATATAACCAGACATTCACCTTGCTGCCAGATGGGTCAATTGGGGTTAGGGTGGTGTTAGACAGGGGCTGACATGCCCACCCCAAATGAGCTTCCCTGTTGGTCAACCAGTGTGTTTCTCAGCTAACGCATTGAAGGGACAGATGGTGGACACGGCTACTCCTAAAGTGATGGTACTTAAAGTGGTTCAACACCCAGGGGTGATCGGCCTGGGAATCTATAAGATTCCCGGGCCGATCACCTCCCTCACCGAGGGACATCCGAGATCAGGATGTCCCGCGGGGTGAAACTCCCCCAAAACCCCCAAAAAACCTTACCTTAACGGCGGTGGCGGCAGCCGCCGGCGCCTCCCGCGCGCCCCTCTAGACAAGCACGCGCCCGCGCCGGCCGTTTGTGAATGGCGGCGGACGCGCTGTCTTGTCCGTCGCTGTCACCCGCTTGTCCGTCGATGGGGATTGGAAGGCGCGGTCACGTGGGAGCGTGGTGAGGTGAGTTTTTGGGGCTTTCTGGGGGGTTTCCCGAAGTGGACCAAAACCCAGCATAGTCAAAATCCTGGGTGTTTGTCCACTTTAAGCTTTATTGTAGAGGCAGAAAATGTACAGTATCAGGGGGGAGTATGGCCACCCACAGCCAAATTCTCTTTGTGCTCCCTATGGCCAGTCCTCCCCTGGTGTTAGGAACTACAGAAAAAAAGTTTGCCACTTGTGTACTACCACTGGTTTTCAGGATTGTGATTTCACTTGATACTCTGTTAAGGGATCATCCAGTAACTTACTTTCTATGACTAATCCCTGTTCTCCATAAGTGTATCTCTGGAAGTTAATATATTAATATTGAGATGAAGAACCTGTAAGGAGATCGTTGATCACCATGGGCTCCACAGGCTGGTATTAATTTAAGAAACAGCAGTTTCCAGATCATTATATTATATGACACGTTGTGCTAGGTAGGATGGTGACTGTCGGTGGCTTCAGTCAGTTCTGACTATGCAGAGATTCAACACAACATTTCACTGGACAACATCAGACATCCCCCCCATACTTGGGATGCTTTAGGGTAAGTCCAAATTGTTGTCCAAAGTAACACCCCATAAGACATTACAGATGAAGCTTCTGGCAGCAGAGGAAGCTGCAGGCTACTTCCAGTAAGTATTTTTAATTTATTGTAAATAATATGTTAAAAAATAAATCAGTGTCCATGGCACACACCCCATGTACTGTGCACAGTGAATGCCGGATAGTCCTGGGATCCACTTACCCGTTTGAGCTTAAAAAACGAAGGAGAGCAACCAGAAGATTACATGATATGTGGGTACTTCACATACTATATCCTCAAGATGGGTGAGTACTAAGAATGAGGAAACTGATGGATCTGCTTGAGGGTAAACGAATGTTATATGTTCAAAGGTGTCATTGGTGCCTAAATTTGGCTCTAAAGCAGAACTGTGGGCCAAACCTTACATTTTACATTTGGATAGTAAAATGGGGGAAAGAACAGATACATAAAGTACTAGTAAAATGAAAAGAAAGAATACATATGTCACAGACAAAGGAACCACATTTTTTTGATATGGCACCACTCACTACTTTTCATCTCAGTGGTACCCTTATGTCCAGTTTGTGAGGGTGGCACTTGCATTTTGAATTACCTATTCAAGGTATGGGGATTTTAAAATGAACCTTATGTTGCATTTTTCATTCATGTGGAGGGTAATGGGGTACTGGTACTCGAGTAGATAGAATATAAGGTCATTGTTGATGTACAAACTTGCTAAACATAGAGGGGAGGAACCACTTTAATTTGTTATAGGCAACCAGTTCCCACAGCGCATGCGCGGACACTCATCCAATCAGCGCTTTATATCATGCATAATAATGCACAGCATAAAGCCATTGTTTTGGACTGCACGTCGGCATAGGGAACGTCAACAGCTGCATCTCAGGTTTCTCCATGAAGTGCGCGCTTCCTCATGCTCAATTTAAATGTTATACAGTGTCCTAGATATAATGTAGAGAAGCATATATTCACCAGTGTAGAGTATAATAGAAAGCTGCGAGATCAGACCTTGCCCTTCTTTTCTTTCCGCTTACAAAGACTATTCATTTCCTGTGTAGGTGTTAGGCTTATGCTAACTAAAGCTAAGTATCACTCAGAAGAAAAACAAAAATGCTGAGCAACAAATATAGATTTGTTAAAGATTTTTATCTTTAATAACTGTTGTTTGTGTAGACTTCAGTATTGGTGTAACAAAATATCTTTAGCTTGTAATACCTGTTTATTTTATTTATATGTACCACTTTATTGGCTAGAGAGGCTACACACAGTGTTGGACTGACCAAGCAGAGTACCAGAGGTACTTCGGTGGGTCCCAGGCACTGTCCCAAGTCTGCCATCTGGATAGTACAAAAGGTCCATGATTAACAGAGGGTTTTTGGTTTTCCTGGAGTATTCTGTGAGTTTTATTCAGTACTTTCGCTATTTATTTAGCACTGCACTTTTTGCAATGTTATTAGGAATGGTCTTGAATGGCCCCAATAATAATTTTCTCTGGTGGGCACCAAGTATTTCTTCCTCTGTTGGGGGCGTCAAGAATGATTTCATTTGGTGGGACCCAAAATTGATTTCCTCTGGTGGGCCCAAGTTACTGCAGTCCACATAAAAATCCAGGAGAAGGTTATGAGATTCTGTAAGTTTCTACCAATAAAGCCAACAAAGGTCTGCTCTAGAGAGACTGACTACTCAAACCTTGCAATCTAATTGGACTTAACAACAAATCAAGCAATGGACAAGGGGTCAATTTGGGATGCCCGGAGGGGGGATTGAACAGGCCAGTCCACTAGAAGACTCCTACAAATCCCTGATATGTTGGGCCTAATACTTCCGTGTTCTAGATCGCAAGCAGCCACAGCCATGCATTCAGGGGTGGACGGCCATAAGGAAACCCCAGAGAATTCCCAGTGAGCCGCAATGCTTTGGGCCCCACTGGGTTGCTGCTTCTGATGCCTACATCCAATCCATGGGATGCTATACCCACCCTTGGCCATGATCTGTGACTGAAATACTACTTTGCCTTTGCCTTACTTTGCAGCACAGTTGTTGACTGACTGAAAAGCACATTTGGGGGTACTCAGTCACAATGTCACAGGTTGATCATGGGCTGTTGGTGGGATGGTCAGGGGCCAGTAACATTGGGGGCAGATTTTTGGCCCCAATTCACCACTGCATGCATTCCCATCATTTATGATGACCAATAGGGAGAGCTGATGGGAGAGCTGTGCATTGTACTGTATTGGATGTCTGGAGCATGAACCTGGAGCATGGAGCATGAACCTGGTGAGTTTTATGCCAGTTTTCAAGGTATTTATCTTACGTTAATACAGAAAGGTTTCCTGATTTGGAAAATCCAGGATGCAGCAACAACATAGCAACAATGGGTAGGTCTATCTAATTGCCTATGTACTTTTTACTACTTTAGTAACTTCTAGGTGATGTCTGTTAATTTATATATAGAGAATCATAGGTCAAGGTTTTGCTTGCCAAGTTGCTTTCAACTAGATAAGTGTGTGAAACCAACATAAAGGGTCTACTTGATTGAATGTAATTAAATGATTTGTGTAAGTACATGGCCGGCTTTACACTATTTAATGGAAAGCAAAGCTAACACGTTAAAAGAAAGGTGCATCAATGGCACCTTTTTTTATATTCAAACAGCACAGTAGGAGTATCCTCCTATTCAGAGCTTGTGCTCACAGCAATCGTTAGTGGGGGTCTTTTAAATATACCTGACGTTGCCTCTAGGGATGTTGAGCGATTCATATGGTTATTTACACCATTGTGCCTATTATCCCTTAACTTATGTAAGAGTTTTCATAGACCCAGGTGGCATTCCTAAACCTGTCTAGTGATAACATTTCCATGTACATGTCATCTTTACATCTGGCAGGATATCGGCTAAATTGATCACTTAAAAGACATCGGTATAAATTGAAAACAAAAAAAAAAATACAATACTTACCCTGCCTTCCCCAACATCTGATCGCCCCGAGTATTTCGCCTTCACCAATCACCAACCTCCCCCCAAATAAAAAAACTATTCAGCATTTTCTAACCCATTCTTCAGGCCCTCCCTAGACACAGCAAATAAAGTCTTCAGTCTACAGCAGAAGAGGGCTATGTCTCCCGAAGGAACAGATGAACAACACAGAACAATTAAGCTTGCCATGCAATAACTTTAAAGATGGGCAACAAAAGTAGTTTAAAAATGAGAAACTAGAATGCACATGATTATTATGATTGATATGATTATTATTATCTGAATGCCCGACAGTAAAAATCAATTTTTAACGGGAATACCACTGACGCAACCTTTTTGTTTCCATGTCTAATGATGACCACCACTGTGCGAGCACTAACCACCTGGCAGCGGTCAAGTGGATGTCTGCCGTGGAATAAAATCCAGGAGTGACAGGTTTGAGGGTATCTGGGGGACAAGTCTTCACCGCCCCATTCCCTCTTCCTTCCATTAAACGGAAGATACAAGACTTGATGGATATATCTTGATTATGGGTGTATAAGTGACACATCCTCCTGCCATCCAGCATATGTATATGGAATTTTATCAGTAGACCATTTTTTTGTGATTTTCTTTGCAGCTTGCTTGTTGGTATGCACAGCAGCATTGGTTGCTGACAGACAAGTGGACATTTGCCATGGGACACAAGGTGGAAGTAGCAAGCTTTGGGGTACTGGGTAGTAATGAGTGGCGGGTAAGCAAAATGGGGACCATCATGGCACATACCAATAAATTGTTTGTTTTATTTCAAATTATAGTTACTTATTTTATGTAAATACTTTATATTATTCATGGTGTGAATAAAACACCACTACAACTTCTACTACTCTACTACCACTCCAGGTCTGGCATTTAGCAAGTTCAGGTATGTCTAAGGCCCTTATTTAAGAAGGGATAGCGTCAGGTAGTGGCTGGTTAATGACAGGTAGCGACTGGTGAACGCCGGACACGGCACGCAATTACACATTTATCAAGCAGAATCTGTTTAGCGACCGGGATAGCGCCATGTAGCGTCTGATTCATCATGTTCACAGCCTCAGCGAACAGCGCCAGTGTTCAGCCTTGCACAGCGCCAGGTATGACCTCTCAATGGACGATCCTTTTCTTCTTTTTTTTTTTTAAAAATCACAAATAATTCTTTGACCTCTTCTGGCATTGAAATAGCAGTTTTTTCATCATTTTTTCATTTTTTATATATTTCCTCAGAAATGACATTACAGGTCTGGCATTAAAGTGTTCATGTTACAATGTTGCTACAATGTAATTCCATATGTTTTTGCTTTGTTACTAGTTGATAGATGCTTGAAAATAGACTTTAAACACACCGCCTCCTGCGCTCTGGGCTTCAAACAAGTATTTTTCAGCGCCAGAGATTTGTGAGGCTGTTTTTTTGCTGAATATGGTGTGAGTCGGTCGCTATGAGCAGTCGCTAACATGCGCTCCCATACAGCGCTGTACTGGTCAAATAGCGACTCCTCACAATGTATTCACCATTACTGAACAGTGACTGAGTCGCTATAAAGTAGCAACCCACGGCTGAGCACAGTGACTACTAGCGGGCGCTCTGAAAATGCCTGCTACAGACGCTCATCTGTCGCTACCTGTCGCTAATGATGAATCAGCCTCCCCATTTGGTGGAGCTCTATACACATCCCTACTTTTCTATTCCCCTAGTCCCCTAGTCTCTTTGTGGGCTGCTCTCTCCATCTCTTTCTCTTGAAAGTTTGGAATAAACAGCCTTATGTCCCATGTTTTTTTTCTTCAGCTGCTGTTGAAATTTTTTTTTTCTGTGTGATCTTTTGACCCGATTCAAAGTCAGCATAGGAGGAAAAACATGGTCTTTTTAGCAATGTTCAAGGAAGTTGGAGAACAAACTCTGAATCAGTGAAATCTATTTATGTTGATAACTACAAAGAGAGGTAATTCTTCCCTTCTTTTCTGCTTTGTCTCCATCCACCTGAGTATCACTCCACAGGATTTCTTGAAAAGCTATTTCTGGGAGGGAGTGCCACACTCTTACCTCTATATTCCTGGGTGGGTGCACGGTTTGCGGTGACACCGCAATGTCCAAAGTTTTTGTGAAGAACCAGCACTCCAATATATAGGTTTCATCAAAATCATATATTTGTAAATCCAACGAAATGCAAATGATGCACAACAAACTTCCAAGTCCTATGTCGATGTTTCGGGGTGCACGAGGGCCCTCTTCCTCAGGACCAACTTGGTGCCGTGTGACCCCACACAGCATAACATCAAACAAGAAGACAAGGGTGCATGTGGCTTTATATATGCTATGGGGCCACCCCTGCCCCAGGAAGTAGAAGAGATGGCACCTGACGTCAATCTGACGTCACTGGCGCCATGGCAACCATGTAAACATTGTTTACCACCATGTAAAAACATTTAAGGTGTAAAAAACAACAAATATAAACATAAACAAGATGCAGGCCTCATACTTACCTTGCACTGGACGCTCCCGTCCTTGCGAGGAGAACTTGTCCGCACGCTGGGACCCGTCGCTGACACAGCTAGGGGGCTGCAAAGCAACCCACAATGCTGTCCCCCTGTAGGGGGAAGGCTGGCAGCTACGCGTCGTTCGGGCAAATCTGCCCGGCGATGCATGACGCAGCATCACAGAGCCAGATATTGGCTCCCGGGTGTTGCAAGGCTGGTGCCCCATCTGCGGCAGTGATAGGCCGCAGACAGCGCACCAGCAGCTGTCCAGTCTAGTGCGGCCGTGTTGACTTCGTCAACTCACCCACTGGCAAGGCAAGAGGATCCTGCACACAATTCACAAACGTATATATTCAAGGGGGCAGAGAGGAAAAGTGGGGGGGAAAAAGAGGGACAAAGATATGAAAGGAAGAGGGATAAAGGGGGGAGTAAGGAAAGGAGGGACAAGACTAGGGAAAGAGGGACAAAAGAAGGGGACAAAGGTCAGAGGGAGGAAGGGTAGGACTGGGAAAAAAGGGGGAAAAAACCTGCGGATAAAGGGGGCGCAATTGTAGTCCTTGATTACCGCGATTATCATAAAGGCATTTCAGATATGCTCATGGAGACACTTAGCTATAGTAAATTAGAACATAACCCTACAGTCCAAATACAAACAAAGATTACTGACTATGTTAATATAGGCCTGATGAATGGCTGGATTACACAGGAGACAGCAGAATTCCTGCAAATGGACTACCCAATTACACCAGTAATATATGACCTACCGAAGGTCCACAAAGGATTAAGTCCCCTCAAATACCGCCCCATTGTAGCAGGAACTAACTCAGCCACCCAGCCCCTGGCCCAATGGATTGACTTCTTCTTACAACCTTATGTGCGGAAACTCCCCTCCTATTTGAGAGATACAGGGGATTTCCTTGAGAAACTCAGAAGGGTATCCACCACTGGGGCATCCTTTCTGGTAACTATGGATATCTTGTCATTAAACACGAATATACCAAATGAAGCCGGATTAGAAGCGGTCAAACACTTTCTTACTAGAGAACCCACAAATATACCCACTGAGTACATCCTGCTGGGCCTTCAACTAGTGTTGACTAACAACTTCTTTAAATTTGAATCTACCTACTTTCAGCAAATCACTGGGACCGCCATGGGGAGCTCAGTTGCTCCATCTTTCGCAAATCTATTTATGGGCTATGTAGAAGAACTTTCCATCTACCCAACACCCACATACACGGAGAAAGTGTCATTTTGGGGGCGCTATATAGATGATACCGTGATGATTTGGAATGGGGACACCGATTCGGTCAGGCTATTTGTGGACATGATTAATTCCATTTTTCCCAGCATCGTGTCCAACCCGGAGATCTCTATAGACCACGCGACTTTCCTAGATGTAGCCCTATCAAAGGATGCGGAAGGCATTATCACCACAGGTTTGTTTACTAAACCCACGGATCGCAATACTTTACTTAGATATGAAAGTGCTCACCCCAAGCACCTGATTGATAACCTCCCCATCTCCCAGTTTTTGCGGGTACTGAGAATTCATTCCGATAGCACCACTGCTGATACCCAGTTAGACCTTATGTACAAGAAGTTCAGAGATCGGGGGTACCCAGAAGATATATTGACTATCGCAAGGAATAAGGCGATTAACATCTTTACAAAAGAGAGACCCAAAAAACAAATTGAGGAACGTGTCCTATTTATTCAAACATTTTGCCACACATCAACAGGTATAGAACGGATCACCCGGAGACACCAGAATACTCTGGATTCCGATAGGAACCTGGCACCAGTGATTAGACGTCCCCCATTAAAGGTGTACAGTAGAGGCTGGAATTTACGGGACCTATTGGTTAGAGCAGACCCAGTTGATAAATATAAAACTCAGAGACAGGTGCTCTCTACCAAAATGGGCTGCTACAAGTGTTTTAATTGCAATATTTGAAATTTCCTGATTATCGGACCTAAGTTCTCACACCCACATACTGGGGCCCAGATCGCAATCAGAGGTTATTTGAATTGCAACATGGACTATTGTGTCTATATTCTGAAGTGCCCCTGCAGTTTGGTCTACGTTGGCAAGACTATTGGGCCCTTCAAAAAGAGATTCCAGAAACACAAAAGTGATATTCGAGTTCATCAGGGTAGAGTAAAAAATGATGGACAAGAAGATTACGACAAACCGGTTGCAATGCACTTTATCGAGTTAGGAAATCTCCCACAAGACCGTAAGGGATGGTCATTGAACATGTGCCTAAACTAAGTAGGGGTGGTGATAGAAATACCCGACTACTCCAACGGGAAACGTTTTGGATCCCCCGACTGGACACTGTACAACCCTGCGGTCTGAATACAGCATTTGGGTATAATTGTTATTCGGAGAAGAGAAAGACTTTGGACTGTAATTAGGTTCCTCCCGATATGACATTGTTGTAGGTTCTTGGGCATCCCGCAGATTATCTGTAATCGTTAAAATGATATATAGCTCATATTATCTTCCTCTTCTTTTTACTTTTCTGTTTTTTTCCCTTCCTTCCCTCCCCTTCCGTCCTGTCCCGTTTTTGTCCCTTCTTTCTCTCTCTTTTGTGTCCCCTTCCTAGCCTCTCTTTTCTTGTCCCTCTTTTCTATTTGTACCCATTTTGCTTTATCTTTTTCCCATCTAGGGTCCACATTTGTGTCCCTTCGTCCGTCCTCCGTTTCCCCCTACCCGTAACGTGCTAAGTTTTATATGCTCCCTCTGCTTGTCCCTCTTTTCCCCCTTTTTTCTTCTCTCAGCTCCCACAGCTTAGAGTCTGCACTCCTGTCTCTTGCTTTTATCCTACTCTTTATGTGTTCTTAGCTCTTGTTCCTTTCATGGTCCCTCTGTTTGTCCCTCTTTTTTCTCGTTTTTCTCTCTCTTATTTACCCCCCGTCCCTTGTTCTTATTCGATTCCCCCCCCCTTTTTTCCCAGTCCTACCCTTCCTCCCTTTGACCTTTGTCCCCTTCTTTTGTCCCTCTTTCCCTAGTCTTGTCCCTCCTTTCCTTACTCCCCCCTTTATCCCTCTTCCTTTCATATGTTTGTCCCTCTATTTTCCCCCACTTTTCCTCTCTGTCCCCTTGAATATATACGTTTGTGAATTGTGTGCAGGATCCTCTTGCCTTGCCAGTGGGAGCGTTGACAAAGTCAACATGGCCGCACTAGACTGGACAGCTGCTGGTGCGCTGTCTGCGGCCTATCACTGCCGCAGATGGGGCACCAGCCTCGCAGCACCCGGGAGCCAATATCTGGCTATGTGATGCTGCGTCATGCGTCGCTGGGCAGATTTGCCCGGACGACGCATAGCAGCCAGCCTTCCCCCTACAGGGAGACAGCATTGTGGGTTGCTTTGCAGCCCCCTAGCTGTGTCAGCGGCGGGTCCCAGCGCACGGAGGAGTTCTCCTCGCAAGGACGGGAGCGTCCAGTGCAAGGTAAGTATGAGGCCTGCATCTTGTTTATGTTTATATTTGTTGTTTTTTACACCTTAGATGTTTTTACATGGTGGTAAACAATGTTTACATGGTTGCCATGGCGCCAGTGACGTCAGATTGACGTCAGGTGCGATCTCTTCTACTTCCTGGGGCAGGGGTGGCCCCATAGCATATATAAAGCCACATGTACCCTTGTCTTCTTGTTTGATGTTATGCTGTGTGGGGTCACATGGCACCAAGTTGGTCCTGAGGAAGGGGGCCCTCGCGCACCTGAAACGTCGACATAGGACTTGGAAGTTTGTTGTGCATCATTTGCATTTCGTTGGATTTACAAATATATGATTTTGATGAAACCTATATACTGGAGTGCTGGTTCTTCACAAAAAATTTTCTTGAAAAGTTAGTCAACCCCTGTCACCAGCAGTTGCATTAGATCCTCCTACTAACTGATTAGGAAAACCTGGACCTCCTTGTTTGTGATCTTCATCTGGGCATCTTGCCTGGAGATGTCAACCAGTTCTTCAAGGTCTCCAGATAACATGTCTTAGTCCATTTAACATGACGCAGAGCCCTTTGATTTTTTCATCTTTTCAAATTGCTTGACTAGTCCAATAAGCTGTTTTTTGCATTTGCAGATGGTCAAGGTCAGATCATTGGCTGAACCTCAGACACAAAGAACAGTAGCAATCCCTGCAGATCCAGTTATTCTTATATACTGTAGTCAGGGTTATGTAGAGGTAACACAAATGTGTTTGACCCTTAGATGGCCATTGACAACCAGTTATCCTCTCTTCAGGATGACCAGAGAGAGGAAACAATTTATTCAAAATGCAAAATAAAACTCAACTTGAAATAAAGTAAAGTGTGCAAACTAATCTCTAGAATGCACACAAATACACATGCACTCTTTATAACAGGGGTCCCCAACCGATAGCTTGGGAGCTACATGTGGCTTGCAGACCCCTATTGTGTGGCTAGAAAGTGGTCTGCTGAAGAGAACAGTAGTAGACTTCTATTACTACTCTACATGGCGCTCAGGGCTAGGCACTCTCAGCACAATACATGGAGTTAATGCAGAGTCAGGTAGTTGGAGAAATGTGTACAACACCCTTCCTGTCACTGTGATCACCATGTTATCGATTGCTGGTATGGGGTGAGCTGCACTACATTTTGCCTCCAGCTGGAGCAATGTGCTGGCTTACACGTCTCTGCCACTTTTAGTGTGACCCTGCCATTCACCTATTTGAGGCTTGTTTTTTTTTAGGAGATTATAGGGAATAGTTTCTAGTTCTTACCTGTTAAATGGCTTCTATGAACTGTCCATATCCTGATTCTCATCTCTAAATGCAGAATTTAGCTCTCATGCTAAGAAAGGTTGTTGACCCCTGCACTAGAACGTCAGGTACTTTTCTTGATCAATCACAACCCTTCTAAAAAAACCTTTAAACTGGACAGGAGAGATTCAAATTATTTTAAAGCAGCAGTTGCATATACCAAATGTTAAGTTGTGCAAGAAAGGTAATACATACAGTACAGAGACGAACTAGATGCTACAAAGTTCAAAGCAAAACCCAGGACTTTGACTATCCCAGGTTTTGTTTCTTGCTCCCCGGGTATACTGGCTTAGGATGTCTCACTGTGTGAAACCCCCCAGATTGCCCAGCAAAACTCACCTCTTCCTGGTCCTACAGCACATGCACAGACTCTCGTCCAATTAGAACCATTTGCTGTGCATATGAAATGTTCAGCAATTGGCTCTGCAAGCGGCTGCATCCCCAGCAGTGGGCACACTCCTGCCCCAACCAACCTGAATGGCTGGGGGGAGGAACGTCCTCAAAGCGCAAAAATGCAAGGATGCAGCCGCCAAATGTTTACATCGGTGGGGGAGCCAGGAAGCAGGTGAGGTTTACACAGCAGGGCATCCCGATTCCATGGCCGAATGCTCTAGATTTTATTTCACTTTAAGCCAGGTTATATGGATGTTACCAAGGAGAAGGACAGGAGAATGTCAGAGGTTGAGAAGAGGCTGCTTCTGGGTTGGTATCATTATATTAGAGTTGAAATGAAGGGAAGGGTCTGACTGGAAAGAGCTTTGTAGGTGAATTTTTGAACTGGATTCTGTGAGAAACAGGCAGCCAGGGGAAGGACTGTTCTACTCATTCTATATACTTGTGTCAATTAAACATAATCACGCACAGAAGTTTATTCATACCACGCCCCAAGACCAATTAGCCGCAGGTAAAGAACTAATTCTGGGGCACCACTTCTCCCCAGGTCCGGCCACAATTTAAACTACCGGTTCTGTCTGAATCCCACTCCTTGATATGCCCTGCTTCGAAAAAGTAACATTTAGAGCAACTTGTAAATATCAATCTTAATTTCTTATGTCAGTCTTAATTTCTTAACTTTTTCTGTGTTACCGAGAAATAGTAGAAGTAAATAATGTCTGAATAAGTATAGACTATGGCCCTTATTTAAGAAGGGATAGCGTCAGGTAGTGGCTGGTTAATGAGAGGTAGCGACAGATAGCGACTGGTGAACGGCACGCAATTACACATTTATCAAGCAGAATCTGTTTAGCGACTGGGATAGCGCCATGTAGTGTCTGATTCATCATTTTCACAGCCTCAGCGAACAGCGCCAGCGTTCAGCCTTGCACAGCGCCAGGTATGACCTCTCGCTACCTGTCGCTCTCCCATACATTTCAATGGACGATACTTTTCTTCTCTATAAACGGGTTTTATTTATTTTTTTTTTTTTTCAAAAAAATCACAAATAATTCTGTGACCTCTTCTGGCATTGAAATAGCCATTTTTTCATAATTTTTTAATTTTTTAAATATTTCCTCAGAAATGACATTACAGGTCTGGCATTAAAGTGTTCATGTTACAATGTTGTTACAATGTAATTCCATATGTTTTCGCTTTGTTACTAGTTGATAGATGCTTGAAAACAGACTTTAAAAACACCGCCTCCTGCGCTCTGGGCTTCAAACAAACATTTTTCAGCGCCAGAGATTTGTGAGGCTGTTTTTTTGCTGAATATGGTGTGAGTCGGTCGCTATGAGCAGTCGCTAACATGCGCTCCCATACAGCGCTGTACTGGTCCAATAGCGACTCCTCCCAATGTATTCAACATTACTGAACAGCGACTGAGTCGCTATAAAGTAGCGACTCACGGCCGAGCACTGCGACTACTAGCGGGCGCTCTGAAAATGCTGCTACAGACGCTCATCTGTCGCTACCTGCCGCTAATGATAAATCAGCCTCTATGTAAACATTTAGGGCCTGATTTATTAAGCAATTCTGCCAGACAGTGCAAATTAGAGTCGTGAAAAATAGTATAAAATATTACTGCATATTGCTGCGCTACAACAAGCACATTTACTAAAACATTAGCAGTGCAGAAACATGCTGAAAAATTTATAAATCATATTTTGCACTGAAATGGCATTGTCTGGCAGAAGTGCTTGATAATTAAGGCCCTTCTAGACTATCTATCTTCTTTTTTTTAGTTATCACACAAACTATTTTGACATTTTCCTACTAAATATATCTGTAAATACAAAATATTTAGTTTTGTGCTTTGTACAGAACAGGTTTTTGTGCAATCTTATGTTTAAGCATATATATCTCTACTGATTTCTAAGTGAACTTGCACTTTAATGAAAGCCATAATCTTTTATTTGACCCCCAGTAATCGCACACTGCATACCCCCACATTCAGACGCTGAAAAGGCCTGCTGAAACAATGGCGTGAGTGCCCTGTGTTGTTCACTTTCAATCATATTTAATCAAGTAAAGGAAATGTGTAATTAGAATCAGCTGCAGAATCAGCCTTTCCTTCTTCTTCTTCGGCTGACCTTTAGCCTCTGCCCGTGGCAGCTCTCCCCTGAGCCTTCTCTTATGCTGCATTATGTGCATCCCACACATTGCAAAGTGCTCAAAGTAAACATTAGTAACCTTTTCCACTATGCCTTACAGAATATGTTTGCCTATAGAATTTTGTGTTAATGCACAAACCACAGCGCACAAACCATGAGCCCTAATTATATAAAGAAGAAAGGATCTAGAAATACTTTTGAACTGCTGCCTCATCTTCAAATAAAATAAAATAAATAGCAGAGCATCTGGAATAACTTGTTTTATTCCCCCTTTTTCCTACAGATGAAGCTATACAAACAAATATAGAAGGCAGGAGGGAATTTAACACTTTTTTTTTCATTTCTCCATTCAGCTTAGATTTATAAAAAAAAATCTCATTTTCCTTTTCTTTAGTTTTCTTATCAGCAAGCCAAAGGTAAAACCAGTTGTAACACGACAGGTAAAGCTGTCTTTTGGCAAGTATTAAATGGTAAATACAACTTGCAAAGTTTTTTTTTTTCTTGCCACACACTGAGAGCACATCAGCTGCACCCTGCTAAGTGAAAGGAACAGGCATAGCTGGAAGTCTCATATATATTCAACAAGGAGGAGTGCTGAAGTTGACAGTATAATTTATATGTGACACACAGCTATGAGCTGACAACTGTATGGAAGATGTATAGTTAAAAACTAAATGTGATTTGGTTTTATTACTTAAAAAGACCACTGGACCACTATAAGTGTCCGAGAATATGAGTCACTAAGCTGACACTCTATAACCCAATTAAGACCCAGAGCGAGGAGAAATGGTAGGGCATCTATGGAAAGCACGACTGTATAGGAGGAGCATACCTCCCTCCTTTCCCCCCCTCTCATCTTGGTCCCCCTCCTCTTTCCCTCCCTCCTTCTCCACTCTCCTTTCCAGCAGGAACCTTTGTGTGTTGCAGCTGGTGAGGGGGGAGGTTTTGCTCTATCTTTTCAGTATACAGGCTCTTTTTAACAGACAACACTTCTTCTGTCTTCATTACCCTACAGATTTATTTTTATCTTTTTTTGTGAGCGTGGGGGAGTTAAGAAACCACACTTGCCGATGCTTTTTAATTTCTTTTTTTATGGGTCGAATTTTGCCAGCATCCATCTGACTCGTTATTACAGCCCGACTTTTTCCATGTTTCAGTTGCTACTTTTCTACAGCTACATAGCACTGAGAATGATTTCTGCACTAAAAGCAATGTAGTATTTAGTTATAAAAATTATTCTTCTGAAGTCAGTGGAATAGGTACTAAGGTAACACATTACCATAGTACAATATGGCACTTTTCTTAACTTAACTGGGTACATTTATTGGAGAACTCTTTTACAGAGATGCTCCAGCAGAAATTCACAGCTCGGATGCTGACACATCATGTTTGACATCCTGCTGGGTCATTTTTATCCTATTTCTCTAAAGTAGCCAGATATGTATTTCTACTGTCACAGATCACATCGAGCGCTTGCCATGGACATACCATGGGGAATTGTGTACTTTTTGTTCCTGTTGCACTATGGTCACATCTGTATCAGCATAGCCAGCCAAGGTAAGATCATTCTCTGGTTTACATCACTGCATGCCCTGTAAAAAGATGCACTTGTCAAGTTGAATTGTCAGCTCTGTGGGCAAAGGGGAACTTGTTTGATTGAATGAATGCTTAACACTTTTAAATGTTCTTAAGTCATGCATGGACCACTTTCTGACTTAAAGAACAACATGTAGAGTGTGATAAGTTTTGGCTATCAATCAGCAACCAGCCTTTGTTCAGAATACTCTAATAGATGATGATAAATTAGAACTGGAAGTAAACTCTGTCATTCATTTTTAGTATTTTTTTAAACTTCTAGTGGTAAAGAGAACTTTAAAACTTGAAAAGTTTGTTGCATGAAGCATTTAAATCATCAGCTATTGTTTCCCCCTATAATTATGTCTTAATGACTGGCTCTGGCATTTGTTGCAGTTGCCATAGTCCCCCAGTCACATTGTAGGTTTAACACGAAGGTATGTCCCCAACCATTAAAGTTCAGATCTACTGTCCTCAGAGGCATACTGAGTTTCTTTGCCATCAATCAAGACTGTATGTCGGAATTATGCCTGGTTAGGTTATTAAATATGTATGCCCAGTTACAATAGTGTATGCAGCTACTGTAATTGCTACTCTCACTTTTGGTGACTATAATAGCAGGTAAGAAGTGATTCTTAATTTTAATGAAGCCATTGAAAAACATTACCATGAACCCATAGCAGCCTATCAGAGATCAGCAATTTAGTCGGAACATATTAGTGAAAGTTGGCTTTTTGATTGCCTGCTTAACACATGAGGATGGATTAAAACAGGAAGGAAGTGACTATATGTTACCTACTGCAATTAACACGATATGTCCTTCAGCTTTTTATCTTTTACCATCAGACTGTAATTATATTACAGCTGCTATAGGCAACATCGATACATTTTGTTTTTCCCACTTGATAGACGTTAGTAACTAAACGTGTCTGGGATCAATAATTGCAGTAATATCCACTGGATGCATGTAGTATAATTATTATAGCATCTGTGTCTGACTTTATAGAGAGCCCTGTGGATGGTACATCATGTGTTTCCACATAAAAACTATGATTTGATTTGGCGCAACATGTGTTTGTAGATCAGTCGTCTATCTCTAAGCATCGTTGTACCACGAAAGCTGCTGGCTATCACAGTATCTCTGCTAATTATACCGCATTACATTCACATATAGATATTTTCCCTAGCTTTCCTCTGACCTTTGAAGTAGTTTCATGAGGGTTGAACGAGCCTATGATGTGTTTTTTGCTGCTGTTATGAGGCCTCTTGTTATTTTTTGACATTTTTTAGCTATGACTGTGAATGTTTGGTGGGGTGGGGGAAATCTCAGCCCAGGGTTCAGGGCCAGAGGCAAGCGGTCTGGTGATGGCGGGGGCTACAGAATAAGATCTTGGTCTCCATAAAAAGCCTTGAGTACGTCATGTAATTAAAAACAGCAAGCAGGAAAAATGACCATGAGGTACAAAGTGGAGACATTCCTGCAAAATGGATTCATTATAAACATCACAGATACGTATCTGATATGATTACAGATTACACGGCACAGTAATTACATCTACATGCACACATACACACATCTATTTTTCCATTACTGTAGTCATTCTGAAAGAATTGTGCCCCCCCCCCCAACAAAGTCTCTTATAAATCATTGAGGACTGGCTGTCAAGGATTAATGTATAGCACCAGTACTTTTCAATAGATAAGATGAATATAGCTATAACCAATGGTGGACTGGAATTTACCAGTCTTGGCCAGCCTGCAACATCCTCTCTTAGCCTTCCTGGCTTTCCGGGCTAGTCAATGAGTGCACTCCAAAGCCAACGATATAGCACTGCAGGGACGGCTCATGGGCAGGTGTAGATGAGACCACACTTAAATTGATAGTACAGAAGCTTTAATTTTGCAAGGGCAGATATTGTGCCAGGGGGTGGGCATGGCCCCCAATAGCCATGATATTAAAGTTATAGTAAAGGCAGGACATCGGTAGGGGGTGTACAGTGGGCTAGGGGGGAGGACAGGCAGGGATTGGATGTAAGTGTTAGTAGAATCAACCCAGCCAGCCCAAAAGTGGTGCAGCAAAGGAATTCTCTGGGGTCTCCCTATGCCTATCCGTCCCTGGGGGGTGCGACCGCAACCAAGGCCCAGGTGGTCAGAGGGGCCCAATCATTTTTGCTCCTTCGCCTTATTTATCAGTTTTGTGCTTACTTAGCATCATTTAGAGCAGTAGTCCTCAAACTTCCTCCTCAAGGGCCGAGACAGGCCAGGTTTTGCAGCTCTCTATGCTGATGCACAGATGTAATAATTAGGTCTATAGCTCTGTCTGAGCACCAGTTAATTCACCTGTGGAGTAGCGTGGAGAGCTGCAAAACCTGGCCTGTCTCGGCCCTTGAGGAGGAAGTTTGAGGACTACTGATTTAGAGGAATGAACCATGATTCATCTCTTTTGTTTCAGTCAATAGTTATTTAGCTGCATCCACCTAAAATTAAAGGACAGGAAAAAATGACTGTATGATCCCCATTTAATGTTCCCACCATGGTCACATTTAGTTACACCACTGCCCCTGGCTATAACTGTACAAATAACCTCCCCCCCCCCAACAATAATGCTTAGTTCCCATAGATTTACCTGTCAGGAGGAACAACGGTGATCAGGCATGGTTTTCAAAGCTGTTCATTCACTTCCCACCCAGTATAAGGTTAGCTGCATACAGACATTAGAATGTAAAACTACTAGAAAGTAATCTCTTATTTTATTAGGCAGAAGTGGATCTAAGTAAGGCAGGGATATCCAACCTGTAGCTCAGGAGCCACATGTGGATCACCGGCTCTTGTTGTGTGGCTTGTGGGCTGACTGTTGGAACATTTAGAAAATTTGGAAATTATACTTCATGAAAAAATTTGGGAACCCCTGGTCTAAGAACCATCCATTATAATTTTCCCTAGGAGGGTATTGATCAGCTTCAAAGAGGACCTATACTGTACTGTACTACACCAGGGTGCAGCACAAGGTCCTCATCAGCATGCCACAGGTGCTGAACACTAGAAGCATAAAAACTTTGCCCCTGGTGTATCGTAAAAAGAACAAGTGTCTATTATATTATTTATTATATGTTTAAATGACATGTGCTAAAGTAACCGGCGTCTCCTTCCGTTAGGAGATGCTGGCTGATATAGTGTGTGCTGCAGCATCTGGTTCTTCTTTTAAAGTGGAACAAAACCCACGCCGATTGGCCCGGGAATCTATAAGTTTCCCAGGCTGATAGATTCCCCCCCCCCCCGGGGCATCCAAAATCGTGATGCCCCACTGTCTGAAACCCCCCAGGTCGCCCCATTTACTTACCTCGTGTCCCAGTCCCATGGCATGTTTAAGAGCAGCAGCCGCATCCCGCTATCTCTCTAGCAGGGAGGGTGCCCGCGCCCAGCATTTCTGAATGGCCGTGCGGGTACGCTCCCTGTTAGAGGGAAGCGGAGGATGCGGCCATTAGGGCGCTCAGAGCCGCAGGACCGGGAAAAGATGAGCTGTTCTCGCCGCAGGTGGGTGGGGGGGGGGGGGTTCACGCAGCGGGGCACCCCCGATTGGGGTGCCCTGGGGACCAAAAGCCAGGATAGTAAAAATCCTGGGTTTTGGTCGACTTTAATGATCCTGCAGATTGGGTTAATATTGCTCACTGCAACATTCAATTAATAATCCTCCCCTATAAAAATCTCTAGCTAACAATCCCTCTCCCAACAGCATTTGACTATAAATAAGCCCCTCCCTCTCCCTGCCAGTCACGCTCCACCAGCGGTATGTGAACCACTGGTGGGGAACCCCTGTGATGGACTAAAACACTTGTGGACACTGCTGAACCTAGGGGTAGGGGTACATGGAAGTAATGCAGTCAGGCAGGCAGAGAAGCATACCAGCTTGCCTGTATCAGCAACTTCTAGCACTGCACTCTTTTATTCTAGCCTGCTCATGTCTCAATTTTATCATTTAAAGGAAAACTCCCTTTTTGTTAGGTGTTCTGCCTTATAGTTCTCTTCTGGAATAAAAAATAAACATTTGTGTTAGGATTGTGCCCCCATATCTGTGATCTTGTCGGCATGATGTTCCCAAGTTTCTTATATCCCTGTGGTTTTGTGTTTCATAGATGGGAGTGGTTTTCCTGGCCTTGAGTAAAGCCCTTAGTATACCTTCTGTCTACAAAACCCAGAATCCTTCCACTGTAAAGGTGAGCTCAACAGCGGCTTTGGCAAAACCAAGCAGCAGTAATGACCTTCCCAGGTGAGAACGTTCACTTGGTGGGCATGCCTATGAGATGTGCCCCTTTCAGCTGCACATCTTATTGGTTACCAGAAACTACTGAATGTCTGCTGAGCCAGTGGAACATGGAAGAGTAAGTAAAGGGATGGCTAGTCATGGGCTTGGAGCAAGGCAGGAAAGGTTGGGGACCTCCGATGTAAGGTTTGCCCTCTGCACTGCAGTCATTGCAATGTCAAAGCATAGACACATTTTCTTTACTCTCCAATGACAAGTATAAAATAACTAACTACTAACTACTACTTTTTTAAAGGAGAAATACATTCTTATAAATGTATGCTAAGACAAAACTTTGAGTAGAGTGAAAAGATTGATTCCATTCTGCCGGCTCCTGTGCTGACAGCACGCTTCCATGCCGGCCTTGCTCTGCATGTCCCTGCTGCTGGTCATGTGGGAGCAGGCTCTCACGTTGACTGGCAGCAGGAGGTGCATCATGTGACTGCTTATGAGTGACCCTCACTTGTATTCAGCAGGGGGAGCTCAGGGCTGGACTGGAGGGACCCTGTCAGTTGCCAGTGCAGAATATTCAGGGTTGCAGCCTGCAGGCTGGGGGGTAAGGGCCCTTTGTTAAAGCCTAGACTGTCCCAGAGGGTCAGCTACCCGAGTCATTGAAATCAATGAAACTAGAGCGGTATCACTGGCAAAGTAGTCCTGCTCACATCCTCAAAGTAGAGACCCAAGCTTTTTGTAACCCCCTCTAAAATAATATAACAACCCCAGGAGGCCAGTTAGAGGGATCGGTGCAAGTACCAAGTCAATAGTCAGAATATTTAGTTCAGATTTGGTAACAGGTCCTTTAAGCCAGTGTACCTAACCTTTTTAGCCAGGTAACTCCTAGTGACTAGGTGTTCCAAGAAGGGGATCTGTTTTAAATGTTACCAAAATAAGTAGATCACAGGACACATAGCACATTTAAAACAGGGCAGAATAATATTTGATCCATCAGTCCTTTTGGTGTGCTCCTGAACAAAGCTCTGCACCCCTTTCAAGCTGCTGCACGTACCGCAGGTTGCGAAACAGTGTGTTACAGAAGAATACCACCCAAGACTTTCTTGTGCATTGTTCTCTCTGATGGGGCATCCCAAATTGGTGTGTATTGCCTGTGATCACTGGTAAGCTCACCTTTCCCTGTTCCTATGGTGCATGCGTGGGTCACTAAACCAATCAACAGCTCTCATGCCTTTTAGATTTTCTTTACTGCACTGCTATCAGTGCATCGTTGAAGGGAGAGAACACCACTGGCCATCCTTGCCTCTATTCATGTGCGTGCCTGCACCAGCCATTCAGAAAGATATGGCGGTTGCGAGCCTAGATATAGGTATGTCTATAAGACTATTGGGTGCTTGGTCTACCTTTTGATGAGGCATTCCGAATGGGATGCCCCCCTCTGTGAAACCTCCTAGATCATCTGATCTATTCACCTCTTTCATGACTCAAGCCTTTTTTCTTGTCTGACGCAATCACACCCACAGCTAGAAGGTGGGGGCAGGGATGCTTCTGGGGATCACTTGCTCCATTTGGATATCCTTGCTGTACTGATGTGGCAAATAAAATCTGAATGAAACTGCTGCTGATTGGCTGGGTAGCACACACATAGTTACATCATTATTACGATTGAAAAAAGACATAGGTCCACCAAGTTCAACCAAGGCCCTAAGCTGGGGAAACATATTTCATATTATTTACAGATAATAGTACCTGTTAATGTCATTTTCTTTTAATCATTTTAAGCTGTCAGCTGTTGATGCTGTAAAAAGCTTCTGTGGAAGACTATTCCACAGATTTATAATTCCTATTGTTAAAAAGCATTGTCAGATTTAATCTTTTTTTCTCTAGATGGAGAGAGTTCCCTGCCCCCCCCCCCCCCCAGCTTTAGAATGGATTTGTCACGCCCTGGTAACTCCAGCCCTCTAGGTAAGCCCTCAACCCCCAATCTCCGCAGCCAGCTTCACCTGTAGGAGCCCCCGCTTGCCGGGACGCAGAATACGCCTGCCCGGGATCGGTTGCCCCCAGGACTTCAATGGCTCAAAGGATGAGAGCTTACAGGTATAGAGGTCTGAAGAACCAATGGCTAAGAGCGAGAGTAACGGAAGTCCAGAGACAGGCCAGAGGTTGACACGGGGAGTCAGAGTTCGCAGCGGTACAGAGGGGAGAGACAGCTCGAGGTCAAGGTACAAGGCAGAGGTCGGCAACGGAGATCAGATCGAGAATGGTCGGTTCAGGCAGGGGTCGGCAATGGAGATCAGAATAGTCGGTTCAGGCAGGGGTCGGCAATGGAGATCAGAATAGTCAGTTCAGGCAGGAGTCGGCAACGGAGATCAGAATAGTTGGTTCAGGCAGAGGTCGGCAACGGAGATCAAACAAGGTAAATCAAGACTATGCAGGGTACAAGGCGCTATAACAGGCACTGGGCAACTGAGGGGGGAACCTTATATAGGGACAGACATGAAAGGGAAGGTGTATGTGATTGGTGCACATAGGATCACAGGTCTTATTGGGAGAGCAAGGAGTGCCCAATCCCATCTATGGGGCTCATTGGCCCAGACAAGGAGGGGGGCGTAAGCCCCACAGAACCTAGGGCTCATTGGCCCTTTAATCCGAACCAGGGGGCGTGCCAGTGCCCCCTGGCTAATCTACAGCCTCCGGCGGGCGCGCTGAGCACAGCGCCGCCGGAGGGAAAAAAGATCACGAGCTCGCGCGCACGTGAGCTGATGACGCGCGAGCGAGGAGGGAGAGCGGCCGTGCTCGGCGCCGCCTGAGCAGACGCCGCACGGCGCGGCCGCCGGGCAGGAGCTGCTGGGGCCGGCCGGCCGCCGACAACGCTTGACCGGGGCCCAGGTAAGTGCCGATTTGTGACAGGATTTTACATAAATAGCTGTTGGCATATTTTTTGTATTTATATATTTATAAAAGTTAATCATGTCCCTCCTGTCATCTCTCAAGACTAAATGGATATAATCTCCTCTGCACACTTTCCATAATCAGGGCGTCAGGGATAAAAGGAGCAGGACATCCTAACTCAGAATTCCCTTCACAGAACGAAACCAAAGAAAATCAATTTCTTGGGAGCTGTCCCTATTTAAAGCGGTTCAAAAGCCGGCTGAGACCTGGAATCTAATAGATTCCAAGCCTGGCTGGTAACCTGGCCCCGGGGCATCTTACACCAGCTGACCCGCTGTGTGAAACTTTCCAGGGTGCTGGTAATCTTATCTGATCCCAGCAGTTCCACAACGTGCTCCCTCCCTTCAGCCATGCACGTTCCCGCACCCAGCCTTTCTAAATGGCTGGGTGCATGACTGCACATGCGCGCAAACAGCAGCGTCTTCAAGATCAGTCAAAGGTGCTGCTGAAGGCAGCTTCGGCGGTCTTCTTTTAAAACTGCCCCAGCTACTACCAGCTACGCTTGATGAGTGGTTGACCCAGAAATAGGTTTCCATGCGCTTTAATGAGCATCATCAAGTTTCCTTTTCTTTCCTGTAAGAAAGGGTCTTACAAACTTCAGTATCTACTGACCTAGACCAATATGTGTTGTTAGTATCAGTAGATAGCTCTCACTTATTTGTGCAGATAGCATGCAGGTTATTTTTTTTCTAAAGTGCTAGACACCACAAATAGACAATATGGGTTTTGGTTTTATTTTGCTACAGCTTTCTCTATTTCACATTAATGCAGCAGCCCATTACCTTGGTTCACATTTGGTCAGCTTAGTGAATAGAGCCTTTTGCCATATGTTACTAGTCTTATTAAAGCAAAACAAAACCCAATGTGGCCGGCCTTGGAAATTGAGATGCCCCGCTGTGTGTTCCCCGGGTGTGGCAAAACTCACTCGGTGCTGTAAACAATGGGGAACGAGAACAGCCGCATTCTCTGCATCTTTGGGCGGTGTGCACGCTGCTACCCTAAGGCATTCTGATGGGCTTGGGACTGGAGTGTGCCCGCTGCTAGGGATGTGCACTTGCTCAATCCTGGTTGCACACAGAGCTGTTTGCTGAAAATTATCTATGCATGGCAAACGGCTTTGATTGCGCAAGATTCTGCTAATGCACTGTAGGACTGGGGAAAGGTAAGTAAGTATGGGTGAGCTGGGGTGTTTTACACAGCAGGGCATCCCAAATCGGGATGCCCAAGGGGGGCAAGGGAAAAAAACAGGGAAAGTCAACATCTGGGGTTTTGTTCCGGTTTAAGAACCTAGTGACTCAGTGGCTCATAGCAGAATTTACAGCAGAATTTTGGACTAGAATAAAAGGGATATCACCCTACCCCCGTTTAAAGTTATTTCCCAAGATTTGGAATGTCTAATCCATGTTTGACGATGTCTCTGAATGATTACTGAAATGCGTAATCACTTTTGCACATGGTTGCGTCCATGTGGCAATAAGGATTTTTCTTATCTTATTAATAGCTTTTCTAAAGATTTAGACTTTATGAAGGGTGTTGGCATCATCTGTTTACGTGATTTGGGATTGGGAATCAGCTTGCCTTGCACCTAAAATGGTATAATGTGCTAGAGAGCCACTGAACTAGGTGTGGTGTGTAAATACAAATCTTAGACTATCATGCTGTATGTTATAGCAGGTTATAGATTTTGGTGTTCCAGTTGGAGAAGTGGCTAATCAGACTACTAACAAAAGTTTTAAAATTTTCCTATGAAAGCAGAACTTCAGTCTATAATGATCCCCACCCTGTAATTTTACTACAGAGAAAAAAGGAGTAAAAGGTTCACTACTTTTCTTAGGAGTAAAAAAGTACCATTGGTTTTCATTGTCTTCCAACTGGTGATTCGACAACAATGACATTCTCAGGCTTTTTCTCATAAAGTGTGACCACCATGAGAATTGTTGTCTACCCTTATTGAGTTGAGGCCTAGTACTCTAAAAGACCCCTTTGGTGTACATTGCTAATATAAACAAATTGTTGCAAACCGACAAAAAAGAGAAAAAAACAGATAAGTTCAGCACATTGAGTACATCATTTGGCACACAGTTATGGAAACTTTTTAAAATGCCATTGAAAGTAGAATTTCACTTTAAATGTCTCACTTTGCTGACATTATGTTGAATACTATCCCTCTATGATTACTGCACTGTTTTTTTTGTGCAATTTCTTAAGGGTTAAAGTATAGCTACCAACTTTTCAGGGTGAGAAAGAAGTCATTTATTAAACCAGGCTACGCTCCCTCATTTAGGGATGGATAGGAGAAAGGGGGTAACAGTTAAAACAATATAAACGCTTTAAATAGGCAAATTAATAATTTATTGGTGCAGATCTGCACGTTAAACCTCAACTAGGGGCCGGGACTCAAAAGCGGGTCAGTCCCTCCAAATCAGGGACACTTGGGAAGTATGGAAGTAATACCAAGAACACATGTATTGAGGATAGTCACCTTAGATTTTGATGGAGGTAAATCACTTGCATAAACCCATGTGCTTTGTGATATATCCTCTAGATTCCCAACCTATTTTCATCAAGTACCATGTTCTAATAATTTCTAGTAGTACCTGGATGGTCCCTAGGAGTTGTGTTAAAATGCACAAAGCAACCACTGAATATGCATAAAATGCACATAGAAAAGGTTGTCATTAACTTTTGGAGCAGTTTTGAATTTATCAGGCTTTGAAAAAAGTTGGAGTACCAATGGATAAATTCACCATACACATTGGGAGCCCCTGCTCTACATTGACGTTATAATTTACTGCAAAGGAAAAGAGAGAAGGCAACACCATTTGACCATAAAAATCGAAGTCTTATATCTAATATCTTATCTCAATATCGTATGCAGCCGGCACAAAATTGGCATTAGCAACATATCCTAAACTTCATTACTTGCATTGCAATACATTAAAGTTCCTACTCCCTGTGATAAATCAGCCATGTAGCACAGGCTTAAATGTATATGTGCAGAGACATTCTCTTACTAGATATTCTGATATGTGTTCAAACAGAATAATATATTTACATGACAAGGTCTAAAGAACTAAAGTATAATTCCTTGCATATTGAGCTATTTTAAAGGCGTACGCAATATGTAAAAATGTGCCTAATGTTATAGTTCCAGATAACTTTTGTTCAAAGCTTTGGAGATCAGCTCCAGTACAGTACCAACACTTCGTTAAATTAGAAGTAAAACTTTGGCCCTATGCTGTGGGTTTAATTTAGCTCAGAAGCCATGTTGACTCTACTAAAGACTTACTTGTTTACTTGTGTGCAATGACATCCCTAGAAGAAACTATTTGGATTGTATTAGCAGGAAATAGGGCCAGTCTCTATGGAGCACTCTGATGAAATGATAAATATAAAAAACTCACCTTAAAGTGGACCAACACCAGAATTCTGACTATCCTGGCGATTGGTCCTTGCCCCAGGGGCATGCTGAATCAGGATGTCCCGCTGTGTGAAACCCATCCGGTCACCGACCCCAAACATCTTTCCACTGCACATGCTCAGGATTTCGCCTAATCAGCACTTTATGCCATGCCTACTACCGCAACGGTGGTGGCCGCCACATCCCCGGCAACCTCGTGGAGCCCGGCCTACTAAATGGCTTGGCGCGGGAGTCCAAGCTACTGTACGTTTTGAAGTACCTTTAAGGAAGCTGCTGTAAGGGACTGTCTCCTTATACTAGACATTGGGAAAGTCTGTGTTTATAGATGGCCATCTATGTAAGGAATTTAATCCTTCTTTCCTAGATTAGCATATCAATGGCTGAGCTCTGTATATGTCAACAGCACTCTTCAACATGAGAAAGCAAGTTGGTGGATACATATTTATACCCATTATACCCATTATTATACAACCTGAAACATGGTTGGTTCCTCTTGATGTGCACACTAGTTCAATGTAGGCCATCATTAATGTTAAAGAGGAACTTCGGAGGCCCTGGAGGTTCCCAAATTGGGGTGCCCCACAGTCTGCAATGCCCAGATCCACTCACCTTCTCCCGAGCCCTTGCCGTGTCTCTGCGCTGCAGCTGCATCCCCGCTCACATCTAGCCATGTGCATGCCAGCGCCCGGCCTTTCTGAATGATCGGTGAGGGCACTCCATGTGTGGGGCACACTATTCACTTTGTTTAAAGGCTGATAGCTGCCCTTCCCTCTGCTTGTCTCTTGTTTTCTTTTTATTTCACTGCAAAAGTCTCTGATAGCAAAAAAAGGAATCCTACTGTCATGCTGGAAGCCTAATTGCTGCTGAGGACTGAAATTAAAGGACAGGCAGAAGAAGAGGCTCTCATTCCTCACAGACATAAGGTAATTACCCCGGTCTTAGGGCCTCATTTATCAAGTGTCAGCGCCAATATTATATATTACCTCAGCGTGCCCGTTTTAACAAAATGTATCATCAGTGACCAGTTTATAGGGGCACTGTATAGTGGCACACACAGTTATTGGTAAATAACTTGCTTTAGTGACTTGTCAGTAACACAGGTTGGGTTGTCACCAAATGTCATTTTTTGCTGAATTGATTTTCACAGCTAATTCTTCTTACTAATGTGTCCGTAGGAGCACAACAACTCAAATGAAGCCTTAACGCACTGTAAAGTTTATACCGTTTGTTCACAGCAATGATATCCTATAACAGCAATGATGAAATGCTGACCAGCGTCTGTTACATACAGCGCCAATCATTTCAGTGCGCCAAAAATTAATAAATCCGATGTGGAGCACCTAAAAGTTGGTGGTACAGAATGGAGTTTGTAGGCGCTAACACAGGCCGACCCATTACTAGTCACTATGACTTGACAGACCCTTTAAGTAATCCGCCGTCCTACAGGTACTAATATGTTAGGTGGACTTAGTGTGCACAGGGATGTAGCCAATGATGTGTGAAAGGCTGCAACACAATGCTGACATGTACATTACTCACCACATACCAGACACTATGACGTTATTTTTGGTGTATGTACCAGAGTTTTTTTTTTTTTTACACCTGGAATCGAAATAGATAAGCTACTGGTACTAAACCTGTTCTATATTTAAACAGCTCCAAATTGTTCCTCTTTTGATGCTTTTCACTGTTGTGCCTCATTTAGCTCTGATGTACAAATCTGTAAAAGTCTGTATAAATAAATGTTCTGGTTGACTACCAACTGTTTATATTGCTCTTAACATTGTGTCAAAGCCTTCTCTGTATATTACTTTGTTGCTTTCCAACACTATTCTAACAAAATGTGAGCTTGCAGTCTTATGCAAAGAGCTGACCACACATTATCAACCCCCCTAAAATACTTGCACTTCATACGGAGAACATCTTTAGCCAAAAATCCAATGAGATTTGGGGGATTGAAAAATGCGTTGAGTTGGAATTTGACAATCTTTAGTAAATACAGGCCAGTGTGCTCCCCCATATGAGGTGGAAAACCTTTCATAGTTTACTAAAAGGAGAAAAGAGATATCAGAAGTTGTAATAGAGACACTCCCTTTGGTGCTTGTATAGCCCTTGGGCATTATGGGAATATTGTGGAAGCAAATGTTTCCTATGACCATGTAAAGGAACTCTCAGGTTCCTCTCGTAGCACTGTGTGATGTGTGATGTCAAAGCAGATGAAACAGCCATAGAGTTATTTAAAGCGGACCAACAGTCAAAAATGACTTAAACCAGACCACAAACAGTGCTCATATGCATCCCTCCCCAGGGCAATTTAGATTGCTGCACATAAAAATTTATTTACCAGGCTCTATCTCCCGTGGCAAAAAGTGGGTACTGCGGCATTTCCTGACCGCAGTGAGAGCAGTCATCCCGAGATGATGGAAATCCACAGCCGCGCCATCTCTTGTTGAATGGGCTCAGGAGGTGGAGGCCATTCGTCGCATGGAGGAGATGATTTCAGACTCCGAAGGCTCCTGGGAGAGCTATAGGATGACGTGGGCCGGTTGGCTGGACTAGGGACACTCATCTAGCTTGGGAGATATCATAAGGGGGTCATGCGTCGGCACGCCCCTGCCCACGGAGGTACTTCTGTTCCTGCATATACTTCGGTATACGCCCCTACTCATACCCTTGCCTTGGGAACTGCTCACCCCTAATCCTTCCACTGCTCTCGCAATCCTATTCCTCAACCTTCCCTCTTCCCCCTTCCTCCCCCCCTTCCCCCCCCCCTTTCGTTCCTTCCTTCCTTGCATGTCCTTGCTGTTCTGCATCTTCTGGGCCCTCCAGCTCCCTCCCTCTGCCCTCTGGATCCCCGCCTCTCCTAGGAAAGGACACCTGTTGGGTCTTGGTGTAAGTTGACCACCTCTATCTTCATCTGGGCGGCAGGTCTGGAATAAAGGAGACTGAGAGTTTCGGGGGGGGGGGTGGACTCACAACCGAAACATCATATTAAAGCTTGATCGGAGTATAGGTCGGATCATATTTACGATGGTTGGGCAGGGTTATGCTGGGGGGGGGGGGGTGGGAGGGACGTGCCCACTGCTTATGATATGCCATTGATCTGTATGCACATCTGGACGTAGCAGGCAACATGTCCTTGATTTTCTGTCCTTTTGTCTTAATGTTCTGTACTGTTTCCTTTATATGATGTAAACTTAATAAAAAGATATTGAACTAAAAATTAATTTACCTTTTCCAACTGCTGTAGTGAATTTTAGAAACAAAATGGTGCCTCATGCCTTTGCAGGCCACCTGCAAACAGGAAGTGCTGCTGGGCTTCCTGTTACTGTGCATTGTCAGATTTGTCAGCTGAATCCAGGCAGCAGCATGGCTGAGTTGCTGGGAGAGAAGGCTCCAAAATGGCCGCTACCTTTATTTTCCAACTGTGCCAGACTGTTGGTCCAGTTTAACCTACTGGAAATCAGGTACCCAAACTAAGGTTGCTACTAAGTAAGTCCAGAGAGTTGGGGGGGCATTAGTAAATAAAACAGCAATGAGTATTGCTGTCACCCTACAATGAACTAAGTGGATACATGATACATCCACCCACAATAGCGTAAGAAGAACCAATGCCTTTCTGCTTTTGCATTAGGGAAGGTAGCTGAATGGGGGCACATGAAAATCTCACATTGGGGCCCGGATACCTAAAGCATGTTTTAGGACAACAGTGTCAAATATAACGTGACTTTCTTTCTATAAGAAACACAACATATTTAAGCTGTTTCTATTGTGTTTAACCAACAAGGGGGACTATATGCAATGATTTCTGGAAAGGCTTCACATTTGCTTTAAAGTGGAAAAGCCCCCAAAGCTATTTAGTTGTGGTGACAATGTAAACATGTTTGTACATATTATATGAAATCATCATGTTACCAAACAACAAATGTTTACTTTTTTGGCTTCATGTTTTTTCTTGAACTTTCTGGATAGTCAATTTTCAGATAACAAATTCCATACTTGTATACTGCCAACAAAGAACATTAGGTTACAATTGAAATAGTTTGCTTCCTTTGTATATTATTTTTATTTTAATATGTAAACAGGATGACGAATTTAAAAAAGGATGTTGCCACATATACTGATGCTAACAAGGCTGATTAATATTGACGCAAGAAGGATATATACAAGAAATCCTTAGGATATTAGCTGTCATCACTATCTGCTAGAACTGTTCTATATATTTCTATGCACGACAGACTGTATTCAAACACCTTACAACTATTGTAGATGGCATACAAATATTTATACCAAAGATAGGCTCCTTCTACTCTTCTACCATTATAGCCATGCATACAATAATTAGTTCAACATGAACTTTTCCTTTGTAAAATAATCCACGCTATTTGTCTAAAGATCTAGAACAGGGGTTTCTGACATTTTCCCATAAAATACAGCTTTCTATTTTCTAATAATCTAGCAAACTGTGATGATACATATGGGAGCAGTTTTGTAAAAGTATAGTTATGATATAAATGGCAGCATAACAGAATGGGGGTCATTCTGTAGCATTGTCATGTACTACCTGATAGGATCTTGAGTACCACCAGTGGTTCTATTACCACTAGTTGGGAACCCCGATCTAGAACCCTGATTAATAGTTCTATTTTGCATATGTACAGTACACTTGTGTAAATGTGCTGCACTTTCAACTTGCTTTGCTTTCCTCCTATTTAATTAATGCTAAATAGTTTATGGAGGTTACGTTTGTAGATGGTGTTTGCTATTCTATGATTTAAAGCCTAGCCACTTATTAATTTATTCCAAGGCAGTTCTGACATAGTCTGGGGCAATGATGTGAGTCATTATCTTGCTTTAGGTTAAATCCCTAACCAAGCGGGCATAAACAAGTGGTATTGCATGGGGTTGCAATAAGAGGCCTCTTCTTACGGGGTGGCAGTGGTTGGGAAGCTGGGTATGCATGATCATTCGAGATGAGCGAACTTCTTGAAAGTTCGATTCGGGCGATTCGCTGAATTTCCCCAAGAAATTCGTGTTCGCCCAAATCGCTCATCTGAAAAAAAAAAATGGCGGCATGGTGGGAGCGGGCAGGCCGGCTACGCTGTCAGCGGGCCCGCTCCCACCATGCCGGCATTTGTTTAAAAAGCAAACACTTACCTGCATGGTCGGAGCGTGGAGGCCGGCGTCGCTCTCAGGCGCCCTCTGATGACGCGTCCTCTGATGACAGCTGAGAGCGGCGCCAGAGCATGGAGGCCGGCTCTCAGCTGTCATCAGAGGACGCGGCGCCGGCCTCCACGCTCCGACCATGCAAGTAAGTGTTTGCTTTTTAAACAAATGCCGGCATGGTGGGAGCGGGCCCACTGACAGCGTAACCGGCCTGCCCGCTCCCACCATGCCGCCATTTTTTTTTTTTATTTCAGGGAAAATTCGATCGGCACAAACCCAAAAAAATTTGGGTTCGTGCCGAATCGAATTTTCCCTGAAATTCAGAGCGAATTCCGGTTCGTCCGAACCGGTCCGCTCATCCCTAATGAACTTGCCTGGAAAAAGAAACCTTGAGGGTTTCGAAAGTGGTTAGGCTAATGTGGTACAACCATTTACTAGTACTATACTCGAAAATATCTGTGTAGCCAATGTACCTACAAAATAACATACTGTATACCTTATTTTTGCACTATATAATGCACCTGGTCATAAGATGAACTTGGGAGTTAGAGGAGGAAAGTAAGTAAGTTGTTGTACCGTGTTAGCCATCGATGTAAGCAGGAAATCCAAGGTTAAGGTAATACCATTTATTGGCTAACTCAATAAGATTGAAAATGCAAGCTTTCAAGGCTGGTCAAGCTTCTTCTTCAGGCATAATACAGATCTGTAACTTAGACACACATTTATACAAAACACTACCAGGAGGAAAGTAAAAAAAAAATATATATTCTGAACCAAGTGGCAGAATCCCCCTAATCACCTAATTTCAGGCAGTGTGCAGAACCCCCCCCCCCCACACACACACAATATATCACCCCATAACAGGCAGCAGGCAGAATCTCCCCACCTCATAACAGGAAGTGGCAGAATCCTGCCACATTGGGGGGATTCTGCCAGCTGGTGGCTGTAGGGACAATGCACAGAGCAGCTTCCCAGTGCTGTGTGTATGCCTGCCCACCCAATCAGCTCAATGACACTTCTGCACCTTTCTGCACCTTTCCTCAGGTATCTTGGCCCACTCCTCATAAGCACACTACTCAAGCTGTTTCAAGTAGCCTGGCCTGGACAAAAATGATGGAACTCAAACTAATATATGTTGCACAACCTTTTGAGTCAATCGTGGAAAATAAACACCTTCTGTTACTCTTAATGAGAATTCTCCACCTGTCCACAGGTATTCTGGCCCACTATTCATTAGCACATTGCTTAAGCTGTTTTAGGATTGAGGGGTGCCATTTCAGGTTTAAAGGGTATCAATGAAAACACATATTCTGACTAAATTATCTGGGTCCATTCATCTTTTATTAATAGGACCAACAGTGCTATAAATGATTGAGACAGCTGTTTAAAATGAGACATACACGGTAGTAAACTATTTTTTTAGCTCTACTTTAAAAAAAAGGCACATATATCTTGCTACAAAAAGCTGGAAATGTTCTAGATTTAGGCCAGATGGCATAGATATTTTTAAACTACAGGATATACATTTAGCTATTCATCATCTCACAATGCCACAGTTAATTGCTCCATCACAACAAACAGATTTATTGTACCGTGAAATACCAAGCAAATGGGCAGGGGAACAGAAGTACATATAAATATCCAACACAGCCTTCAGTTTCAAGATTGGGAAGTGGGAAAAGACTATAGACTTGATTCAGAGCTGGTGAGAAAACTCATTCTTTTTTAGGAGAGAAAACTGCCATGCACTTTAATTGTCTACCTTGGGGCTGATTCAGAGTCAGGTGAAAATATACACCTGGTTGCTGAATCACTCCCAAGGTAGACAATGAAAGTGAATGGCAGGTTTCTCTCTATAAAAAGGAGAGAGTTTTCTCACTTGGCTCTGAATCAAGCCTTATGCCTTATGACCCAACCTTCCAGGCAGCCATTACAGGAAACAAGGACACACGAAAAATGGGCCAATAGTTGGACACATGAGGATAAAGGGTGAAAAGGTCTCTTTGCTTCCAAGGAATTGCCTAGGCTGCCATTGGAGGCCATTTGGAGAAGCCCTGAAGCCTGAGGAATGTATGGAAAAGGGACCATATTATTCCCTGTACCAGGAGACATTTGCCCAGTTAGGACCACTTGGAGAAGTCCCGTGGCTAAGAAAGGGAGTAAAATAGGGTCAGGTAGGAATAACATAAAGGATTATGAGGGTAAAGAGATATGAATGGAATGAATCACCGTACCAAGAGTTACCTACCTTAACAACCTGTTTACAGGCATCATTTAGATGCACCTTGGTATAACAGGAACAACAGGGAGGGAACAAGGAACAAGTCATGTTTAAGAGTCAGGAGTTGTGCATCAGGGGTAAGGTTCAGAGAAATTAGGAGAAACCCCCTGAAACTGGATAAAGTACACTAATTTGGGAATAACACAGTAAGGATTAGGGGGTTAGAGATGGTTTGGCACCACTTCAGGAGTCAGGAAATAAGGGCCATCAGAAGCCTTAGAAGAATTTCATAATAAAGTTTTCTCATACATCTCAGCAAAGACCTACATATACAGTATCCTCTTCTTACCTCTTTAAAGAGCTCTAGCACAATATTGTCTAATACAAAAAATCTATATTATAACCATGCTATATAATATAAAGTGGGGTCACTTATACACACCCCAAAAAATTTTCTTCTACTCGGAGAAATCCAGTGGTAGTCAACTAGTCATCAAACCATTCAACCTTTACAGGGGAGAACTGCCCACCTCTAACTGTTGGGGACAGGATGTTGTAGCTCAGCATTCTACCCTATAAAAGTAGAACGATATGTTCAATTCTTCTTCATTCTTTGGTGTAGGGTGTACATGTAACCACTCCTCCTGTCATCAAGATTGACACCTAAAAATAAGGAGAAATAAGCACCTATAAATAAATAAAACCTAAATATTTCTCCCCTTTCTTTACTGTTTCTCATTTGTGATATTGTCTCTCCAGGGTCTGTGTTTTAGGCAAATCTCTATTCTCCATTTCGCAGTGTATTCCCTGTCACCTGAAAGGGAATACACTCTGAAATGGAGAATAGAGATTTGCCTAAAACACAGAAGCTGGAGAGACAAAATCACAATAGAGAAACAGTAAACAAAGGGAAGAAATGGGGACCAGTTAAGGGCTTAGCCAGCCAAAAGCGCATGGGACAAGGCCATTTGTAATTCACAACAGCAGAATTTCAGGCGGAAGGCAGCTGAAGAGTAATTTTGTACTTGTTCCGGGTACAAGCCATCTGATGCACTTCACATGTGAAACTATCAGGTGCATCAGGTGCATGGCTTGTTTTGGGGTTTTTAGGCGCACAACCATGAATCGAACCTATAGAGACATTTTTAAGTACAATACTGTATCTTTCACTGCATTAAAGTGGCACCATAGTGCCTAACATGAACCATCAAGTCACTAAACTTGGGGTGCCCTTTGCCATATATTCGATGATGTCACAATATGCTGCTGTCAAACACCTCTGCTGTACTGGCTTTCCCTCCCCAATTTTACTAGGTTCCCGCAGACTGTATACATACTGGAAAATTATTACTGCATCTATAACTAGCTCAACCCTTGTACACTCTCTTTCCATCATTGCCCACGATTCATTACTGCCTTTTCTTCATCTCAAATTGTCTCCAAAGTATTCCGTTTTCTTTCTCTCTCTCCCTGCCCATTTTCTATGCCCCTTTCTCCATTTCCCATGACCCTCTGTCACAATGTCATTCTCTTCCAGTGACCCCCACATTTTGGCTGTATAAAACAAAACACGTGGAGTTTAAAGATAATAATATCAGCTTTTCTTGGAAGCAATACCGACATCTCAAATCTCTGCTTGGAAACAAGCAGGGCGGTAACAACGTTATATACTACAACACTTAGTCGCCAGATCTATTCAGAAAAAAAAAACTGCCTTTAGCAGTTTTTCAGTGTATACATTTGGCTCCGGATCACTCACATTTTATAAGCTGAGCAGTTCCAGACAGGTATTTCCCCTTAAAAGATGTTAGGAAACAAAACAGGAAACTTTTAAACAGTTGTCATGTTCCACCTTGGATGTAACAATATATTTTAGGTATAACTGAAGGTGCCAGGGCTGATCAGACTGAAGCAGTAGCAGGATGAAAAGAAAAATGTAAAAAGTGCTGCAAAGGAAGATGAAAGAAAAAAAAAAACGTAAAATATAATACATTGGGATACACCTCATTGAATTAAGATGTATACAGTCGGGAACCTTACTTACACTTACAAACATTTGTGACAAAATGGCTCAATCTACGTTTATACTGTAAGGAGATGCCATCTTTGCAACATGTCAGTACATGAAATTCCCTTCTTAATATTCCATGATCAGCTATGTGTGGGATTATTTAAAAGCAGAATCATTTAGGAAGCACAGCAATTACTACTGACCACATAAAGTAACAGAGTGGGATTGTGAAGTGTTCTACTTCCTTTGGCATAAACATCAGCACAAAAAATGTGCACTGGCATATCACAGGTTTCCATGGCCAAGCATAATGGCAAGCGTGTACTGGACGAGTCTGGCTTTGGTGAATGCCAAGTGAACCTTACCTACCTGATTGCACTGTGTCAACTGTACAGTTTGCTGGAGGAAATATATACTATAGAGTTGTTTTTCAGGGGTTGGGCCAGGCTTCGTAGGTTCAGTGAAGAGAATTTCTAATGCTTCGGGATACCAAGACTTTGACACTTACATGTATTCAGTGAAGTTTAGTGAAGTCACATAGCAAGGTCCATATAGGCATGCATACCAGCCAAGATGGCACTGCGAATGACTGCCTAGACAGGAGGCTCCAAAAATTGTATGCCTATTTCCCGTACTCTTGCAATTTATGTAGTATATTATTGGCTCTAATATCTGCTATTGTCCAATGTAAAGAAGTCCCAAAAGCTTTTGCTATATTGATATATAAATAATATGAAATATTAGATTTTGTCCCACACTTTTATGCTTATTTTTTCAGCTTTACAACGCCTAATTAAATCCCTCACATTATCTTATTTTTCAAAATGTTTAAAATAAACATGTATGTAGAATAATATAAGGGCCTTATTTATCAAGGAATAGCGACAGATAGCGACAGATAGCGACTGGGGAGCCGGCCAGTAAAGCCAGGTACCGCAACTAGAACGCCGGCTCCCCTCCACAATCACACATTTATCAAGCCGATACTGCTTAGCGACTGAGATAGCGCCACCTAGCAACTCATTCATCATTATCCCAGCCTCATCCCACAGCGCCAGCGAACATTCTTGAACAGCGACAGGTATGACCTCTCGCTACCTGGCGCTCTCCAATGCATTTCAATGGCAGAATGTATTTTAATTAATAATTATTTTTTAATATATATATTTTTTAAATTTCAAATAAAAAATCTGTGAACACTTCTTCCTTTGAAAATGTATTTTTTGGGGATTTTTTAAAAAATATTTTTTTTTTGGCAGAATTGATATTACAGGTCTGATTTTAAACTATTCAGGTTTGAATATTATTTCAAAATCATTCCATTTTTTTTTGGGGTGGTTAGGGGTTAAAAAACAACTTTTAACACATCGCCTACTGCGCTCTGGGATTTAAACATGCATTTCACAGCGCTAGGAATTTTTAAGGCTGATTTTTTAATGAATATGGTGGGTGCCGGTCGCTATGTCCAGTCGCTATCATGCGCTCCCATACAACAGCGAACCTGTCAAATAGTGACTCAGCATCTTGTTTTCAACATTACGGCACACCGACTGAGTCGCTATCATCCACCGAACAATGGCAAAGCACAGCGACTACTAGCGGTCACTGTCAAAATACCGCTACAGTCGCTCAACAGACGCTATCTGTCGCTATTAATGAATCAGCCTCTAAGTAAAATAATGGATATACTCACCTTTTATGTGACTGTGTTACTGTTATAAAGGTAAAGGGTCAATGTTGCCTATTAGTTTTAAATTGATGCTTACATGCCCTTAAGCTGCTTCGATGTGCTGTAGTTTGGGGCGCCTGAGCCTGGCTATTTTGCTTCTATCAGTGTTAGTAGCTTATGTGCAGACCATGCAGAGCTGGTGATGTGTGCTGCTGCTACTACTGAGACGGGAGCAGGCTCCCTTGTTGATTAGATGCAGCGGCATGCATTGCGAGCAGATGAGCGCTCAGCATAGTCTGCTTCCCTGCCCCCTATAGCTGGCACAGGAGCATCAGCTACTGATGGGCTGCAGCCCCCCGGACTACAGTGGATCGAGGCTGAATTCAGTCAACGTACTGTATACTTGGATTAATTAAACTTCAGTTTAAGCAAATGCCCCTGAGTCTGTGTATTCCAAAGCACTTTTCCCACAATTGCATTTTTTTCATATTGTCTTACATTGCACTTAGATTATACTGAGTGGACAGTCTTTCTATACAAAGGAGAAAAAAGGAATGTGCAAACTAGATAGACTGGCAAGTGAGTAGACCGTGTTCTCCAACATGTTTATGTTCTCCCTTGGCTACAGTGTCCATGTTATACCTACAGAATATGGCAGACATGGCAAAGCAAAGTATTTTAGCTGCCCCCAAACCATAGGCCTGTCCACATGTAATGACGGGCCTCTGTATTCAGTTAGGTAAATATATAAATACATTTTACACAACACATACATACTCTATATTGCATTGCAGTGCAATTAAAGACATTCTGCAGACGGTAAAAAATGCTATACTCACTTTTAATCCCCCACAGACATTTGCTGGCAATCTGGTGCTCAGACACTTACTGGATCGCCTGATCCTAGTCCTGTGCCGCCCACGCAGCTGTCGCCATGGCCAAGCCGCTTGCGTCCAATCAACAGCTGATGGACTACCCCGCACCATTGCCACACAATCTATGGCATGTCCCCCATTCACATCAATGGAGAGGGGCATACATGTGATAAATGGTATGGAACGGTCCATCAGGCATTGAATAAACACGAGTATCTTGGCAATGGTGGTGGCTGCATGTGCGGATGGGTGGGACTAGGATCGGGCAATCCGGGATGTGTCTGAGTGCTGGACTATCAGCTGCAGAGGATTAAGGGTATGTCCTTATTTACTAGAAAGCAATATATCTTATTCAGCTGCCTGACTGCATATCATCAGTCAGGAGACTCTTGCTAGTAGTTATTGAGTGTCTATGGTTCAAACTTTTGGTTAATTTTTTTGGTTCATTTTTGACAGTCAGGAATTTTCGGTCCCCTCGGCTCCGAGCCAGATTTTAGGGATCTCACAATGAAATCCACTCTAGTGCTGAAGACATATGCCTCTTTTTGAAGAGCAAGGCCTCTTACTTTCCTCAGTTTACCTTTGCCCCAAAGCTTGGCCTCACAAGTCTGGGCAAGTTCAGAGATGGATTTCAGCTCAGCACAGAATACTGTGGGTTTGTCTATGTAGTTCTATGTAGTGCAAGCACTTCGCCTACTGTCTGCCAGGTCCTGGTGCAGTGATTCCTTTGATCTCTGGATTGTGTCTTATGCGCTTGGCAAAGAGCTCTATAGAGCGAAATAGATAAAAGAAGCAGTGAAATAGGGCAGTCTTGTCTGAGCCCAGAGAGATTGGAGAAGGGGACAGTTTTCCAGATATTTACAAGGTACAGAACAGTTCACCCAAACCAAACTTACAGAACACCTTGTTCATAAATATTGTACAGTGCAAATTATGGGTCTAGACGTAGTGGATATTGTCCGTAACCAGAGCAAGATTCTCTGGAATTCTGTGACCAGAAATACCACAGGTCTTGTATTGCTAGATAGTCTGCTCCAACACAGACCTCAGCCAATTGGAAATTACCTTGGGCAGCAGCCTTTTGTCTACTTTTTTAAAAGAGGGTAACCATTCCTTCTCTCAGTAAGACATCTCTTGTCTCCTTGAGGTCCCTCACATCCCAACCTTAGAGGAGAAGGCCTTGTGGACACTGCAGCTTTTGGTGGATATAGCTAAAGTCCCCCCACCGCTTACTATTTTTTTTGCATAACTTGGCTTTGCTGTATTCCCACCCGAACTTTCTTGAAGTAGAACTATTCCCCCTGCCACAGCACATATTCATCTCTGAGTTCCTCCATCAGTTCATTTTCCAGCAGGGTGCAAATGTGAGAACATGCAGATCAGTGGTGTGCATTGCTTTTGTGGAGCCCCATCTTGGGCCCCATCTTGGGCCCAATTAGCACCCCCCATGTGGCAGACAATTGCCATCATGGTCATGGTGGGATAACATCAGCGCACATCTACTGGGAGGGTGGGTCATTGGGGTGTGCACAGAGTTGGAGTCAGCTGGAAGAAGCTGATGGCCACTGGAGGATAGAGGCAGCATGGCTGGGTAGGTAGGTATGATGAGGTGGAGGAGGAGGAAGGAGGCCACTATGAGGGCACTGCACTCTGCTTCTTTAAGCTGTTCTGTTGCCACTGGCGCCACACTATAGAGGCAATAGAGGAAGCTTCTTCCATGGGTCTGGGGGTGGCTGCCTTTGCTGTCTATATGGTATGTACGTCCCTGATGCAGATGGATTAGGACAGCTCCAGCTATAGTTTTCTAGCCAGGTCTGTGGCTCTGGCAGGACATAATAAGCAAACAAGTGGAAATAATAAAAAAATGAATAATGGCACCTGTATTACAGTGCTCCCACATGTCACCCAAAAGTAACTATAAGCAAAAATGAATATACAGGACAAGGCATATTTTTCAGGGTGGACTGTCCCTCATTATTTGCAGCTAATGGCAGACAACCTGTGGAAGGGGTTATTCCTAAGGATCATCAACTATAGACACATCTTTTTTGGTATTTATGAATGTTTTTGTCCTGTTAGTTGATATATCCAGAGGCTCCTACAAACAATGGTTTTCATTTGCATGTGTAACTGGAAGAAATCTTGTTATTAACAATGTTCCTTGCACCCTTCAGATGTTGATGAATGTGTAGAAGGAACAGACACATGCCACATAGATGCCATCTGTCAGAACACTCCTCGGTCATACAAGTGCATATGCAAGTCTGGATACACAGGGGATGGAAAGCACTGCAAAGGTAACGTGATACACTTTGACAGCAGACTCTATTGAGCCATTTTGTCTGTTCACTGTAATCATAAATGCCTTAGGGCAGATTTGTGCCTGACATTTTAAAATGTATTTACATTACATTAGCTGAGAACTTAAGCTCTAAAAATCATACAGATGTGGATTTAAAAACATTAAGGGCTCGTCATGGCCACTTCTCCCCCTCAGATGACATAGCTGAGCACATCCAAACGTGCTCATATAACAACACAACTTACGTGTCTGCAAAAGAGGGGCCGCAACGTATTCCTAAATGCCACTGGTAATAAATAACTGCTTGAAAGAACACATTGGGTGATCACACCGTACTTTCTTTCACCCTCATAAGAATATGCCCACACAATGTTCATTGTTCGCTACTCCTGATCATCCCAAGAATGGATAGTATTAAGGTAGTCATGGTCAGATTTTAATGGTTAGTCATGTACATGGTTATGTTAGAAAGTATAAGTACAGTATAACGAGTATAACGTAAGGTTAACCTCCTTCAGTTTGAGGGATTGTCCAAAGTGTAAAAATAAATCATTGTTTGCTTACCTGTTAATCAGAAGATTCATCTTGGTATGCTGTTAAGTAAAGCTGTTGTTGATATTTAGTTCCTTTCCTGTAGCGCAGCCTCTGGATTTTAATTATTAATGACCACCTTTTTTAAGCATTGAGAGGCGGACCTATCTCTATCCTTCTTACATCAAACCGTGTAGGACACACTGATGCTTGCCTGTGCAGGGGTGGATAGCTGCTCCCCAATTTGTCTGCCTGTCATTTCTCTGCTTCTTTGTATAGGGTTAATGGACTGGTAAGTAATCATGAATAAATAAAATCCAGGCACTGGGCTTCAGAAAATGGACAGGATCTTAGCAACAACAGCTTTATTCAGAAGAACACTAGGATGAATGTTACACTTAAACTGGACAATCCCTTTAACTCTATCTAAAAAACTTTAATGTAAGCTGTGACCCTTAAAGTGGCCCATTTAACTCACCCCCCCCCATTCCCCAGGCACCCCTATTTGAAATGCAAATCTTCCATGTTCTTAACAAGTGTTAGGTTAGATAGGTTTTCCAATAGTATGAGTGTGCAGAGGGTCACATTTCTTACTTGCCTAAAGTATTTGGTCACACCCCTCTAACACCTCTTGACTGCTATATATTGACTGGATGAACACATCCTGCATTCCATTATGTGAATGGCAATCTTCTTAAAGCTTGATTTCATAGACATATTTAATTCTCACCCTTCTATGATCTTCATCTGAGGTTGCTACATACTACGAGCCCCCTGTTCTGCTGGTGTCCATTTGGGTTCTTCTCATTGTGCAGGCCCCCTATTGACTGTCACTGACTGACGGCAGTCAGGTGGTGCACCAAGGCTATATGGGAACCTAGAAGCAATTAAATGCTGCGGAATAAGGCTTACATTGGGATATGCAGTCTTGCTCAACAACCCTTACTTTAGGGGTTGCCTAACCAAGGTGCAGATTTAAAGTTGGGTGTGGCTAATGGCACTGGGGGTGGAGAAGGCTGATTGTTGTGGGAGGAAATATGGTTGTTTGTTTAAAGTAAAAGATGTGAAGCTGCAGTGTGAAGCCATTTCCAGGTCTCCCATTTAGGTTCACAAGCAGTGGGAGAATGTGGTTTAGGAGTGTTTTAGTTTGCTGTGGACCAAGAGCTCCCCCCCCAACACAGCTGTTCACAGGACGAGCCTTGGACCTAAAACACACCTTCATGTGGACCACCTGTGCAATTCCTATATTGGGGGCATGTTTTTAATCTTGCATTATGTTTAAACAGAGCTGTATATTATTTTAGTTTTTTTGGTTTCTCTCTAGATGTAGATGAATGTGAGCGTGAAGATATAGGTTGTGTACACGAATGTGTAAATATACCTGGCAATTACAGATGTATGTGCTATGATGGATTTCGATTGGCCCACGACGGACACAACTGTCTAGGTAAGTAAAAACATAATTGCAGTACATTAATACAAATGTATAAATAATTCTTAGTGTTCCCAGCTCCAATAAAACAATGAGTTTTGCACTGTCCAGAGACTTTATCAAGGGAAACCGTTGTGGGTCTCACAGACTCTTTGCACGGGACAAAAATCAAATGTATGGTCAATCAGAAGTGCTGCAACCAGATTAAATATTGGTGATACCACATCTAAAGACACCCCCCCCCCCCCGTGCCAGGGCATTTTTCCTTAGAGTTGGCGTCTGGTCTAAATTTGATTTTAGCCCTGATGAAATATTGGTAGAAATACATCAAGGCAGCTGGGCTGGATGTGTTATGTTCTTGCAAAGA
This sequence comes from Gastrophryne carolinensis, assembly GCA_027917425.1. Classification (NCBI taxonomy): domain Eukaryota; kingdom Metazoa; phylum Chordata; class Amphibia; order Anura; family Microhylidae; genus Gastrophryne; species Gastrophryne carolinensis. The sequence goes on from CM051236.1 coordinate 351,336,226, forward strand.
CATTTGCTAGTCATGCAACTGGCTTTCTTAATTCAGAGTGACTTGTACAGGAATCTGGCAGGAATAAATGGTGACTCCAATCCACATTCTATGTCTACCATAAACAGTAGGCAAGTGACGTGCCAATTGCATTAGCATTTCTGTTACTCTGAATTGAGCCAATCCAATGACTAGGAAAACATCTTCAAGAAAATAGCACAGCAAGTCATTTTGCAATGATTTATTCTTAGAGATATACCATGACCTGGATGAATGAGAACCCTCACAAACATAGCCGTGATTAAAGTTCCTCCAACAACTGACACATTTTGCTTAATATAAATGTATATAATGTAATGTGCTTTCCTGCTGCCAGTGCCATTTCCTTATATTGAAATTGTGAGCCACAGCATTCACTAACAGAGCCATGCTTCTGGGCGACTTCTCTGCCTTTCCACTCTCCATGCCCTTAAAGTGGACCAAAACCCATGATTTTGACTATCCCTTGCCAATTTGGAGTGCCCCACTGTGTAAAACCCCCCAGGTTGCCCGAACAAACTCACCTCTTCCTGGTCCTACGACGCATGTGTGGCCGCTCGTCCAATCAGTGCGATCTGGATTCCCCGCTACCCTCTAACAGGGAGCGTGCCGGCCATTCACAAATGCCTGGTGCGGGAATGCGCCCTGCTAAAGGGATAGCAGGGAACTAAGGTGAGTTTTCGGGTGGCCTGGGGGGTTCACACAGCGGGGCACCATGAGCAAGTATGCCAGCCCTGGACTCTCATAGACTCCAGGGTAGGTTTTGGTCCTCTTTACAAGTTAAAATCAAGAAAGAGAAGCAGCACGAAGGGAGGGGGGAGAAAAATACAATTTTGTGAGATACTCACCTGTAAAATGGTTATTACGAGTATGTCACACCCCCCACTTCCCGATATTCATGACACTTGGGAACCCGGCCTGTAGAGGGCGATCTTGCAGAGATGACATGGAAAAAAGGAGCCCCTCCTGGTCCATAAGTACTGGGTTCCTCCCACTATTCCTCAGTCTTTTTAAACAGCAGTGAAGAACCAGGAAGAGCCAATTATATTCAATAATTGTAAAATTATATGAGAATAATAATACCAAATAAAGGATCCCTTAGAACAAAAAGAGCCAATTATATTCAATAACTGTAAAATTATTTGAAATAATAATACCAAATAAAGAATCCCTTAGAGCAAAAAGAGCCAATTATATTCAATAATTGTAAAATTATTTGAAATAATAATAATAATCACCATATAAAGGATCCCTCGAACAAAAAAGGGTGGGGGAAGCGGGGTGTGTGACATACTCGTAATAACCATTTTACAGGTGAGTATCTCACAAAATGGTATTATTCCTAGTATGTCACACCCCCCACTTCCCGATATTCATGACACTTGGGATATCCAATAGCAGTGTCTATAATGGGTGGGGATCCCAAAGGAATAATGCATAACTTAAATTACTGCAGCTTGCAGAACTTTGCGGCCAAAAACAGCATCCGCTGAGGCCCGCACATCAACCTTGTAAAACTTGTAAAAAAAAGTATGCACAGAAGACCAAGTCGCAGCCTTGCAGACTTGTTCAACAGAAGCTTGGTGCTGAAAAGCCCAAGAGGCTTCAATAGCACGAGTAGAATGAGCGGTGACACGAAAAGGGGGAACTTTCGCCTTCGCCATATAGGCCCCAATGATAGCCTGACATATCCACTTACTAAGGGAAGATTTGGCAGGAGCAAAACCCTTCATGGGCCCAGAAGGCACAACAAAAAAGGCATCCATCTTGCGGAAGGCCGAGGTAGTAACTAAATAATACTTAACACAACGAACTACATCCAAAGAACGTAAAACCCTTTCCTTGTCATTACTAGGTTTAGGACACAAGGAAGGAAGAACTATATCCTGATTTAGGTGGAAAGCAGACACCACCTTAGGAAGGAAATCCGGTTTAAAATGGAAAACAACCTTATCTTGATGCCTCTCAAAATAAGGGGATTGAATAGACAAAGCCGCCAGTTCAGAAACTCGGCGGACAGAAGTAATAGCAACCAAAAAGGCAACCTTCTGAGTAAGAATAGGAAGAGGAATATCCTGCAATGGCTCAAAGGGAGCAGCCTGCATAGCCGAAAGCACCAAATTAAGATCCCAAACAGGAAGTAAAGGCTTTCTGGGAGGCCGCACATGCGCGACTCCTTGGAAAAAGGTCTTTACCAAAGGATGAAGAGCAAACGATCTTTGAAAGAAAATTGCCAAGGCAGAGACTTGCCCTTTCAAAGTACTAATCTGTAATCCCATATCCAGACCTCGTTGCAGATATTCCAGAATTCTAGGAATAGAAAATACTCTACAGGGCAAAGCCCTGGATTCACACCAATCAATATAGGACCTCCAAGTCCTGTAATAAATGACAGAGGAAGACTTCTTCCTAGCTCTAATAAGAGTCTGAATAACCACATCAGAAAGACCTTCTTCTTTCAAGAAGGAGACTTCAGCAGCCATGCCGTCAAAGCCAGCGTTTGTAAACTGGGGTAACAAAGTTGACCCTGAGTGATGAGATCTGGAAGAAGAGGCAGATGGACACGATCCACTGCCAGCCTTATGACGTCTGCGTACCACAGACGTCTTGGCCACCTTGGCGCCACCAGAATTGCTGGCACCTCCTCCAGTGCTAGCTTGCGCACCACCTTGCTGATCATGGAGAATGGGGGAAACAGATATAGGAACCCCAGATCCTTCGAGGCCAGAGACATGGCATCCGCTGCCACTGCCAGAGGATCCTGGGATAGAGACACAAAAGCTGGCAGCTTGTGATTGTGACGAGAAGCAAACAGGTCCAACCGTGGAGTCCCCCACTTGTGACAGAGGAACTAAAAGACCCTTGGATTGAGAGACCATTCTCCCGGGCGAGAACATCCCCTGCTCAGGGAGTCTGCCTCCACATTCTCTATCCCCGGAATGTAAACTGCTGATATGCAGGGAACATTGATCTCTGCCCACTGAAGGATCAGAGACACTTCCCGGAGGGCACCCCAACTGCGAGTCTCTCCCTGGTGATTGATGTATGCAACAGCTGTTCGGTTGTCTGACCGAATCTGAACTGGCAGACCCTGTAAGAAATGGGTCAGTCGAAGTAGAACAAGACGTATGGCCCGAAGCTCTAATACATTGATTGGAGAATGAGCCTCCTGAGGCCCCCACAATCCTTGGAACTGATGCTTCTTCCAGAAGCCCCCCCAGCCCACCAGGCTGGCATCCGCGGTAACCAGTTCCCAACGCGGAGTCAGAAATGACTTGCCCTTCTGGAGGTTGTGCGATATTAACCACCACTGAAGGGACTGCAAAACGTGGGGAGACAATAGACAAGTCTGATTCAATGATAGTGGGCACCTGTCCCACTTTGCCAAGAGGAAGAGCTGAAGCGCCCTTATGTGAAACTGGGCAAACGGGACTGCCTCGAATGCAGCTACCATCAATCCCACTAGTCTCATCCCTAGACGGATACTGACGAGGGTTGGACAAGAATAGACGAATCAAGTCCTGAATCAGAACCATTTTGGACTGAGGAAGAAAAACCTTGGCCTGAAATGTATCCAGAATCAGGCCCAGGAAGGGAATTTCCCTGGACGGACAGAGAGAGGATTTGGGGTAACTTATTACCCATCCGAACCTCTCTAGTGTAGAGACCACCATCCTGGTGTCCAACTTTGATTGTTCGAGGGAGGAGGCAGCGATAAGAAGATCGTCCAGAAAAGGCACAATGCGGATGCCCTGGACCCTGAATATAGCCATCACTCCTGCCAGCATCTTGGTAAAGACTCTTGGGGCTGAGGTAAGGCCGAATGGCAGGGCCACAAATTGATAATGCTGGTCTTCTATCGAGAACCTGAGAAATCTCTGGTGACCCGGAAAATAGGAATGAGCAAATAAGCATCCTTGATGTCTATGGATGTCATGAAGTCCCCCTGACGGAGAGCATCGATCGTTGATCGCAGAGACTCCATGCGGAATTTTCCGAAACTGATAAATTGATTGAGTCTCCTTAGGTCTAGGATAGGCCGAACAGAGCTGTCCTTTTTGGGTACCGTGAATAGGTTGGAGTAAAACCCCAAACCCCTTTCCGCTGGAGGCACTAGGCCGATAACAGCCATGTTTAACAGATTCGCTACTGCTGCCCACAGTCCCTGCGCAATTGCCGGATCTGACGGCATCCGGGACATGAAAAATCTGGGAGGAGGCCGGGACTCGAATTCCAGTTAGTAACCGGAAGAGACTACTTCCAGAACCCAATTGTCTGATACCTACTGAACCCAGACCTGGAAGAAGAACCGCAGCCGTCCCCCCACCCGTAAGGGTGAGGGCGTCCCCTCATTGTTGAGCAGGCTTAGTGGCAGATTTGGTTTTGGACCCCCAATTCTGACTTGGACGGCCACGTCCCTTTCCTCTATTCCACGAAAGGAACAACGTTGTTTCTTACGCTGAGCTAATTTACCTCCTTTAGTGACAGAATCCAATTATTTCTTAGCTACAATATCAGCTGCCCACTGCCGCAACCATACTGACCGCCGGATGGTGACTAACAAGGCAGAGGTTCTGCTGTACATGAGCAGAGTATCATCTAAGGCAGAAAGTACAAAAGATGCAAACATCTCACATCGCTTAAGAGCGGCGTACTCATCAGAGGCCGGATCAAGCCCTGAGTAATTCATTAGGTCTCTCACAACAGACCTAATAGCCACTGTCATGAGTGCCGAAGCACCAACAGGCAGCAAGGCCGAGCCCACACTGGAAAAAGCGTGGCACGCCATTTGATCAATACGCTTATCCTCTCCATCTTTAAGTGTAGTGGAGTCAGGAGAATGCAACACAGAAGAATTGGATAAATTAAGCACAGGGGCATCCACCCATGAATGAGCAGAGTATCTTTTAAAAATCCAGTCTCTCTATAAATTAATTAAATATTAATGCATAGATGGCCATTGTATGCTTGCGCACACATAGGAATTTGTCCTCCGCATTTAACCCATCCGTGCAGTGAGTGTACACATGCCAGAGCGGTGGGCACAGGTGGTGATGACCAACGCTTAACAGTATCAGCTGGGAAGGGATATTTCTTGTTCCAGCCCAAGGGAATGCCAGGAAGCCACGCAGGCTTCTCCCATTCTTTAAGAATAATTTCATCAAAATGCTTTTGATTTGGAAATTCTAAACGAGGTTTAGAGACTCCAAAGAATTCCCCTTTTTGAGGAGGGACTACTTCAGGAGGAGTAATAACCAAAACCTCAAATAACTGAGCAAGAGCTTTTGGGGTATCCACAACACTTGCTTCACCCTGCTCAATCTCAGTACCAACAAATTGCTGTTCATCAGAAACATCTGATTCCTCATAATAATTCTCCTTCTTCTAACTGAAAAGGATCAGACCAATCAAGCAATTCACAATTGTCTGACTCCCTTGCCGGAGCGGCATGAGTCAAGTGCTTTCTTTTAGCTGAGGCCTTCTTAGGCACAGAGGTAGACATTAATCTTTCAAGATGAGCCAATCTGGCACATAAATCAGCATGCGACTCACCACCCATGACAATATCATTGGGGGTACGGACAAGACATGGCAGAGTAGGAGATGAGGCATTAGCCACAGGCCCTGAAGCCTGGGCCTCAGTTTGCTGCATAATAGTTAATTGTGCACAAGGGACGCAAAGAATTGCGTTATCCCCAACAAGGGATGCCCCACATCCAAAACATTGCTGAGTCTGTGCAGAGGGAATTGCATGTCCGTCATCCTGGGATGCCTCCATATGGTGTTTAGTATTATACTATAATTGATTATAGTCGCCAAGTATATATGGGATTTACGCAATTGCTACCCGGGATGCCCCTTTAAATAGTCCCAAGTGGGAGGATTGAAACACAAATGGACCCCCAAATAAGGCTTAAGGGCTTTTATTTATTTTTTTATATAAGGACCAGGAGAAACCCCTTTTTAAATAAGGAGTTTCTATCTACAGAGAAAACAAAAAAACAGTCACCAAATGCACACAATATAAATAAATGAATGAAAAAAAAAACTCCCTTCAGCCAAGCTGAAGGGTACTCACAGCCCATGCAATGAGCTCACATCATGAGGTAAGGCCACATGGAAGCAGGAAACAGGAAGTCAAACAGAGCATACCAGGTGCTCTCTGAATAAAAGCATGCCTAAGCCCCGCCCACTTCCAGGATCACATGGCCAAAAATGGAGGGAAAATTCAAATCTGAACACAGCCAGAAAACAAAGAGCTTTAATAGGTAAGCAAAAAATGCTGCCTAGGCAGAGATAGGAAAATCTAAATAAAACATTTCCTATTAAATAGTATAGTAAAACATACATAATAAAAATAAGAAATAAAGACTTATTTTATATATCTTTTTTTTTTTTTTTTGTGTGCATGGTGACAAATAAGCCCAGATAACGCCCCCCCCCTTCCCCCCTCCTTTTTACCCAGCAGGGTTAAAGGAGAACTAAGGGGAGAGGATAGAAAAGTACCCATAAGGCACAAGGGGATTATAAAGGGACAGGGGCATCCCATGCCGGGAACACCAACCCGGAAGCCGCCTACCCACATTTAGGTCTCACGGAGGAGTAATACTCCTGTATACACCAGAACGTGTATGTATCTACCTTTGCCTGAACCACACAGCCAGGGCTGGGAGGCATACAATATAACCAAACAGGTTTAAAGAGTTTCAGACAGAAATAGAGAAAAAAGGGCCGGGAGCAAACCCAGCTACCTGCAGCTTGAAGGAGAGTCATCTTCTGAATGCTTCGCCGACTGCAGAGACGAAAAGACTGAGGAATAGTGGGAGGAACCCAGTACTTATGGACCAGGAGGGGCTCCTTTTTTCCATGTCATCTCTGCAAGATCGCCCTCTACAGGCCGGGTTCCCAAGTGTCATGAATATCGGGAAGTGGGGGGTGTGACATACTAGGAATATAATTATGAAGACAAGTCCCACTACATGTCAGTCCACCCATAAACCATGGCACCACCGCTATAATTTTCTTAAAATTGCATGATTTTATTTATAATTGATAAAACATATATCAAAACATTAGACAAAGTTAAAAAACATTAAGGACAATAGACAAAAAGGAAGGGAAGCTTCTGTGTGGGGGCAGTGGGAAAAGGGGTCTAATACAAGTTGATAACCTATCAATAAGAATAAATGAACCCTGGCTGGACAAAAGGTGCATACGTGCTAACAACAATAAGCCTACTTCAATGTCACAAACTATGTATAAGTGTATATAATGTGTGCCCAAACTACCACATAATAACTAATCCATAATAAACAGTCCTAATCAAAAAGTGTACTCACACTAACTACTCTAAACAAGGTAAATGAAGACACAGCCAGGGAGGACCAAAGAAAGGACCCCAGTATGCAAAGACAATAAACTCACGTAATGAACGACCACCTGCCCACAGCCCCGCCCGTCTACGCGTTGCGTGACGTCAGACCGCGTCACTTCCTCAGGACACTAACACACCCTACCCCTCCCCTCTGTTTATATACACTGACCTGTGTTGGCCTCACGCCCCCCCCGGCTGATCGGCATCCCGCGCACCTGCTCAACAGTCAACCAATACCGCCTCCGTGATGAAAAGGCGCGCCCCGGCCGGTGGCGAACCCCCGGAGGTCTGATCTGACGCGTCCCGGCCGGAGGCGCGCCAGATCAGGAAGTGGTGATGATGCAGAGTGCGCGTGTCAGAGCAACAGTCCAATCAGGGGCAGACCTCGTCACACCAATGAAAAGACCCCAGCACTTCACAAACGTAGGCTGTGACAGCTCCAGCGCGCGCCTCCGCTCATCCCCATAAGGTAAACAAAGAGCGGAGATGCGCGTGCCGGGCAACAGCTGTGATGGACATATGCACAGGCCCACCAACCCCACACAGGGGGGAGGTGGCTCTGTGCTACTGCGGGAAATTGTGCTGCGCTATCCATTGAGCGCGGTGAGGACAAAAATATGACAGAGCAAGGAATCAACACAGGTAAGTATATACTAAAGTCAAGAAACACACACAATATATACGCCTATATCAATAAACCAGTACTTTATAACCACTATATATACCTAAATCAAGAACAAAATCCAACTTTAAGCAAAACATATACTACTACTACAATATGCCTAAGCTAGAATCCTAAAAGCTAATTATTACAGGGTAATTACTACACATACTAATAAGTCAATTACAGCAAATGGATCCCCTTGCGTATCCCAACGCAATTTAGTGCAATGGATTCCCAGATAAATAATGTGCAAACATGTTAAAGGATATCAAAAGGAAATCAGATGATTAAATACACTAAACATAAAAGGAAGAAAAGAAAAAGAGGGAGGGCGGGAGGGGACAAAGGGGAGAGAGAGGGGACATGGCGGAACCACCGGAGGCAGAGAAGGGAGGGAGGGGAAGGGGGGGGGGAGAAAGGAGGAGAGGGAGGAAGGGGAGATGTCACACTGGGAGCCCGGATAAGCCCCTCCAGTGCACACTGGTTCCACTGGTTGTCATATCGTCCCACTTTCAAGAGGATCCAAACCAATAACATTTCCATGGCCCATGCTTGCTTTCTTGCTGGTGTAACTTCCCAAGGGCCAAAGGCCAAAGGTCCATGCTTTGGTGTAATTAAGCTCATTTTGATCTGTCAGGGGTACCAACTTCTTGGATCCAGCTTCTTCTATGATCTTCAAGAAAGCGTTGCTTCCCAAGGGTAAACAATCCATGTTTTTATCCAGATGGAGATAAGACCTCGTTCTTACTAGGAATATAACGACACAGAAGCATCACAATTTCAATAGAAGTCAATGGCTGTGGCTGCTGTGGTCAAATAACATTATTACAGTCAGAGATAGGACTTTAAATTATGCAAAATGTCAGTTGGAGGAACTTTCATCAGGGCTAAAGTCAATTGTTGACTGGACTGGGCGTTTTAAAATACTGCTTCCATAGGTCTCCCTGGGAGCCACTAGTGAAGATCCCAGGTTTTGGTCCTCTTTAAGATTTAAGACTGATGAAGAAGGGATTCAGGATGCATCTATATATCTGAAAAAGTAAGGCAATCAGGGCATGTGGGGATTGTTACATATGTATATGATAATTGGTTGGCGTGACTGGCGAACTTAGGAGTGTAAAAAATCACTTTAATAGTTTTCATTATGGTATTCTGAATAAAAAAATTCCAAACCTATTGATGGTGGCCCTTAACCAATTTCCACATCTCCTAAGCGTACCGAGCTCTTCAAAAGGTTGAGCACCCCTGGTTTATGCTACGTTCTGTACTTTGTAACTAGACTTTCTATCTGGAAGAACTGAAATCTGAAGGAGAGAGAGAGATGCTCTGGGGACTCTACAAGCCTTTTATACTGTAGTATATTTACACAGTTTTTTTTAGCAATGGTCACTTGCCTATGCTGTCCACATAGAAAACCACTTTGACTGGTTTCGGGTTTTCACTGTGATCAGCTGTGTAGCAACAACAAGGGCACAGCAATCTGTAACACTGCTGGGTGCAGGCAGCTGGTAAATTCATCTGACGCATTTATGTGTCAGGTTACAGTTAACAGACTCCCACCATGATTCATAAGTGTCTTTTGGTGGTAAGCGAGCGGGTAAATAAGAAATGCACACAGGAATGGCATGCGTAGGTTTTGATAGCAGGATTAATATGATTTGCTAGTAAATGCTAAAGCAACATTTCTATGTACTTCTGGTTCCTGTATTTGATGAGGTTAAGCAAATTAAAGTACAAGGCAAAACTAATTAGATTTAGCATAATTATGTAGTTACTGCTGGCTTGACAAATACTTCAGTTAGTTTCAAGTTCCTTGATAGACACAAATCATTTTTTATGGAAATGTACCATTGCAAATGGCCAAATCACCATGGTAATCTCGTACATTAGACATTTGCCATGGTACATCTACAACCTTCCCTGTAAATTAACCATGGTAAGGATCTGCATCAGCAAGGAATGTCTTAGTCATTTCATGGTCGGCTTTTCATTTTCCATGGTAATTTTATTTCTATTTCTGTTAGGGTAAAATGAATAATAGAGATCTTACAAATTACAGTCAAATGTCATCGTGATTTTGTGGCAGTTTAGCTTTTAACAAAGCAATTCTGCCATAAAAGTAGCTTTGCAGCTGTAGCTAATGTTGCTTGGATATGCTTCTGTTCACGAGGACTGAAATCTGGATAACGTTTAAGTCTGTTGAGGAATAAAATGACTTTTTGTGTTCTGGTCTTTAGCCATATAAAATATATTTTAGGTATAGAGGAGAATCCCTCGGCCAGTAAAACATGTCTATATAATGGTAGAGATTCCTGCAGACAAGTGAATGCATTTGTAGTGTAAAACAACTTTCAAGCCTTCAAGCCAATTGTATTTTGGTGTGAAAGAAGAATCCTACTTTAACCCATTGGTAACATCTGTATACCAGAGAAGCAAGCCTCTTAAAGCAGGGGTGAACCTAGCCTTTCTGCTGCCTGAGGCAAATTATAGAAAGGCGCCTCCCAGGACAGATTGCTCCACTCCTCAATAGAGCAGCCCAATGGGTAGGAGGCTGGGGGCAGGGCTGAGGCTGCTGGGCCACCAATGATTGACTTAAAAACATGACTACATGCAGCGGTGTCCCTGATCTCAACTGAACCACTAATGAGATAAAAGAGTTAAATACCAAATAAAAAAAGACAGGTCAAGGCAGCACAGGCAGGACAGGTTACATGGTCCCATTAAAGGAGGGGGATACCCATGTCAGGCTTAAAGCAGACCAAAAGCTACCAGTGATGCAACGCCAAAAGTCAATCCTCCCACTGATCGTCCTCTCCCTGGGAGTATAACAAACTCAATTTTTTTACTTTTTTTCTATTGCTGGGCAGCAAAATGGCTCAACTCTACAAGATTTGAACAACGGCATGTTCAAATTTCAGACGCTGAGTCATGATGCAGTCTCGCAATCGCTGGTTCTGCCAGTCAAACCCCTGACAATCTTGGAAATTGCTGGGGAAATTGCCAGTCCTATTGCTAGGGAAAGGAGAACACAATGGTCAAACTATCCAAAAGGTACTTGCCATTAGATTGAGGGACAAGGGTGATATTATTCAATAATATATTTACATCTTTTTGACTAAAATATTTCATTTTCAATGTTCTGCTATAATGGGGGTGAACTCCTTGCTGCCTTATTATTGCTGTTGGGTTTACAGGGAGCTATATAAATGATCATTTTATGATGCCTATTTTTGCCATTACAAGTACAAATATTTATGAGACATTATGCATCCCTGCCGGTAGACCTTTAGCTCTCCCAGTAGTCCAGAGCCAGAAATACTTGGGCAATGAATATGGCACAAGCCAGTGGGTTTTACACATACCAAGTTTGGAAACCCCCTAGGGCAGAAGTTTACTCTGGAACAAAAGTCTATTTAGATCCTTGGTGTAGGTTTTGGTCAGCTTTAAAGATAGTGTTCTTCCTTTATGTAGAGCCGAATACAACTACTGAAATGCTTTCAAGACCTCAACATAAAAACATCTGGACAATTTAGGCAGTGCTTTAATTTGCCAGCTAAATAGCCTCTTTGTCTTCTCCCAAAGGTTGATTCAAATAAGTGAAAAAACTACAAGCTTTCCGGCTTATGGCCCTTCGTCAGGTAAGCATGACCGAAAGCTTGTTGTTTTTTCATTGTGTAACCACAATTAACACAGGACCGGTACCCTTTGGTGCTGACTTCTATTGGTGTGTGCTTCTCTTTTCATATATGCTCTATGAGATTCAAATAATACTCACCTTGTCACTGCAATCCTACCTTAATCACTGTGGCACACTTCCACAGCAGAAATGCAGTAGGACCTCCACCTGTCAATTACAGGTGCAAGAGCACTGTGGCTGATTGGCTGATTTAGCTGTCAAAGCAGGTCCTGTCTCTGCCTATGCTACAGAAGAAGGCCACGTTGCTGTAGTGACTGGAAGAGGATTGTGGTAACACAGTACTTTTTCCTGTCTGTTGGCCTTTGTTTGAGGGGAGGTCTGGGGGCCAGAAGCACTGCTGAAGAGACTAGAGGTCCTCTTTAAAGTTATTACAGTTTGGAAACGATAAACAGGAAAGCATTAGACTAATAAATGAAAAAAAGCCTGGCAGAAATTCCTATTGTAGTGATGCAGATCCATTGGAACCATCCAGTTATTTCTTTATTGCCTTCCCACTAGTTTTTTGTTACTTGTTTGACATTAGGATCTTCTTTTGCTTTATTGTGCTATCCAAGTCTTAAAACCACCTCCCTTCTCAGAAGTCCACAAATCTAATTCTATTGACTTAAACAGAGGAAGTAAGGAGCTAGGCTGGGTGGGGAAGCCATATGGTATGCTTTTGAGGTGGACCTCTGGGGAAAGGAAAATCTGTATTTTATTTTCTGCCAGTTTTAAAAAGCAGAAAACTGTTACATGATTGCTAGCAGACTGTAGATCATGAAGCTATTACCATGTTTATATTAAGAGCCAAGTCTGTTATTCACCTTCAGCTTAAGAACCAGCAGCAGTCCAAATCCCTATAATTCAGCCATTATGTGCTACCAGCTTAAATGGCTCCCTTGCCAAAAAAGGAACTCCCAATACTCTGTAACAAACCAAAAGCTCAAGATGCTCAGCCTGTTTTTGTGCCCCCTAAGAGGTCATTGTTATTTTCGAGCCCTGTAAGCCCCACATTTTTCATCCGTAATAAATAGGCTAATTTCCATCATCAGGCACCACGAAAAGGCAACATAATTAGACTACTAGATAAAACATTCTTTCAAGTACTCTGTATACAACACAAACCAATGCTAATTAAAAATAAATTTAGACGTCCCCATGAGCTAAATATATTTTTAGAGTGGAAAAAGAAAGAAAACCCCTTTAAAGGACCATTTACAGCTTCAATTGTCATTTGAAAATAATATATGTTTAGACATCGGTAACTGATTGTCAGAAAATGTTTGATCTTTTTTAGGCAGCTGTGTTGTATATAAAAGGAATAGCACATTTTTCATTTGAGGCTACTTTCATGACAGTAAAAGTACTAAAAAGTGATGATAATGTACTGTTGAAAGTAAAAAAGTCAATAAAGTTTATAGCTCCTATTCTGTATAAACATACATTAGTTGGGATAAAGGGGACTTCTATCATTATCTACAAATCAATCATTAGAGCTAAAAGGCAGTCTTAGTATTATACACAGTTAGAGACGAAGGGTTCTGCCTTCGCTATAAAGAAGCATTCATTTTGAAGGGAGATTGCTAGCATTACGTATAAAAGGTACATCCACAAATCAATCACTACAGCTAAAAGGCAGTCTTAGTATTATATACAGTTAGAGATGAGGGATTCTTTCTTCACTATAAAAAACATCTATTTTGAAGGGTGTTAGCTAACATTATGTATAAAAGTTTTACAATATGTCAAGGGTGCATCTTCTATCTCTTTTCACTGTAAAATACATTACATGGCTAATTAGGACTTTTACTACTAATTAAAGATCAATGGAATTTTTCAGTGAGAACCAAGCTCCATGAATTTCAACCAGATTTTGCGAAAATTCAATTTAGATATAGGAACTCAATCAGCATAATTAGGCCCAAAGTAAACTTTTACCATCCAAACAGCATTATTAGTAAATTGGATATTGACAAAGCCTAAAAGCATCTTCCTCTTAGTGTTCTGTGGGATGTTGCTCTAGCAAGTGATGGAAAAACAGACCCTAATTAGACCCATGCCGCAAGTATGGTGAGCTTAAAGTCCCTCTCCAGGCTCCTGAGAAAGAAAAAACAAAGGACACCTCCCAGCCCACGTCCCTCTGGTTTCAGCACTGGGGACAAAAGAGAAATTTGTTAAATTACTTTTCTGTGGTTACACTTTCAGACACCTTCTTTACTGTCAGTAACATTTTAGCATATTAAGTTGTTGCTTACATTACCTTTACATTTTGTTGTTATTCCAGATTTGGATGAGTGCATGGAGGGTAATGGAGGCTGCCAGCAGATTTGTGTCAACATGATGGGGAGCTATGAGTGCCGCTGTCGTGAGGGATTTTTCCTAAGTGACAACCAACACACATGTATCCAGCACTTAGAAGGTAGGATGTAATAAACAAGCCCTGCTTATGTACATAAAACATACAATGTTAAGGTGTACATTGTTTCAACAAGCGACTTAGAACTTGGCTAATTTATTAAAATTGGTCTTATCACACCAACTTTTCTTGGTCTGTCTATAAAGGCAAGCGGCACCTTGAGGTAGCATAATTCATATGCATTTCCTCTGTGGGCCAAGAGTATTTGGCAGAGCACCCTTTTTTTTTCTTTGGAAACTGCAATTTTCTAATTTGGGGTTGAATGTATCCCTTTATGTCCAACCTTTGCTTTTGGTATATAAAGTCTCTGTCTGGGCAAAAATGTAAAAAAACAATATATGGGGAGGCCGATTTATTAATAGCGCCAGGTAGTGACAGATGAGCGACAGTAGCGTGATTTTCACAGCGCCTGCTAGTATTCGCTGTGCTTGGCCATTGTTCGGTTGTTGACAGCAACTCAGTCGGTGTGCGGTAATGTTGAATACGGGGTTAGGAGTCGCTGTTTGACTGGTTCCGCGCTGTATGGGAACGCATGACAGCGAATGGCCATAGCGAACGGCTCCCAGCATATTCATTAACAAATCACGCTCAAAAAATTCTCGCGCTGTGAAATGCATGTTTAAACCCCAGAGCGCTGGCGGCGATGGGTTAAAAGTAGTTTTTTAACCCCCAAACAACCATATTTTTGTTAAAAAAAAATAAACATGTTTTTATAAACATTTTGTAATATTAATACATTAATATCAGACCTGTAATATCAATTCTGCACAAATTTTTATTTTTTTATTTTATTACCTTAAAAAAAATATCTAACATTGCAGAAGTGGTCACAGAATTGTTGACATTTAAAAAAAAACAAAAAAAAAAACATTAATATCAATTAATTATGAATATTTAAAGATTTCTCCATTGAAATGCATTGGAGAGCGCCAGGTAGCGAGAGGTCATACCTGGCGCTGTGATGGGATTAGCAGCGGCGCTGTTCGCTGAAGTCTGCAACATGATGAATCCCGCGCTAGCTGACGCTCTCGCCGGCGCTAGCCTCATTTAGCGTGATAAATGCGTGATTGTGTTCGCAGCCTGGCGTTCTGGAGTTGGTAGCCGCCGATAGCTGGCGCTACCTGGCGCTATCCCTTGATAAATAAGGCCCATAGTCACCATTAGTCCGGCAAAACTGCTTTACCCTAAAACGTCAGTATGAAACTTACCATCATTGTCAAATTGTCCTTGCATCCGGGCCGCCTGTAGCCGAGTGGCTGTCCCCTCGTGTCAGTCACGATGACTATCCGCACCCACTCTATTCACTACAATAGAGGGGGAGCACCAGCTCTCAACATGTTACCCTATGAAATGAAGGGGGCGGGTGTGGCCAGTTGCTGTGAGTAATGTGTGATTGGTCCACTCCACCACCAACTGCACATTAATGGATTTGTAGCAGTACTTATGTAGCAAATCAGACTGTAAAGTATAAAGTAGATGGCAGCAGACCATGTTGTGGTACAGATCAGTCTACATCCTTGTCTCTCCTGTACCACCAGCAGTTCAGGTACCTTTGGTTGGGAACCCCTGGTCTGGAATTTTAGTTCACATTAAAGCAGCACTAACGTCAAGTCAGCCAACCTTCACCATTCATCGTATGGCTGCCAATCAGGAGACTGCCTGTCACCAATAGGGTGTGCTGAGTGGGCTTGCACATCTGAAACCTGAATCCTTGCTGGTGATCACATGACTGGCTGCCATTTGCTGCTCCACGTTATTGAGGAAGTGATGACTTGACAACAGTGCCCCTTTAAGCTGATGGGCAATATTAAGGCAGAAATATTGGGAATGCAATGTAAATGATATATTTGTATGACAAACTGGTTTTCATACTAGATAAGTAGTAAAGCAAAATGCTTTCTAGTAAAATGTCAAGAGTTGTCAAAGATAAGATAAGGGGGGAAATTATGGCCAGTCGATGGAAAGTATTGTTTGTTCACTGGGCTGTTTAGACCTACTCACAGCCACCAAGACTCTCATCCACAACAGACCCCTCTAACACCATTAACCAAGCAAGAGGATATATGTGCTATATCTGTGCCACTACCCCACTGGCAACTGCGGGCAGTGTGTTGGTGCCTGCCACTGCCGCAACTTTATGACCGGGGGGGGCATCCAGAATGCTGACATACTAACCCCCAGGACGCTGTAATCCTTACCTTAACTTTGCTCCCCCGCTGGGAATCCAGTGCTGTGATTGGCTGGCCGGTACTCATGTTGGCAGCCACCAAATGTCTTGTCCATGTGAGCACCAGCAGCCGATTGCGATGCTGGATTCCCCCCCCCCCCCCAGCATGTCATATAGCGGCGGCGGCCACTTTAAAGGACCAGAGAGCAGAAACCTGACACTCATACCTGTTACTCTTATTCAACCCAATAATGATGCCTGCTTTTTTGCTTCCCGCCATCTTTACTAACAAGCTATTACACTGTACTGTATATATAGTGTGTACTGTATGTTTTTCTAATTTTGTTCAAATCTCCTGGTTTTAGAGGGTATGTTGTGCATGAATAAAAATCATGGATGCGCGCACATTTGCCGGGAAACTCCAAAGGGTGTGTCATGTGAATGTAGACCTGGATTTGAATTGACAAGAAATCAGAAAGACTGCAAATGTAAGTAAACATGTTCTATGCTTAACCATGTATACAGCACCGCTCCTACTTTAGCAATTATACTAGGGGTGTAACTACAGTGGTGCAAAGGCAGCGACCATTCTGGAGCCCATGTGTTCAGGGTCCCATCATAGTTGCTTCTTCACTGGACAGGAGTGCCCACAGTGGCAGGGATGCCGTGGAATGCGGCTCCCGATTGCAGCGAAGGACCGAGAAAAGGGGTTTGTGGGGACAATCTGGTTGGTGGCTCATACAATGGGGCATCCCAAATCAGGATGCCCAAGGGGCACCTAGTAGGCCGACCCTGTAGTCTTTTAGACTCCTGGGGCCGCTGTGGTAATGATAGGCCCACTTTAAATCTGCACCAGGGACTGGTCACATTTGGTTATGCCTCTGGATTGTACCTTTACTTGGTGACATAAAGCTGATGCAGGAAATGTCCTGCTTGTGACAACTATAGAAGAAACGTGTAGTAGAATTTCTGGAAAGTTTGGCATCTTTTTATATCCTCTTAGAGAAATGAATTAGTGATTGGACTACCCAGGCAACTGAGCAACAAAACCTTTCTGTGAGGAAAATGAGAAATATCATTTTATAACTCCTGCCAGCCTCATGTCACAGCAGGAACAAAGGATCTCATTTGAAATGTACAGTTCAAGTCCAACAAGTGCCTCAGCAGGAGGCCTTAGCCTCAAAGACCCCACACCAATGGCATTCACATCTCATGCAACAAAGCTGGGTGGAAAAATCCCCTACTGATACACATGCAATCTACAGTCTTCAAAGCAGTCATGTAGACATGGCGGTGCCATGATTACACAAAGGTATATGGCATTGCTCTGCATCCTAGCCAGTTGCCGATTATGATTTTCACAATTTGGCAACCAAGATTAGCAACACAGTGGTACTCTCTCTGTCCTGGGACCCCAGGGTGAGGAGATACGGAGACCTCCTGTTGGGACCAGGCAGGAAAGCAGTGTTTGGTATCAAAGCGTGCCCAAAACCTGGCCATACCTAATGACACCAGAACAGCAAAGTTGTGACCCATATTAGGAAAGATTTTAGCCAGCAGCTCACAGGAGAGGCCCGTCCCCAGAGAAGCGGGAGTGACCTATAAGAGTTTAAATGTAGAAGGGAGGGGCTAGCTGTCCAATTCTGGGGGAGGTCATCTTGGATATTGTGCTGCAAGGAAACAAGAACAAGTAGTACACCTCATGCCTCCCTGTGTGGTTGTTCTGCATTGCTGCTGAACATTGTGCGGTAACTGACATTCACTTCTATCTTCCTTTTTCCCCAAGCAATACACTGTGCATGACGTGACTAGCCTCATCCTTGGTATACTAGTAGTTAGAAATATTAGTGTTTGCATGCTCAATAATATCTGTGTCCAGTGATTATTAAGGTTTTTTTTGCTTCCATGTGTTGTAGTGACCTGTAACTATGGCAATGGAGGATGCCAGCACACGTGTGATGACACTGATCATGTGCTCCGATGTGGCTGTCATGTCAAATTTGTTTTACACTCTGATGGGAAAACTTGCATAGGTAGGTTTTACACACTTATCAATTTACAATTCTGGAAAAAAGTTAAGCCTTTATTTTACTTGTAGAAATGATAGGCAACATTGGGGATTATGGTTTAACTTTGGGTGTAAACTGAAACTCACATCTGAGTAAGCTTTTTTACTTTAACACAAAAAAGTGCAATAAAAAAAATCCACATTTCTTTTACCTGCACCTGCGATGGGGCATTTTTACAGGTGGGCTTTGTCATTAAGGACAATTATTTGAAAGTTTTGAAACTGCAGCTCCCTATGGGGTATGCAGGAAAATAGTGTGAATCCTCGAGCTTACCCCATAGGATGCTGTTGTTTTCAGACTTTCAAAAATGATTCTTACCTGTTATCACATGAACAGGTGATTTGTTTGGGAAAAATATTAATTACACTTTTTAGTTTGTTGCAATTAAAAAAGCTCACTCAGATGTAAGTGCAATCCACACCACAAAACACACACAGTAAAATATGTCTTACTAGATAATAAGATGAGCCCCACTGTGTACATCACGTTTGTGTAACATTTGTGATTATAATGGTTGTTTATAGACAGCTATAGTATCATGCAGAAGTGTCAGTCTCAACATGATGCATCAAAAAAGATAGATGTTTCCTTAAAGGACAACTATTGTTCACAAATTATGTAAAGTTGAATGCTCACATAAACACACTGTCAAGCCTGATCTGCTCAATGTAAGGGGAAATCCCATCCCTTACTTCTATAACGCTTAGCCTCATCCGAGATTTAGTGGCAATAAGGCTTGCTTTCAAACAACCAATTGTCTGTCACTACTTTCGACAACTGGATTATATATGGATGTTGTCAACATGTTCCAGCAAATAGTCTGGGTTTTATGTTTAGGATACGTGATATAGTTTATAAAAAAAACATGTATTTAGTCTATGTTTAATGTGTTTTCCTTGCATGTGTAGTAATGAAGATGGTTATTTTTAAGGACCACTGTGGGCAAAAAAAAAATGGATACTGAGCTTTCATCTACCGCAGCATGTCCTTTTAGGTTAGGATAATCTGTACTTTGTCAGACCAGTATCCTGCTGCCTGCTGGAGTCCGGCCAGGGCAGTTTCTGCCCCTCCTAGTCCTCACCCATTCTGTTCCATACAGGTATGTGTTGTACTGTTCCTCTTCCTTAGCAGGATGAGGATACCTGTCTTATGACCTGCACCACTTACAGTGACCACCTACAGAAAACTGAATGACTGGGATAAAGTTGCACCCAATGGCATGGTGCCCAGGGCGTTTGCCCTGATTGCCCTCCCCTAGAAACATCCCTGAGTCCGGGCTACATTCTGCAGTAAAGAGGGCGGTGCAAGGCACCACTTTAGTTATCCCCTCTGCCTGACACACAAGGCATCCCCAGATTTCCAGAATGGTAAGTTTTGAAGATTTTGACCCAGATTTTGACCCAGTGAGATGTGCTGCTGCAGATCAGAGATGAGCTTTTCTTTGTTTTGCCCACATTGGACCTTAAACTTTAAGCCCTTTAACCCAGGAAAAAAGGCTCTTACCTTCTCTCCCTCACAGCAGGTCCTGACAAGTCCACCACTCACAAACTGTGAGACTGATGGCAAACTGAGACACTGGTGCAGATGGCAGCCTGAAATTTTTTAAAGCGGAGGAGAGAGGAATGGGTCATGGGTGGTTGTGGAGGAATTTTTTTGCAAGGCTTTCCTGCTGCCTGGTTCCCTCTCCACACTCCTAATAGTTAAAAACCACACAATGGAGTATTTCCAACCGAACTAACTAATTAATTTATCCCCATATGCCAATCCACAGTCCATCTAGGTTTCTCCCCCTGGAATCCATTTTTATCTCTATCTCTACCCCCAAAAGACACCCTGCATGTCCCTATGGCCCACCCCCAAGACACCCTCAACCTCAAGTCCCAAAATGTATCTTCTGTTCTCTACTCACCTGTTCCAACATCCTGTAGAATATACCTGCACCCCCAGCAAATTCAGCTTCCACATGCACCCACCCTCTCCTCTATGTCTCGTTCCTCTTATACATATACGGACCTGTTTATGTCCCAACTCCCAAACCTCCAGCACAGGCTTACTATCGTCTCTCACCTCCTTTACTTACATCAATACTTTAATTTGGGGTGCCCCCATGTGGCTGGATAGGAAACTCTTGGCTCAAGTAGATTTTCTCCTCTTATTTCAATTCTCACCTCTGTTTCTCTACCCCTACCCCCTTCATGAGGCACGTGTATGGAATGGCTGCCTTGGCTAGAAGGCTCCAAACACAGGGAGTTAACTCACTGTTTGAATATCCCTAGCTACTCTTTCTCTTGCCATAATGAGACCATGCTCATGGCCTAAAGAATTCTGGAAAGTACATTAGCACCTCCCATCGTTCTTGGAAACCAGAAGGTTTTCGAGTGGTGGACAGTCTGGAGCCTGCTGCAGAGCAGAGAAGGTGAGTATCTGTTTGTTTTTGTTCCGGGGTTTAAAGTCTCTTTAACCCATCTCCTGAAAATAAGGATTGTATTCATATTATATTTTAGAAAAATGCATGAATTTATAAATCTGTGCTCATACTGTGTGCAATGGCTGCAAAACATGGGATCACTAAAAAGACACACGCTGCAGTTTATAACTGTGGTGGCATCCAAATTGGTGGTCCTGCCAGCCTCTGGTGGCCAATCACATTCCCCAGATAGAATAACACACAAATATGCACCCGCACATGGGGAAAACAAAATTGGATGCCAACGGTGACAATGGTCCTGCAACTGTCAGTGGTTGATGAGATCCAGGAGTATTGGCTTGTGAGAGAGGGACAAGCACTGCAAGGTGTGGGGCCACTTCACGATCTACTTTCGGAGTAAATGAAATACATTGCTAGTAAATGTTTTAGGTGTAAAGAACTTTCCCTCATTTTTTCTGATTTAATGAATATGGTTCTTATTTTCTAGAGATACTTTTAGGAAAGTTAACTGAATTGGGGCTTGTGTATTATGTTGGTTTAAAATAAAGTTCAAACGTTTTGTGAAAGACAATTACTAATAATCATTAATTCATTCATTAAAGTCATAAATCACACATCCCAAACAAAACTTAAATATGTTGGTTTCTTAAAATACAGCTGTCAAGCCACTACAAACACCAGCATGTCCTTGCATTCTTAGTGTGTAGGTGATCATTTGAGCCCTAAATTGCTTATGGATATTCTGTTAAATACACTTCCCATTTCTGGTGACCAGACAGGAAGCAGGGGTTAGATATACCAGTGGGGTAAGAGACAGCAAAAGGTGCATTTTATTGGCCTCTATGCTTCCCTGGCTTTATCAAAACTAAAAGGTTTTAAAAAAGGTTTCCTTTGAGTTGCTTGAGCTCAGTTTGACAATGTTGCATAGCCATTTGTTAGTGTATATGGGTATCTGTTTCAAGTCAGGGACTTTGCAGGTAAGCAAAAATTAGGCACTGTGGGCTATAAAGGGTATTCCTTCTGTATAAGCCTTAGCATCCATAATGTGTTTAACATAGCCCTCATGCTGGTCTTCTTAGTTGTCTCTAAACTATTCAAAGTTAAGAGTGAGTAGATGTAACCTGCAAAAATCAACCAGGGATTTTACCAGCCCATACCCAGCCCACAACATCCTTGCTGAGTCTCCAAATATGCTTCCCAGGCGGTCAACAAGTGTGCTCCAAAGCTGAAGTTATAACATTGCAGGAGCAGATCATGAGCAGGGCTGGATATGGCCACACATTAAGCTATTATTCTGAAGCTTTAGTATTGTAGGGGCACAGCCATGATGCATATACTTTTGGGGGCAGAACATGGGCTGGGTTGCTTGGCTGGGGGGTACAGTGTGGTCATGTGCAGGGGGTGGACCTGAGAGGCAAGGATTTGGATGTGAGTGTTAGAAGCAGCAGCCCAGCCAACCCCAAAGCTGTGCAGCCCACTGGGAATTCTTCTGGTTCTTTCTATGGTATGCCCCCCCCCAGATTTTACTCTGTAACTACAAATCCTACAAAGTAAACTCGCTGGTGTGCCCTCTATACACACCTAGTATCCAACCCCACAAGGACTAACTAATGCACTCACAATGTTACATACAATAACAGCTTTATTACAAGAATCAAACTAAAAACACAATTAAAAACAAGGTTTCTGTGCCATAAACATGATCACCACCAGGGGGAGCACACCCTAATCATTCTATTACTCATCTAACTAATACAGTATACTATATACAAAAAAGTGTCAGTGCTTCTCAATGTGCTTCCATCTCGAATACAAGATCAATACAAGAGTATGGAAGCACATTGAGAAGCACTGACACTTTTTTGTATATAGTATACTGTATTAGTTAGATGAGTAATAGAATGATTAGGGTGTGCTCCCCCTGGTGGTGATCATGTTTATGGCACAGAAACCTTGTTTTTAATTGTGTTTTTAGTTTGATTCTTGTAATAAAGCTGTTATTGTATGTAACATTGTGAGTGCATTAGTTAGTCCTTGTGGGGTTGGATACTAGGTGTGTATAGAGGGCACACCTGTGAGTTTACAGTGTGGTCTGGGCATTTCTCCACAAGGCATTGCACCTAATTGAGGACTTGGTTCAGTGCCGCCCATCAATAGTAGCCTTTTCAGCCCAATTGGCTTTTGTATAGACTACAAATCCTACAAACTCTGCATCTGAGGACATTGCAGATTTCAGCCCTCTGGTTATGCTGGGGGACAGCACAAACAAAAAAGATGCGGATAAAGTTTTGCTGTTATCTAGGGCCCCTGTGCAAATGGGTCTGTAACGGCATAAAAGAAAAACTGCTGAGATCACACATCCCATCGTCCAGCACCAGTCTCTATTCACAAACCAGCGTCCACTGTCTCCACACGCCCACTCTATTCATTGAAATGGAGGGGGTGTGAAGGCTCGTGCAGAGGCATGGCACTCTCCATGCAGTGGGGGCCCAAAAGGGCAAATCTAGGAGGTGAATGTTCCTTTGTGATTGGAGATCTGTGCTGGGCGGTATCGGTACTTTTTAAAACACCCGATCCAGACATAAGAGCCCGGGGACTTGCAGTAGCAGGCCATTCAAAAAGTGGAGGCAAAGAAGAACAGCTAATGAGGGGGAAATTATACATGTAGATTTTATTATTTGCCTGCAAGTACATTCTTGCCTTAATAAGATCCTAAGCAATTAAGCAATTACAAATGTTTGTTCACAAATCCCCTGTTTGACGTGCTTTGAAGGATTAAGAAGAATAATATAAAACCATACAATGGATCAAATAAAGAGAATGAACATTAAAGCAAATGTATTCTGTGCTGCAGGAGTTATTTCTTGGTCCACCAATTGACTTACCGTCTTTTATTCTCCAGTGCCTTCCCACCCTTCTAAAGCACCCTACAGGGGTCTACGTGGACAGATAATTAGTGAAACAATACATAATATGTGATGTCTGTGACAGTGTCATTTTTATTCAGAGAGCCTGCATTAATTCCTAATCATTTTAATGATAACTCTCTTGTAAACAGGGGAGAGACGCTCAGATCAGACTCCTAGCGCCCCAATCTTAGCAAATGGTAAATATGCAGCCTGCTTTAAGTTTTGTTGTGCTTCTAGTTCTTATAAATATCTGTGTACTTATGCATGCCCATGTGTGTTTTAACTATCACGGGACTAGTGCATGGCAACATGGCACATTTACGACAAAAGTTGATAATGATCTGTGTTATCGTAAGAAGCCCAAACAACTGTAAGGCTCCCCAGTTAGAAGGTCCAGGTTAGCTGATAATGCCCAATCTCAGCCGCTATCTTCACCTTTATACAAGCCCCCATTTTCCAGGATGCAAGCAGGCCTCACCGGTCACGGTTGCCCCCAGGTCTTACAAGCGCAAACGATATTGACCGAGGGCTGGACCTGCAGGTGGGTGAGCGTAACTGGGGTTCACAGGAGGTCAGATGAAGCGAGCTTCATGCACAGGAAGTCAGTCCAACAGGCATCAATGCAGAGGTATAACCCAAGGCAGGGTCAGAGGACAGGCCAAAAGTCAAAACTGAAGATAGAGCAAGGTACCCGTAAAGAGCAGGCAGAGGTAAGGTCAAGGCTGCCCAAGGACATCGCTGGAGAATTTAAAAATTCTAATCCAGTAAGAAAAGAGTGAAGCACATTTATATCCCGAACTTTAAATTCCTGGTAATTTGGTAAAGGTCACTGAACTGTATGTCATCGATAATATTAGCCGTAAACATATGAAATTGACAGCAGAAAAAAATATTACCTCCTGTTGCATATTTTAGACTCCAGAACCTGCTGATCAAGCAACCTTGATCCCGAATTGGGATGCCCCGCTGTACAAGCCCTCCAAATAAGCCAGCATTGACTCACTTTTTCTGAAACTTCCACCCTGCGTTTGCTGGCCGCAGCTGCATTTCTGGCCTCCCTGTAGCCGAGGGGTGGTCCTGTGCCTAGCCATTAAGATAGGACAGCAATTAGCAAGCGGTCCACCTTCTCTGGGACTAAAAACACTTTGTGCTTGTCAGTGCATCTCCCCAAAATGAGTCTGGCAGTGCTGAGCAGGTGTCCTGCATGCTCCTGCGTCCAGCCTATCTCAATGAAGTGCAGGAGTGTGCCTCACCTACAAGGAGGCTGGGGAAGCAACTGCAGCCAGCTAGCACCTATCTGAATGGCTGGATGCAGGAGCATGCCTCACCTACAAAGAGGCTGGAGGAGCAGCTGCAGTCAGCTAGCACCTATCTGAATGGCTGGGTGCAGGAGCATGCCTCACCTACAAAGAGGCTGGGGGAGCAGCTGCATCCAGCTAGCACCTATCTGAATGGCTGGGTGCAGGAGCATGCCTCACCTACAAAGAGGCTGGAGGAGCAGCTGCAGCCAGCTAGCACCTATCTGAATGGCTGGATGCAGGAGCATGCCTCACCTACAAGGAGGCTGGGGAAGCAACTGCAGCCAGCTAGCACCTATCTGAATGGCTGGGTGCAGGAGCATGCCTCACCTACAAAGAGGCTGGAGGAGCAGCTGCAGTCAGCTAGCGCAACATGGGAGCCTCAGAGTGCTGGGCGATCTGGGGGCTCACACAGCGGGACATTCTAATTCAAAGTTACTTGACTGGCTGGCCCTGGAGACTTTTAGACTCCAGGACCAAGGATGCAAGTGGTTTATTAACTTTATTAAACAGGGCCACATACCACCCTAATTGGATGAGAGCCCACACATGCATCGCGGGGAGAACAGAGCTAAGGCATGGACAAGGCTTCCTGCTGTCTTTGCCTACTGCTTCTCAATAACTCAATGGTGGCCCCCTGCTAGAGCAGGTGAGTTAGTGCCTGAAAAACAGTAAAATCTCCCAGCTGGGTTAACACGAAAGCACTGGAACAGTGTGCTGTAGGGGGTGGTAATGTGGATATCCTTGTTTTTTTAAATGTGCATGGATGGCCTTTAGTAATTCATGGCCTAGAACTAAGTATTATTAATTAAACATAGCAGCAGAGCCATCTACAGGTTATAGGTGGTATTAATATTGATACATTCTGTTACAGTATTTGTAAAAAATTATCAGACCTTTTTACTCTCCCTGGTGTTGGCGGGGCATCCCAATTAGGAATGTGTGCACTATGTGTATGAGCTTGAATCACCCCATTTAACTTTTTTGGTGATCCCAAGAAGCATGTGTGGATGGGCAGCCAATCAGCTCACTCTGCTCTATTCAGCATTAGGTAGCCACTCTGAAGTCAGAGCAGTGAGCAAGTTGAAAGAAGGGAGAGCACCACTGGCCACACCCACATTCCTCCATATACTGGTGCCAGCCAATCACAAAATGCCTGGTGCAGGTATGCGCCTCTGATGGAGAGGGATTTCCAACAATGTAAGTATACATGGAGATCGTGGGTAGTCTACATAGAAGGGCATTCCAAATGAGGATGCCCCAGGGATACAGAATTTAGATACCAAGTTTCCAATTTTTTACATATTAGTAGGTATAAATCTAGCTATCACTAATATCACTTTTTATATACAGTAATTGTGAGTTTATAAGGATTCTTTCTTGTCTGTGTCTCCGTTGGGGATATGTATCCTCACTTCTTGTCCTAAAGCCAAGTCTGTCTTGTTTCCAGCTTCTGGTGTTATTTCTCCTTTTTAAGCATTGATGGGTCATCTATTTATCTATATTAGGGGCAAAAAAACATTACTTACCTGACCTTTTGCAGGATTAATCTCTTGGGAGTCCTGTAGGCAAAATTGATCCAGCTCTTCTGAAGCACACCAGCGGAACATTAAGGGCCACCATTACAAATGTCTCAGCCCCATATAACCTACATTTCTGGGGGGGGGGGGGGGGGGGGGGATAGATGAATGAAGTTGGATAAGTGTAACTGGGTGGGTGACTAGTCAGTGCAGATTAGGCATATGTTGAGGGGGGCTATTATCAGGGCCAGCTGCCAGGCCCCCATCATGGCTGGGCCCCATACAGAGATAGGGCCTTGATGGGGGCTATGTGAACATAATGGGCTATATACACATAGCTATAGCTTTAGCTGCTGGTATGATGTTTTAACTCTGCGTAGTGTGTTATTTAGGAGCACTAAACAAAAATGAGTCCTAAACATTCTTTCCACTTCACTTTCTTATAATATTTTTTTAAAGGACTAATATCAATTCCTCTATCTTCCCCATTAAAGTGGACCAACACCCACTGCTGAACGGGCCGGGAATCTATAAGATTCCTTGGGCCGATCAGCTCCCTGCCCGCGATCGGGGTGCCCCGCTGTGTGAAACCCCCCAGGACCCCCAAAAATCCTACCTTCTTCTCGTTCCGACGGCGCATGCGCCGGCCGCCGCCGCCTCTTGCGCTTCCCTCTAGCAGGGCGCGCACCCGCGCCGGCTGTTTGTGAATGGTCGTTGCGGGTGCGCTCCCTGTTAGAGGGAAGCGTGAGAGGCGGCGGCGGGTACGCTCTTCTTGTCCGGTCCCGATCGGGGTGCCCCGCGGAAGTGGACCAACACCCAGGATAGTGAAAATCCTGGGTGTTGGTCCACTTTAAACACAGTCTTCTGCATCTAACCAGGATAAAATGTAACAGATTTTTATCAGTGTATGCTACATTGTATGCTACTGTAACGGATAGTAAGTAAGTGAAAAATTAACTAGTATCTTAAACCCGACCTTCAGCGTGATTTAATGAAAAGCCCAAACTCTTAAAAAACGGTTCCCCAGCATCTAAAATTAATATATTTTAAGTTTTTAGTCACTAACTTATTGTTTCCCCAACTGGGCTGCAACTCCTGTTCAGGAATTTAGGATACGGGTGCCGCCATCTTGACTCAGAAGCATCACACTTACTGAGGAGAGGAGAGTGGGATAAGGTACAGGGGGGCGGGTTATAGCTGTGCTTTGCTCAGACAGAGCAGAGCTGGGGTCAGGAAAAGGTCAGCAGTCCCAGAATGCAGAGCAGCACAATCAGGAGGCACTTCCTGTTTGCAGGCTGCCTGATAAGATGGCGGCTTCCATAAGTCGCCATCTTGGATGTGTAAAGGCTCATAACATGCAGTAGATGCAGGTAGGATGATTTTTAATGTGAGCAATCTGTATGTACAGGGTGTGGGAAACATATAAGACAGACTCTTATTCAGAGTGAAGGTCCGCTTTAAATGATTCCATTAGGAAATTTCTAAATGTCATGGATAAAATATGATGACACAAACCTTCTTAGCTGGCTATAGAAGTGATTCAGTGGCTAATTTAGTCTGGGGCTGGGTGAGGGTGACCGGTCCTATTGTTTTATCCTGCCCCTCCAATCAACTTCCACCTTCCCCCCTTTTTCTTCCTCTATTTCTCTTCTCTCACCTTTTTTCTTCTTCTTTTACATTTTATTATAAATAATTCTAATTCTTTCAATCATTTTTCTGATGAAAGAAATGGTCAAATAGTGAGAATTCGTTTTATATAAATACGGAAAAGCTATGCACAATGGTTAATGATAAAAATAGCATTTTTTGCATTTTGACACAATGTAAAGATTTTGGGACTGACAGTCTGATTTTTATTTACATTACCTTTAAACAAATAAAAAATGTTAAGATATAAAAAATCATTACATTCTCGGCTTGGCTAGAAACAGAGGAGTGTGTAATGAAAATTTCCCCAGCCCTGACGCCAGAAGAGGAGGATTATGATAGTTGTCCTTTAAGGGTTGAAAATGGTTTCAAAGATCGTTGTTAGAGCAGCTGCTTGAATGAAGCCGACTATAAAATTAAGAAACCTAGCCATGTTTTCTTCAGAGATACAAAGCAAGGTTTACAGTTTAATATAACTAAATTGCCTTGACAATATCATGGTACTATTATTTCATCATTAATAACATTAATAATATCATCTTCCACTTACAGTAAAAAAATAATTGTGTATAGTATTTTTGTGCCATACTTGGTAAAATATGTTATTATTTATTATTAATGTTTATACTGTGTTATGTATACTGTATATGGAATGCAATATATAACACCTTATTCCATAATAGCATACATTGGCCAGCATGGTTTTACATTCTATTCATATTTCTTATTTCATTTGTTGGGTAAATATCTAGAGAGCTGCTCCATAAATAATGGTGGCTGTGATAGTCGATGTCATGATGCTGTAACTGGAGTGCACTGCAGCTGTCCGATGGGTTTTATGTTACAAGCAGACAGGAAGACCTGCAAAGGTAAGTTTTTCGATTTTTTTCAGGCTGTGGGATTATATCATAAAGCTAAATGTCTAGTCCATGAGTCCCCAAATCTTTCTTATAATGAGAGCCACATTCCACACTGAAAGATGGCCACATTCAGCATACATAGATCATAGAAGGCGGGGACTCCTCAAAAGATTAAAAGCCTTATTTAAGAAGTGCGCCGTTTAGAGTAATTCTGCTGGTATAGCACCTGTTTTAGTTGTTGTTGTCCAAATTACACATTGGTAAGCAAAAGAAGCCATGAAAAATGATTTTACAAGATAAAAATAAAATGTCATTTTGGGACATCTAGGATATTAGTTTAATATTATTTAAAAGCAAGAAACCCTTTATTACAGTTCTCCCTATTATGTTTTATGGGTTCTTAACCTACATTGCCACTACAAACCAAGGCAGATGAAACAAGTGCTTCCGGCGATGCAAACCATATGGCACTAGTGATGAATTACATGCATGCTGATGGCTGCCTGTTTTTTGTAAAAAAGAAGGAAACAGCTAACCTCATAACCAATTGGCTGGTGTGGGCTGCAAGCTCCAAAGCAAAGTTCATAGAGAAAATCCCGCAGGCACAGGAACCAGTGGCGTGGTATCCGAGCATGTGTGCAGGTGCGACCTCTGCCACGCGTGCAACTGTGCCTGCTGGATATTCTCTATGAACATTGCCTGTTTTTTGTTGGATATATCATACACTCAGAGTGTCGCTGAGGCACAAATATTGGCGCTGAGTGGTATTAACAGATGCTGACGCTTGATAAATCAGGCTTTATATGTCAGAATCTGGAAGGTGGAAAAGCATGCTGGACTTTTCCAGCACCACTTCCATCTACTGCCGATCCCCTGAAATGTGACACAAGTATCACAAGACACCACATAGGGTGAGTGAATGCAGAAAAAATATTTCTGTTCTAATATTTCCCCCCAAAAATCACCTACTCCTAGTGATGGGGTATTTTTTTTACAGGTACATCAGTTTTACCTATGTGCTATGCAGAACAATTTGGCAAATTCTTTATCATAGCCCAAAGAGTACTGTTGGTTCCAAACCTAAAAATAAAAACATCCTTACACCATTGGAGTTTAAGTGACCCTATAATCACTTTTTTATACTCAACTGGTCCCAGGACTATCAGTGTTTCAGGTAGTGGCTGCATCAACGCTGCACAGAGCAGCATCCCCTGCTCAGTATGTGCTTTTGGACCATATTCAAGTTAATGGGTCGCCTGGTGCATGCACAGATCATGGGAACACTGCGGGAAAGTCTGAGATATTGTCACGCTCTGGTAACTCCAGCCCTCTAGGTAAGCCCTCAACCCCCAATCTCCGCAGCCAGCTTCACCTGTAGGAGCCCCCGCTTGCCGGGACGCAGAATACGCCTGCCCAGGATCGGTTGCCCCCAGGACTTCAATGGCTCAAAGGATGGGAGCTTACTGGTTAAGAGGTCTGAAGAACCAATGGCTAAGAGCGAGTGTAGCGGAAGTCCAGAACCAGGCCAGAGGTTGACACGGGGAAGGCAGAGATCGCAGCGACACTGAGGGAAGAGGCAGCTCGAGGTCAAGGTACAAAGCAGAGGTCGGCAACGGAGATCAGATCGAGAATAGTCGGTTCAGGCAAGGGTCGGCAACGGAAATCAGATCGAGAATAGTCGGTTCAGGCAGGGGTCGGCAACGGAGATCAACAAGGTATATCACAAGACTATGCAGGGTACAAGGCGCTATAACAGGCACTGAAGAAGTGACGAGGGCGAACCTTTATAGGAACTAGGTATGATTGGCCAAGGGGAATTGGTGCTTGGTGATTGGTGCAACTCAGATCCAACCTAGGATTGGACCAGCAGGGCGAGTAGCCCAGAACTTCCCTAGGCTCATAAACCTATAGCCAGAACCAAGGGGCGTGCCTGTGCCCCTTGGTTCAACCCCCCCCTTGCTACAGCCTCCGGCGGGCGCGCTGTGTGCAGCACCGCCGGAGGGCATAAAGACCATGTACGCTTGCACGCGCGAGGCAGTGACGCAGGAACGAGGGGAGCGAGCAGCCGCCTGAGCCGCCGTAGCTCGGCGCGGCCGCCGGACAGGAGCTGCAGCAGCCGGCTGCCCGAGGACAACGCCGGAACGGGGTCCAGGTAAGTGCCGGTTTGTGACAGATATATGCTGAATTCTGGGACTAAGTAAGAGATTTGTGTATTTTTAACTCCCGGCCCTCCTGCCTCAGTACTGTGAGGGAACCTCACGAGATAATGGCTGGAAACCAGTATGTTAATGTGTTTCACTCATGTCTTCTATTTGCAGATATTGACGAATGTCGTATTAATAATGGCGGATGTGATCATCATTGTCGAAACTCAGTTGGAAGTTTTGAGTGTGGTTGCAAAAAAGGTTACAAGCTGCTAATAAATGAAAGAGGCTGCCAAGGTAAATGTGTTAACATTGTATTGCAATATACACTATAGTGCAATATATACAGTACTTTCTCTCTATCTCTGTTTAGCCCCACCACTCTGGGTATTTCTGCTTAATTTATATAAACAGGGCTGTATTATATAGAGGGCACCTGGGACATGTGCCCTAGGGCCTCCACCACTTGCTATAGAAAGGCGGGCCTCCACCACCTACCTATAGTCTTTTGTTTTAGCTAATTGAGTGTCAATGCTTCATTTGTTAATGACTCTTTTTTAATAACTCTTATTTAATAATATGAGAAACAAATTACTGTATGGGGCCTTCACCAGACTTTCTGCCCAGGGGTCTCTACCACAGTTGCTCCGGCCATCTATAAAGTCTGTATAGTCATGTCAAAAAATTAAATTCGGTTTTAAGGAGCTCTGATCTATATTTTATCAGTTTCTATTGTAATATTATACATACTACAGAGTTCTTACAATAAATTCCATATACATTGTGTTACTGATGTTAATAACATAACTAAGTTGCAATATAGAAGCTGTGTGGTATTAATAATTAGGTTCCAAAACTTTGTGATTTTAATGTGTGGATATAATTTCCACAATAAAATTGTGATCATATTTTCATGGTTGTGCTATGGCCTTTGCTTTCCAGCAGCTGTAGTTGAGTGATTCTTGGTGATTTAGCACACTATTGTGTTGCAGACACCTTTTTTGTTAAAAGACGGGGAGGCCGATTCATTAATAGCGGCAGGTAGCGACAGTTGAGCGACTGTAGCAGTATTTTCACAGCGCACGCTAGTAGTAGCTGTGCTAGGCCGCTGTTCGGTTGTTGACAGCGACTCAGTCGGTGTGCAGTAATGTTGAATAATGGGTGAGGAGTCGCTATTTGACAGGTTCCGCGCTGTATAGGAGCGCATGATAGCGACTGGCCATAGCGACCGGCTCCCACCATATTCATATTCATTAATCAAATCAATCGATGGGTTAAAAGTAGTTTTTTAACCCCCAAACAACCATATTTTTGGAAACCAAAAAAAAAACAAGTTTTTAATTTCATTTTGTAATATGAATACATTAATATCAGACCTGTAATATCAATTCTGCACAAAGTTTTTTTTTCCCTTAAAAAAAATATCTAACATGGCAGAAGTGGTCACAGAATTTTTCCCCTTTTAAAAAAAAAAAAACATTAATATGAATTAATTATGAATATTTAAAGATTGTTCCATTGAAATGCATTGGAGCGCGCCAGGTAGCGAGAGGTCATACCTGTCGCTGTTCAAGGTCGGACGCTGGCACTGTGGGCTGAGGCTGGAATAATGATGAATGAGTGGCTATCTGGCGCTATCTCAGTCGCTAAGCAGGACTGGCTTGATAAATGTGTGATTGTGGTGGGGAGCCGGCGTTCTCGTGGCGGGGCCCGTCATTACCGGCCGCTCACCAGTCACTACCTGTCGCTATCCCTTGTTAAATAAGGGCCTAAGCTACAGGTTGGGTAACCTTGCACTAATGTATACCAGGCAACCTCTCCACACTTCTACATCTCTAGCCAAATCTCAAAACATATTCTCATTTATTAAACACTTAATACTATTATTATTAAATACAAATAACTGTCCTAAAAGGTTTATATTATTGTGCTAAACTCAAGGCAGCATATATGACAAACCTCTTATCTCTATGTTCTTACCAGATATTGACGAGTGCTCTTTTGATAGAACGTGTGATCACATCTGTATTAACACCCCCGGAAGCTTCCAGTGTTTATGTCATAAGGGCTATGCATTGTATGGCCTTACCCACTGTGGAGGTAACTTTGCTTTGCTTTCTTATACTCATCTTTGCAACCCTTACTTTGGGGGTTATTTTTATTTAGTAATTTGCTTTCTACTCTGAATGACCTCTGTGACAACCAAGCATATCTGCTTACCTTAACCAGCCATCCTTAGGGCAATTCAGATTACTGCACATAAAAATGTAGTTACCTTTTTGTAAATCCTGCTGCAGTGAATTTTTTAACCAAAATCACGTCCCATGGGCCTGCAGCCAACCTGCAAAGAGGAAGTGTTGCTGGGTTTCCTGCCTCTGTGGATTGTGGGCTTATGTCAGTTGAAGCCAGGCAGCAGCACGGCTGGGATGCTGGGAAAGGAAGCTCCAAAAAAGCTACAAGGAGAAAATTGGTAAAGCACCGTTTCAGCTTTGAGTGGATGCAGGTGCAAATGTAAGTGCTGACAATGTTTCAGTATCATACATTCAGATGGGGCAAGGGAGTTTGGGGGAGTTTCTTTTTTCAACTGTGCAAGGCTGTTGGTCCAGTCAGGATAACTTTAGCTGGTTTTCTGTCCTGCATTTACAGAATTATTCATATCAATCGATAGTGGTTTATAGATTAGATGCAAACATTGTATAGTTCTAAAATTCCCTAACAAATAAAAAATATAACATGCTAATGGACATCTTCACCCAGACATCTACTTACCTTCA
The DNA here is from genome assembly GCA_027917425.1 of Gastrophryne carolinensis. Classification (NCBI taxonomy): domain Eukaryota; kingdom Metazoa; phylum Chordata; class Amphibia; order Anura; family Microhylidae; genus Gastrophryne; species Gastrophryne carolinensis. The sequence goes on from CM051236.1 coordinate 351,370,191, forward strand.
TAAAGTAGACTAAATTAGTTTGACAACATTTGCCCAACAAAAAACAATATGTACAGTGCTCAAAATAAACTACTGCAACACATTTGTCAGAAAACCTTTAGTTTCCTTATTAGGATCAACATTTTGACATTGGGACATTGCAAGAAATGTTTTTTTATTTGCAAACCCAAGTAATTTTCCAAATTCATTTAAGACCATGTTGCAAAAATGACTACACCCCTGAGAGTCTTATGAGTGAAACATAAACAACAATACTGCCACAGGTGAGTCTAATTATTCATTAACTCTTTAAACGCCAGCTTACCTGGAGATTTTGTCACCCTCTGTTGCCACACCATTTTTTAATATTTTGCGCTATACATGTTCAACTGTAATTTTTGAAGGGGTTTTCCCAAGAAAATTATATGTTTTTTTCTCATCTTTAACATGAAAGGTCTAGTTTGGCCTTGTTGTAGCGTATTCTCAAAATTTATTGGGTGAAATATGTGCAAAAATAATTTGTAATAATTTTGTTTTTTTAATCATATTGCGTGTAAAAGCCCAATTTCTTTCAGTTACAACAGTACCACATATTTATTGGTAGACACCCAATTTCTTTTAGTTACAACAGTACCACATATTTATTGGTAGACACCCTTTCCTGCCCAGGAGACTCCCCCAAACTGAAATATCATTTTAGGAGATTTTCAGATAAAATACAACTATGCTATGCGCACCTTGCAGTTTTTCTAGAAAAACAACCCTTTACATTTGAATGACCCCCACGAACTATATATTCTCTGGAAGTACACACCTCAAGCTTTCTCACCGCACCAGGCTTATTGACATGGGCACAGTTTTCTAGAAGTGATTCCTTGATGAATTTTTTGGTTGCACAGGGTTTCTCTAAACAAAAAAATTAAAAAAGCGATATCAAAGCCACATTTTCCTAAAAAACAATAAACAAACAAGAAAAAAAAGAATCGAACCCGAAAAAGCAAAGTCCCCTGAAGAGAACAATACCCAACATGCATAGGTACTGTCAAGAGTAGGGTTAACAAACGCCCCAAAGTAAAGCGTGCCTGTAATGGTAACTTTATTTGAAAATTTCAGCTCTGCAGACAAAGTGCGCATATTGCACTTTTTCAACCAAAACAACCTTTTACATTTGAAATAGGTACTTTTATCCATTTTAACTGCCAGTCTACTTGAGATATTATCATCATCTGTTGGCAGGTAATTTTTCACCAAAAATAACTAAAAATTATGTTTTTTATAATTTGTCATTTATTTTAAATGAAAAAATGTATTTTATTCAATAAAACCATGTACATGAGAAAGCCCCATTTCTCCTGATTACAATGGAGAAATGGGACTCCCCCGCAAACTGAAAAGAGAACTTTATAAAATTTACAAGTAAACTACTATCCACACTATAAAGGGTTAAATCAACAAAAAAAACGTGTTGGGTACCCCTCCCCGGGATCCATGCTTTCTTTAAATTTTGAAGGGTTAAACCCCTTTAATATTAAACAAAATTGGTGTGGGGTCCCCCCTTCCCAGCATAACCAGCCCAGGGACCAGCTATGCAGGGCTTGTAAACAAGGGCGTGGAGGCCAGCTTCAATGGCCCCGGTCCTGGAGGCTACAAGCCCGTGTAGCTGTCATGGACCTGGGCTCTTCTGTCCCCCCGGGCTTTGGGGAGGTAGGTAATAGAGGGCTGGGGGTTAATGGCAAGTCAGCCCCTAGTCGCGTGTGACTTGCCAGACTCCAAGCCTTGGGAACTGGTATAGGGGTCTCATGGATCTCTTAAATGTGAAAAACACATATATACACACCAGAAAAAAACATTTTATTATTTTTTAATACTTACCGCCCACACAGCCTAAATGGCCCGGGCTCTTCTGCCTTGCCTGGGCTTTGGGGAGGCGGGTAATGGGGGGCTGGGGGATAATAGCAAGTCACCCGCTAGCCGCAGATGACTTGCCAGACCCTGAGCCGTGTAAACTGGAATAGAGATCTCATGGATCCCTTAACATTTCACAAAGGGTTAAATGTGAAAAAAGACACACACGTCAAAAAAATATATTTTATTATTCTATTTTTTAATACTTATCTCCCATCGATCCATCCCAGAGCACTGTGTCCCATGACACATCACAATGTTTTCTGTTCTCCTGCCGCTGCTGCTGGAAGCCTTTTATACCTGCTGAGTGATGGGGCATAAAGGGTTAGGCATTTTGGGGGGGGGTTTAAGGGATAGTGATGCTAAACTTGTCTCTTCTGAATTCCCTATAGATTTATTGACTGGTTCAAAACAGACCACTAAATTATTTTCACCCTGTTCCTTTTTAGAAATGCAACAGTGATCCTAGGTGCGTGTTTAAAGTCATTAGGGCCGATTTAACACCGTGCGAATATATATTCTTATGGTGTGAATAAGAATATGTGTGTCTATCCAGGATCTAGGCTGTAAACACAGTCTCTCTTGATGAATGCAAAAATGGATAGATGTACAGTAGAAACATGTCACCGACTTGCTCATTCCATGCCTAGAAGACTTGGTGCAACATGGCGCTCATAGAAAATACTAGATGTAGTAGTTGCTGATGTGGAGTGTATTCATTTTTGCATTTCTTAATTTGGGTAACTCTGAAGTTATATTAATACTATTAATAATTAATTAGTTTAAAAACCTTGGGTTCATATAATGGGGGATAAACAAATGTTTTATGAAACTCAGTTTCTGTAAACACTCTATTTATCTCCGTATTATATATATATTATATTAACAATTCAAGTAACTAAATATAGGTACTATGTTTTCTATACTTTTTTTCTATAGCAATAGCATTCCATGTTCTAAACTGAATACCAGGGGGTTAGAACTGACAGGAATTATTTCCCTAACGACTCATGAGTGCAATCTTTCAACCTTTCCAGTCCAGGAGATATATTCACATTACTTTTTTGTACATTTGTAAAGTAAAAAAAAAAGAAAAACGTACCTTGATGCTCCCAAAAACATGGTCGGTGTTAAACTGGACCAAGAGCCTGGCACAGTTGGAAAAGAAAGGTAGCAGCCATTTTGGAGCTTCCTCTTCCAGCATGTCAGCCATGTTGCTGCCTGGATTCAACTGACATAAATGACAAGTTGCCATTTTGTTTCTAAAATTTACTACAGCAGGAGTTTGAAAGCTAAATGAATTTGTATGTGCAGCAATATAAACTTCCCTATGGAGGGATGCATATGAGCACTGTTTGTTGTGTTGGTCTGGTTTAAGTCATTTTTGACTGTTGGTCCTCTTTAAGTGCAGGACTGGAACAAAATCACCCTGCAGGAATGGGTCAGTTTGGCGTCTATGGTATCATGTGAGTGTCCACAGCCCATATGCATTCTATGGTGGATGTTCATATGCATGCAAGGGACCAAATTGAAGCATCCAGACAGCTTCCCTTTATTTCACACCTAGGGGCTGATTCAGCACCGGGTGCAAAAACTACCCTTCCCCTCACTTTTTTTTGCTTAAAATTGCATGTTTTGCCCCTGGCATACCTTTAAATTGTATGCATTTAAGACAGACAGTGTTAATCGCCTGCTGCTCCATGCAGCGCCGGTGTCATACTTACCAATGAGGAAGATTAAGCGATTCTCTTACTTCAGCATCAGGCAGACATTCTGGCTTCCACCAGGCAGGCTTCACGCCCCCGTACTGAACCCGCCCCCTCCATTGCAATGAATGCTCTAGGCATGTGGGTGGAAACAAGGCCTTAAAGGGGCCACAGCACTCAAACCAGTTAGCTTGCTGACCAACCTACAATCTGTCTCTAAACTAGGTTAAAAACAGGGAGCTCGGTCACACACATCTGCAGAAGTATGCTTAAAGCAGACCTTAACTCTGAATAAAAGTCTATCTTATATGTTTCCCACACCCTGTACATACAGATTGTCCACATTAAAAATCATCCTACCTGCATCTACTGCATGTTATGAGCCTTCAAACATCCAAGATGGCGGCTTATGGAAGCCGCCATCTTATCAGGCAGCCTGCAAACAGGAAGTGCCTCCTGACTGTGCTGCTCTGCATTCTGGGACTGCTGACCTTTACCTGACCCCAGCTCTGCTCTGTCTGAGCAAAGCACAGCTATAACCCTTGTACCTTATCCCGCTCTCCTCTCCTCAGTAAGTGTGATGCTTCTGAGTCAAGATGGCGGCGCCCGTATCCTAAATTCCTGAACAGAGTTGCAGCCCAGTGGGGGAAAGAACAATAAGTTAGTGACTAAAAACGTAAAATATATTAATTTTAGATGCTGGGGAACTGTTTTTTAAGAGTTTGGGCTTTTCATTAAATCACGCTGAAGGTCCGGTTTAAGCTGCACCACCAGCGCCAAGGTGCCCCTGTGAGGCGCAGTCCTAACTCTAGTACTAATTCTAGTCTATGAGAGCCCATTTGGGACATACAATGCAATAGATAAATTGGGAGCAGGCTTACCTGAGGTTGCCCTAAACCTCAAGTGCAAGCCATGGGGTGGAAGGGTCAAAGACCTTGCAATACAGCCTAGACCCCACAAACAAGGCCCCCAACACTGCCATGAGAGGCTGCCAGCATTGGGAGACTGAATAGCTGGATTAACACCCATGATAAGTATAAAGAGGCTGGACGGAGAAGCTGCATGCGCACACTGGAACTGCATGAAGGAGGGACAAAATGTGAGTATAGTCTTTTTTCATTTGTTTTAGCCTGGACAGTCCTTATAAGCTGGTTTAAGATCTCTAAACAAACCTTGTTTGCATTTTCAGAATTGTAATAATTTGCAAAGAAAACAAAAATAAGCTAAACCAAGACTTTGCCTCTCAGGTGGAAAATGGGAGGGAACTGTAACTTTATAACCACACAAGTGAGGTCAGTGGTGTTAATGTAAGCCCACCCCAGCATGATGGGAGTGACAGTTTGCTGTAATGACAAGTTTGATTTAAAGTTACCATTTTATCTGAAAAAGACTTGCTATCTTCTTGCTGATAAGTGAGTCATAGTGAAACATCACATAAGAATTCTGACTATAAAGGGTCACCTGAAACCAGCTGAGGTGTATTTGGGATATCCAACCCCCTACTGAGCCACCCCTTTGCCCAGCATTGCAGGTACAATTACCATCAGAATGTTTCTCAGCAGTGGGTAGCTAAGTTATGAGGCGGAAGCACTTGGAGAAGCCATATGCTATACTTGGCCACAGGATTCAGGGGAGTATCGTAAATAAAGGATCAACTTATGTGATACAACTATGAAAGCTATTAGTATTTCTAATTATAGCTATTATAAAATGTTTTAAAATAACAACTTTTACTCTCCATAGATATAGATGAATGTAGCATCAATAAAGGGGGCTGCAAGCATGGTTGCATAAATACCCCAGGAGGATTTGAATGCACATGTCCACCAGGGTTTAAACTTCATTGGAATAAAAAAGATTGTATAGGTAAGTTTTTGACAACCATTGTGGGCTGTATATCAGTGAAAACTGTGTTTATTTGGGATCCGTAACAAAAGATTTGGTCTTGATTCAGTAAAAATTATATTCCGTTAACAAAATGGGCTTGTTTTCATTTTCACCTTCACCCCCATCTACTATTTGAATTGGTATACTGATCTTCAGAAACCCCTACCCCTAACCCACCTTGCTGCATCTTCTAATATGCCCCTAGGGCTTCTTACTTGCCCAGAAGTCTTCTCCTAGAACAGCAGGTTGCTTGTAAGCTTCCAGCAGCTTTTGGGCTTAACCTGGCATCTTCTTGCTTGGTTCAAGCGGCAGTTCTTATGAAGAGGTGTTTAGTCTCCCTGTGTCTTCTCAATGGCTAAACTGCTTTTCCAGGGATGCCCAGTGCTGTCAGGGCTGTAGACTGGCTGTGCCATGGGGATCCCAGCCTGGTGTTCTGAGCTAGTAGTCTTGGAGAGGGGCCATTTTTTATTCAAATGTAAAAGTAAAGGATTATGTTAGCCAAGTGTCGAGTGTGTCACAAGACAGGTCTGGCTGTAAGCAGCTCCCTGACATTGCAAGCTTTTAATTGGAGAATAAAATGAAAAAAAATGTATGTAGTAAAAGTGCACTTTGTGATGTTATGCCTTCAGAAATTGTTGCAGAAAAACCCCATAAGAGCATGATTTCACAAATAGCCTATGGGCATTTTTAGTGGTCTGAGCAAAACAAGTCTTTTGTAAGTGTCAACTTTTTGTTGGTTCTTGTGTTTTATGACTAGATGGGTAGGCTGATTCATTACTAGCGCTAGGTATCGACAGATGAGTGTCTGTACAGAGGCGCTTAGAGCGACGCCTAGTAGACACTGTGATAGGCTATCGGGCGCTGTTAAAGATCACCTCAGTTGCTGTAGTAACCTGCCCGCCATTGTTGAATGAGATGTATGTTGGGAGTTCTTACACCAGTACAGCGTTGCAGGGAGCGAACGGCAGTGACTGCTCAGTGCGACTGACTCTCAGCGATTCACACCATATTCATGAAAAATCCACACTCACAGAACGCCGGCACTCAAAACTGGGTCGCTGTAGCCCATAGCGCCAGACGCTGTGGGATTAAAGTCTGTTTTATAGTAATATCCACAAGTAACCAAGCGAAAACATATGGAATGACATTTTTATAACATTGTGACATTAACACTTTGATGCCAGACCTGTAATGACAATTCTGCATAAAAATATAAAAAATCAAAAAAGTTTTCAAAAATGACTTTTAACGGGCCAGGAGAGGTCACACAATGATTTCATAAAAAAACAAAAAAAAACAAACAAATTAAGAAAACCCTGTTTAAAGAGAAGAGAGGTAACGTCCATTGAAATGTATGGGAGAGTGACAGGTAGCGACAGGTAATATGGGTAAAGCCAGAGCGCCGGCGGTATAGGCTGAGCAGTCTGTGATAATGAATCGGACGCCACATGACGCTGTTAGAGTCGCTCACCGGAATCGCTTTCACAGTTCGCTACCTGTCGCTACGAGGCACTACCTTCCGCTATCCCTTGATGAATAAATCCCATAGTGTTTCCATGGTGGTTTTTATGGGTCAGTCCATGCAGTCCCCTTTCTTTAATTCCTCCACGACAATGCACAAATGTGGTCACACAGCTACCCCTGTCCCTCAGCACTCCCAGCGTGAGATAAACTGGCAAGCATAAACACTGTGGCTTGCCAGGCCTGCTTACATTGGCGCACTGAACCATGGTGGTAGAAAAATGGAAAAAGAGGAGCAAACTTTAGAGACCTGCTACAGGATCTAAAGCATGCTTCATTTCAGCTCCTTCCTTCCTTATTCTTGCCACTGGCTGACCTGCCCCTTTACATATTTGTTCATTATGGTACTAGAAATATATATATATATATATATATATGTGCCTCATAGTATAAGAAAAATATAAGACTTTACTTTACTCCGTAGAGTTGGTGAAATGTACAACAGTTGGGACGTCTTCTCGCGCGGCTTTGACTTGTTCTCGCAATGGGAAGAAAGACACATGCTCGCTAACCTGTAGCTCTAAGACAGCACTGCATCCAGGTATGACCTAAAAAAGATTTTTAGAAAGTAATGGTGTTAAGTACCGGTAATTGCTACAAATATTCTGACCTTGATGAATCAGAGATTTCATATCGACAGACAATGGCCTCTATTCAGTAAGAGTTGAAAAAAATTCTCATGGTAGTAAAAAAATTCACTTCATGAGAAAAAAGTCTGAGAATTTCAATATCTGACTCACCAGATAGAAAGACACTGAAAGTCATTGGTACTTTTTTATGCTTAAGAAAAGTAGAAAACTTTTTACTCTTTTTTACACACTAAAAAAAAAAGGGTCAATGACTTTCATTGTCTTCCAAGCTGGTGATTACTTATTGAATCGAGGCCAATATCTTAACATCACAAAAGTCTGACTTTCTAATTTGTTTTTTTTTTCACTGGTTTGATATCTGTCAAATAAAACAGAATGACTTACCTCTGTCTTTATCTTTGCACAGAGTCAGACAGCAGTTACATCTTTAGCTGTGGATCACCAGCAGTAAAAGCAGGACTCAACTTTAAACAGAACGCTAGTCATCACTGCACTGGTAACTTCATGCATATCCATATGGGAGCTATAAAAATGAGGCTGCGGGCACTGTTATCAGTTTAATTTATTCCCTTGGTATTTCAAGGTTTAGATTATACAGTCCAGTGTGTTACATTTATCAAATGTCAGATTCTGATTTCACTATTTGCAAAACTTTGTTTTTGGGACACTAGAACTGCCTCCGATTCTTGGCAAATGTCTCTCATTGTTGTGAATGGGGAGCCCGCGCTGCCAGGGATGCAGGGGATTCAGCAGTGCTCGCTTCCCATTCTAGTCAATGAGAGCCATTTGCCGAATGCCACAGTCAAGGCAGATGGCCAAGCTGGCTCCACTGTAACCAGAAAGTTCTGGGGGGGGGGGGTTCACACAGCCCCAGGGGAATGGGAAAAAAGACCTGGCAAAGTCAGATTCCCAGGTTTTATTCTGCTTTAAGTGTTTTTAACGTTTTTTTTTCTTTGAGCAAGGTTCATATTTTATAGATATAGATCTTTTTCCCTCTCGTGATCAGTACAAATAAACGTCCCCTCAGGAACCACTATTGGAGCCTGCTCTAAAGCGCGCCTAAACTAATAGACTTGTTTAAAGCTTATTAGGTTCTACCCCTTCTATCATATTTTATAGAAATGTTTGCTTTTTGCTGAGTTACTCTACTATGGATATGTTTCTTTTTTTTCTGCAGAGGTGCCACCAGTTAAGCAAAGAGCATCATTCAAACTTAAAGACTCAAGATGTGGCCTACGAGTGCGTGGCAAACAGCGAGGGGAGGAAAGCGCAAGACATGGAAGTATGAGAAATGGAAAAGGAGATAAGTGGTAGGAAGAGAGGATGAATAGGCATTATGGGAAAGGCAGTAGAAAAAGTAGACATGTAGGGGAAAAAAGAAAGAACAGATATGGGCCAGGGAGTGGTAGAAACGTACAGATGGGAAATGTTTCATTTATACTTTTTTTTTGTTTCTTGGCAATTCTTTTATTCTTAATCAGTTTATCTTTCCTACTTTAGGTATTTCTGCACCATGCCCAGACTGCCAGTTGACTTACATACAACTGAAATGTGACTCGGTGTGGAGGGGTAGGGGCCGCAGCTCTCGTTCTGCCCCTAGTAGGGAAGTCACTAGGATCTCATTAGAGCTGGAAGCTGAAGTCAAACTTGAGGAGGCCACATGTAAGATTTTTCGGTAGACCTCATTCTTACTTACGATAAAGAAAAATGTTGTAGTAAATACTCAAATACAGATAAATGGCACTTAGTCATTGTAAAATGATATACATAAGTCTGCTTAAATGCAGCTGAAAACAGATGTTTACTTGTAAACAGTTTCATTTATAGATGGAATTTCCACTTCCACACTGCTATTTAAAATCAGCAAATACAGAAAATTGTTGTTTAAGGACATTTGCTATTTGGGTATCATACTGCGGTTGTGGTTTGTGTCTGAATTACTGTCAGAAAAATAGGATGTGGAAATTTCCATTTAAAACAGCCAATACCTTGTCAAATTGCTGTTTGTTTTCCCCAGCAAGTTGTGCGCTGCCCTGTCTTCGCCAGCGCCTGGAGAGGAAGATTAAATCCATACTGAAATCTTTAAGAAAATCTATTAATCAGGAACGATTTGTGATACGCTTAGCTTCTGTGGAGTACGAGGTAGCACAGAAGGGAGCCTCAACAACTGAACGAGGAGACAACTGCTCTCCTGGACAGCACCGCATGTGGGGAAAATGTGGTAAGAAATATACCTTTTTTCTTAAATCAAGAACAAAGAATTTTAGTAGCAGCTAGAATGTGACTTCCAAGAATTGAATTCTTATTGCTAAATGCATGCTTGTACCAAGTGCATGCTTGGAATGCAGTGCCATCAGTTAGATATAGACAGGAAAGTATGGAAAGATGTCGATAATACTGAATAAACTCAACACACAATTAGGTCCTAAGAAAACAATGTGATGATGCTGTTCTCACCATTGGGAAAGAGCTGTGTCACATAACTACTCACATCTCACTAATAGGCACTACCTTGGTGTGTTCCATAGCAACCACGCAATTTATCCTGTGTAATCGTTGCTACTTGGAATATAAAGATACTTGGCAGTCCTTACAATATTTGAGCATAGTGTTTATCCAGTCTTTCAAATCAAGGCATTTCTCATTAGAGTAACAGAACTATTATGGGGGTAGGTAATATAGCAGCCTGATCATAACTATATTCCTTATTTTTATAAAAGTGCACTTAATGTGGAGCAACATCCTCATTGAGTCTATAAGACTCTTGGCCCAGATCGCCCAATCCAGTGGTCTAGTAGCCCCAGGGAAATCACAATTACGGAGGCCCTCACATTCGCCCTCTCAATCTTCTGTTGTACTTCTCTACCTCAGGTTCCCGCAGTTCTGTGGAATTTCCAATAAATGGTAAGATAACTATGCTTCATGCACCAGACAAAAGTGAAAAACTTTATTGTGCACAGGATAAACCAAGCGCACTCCTCACATCTGACGTGTTTTGTCTAGTGACGTCATGAGAGGCAGTGGGAGCTGGCGCATACGTCTTATTTATATATTTCAAATAAAATATACAATAAACATATAATAAAACACTTCAACAGACTGGGGTGTACATACCCCTGATGGGACCCCATAGCAGGGCCGCCATCCTCATCACCCCCTCCCCTCACACATGGATACTCACCTTTCTGCAGTGAGGGAGATGCAGCATCGAAGATGCGACCCTGTTAAAGGAGAAACAGGGCCCGCACGCAGCTCCAACATAGAGGCAGGGCCCACGTCCCAGAGGCAGCATGGCTAGGTGAGTTTGAGCTGCAGGTACATGCCACAGTGGAGGCAGCATGCACCGGGCCCCCTTGTTACATGGGCCCAGGATCACCCTATGGTATGTAGGCCCCTGTGTTGCAGACTCATATTATGCTCACAGCTTTGATTCATATATAAATATACACAATCAATCTACTCCTCCAATCTACTTTTTCCATTATTGTGCTCATTTCAAAATAAACCCAATGCAATCACTCCACCATTCTAAATTGATCGATTGTATCAGGTTGAGGCAATATGCCCCAATTATCTCCCCATTATAACACTGCTGCGTCACATAGCAGCATTAGATGGCTTATTTTGCGCAGTAATAAATCCTTTCACTATATTCTTCAACTCGTCATGTATCTTACAGAGAGCGGGTCAATGTTCAACATGTCCACTAGATGTCGGTAAAATACCATTATTCCATTAGAACATGTACCTCTAATAATATTATCACATTACTCGCCATATAATAAACTAGTAATATCTCAACACATTTCATCCACTGTTTAGATGTTATAAAAAAAACTATTAATATCCAGTTCTACGTTTAGACCGGATGGGCTATGTGTATCAAGATAAGATCCAGCGGGTTTTAAGTTTTAAAATCTCCCTAACAATAGTGGTACCTCTCCACCTTTCTTCTGCAGGCTAAAATCACAAATGTTAACCCTTTCGTCTTTTAGACTTCAGGGCCAACCAAGCACAATGTTCATCTTTAAGGCCCTTCTGGGAGACTAGTTCAGATATGGTTGGAGAACAGCCTCACCCAAGATGGATCTGAGTGCTATGGTCATCCAACAACCTGTCTAAACAGACTGCAAAATACCTAATTATTTAAAAAAAACCCTTAAATTTCCAAAATAAATAGGGCCCCCATGCCATTTTTTAATTTAACCCTTAATAGTGTGGATAGTAGTTGTATTTTATTTGTAAATGTTATAAAGTGCTCTTTTAAGTTTAGGGGATCTCCTTGGCAGGAATGGGGGGGGGGCTACCAATACATATGTGGTATCATTGTAATTGAGAGAAATGGGGCTTTCACATGCAATATGGTTTTCTTTAATAAAATAACATTTTATTTAAAGTAAATGAGACCATTTTAAATATATATAAATATTTATATATATTTTTTACTGATTTACTTAAAAATACAGAAAAAAATACAAACAAAAACAGAAAAAATACAAACAAGACATTTCATGTTAAAGCCTAAACTCTGCCACAAAAAGAAAATATGTCATTTTCTTGGAAATTCCTGCAAAAATCACAGTTAAACATCACACAAAATGGTGAAAAATGACCTGTCAGCAGAGGGTGACAAAATCTCAAGTAGGCTGACATTTAAAAGATTAAAAGGTTAACGGAAACCCTGTGCAACCTAAAAATTCTTTATGGATTACTTCCAGAAAGATGAGCCCAGTACAACAAGCTGGGTACGCTTAGAAAGCTTAACATGTGTACTTTCAGAGAATGTATGGGGGGTATTTCAGAGTATGGTTTATGGGGGGTATTCCAAATGTAAAGGGTTGTTATGGTATAAAAAGAGCAAGGTGCGCACTTTGTCAGCAGAGCTGAACTTTTCAAGAAAAATTACCTTTTTACGCACTTTGCTTTGGGGTGTTTGGCAACTTTTCCCTTGACAGTAGCTATGCATGTTGAGTATTTTTCAGATTTACCTTGTTTTTTCTTGTTTTCATATATTTTTTTTTAGGAAAATGTGGCCTTGATTCTGCTTTTTTATTCTTTTTTTTAGGGAAGCCATGTGCAACCAAAGCATTAATTGAGGGACTACTTCCAGAAAAATGCACCTCAACAAACCTGGTACCCCTAGAAAGCTTGAGGTGTGTATTTCAAATGTAAAGGGTTGTTTTTCTTGCAAACCTACAAGTAGCGCATAGCGCCTAGCACAGTTGTATTTTATCTGAAAGTGCTGTTTCGGTTTGCGGGAGTCTCCTGGGCAGCAGAGGGTGTCTACCAATACATATGTGGTACCGCTGTAACCGGGAGAAATTTGGATTTCACGTGAAATAAGATTTTATTGACAAACTTACATTTTTTATTACAAAAAAACACTACAAATTGTAAAAAACACCTAAAAAATTACAAACAAGACATTTCATATTAAAGCCCAAACTATATATAATTTCCCTAGGATATCCCTGGAAAGCCCTTCAAAAATCACAGTTGAACATGTGGAGCGCAAAGTGCAAAATGGTCTGGCAACAAAGGGTGACAAAATCATGGCAGTTAAAGGATTTTGACTATTTTGGGTTTTGGCTCTGCCCCCCGGGTGCCCCGCTGTGTGAAACCCCCCCAGGTCGCTGAAACAAACTCACTTCTTCCCATTCCTTTAGGTTCGTCCAGTCAGCGCACTCGGCGCACTCTCCACTGACATCCCTTCGTCTAAGGCAAGTGGATCCGAGCGCGCTGACACCCACATCCCTCGCTACCCTCTAACAGAGAGCGTGCCCACGCCGGCCATGCCTGGCGCTGGCACACGCCCTGATAGTGGGATAGCGGGGATGCGGCTGCGGCCCATGCATGCAACGTTGGACTGGAAAATAAAATAAGTGTATGGGCGACCTGGGCCGTTTCACACGTTGGGGTATCCTGATTTTGGGTGCCCCGGGGGGAAGGAATCGATCGGCCCGGGAATCTTATAGATTCCCTGCCAATCGCAGTGGGTTTTGGTCCACTTTAAAGAAAAAAAATAATATAGGCAATACTGCAGCATACTTTACCCTGTTTTCATGTTATTTCATAAAGGTCTTACTGTAGGCATTAAAAAACACACATATAAATATTATATAGAACAAAAAGTGTATATATTTTTTAAGTCTAATGATATACAATAAACCATGCAACACTGAAATATATTTTCTTATACAATTTCTTTTTTTAGTTTTGACGTGTTAACTGAATTTTACAGCATTGGTTTTATGTTGTATATAAAAGGATGCAATATACAGTTATCCGGTAATAGCCACGTGAAGAATTTAGTGCCTCAGCCAACATCTCAGAAGTCATTAGTAGTCAGTAGTTACTGCATTTAGTATATTGAGAGAAAATCTATATATCAAACTAAATATGACCATATGTCTCAGAGACATAAGAAGAAGAAAAATAGCAGAAGCAGAAATAAAAAGAAAGACTAGGACAAGGAATGAATGTATCAGAGAAAGTAGAAAAACTATGGAGGCCAAGTCTTCAAGAATTTCTCATAGTAAACCAAACGTATGGCAGATAGTTTCTCCATAACCCTTATATCATTAATTTTGTTCTTAATTGCTTTAAAGATAAAGTTGGTGATTTCCAGGATCAACAGTTATTTTGTTGCACTAAATATAAAGGGTGTAAGGCCCCATTAATGCCTAGGGACATCACGCACTCTCTGATACAGAGCAGAGATAATTAATTAGGTTAAACATTCTAATCCATGACCTCCAAACCTTTGGGCAGGTCCACCAAAAGTGTTCCATAGCCCCATCATCTGAGCATCCCCGGAAACAATGAGGTGGGTAAGAAGGCATAGCTTTGTGGATTCTATCTGGGGAGATGCCAACACAGCATAACTTTGTAATTATTTTCAAATGCAGTAATATTATAAGTGCTGCTGGCTATCGCTTGCCAAATAAAACTCCAGTCATCTGAACTAATAGAACCACCCAACTCTTTCTCCCAGTGTTTTGACTAGTGCAGCTTCACGCCTTGAGCTATAGAGTTTAAAGATTGGTAGAGAGAGGATATAAGGATCACTGGAGCTTTGACTTTGACTCAGTGTGAAGATAGGAGGGAGCTATAATTTTTAAGTAAACCAGAAACATAATTCTTACGCTGCATATAGGGAAAATGTTCTGAGCGTGACAATTGTTTGTGAGATAGGTTAGTGTCAATTTTCTGTCTAGGGTACACAAAGATTTTACTATAGTAAAATCAGCTAGTGTCTACCAATCAAAAGAGTGAGGTTCCTGTAACCCTTGAGGGAATAAGGGACATCTGGTGAGGCCCACCAGAGGGAGAAAAGGAGACATCAGTTTGTCGGCATTATTCCATACTCCTAAGGAATGTGACAGTAATGGAGTAATGGAAATACATTTTTAGGATGGAATCTAGATAGAAGTGATAGTAATGACACAACTAAGATGGGGTCACAATCTGCTGTTCTGCAGCAGGTGCAGATATGCAATTTTCCATAGCCTCATCAGAGGGGTGTGGCCCTGTTTGTAAAGATGAGAAATGTGGTGTCTGAATTCCTCTAAAAGTTTTGAAGGGTTACTTGTGAGGGTGATCCCATGGAGCTTTAATCTGTTCACTAAAGCAGAACCCACTTAATTGCTAGCCACATAATATTTGTGTTTTGTCCAGGATAACCTCCCTTCAGCATCATTAGCCTGGAGATGCATTTGCATTTAATACATTTTCATTGAATTATGTTTATTGCATTTCAGAAAACCTTCTGTTTGCTGCTATCTACAATACTTTATACCTTGACCTTTAATCTAAGAAATCCGTGCATCATTTTTAATTTTTGCCTCTTAGCTAGCTGCCCTCCTGGTACATACTACAATGGTCAAATGGATCAGTGTCAAGCATGTCCCCAAGGCTTTTATCAGGATAAAGAAGGGCAGCTGCTATGTGAAATGTGTCCAGGTGCCGATGCCAGTGGTCCAACAGGAGCCATCAATATTACAGCATGTACTGGTATGATCACATAAAACACTATACATTTTTAGCTTTTTGGTATAACTGACTTGGAGAACATTTAGTTCCATGTTATATGTGGGCAAGACATACAGTATAATATTATACATATTTTTATTACAATATTGGGGAAATGTCATTCTGCTTTTTTGCAGGTCAGTGTCCCCCAGGCCAGTATTCTATAGAGGGATATAAGCCTTGTCATTTATGTCCACGTGGCATGTACCAACCAGAAGCTGGGAGAACTCAATGTGTCCCATGTGGAGGAGGACTAAGCACTAGACATGAAGGAGCTGTATCTTTTCAAGACTGTGAAACAAAGGGTATGTAGACTTACACAAAATAGGTATTCTTTTTCACCTTGTCTTTTTCTCTCACTTCAGTAAAATCAAACTAGGCCTAGGCCAACTAGGTCATCATAAAGACTAGCTACATTGTTTTAGCCACCCGGAAATGTATGCTACTGTTAAAGTGGACCAAAACCCACGGCGATCTATAAGATTCCCGGGTCGATCGATTCCCTCCCCCCGGAGCATCCAAAATCGTGATGCCCAGCTGTGTGAAACCCCCTCAGGTCACACATACACTTACCTTCTTTTCTGGTCTAACAGCGCATGCGTGAGCCGTGGACGCATCCCCGCTATCCCTCTAGCAGTGTGCATGTCCACACCAGGCATTTGTGAATGGCCAGTGCGGGCAGGCTCCCTGTTACAGGGTAGCGGGGCATGTGGCCGTCTGTGCTCTTGGAGCCGCTCATCTTAAATGCAGGCTTAGACGTGCTGACATGAGCAGATCTGAGCGTGCTGATTGGACGAGCACCGTAGGGCCAGGAAGAGGTGAGTTTGTTTCGAAGACCTACTGGGTTTTTCACAGTGGAGCACCCCCGATTGGAGTGCCCATGGGCGAGGACCAAAACCCAGGATAGTTAAAATCCTGGGTTTTGGTCCACTTTAAGTGAAGGTGTATGTTTTTTGTTTGATAAAATCTTCTGAGATCACAAAAAAAAAAAAAAAACAGCAGGCCATTAGTTAACTTATCTCCCTGAGTCCTGAATCTGAAATATATTACTACTACTAGTGCTGGAACTTAAAGAGGCAGTCTAGGCAACATTAATAGGCAACAAGGTGCTTACCTGATGTGCCTCTCCTCCATTTCCTCCAGCATGCTGTAAATTTTGTAGCAAGTCTCCAAATTTTGCCACTTCTTTAAGTCTATTCACAAGCACGCCCCAAATGTCCACCCCTGTCCCCAGCTCCTACTTGAAATGTTGAGGAACTAGGTACCCGTGTAACCATATTTAAAGTGTATTTTTGGAGAAATGGAATCGAAAGGAGGGGGAAAACTTTCGATACTTGCTAAAGTATCTACCGCATACTATAGAAAACAAAGGGAAGGCACATAGGAACGGCTTTAGATTAGCTCCTTGTTGTCGTATTATTGCTATTGCCTGGACTGTTCCTTTAAAAGCTTTAGAGTAGACTGTAGGTAACATATGCTCCTTGCTGGGTACTTTAGGAAGTATCTTTTTATGAATAATAGTCCTGTCCTTATTTTTATAATGGACAGATTGGTTCTTTTTGCTGCTGAGAAACTTCTGTAGGCAGTGTAGTGATTTAATACCAGGCACATACATGAAAAGTCTAGTGCTCACCCAACTGATGCAACAGATAGACAATCAAAATTCACTATAGCTCTCCTGTAACAATTGTATCTGGGGGATTTTGATGCAGGATTCTCCTAAAGTTAAAGATCCTTAGGAAACCAAAATTAAGCATGGAGGTCTGGTTGAAGAGGGACAGTAAATAGCAGCACCTTGGAGTAAAGCATACCCTCTATCAGAGAAAATATGGCTGCCACCTGTGGTGTCATTTTCTTTCCCCCGTCAAATAAAGCTCTGATAGCCCGGAAAAAGGGCTCACTGATGATGTTAGCTTAGTGCACCTGTGAACCAAGAGCCTCTCTGACACAGAGTAGCATAAACGTGATAGGTAATCACACAAACAACACTGAAATAGAAAAGATAAATAATAAAACTGCATAGCAGAAGATACATTGGGAATGTCTAGGGTGTTGGTCTCAATTTTAGAGCCAAACTACACTAACAATTACTATAAAATGCCTCCTACGTTTCTTTTTTTCTGATGAAGTACAGAATTTAATCTCCTGTTTTTCTCCCACAGTTCAGTGCTCCCCTGGCCATTACTATAACACATCTTTGCATCGCTGTATACGCTGTTTGATTGGGTTTTATCAGCCTGAATTCCGCCAGAACTTCTGCATTGCGTGTCCTGGAAACTCCAGCACGGACTTCGATGGCTCCACCAGTGTCGCCCAGTGCAAGAGTGAGGGGACATAGCGGGACAGCAAGAAGGTCATGGGGGTGGATTAAAAGGAAATGTAACTCACCAAGGGAGATGACAGGGGAGAGGATGTAAAGAACAATTAATAGTACTACAACAGCTAAATACACACAATTATATATTTGTATAGTATTGTAAGCCAAGTTTTAAAGTAGTTACAGATACATTAAATATGATCAATTATCAAGCAATATAATTTATTTGTTTTATAAATAAAAGTAACATATTCCTTTTTTCTCAACCATATTCCTAATAAATTTTTCCTAAAACAGAGGTACAGACTGAAGAGCAGTGACCATTCTATTCTATTTTGGATGCCCACTGCCTGATCCCCCCCATAGAAGCTGTGCTTTTCAGCTCATATGAACCAGCCACTGCCACGGGACATATGGCACAAATGCCCGTGACACATACCTCTGCATACATTTGATTGGTGAAGGAGGCGCTATGCACAGCGGCTTTCTGTGGCACCTCATCAGAGGAATATCCAATCATGTGGCCCAATGCAACTATAGCCAGTGGAACAAAAGTCTTTTTGTCCACTTTAATGCGCAGAATCCCTTTACCATTGACAAATATATCTGCTGCCGGTGATGATAATGATTACCTAATTTATGGCAAAAGGACCTAATTCATCTTCATAGGAAAAAAGGAACGAACACTCACAAAAGCTTTGTGTTTGCTACAGATTTAAAGTCCAGTGTGACACATTCACAGTAAAAAAAACACACAAAAAACAAATGTATTGATCGTGGTGAGGAAAACTGTAAAAATAATAAAATAAATGCCTATAGTTAAAGAGTTTAGGTACTTGCCTGAGGCGTAGGTTAGGTCTCCATCTAACCTCATCCACAGCGAAAAAGGTAAATGTATTGATCTTAGTGAGGTATATTCTAAAATAAATAAAATAATAAAATAAATGCCTATAAATACTAGTTAAAGAGTTTGGGTACTTGCCTGTGAATTAGGTTAGGTCTCCACTAGATATTGCTGGGTGAACAGTTGTTACTATAAAATGAGTTCTGTTCACATGTAAAAACTTTACTTGTTGTTACCTTTTTTGTTTTAGATTTCCATTTTCTTTACTTTATTATGGCCATTTATTACAAGCCAAGCTGATTGCAAAGTTTCTGAAAATTCTGAAAATTGAATAGTGACATTAATTGTATTTATAGGACTAGGAACAGTGAGAAATCTTATTAAAACAGATATAGGCTGGGTTTTAGAACTTTTGATATCTACCACACTGCTGTAAAATTAGTAATTAGTAAAATTAGTTCCATTGCAGTGTTTAGTAAAAAAAAAGCCCCTTTACGGCTCTCAAACTTCTCCAGAGGCTCTAAATCATTTGGATGACCCCATAATTATATAGCTCTGGAGCACTAACTTGGCACATAATGTGTCATCCATGGTGCCATGGTATTTGCCACCAAGGTATGGGGACTGTTTTTGATATGTAGAGTTACAGTCTATTAATAATAAAATATCTCATATAGTATTGAGTAATTATGGTAAAAGATTTAATGCATAACTTTCATTGCAGAATTATATATTGTAAAACTGTTTCAATCTTACCTTTCTTTGCAGACAGGCATTGTGGAGGGGAACTGGGGGATTATACTGGTTTCCTTGAGTCACCAAATTACCCAGGAAACTATCCTTCAAGTGTGGAATGTACCTGGAACATCAATCCCCCACCCAAACGGAAAATTCTGCTAGTAGTCCCTGAGATCTTTCTACCCTCAGAAGATGAATGTGGAGATGTACTAGTAATGCGCAAAAATGGTATATATGTAATGGCATATGGCTATACCTATGTTTAATTTAACGCTGCAATCTACCTCTTTCAAAGCCTCGACCCCATACAGTCCTGACATTTCAAACACTGCTGATCTTCAGCTGTCAGCCTTAATGCTGACAGGTCCTCATAATGACTTGAAGGAGGGGCACATGACCAGACCAACCATGTTGAATTGCATTAGGGAATATATGGAAGGATATTAAATGAGTGACAGTAGAGGTTGCAGGGTAGTTGTAGAGTTAAACAAGACCAACACCGTTTTTTCCTGCTGTGTGCTGATAAGAAGAAGCTTGTGGCGGCATCCAGAACACTGGCGCCCCTTGCACCTAACCGCACACAATGCTCGTAATACTCGCCTTTATTAGTTTCTTCTTATCAGCAGACAGCGGGACCAACACTTGTTAAAGAACGGGTGTTGGCCCAGTTTAAGGTTTTATTGCCCCCATCATGTTATATTACTAGCTAAAAAAAGATACTGTATTTTCTGCAAGTTAATGTGAAACTAATTGGAAAAAAATAAGATGTTATTTAATCTGATTCTATAATTGGTAAAATGTGGGTGCTACTTTTATCAGCAGTTATTATTCTCATTAAGGACTACTTGATTTTATAAATATACCACAGTATGCCCTATCATGTAGTGATTCTAGTTGTTTGTTTCATATAACTTGGGGAAAATTGGTTTCAGGTTTATGTGTCATTTTAGTCTAATATATATATATATATATATATATATATATATATATATATATATAATGATAATCGTGTGTCATTTTACATTAAGAGCCTAGTTATATGTTATTCTGGATTACCATATGACAGACCTAAGCTCATGTGGAACTGAGAGGAAACCCTTGCCTCGGCCCTGTAAACCCCCTTGTGAATCCGTCATCTCCACAGCTAGTCATACTCACTTTATAACACTGCCGAAGTCTGTGCCTCTTGGAAGAGCTGTTTGCCACTGTAGTGTGTGCTATAGCTCCTGGTCAGTAATGCATCTGATCACAAATGAATGGAGAGCCAATGGGAGCAATAACTGACTTGTAGGACTGGGGGCAGTGGAAGGAGTTTCTTCATGCTATAAGGAGACCAACACCCTTTCATGAACAGACTTCCCAGAAAAAGTGTAGGTCTGGCCAGTATTGACAAGCTTTGATTCATGAGTTCAGGTCTGCGTTTGGAAATATTATTTTGCATTGTGCTAAATACATTGAGTAAAAAAGTTAAGTACCATTTATAGTTGCCCATTTACATTCCTGTTAGGCTATATAACAAATGTTTACATACTTTTCAGACAAAAAAAGCTAAGCATGATAAAATGCATGCAGTATTTTAATATGTTGATTTTATCTATTGCTGCACAGCTTCACCTTCTTCTATCACGACCTATGAGACTTGTCAAACATATGACCGTCCGATTGCCTTCACAGCCCGCTCACGCAAACTCTGGGTACACTTTAAAAGTAATGAGGTCAACAGCGCCCGTGGCTTCCAAGTGCCATATGTCACATATGATGGTAAGAAAGAGCATTGTAAAAAGGGAGAAAAAGGCCTCTGTACACTGCACCCCTTGGTTTACGGGTCTCCTCGTATTCCCAGAAAACATCAAAATAGTGAAAGGTAGCCGGTACAGCCAAAATTATTAAAATGTCCATATTTATTCCAAAAGTTTAAAATCAGCATAAGGTTGCCATGGCCAAAATTACAAAAAAAACAAGGCACAACCCGGACCTGCCTGAGCAGATAAGGCAAAATTTAAGATCCTACATGTTTCGGACCCGCCTTAGTCATAGATACAGTTTGATAGTGCAAGCTGTATATAAATAGAGTAAGGAAAAGCTTACGTCCTCCTGACCCACGCCGCCCAAAAGCGCCAGAAGTCTGCGCTATTGAAGGAAGGAGCAGGACAGCTATGTCCACAATATCTCCAGTAAAAACATGTGCCCTGATCGAGGCGCCCCCCCAGGGTGCCGGAACCAGAGAGACAGCCAGGTTCAGTTGACAGAGTTCTGCCACCGCCAAGCCCATGGAGAGGCAAAGGCAAATCAAACCTTTAGGGGCACGTGAGAACAGGCTGGACTCCAGCCCCTCGAGACAGCGTTGGATCAAGGGTCAATGGAGCAAGGATGATTGGAGGTATGTCCCAGATCTCAAAGAACGCAATGAGCTATTACAAGCCAGGTACATGTAGAGGAGCTGCAAGGGCCCAAAATAAAATGGAAACACCAAGCCTCACCAATCTGCTGCCCCACCTTTGGGCATTATTTATTCACCTCACCAAGGGTTCCATCGGTTTCCGGGCGCCATCTTGCATCCCATCAGGCACTGCGAGGCTTCGCTGAGCTGCGAGATCGCCGCAGGACATTGACGGGCACTACTAAGACTGTGCTTGTCATTAACAGACGGCTAAGCAGGTGGAGGGGTGAGGATCGGGCCTTTAAGCAGCCGATGTCACCACAGCAGCAGGCGACGACATCCAAAAGGTAAGTGGAAGTGGATTTCCACGGGGGGTTTCACACAGTGGGGCATCCACTGTAGATAAACTTTAAAACTGAACAAAACCCACCAGCGGCCGCTCCGCTAGCTTTTCCCTGGGGCATTCCGATGTGAGAGGCCCCGCTGTGTGAAACCCCCCAGGACGCCCATAAAACTCACCTTTCCCCACTCCAACGCTGAATGCGCAGGCTCTTGTCCAATGAGAGTCACCTGCCGTGAGTACTTCATTCAGCGGGCGGCTCTCATATACGCTGGGGTGGGAGTGCTCACAGGGTTAAGGATGTGGAGGATGCGGCAGTGCACACTCCCCATTAAAGTCAATGAGAGCCGTTTGCTGAAAGAGGTAAACACAGCAAACTCTCATTGGCTGAGCACCCGTGAATGAACCTTGAGAACAAGTCAGGATGCTTCAGAGAATGGAACAAAACTTGGCAGAATCAATTTCCAGACATTTGTTCTGCTTTAAAGCAATATATATGCTTTTATGTATATGCAGAGCTGAGCACACGTGGGCTTAGGTGAGGTGAAAAAAAGTGGGCAGAGATGAGGTGGGAAGAGGTGAAGAGAGTAAACGTGAGGTGGACAGAAATTAGAAGAGATGAGGTAGGCATAGGTGGGAGGGGAGAGATAGTGATAGGCAAAGGTGAGGCGAGCTGCGATCATGTGGGCAGGAGTGTGAAAGACAGAGATGAGGTGATACGGGAAGAGCTAAGCAGAGCTGAGGTGGGATGGGCCCCTGTTTTAGGAATGCCTCTAGTGGCCAGCTAACTGCACTGCAGGAAAGGTTATCTCAGCTTTTCAACTCATTACTGCATGCAGTGCCACAACTGAGGGCACTGCGGACTGCATGCATCCCCCGGGCCGCAGGTTGTGCATCTGTGTTCTAGACCCTCCGTTCTACCATTATGATAATGATAATGAAAAAGAAAAAGCATTGCAATAACACTGCAATAAATTCTGTACCTAGCTTGTGTGCTTTGGACAGTTGTCACCTAGATAGAAAATTGACAGGATGTGGCCATCTCAGTATCCGTGAGGACAAAAGAAACCAATCCTATGCGTCCAATTAAAAAAATTAGACATTTCAACATGTGTATCAGTGGTGTAACTTAAAGAAGCACTACCGTGAAATTGTGTAATATTAAAATATATATAAACATGTTGGATAATGAGAGGAGGGGTCACTTATATACCCGAACTGAAAAAAACTCCCGCCAAGCTTGTGGTTTATTCTCTCATGGTAGGAATAAAATCAGCGGTGACAGGTTTAGTCTATAAGGGGTGACAGAGCCTGTCACCCCGGATGTCCTTTTCTCTCCATTAAAAGAAAGAAAAACATGCATGGCTGGTTATTTCCTTGATGCCAGGTGTATAAATGACCCCTCCTCCCGCCATCCAGCATATTTATATGGATTTTTATCACTGGGCCATTTTTCGCGATAGTGCTCCTTTAATGTGACTGGGTCCTGGTTCGAACAATAAATGTTAAAGCCCTGTCATGGCTCATACAGTGACATTTTCCTTGCTTTCTTAACTTTATTGATTCAATCAGACTGCCAATAAAAATGCTGCTTCCCTGTTTTTACAGTCAATCATTGGTGGCTCAGCAGCTGTGGCCCCCGATCCCTAACCCCCATATCAAGTCGCCGGTCTTCCCAGCATAAGAAGGAGCCAGGCGAAGCAATACACTGCTTGATTGAGGAGTGGTGAATCATGTCCAAGGGGTGTCATTCCATAGTTTGCCTCAGAAAGGCTAGATTTAGATGAGGATCAGCAATTGTGGTGCCCCCTGACCTCATGGGCTCCAACATGGTTGCACACCCCTGATGTGCATGTATTGAGAGTGTTGTGGTGGCAAAAAGCTAATTATGTGTATATCTAACCATAAATATTTTATTTGGTTTAGAGGACTATGAACAGCTAGTAGAAGACATTGTTCGAGATGGAAGATTATATTCATCTGAAAACCACCAAGAAATTCTGAAGGTACCTTCAAAACCTTTGCTGAAAAATGCTTTTATGTTGGAAAATAGGCCAATGCATAGTGATCGAGTGGTGGGGGAGTGGTTAGATCGGGATGTTTATGCTGGTGTAGGGAAGTCAGTTGGGTTTCCCTGACCACTGCATTTTTTATGCCCTTAAAGCAAAATTACAGACAAAGGGCTAAATTAGGCTGCTTTTCATTGTTGGCTGTCAGGGGCTGCATTTATATACACCAGCACTTACCATTTCCTAATATCATCTCATCTTTCCCAGTCCCCACATTGAATGCTGAGGGAATCTTTACATTGAGACATGCACGGATGATTCATGCTTTGCTTCTGGCAAAGACCTACAGAAGAGAGAATTTACTATGTCTTGTGACAGAATGTGTCATATATATATGTATTTGTGTGTATGGGATTAATGGAAGAGGGTGATTAGAGCACATGTGCCCTCTCAGTCTCACTCCCCCCCCTTCTAATCCTGGCAGTACCTGGCTCCTCCTTCTCTCTCCCCCTCCCAGCGGGTCGTAAACCCAGAGTTGACCAAAGGTGAGCTGGCACTAATGGATTTTTACTAATGCATTTTTAGCATACCTCCTCTGCTCGCCCCCTCTGCACCAAAAATGAGAAATATTATATGAACTGCCTGGGAAAGGTGGGGGCTGAGCAGACTCAAAACCATGGAAGAAGCGCAAGGTGCACCATTTTGGGGTCAATGAGGACTAGCTTGGTGGGGGGGCAGACACACTCCTTTGTTACATCGAACAGGAAAAGATGACACATCCTTGGGGCTTGAGGACTGACAAACAAATTATTTGATCGCACTTGCGCTGACTAGCCCTCCAGACAAAACTTAAAGCGGACCAACATCCTCTGCAGCCATGGTGTGGCCGCCGGCGAAGCCGCTATATGAGGCTGGGGGGGCATCCAGAATGCTGGAGCTCCCCCCAGACATACCTCCCAGGATGCCTGTAATGCTTACCTTAACCTCGCTCCCCTGCCGATAATCCAGCACCGCAATTCTCTGCACGGCGGTCACGTGAGCAGTGGTATTCCGGAAAAAGACAATACAAAAAACTCTGCACCACTAGTACAGTAATAACTGGTGGGTGCTGGCTGGAATGGGGACCCTCACAAAATGCTGGGGTACAGCAATGCAAGGAAGAAATGGGGCTGCCAGATCAATCCCAGAAAAAGTCCCCACACAAAAGCCCAGTCCCACAACCATTTAGGTAGTGGCAGCGGTTGCGGCAGTGGTATACTGGACGCCGATTGACCTGCCCATGTCAGAGCCAAGCGGCCAATCGCATTGCTGGACTCCCGGCAGGGGAACGAGTATAAAGTAAAGATTACAAGCATCCTGGGGGGTTATGGGCGGGGGGGGCTCCAGAATTCTGGATGCCCACCCCAGCCTGTCATATAGTGGCCGCAGAGGGTGGGTCCGCTTTGAGTATAATTTTTCATATTTGCCCTTTTATTTGTGTTGCTATATTAATAACTTACCTGTCTAAACACTGTATTGTAGCTAGTCAATTTGATCCCATTGCACCGATTTGGTCTATATTCTGGAATGCTTGGGGGGGGGGGGGGGGTTAGTTATATTTCATTTTGCTTTGTTTTATGATTAATTCTATACTAATACATTGATACAATATTATTATTATTATCAGATTTAGGTGATTATCAGTCAGAAAACATTATATTTCCACTTATTTATTCCATTTATTTTTTCATTTTTTTCTCTTACCTTTTTTGCAATTCATACAATGCATATTCTAAATTTATATTCTGAATTCTGTTTTGCTTTTGGAATATAAAATTTAACCATGGCTGCTCCCTGATGTGTTACATAGTAGTCAGGCACATATTTTTTTACAAAACTTTCCAGCCTTGATTCCTCGCAATGTAGGCTTGTGAATTGCTGCAGGTCTAATTTTGTTAGCACATGGTCTGGTAGCATGTTCCCCTGTTGTTCCCAGAGGAGTGTGTAGGTGTGCCCTGACCAGACATACTATAAGCAAGTAACTAAGGGTGGCCAATGTGGATTATTCAGGAGCTGTCAGAGATTTCACTGTCAGCCCAAGTTATGATAGTAGGATCCAATGGATAACAATGGATCATGACCAAATATTAAGCCTTTATGGCCCTAGCTTTTTTGGCCTGTTGCATATGCTTTTCTTGGCTTCACTGGTTGTTACATTGTTAAATATATACACATTTTAATTAACCTTTCTGTATATTTTGCATTTATTTTATCAGGACAAGAAGTTGATTAAGGCTTTTTTTGAGGTCCTTGCACACCCTCAGAATTACTTCAAATACACAGAAAGACATAAGGAGATGCTACCACGGTCCTTTATTAAACTTCTTCGTTCTAAAGTATCTGCCTTCTTGCAGCCATAAGTAATTTGGAATGGAATAGAGACTGTGGGGCAAATGCACATTGTGTTTCAGGAGGACTGCGTTTATCTCATTCAACAATCATTAAGAATAACTAAAAATACAACTAAACATGGAAGATACATGTTAATACAGCATATACAAGTCTGCCACTAGCCTTGACAAGACTGACAATGTGTAGAAATACACAAATGCTATTGATATGGTTAGTATAATATAGAAGGACATTACTCTAACCAAAAAACCCTTATCTACTATGAAGTGTCAGCTGTGGCCTTATTTAACTAGAAAGAATATGTGCACAAAAACACTATTATAAACGGCCACCTTGGACGATACTGTATTCGGAAAGTCTTTCAAGGAACAGAATTATCATTCCATGGACAACTTCTAAACCAAAAGACTTTTTGTAGCTGTTTCCATTTTTTTCTGGAAGTCTAGCTCCATTGATCCACTGTGTAAGCTTGTTGAATGTAGAAATAAATTGCCTTAAGACTGTTACAGAACACATCCAAAAAATCTTTGCCTATCCAGAATAATTATCTACATTCTGCAAAGAACTGTACAAAAGGTTTATAAGACTAAAGAGTTTAAAGTGTTTCAAAGAGATAAAAATCCTCATTGTGACTGGGGAAAAAAATCAATAACGGGAATGCACTTTTGTTATTGTCAACCGGCTTATATCCTGAAGATATCCAAGAAAAGCCATACATTCACTAAGAATATCCGGGCCAGAATGATGTCATTCCATGCATGTCAGTTTAAGTCCCTCTAGGCTGCTTAGCTTTGTTTTATAACACGGCATAATACAAGAGACTTCAAATTATTCTTGTGTCATTATTTGTGCAGCCAGCATAATGAAGACCTTTCCCCTTTTGGTTTTACACTAATGTGGACTCGCCTGCCCTCTAGTCCCTTATACTTTGGTATAATCATGGCTGCTTTATGTACAGATGACCATGCCAAACTATTCCTCTTAAAAAATCAAGGGCCCATTTAATTGCCAGTTTCTATGGATATTTTTTTCTAAATAAAATACTAATTACTCTTTTATCATCATTTCTTATAACTGTCATGATGCACCATGCCTTTGTGCCTGTAACCCTGCAGCGGTGCAGGGGCTATGGGGCTGTCTTTTATTACATATATGCAAACATCAGTTGAATGTATAATGTAAACTGACTAAGGCGATAAGGTCAGTAATGGTGGATAAACTGGATCTATAATTAACTGGCTCTGGAATAGGAACAATGAAGGCTCTACATGTGCAGACTTGTAAAATGTATGGAAATTTGTATGGAGTATTCAATATTTTCAGCTGACAAATCGCCTACATTTTCTACTGTTCACTAACAATATCTCTTTGAAAATAATTAGCAAAAATAAATTTGTTTGCACTTGATAACAAAACAAATATGTTTTATGTGTGCTACATTTGAATTCAAATTGAGGGCAAAAAATAGTCGATAGCTATAATAATTAAGGTGTTTGATGCGTAGGATGTCCCACTGTGTGCAACCCAGTAGAATCTCCATATATTCACCTAGGGCCCTGCGCCCACAGACATGAATGTTTGTGGGCGCGAGAGTTGCACGTGATGCCACGAAGAGCAGTAATCAATGGAGTTCTAAATTGGGATTCCTGAGAGGAAACTCTCCCAGTCAGAATTAGTGTCTGCCTGCATAATGTCAACTGTAAAGTTTAGTAATAGCCTGAGTGTAGGGTGTTGGCTGCTGCTGTAGTAAGCATGGGGAGTGTGGTGATTCTGATTGCTAGCCCCCCCTGTGCATACACCTTCCGCGCCATTTTGCTTATCTGCACAGCACTCCCTCTGGTGAAATCAAGTTAAACAATTGGCAATCATGTGGTTCGGACTATTTCAGTTATTAAAGTGTCTGTAAAACCAACCTGCCGCAATTCCTGGTTGGTTCCCTCCAGTTTTTCGAGAACAAGCTCCCAGCACCCACACATGCTCACCCTGCCCCTGACGTTATTCACAGTGACTCTGCACACCACCTCTATTCACTACAATTAAGAGGGAATGCTAAATACTGCCTTGGCACACCATGTCCATTTCAGCAAATGTCTGTGACTAGCGCAGGGGGTGGGGTGAAGACTAAAAGTGAACATTGGTCATGTACTCTAGAAACTGTTGCTTATGTTCATGAACCCACTCTTTCTGAGAAATGCGGTGGTTTCTGAGTAAAATAATTGGGTACCTTTTTGTTTTTTTTATTTGGGTTTACAAACTCTCGGGCCGTGATTTACCATTTTTTTTGACAGTGCAGAGCTCATCTGAGTGCACTCCATCATGCCAGTTTTTAGTGCACCCCAGTGTAAATCCCTCCAGCATAGTGTACCTAACTAGTAGCAAGCTGCCTTTTAGCATTGTTGCTCTATATGCTACGCCAGGGTGTGCCTACATTTACAACATATATTTATCATTATTCTGGCAGCTAGCATACCCAGGCACCCATAGTACATACACTTAACTGGGCAAAGATTGAGTTTCTTTCAAGAAACTAGCAAAGTGTGGATGCTTGTACAGGCACAGAGCTCTCAATTCCCATTATGTACTATGGGAATTGAGAACCCTGCACCAGTAAAGACCAGTGCACTGCCAGCTGCTGTACACTGCTAAAATGTCATTAATGTCAGTTTTGCATACGTTGAGGGTCAAAAAAATAATGTTTTTTGTCTACGATAGGGTGCGCTCATGTGGTGCACCCTGTCATAGTGCTTGATAAACTGATGTACAACATAGGCAGACCTAAAGAAAATGGGCAACGACTGTGGGTGCAAAATGAGAATAGGCTCATGACACAGTACCAGAATTACCCAACTATAATAGCTGCTCACAGTTTCTTAACAACTGTGGTGTTGGTTGTCCTTTACTAACACAGCCCATAGAGGATGTAGTAGAATAGATGACCCAGCATGCCAACCTGAATCAAATATGTTGCTTGAATATTTCTGTTTTGTTCAAAAAGCAGCATCCTTGTTGAAATGCAGGCAATGATTAATAGGTTCTTTTATATGAAAAGCTTTCTAGTTTTACAGAGGACCTGCAAAAGAAATTCCTGGTTATAAAGTGTTATATGTGTTGGCTTATATACATCCATCAATTTGTAAATTAAGAATAAACAGCTTGTATTGGATGAAGATTTTTACCCTAAAACCATAATACCCCCAATTTGTCTTGTTGTTTTGAATGTTTTTCCTTGTAGTGTACTTTTCTCTTTTGCTACCTTTGGTTATGTATTATAACTGTATCAATGAACACCCTGCATGGGAAGAGTATCTTGCTCTGCACCCGCCTTTTTGAAACAACAAAAATATTGAAACAGAGGTAAAGGAAGGGGTGACGCAGTTGCTTTACCCCTTGGGCCAAGTGGGCTCCACAGAGTAACTGAATATAGAAAACTTTATTTACCAGGTATATATGAACATACATATGAGGAATTTACTTTGGCTTAAGGTATCATAGGTGGTATACACACATACAAGAATGCTCAAACAAGAGACACAATTTAAATTTGCAATCCAAAATACAAGAGTATGTACAAAATAAGGTAATATAGTATATACACATAAATAGCCTCCTCATACACATTTCTATGCTATATACATAATCATGGTTTACAGCCTGTATACAGATGAGTAGGAATCAACATCTACTGTATCCCGCGACCTGAACCAGATTACAGTCAATAATCGTCACTAATTGCTCCTGCAGAGTTCTTTCAATGATGGTAGGTAAAGCTCCATTCTTCACCAAATTAAGAGCTCAAAGAGGCATATATCCCCATATATACGCAAGAATGGTATGAAAGTAAAATGGCCTTCTGTAGTTGTTACAGCCATTTTAAATATCTAGTAATGCTATTGTAACTATGCAATGCTCCTACTTCATTGCAGCATTTCGGCAATTACATGTTTTCTGAGATTACCTCAACATCTTCGCCATCATCTATTTTCTACGTCCCCTAGGTTCTCCACCATCTCCGCCAACACTACCTTTATGCTAAACTGGAGAAATGCCAAATCAAGCAGTATTCTATTCAGTTTCTGTGGTTGAATATATCTGACTGTGTCAGAAATCCTGGTATGCCTGGCGCCTACTAACTGCAAAGTCCAACACGTCAAGGAATTCTCCAAGGTGATACAACCCATCATGGACCTTATCCTCACAGATACAGATGCACGAGACCTCCACCCTGTAGCCTTCTTTCCCGGGAAACTGTCATCTAACGAGGAAAATGTTGACCAGGTTAGTGACCAAGTTAGTGACCAGGACATAGGTAGCCACTACACCTGGCTTCAGATCAATCTGAGGTGTGTTCAGCAGGTAGCTCTGATGTGTGCAGCAGCTTCCTGTGTCACTTGTGGTGGGTGATTTGCATGGATCGGTAAGTATAGCTGCTTAGAATGAGGCTTTAGGAAGCAGGTATCGGCATGACCATGGGGGGGGGGGGTAAAATTACTTTGCTATGGCCCTGTGAAACCCATGTATGCCCCTGTAATCATTTACCAGTTCTGTCTACCTAAGAGACAACCGCAGAATGAGAGAAGTCACTTTCAGGATGGATAACAGATTTCCTGTCATATCCTTCAGGGCTGACTGGTTGCTCAACTGATATTTGGGTAAAACTCAACCGTGAACCAAATCCTAACTGCTGCACTATTACATTAAAAAGCTAGTCTAGCACCACTAATAACAAACAAAATCAAATAGGGCATGCTCTGCAGTGTCAACCCTCATATACAACATCGACCGCAAAATGGTTTCTAGAAAACCAAAACAGTTTCAACCAAAGACACTGTCCGATGAATAGCTACATATAATGTATTTCAAATCCATATCAAAATGTATATAAAAATGAATTATTTTATTAAAACCACACGACATACAAATTACAGCATACATTTAAAAATAACATTGCTGTCTGCTGTGGAACCCAAGGAAAGTGTAAACCCCATACATTTAATCCCTACTATGCAATACGTGCATAATTTATATATAAAAAAATTCAATAAATTAAATACATAGGTGATTAAATAACTGCTGCTGCTGTCATTGCCGATTCTGTATTGATCGTTACAGCTTTCCTATAGTAATCAAGAATACTACATTTCTTATGTTGGGCTGTCCAGAAACCCCAAAGTCTACTCAACCTTCTACTCTACTCAAGCTTCCTGCTCCTCCCTTCTCCTTTCCAGTACACTGAAAAATGATAATGTTAAACCCAACAGTTAAAGCTCTAGTTGTATGTTAGGAAGGCCCCAAGTCCAATCGACTTTTGCTTTTACTTTAAAATGTCCTAAAGTGGGGGACCCATAAGCCTACAGTCTATAGGACTTTAAGGCCCCTCTTTGTGGGGCATCCTGATTTGGGATGCCCGATTTGTGAAACCCCTGGAATTGCCTGTAAACTCACCTCACCAGGCTTCCCACAACACATGCACATACCACTATAACTCTATGCAAAGTGTGTACCAGCTGATTTCTGAATTGCTGCCATGGGTGCCTGGCCAGCAGTGCAATCTCCTTGCTGCTCTGATAAAAAAAAAACACTGAGTTGATCATTGTGGAAATGTAATAGTAGAATTCCTGTTGTCTACATTACCCTGCCAATTGGCCTTGTCTGCATAAACACTGGGGTCTGTCCCTATTCACATAAGTCCTGTGCCTTCCCCTATCCACATCAGCCCTATTGCCTGTCCCTGCCTCAATAAATTCTTAAGCGCTTGCCAGCACTCACCAACAATCAGTTTTTCATTCCCTCCCTACCTACCAGAAATTAGTAACCCCTTCTCCCACCAGCAATAATCTATTACCCCTCTGCCAGTACACACCAGCAATCAATTATTGTCCCCTCCACAACCCACCAGCAATCCATTATTAATTCCTTCCTCCCACACCAATAATTCAAATAATAATTCTCTCTACCAACCTACTAGCAATCAATTATTGACCCCCTTTCCACCTACAATAGCAATCAATTATTAACTACTGCCACAACCACCCACCAGCAATCAATTATTAATCCCCTTCCTCTCCCACCAGAAATCAATTATTAACCCCCCCACCAGCAATTAAAGTGGACCAACACCCTGCCCTTTTTTTTTTGCCTTTTAAATATATGCCAATACTGCTGCCGGACCCGTTATCAATAATAAAGGAAAAATAACTTACCTCTAATGCTCCAGCGCTGCGTCACTTCCTTTTGAATCTATCGCCGCCATCTTCGATTTGCTTGTAAAAGGAAGAGATCATTTGACCTCTTCCTAAAGAAAAATTCGCGGATGCGCAGTAGGTCAGGTGAAGTGTTTGCATTGGTAGCGAGCGGCGCTTCACCTGACCTAAAGCAGCGCTACTGCGCATGCGCTTTTTTTTTCCCTACCTAGGTACGAGAGAGGAGAGAGGCCACGCCCACCCGATGACGTCGAGAAGAGAAGTTGAAATCGCGTGAGAGAGGAGGAAAGCGTATCCACGGACAAGGAAGAGGACAGCATGCAAATGAACGGACAATCAAGACGGACAGCATGCTAATGAACGGACAAGAGCTGGAGGGTGGGACTTCCGGCCGAGATTTTTGAAGAATACAGGCGCTGCGAGGGACAGAAGGCTGCAAAAGTCATCAAAAGGTAAGTGTCTTTTTATGTTTAACTGATCAGAGATCAGTGGTTTTAGAGGGTGTTGGTCCACTTTAAGTATTAATCCCCTTCTCAACCAACAATCAATTACTAACCAGCTCCCTCACCAGCGATTTATTATTACCCGCTTCAACAATAAAATATACAATTAGGACAAATATACAATTCGGACAATTAGGGAAACCCCGTGCAACCAAAAACCTCTTTAAGGGATTACTACAAAAAGCAGAATAAAAACAGATTTCCTAAAATGTCAATATGCAGACAGGAAAAAAAAGTCTGAAAGTGCAAGGCTCCCCGAAAGGAACAATACCCAACATGCATAGCTACTTTTAATTGCCAGCCTACTTTAGATGTTGTCACCCTCTGTTAACAGGTCCTTTTTCACCATTTTGTGCAATGTTTAACTGTGATTTTTGCAGGAATTTCCAGGAAAATTATATATATTGTTTTGGCAGAGTTTGAGCTTTAACATGAAATGTCTTGGTATTTTTGATTGAAAAATGTAAAAAATAACAATAAAAACAATATTAGGTTTTTAAAAAGTTGTTTAGTTTATTTTAAATAAAACATTTATTTCATTCAAGAGAACCATATTGCATGCAAAAGCCTCATTTCTTCCAATTACAATGGTTACACATATGTATCCGTAGCCCCCCGTTCATGCCCAGGAGACCCCCCAAACTGAAAAGAGCACTTTATAACATTTACAAATAAAATACAACTACTATCCACACTATAAAGTGTTAAAAGAATTGGTGTGGGGTCGCCCCTTACCAGCATAACCAGCAGAGGCCAGTCTCGGTGGCCCCTGGCCCTGAAATCTACAAGTCCGCACAACCTTCATGGCCCATGGGCTATGGCAAGTCAGTCCCCAAGCCTTGTGAACTGGTATAGGGTTTTCATGGATCCCTTACCAGTTCACAAAGGGTTAAATGTAAAAAAAACAGACACAAGAGAAAAAAATATTTCATTATTTTATTTTTTTTTACCTGACTGACTGATCCATCCCTGTGTCCAACACCTATTGCTTCTGCTCTCCTGCTGGAAGGTTTTTATACCTGCTGTGTGAAAAAAAGGCACAGGATCCCCATCCCAGATGGGAGTAGGGGGGATTTATAAAACCTTTAAAAATATAAAGAGGTGGGGTCCCTACCCAGCATAACCAGCAGGGGCACCAGCTATGCAGCAATTGTAGAACAGGGCACAGAGGCCAGCCTTGGTGGCCCATGGCCCTGGAGGCTACAAGCCCGCACAGCCTTCATGGCCCCTGGGCTCTTCTGGCCCCCCACCCCGGGCTTTGGAGAGGCAGGTAATGGGAGGTCAGGGGTTAATGGCAAGTCACCCGCTAGCTGCATGTAACCTGCCAGCCCCCCTCAAGCCTTGTGAATTGATATAAGGGTCTCATAGATCCCTTACCAGTTCACAAAGGTTTAAATGTAAAAAAGACACAAGTAAAAAAAGGATTTTGTTATTTTATTTTTTAATGCTTACCACCAATCCCATGCCGATCACTCTGGCTCCTGCTGCTGGAAGCCTTTTATACTTGCTGAGTGATGGGACATAAGGGGTACATTTTAAAAAAACACATACGGCTGGGAGGGGACCCATTTTTTTTTAAACACTTCAAAATCCCCCAAAAATGTCATGGGTTCCCCCCTTCCCAGCATTACCAGTCCGGGCACCAGCTATGCAGGGCTTGCAGACCAGGACACTGAGGTCAACCCGGTGGCCCCGGAGGCTACAAGCGAGCATAGGTTCCCAGGCTCTTCTGCCCCCCGGGCTTTGTGGAGGCAGGTAATGGGGCGCAAGGTGGGTAAATGGCAAGTTACCCACTTCCCCCAGGTGACTTGCTGGCCTCCCCAAACAAACTGATATAGGGGTCCCATGGATCTCTTTCCAGTTCACAAAGGGTTAACTGAAATAAAAAAAAACAAGCAGATTAAATGTAATTTTATTAGTATTTTTTTCTCTAGTCACCTCAACCCTGTGTACCATGCCACTGCCACTCTTGCCAATCTCCGATGACAGCTGGCAGTGATTGCTGGAGGGGGGTGGGGGGCAGGAGATCAGAGTTCCTTGCCCACCTGCTCTCCCTCCAGCGATCACTACTGGTATCTGAGGATGATAAAAGGAAAATAAATAAGGGGTTAATGGTGAGACAGCAAAGGATTAATGCTTTGCCGTTCTGGCCTTTGTCTCCTACAGGTGCGCTAATTGTTTGGATAGCATGGGTTTTAGTTTCTAATGGTTATAGAAATCTTTCCTTTGCTTTCCAGTATATTTATTAATCTCAGCTACAATGTTGTTCTTATATTAATATGTAGCTTTCACACTCTTAATGTTGACATTCTAACAAATACGGGGGAAGGTAAATAAAGTTATAAAGACTTACCCACCATACGTAACCTGCCCAGGGCCCTTATGGTGTTGTGCTGTGGCGTATCTGGAAAAATCTCTCGATTGCGCTATAATGATGATGCTCTTAGCTTCCAGTAAAAATCTCCAAATGCTTTATTTTTTAATTAAAAATTCAAACAAATGTAGGTTGTCCTCTCTTGGATCTGGGATGTCTGTCTGTATCTCATATAAATCCGTATGTTTAAGTCTCTGTGCGTTATACGCATAGGTAGTTCTGTGCTTCTTGTTGTCGGCGGAGCTGAGCTGCTCCCGTCTGCTTACACTGCGGCTTGCTGAAGGGTCCGACGCACGTTTCGTGATTACACTTACTCGGGTCCCTAAAGCACCTGTGCAGGGTAGTCTTTATATAGTTATATAATCCGCAGAGGGTTCTGGGTGTTGTAGTCTCTAAGGGTAGTTCTTGATCTCTCCGTATTAACGGCCTCCTTTATTAACACCTTAGCTGTGGTTTTGGGCACAAGCTAGACGCTATCACAGGTATCTGAGGATGGTCAGCAATGGAGCGGGATGAAGTAATCTGCCATGTCCAAAAAAAAGGCTGGGACCAGTGGCGGGCTGCAGTGATGGCAGAAGCAGGGGGCTGTTCTGGTCTCTCTCCTCACGGCGGAAGAGCCTGGGGGGGATCAGAGTAAAATTTTACATGAAGGGTTAATGCCATCGGGAATAGATCAAACACAGGGCCTTTTTTATCAAGCGCCAGCACCACTCAATGCCACTCGGCATCAATAATTTTGCAGGAAAGCCACTCAATGTTCGATTTAAGAAGCAAAAAACATTGTGCACTGAAAGAAGGGCCAATCAGCATCTAATTTAGCACCAGTACCATGTATTGTGTAGAGACTGATGCTCATCTCAAAGCTGTGCCATTTAATACATTTTTTTACACTGGATCTTCATATTACAATATGACAACATTAACAATGTTGTCTTTGTTGACCACCAAAGCTCCAAAATGTTTTGGGCACTCATAGCGTCTTTTGGATTTGCTTTGGTCCCAAAGCACAATGGGGTATATTTGAATGTACAAATGTAAAATCGAATGGAAACATGCCTACATGTGTCTATATCACTGTTAAGTCAAATTAAACACCAAGAAGTGTTTGTCGATAATTACATAAATTTCCGCCAACAAAAAAAGTAAATTGTTAAATACAGCACTGTTTTAGCATAAGTGCACAGCATAAAATGTGTGTAAACCAGCGTGGCGCCACTGTTAGCATCCATTTAACATTCATTGCTCACAAGGTACAGCGCCAATTTATCTGAACTATTAGCATGTGCCGACTGGTTAACCCTGCTACAGCCACTCGAAAGGAGGTAGAATGGCACTGACTGGGGTACTTCATAAATTTGGCTCACAGATTTAGATACGTTGGATGTATAGACAGAATCATGGCAAATGAAGTTTAATACATATAAATGTAAGGTTATGCACAAAAAAACACTGGGTAAAGCTAAAGCTAAAGCTAAAGCTAAAAGGGGTCTTCCTAAACAATAAACTGAACAGTAGTGATCAAAGGCAGCAGCTGCCAAAGCAAACTGGATCATGGAGTGCATCAAGAGGGGCATACCTGTCCAAGAGCAGAGCATTCTTTAACCAATATACCATCAAGTCACTGGTTGGAGCCCATATAAAATATTGTGTTCAGGGCATCAGTGCATAAGAGGACATATCAGACATAAATAGAGTGTGTTCAAAGGCAGGCAACTAAATTAATAAATGGAAAGAAAGACTGTCAAAATTGATTTTATTTAGTTTATAACCCTTTCGCTGCCAGCCTATCTGGAGATTTTGTCACCCTTGTTGCCAGACCATTTTGAACTATTTTGCACTCCACATGTCCAACTGTGATTTTTTTAAGGGATTTCCAGGGATTTCCAAGGGAAATTATATATTGTTTTTTTCAGCAGAGTCTGGGCTTTAACATGAAATGTCTTGTTTGTAATTTTTTAGGTGGATTTTCAATATTTTTGGGTAAAATATGTTCATATTTTTTACAATTTGTAGTGTTTTGTTGTAATGCAAAATGTAAGTTTGTAAAAAAAATCTTATTGCGTGTAAAAGCCCCATTTCTCCCGGTTACAACAGTACCACATGTGTATTGGTAGACACCCTTTCCTGCCTAGGAGACTCCCCCCAAACTGAAACAACATTTTAGTAGATTTTCAGATAAAATACAACTATGCTATGCGCTATGCGCACCTTGCAGTTTTTCAAGAAAAACAACCCTTTACATTTGAAATACCCCCAACAAACTATATATTCTCTGGAAGTACACACCTCAAGCTTTCTAGGCGTACCAGGCTTGTTGACATGAGTACAGTTTTCTGGAAGTAATCCCTCAATTAATTATTTGGTTGCACAGGGTTTCCCTTAAAAAAAGAATAAAAAAACAGAATCAAAGCCACATTTTCCTAAAAAACAATATGCAAACAAGAAAAAACAAGTTAAATCTGAAAAAGCAATATCCCCCGAACAGAACAATACCCAACATGCATAGGTCCTGTCAAGGAAAGAGTTGGCAAACACCCCAAAGTAAAGCATGTGTGTAAGAATAATTTTACTTGAAAATTTCAGCTCTGCAGACAAAGTGTGCACCTTGCGCTTTTTCTACCAGAACAACCCTTTACATTTGGAATGCCACCCACAAACCATATATTCCCTGAACGTACACATGTTAAGCTTTCTAAGTGTACCCAGCTTGTTGTAGTGGGCTCATCTTTCTGGAAGTAATCCCTCAAAGAAATCTATGGTTGAACAGGGTTTCCCTAAAAGTGTATAAAAAAGCAGAATAAAAAACACCTTTCCCTAAAATATCAATATACAAACAAGAAAAAAGTCTGAAAGCGCAAGATCCCCGGAACAGAATAATACCCAACATGCATACTATTTTCAACCCTTTAAATTGGCAGCCTACTTGAAATTTTGTCACCCTCTGTTGACAGGTAATTTTCACCATTTTGTGCTATGTTTAACCGTGATTTAACCGTTGCAAGAAAATGTTATATTTTTTTTTT
The DNA here is from genome assembly GCA_027917425.1 of Gastrophryne carolinensis. Taxonomy (NCBI): domain Eukaryota; kingdom Metazoa; phylum Chordata; class Amphibia; order Anura; family Microhylidae; genus Gastrophryne; species Gastrophryne carolinensis. Next base: position 351,408,929 of record CM051236.1, read on the forward strand.
GAGGCAGAGTTTTGGCTTTAACATGAAATGTGTTTGTAATTTTTTACTATTTTTTAAAATATTCAATATATATAAAATATATATATAATATATATAAAAAACTAAAAAATTATTATTTCTTTTAAATTGTCTGAATTATTATAAATAAACAATTTAATTTACTAAAGAAAACAATATTGCATGTGAAAGCCCCATTTTTCCTGATTACAAAGGTACCACATATGTATCGGTAGCCCCCTTGTTGCTGTCCAAGAGACCCCCCAAACTGAAAAGAGCACTTTATAACATTTACAAATAAAATACACTACTATCCACACTATAAAGGGTTAAATTGAAAAAAATTGTTAAAAACCCCTAAAAATCCCCCCCCTTTCAAAAAATGGCGTGAGGTCCTCCCTACCCAGCATAACCAGCCCTGAGACCAGCTATGGGGGCTTGCAGAACAGGGCACAGGGGCCAGCTTTGGTGGCCCCTGGCCCTGCAGGCTACAAGCTGGCATAGCCTATGGCCAGGGGCTCTTCTGCCCCCCCCTGCTGTCTTTGGGGAGGCAGGTAATGGGGGGCTCACAGTTAATGGCAAGTCACCCGCTGGCCGCAGGTGACTTACCAGACCCAGAGCATTGTGAACTGGTATAGGGGTCTCATGGATCCCTTACCAGTTCACAAAGGGTTACATGTAAACAAAACACACACAACACACAGAATAAAAAAAAAATATATTTTTTAATACTTACCTCCCATTTATTCCCGGGCACTGTGTCCCACGCTAATCACTTTGGCTTCAATGCTCCTGCTGCTGCTGGAAGCCTTTTTTACCTGCTGGCCGACAGGTAACATAGGGTTCATTTAAAAAAAAAAATAACATAGCGTCCCCCCTCCCGGGGTGGAGACCCTATTTTTGGGGGGAATTTTAAAAGGTCCCCCCTACCCAGCATAACTGGCCCAGGGACAGCTATGCAGGGCTTGTAGAACAGGGTGCAGGGGCCAGCTTTGGAGGCCCCTGGCCCTGCAGGCTACAAGCCCACATATCCACTGTGAGGCCCGGGCCCTTCTGCCCCCCTGGGCCTTTGGGGAGGCAGGTAATTTGGGGGGCTGGGGGTTAACGGCAAGTCACCCGCTAGCAGGTGACGATCGCATGTGAAAAAACAACAGCCCAGAGCCAGGACAACACCAGGTGAGTGACATCATAAGCCCCGCCCCCAATGATGGCTCTCTCCTGAAGCTGAAGAGCCAGGGGGGGTGATCAGAGGCCCCCCTGGTGAAGAGGAGACCCGGCGGGAGCATGCACCACGGAGGTGAGTAAATGTCATTTTTTTTTTTTTTTTACATGTAATTCTGGCGGCTGCTGAAGGGCGGAAGAGCAGTGAGACTACGGACTAATCTGTATGGGGAGACAGTCATGAGAATTGTAAGGCCCCGTGGGACACCTGCCTTCAGAGTAAGCCCACAACCCCCAATCTCTGCTGCGAGCTTCACCTTTAGACAAGCCCCCATTTGCCGGGATGCTTTATACGCCTCGCCGGACACGGTTGCCCCCAACTTGATAGCACAAAGGATTGTGTGATCCTAATCCTAATTGGTCCTAAAGAGAAAAGGGCGTATTGCCCAAAAACCCCCTTGGCCTCATTGGCCCTTTAATTAGCAAAAGGGCGTTATAGCCCAACACCACCTTGGGCTCATTGGCCCTTTAATTCCGCCTCCGGCGGGCGCGCTGGGTGCAGCACGTTCACAGGAGCCGGGGACACGACAGAGGGCAGGGGGAGCGGCCATGCTCGGCGCCGTATTAGCATGCACATCTTTGGCTGGTACCCAACATCTCTCCTCAGGACCAAATCCCCTCCAATCAATTAAATACTGCAAAGAGTTATGTAAAATTCGTGAATCAAGGATCTTATTAATCTCGTATTCGGGTTCATCTTCCACAATGATGGGTGGAGGTGATGATACCTGCACATTTCCGGCGGATTTTAATAAAGAAACATGAAACGCGTTAGGAATTTTCATGGAGGACGGAAGCTCAACTTTAAAAGTTACATCGCTTAATTTTTGAATGATCGGAAAAGGACAGATGAATTTAGGACCCAACTTAGGTGACGGTTGGCGAAGCGCAATATTCCGGGTAGAAACCCAAACCAGATTCACCACCTGAAAAGGAGGTTCCTGTGACCTATGACGGTCAGCAAATGCCTTATGTCTCTCGGTGGCTCCTTTAAGGTTTTCTTTCACCTTAGACCAAATGGTCATTCTCTCTTGAAGCCATTCCTCCAGAGCCGGCAAATTGGAGGAAGGACCGGAGAGAGAAGATGCTTTGGGATTCTTACCATAATTGCAAAAGAACGGCGATATTTTCGTTGATTCACTCGGCGCATTGTTATAAGCAAATTCAGCAAATTCAAGATACTCTGACCATTGTTCCTGACAATCAGAGACGAAACATCGCAAATACTGTTCCAAACAATGGTTAACCCTCTCCATCTGACCATTAGATTGTGGGCGATATGCCGACGATAACAAGATTTTAATTCCTAGACGCGCACAAAATTCCCTCCAGAACCGCAAGACGAATTGCACTCCCCGGTCAGACAATATTCTGAGGTATACCGTGAATACGAAAATACCATTTTGTGAGTACTCACCTGAAAAATGGATATTGTTGGTGTGCCACACACCCCGCTTCACTTCTTAAATATTCATCACTTCATGGGTTAATCCACCGCAGGTGATGTAGTGCAGAGAGGAAGTCTTGTAACGAGCCCCCTTCCGGCCCATATATACCTGGTACCTCCCTTCAATCACCAGTATATTCAAAAAGCAGTAAAACAAGGTACCAGTATTGAACCAGTAACCTCCAAAATCAATTTTGATATAAATAAAAAAGGGCTTCACCATATAAATGCTTCGGTAATACCGAAAAGGGCGGGTGTGAAGCGGGGTGTGTGGCACACCAACAATATCCATTTTTCAGGTCAGTACTCACAAAATGGTATTATTCTTGGTGTGCCACACACCCCGCTTCACTTCTTAAATATTCATCACTTCATGGGACATCCAAAAGCAGTGTCCACAAGGGAAGGGCATCTCAAGGCCAGGTGAAGCATAACTTAAATGACTGCAGTCTGCAGAACTTTGCGGCCAAAAACAGCATCCGCTGAGGCCCGCACATCAACTTTGTAAAACTTAGAAAAAGTGTGAACAGAAGACCAGGTGGCGGCCTTACAAACCTGTTCAACAGAAGCTTGGTGCTGAAAAGCCCAAGACGCCCCAACAGCGCGAGTGGAATGAGCAGTAATACGAAAAGGGGGAACTCTTCCCTTAGCAGAATAGGCCGCAGTAACGGCCTGACGTATCCACTTGCTAATGGCAGATTTGGCTGGTGCCAAACCCTTCTTAGGCCCATGGGGCACAACAAAAAAGGAATCCGTCCTACGGAAAGGAGACGTGATAATCAAGTAGTACTTAACACAGCGTACTACATCCAAACAATGCAAAACCCTCTCTTTGTCATCCTTAGGATTAGGACACAAGGAGGGAAGAACAATATCTTGGTTCAAATGAAAAGCAGAAACAACCTTAGGAAGAAAGTCTGGCTTGAACCGAAAGACCACTTTATCCCGATGCCTCTCGAAGTAGGGCGCCTGGATAGTTAAGGCCGCCAATTCTGAGACACGCCGGACAGAAGTGATCGCTACCAAGAAGACAATCTTCTGAGTCAGGGTAGACAAAGCAATATCTTGCAAAGGCTCAAAAGGAGGTGCCTGAAGAGCCGAAAGAACCAAATTCAAATCCCAAACAGGGAGTAATGGTTTCCTGGGAGGCCGCACATGCGTAACCCCCTGGAAAAAAGTTTTAACTAAAGGTTTAAGCGCAACACGCTTCTGAAAAAAGACAGATAAGGCAGAGACCTGCCCTTTCAATGTACTTAGCTGGAGACCAGAGTCCAGCCCTGATTGTAAAAACTCCAGAATCCTGGGGACCGAAAGGACCCTACAAGGAAAAGATCTTATCTCACACCAAGTGATATAGGCTTTCCAAGTCCTATAGTAGGTGACGGAAGAAGACTTCTTCCGGGCACTGATCAGAGTCTTAATGACTGAATCAGAAAGACCCTCCACCTTCAGGATGGAGGTTTCAGCCGCCAGGCCATCAAACCCAGCGCTGGTAAATTGAGGTAACACAATTGACCCTGAGTGAGCAGATCGGGCCGAAGAGGCAGAATGAACTGGTCCACTGCCAGCCAAACGATGTCTGCGAACCTTATTCGCTTTGGCCACTTTGGGGCCATGATAACGGCGTACACCCTTTCCAGAGCCAACTTCTGAAGAACTCTGCCCAGCAAGGGCCACGGAGGAAACAGGTATAGAAATCCCAGAGCTCCTCAGTTCAGGGACCTGACGTCCACTGTCAGAGCCAGAGGATCCCGGGAGAGAGACACGAAGCTCGGGAGCCTGAGATAGAGATGAGGGGCCCACAGGTCCACCTCCGGAGTCTCCCATTGGAGACACAATAAGAGAACCACCCGAGGATGGAGAGCTTATTCTTCCAGACGGGGAGAGCACTTGCTCAACCGGTCCGCTACCTGTTCCATCACCTCTGGAATGTAAACCGCCGAGAGACAGGGAACATGGAACACTGCCCATGTCTGGATCAGGGACATTTCTCTGATGGGTAAGTGGGGCCTCCACTGCCCCTGAAGCCGCAGCTCCTTCCAGAATCTGTCCCATCCCGACAGACCGGTGTCCGTGGTGACACCTCTCCAAGGGAGGGTCAGGAAAGACCTGCCCTATACAAGATTGGTCGAGACCAATCACCACAGGAGGAACTGCCGTACACGGGAGGACAATTGGAAGGACTGATCCAACAACAGAGGTTGCTGGACCCAACACGCTAGCAGAAATAGCTGAAGTGTTCTTGTGCGAATTTGGGCAAAAGAAAGACACACAGCGTCTTGATGAGAGTTCAGGCCGGGATGAACCGACCCCTGAATGGACCGCGAGGGAGGGTGAGACTCGAATTCCAGGTTGTGACCTGTCGACACTACCTCCTGGATCCATCTGCCTAGAACCACATGGTTCCAATGGTAGAAGTGTCGCAATAGTCCCCCCACCCGCACGGGTGAGGGCAGCCCCTCATTGCTGAGTGGGCTTATCAGCAGGCTTGGGCTTGGTGCCTCAGGACTGAGTGGGCCGGCCACGGCCCCTCCCCCGAGTCCAACCTGCGCCACTGGTAGCGGGAAAGGACGTACCTTTTCCCGCTCTGAACCTTTGAAAGGAAGGCCTACCGGAACTTGTCCCCCTGAAGGGACCACGAGGCCTTTTGCGTTGTGGCATCTTACCATCTTTTGCGACTGAATCAATTTTCTCCCCAAACAGACGCAACCCCAAAAAGGGGAGGGCTGTGAGTACCTTTTTGGAAGCCGTGTCTGCTGACCACTGACGCAGCCATACTGACCTGCGAATAGCCACAAGCATAGCTGCCGCCTTGCTACTCATAGTCAGCGCATCGTCCTGAGCGGCCAGGATATAAGCCACAAAAGATTCACACTGCTTAAGTGCAGTGAACTGTTTGCAAGCGGGATCAAGATCCTCATATAGCCCCTGAATTAGGGACTTAATTGCCAATAGAAGAAGGGCTGAAGCACATACCGGGCGCAATGCTGACCCGGAATAGATAAAACCATGTCGAGCGCATTGGTCAATCCTGCGATCTTCCCCATCTTTGGGGACAGTGGTCTCAGCAGATTGTATCATAGCCGAGCTGGAGAGTCCTAGTACAGGGGTATCGACGTCCGGAGGGACAGACCACAGCCTCACCAATTCTGGTGGAAAAGGATAACGCTTTTCCCAACTGGAAGGAATTCCAGATAACCGTGTGGGATGTTCCAATTCCTTAAGAACCACCCTCTCAAAGTGGTGCTGTCTGGGAAAAACCAAACTCGGCTGAGGCTCTTTAAATAACTGACCCTTTGGCGGGGCGGTCGCCTCAGGCGTATCTAAACTCAAAATATTAAACATTTGAGCCAGAATGGAGGGGGTGTCAAAAACAACCCCCTCTGACCAATCGCCGATCTCATCAGCCACATGCTGACCTGTCGGCTCATCTGACTCCGACGGGAGTTCATCCTCGTCAGGGGATCCATTGGACCATTCCACAGGTTCACAAAACTGGTCCTGTGGAGCCGAAGGTACCGGAGTCAGGTGCCTTCGTTTTGTAGCGGTTTTAAACGCTGATTTAACGGGCATCATTTTCCGGGGGCAGGGCTGTGCTGCTGCCTCGGAATGCGAATCCCCACTTTTGACAGTGTCATGCGGGGTCCGGAATAGGGATGGAGAGGTAGGAGATGATGAAGGATGCGATGGCACCGCAGCCGAAGCAACGGACTGGCGCGCAATAGTCTGTTTTGCACAAGGGATGCCAATAAAGATATCATCAGCTGGGAGTGGAACCCCACAACCTACGTACCCCCCAAACGGAACAGCAGAACCGTTTCCGGAATCTGCGGAAGCCTCCATATGGTGATTTATGGTATTCGCAATAATGGGACTTTTAAGGCATAAGCCGACCCGGGATGCCCCCTTTATTTTAGTAATGTCCCGGAAGGGAGGATTTATAAATTTTTTTTTTTCTTTTTTAAGTTTAGGTCCCCTTTAATAGAAACTATATATATATATATGACAAAAACGTGATGTGGGTGACTAGCAACCCACTAATGGAGACGACCCTCCCAAAATGTGAAAAATCCTGGGGACAAAAAAAAAAAAAAAAAAGAAAGGTTAGGTCAATGGGCTGCTGATGAAAGGGAGTTCCCTGCACATCAGAAGCACATTTGCAGCAATTAGAGGCTGGTGCGGGGAGCGGGCCCCAATACTAAAGCTAATACACTGGTTTGGGGTGGGGATTAACTGGGCTTCCCCTAGTTAGGTTTCCTTGAAAACCCAGGGCTCCACACCCTATGACCTCGCCCATGGAATTGATAAGATATTATATTAAAAACAAGTTCATTTTATTGGTACATATACATATAAAAACACATTGGTTAATAACCACATCACAACTACTTATATACAAGATAATGCCTGTTTTTTCAACTGGATAGCCAGGCAACCAGTATAACAGTTTTACAAGATATTCAACACAAATGTAAAGAGTGTTGCTTGCGTGTCTCAAAAGGGGGCAAACTAGTTTCGCCTGTCTGTAGGCTTCGTCAGTGCCCTTAACATCAATCCTATAAAGACATGTATATATATATCATAGTATCAGAGTAACCATTCAAAGACTTTTTCAAAAAACATGCTTATTTTGATATCTCATTATACATTAGTATACATGGATTCATACCTCTATTGGTTGAGATGGTAGATGCAACTGGGGCCAGCTCATGTTTACTGTGGTGTAGCCAGTTCAATTGTATTAGGGCTATTATAAAGCCCAGGTGTGTGGATCATAGTAAAGCCCATAGTGCATTCCAAAAGCCCATAAGGGTTGATAACACCTGCATTAATAGGAACAGATTGCCTCATGAGTGTCACTATCAGTTATATAGCCGGTAATTCCGGTCAGAATAAAATGTTTATAAAGGTGATAAAAGTAAAATAGCAGTTGCCCTTACCTTGTATACTCTATGAGGCGTGGGGAGAGGCACACCCAGTGCCTGTTACCTCCTGTCCTAGAAGCAGCAGCGCCGTGTAGTGTGTGCTGACACACTGGCCGCAGTTAAATAATGGCCAGTGTGTGATGTCAGACACACTCAGCTGAGTGTTAGCGCCGTCCCTCCCCTCCCTCCCGGGGTCTGCTGGGGGTTGCTAGGGGGGACGGGAGCCCAACACAATCCCAGCGCCGCGCCTCCCCCGACGGGCGGGGCTCATACCAGCCTCCGTCAGCCAGTTAGGTGACCGGCGCTAGAGCTCCCACACGGCGCCGTCACGTGTCTCCTACAAGGTGCCATTTTGGTGAAGACAAGTGCAGGGATTTAGGCTTAATTCATAAGAGCAAGGTAAAATAGCGATCTCAGTCGCACAGATATATTAATTTATGACCTCTAGCAAAGTATAAGCCTAGCTAGCAGTATTTGTAAGTGGCCTTAAACTACGGGATATTCCCTGATAATTATAATGTCTTGCTGATAGTTCTAAAGTGCCTTCAAGCAGTTGTCCACATTGTAGGGGGAATTTGTGCCCCCCAGAACACAGTATATCTACATATGGCGTTTAAAAAGGGTAACTGGCCGTTGTTGTACGTGTGGATGGCCTCCCTTATAGCCATATACATATATGCCTGCTAAACTCCATTACTGACGCTATGTCATATGGGCAAAAATGCCGCCTCACCATACGCCTAGGACACGTGAGTGTTATTGAATCCCCAAAGGCCAATCCGCACTGGGCATTAAAGCTGTATAAATGAAAACCTTGTTGATTTGATTTAAGCCACATAATCGCTACTGCTACAAACTTGTGCCCATGGGCTAGCATCCAGTGCATCTACCATATACAGCATATGGGAGAAAAAAAAAAAAAAATTTTTAATATCACATTCCACATTGATTTGTTACAGTCAGAATTAAAACCCTGTCGTTACAAATGTCTGTCAGAGGTAAGGGGCATAACTGATGGATTCATTGAGTCCCGGGTACTGATGGGCCTTGAAATGGTGGATCCACTGTGTCTCCCGTTTGAGGGTTGCTCTCTCAAGGTCCCCACCCCGTGGGTTTGGATGTAATCTATCTAGGCCCACAATAAACATGTCTTTTGGGTTCATCTCATGACATTCCCGGAAATGTCTGCCCACTGGGGTCTTGCTATATCAAAATAAGCATGTTTTTTGAAAAAGTCTTTGAATGGTTACTCTGATACTATGATATATATACATGTCTTTATAGGATTGATGTTAAGGGCACTGACGAAGCCTACAGACAGGCGAAACTAGTTTGCCCCCTTTTGAGACACGCAAGCAACACTCTTTACATTTGTGTTGGAATATCTTGTAAAACTGTTATACTGGTTGCCTGGCTATCCAGTTGAAAAAACAGGCATTATCTTGTATATAAGTAGTTGTGATGTGGTTATTAACCAATGTGTTTTTATATGTATATGTACCAATAAAATGAACTTGTTTTTAATATAATATCTTATCAATTCCATGGGCGAGGTCATAGGGTGTGGAGCCCTGGGTTTTCAAGGAAACCTAACTATATATATATACTTATATATAGTCTATGTATATAAACATTCAAATCAATCCCAATAATTAGCCAGGCACATAGAGCCGGAGGGCTAGCATAAGCAGGGATCCCAGGATCTGCAAGGCAAGAAAACAACCATCAGATCCTTCACATGTGTATAACATATAAGTATGGCACCAAGTGCCCTTAAATGACGCCCCCTTGATAATAGTGATTTCTCACTGTATTATTAAACAATATCTCCCATTTAACGGCCCCAATGGGAGGGGCCGCTTACCTGTACCGCAATCAGCCGGTAAGCCTGCAGCCAGCAGCCATGAGCCGGCAGAAGACAAAGTGCGGCCGTGCGCCCACGTGCCTTCCTGTTTTGAAGGAAGCTGGGACGCTGGGCCCGCCGCAGACGCTGCTGACGCCGCATGACGTCGGCGCCGCGCCCCCGGCGCCGCGTCAGCGGGCCCGCCCCCCCCCCCCCTACTCTGATCAGCTGGAACACTTTACAGCTGATCACAGCACGCGCGTCCAGGCAGCGGAGGGGGGAGGGTAAAAACCGCATGTGCTGACAAAGCTCAATGAATGCCAGGCGAGGAGAGGGGAGAGGGGAGAGGGGGGAGGGGGTAGGGGGCCACAAGCAACCAACTGCCAGAGAGGTGGCCAGCCCATACCCAGCGCAAGCTGCCCTAAAGCAGACCCAAAATATACACATGCTACAGTGAATGTATAAACATGACATATATGTTAACATGCAGTGATACAGTGAAACACACATACTAAAGCACACCCTCACCACCCCCCCAACGGGAGAGAAAGGGGCTACGGGGACCCTCGGGACAGGGGCATCCCATTTCCGGATCACCATGCCGGTTCGCTGCATTGCCCCACGCATGAGGTCGAGCGGTAGGAGATAAGCTCCTAGGCACTTAAAGTGCCATCTACCATTTGCCCGGTGAGCAGCCAAGGCTGGGAGGCTTCCTATTTCACCATAAAGGTATACAAACTCAAACCGGGCAGAAATAGACCAAAAGGGGGGTGGCGGGGTAAGAATACCCCGGCCTACCTGTAAGCAGGAGACTTCCAACTTCTGACTTGTCAGCAAGCAGAGAGAAAAAATACTGGTGATTGAAGGGAGGTACTAGGTATATATGGGCCGGAAGGGGGCTCGTTACAAGACTTCCTCTCTGCACTACGTCACCTGCGGTGGATTAACCCATGAAGTGATGAATATTTAAGAAGTGAAGCGGGGTGTGTGGCACACCAAGAATATACATGTTTTATGAACAACTGAGATAATTCAGGTGCCGACGGGAGCTTAGTCAAAGTGATGAAGTGTGCCATTTTACTAAATTGGTCGACCAACACCCAGATTACCGTATTATTCTGAGATCGCGGTTAATCAACAATAAAATCTATCGACACATGGGTCCAAGGCTCCTCAGGAATTTCCAGGGACATTAATAGCCCTGCTGGAGCCTTGTGAGACCCCTTACTTCGGGCACAAACAGGACAGGCCTCAACAAAGGCGATAACATCACGCCTAATCTTGGGCCAGCACACATGGCGTTTGGCAAGGGCTAGCGTCTTGTGATAACCTAAGTGCCCTGAAGTCTTGGCATCATAGAACTCCTGCAATACAGAGTGGCGTAGTTGCGGTGGGACAAACCGGCACCCAGAAGGTTTACCTGGTGGTGCATCAGTCTGAAATGTTTCTAGGGACTTAGATAAATCAGGGAGCAGAACCCCAACAACACAACCCAGGGGCAAAATGGGTTCCTTCTCATCAAATCTGCCCTTACATTCCCCAAAATTACGAGATAACGCATCAGCCTTAGTGTTCTTTACTCCTGGTTTAAAGGTAATAAAATCAAAGCGGGAGAAAAAGAGCGCCCACCGGGCTTGTCGGGAATTCAGCCTTTTGGCAGATTCGATATATCCTAGGTTCGTATGATCGGTATAAACCGTAATCGGGTGCAGGGAACCCTCTAGCCAATGCCGCCACTCTTTAAAGGCCAACTTTATGCCTAATAATTCTCGATTGCCCACGTCATAGTTTTGTTCTGCTGAGCTAAGTTTTCACGAGAAATAGGTACATGGGTGTAATCTCTCGGGGGAGCCGGAATATTGAGAGAGAACACCTCCTACCTCGAGTTCAGAGGCATCCACTTCAACAAAGAACGGCCAACATCAGAATGAATAAGTATTGGGGCTGAAGTGAAGGCCTCTTTTAAGGTCTGGAAGGCCTTAATTGCCATGGAAGGCCAATTCTCTAAAAAAGCGCCTTTCCGGGTCAGGTCAGTCAGACACTTGGATAACTTGGCATACAGATTATTCTCTCGCAGCTTTTGTAACACCGCCTTCACATGTTGCCGGTGTTCCGTCACTGATCGAGAGAAGATAAGAATGTCATCCAAGTAAATGACCATGAATTGCCCCAGATATTCACGAAAAATGTCATAGAACATAGAAACATAGAAGGTTGATGGCAGAAGGAGACCATACGGTCCATCTAGTCTGCCCTTATGTAACTGTATGTACTCCTTATCTTGGGATAGATGTGTGCTTATCCCAGGCATGTTTAAATTCAGTGACTGTTGATTTTTCAACTACCTCTGCTGGAAGTTTGTTCCAAGCATCTACTACTCTTTCTGTAAAATAATATTTTCTAACATTGCTCCTGATCTTCCCCCCAACTAGCTTCAGGTTGTGCCTCCTTGTTCTATCATTAAGTTTCTTCTTAAAAACCCTTCCCTCCTGAACCTTATTGAATCCTTTCACATATTTAAAGGTCTCAATCATGTCCCCCCTCTCCCTTCTTTCCTCCAGACTGTACAAATAAAGCACCATTTTTGTTGCCCGCCTTTGTTGCCCGTTCTATTTGAATAATGTCTTTTTGCAGGTAAGGTCTCCAGAACTGCACACAGTATTCTAGCTGTGGCCTCACCAGGGCTCTATACAGCGGCATCACAACCTCCCTCTTCCTACTGGTGATGCCTCTAGCTATGCAGCCGAGCATCCTGCTTGCTCTTCCCACTGCCTGGCTACACTGTCCACTCATCTTGCAGCTATCAGTAATCAGTACCCCTGGGCAGGACAGCCGGGCAGGAAGCAGCCCGGCCAGCCGCACGGGGACGGTGCGGGACCGAAGGCGAGGTGAGTTAACCGTGACAAGAAATACACTAAAAGATTTCAAAAAGGGCCTAGATGCCTTCATTGCATATAACAACGTTACAAGCTATGGTTACTACAATTTCCATGAAAATAAGACAGGTCTTATATTAATTTTTTGCTCAAAATGCATGTAATGAGGGGTCTTCACACTGTCTGTAATGGGGGGATTCTGACACACTGCCTGCAATGTGGGCATGGGGGGGGGGATTCTCCCACACTGCCTCTAATGGGGGGGGCTTTGATGTTGAGGGCCGCATCAGATGGCTCTGAGGGCCACAGGTTGAGCCTGTCTGCCATAGAGTCATGAAGAGCTGGCTGTGCAGTCAGACTAAGATGACTGATGTTATCACTGAAAGCTGTGCTCTTGATATAGTAATTACGAATATTACGAATATCTCCAGACGCTAGTCTTCCTTGTCATTGGGTGGTTTTGTGAGCAGGAAGTGGTAAAGGCACGTATATCTGCCAGCGTATCACAAGCATTAGCATTCAGTGGATTGTATGAGTGTGACTGTGTTTCAAGTCTGCGGTTGTGTGTGTAGCAGAGCATGTTGTAGAGTGTCTGAACTTGAGAGTGCAGTGAAGTGCAGCGTGACAAGATATATGAGGAGGGGGGAATTGCAAAACTGGCCTGGCCTGGTGAAGGGTAGAAGATTTGAAATGAAATGTGTGACATTTTCTCTCTAATATATAGGGGAAACTATACTTGATGGCAGAGATGGCAGTGTTTGTGTAGTGAGGGAATGCAGAAGTAGATGCAGAAAGAGCAGAGTACAGCCGTTTAGCTGTGGCAAGGGTTAGATTCTATGATTTAGTAACAGTAATAGAAGACAGGTCGGGTGTGGAGCTGCGGCAGCATGTCACTGAGGACTGAACTGCTCAAATCTGTATGGTATGCCTTTACTTCGCTGGACACAGAGAAGAGTGGCAAAGTTTCCAAGTCCCAGCTGAAGGTGAGTGCAAGAATTCTTCTGCACCCATTTGCTAGCTGTATAGCTTCCAGACTGCTCACTTCTACACTGGCTTGCTTTTAAACTATTCTTTCTTCCACTTCTTTCTCTATACTGTCTTGTTTAACATGTAGTCAATACCGTACTGCTTATTTAAAAAAAAACATAAAGGTAATGAGTGTGCTAAATCTATTGCTTAGTATTTTTTCTGAAGCAAATTTACTTTTCTTGTGCTACAACACTGTTGCTTGGTATGGTTTTGCTGCTCATGGCCCCATTAAGTACACTTTGTTGTTGAAAAGAGATCTGCTCTTCAGGGTCTGTGTTCAAGGTGCTGACTCATCTGTGCATGCTTTTTGAACGTTTTGAGTTTCCTCCTCCTTCCCACTAACCTCATTTTGGCAGTTAAAATGGACTTGATTCAAGCTATCCATCTGCTCTAACGTTGAAGGTCAGGCACCGTATTCCTGGATTATGTGGTAGCTGTGCCACAGGGCATAATGGGTGTTGGTTTTATTACCCATTTACTGCAGCAGCCATGGCCCAGCTAGTGCAGAAATTGGATGACTGACCCATCACCCAAATTCCTGCGTAGTAAGGGAGACTTGAAAACCAAGAATATATTGCACAATCCCTGTCCTGGGTCAGGCTGCTAGTAGGGTCTAGGTGAATTATTTTTTGGGGGCAGCAAACCAGTGATGGGGGGGGGGGCAGAGAGATGGAATATTTTTTGTGTTAGTCCTTGGTCCACCTGAAAGCCAACCTGCACCTTCCCTTGCAACTCTGATTCAGAGAGGGTCCTGGTTCATGTGGACACTAAACCTATCCTACACACCTTTTCTTGCACCTCCTCCAATAGAAGACAACCTCCATTGAAGTGCCTGTCTCCCATCATTAATCCCAGGATAAAATGGACCAAAACCTGGGATTTTCACTATCCCAGGTTCCAGTCCTTCCTCCTGGGGCACCCCAGTTTTGGCTGTTCCACTGTGTGAGCCCCCCCAGAAAGCCAAATGTTGGACCGCATCACTCGGCTCCCTCCCACAGCCACTATTTAGATGTAGCGGGCGGAGCTGCACACATCCGAGAAAGGAGGTGAGTGATGCCGGTGCTGTGGGCTCGGGGGAAAAGTATAAATATAGGGATGCGCCGGGGGGAGGGTGTAAGCCTGCCTTAGAGTCTGATAGACTCCAGGGTGGGATTTGATTCTTAGGGACCCACCAGGGGATCCACCAGGGGAAATTGTTGAAAGGTACCTAAAATATATCCTTTTCTTTATGTCCAATTCAAACTATGCACTACCTACCTTCAATCATTCAGATAAGTCCTACTCTAACCATTTCTTTAAATTATAATTTAAAATAGATTTGGATTCTGTTCTTTTGCCAGGTTCATAATATATATATATATATATATATATATATATATATATATATATATATAATTAAATGTGAGAAGCTACTGCATCTATTATATATATTTTATTATATCTATTATATTATATCTTTTCATGGGACAACACTGTCAATATGGCACTTTTATATGATGTAAAGTTGTCAGTGTACAGCTTGTATAAACCCCTTCCAACAAAAGGGAGTACACCCCTAATTGGAAATGGCCATTTTGTGCTCAGTTAGCCATTGGGTATAAATGGGGAGCTGAAGTGTTAAATTTGCTCTCCCACTCTCTCATACTTAACACGGGAAAGTCACCATGGTGCCTCATGTCAAAGAACTCACTAAGGATCTGGAAGGAATTGTTGCTCTACATAGGCCTAGGCTATAAGAGGATTGGCAAAAATCTGAAACTGAGCTGCAGCATGGTGGCCAAGACCCTACATCACTTTAACAAGACATGCCTTGCCATGGTCGACCAAAGAAGTTGAGTGCACATGCTCAAGATTATATGCAGAGTTGTTTTTTCATAACAGATGTACAGCATTAGTGCTGCCACCATTGCTGCAAAGGTTAAAAGGGTTGGGGGGGGGGGGGTTAGCCTGTCAATGCTCAGACCATACCACACTGCATCAAATTCGTACACTGCATCAAATTTGTCTGCATGGGTGTCGTCCCAGAAGGAATCATCATCTAAAGTTGAGGCAAAAGAAAGCCAACTAAGGACATAGATTACTGGGACCATGTTCTGTGGTCTGATGAGACCAAGATTGGTTTAGATTGTGTCGTGTGGTAGCAACCAGGTGGAGAGTACAAAGACAAGCGTGTTTTGCTTACAGTCAAGCATGGTGGTGGGATTGTAATGGTTTGGGGCTGCATGAGTTCTGCTAGCTGTGGGGCATTACAGTTCATTGAGGGAACCATGAATGCCAAAATGTACTGTGACACACTAAAGCAGAGCATGATCCTTTCCCTTTGGAAACTGGGTGACAGGGCAGTGTTCTAACATGACACCAACCTAAGTAACTCCAAGACGACCAGTGCCTTAAGAAGCAAAAGGTAAAGGTGTTGGACTGGCCAAGCATGTTTCCAGACATGAACCCTATTGAGCATCTGTAAGGCATCCTCAAATGGAAGGTGGAGGTGCGCAGTGCCTCTAAAATCCCACAGCATCGTGATGTAATCTTGGAGGAATGAAAAGGGGGCCCCCAAAAGGTCTGGTTTTGGAGATAAAATACTTGCATAGAGCTATAGAGCCCTCTGTGTGGAGGTCCATATAACTTTGTGTGTTGGAGGTACCTGAGGAGGGGTTGGGTACCTGTGCCCTAGTTAAACATGTTAGTTGTCTGGTCTGTATGCTACTCCTCTTACATACAATAGCTTACAATTCTTTGGCCCAGCACAGGCACACAGACTGGCATGAGTATCAGGGATGCGTAAGATGGGCATGTGCATGTTTTTTTTGTGCGGATGAATGCCAACAGCCCAAAAATACAATTTTGTGAAACTCACCTGTAGAATTGTTTTTGTATCCATCCAGTCCAGGCTGTCCCGATATCTTCACGATTGGGGTGTTCGCCCCTAGAGGGCACTTGACTGCAAGATCAAAGATGTAGCTCATCCCGGCCCCCTATAAAGGCAGCTGCCCCTCTATCATTCCCCAGTGGTTTAAAAGCAGTACTCAATAAAAGAGGGCAGGCCGGGAGGCCTAAGAAAAAGAAACCATGTTACCTCACATAGCTTCAGCTTGTACTCTCTCCAATGCAAAAACTAGAAAAACTAGTGTCCTATGAACAAAAATGGTTGATCACCATAACAGGCATACAGGACATAATGAACACAAGGGTGGGGAGGACTGGATGGATACAAAAACAATTCTACCGAATTGTATTTTTCTCTTCCATCCAGTCCAGGCCGTCCCGATATCTTCAAGATTGGGACATCCAAAAGCAGTGTCCATATGGGTGGGATCCCCAGTGCAGAACAGCATGTAGTTCATTTCACTACCGCCTGAAGCACCTTTCGGCCAAAAACAGCATCAGCTGAGGCCCTGACATCCACCTTGTAAAACTTTGTAAGTATGAACAGAAGACCAAGTTGCGGCCTTACAAACTTGTTCCACCGATGCCTGATGCTGAAAAGCACAAGATACACCAATAGCTCTGGTAGAATGAGCTGTGATCTGAAAAGGGGGTTCCTTCCCCCTGGCGCACCGAGGTGATCGCTACCAGAAAGACCACTTTGAGAGTCAACATAGACAATGCAGCATCGCTCAATGGCTCTAAGGGAGGACCCTGGAGAGCAGATAGCACTAGATTCAAGTCCCACACCGGTAGTACTGACTTTTGCGGTGGCCGAACATGGGTAACTCCCTGGAAAAAAGTCCTGACCAACCTATGGTTGGCAATGGATCTCTGGAAAAAAATGGCTAAAACCGAGACCTGACCCGTGAGAGTGCTCAGCTGGAGACCCAAGTCTAAACCGTGTTGTAAAAACTCCAGAATCCTAGAAATAGAAAATTTCCGGCAAGGAAGGCTCTTGTCCTCGCACCAAGCAATATAGGCCCGCCAAACTCTGTAGTATATCATGGAAGAAGATTTCTTCCGTGCCTGAATCATTGTATGAACAACCGTGGCCGATAACCCCTTCAGGATTGAGGTTTCAATAGCCAGGCCGTCAAAGCCAGCGTCCGTAAATTGAGGTGCCGCAGCGACCCCTGTGTGAGAAGACCTGGGTCGTCGGACATGATGTAGTGATCTATTGACATCTGAGCTACGTCTGCAAACCAACTCCTTCTCGGCCAGCGAGGAGCCACCAGGATGGCTGGTACCCCCTCCTGGGCTATCTTGCGCAGCACTCTGCCCAGGAGCGGAAACGGAGGCATACAGAAATTTGAACTCCGTCCAAGGGATCGCCAGAGCGTCTGTTGCTATAGCCAGAGGATCTCTTGAGAGAGAGATGAACCTTGGAAGCTTGTGATTGTGTCTGGACACAAACAGGCCCACGTCCGGTTGGCCCCAGTGGAGGCACAGAGTCTGAAAAGTCTCGCTGCTGAGGGACCACTCCCCCAGGCGCAATGAACTCCTGCTCAGGGAGTCTGCCTCCTGGTTTTCCACCCCGGGAATGTAGACCGCCGAGATGATGGGAACATTCTCCTCTGCCCAAGTCAGAATCCGGGTCACCTCCTTGAGGGATCTCTTGCTCCGAGTCTTGTCCTGGTGGTTGATGTAGGCCACAGCAGTCTGATTGTCCGAGCGAACCTGGATCGCATGGCCTCTTAAATGGGGAGTCAAGCGTAGAAGAACCAACCGGATTGCTCTCAGCTCCAAGAGATTTATGGGTAACCGGTTCTCCTGCGGACCCCATTGACCCTGGATCTTCTGGGTCTGCCAAACGCCTCCCCAGCCCGACAGACTGGCATCCGTGGTAACTATCTCCCAATGGGAAGTCAGAAAGGACTTGCCCACAAGCAGGTTCCGGTAGTCCAGCCACCACAAGAGGGACTGCCTGGTCAGGGTGGACAGCGAAAAACCTTGTTCCAGAGATTCCTGCGCCCGATTCCAGCCAGTCAGCAGGTTCAATTGTAGAGGTCTCATGTCAAATTGGGCGAAGGGTACTGCCTCGAAGCATGACACCTTTAGGCCCACCAATCTCATCCCCAGACGTACCGACGGCTGCTGACAAGACAGCAATTCCTGCACTTGCGTCTGGAGACCCAAAACCTTCTGCTGTGGCAGAAAAACCTTGACCTGAGCGGTGTCTATTGTCATTCCCAGTAAGGCTCTCACTGTTGAAGGAGTGATAAACGACTTGGGGTAATTGATTACCCAACCAAAGGCTTCCAGGGTTGAAAGCACCGTCCGGGTATCGCTCTCGGCCTCCTGAAGGGACCGGCCGAAATCTGCAAGTCGTCTAGATAGGGTTACACACGAATACCCTGACTCCTCAGGATAGCCATGATGCCCGCCAGCACCTTGGTGAACACACGGGGGGCTGAGGATATCCCGAATGAGAGTGCTACAAACTGGTAATGCTGATCCTCCAGCGCAAATCTCAGGAACTTCTGATGTCCCTGGAAAATCGGGATGTGCAGATAAGCGTCCCTGATGTCCAACGTGGCCATGAAGTCGCCAGGCCAAAGCGATCTCACCGCCGACCGCAATGTTTCTATGTGGAAATGTCTGACTCTTACAAACCTGTTGAGACCCTTCAGGTCCAGGATCGGCCGTAGCATTCCGTCCTTCTTGGGAACTGTGAACAGGTTGGAGTAGAATCCTCGACCCTGTTCCTGCCGGAGTACAGGGCAAATCACACCTATCCACAGGAGGTGTTGAACAGCCGCTCTCAAAGCCTGAGCTTTTAGCGGATTTCGTGATATCCTTGAACAGAGGAATTTTGTGGGTGGCCTGGCTGCCAGCTCAATCTTGTAACTGGAGGACACCACCTCCTGAATCCACTGATCCGAGACGTGATGCCTCCAGATCTGAGCGAACAGCAGAAGCCGTCCCCCCACCCGTATGGGTGAGGGCGCCCCCTCATGCCTGAGTGGGCTTGGCTGGGGGTTTAGCTCCCCAGGAGGAGTTGGGACGGCTGCGGGACCTACCTCTGCCCCAGGTATCTCTGCGGCCACCTGGTCCTCGAAAGGACCGATAAGAAGAGGGGTTCCGAAAGGACCGAGTAGGCTTTCTTCTCTGAGGGATTCTACCATCCTTGACCAGAAGGTCCAGGCGCACCCCAAACAGCCGGCTTCCCACAAAAGGTAGACTTGCGAGGGACTTCTTGGCAGCCGCATCAGCTGACCACTGCTTCAACCAGAGCGAACGGCGTAAAGCATCAAGCAAAGCCGAAATTCTGGCGCCAAGCCTGACCACATCATCCATGGCAGTAACAACAAAGCCGATGAAATTCAAGCAAGTCTTGAGTTCCTTATACTCCCCCTGGCTAGTGAAACGATTGCCGAGGCACATGCAGGGCGAAAGAGAGCACCAGCAAAGGTGAACGTATGGCAGACCAGCTGATCCATGAGTTTGTCTGAGGGTCACGTAATGAAGCATTGTCAGGTGAGGGCATAGCAGTGGTATTGGACAAGCCTGACACGGGAGGATCCACCTTGGGAGGGTGACACCATAACCGAACCAATTCAACAGGAAAGGGGTACCGCCTATCCAGGCCCTTAGGGACAGACGGTAACTTGTTGGGCCTTTCCCATTCCTTAAAGATCATGTTAGAAAAGTGAGGCTGCTCCGGGAAGACCTGTCTTTGCCTCTCAGGCCGAAATAAATCACCCTGCTTCCTCTTTGCCGCTGTAGGCTATCAAACACGGAAGAGAGCAAACTCTCCGTATCATACTGTCATTGCCAGCGGAATATTCGACCATTGAGCCCGGATCATCTGGTAACTTACCTTCCTCCGCAGAACCCAAGCAATCAAAAAGATCATCATCCGAGTAAATCGGATCCAGATGCCGCTTCTTACTCGAGGCTTTCTTAGGGGCTGTCAACGAGATCTGCTTCTCGAGACTAGCCAGCCTGTACGCAAAATCAGTATGAGACCCCTTGCTGGCTCCCCCTTCACTAGGGGCTGAATGCAGCAGCGGAGGGTCCGGAGAGGCCGATGGTAATACAGAGCTAGGGTCAGGGGCGACCGCCCACTCATGGTCCAAAACAATGCCTCTGGCGCAAGTGGGAAAAATAGTGCTGAATTCGCCCAGAGGATTCCTTCTGCACAAGGGGCAGAGCCTGTCCTGCCCAAATGGGGCCCCCGGCTCACTATAACCTGCATCTGGCCAGAACAGCGCCTTCTGGAAGGATCCTCGGGGGGGCGGCACTGGCGCAACGTCAGCTACGCGCCGACGCCGGGACCCGCCCCCCCCCGCGGCGCATCAGCAGAAGATCCTCCTCCATGAAGAGAACGCCGCCTGTTATGGCGGCGGCCCCGTAGCGTGCACTCCCCCATCTCTTATCTCAGACAGCTCCGCACATGGTAGTGTGGAGGAGGCCCGCGGGCCGCGACCGCCGTGAGAGGCGTGCGCCCACGGGCACACCGACGGGGGAACGCAGGGAGGTGAGTAAGGAGATCAGAGACCGCTCCTTGCTGCACAGTCAGTGAGGAGCGCAATGTGAAAAAGTCACACAAAACATGCAAGCACACACATGAAATAAAGGTGTGGGCAGGGAGGGACATATATAGAATATACATATTAGTGGTTCCCCACCAGGCTCACCATAAGCCTGTGGCCGGCTACCTTTTAGTAATAAGGTCTGCGGTCCAGAGCATGTGCTCTGCCGAACGCCACAGACCCCGGCGTTCACCCTACCGTCACGGATCCCCGTAGCAGCCAGAGGCTGGGAGGCAGGAATGGGTCAGAAGGGATCCATGGGAATAGGGTCCTCCAGCGGCCGACGGGCTAGGTGGCCCCGCTCTGCTGCCAAAATCTGAGAGAGAGTGACTAACGATCGTATGCAGCCAACTGCAAGATGAACAACTGGGGAATGATTGAGGGGCAGCTGCCTTTATAGGGGGCCGGGAGGAGCTACATCTTTGATCTTGCAGTCAAGCGCCCTCTAGGGACGAACACCCCAATCGTGAAGATATCGGGATAGCCTGGACTGGATGGAACAGAAAACAAGTGTCCTCAGATGGGAGACTACGAAATTGTAAAAATCCCAAACCATCTAGACGCAAGTTTGAATGAGTGAATGTATCATCTTCAGTGTTGGCTATTTTTATAGACCTGTTTATTAACACATTGAAGTCTGGGGGGAGTATTTGGAGATTTTCCCCTTTTTTATTAGTAAAAAGATGCCGTTCCTCCCTGGGCTGCTAGCCCTGAGCTAGTAGACATAAGGATTGGTAATCGGGAACTCAAAGGCCAAGTGGCCTTCGCAAGGTTTCAGCTCTTATGCCATACAGCGCATGTGCAATGCTATTCCAGAGGTGCTGATGGCATCTTCTGCAGCTAGCCATTGCGGGTACAGTTAATCAGGAGTATCAGCAATCCACATGCCGGCATGTCGGGGAGGTGTCTTGCCAACCTTGGTCCTTTTAACTGGTATAGGGGTCCTTTGGTCAAAAAATTGTAATAATTATACATTATCCTGGACATGCATGGCCCGGGAGCTAACTAAATGTCTTTTAAACTCTGGCTTACTAGTCGGTATGCATGTGTGCTGACCTAGTAGCCCAAAGCGCAATGGAAAAAAAAAACATTTAGACCCGAATATTGCTGCTAATCAGGTCTGCCCAATTTAGGTCTAATTTTACCCTGACCTGAACCCAAAGCTCATCTCTAATTGTCTCTGTGTGTTTATATTCTCTGTTTGTATGTTATTATTCAGCGTGTCAGTAGGATTCGGAATTGTATTATGCCCAAAGAAGGGAATTTAAAAACTTTTACAAAACAAACTGGACCAAAAGTCTAAAAAAACTTTCAGTCCAGCAAGCACCTTCCCTATAGGCTATCTTGATTAGGGATTCCCCTCTATGTAAAGCAAGAGAGAGCCTGAGATCATGTTAACATGCTTACCTTTTACAGCAGAGGTATCCCTGCATCCTTCATGTTTTATTTGGTTCCCTCTCAAAGTCCACTTTCGACTGAATTTTTGTGTGGCAAAATTATGTCT
The DNA here is from genome assembly GCA_027917425.1 of Gastrophryne carolinensis. Taxonomy (NCBI): domain Eukaryota; kingdom Metazoa; phylum Chordata; class Amphibia; order Anura; family Microhylidae; genus Gastrophryne; species Gastrophryne carolinensis. The sequence goes on from CM051236.1 coordinate 351,431,234, forward strand.
TAAAGGTGCTGAGATGTTCAGGCATGTTTCAATTTTTTCTAATGTTAGCAAATGTGTGTTTTATGGAAGCAGTTTTTACTATCTGCAATCTGTTGCTATTGGCAATGTACACAAGTGCAGACTTGTGTATGTTGCCAATAGCAACAGATTGCAGACAGCTGCAGAGAACACTCCTGCTGGGCATGCGTAAAGTTGTGTTAGCTCCCTTACCACAGCACTGACCATAGCAGCAGTGTTCTGTGTCTACAGGACTCACTTTTCTCTTCTTGCTGGTGTATGTTGCCAATAGCAACCAACTGCAGGTAGTGAAAACTGCATCCATAAAATACACATTTGCTAACATAGGACTTTGAGCACATCCTTTTGACACAAAAAAATATACACTTTCAAAAATTCCATTAAAATTGAACTTACCTTTAAAGCTTTACATAGTGGGTCATCCCTAACACAGATGGCCCAAACCCCTTCCAATAGCAAGGGTAATAAGGCTGTAAGTGGAAACTGTAGCACAAAAGTACTTTTGTAGCCCAGTAAGCAATTGTTCCCGTGTGTTTTTGCAATTTTCTCAGCAAGTCACTGAATGTTAGGCAATTAAGACTCCATTACATCATCTGATGTGTGCAGAGAAACCACTGTATTTAGGTCACAATTTTATTCTTTCATTTGTGTATTTTAGGGGTTGTGGTGGGCTAATGGGATAGCTTAGGGTTTGCTAAAGCTTTACATTTTCTTCACCTTGAGCCATATTACCCTTACTATTGGGATGATGTCTGGTTCATGGAGTAGCATTGCTTGGCCCGTGCTTTAGAAGTAGGGGGAACTGAAAGTAACTGAGGAACACAATTTGGACTTGCTTATATAAGCTGGGATATGGATGGAGTTGTTTTTTTATCAGGGTTGCACCTAGGGAAGATTCTTGCTGGACCTAATTTCAGCCAATATGTTTTATTACTTTAGCTCCAGATTTTCTGATTACATTGATGGCTAACAAGGTGCAACAATTCACTGCTTAATAAACATTTCAGTCTTACCTATGTCCGGTCCTTAAATTAGCTTCCCAGTTGCATGTGAGCATTCTAAAACTGCATCTGCTGGCTATTATTCACTTTCATTAATGTAATCACAAGTATCTCTGCTCAGCCCACTGAAATGCCCCCCCCCCAGTGGTATACAGTAAATAACCTACAAAATGCAGGGATCGAGCATACAGAGTACACTAAGAGGCCGATTCATTAATAGCGCCAGGTAGCGACAGATGAGCGACTGTAGCAGTATTTTCAGAGCGCCCGCTAGTAGTCGCTGTGCTTGGCCGTTGTTCGGTTGTTGACAGCGACTCAGTCGGTGTGCGGTAATGTTGAATATTGGGTGAGGAGTCGCTATTTGACAGGTTCCGCGCTGTATGGGAGCACATGATAGTGAATGGCCATAGCGAACGGCTCCCACCATATTCATTAACAAATCACGCTCAAAAAATTTTCGCGCTGTGAAATGCATGTTTAAACCCCAGAGCGCTGGAGGCGATGGGTTAAAAGTAGTTTTTTAACCCCCAAACAACCATATTTTTTGAAACAAAAAAACAAGTTTATAAAAAACATTTTGTAATATGAATACATTAATATCAGACCTGTAATATCAATTCTGCACAAATTTTTTTTTTATTTTTTTTTTACCTTAAAAAAAATATCTTACATTGCAGAAGTGGTAACAGAATTTTTCAAATTAAAAAAAAAAAAAAAAATTAATAATTATTTATGATTATTTAAAGATTATTCCATTGAAATGCATTGGAGAGCGCCAGGTAGCGAGAGGTCATACCTGTCGCTGTTAAAGGTCGCTCGCTGGCGCTGTGGGGTGAGGCTGGAATAATGATGAATGATTCGCTATCTGGCGCTCTCTCAGTCGCTAAGCACGATCGGCTTGATAAATGTGTGATTGCGGAGGGGAGCCGGCGTTCTTGTGGCGGTGACCGTCATTACCGCTCGCTCACCAGTCGCTACCTGGCGCTATCCCTTGTTAAATAAGGGCCTAACATTTTTAGCGCCCTCTCTAATTTTGCATATATATTCTTTAAATGCTATCTGTGGTCACAAAGAAAGGAAAAAAGGCAAATACCACCTACCTTTCTGCAGTCTTGATCACATGCAGCACCAATATTTTGTATTACTTTAGCTTTGGATTTTCTGATTACATTTATGGCTAACAATGTACAACCGTTTACTAATAGTACAAAGAATTTGTAGTGGCCATCTGTGGTAAAAAGAAGACAGCAAGTTGGGTGCCCCTCCCCCGGGACTAACAAGCTGTGCTCCCTCCAAAAGCCCCCCTACCCTAAAAAAAATAAACTTGACCAAAATTAGGGTGTGTTGGGAGGTTGCCCCCAGTGTTTTATGTCCTGAGGAAAGAGTCTGCCTCACCTCTGCCTGATTAATTTATGGGGGTTGTGGGGTCCAATGACAAGCAAACAGTGGTGTGTTTTGTTCTAGGAGAAGGGGGCACTGCTTGCTTGACAGATTCATTTTTAAATGTGGCCAGGGTTTTACTGAAGCACACAATGTGGAACGTCACAGGCCCCTGGTGCTTATCCTCTATTCCTAAAGCCAGATCAACCAAAAGAGGTGGTGGTGCACCAAATGCCAGGGGCATCAGCAGGGTCAGGGTGCCCAATTCATCTTCAAACCCCAAATACCATCTGTGATTAGAATACAACATATAGCAAATGAGCTGCTACCAAACCCCATGTAGATTAGTTTTCTAATTATGTAGCTAAGTATACTTTATGGTAACCTTAAAGTGGACCTTCACTCTGAATAAGAGTCTATCTTATATGTTTCCCACACCCTGTACATACAGATTGGCCACATTAAAAATCATCCTACCTGCATCTACTGCATGTTGTGAGCCTTTAAACATCCAAGATGGCGGCTTATGGAAGCCGCCATTTTATCAGGCAGCCTGCAAACAGGAAGTGCCTCCTGACTGTGCTGCCCTGCATTCTGGGACTGCTGACCTTTACCTGACCCCAGCTCTGCTCTGTCTGAGCAAAGCACAGCTATAACCTGCCCCCCTGTACCTTATCCCACTCTCCTCTCCTCAGTAAGTGTGATGCTTCTGAGTCAAGATGGCGGCGCCCATATCCTAAATTCCTGAACAGAGTTGCAGCCCAGTGGGAGAAAGAATAATAAGTTAGTGGCTAAAAACGTAAAATATATTAATTTTAGATGCTGGGGAACCGTTTTTTAAGAGTTTGGACTTTTCATGAAATCATGGTGAAGGTCCGGTTTAACTACAGGATAAGGTACTGTAAAATCACATATAGTATCTGTCAGCATCACTACATCTGCATGTGGCTTCTTCTTGATCATGTATTGTAGATCTATTCTTCCCCACTCCACTGTATCCACCTGTTATACAATAGCAATAGCTATCCATATAGATTTGCAGGGTGTTTAGCCATCCACACAGGGACAGGCTGTAAAAGATCTTGCAACACAATGTGCTGTACCTCTGAAAACCAGGACCTGATGCTGCTTGGAGATGCATGACAGCAGAACCATGAGGTGCTGGCATGACATACTGACAGAATAATACATCCAATTAGAGTCTTAAAATCCTTAGGAAATAACTGCCAACATTGTGTATAACTGCCAACCTAACAAGCACTAGGGATGAACCCACTTGGCTTCTAAGGCAGAACATGATCATATGGACCTATGAGAGAGTACTAATGGGCGTAAGGGTTAATATTATTTTTAGCTGTAAATAAGAGGCTTTTTCCCTCTCACTGGGCATTTCATCACTGGACATTTTAAATGAAAACATAGGTTCTCCTACTTTTTTGAACTGGTTACATGTATGCTTAAACTGGAACAACCATCTGAAATTTAAACTCCAGATTGCTGCAAAGAAAAAATGGCCCCCATGTTTAATATGCTTTAAACCACACATTTTCCCTCATAATGACAGCCCCGTGTGCATAGTGGCCAGCAAAGCGGAAGCCTAAGATCCTACCCTGCACCCTAAGATCCTACCCTGAGCAGCACACTGAGCTCCCGTTGCCTTACAAAGCACTGATTGGGCATGCCCAGATGGAAGGGGGGTGGGTCTGGCACGCGTGCCCTCTCAATGGGCCACTGGTGTCTGAACATATCTGAGGCTTCCGCTTTGCCAGCCACTATGCACACAAGGGCCACCACTATGTGTTTTTAAAGCATATTAAACATGTGGGCCATTTTTCTTTTTAGCAATCTGGATAGTGGGGGTGTGCAAAGCTAACATTGAGGCACAACTTCCTGATACATAGAGATAGGATGTTATCATATTTCCTGTTTTAAGACAAGCTGAAATATTATGACATGCTAATTACTGTCCTTTTCTACAGCAAATGCAACACTGGAGTTTTAGGTTTTGCTTTGAAGTAAACCTTATAAACGATTATATACACAATAAAGCAGACACCTAAGAGGGCGCTAAAAATGTTAGTGTACTCTGTATGCTCGATCCCTGCATTTTGTAGGTTATTTACTGTATACCACTGGGGGGGGGCATTTCAGTGGGCTGAGCAGAGATACTTGTGATTACATTAATAACATTAAGTTACTATTAGCTTTTATCAGTAAAAATAAATCAATTAATAACTTCCCCTACTCTAACACCCTTGATTGAACTTGATGGACATATGTCTTTTTTCAGTCGTATTAACTATGTAACTATATATGTAATTATGTATGGGCATTTGTTGACAAAAAATTAAAAATTCCATTCTAACCTTTCTTAAATTCCTCTTTCCTGCCCATACTAGTAGTTAAGTTTCTCACTCTTTAACCCTTCCAGTTTCTAATAAATTAAATAGGTCCACCGCAAAGAAAGTCAACCAATGAATGTCCCTGTTTAGGTGGAGAGTTTCGGTAGGAGTTCTAACATAGGCCTAAATTGGACTAAAAGTTCTATTATAAGGCAATGTCAATTAGTCACTGCTGTGACACAGGCTTGGGTATCATTATTAGGCTGTGCTGCTTTCCCTTTTACTTTACTTCCGCATCTATGGCGTGCGGAATATGCGCTCCTTAGGCTGAGATGCTCCAGATTTTCCCCCTGGTGACTGATGTCAAATTGACCCCATCTGCAGCTTTCAGCTCTAGAGCCCCTGCTGGCCCCCTCGCCATTAGAAAAGAGGCATGGCCAGGAGCCTTTTCCAGCAGCTCCCTTGGTGAGCTGTGCTTGCTTATCTGTATTTTTTTCTTTTTTGTTTGCAGCTTTGTGTTATAAAACACAGCAAAACAAACAATCTCAAGGAAAAAAGTGTTTATATTAGCAATATACACCAAAGTGGCCTGTTTAGTGTACATAGCAGAGACTTCCTCGCTCTGGCTTGCTAATCGTGTGATTGGCTAAGGCAGAGACAATAGATTTAACCCATCTGCTCTAATTCAACCTCTGCAGATAAATTGATCACAGTAGCTAAAGGGTTACTGGCAGCACTCCAACCTGGGGAGGTCATTACTGCTGCGTGATTTTGCTAAAGCTGCTGATAAGCTAACCTGTTGCAGTGGAAGGATTATGGGACTTGTAGTCAGTAGTTTTTACTCAAGGCCAGGAAAGCCACACCCACTTTAGCAACACAGAGCCACAGGAATACAGGAAACAGAATGCTGATAAGTAAATCACAGGGATGGGGGCACAGTCCTAACACAATTGTTTATTTTACATTCCAAGAACACCAAATAGCCTGACAAAAAGGGAGTTTTCCTTAAGCCCTTTTGAGAAAAAAATATGTATGTAGCCCTATGAACCTGAGGAGATGGCTACCAAAAATACCATCTTCAAGGTGATATTGAATAGTGACCACACAAGAAATCTGCCAAAAAAATCTTCCAGTTAAGTCTTAGTTTTAGCACCACCTGTAATCACCAATGGGTGCGTAGCCTATCGTTCACCATCCAAGGCTTAGCTAGACAACACCTGAACTTTAATTGATTGGCAAGTCAAAAGTAAAAAAAAAAAAATCAGTACCTTACCTTTCATAGAGTGGCTCCAGCACTGTCCTTCCTCCCCTGTCTGCCTCCTCCTTATCCTAATGTCCATCCCCACCCCACCCCACCAATTTGGTCCACCAACCAACCTTTGGGGGACTAATGTCCTGAGTGGCTGCCACTCTCTGCACCTATGAAACCACTCCCTCCTCCCTACGTGTGCTTACATCACAATTGCTGTTGCCACACCCACTGTTTCCCCTCAATTTTTGTCTCTGCTTCTCCTATGCTTTAATACTTTTACAAATTACTTAGGAACTACAGGGTCTTTTTGAAAACGAATTGATGTTTGGTACACAGCTCAGAAGACTGTTTTTGAAGGGATCCAATTACTATAATGAGATCAAACCAGAAAAAAAGACATTTTGCCACACAAAAATATACACCTTCAACAATGTAATAAAAAGTGGGCAAACTCTTTCAGGATTTCAGGCCCCAACTCTTTTATAATTCTGAAACACAATAATTGTTCACCAAATTCTGCGGTTTTCGTAGAAAGCCCCTGCATTTTGCCAGACATTGTTAGTTAAGCATTTTATTGATTTCAGCAGCGTTTAAATAACTTGCTCTGAGCACCCTTTTGCTACTAGATTGCTCCTCTCAATCACCATGCCATCAAAATTCAGACTTTGAAGGCGAGGAGAAATTTCTAAGCTTTGATAAAAACAGATTGGCACTCCTGAGGAGCTAGACTGGCTAGCCTTATTGTCATCAGAAATATATTGGGACTTTGTGATCACTTTCTTATCAATCATATTTTTTCTGCAACAGCTTTGAAAGCTTGCATTTTCAATCTTATTGTGTTAGCCAATAAATGGTATTACCTTAACCTTGGATTTCCTGCTTATCAATCATAGAAATATTTCCTAATTTAAGCACCACTCTGTTTCCAGGCTGTTAGTGGATAGTTTGCAGTTACATTGTCCAAGCCTGGAACCAATTGCTGATAAAAGTGGCAAGTCATGGCTGTCTAACATACGCACATACTGTTTTGTTGTTCATCTGTAGCATCATAGGATTTCCCTGTATCTGATGTTTAAAAGCCTTCCAGGATATAGAAAACTCTGCATCCAGAGTGTGGGAACCAACTGGATTTTCCCAAAGTTTATGAACCATTCATATTTTTCCAATTCTAGGGTTTTCATTTTGGTGCCAAAGCATTTCCTCACTTTCATTTGCCACCAATACGAGATTGCCCAGCTAGTGGAACACCAGTAGACAATCTGCACCTCCAACAGAAGAATCATTGAAAAGGTACAAGCAGATGTGGAAATCATATAAGACCTGAAACAGGAAATAATTTTCCCCAGTTGCCAATCTTAGGTACTTGTGGTAGTCTCAATGGATCACTGAGATCAGTCAGTCCTTCACTACTGCATGTAGAATCATAGTCTGAAGAAACACCTGCGCTTGCTGCACCTGTGAGCGATAGCAGTCGGGGGTTTTAGACTAGCATGCTGGCCCAACAGACCTGCATTTATTGCAATGGAGGGGACAAGCTAAGGTGGCTTTGGCATTCCTACCTTGGCACGCCCCCCCAATGCAATGAATAGGTGTGTTAGGGGGAGTAAAACCAACCATCTTGATGGACTACCAGGGCTGGAGGACAGAATCTGGAGGACAGAATCTCTCTAACAGTAAACACCCGTAAGGAAGCATTGTAGGATAATTCTGTTTTTTATGCTATTGTCTGGATGAGGGATTTCATTACATTATGCACCCATATGAGCTCTAGCCAGTGCAGTGTGCATTGATTTTTATGTTTTTTTCAATGTGGTATATTTAAAAAAGTCCCTTTTTATGTTTTAAAAAAAAATATGTGCCCCCCGGGACTAACAGCATGGCATGACAAGTGTAGTGGCTGATATCTGTATGACTCAAAGCAGCATATACAGCCTATGGCCATGCTCGATACCAGCCTCTGTACCCTTCAGCACTGGTGTGGTGCTCTGCTAGGGGTGCGCCTAAACTGACCAGATGTCATGCTATTATCAGGACAGTCCCGTTCTGGCAGCTTCTGTCCCGCCACCCACCTCAGATCCCCGGGGACACCATATGTCCCGCTTTGCAGGGTACTGCCCCTCCATGTCTCTGGTCATCTGGTCAGCTTAGAGGCCACCGCCACTGTGACTGTTCTCAGCTGCTGCACCCAGGTGCAGTACAGAGTGCAGTGTCCGGCACGGCCGGGTGAAATGCAGAGTGGGCATCAGTGTAAAGTTGGTGTAAATCTACAATTCCTGGAATCCTGCCCTTATCTTCGGCTCCCCTCTACTGTGCGAACTAGCATAATGACACAGGCGTCTCATGATAGCCTTGACAGCCTGTGTCATAATCCTGGGTCACTGAAAGTCTGGCGGAGAGCTGTGTAGTTCTGAGCCTCATACTGATGCTCACTCCCTGTGAAGAGACTAGTGTGTGCAGGCTCAAGACCTGCAAAGATGATAAGCAAAGGTAGAAAGAATAAATGAATGTGCTAGAGCATTTATTCATAAAAGAGATGTCAGTCTGTATGGGCACGTCTGATCCAGCCTTAAAGCAGGACGAAACCCAAGATTCTGACTATCCCGGGTTATGTTTACTACTACGTGGTATGCCCCACTGTGTAAAACCACCCAGATCGAACATAATTACTGACCTCTTCCCATGCCAACGGCACATGCGCTGGCTCTTGTCCAATCAGAGCCGTTTGCCGAGTATGTTTTTTCCTAAAAAGATATGCACCGGTAATTAGCCCCATAACCACACCCTTGCCATGCCCAGTGTCCCACTGTGAGGCCCTGAGAAAATGGTCAGTTTAGGTGTGCCGCAAAAATTGGAACCACTGGTAGAGCATCAGGCTGGTGCCACTGGTCACTGGTTCTCTGTACCTGGGGTCCTATAGAGTGTGCATTTATTTGAGGGGGATACAGGAAAGCTATGTACCCACCATGGCGCTCATTTGTATTTTTACACTATCCCTCTAAACTGCTATTTAAGTGGCATAGTCCGTAATTTGATGAGCACGAATCCCCCTCTGTCAGCCAGAGTCTAGGTGTGCTGCACCACTGAGGCACATTTATACATTTAGAGAAGGTGCTTTCAAATGTGACAATAGGAGGCACTGGGAAAACACCAGCTCTGGGGTATAAATGCCCCTCCATGGAAACTGGAAATGTGGAAGAGCCCATTGGCACCAGCCTGGTCCTTTTCTAGGGTGCCTATTTTGTGGGGCACATCTGACAGAGCACTGGATCATTGCCTGGGAAGCTTTCAACCCGTGGGGGATACCAGTACGAGAAAAAAGGGAAACATTCAACACTGTGTAAATTAATAAGACATTGCATCCTTTCATCTATTTTAAGGCAGCAAATGTCAGCTTAAAATGAGAGAATCACATGCGGCTATAATCACATGTGGCTATTAAAAGTGCACTAGGTTATCGCACTCCAGCTCAGTGTGGGGGTGTCTATTGAATTGTTAAATGTGGCTATTTGACACACAATATATTTAATTCGATCGAATTACTTCCTTAAAGGAAACCTCCCTTTTTTTTTTCTCTTATGGAATGTAAAATAAACATGTGGATTGTGCGTTCATACCTGTGATTTACTTATCAGCATGCTGTTTCCACGATTCTCATATTCCTGGGCTCTGCTTTGCTACAGTGGGAGTGGTTTTAATGGTCTTGAGCGAAAACAATGGACTACTAGTCCGACAATTCTTCCAGTGTAACAGGTGAACTTTTTAGCAGCTTTGGCGTTGCAAAGAAATAGAAAATTAAAAAAATAACAGATAAGCTTAGCACATAATTGCCACACAATAATTAAAACTTTTTAAAATGCCATCGAAAGTGGAATTACCCTTCAGAGAGGTTCTTTGGTCTGCACCCTGGCTCTCCCCAGCAACTAGACTGTGTGTGTGTGGGGGGGGGGGGATTTAACTCATCTGGTTCCTGCAGATGCTCCCAGCAAAGGCTTCACAGATCAGCTTCACCCACTGTGTGCCCAGCAACTTAAATGGATGTCTCTGAGTGTGCAAACAGTAGGGGGTCGCCTCTTTGCTGTTGATAAGGAAATATAAGTTTAAAATCTGACCAATCTAGTTTCAATTCAGTTCAATCTGATTTATATTAATTGCTAGTCAGCAGAGTCCTTGACACAAAGAGGCCGATTCATTAATAGCGCCAGGTAGCGACAGATGAGCGACTGTAGCGTGATTTTTTCAGCGCCAGCCAGTATTCGCTGTGCTTGTCCGGCATTAGCTTGATGACAGCGACTCAGTCGGTGTGCGGTAATGTTGAATACGGGCTGGGGGGTCGCTGTTTCACAGGTCCAGCGTTGTATGTGAGCGCCTGACAACGAATGGCCAGAGCGAACGGCTAGCTTCATATTCATCAACAAATCACGCTCCGAATGTGCTGTCCATTCCTTGTTTAAACCCCAGAGCGCTGGCGGCGATGTGTATTAACTAGTTTTTAACCCCTAAACAACCATATTTTTTGAATGTAACATTATACATGTTTTTAGAATCATTTTGTAATATGAATACATTAATCTCAGACCTGTTAGATCAATTCTGCACATATTTTTTTTAATTTTTTTTTTGACTTAAAAATAAATCCTAACATTGCAGAAGTGTTCTCCGATTTTTTGACATTAAAAAAAAAAAAAAAAAAAATTAATACCAATTAATTATGAATAATTATAGATTGCTCCATTGAAATGCATTGGACATCGCCAGGGAGCGACAGCTCATACCTGGCGCTGTGAGGGAATTTGCAGTGGCGCTGTTCGGTCCAGGCGGCTTCATGATGAATGCCGCGCTAGCCGTCGCTCTCGCCGGCGCTAGCCTCATTTTGCTTGATAAATGCGTCATTGTGACCGCCGCCGGGCGTACTTGAGTCGGTAGTCGCCGTTAGCTGCCGCTACCTGGCGCTCGTCAGACACTACCTGGCGCTATCGCTTGATGAATAAGGGCCTAAATGTATATATAGCTTGTCTCGGCTTACACACTAGCACAGCCTCCACAAGAAGACATGAACAGCTGTCATGTATTTATCACAAGTACATATGCCGATGTATGGGAATGTAAAAGCATTATGTCATGTGTACCTTAAAGCGTACCATCAGCGTCATTTAATGAAAAGACCAAACCCTTAAAAAACTATTCCCTAGCATTTAAAATTCATATATTTAATGTTTTTAGTCACTTTTTATTCTTTCCCTCACTGGTCTGCAACTCTGTTCAGCACTCTAGGATACGGGCGCCGCCATCTTGGCTCATTAGCATCACATACTGAAGAGTTGAGAGGGGTCAAAAGTGCAGGGGGGCAGGTTATAGTTGTGCTTTGCACAAACAGAGCAGAGCTGGGGTCAGGAAAAGGTCAGCAATCCCAGAATGCAGAGCGGCACAGTGAGAGGACACTTCCTGTTTACAGGCAGCCTGCACTTCTATAAGCCGCCATCTTGGATGTTTAAAGTCTCAGAAAATGTAATAGATGCAGGTAGGATGATTTTTAATGTGAGCAATCTGTATGTACAGGTTGAGGGAAACATATATTTAGGGTGAAGGACCGCTTTAAGGTTTGTACTCTGTGTAACTTGTCTTTCTGTGGTAGCTTAGCTATACCTCCTATTGTCTGAGTTTATGCTTTTCTGACAACTCAACCTCTCAATATATTCCAAACTTAGCAATGTAGTGAAGATAGAGCAAAGTAAGTTTAATGACGTTTTTGTCACACACACCATCCTACATGCTATGTAACGCTATCTGACATAAAAATACTTAGTTAGAAAAATAATATTTGAGTAATTCAGAATATATTACATGCATCAGCTTCTTAATTAATGTGTGGCTAAAGAAACTAAATGGAAGCTTAGCCGCTTTCGCAATCAGTGCACCACTCCCCGCATTCCTCTATGGCAGTGCACAGCCACCCCAGCCATTCTATACTGGTGGTTTCGCCATGCACAAACCTAGAAAGATGAGAGATGGCAGTAGAGGATGCGCTGCAGGTTTTTCAGTGAAGTAAAAATATTGGGCAACTGGTGATGTTTCACACAGCGGACTTAGCGTCTTACAGATGCTAGGTCCGGTTTTTGGTCTGCTTTGAGCAGACTGGCTGTAGTTTCTTTGTGATATGCACAATAGGAGACTATTTTAAGATTAAGTCATAGGCTTCAAGCTGGGAGTGGAAGAAAAGCAGGAGCAATGTTTGCACTGGGCAAGCAGGGTGGACCCAGTGCTAGTTTTAAAGAATGAGAATGTTAAAGCGGACCTTCACTCTGAATAAGAGTCTATCTTATATGTTTCCCACACCCTGTACATACAGATTGTCCACATTAAAAATCATCCTACCTGCATCTACTGCATGTTATGAGCCTTTAAACATCCAAGATGGCGGCTTATGGAAGCCTGCAAACAGGAAGTGCCTCCTGACTCTGCTGCTCTGCATTCTGGGATTGCTGACCTTTACCTGACCCAATCTCTGCTCTGTCTGAGCAAAGCACAGCTATAACCTGCCCCTTGTACCTTATCCCACTCTCCTCTCCTCAGTAAGTGTGATGCTTCTGAGTCAAGATGGCGGCGCCCGTATCCTAAATTCCTGAACAGAGTTGCAGCCCAGTGGGGGAAAGAATAATAATTTAGTGACTAAAAACGTAAAATATATTAATTTTAGATGCTGGGGAACCGTTTTTTAAGAGTTTGGGCTTTTCATTAAATCACGCTGAAGGTCCGGTTTAATTTTGGCACAGGATTGCTTTAATATAAATGGCTTGCACCAATTTAAATTGTTTTAAATTGAATATGTTGAAGTGATAGTTAAGTCACTGAAATATTTCCCTGCCCCCCGACACCCAGTCAGTGTGGGCCAGCAGCCATTTAAGTTGGTGTGCACACAGCTGGGCAAGCTGATCTGTGCAGCCACAGCGAGGTGTACTGAGGAAATGCGCAGGCTGCATGGGCCAAGTAAGCTCATTTTTTCAACTCCTCACACTAAGCACCTGGGGAGGGAGCCAGGGCTGAAGAGGTTATTTAAGACTTCAGAGTCTCCTTAAATCGGCAGCAATGCAGCTGGCTCGGCAGTGGCCTGGTTTAAAAAAAAATGGGTGGTTTGCCACTGTCGAGGCCACACCCACACTGCATTTTTTCAAATTGCTCATCTCTAGAATGCTGGCTGACAAGAACAGTCCGCAGAATGGCTGGCCACATCTACAGAGAAGCTGTGGGAAAGGTGAGTTTGCCGACAACCCTGTGAGTATCACACAGGGGGCATGCCGATTGTGGATACCCCGGGGGCATGCTAGCAGCCTACACTGGAGTTTTTGAGACTCCATGGCTGACCGTTGCAACTTCAGGGGTTTTAACCGTATAAGTGTTATTTTCCATTACAGGCCCCAATAGGCCCATTTTAAGGAGGACTATTGCAAGAAATGGCCCAATTATAAAAATCCATACACATATGCTGGTTGTCGGGAGGAGAGGTCACTTATGCACCCGGCATCAACAAATAACCAGCCAGGCTTATTTCTTTCTTTTAATGGAAGGAAAAGGAAATCAGGAGCGGCACGTTCTGTAACCCCTGATACACCTAAACCTGTTACCCCTGGATTTTATTTGTACCAGGGGAAAAAAGCACAAGCTTGGTGGAAGTTTTATTCAGTTTGGGTGTATAAGTGACCCCTTGATGTGTTTATATGGATTTGTTTATATTTTGCAATACACCTCCTTTAACTAAATTGCCTGTTTGGCTACTCCAGGTAGTAAGATAATGTAAGATAAAAGCCGTCACCAGAACCCAATATTTGGTAACCTGAACAGCATATTGGGTTCTTAGTCAGTGACAGCAAGGACTGATTTCAAGAGCTTTCCCTGCTCTATCCGTAACTAAGATAACAAAAATGCGTGTGATCAGGCTTTAATGTAGCTCGCACCAAAAGGAAAGCATACAACAAATAGTTCATAACTACCTGAGCTGACTATTAACTACCACAACAGAAGCATCTGCTCGAATCCATTGTGAATGAATGAAGCATAACAGATGTTTATATGTTGTCTGCAAGTCTTTGTATCTCTTCGGGTGTGTATTCTTGTTATAAGAATGCTAGACTACTGCAAGCAATTTTATGCTGCAGGAAAACCTCAGCAACGCAGGAAACAAAAGAAGAACGGAAGTGGCTAGGGTGGGGAAACGTCATAGCTATACACATTATCTCTGCTTTTTCTTTTATTTGTACTGTTTAGAATAAATTCTGTTATATATTGGTTGTAGATTACCACAATTGATTATATTGACAGTTGAATGCTAGAATGCAATGTGCTGCTGTAGCAGTCACACTCGCCAAGAAATGTGTTCAAAGACAAAATGGATTTCCTTTTGGTGAATAATTTCATCCTCAATAATAAACATAATTTCATCCTCAATAATAAACACGAGGCTCAAGACTGGTTTGCTTTCAGTTAAAGTGCTTATACTTGGAATATACACTGTCTGGTAAAAAAAAGTCACACACTCTGAAATGGGATTTGATCCCCTTTAGCTTTGATTACAGCACACATTCACTGTGGCATCATTCCCTTAAAGGAGCACCATCGTGAAAAATGGCCCGATGATAAAACTCCATATAAATATGCACCCGACATCAAGAAAAATCCAGCCAGACTTGTTTTTTAATTTTAATGGATGGAAGAGGACATCTCGGGTGAAAAGTTCTGTCACCCCTGTTAGATTAAACCTGTCATCCCTGGATTTTATTCTTACCATGAGAGAATAAACCACATGCTTGGTGGGAGTTTTATTCAGTTACGGTGTATAAGTAAAATCCCCCTCTCATTAGCCAATGTGTTTATTTGGATTTTTAATATTACACAATTTTGCAATATTGCTCCTTTAAGCTTCTGCAATGTCACAACATTTATTTCTGTCCAGAGCTGCATTCATATTTTCCAAAGATCTTGTTCTGATGATATTTGAAGAACTGCACAAAGTCTTCTTAAGCACATTCCAAATATTCTCAATGGGGTTCAGGTCTGTGATTAGTGGCCAATCCATGTGCGACAATTATTTCTCATGCTCCCTTAATCACTCTTTCACAATCTGAGCCCCATGAATCCTGGTATTGTCATCTTGGAATATGACCAATGTGTGATCAGGAAAGAACACATTCATTGATGGAGTAACCTGGTGGCTCAGTATATTCAGGTAGTCAGCTGACCTCATTCGTTGGGCACATAACATTGCTGAACCTAGAACTGACCAACTACAGCAACCCCAGATCATTGCACTGAACAGGCTTGTACATTAGGCCCCATGAGGGCTTCAACTTCAGCCGCCTCCCTTCTTAGCCTCCCTGATGGATTAGGGTCCAGGACCTGGACCAGGGTAAATCTGGACTCATTAGACCAAATGGCCTTCTTCCATTACTCCATATTCCAATCCCTAGCAAATGAAAGCCATTTGATGCATAGCTTTACTGACAAGTGGTTTTCTTAAGGCTACACGGCTGTTTAATCGGAATCCATTCGGATTGGTAATAGGCTCCTTTCCCTCTCTCTTCCTGGTTCCATTCATCTCTGTTTCACCCTTTTGCCCACCCCTTACCCTGTAAAGCCACCTCCTCCTCAGTTCTGGTGTCAGACATGGCCATGTTGCTTGTGATGAGAATTTAGCAGCATGTCCAGCATGATGGCGGCCCCCTCCAGCCCTGCTCTCAGTTATTCCAGCTCTGAGCTGCCTCCGTGGAGCGGGGACAGCAAGAACAGCGCTGGAAACAGCCATCATGCTGCTAACAGTGAGTTCCCCTGCTGCTGGCCTCCTCTTTCCCCCGGAAATTACAGCCCTCTGCAGCCCTCATCCCAAGAGCACCTCCCCACTGCTGCCCTCCTCTTCCACTCACCCCCCAGCGATTACAGCCCAACCACTGCTGTGGCCCCCTCCTGCCCCACCCCACAAGTATGGCTATCGCTGCTGGCATCCTCTTCCCCTGCCGATTACACCCCCACCACCACTGCGGCCCCACTCCTGCCCCCCTGTGGGTATGGCCCCAACTGCAGCCCTTCTCTTCCCCCCTTCCCCCGGTGATCACAGCACTCCCTGTATGTACATGGGAGTGTATGTGGGAGTGCGTGCATGGGAGTGCATGTGGGGGTGCATGCATGTACATGTGGGATTGTGCACAATGGACATTTGGGAGTGCGCACATGCCCTTTGGGAGCTCGACAATGGACATTTGGCGCACATATATGGGAGTGTGTGCATGCACTTTGGGAGTGTGCACATGTATGTTTGGAGTGCACACATGCACGTCTGGGAGTGCGCACATGTATATTGGGAGTGCACACATGCTATTTTGAAATGCGTGCATGCACTTTGGTGTGTACATGGGCATTTAGGAGTGCCAGAATTCACTTAGGGAGTGTGACAATGGACATTTGGGAGTGTGCATGTGGATTTTGGGAGTGCACGCATGCATTTTAGGAGTTGTATCCATGTTACAACTGCCTTAGACAACTGTGATTTGCCTTTTCCCAGGTGCTGTCACACAATCTGTACACTGTGCTTTGCATTCCTCATGATCCTGTGGCTCTAGAAGATCATTTTCGTGATGATGATGACGGCCCAGTGTCTAGTCAAGGTTATATGCCATATCTCAACCAATACATATTGGACAAGGTAACATTTCTATATTTCTAATTAACTGTTACAAAAAATGTAATATTTCAATGTATAACATGTTAATAATTTGATCTATTGCAAAGGCTGTCTCTTTTCTGCTTCATTATAGATGGAAAATAATGGTGACGAACCTTAAATACTATTTTTATTGTATATTTAAAGCGGATCATTTCTAACTAGCATCCCCTGAATTGCTCTCCCTACGAAGAGTACTATTTGCCAATTTTCACTGCTTCTGCTTCACTCTAATCCCAGATAATGGCTCATGTTTTAGCTGTAAAGCTCCGCCTCCTCCATTCATTGCCACTGCTGTGTGTGGCAATGATGTCATTACCACACCTATACAATGACTGATCCCATGCAATATTACAGAGAGGAACAGCAAAAAAAAAGGATAATTCAAAACTATTTCTAGTTCTACATCCGAAGACGTAGGCAGGGGCTTTGGCTAAATTTATTTCACAAGTTTAGTGGGTTTTGGTCCACTTTAATAGGACTCTCCTACAGCAGTTTGAAAGAACTTACCGGTGCCTGTGTGAATCCTTTACTGACAGGAATGAAGGATGCTCGGCTGCATAGCTCGAGGCATCACCAGTAGGAAGAGGGAGGTTGTGATGCCGCTGTATAGAGCCCTGGTAAGGCCACAGCTAGAATACTATGTGCAGTTCTGGAGACCTTACCTGCAAAAAGACATTATTCAAATAGAACGTGTCCAAAGGCGGGCAACGAAAATGGTGGAAGGACTTAAACTTAAAACTTATCAGGAGAGACTTAAAGAACTTAATTTGTACAGTCTGGAGGAAAGAAGGGAGACCAGGAACATGACTGAGACCTTTAAAGTGGACCAACACCCACCGGTGATCGGCCCGGGAATCTATAAGATTCCCGGGCCGATCACCTCCCTCCCCGCGGGACATCCGAGTTCGGGATGTCCCGCGGGGTGAAACCCCCCCAAACACCCCAAACTCCTTGCCTCAGCCGGCCGCCGCCGCCTCCCTCGCGCCCCTCTAGACGTGCGCGCGCCCGCGCCGGCCGTCTGTGAATGGCCGGCGCGGGCACGCGCGCGTCAAGAGGGACGCGCGGGAGGCGGCGGCGGAGGAGCCGCTTGTCCGCGGCTTGTCCGTCGGCTCGGGGAGAGGTGAGTTCGGGGGGTTCGGGGGGGTTTCACACAGCGGGGGTGCCCCACCGAAGTGGACCAAGACCCAGGATAGTAAAAATCCTGGGTGTTGGTCCACTTTAAGTATGTGAAAGGATTGAATACGGTTGAGGAGGCAAGTGTTTTTAAGAAGAAACTTAATGATAGAACAAGGGGGCACAACCTGAAGCTAGTCGGGGGGAAGATCAGGAGCAATGTTAGAAAATATTATTTTACAGAAAGAGTAGTAGATGCTTGGAACAAACTTCCAGCAGAGGTAGTTGAAAAATCAACAGTCACTGAATTTAAACATGCCTGGGATAAGCACACATCTATCCTAAGATAAAGAGTACATACAGTATACACATAAGGGCAGACTAGGACCGTATGGTCTCCTTCTGCCGTCAACCTTCTATGTTTCTAGGAATAGATCACCAGTGACCACCATCCCTGTGTCAGTCACAGTGGCTGACCATGTACACTCCATTTGCTACAATGGTGAAGTTGTGCCAGGCCTCAACATGCCCCCTCCAATTGAGTGAATGGAGTTGGAGTAGATGTGCTTGATTTATTGTGACTGGAGTGGAGGGGCTGCTGTTGGCACCCATATGCCATTGGTGGCCATAATTGTTGTGGGACTCAAACTCAGCACTCTGACTTTAAAACAGGAGCAGGACAAAGGCGCTGCGTGCGGCACGGGATGAGTATTAATGTAAGTTTTACTTCCTGGAAAGATCATTTAAGCTTCAAGTGTATGCCCAGTCTACCCATAACCCTCCCCCTGGTTATAGGTAAACTGGACTTCTATTACTAGTTCTAAAATCCTTTTTTCTTATGCCTCTGCTTAGATCTTCTAAAGCAAAAAAAGACTGATTTGACAGAAAATTAGCATGACCTACTATGTTACTTTGCCTTCTAGCTATGGAGAAAATCATCATCTTGAGTTACAAGGGAAATAACTGTTTTAGTTCATTCATTTTGTTTAGTTTGTAAGGAGCTGAAACACGATAATGTCTTGGGTCCAGGGATCGTGACTCTAGGGTATGAATCTGGCAGAAGTAGCTATTGAAACAACAAAAGAAATAAAATTTTCTTGCAGCTCCCAGGGTTCTACCCACATGAAGCCTAGAGTTCATTGCTGCTGTCAGCCCACAATGTAAACCACAATTAAAGCTAAATAAAAAAAATTTAGCTTTTAATTCTGTCACGCTAGTATTGGTTGCCCACATCAGCAGGGTGGCGCTAGAGGGGCAAATGAGGATGTATATTTCCTCATTCAGGTAATCAAGCTGGAAAGAGGCACAGCGCTGGAGGAACTCTTTGCAAGGTAAGCTGCTGTTTATGTTTTTTAACTTTTTGCACAAAAAATTATTTTAAAGGGTAACAAACCCTGGGAATTTGACTTTCCAAATTGGGATGCCCCACTCTGTGAACCCCCCCCAGAAAGCCCACTTAAAATCACCTTTCACCACTCCAACGGCACATGTGCAGGCTCTCGCCCAATCAGAGCCCTTTGCCTTGACTACATCATTTGACTGAAATGAATGGGGAGCGCATTGTTACATACCCCATATCCCTGGCCTTGTGCACGCACCCACCCCAGCCTATCTGAATGGCTGGGACAGGAACTGGGGATGCGCCAACGTAAACAATGGTGAAAGGCAAGCAGCTCTGACTGAACGAGAACATTGGAGCGGGGAAATGTGAGTTTTTATTAGTGGCCGGTATTGTGTCACAAAAAAATCTGCCAAAAATGTCGCTGTCTTTTATTTGTTTCCCTGGGCTCGGCAACCTTACAGAACGGCGTGTGAGGAATGTGAGAAACTTACCTACACATGTATCTTGTTTAGTAATATGCCATGTAAAGCAAAAAGTAATCCAAAAAGCATATAACTTAATATATTATTTGTCCTTTAGGTGGTAGAGGGTTCATTTGTAAAGGAAAGCTTCCATGAGTTATGTTGGACTCTGACAGCTAAAAAAAACTATCATCCAACTGGAACAGTACTGCCCAAAAAGGATGCATTTCACCTTTGGTGCCTTTTCAACTACTTGTCAGAAGATACATACCCACTCACTATGGTGCTTGATGAGGTAAGGCACCATTGTATGCAACAGAGAATGTTAATTACCGTAGCTTGTAAGAAAGCCTGTGTGTTGTAGGAAAGATTGCCACTATTAATGAGGTAGCCATGGTTGAAATGTGATCAAAATTTAAAACTGAATTTTGCTAAATTTCACTGGAAATTAAAGTTCAAGGCAAAGGGTTCAATTAGTTTGATCCCTACTTAGTCTGTGCTGGCATTCAGGGGCTGCATCTTTCAATCACAAGCACTTAACATTTTTACTTCATTCTGAAAAACACAGTCCCCTCAACAAATTACATTTGTCTTGGCCCTTTACAGTCTGGATGACTCATGCATGAACCATGAGGCCCAGCAGAAGGGAGAAACATTATAAGGGCTTATCAGGAAATGTAAAGCACAACTGAATGGACGCTGAATTAAAGCAGGTCAAAACCCAGCCTGCTGCTAGCTAGCCTGCCCCCAGGGCATACTGCACTGGATGCCCCGCTGTGTGAAACCCCCCAGGGTGCTGGTAATCTTACCTGATCCTGACGGGTCCCATGACCCGATCGCCGCCAGCAGCCACATCCCCGGCTTCCCTTTCTGAGCCTTTCTGAATGGCTGGGCGCAGGAGCACACACGTCCGAACAAGCATGCTGGGGATTTAGCCAGCCGGCTGCACCTCGCCACTGTAGCACCTATGAGGTCTTTCGATCGGCGGTCTTAGAAGTGCAGCTGGGCATGGCTTCGGTGGTGTAAAAATACAAATAGCAACCTATCAGCAGCTAAGGACAATGTAATATAAGATGTATGTCATCTTGAAGGCACCGTTGAATACCATTGCACCCACAAAGCCACAATAGTGAATAAAATTAGATTCATACAATGTACTATGACAATGGGCAAGCTACCTCCCTCAGTCTTGCAGCATCTTTGGCAACAGCATACAGACTAGGGGGGTGCAGCAGTGTACAGTGGTGGTGCAGAGAGCTTCGTGGCCCAGAACTGGGAGCAGGGATCTGCAGAGTACAGCTAAGAAGCCAGTGCACACCTTGTATAGAGCATTCAGAAAGAAACAAACCTCACCGGGCCACTCTGCACACCAATCACATCACTGCAAGAAATTCACTTAATGCTGGGAGGTAAGTGGACCTATAACTGACAAGAACAGCCCTGAAGTCTAAAAGACTCCTGGGATGACCAACTAAGTGCCCCCTGGGGCATCCCAGTTCAGGATACCCCACTGTGTGAACCCCCTACGCAGGGCTGCAATCCCACACATTTCCAGCACTCCTGTGCCACAATCACGGGCCGCAGCCACATCCCTGGCAGCTGAGCCACGCTCCCGTGTCTAGCTATTCACACCGCGGGGAAACAGGGCATGCGCCCGCTGTAGCAAAGAGGACCACCACTTGCATTATGCAATTATTATTATAGTATTCTGTCCACTGCTGCCCCCAATAGCTGACCTACTGGACCCAACCAATCATTTGTTTTATGTACTGCAGGCTACTCAGAACTGACTTGCATATTTTAGGAAACTGCATTTATATTGCAAATAACTGGTTAAAATGATATGATAAATTTGTTAAAGCGGACCAAAACCCACATTTTTAACTAGCATCCCCTGAATTGCTCCCCCCATAAAGAGCACCATTTGACTTTTCACTGCTCCTGCTTCACTCTAACACTCAGATAATGCAGTCTGTTTTAGATGTAAAGCTCTACCTCCTCCAATCATTGCCACTGTTGTGTGTGGCAATGATGTCATTGCCACACCTATGCAATAACTGATCACCTGCCAACTTACAGAGAGGGACAGCAAGAAAAAGTGTTTCAGGATGATTTGAAAAGTAAAAATATTCATTTCTAGTTCCACCCCCTAAGAAGGGAGTAACGGCAGAGTGTATGAATGTATTTCACAAGTTCAGTGGGTTTTGGTCCACTTTGAGTTTGTTTGCTTTCCCAAAAATGATTAGTCTTTTAAATATTTCTAATTTACTTAAAGGTGCAGTACCTTATACAGAAGGTGCTTATGGCAGCAAGAGCAGAAATTGGCGAAATAGAGTTGAGTGAGATGTTGTCCTCCCTAGGGCAAGGATTATCTGTCTGGCAATTTCTTGAGTTTATTACCTCACCAAAAATCCTTAGGGGTATTAGCATTGAAACACTTAGCATGGCTATCCAAGATGTGTATGAAGAAATCATTCAGGATGTGCTGAAGCAGGTGAGAACATTTGTGCATATATATATATATATATATATATATATATATATATATATAGGCTTTTGGTTTAATGCCTTTGCTTGATGGTTACAGTTAAAGTGGAACAAAACCCAGCCAAGCTGGCCCTGGAATCTAAAATCTGTTCTTCCCTTGGGACCCAGGAGGGTTTCACACAGTGAGGCATCACGATTTGGGATGTCCCCTGTCTTAAACTCCCTTGGGTTCCAGCAACCCTCAACTTTTCTGGTGACTCCCTTGGCAATGTAAACAATGGGGAGCAAGAGCAGACGCATTCCCAGCATCTCTGGGCTGTTGCGAGTTCCCATGTTCCACAGCGGGAGCGTGCTGGTGTATGGAGATATGGCCACTCTCACTATCGATTGGCAAGCATTAATATAAATGGCTTTGATTGAAAGAGAGCCCATGCATGTGCCATAAGACCAGGAAAAGGTGAGTTTATGCTGGGCAATCTGGGGGGTTTTACACAGCAGGGCATCCCAAATCGAGGGCAAGGAACAAAGCCCGGGATAGCCAAAATCCTGGGTTTTGTCTTGCTTTAATATAGAGAGAGAGGGTCCACCCACTGGGAGGAAACACAAACTGAAACAAAGGTTAAAAGCCCCACCCCTTCCTTCCCACCTCAGCTTTTTGTGTTTCCTCCCTGGGAAACCACTTGACAGAAGGTGCTAAAATGTGTTAGACCTCAGCCAATTTTTTATTTTAGTTTATTTTTTTCAAACTCCGGGAGCTCTGGAGAAGCCCATTGACCATTGGACACATTTCCAGGTGTAGTTCACCTGGGGTCTTGGTACAGCCGGGGCTTAGTCCCATATATGGGTTGATTCAAAGAAACATGTAACAGCTTGGATTTGGGTCACGATCATCCTATTTTTCACGTCCGCTCGTGCGTTCGTATGAACTTGCGAGTGATTCTATAAGCAAATACGTTTCTATCCTAAAATATAAGTCCGTTCGTATGTTATCTCCCGAACTTGCCTCAGTCAGTTGACAATCGTAAATTTCACGTTCATGTGCTCACTTGTTGCGGCGGCAGCCTGTTTTTTCTGCTGCTTCCATCGTCCACCTCTTCCAATTACTTGCGTTTGCCTCTGGTTTTCATTGGTTTTTGGCCTCTTAGATTCGTGCGTTCGTATGTTTATAAGATCTTGCGCATGCGCACCCTCAACCAGAAACTTACCTAAACCCCTTAGCGCTTGCATCCTTCTTCATTTCTCGGTCCCTCAAACTTACCTAAACCCCTTAGCGCTTGCATCCTTCTTCATTTCTCGGTCCCTAAAACTTAGCTAAACCCCTTAGCGCCTGCATCCAACTTCATTTCTCGGTCCCTAAAACTTACCTAAACCCCTTAGCGCCTGCATCCAACTTCATTTCTCGGTCCCTCAAACTTACCTAAACCCCTTAGCGCTTGCATCCTTCTTCATTTCTCGGTCCCTAAAACTTAGCTAAACCCCTTAGCGCCTGCATCCAACTTCATTTCTCGGTCCCTAAAACTTACCTAAACCCCTTAGCGCCTGCATCCAACTTCATTTCTCGGTCCCTAAAACTTACCTAAACCCCTTAGCGCTTGCATCCAACTTCATTTCTCGGTCCCTAAAACTTACCTAAACCCCTTAGCGCTTGCATCCTTCTTCATTTCTCGGTCCCTAAAACTTAGCTAAACCCCTTAGCGCCTGCATCCAACTTCATTTCTCGGCCCCTAAAACTTACCTAAACCCCTTAGCGCTTGCATCCAACTTCATGTTGACGACCCTAAAACTTACACAAACCACATAATGTACATATGTCTATATGTTTCTAATCGTGTTTTTTCTTGTTTGTGTAATTGTTTTTTGGTGCGCATATTAGAAAAGACACATTTATGAAGGCTTAAAATATAATTTATTTAAATTATTTTGATATTTGTTTTTTTTTTTCGTTTAAACATATTTTTTTTTTGGGGGGGTTTTGTTTAAAACATCTTATTTTTTTTTTATTTTTTTTTTACAAACACATTAAAACTTTTTTTTTTTTGTTTTACAAACAGATTGAAATTTTTAGTTTTTTGGGTTTCCAAACATATTAAAATTTTTTTTTTTTTGTTTCTTCATCTGTTGGCCCCAACGTCGCCTGTATGGCCAGCAGCTCGGCCACCAACTCCTTGATTCTTTTTTTTTTCCCAGCCAATGTTTTTGGGATCATCCCTGTAACCAATAGAGAAATAAACATAAATAGGAGTCCCAGACCGGTTTGTATGCTGGAAATAGATTTGGGGTTAATCAAATACATGTAAATGCATGACATATGTCATTCTTCCAAGGGATAAAGTTAATGCATTTCCCACAGGTAAGTCTTTAAACTCCTTAAACCGGACCTTCAACATTATTTAATGAAAACCAATAACTATTCCCAAATGATTCTGCACCAGATCAAAGTACATTTGGGAGGTTTTTTGATTACAGCGCCGCCATCTGGACTCTGAAGCATAACACTTAATGAGGAGTGGAGAGTTGGATAAAGTACAGGGGAGTAGGTTACAGTGGTGCGTTGGGAATCCAGAGCATAGCTGGGTTGAGGGAAAGGTCATCAGTCCCACAATGCATGGCAGCACCTTACTTTTTTCAATCTGTATCCCATGCTGCCTGTAAATATTGCGCATTCCATATTCCGCAATATTGGTTTTGTTCAGTCTAATAACATGCATTAGATGGCTGAAGGCTGTTTTTCAATGTTTCAAATCTGTAGGTACAGTGTGTTGGCTAATTATTATGTTCTTAATACAAGTTAGGGTCCGCTTTAAGCTAACGAAGTGCCCACATGAAAGTGTTAACTACACATTGGCTACGCCTTTAGTTATGTGTGTGTTATTAGCTAACAAAACATTAATAGGAATAATGGCATGGAGACTTACGGAGTTGGTGGCCGACAGATGGCTGGTTGGGGCCAACAGGCTGCCCTTGGTCCTGGCTATGCTGTGAAGAAGTCCCTGGAGAAACATGTGACATTTGGTTAGTACTTGTATAGAGTCACTATTCCCAACATATCTGGCTCCCAGTCTGGCTGACATCACTCACCTTCGCCAGGATCGACTTCCAGCATCTCTGCTGCCTCCTCCTCCACTATCTCACCCGCACCAGAAGCTTCTACAAATACATAATAAAGGATAACTTAGTTTTTGGCCTGCCATGTATATCTTTGTGCCTATACATGAAGAGTGACATACCAGAGCCTTCCCCATGCCTGGCCAGGTATGACTCCACGCCCACGCGGTTGGGCCCCTCCTCTGTGGTAAGGTCCAGGGGCTGGTCTGAGGAGGCCACAGAGGAGGGGTAGGTCCGTCGCCCGGGAGATCCACCACCTTCACTCACAGATGCAGAGTCATGCAGCACTGGTCGGCCTGTACGCCTCCGGGTGCGGCGAATTCTGAAATCCATTTCCAACACTACCAAAGAAAAGTCATTATAAATAAAGGCATAACTTATACATTTGGAACATATACCATGCAATTGCTTTGTACTTACTTGGGAAATGGATCCCAAAAAACCTCCGCACCCGGGGCATGTGCAGACGTTTCAGGTCCGACCAATGCTGCATTATCTGGGTGTGAGTGAAGGTGGTGCTGGTCACACGGTGTATTTCCGCGATGATCTCCCGGGCGATGTCCCTTTTTTCGCACACATTGGGCGCGAAGTCATACCGGCGCTGAAGCATGATCTGAAAAACATAATGGACACAGAGCTTTTACTTTTACACACAGACCCATATGTGTTGCATCACAAGTTGAGAATTTCATGTCATTAACACACACATTTAGAGTGGCAGCCATTTTTGGGGAGTGCCTTAAAGAGGACGTTGACTGTGAATGAGAGTCTGGTCTTATGTTATATGTATCACACACCATGTACAT
The DNA here is from genome assembly GCA_027917425.1 of Gastrophryne carolinensis. NCBI lineage: Eukaryota > Metazoa > Chordata > Amphibia > Anura > Microhylidae > Gastrophryne > Gastrophryne carolinensis. The sequence continues at coordinate 351,457,249 of CM051236.1, forward strand.
ACAGATAATAGCCAACATCAAAAATCAGGCCACCTGCATCTATGGCATGTTAGGATGGTTTAAACATCCAAGATGTAGGCTTATGCTTAGGCTTTTGGACCACGTGTGTGGCTTCCCGTTGTGTTTTTATGGCTTAGGAAAACAGTGTTCCTCAAACATCCGCATCAAGGTCCGAGACACGCCAGGTTTGACAGGTAGCCCCGCTACTCCACAGGTTAATTAACTGTTGCTAAGCCTGAGCAATTTCCCTAATTAGGACATCAGCATAGACAGGTGAAAACGTGGCCAGGCTCGGCCCTTGAGGATGAAGTGTGAGGAGCCAGTTATTAAACATTAAGAGACCCCAAACTAGTTCCAAACGCATCATTTACATTTAGGCCATCATTGACTATTACATTAAAATGCAGAGGCAGGCACTTACCAGCATGAGGATCTCTTCCTGTTGACGGGTGAAGATAGTGGGCGCCATCTTTATGCTTCTTCAAGGCAGCAGATAAGTGAAACCCCAGCGGTTTCCTGGTTCCGCTCGAACGTACGTCCGTACGAGCGCGTAGTCGTGCGCATAGGCGTCACACGCTGGGCTCATTATTTAAAGGTCCCTGCACCCAAAGCTCATTCTCTTTGAGCATTTGTGGAAGATGGCACCTAAAAAGGCAATCTCCAAACGAGCACAGCAAAGCCAGACCTCGGAGGGCCCAACCACCAGGTCCCAGCAAGGTAGGAAAAAGCTGCGATCCCAGACTACTACCTCTGCCCCACCAAGGGACACTGGACCCTCTGGAAGCCAAAAAAGGGGCCCCAAGGCACGTGCCCCTGCCGCAAAAAAGCAGGCAACAGCAGCACCCACCACCTCTGCCCCCAGAAGAGGCCGCCCAAGGGAGCCAACACCGCCCATGGGTTCAAGTAGGGCAGTTCGGCAACCCAGGCCCCGCAGCAGGGCCCGAACCCCATCCAGGGCCAGAAGCCCAGCCAGGGCCCGAACCCCATCCAGGGTCAGAAGCCCAGCCAGGGCCCGAACCCCATCCAGGGCCAGAAGACCATCCAGGGCCAGAAGCCCATACAGGGCCCGAACCCCATCCAGGGCCAGAAGCCCAGCCAGGGCCCGAACCCCATCCAGGGCCAGAAGCCCATACAGGGCCCGAAGACCATCCAGGGCCAGAAGACCATCCAGGGCCAGAAGACCATCCAGGGCCCGAACCCCATACAGGGCCTGAACCCCATCCAGGGCCCGAAGCCCATACAGGGCCCGAAGACCATCCAGGGCCAGAAGACCATCCAGGGCCCGAACCCCATCCAGGGCCAGAAGCCCATACAGGGCCCGAACCCCATCCAGGGCCCGAAGCCCATACAGGGCCCGAACCCCATCCAGGGCCAGAAGCCCAGCCAGGGCCCGAACCCCATCCAGGGCCAGAAGCCCAGCCAGGGCCCGAACCCCATCCAGGGCCAGAAGCCCAGCCAGGGCCCGAACCCCATCCAGGGCCAGAAGCCCATACAGGGCCCGAAGACCATCCAGGGCCAGAAGACCATCCAGGGCCCGAACCCCATCCAGGGCCAGAAGCCCATACAGGGCCCGAACCCCATCCAGGGCCAGAAGCCCATCCAGGGCCCGAAGCCCATACAGGGCCCGAAGACCATCCAGGGCCAGAAGACCATCCAGGGCCCGAACCCCATCCAGGGCCAGAAGCCCATCCAGGGCCCGAACCCCATCCAGGGCCAGAAGACCATCCAGGGCCCGAACCCCATCCAGGGCCAGAAGCCCCTACAGGCCCCGCAGCAGGGCCAGAAGCCCACGACCTGCCACCAGCCGGGAACAGAGCCCCCGACCTGGCACCAGCCGGGAACATAGCCCCCCAAGAGGGCCCAGAATGTCCACCATGACCACATCTACACCTGGAAGTTCGGTGGCCAGCCACGCAAGAACACCCAGTCCCTTGGCCAGTCCAGTCCAGTCATTGGGAAGCCAACAATCCGGCCATTCCCCTACCCAGCCCCAGGCCATAATGTCACCACATGTGTCTGCACACATGGAGGAGCAGCCAAGCCAACCATCTGGGCGCACATTGCGCCACGGCCAGTTGAGTGGGAGATTCTCCCATGACCAAAATATGGCATTGGCTAGTGGCCTTACATTATACTATGACGAGCTCTATGGGAGCAAATCAAAACACACCACAAAGCAGCGCAAGATGGAATTGTTTGAAACCATCCTACGACAAGTAAATGCAGCGGGAGAAGAGAGGAAAGATGTGTCCCAAATTCAGAAGAAAATCTCGGATCTGAAATATGCTGTACGGCAAAAAGAAATTAAAAGGCATAATTACAGGTAAATAAATGATGTCTCCAAATATAAGGATTAGGATGTACTGTATGCACATTTTCTGAGTCCCAAACGATTTTCTCTTTTCAGCATGAAAACTGGAGGTGGATTTCCTACCAAACTGGAGTTTACCCCTGCTGAGGAGATTGTGCTGGGACTTCTCCATCCGGTCGCGGTCGGTGGACATGCTGGTCTAAGGGACACAGACTCACCGACCCGTACCCACGGTGAGTACTCTTAAATCTGCATGTTTGCCTGTTTGCTAAATAATCTAAAGTTCACTAGTAACAAGATGACGGGATGCCCCTATGGTTTGCCTTGCTTGGCCTCGCACTACTGTGCCTGTTTGTGTCCTCTTTTGGTCCCTGTGAATCACACATTTAGGACCACATCCATTATGGCAAAGATCCAAGTTCCAATTTTATTGGTCAAGTAATGAAGTTTATCATGAAAAGTGATATATTTGGAATCAATCACAAAACACACATCATTATGGATGGGTTGGCTATTTGTTGTGTGATTTGTGTTTGAGTTAACAATTTAATTACCCACCCCCAAACATATCTGACCTAGAGCAGCGAGACTCAACTGGCGGCCCGGGGTCCCAATGCGGACCTTGGCACCAGATTCCAGGACCCCTGGCCAGACAGCCCTGCACTCAGTTACTTCTGTGTTGACGTGCTCAGAGCTGCCCCCTTGATCGGCGATGTAGTGGTTGTTCTCCTGCCCAATGTCATGGCTCCCTGAAACATAGCATTGCAATATGAAGTACTGCACAGGAAGTGGCATTGCAAGGTACACAGTAACTTGGTACATCTTTCTCTTGGTCCAATCGTGTCCCGCTGCCCCAGCTCTGCCCCATCTGCCACAGTCCCCCCATGTCCCCCCCCCCCACATAAGCCCCATACATTTGTAACAGATTTGCTCCATCCATCCCATCACCATCAATTCGTGAACTCCCCCCTTTAGCCATCCAATCCCTGTCCCCTCAGCTCTGCCCCATCCAGCCCAGCAAGGGCAAGCAGCCTTTATTAGTTTGCACTTTGAAATCTCAAGCCCCTCCACCAGTGTGTTTATTTCTAACTAGACACCCCCTGCGTCAGCCCCATGGCCAGACATTCACCTCTCACCACATACCTTTAAATGGACCTTTACAAGAAGTGTTTGAGTACCCCGGACCTAGCGAATGGTAGTCTTAATCCCAAAATTTGCGTTGCAAGTTGTATGCTGACTGGGTACACTTCCTGACTTAGAACTGAGGTCAGTTAGCAGTTTTCTCGAGGCATTGCACCTATCTAAAATTGCGTGTCTTTTAACAAATGTCCCCATTGCTGTAGAGTTGCTTAATATTACAAATAGTGGTTTATTTGATTACCTAAAAAAAAATGGTTATGTGTGTGTTTACCTTGTTTGTTTTTCTCTTCTTCAGCCCAGCATGATCCCTCAGCAAGGGTAAACTCACCCCCCAGTTTGCTTATGCCTACCAGGTCCGTACAGCATAGGAGCCCAGATCCGAGATTTCCGGTAAGTTAATTTAGTACCATAAATACTACCAAGTGCTTAAGCATGTGTTAAACTGTGGGAATCCCAAATTTGGACGCCAACTTACACTTTTTTTTTTATATGTCCCTACAGACCCGCACACTCATGGAAGAGATCCAGGAAATGGAGGAAGCTGATGTCTCCATGCAGGGCACGTCGGATGAACTCCCCCTGGGTCCCAATTTGGAACTGCTCCATAATGTTTCTCTGGCCAATCCTCAGCAGCAGAGTGAATCTCCATCCATTGTGCATGCACATGGGGAGACTGACACAACAGTCCCCAGTGTTCACTCTGCTGCTGAGGATTTGCAAAGCAGGCCTGTTGCTGTTGAGGGGACGACACCACGCGGCAGGGCACGCCCAAGAGCCAGGGTAATTGTGCGGCGGACTCCATTACGCCGCCCCACAATTTCCCAGGGGAGGCAGAGTGCCCTGCTTCAATTATGGACCCAAGAAAGGGACTCTTATGAGGCACAGCTCGTTACAGAGCGTGAGGAAAGGCATGCCGACATGGTCACCATCAATACCAGCTTACAGGGCATCCTCGCGGAGTTGCGTACCCTCAACAGCAACATGGTAACTGCAAGTAATGGCATCCAGTCAGCCATGGCTGAGATGACCAATATGCAGAGAAACATTGTGGAGCAGTTTCAAATTCACAATGCTGCCATGGCCCAGGCTAGGTCCCATTCACATGGACCTCCACCTGGACCTCCACCTGGGTATTATGGGCAGCCACCCTATTAAGCCATGGTTGTGTGGGACATCTTTTCTCTTAACCCCCACTGTATTTACTTGTCCTTTGAGGTTTCAAACAATCCATTTTGTGTTGCTCATGCAGGTTGTGTTTTGTATTTGCTCCCATATAGCTCCTTAGAGTAATGATTAAGGCCACTAGCCAATGCCATAGGTCTATGTGGAGTGTATCTGGCCACTTATGGCTTTAAATATGTATTTGGTTTGTGCTCCTCCTGTTTGCAGACATGTTTGTGTGACATTATGGCCATGCCCAAATATCCCTGGGCACAGGCAATATTAATGACTGGACTAGGCTGGCCTTTGGACTGGGTGTCCTTGTTTGGTTGTGCCACTCACTTCCAGGTGTAGATGTGCTCGATGTTTTTTTTGTTATCTCATCCATTTGTAACCACAGATGTATGTGGAATGTTTTCTGTTAAGCACAATAATTTTAACTTTCCTAAGTAAACAAATATTCTCACTTACAATACTTTTTTAGTGGGAACACATTTTAACACATTTTAACCAGCTTGGGCTAAACCAGAAAATTTTTGTTTTAAGAGGTGTAACAATGCAAATATCAAGCTAAGGAAACTACATGAAATACATTAGGCAACAATTAAGGGAAAAATGTTTTAATTTGAGGTAATGCCACATTACGGCAAAACAACATATTTAACAAAAAGGCTAACACAGACACACAGAATGTTGATACACGAAATAAAATTAACTAAAATGCTGCAATATCAAGTTTGCTCTAACTGATTGGGCAGACTCACTGGGTGGCCCAACAAAATTCTCTCCATCATCCTCTAGGGCTGTAGAGGGCAGGCTATCCACATAACGTGGGACACGTTCGAGTATAGCAAAATTGTGCAAAACAGCACATGCCATGATTATGTCGATCACTTTTTTTGGATCATATTGCAGGGCGCCCCCAGTATGGTCCAAGCAACGAAAACGGGTCTTCAACAGCCCAAAGGCCCTCTCCACAACAGCCCTGGTCTTGCGGTGCGCACGGTTGTACGCTTCCTGAGAGGCATCCTGGGGCCGCAGCACAGGCGTCATGAGCCAGGGTAGAAGTGGGTACCCGGAATCACCTTAAACAGACAATTAAATGTAATAAAAATTAAAAAGGCAACACAACAAACACAACGAATTTTACATATATCATAATGATGTAAGGTAAAGGGCAAAAAAAAACACCCAGGGCACATTAGCAAAATAACTATTGCCACTAATGTAGTACATAATTAAAAATGGCACTTCAATATACCAATTAATTAACAAACATCTGCACGGCCAAGGGTAGTTGGAATTTAAATATATTTTTAGTTTTCTGACATGTTACAATTAGGATGCTGCTGAGGGGCTATCAACATTTATATGAAAACTACAATGTATGCAGTTTAAGTACACTTTGCCATTTAAAGACCAATACTACAAAAGGAGCAAAAGCTCACAGATACTTGGGTATAAACTCCCAACCAATATATTTAGGGACATGGAACTTACAGACATCCTAACTAAAGGGAAAACATTCTGAAGGACAAAGCGAGGCAAGCATTTTGGTTTGGAGTTCATAATATATGACCCAACAAAAAGGCAGTTTCTGGCTTATGTAAAGAATTCAAATACAAAAAGATCAACAAATACAAGATTAATCCCACATTTAATAGCACACAAATAGGACACACTTACCAAGCAGCCATGCACCCGAAAATTCACCTGCCTCAAATCTCCTAAACAACCCAGATCGCCTGAGTATATACGAGTCGTGCGACGATCCTGGGTAGCCGGCAAGGACACTCATAAAACGCATGTCCGGACCAACCACGGCCTGGACATTAAGGGAGTGTCCCATTTTTCGATTCCTTAAGGCAAAAACATACAAAAAGGGTAATTGATATTTGTAAAAATGAAAAAAAAACAAAAAAAAACATGTCTGCACTCTATTGGGAAATACTAATGAAAAGCCTAGATAAAGCAGCTACACAAATGAGGGATAAAAAAATATGCTGCCGCAAAGGAAAACAGGTTACATTACACATTGGCCAACATAATAACCAATCTCAATACCTATATATATACTCGTCGGCAGCCCTAGGTACGAGTGCCACATGTGTGCAGTCAATAGCACCAATAACGTTGGGCATGTCGGCCACATTATAAAAACCAAGCTTAATGGCGTTTCTGGCTGCCATATCATCCGGAAAATAAATATATTTTGGAGTTATGGCAGCCATGCCTTCCAAAAATTTAGATAGTGCGCGGCTCAGCGTAGGCTGTGACATCCCCACGGAGAGGGCACCCAGCCTCTGGAACGAGCCGTTCGCCAAAAATTGCAGGCAGCCAAGCATCTTGGTCATACCTGAAATTGCATGCCCCTTCCTTGTGGTGCGGGCTAACCATGGCCGCAGCTCACTATATAATTTATGGAGGGAAGCGCGATTAAGCCTGGTCAGCTCGAACAGCTCAACATCATTCATGCTATCGATGTTCATGCGACGACGCAGGGGCAATCTGCTCTCAGACATCTGGATCAACTCAATGCCAAAAAGCATAAGCCCTTGATGTGCCACAAACTCGCTCCTCTCCATCCTACTCCCGAGGCCAAATAGCTGCCGGCAAACATTTCGTAAAGCAGCTCTTTAATGGGCTTCAAAACAATTAGCAATCACCTCTCTGAATTGGTCGCAAGCCCATGTGAAGGACGTAAAAAATAGGATCTGACGCAAATAATACGATTTGGACGGGAAAAACACACGAACTAACGCAAAATATACGATTCCCGTACGAAATGCGTATGTTCATATACGTCTATGCGCGAACGATCGTGCGAATACGAAATGGGCAAAAAAACAAGAAAAAATGACAAACACCCACCCAAACTTACGATTCTCGATACGAAATCAATTAACTTTTGCTCTTTGAATCGAGGGGATAGTCTTTGACCATGCACAAGTTGTGCGGGTCCCTTTAAACCCCAGACAACTGAGTTAGTTATGGGTGAGCTGTACCTTTTTTTTTTTTTTTATACATTTTTATTTATGCTTTCCCACAAAGGGGGGCCATAAACATATACATATGCACATACATCTATAGAAAAAATCAACATACATAAGGGCAAAAAAAAAAATCCACAGAAATACAATCAAAATCAAAACAGCACACACACACAACAGCCACACACATTCATCCTCGCCTGCTATCGCCTACGATTGACAGTATAAAAGTTGGGTGTTTTGAGGTAGAAGGAGCGCAAGAGGGAAAAGTAATTACATCTAATCCCTGACGGAGTCAGAGGCATTAAGCCAAGCTTCCCACACGCGCTCGAATTTGTTAGGACATCCCCTTGCCTGATAAGTCATCTTGTATAGGACCAGTTTCCCATTTATGAGGCTTTTCCAGCCCGACAGAGTTGGCGCATTTGGATGTTTCCAGTTCAATAAAATACATTTGCGTGCGTAAAAAGCTAACAAAAGCAAGAGAACTCTCTGTGGCCCCCCCATCCAACATAGGCTCCACTATACTTAGTAAGCAGAAGGCAGCTGACTTCGTAACTGGTAGGCCCACAGAAGTATGTATGACGCTAGATACCCCATCCCAGATGGCAGAGATCACCCGACATTCCCAAATCATATGTTTTAAGGTGCCCACACTGGTACTGCATCTAGGACACAGGTCTGACTCCAACAGGCCCATTCTCTTAAGCCTAATCGGGGTCAGAAAAGCCTGATGAAGCCATTTAGCCTGGATTAATCTATCCCTTGAATCTATAACTGATGAGTACAGATTGTCTATTGCCTCTTCCCAGTCTACCTGATCAAGGTCTGGGATAAGTGTTTTCCAGTTTTCCATTGCTCTATCCAGCGGGGAGGGGAGACTTAAGAGGAGGGCGGAGTATAATGTTGAGGTGGGCTTGTCGAGGTCCTTGGATCTTACTATAGCCTCGACTGATGACTCTACTAACTGCAGTCCCTCCAAAGGGATCTGAGACCTGAGAGCATGCCGAAGCTGCAGGTATCTAAAAAAATCCCTTGGAGATAACATAAACTCGTGACATAGTTGCTCATATGACATCAACGCCCCTCCAGACAGTATCTGTTTCAGCGACGTAATTCCTCGGCGCTTCCAAAAGACAGTGTCTGGAAGGGACATCAGTTCAGGCAACTTAGGGTTGTCCCAGAGAGGTGTATTGGGGGACCATTCTAAAGGAGAGCGGAGAGACCCCCCCAAGCCATGTACTTTACGCCAGACATGCAGGGTGGTTCTCATATACGTAGTAGCGTGTGGGAGGCCCTTAGCTCCCCTGTATACCAGAGTCTGCAGGGGGGGTCACTGGTCCCAATAGGGAAGCCTCCAGGGCAGTCACCGGGTTGGTCGCTGAGGGATACATCCACCACGTAGTGTAGCCTAGTTGGGCAGCGTAGAAATAAAGCAACAAATGTGGCACTGCTAGGCCCCCAGCGTTCAGAGGCGTTCTGAGGATAGACCTATTCATTTTGGGGGGAGAGGCGCCCCAGATAAATTGAAATAGTATGGAATCTAGTAGTCGGAAACAGCTGGCAGCACAGCAGGTGAGGCCTGATAAATGTATAAAAATGTGGGGAGGAAAACCATTTTGAAGATATTAATCCGACCGATCACCGAGAGGGGGAGAGATGACCATTGAGCAGTCTTCCTCCTGAGAGCATCAATCACCGGGCATACATTCAGCTCCATGAATTTTGAGGGGACCCCATGTATAAAGACTCCCAGATATCTAAACCGGTCCACCACTTGAAGCGATGAAGCCAAAGAGATCTGAGTGTCTACCAAATACAAACTAGATTTCTCCCAATTAACTTTTAATCCAGAGAACATCCCAAATTTAGCAATCACATTTAGTAGTGTCTCCAGGGAACTGCTAGCATCAGCCAGATAAACCAGGGTGTCATCAGCGTACGTGGAGACCTTTTCAACAGTGGGACCCAATGTCCAACCATGAATTTCTGAGGAATCTCTAATTAACGATGCCAGGGGTTCAATGGCAACCGCGAATAACAAGGGAGAGAGAGGACACCCATGTCTTGTGCCGTGATGCAAGGAAAATTAATCCGTTGTAACTCCATTCACCCTTACTCTCGCCCTGGGGTTCTTATAAAGTAAATGTACTTATTTAATATAAGTCGGAGGAAGGCCAAATTTGGTCAGAACAGAGACAGAGTTGAAGGCCTTTTCATTATCAAGGGATATAACCACCCTACTCCCAGCATTATCATGACAAATTTGCAGGTTACTGAACAACCTCCTTAGATTAATGCTTGTCGTACGGCCAGGCATAAAGCCGGATTGATCGGGCCCTATAATCGAGAGAATTACAGTTCAGTTGGAGCGCCAAAATCTTAGCAAGAACCTTGGCATCCTGATTCAGGAGAGAGATTGGCCTATACGAACTGCAAGAATCCAGAGGTTTACCATCTTTGTATATCAAAGTAATAATTGCCTGTGCAAAAGATTCGGGTAGGGTTTCAGATTGCAGAGCTTCAGAGAAAGCCTCCAATAGTCTAGGCACCACAGCATCACCTCACTTTTTATACCATTCTGAGGGCAAACCGTCTGGCCCAGGGGCCTTCCGGCCAGACATCAGAGCGATTGCTTTCCCAATTTCCTCGGACGTTATTGGACCATCCAATACCGCACTATCCGCAGCTGACAGAGACAGAAGATTTATGTTCCCGAGATAGGTGTCCAGAGCTGCCGAGTCATATTGCACCCTAGAAGAGTACAACTGACTGTAGTAGTCACGGAACAAGTTGGAGATCCCTTTCGAATCAGTTATAAATTGGGTCTGATTTGTAATACCGGCTCTCGATAAGTATGCCAAGGTTCTCCCATTTTTATCCCCCTTTTCAAAAATGTTTGCTGTTTAAGTAATAATATCTTCTTTGTGGACTCAGTTAATGCAAGATCATATTCTCTTTTGAGTGATTTAAGTAGATTATGATTCACAGGTGTCGCTGATATCACAAACTCCTCTTCAGCCCCAGCCATTTTCTCCTCCAATTCCCAAATTGACCTCCCGTGCTTCACCCTGACCTTTATGGCACTAATAGCACTCTCTCTGACCACCGCTTTAAACGCATCCCACCGAGTGTTAATCGAGGTTTCCCCTCCGTTGCATTGCCAATACACCTCCTGATCTCTTAATAGTGTGCTGCAGACTTCTTCATCTTCTAGCCATAAGGATGTTAAGAGCCCATCTCCTTACACCAATTTGGGTCCCAGACATGCGTAAAGACACCATTAATGGCGAGTGGTCCGATATACCTCTTGGCAAGTATTCACTAGCCACCACCCTAGCCAGGAGGCACCCGGATGCAAAAGCCAAATCAATTCGTGAAAGCGATTTGTGGGGGGCGGAATGACAAGAGAACGCTCTGTCGTTTGGATGTTTCCATCTCCACAGTTCAGTTAAACCCAGGGCCTCAGCCCAGGCAGCCAATGCCGTAGTTGGGCCCACCCCAGGGGTCAGTTGGTCCAGGGATCTATCCAGGATCATAGTAAAGTCCCCTATGAGCAATAGAGGGTCAGGTGGGAAGGCGGCAATTTTATCCATGATCTCCTGGAGAAATCGCACATCAAAGGGGGGCGGAATATATAAGCCTACCACCAAGATATTAATATCATGCATTTTAGCATGCATTATGACAAATCGTCCCTTAGGGTCAGAGCAAATCGATAGGAGGGTAAGGGGGAGATGCTTAGCCACTAGGATTGATACTCCCCTGGCATAGTTAAAGTAGTGGGAATGAAATAGCTGTGCTATCCAGGGTTTTTTAATGGACATCGCTTTCCGGCCCAGTAGATGGGTCTCTTGTAGCATTATAATGTCAGGGCTATGGCGTTTCAGGAATTGAAACACGATAGACCTCTTTATGCGATCATTAAGACCTCGCACATTCCATGAAATCACCTTACATGTCATCTAGACCTGCGGTAACAGTCAGTTTTGCCAGGGAAGTACATCATATCCCAGTATCCCGCAGCCCCCTCCAAGACCTCGTAGCAGCAGGCCAACCCATTCACACCAGCACTCACACTCACACTCCACACCAAATTCACTATACAATAAAAAAAAAAAAAGAACATTAGCAGTAGTAACAATAACAATAATCTTCCCTTGACCTCTGGGCCTCAACAACAGTGTTGTGCCCTGAGGTAACAACCCAAACCCACTCGGCTCTTCCAAAACCCAAACTAAGGCGAGCTTAATCCCTTAACCTAAAAGAGACAAAAAAACACTGGTTAACTGTAGTGTCGGCGATCCGTGGTCATTGAAGGCAGTCACATAGAGGGATAATAAAGGATAATCATCCCCATGAAACCCAGCCTACATATTCTATGAGGGGGGAAAAGGAAGGTGAAGAACAGGTAACGGATAATAACGGTTAAGAACGGGGAGGGGAACAGGGGCCCCAAAACCCGGGTAAGGGAAGAGGGATCGGTGGTCCCCTGAAAAACAATCCTCGGGCTCCCCTGGTACAATAACTTCCATACAGCATAGAAGTTAGGCAAAACCAGAGTAATAGTGTTCCAGTTGGATCAACTGTGAATATTCGGCCTTCAGGCTGCGGGGAGTGAGCCTATCCAGTCGTTGGCCTCTCCAGCTGTGAGGAAAAATCTTGTAGCAGTCCCATCCTGGACTCGCAGTTTCGCAGGAAAGAGCATGGCGTATCTGATGTTTCTCCCCCGGAATCGTGCCCTCACCTCATTGAAGGATCGGCGCCGTCTCTGCACTTCGGACGTGAAATCCGGAAAGAAGGACAATCTTGCCCCATTAAATAGGATATCCTTTCGTTTCCGAGCCACCATCAACACGGCGTCCCTGTCTCTAAAGTTTAGGAGCTTCAAGATAAAGGGGCGGGGTGGGGCCCCGGGCGGCGGAGGCCTAAATGGAATTCGATGTGCTCTCTCAACCGCGAAGAAAGGAGAAAGGCCCTCCAGCGCCACCGTGTTTTGGATGAGATTTTTAATGAATCTTTCAGGAGCATTCCCCTCCACCCTCTCCGGCAGCCCAATTATTCTGATGATATTACGTCTGGAACGATTCTCAGCATCCTCTGCCCATTCCGTGAGGATCTTCACTTGGCGTCTCAGAGAATCCACTGCCGAGCTGACAGTTGATAAGCTATCCTCCGCCTCTCCAATTCTTCTTTCCAACTCTTTTGCTCTGTCCTTCACTTTGTCTAGATCATGCTTAAAGTAGTTTAGTTGCTCCTGCAAATTATTAAACTTAGAGGTAAGCACACTTTGGCAATTCGTGATAGCCGCCATTATTGCAGCATTATCAGGATCTGAGACGGGAGACCCAGGACGTTCAGCAGGTGAGTCGGCCATAGTTTGTGTGCCGCAACTTAAAAGCACAGTACGCCTCCTTTTATTTCCTTTCATAAATGGCTGGATGTCTCCTGTCAATCCAGGGGACCGATAACTGTGGTGTACAAAGCAGCACGGTGGGCTAAACTTATCAGCGGGGGGCGCCAGATCCCCAGGAGAGATGTTGTCCGGGTGTAGTGCTAGGCAGAACACAGGATCGTCCCGCTACAAGTGATTCCAGCTGAGCCCCAGAACCGGCTCCAGCCTTTATATTGAGCCTGTATATCCCCCCAAGCTTCTAAGCAGGCTGCTTCCAGCGATGCACCTCCCAAGGTCCAGCAGACCAGCATCTCCCCAGGGGGAGAGGCAGCCCACTCCACAGGTCACAGGACAAATACTGAAGAGATCCTCCAACCACCCCTGGGATATACAGGCGCTTCAGGGAGCCTGGCAGGGAAGCCTCCAGCAGACAGGCAATTATATAGTTAAGTGTCCTCGCAGCACAGGGAACGGGGGGGGGGGGAGAGGCCGCAGGGGAGCCACTCGACAAACAATGAATGGAGCCGGGTAAACTCTCTGTGACTCACCCCGCAGGAGACTTCAATGTGCAGTCAAAGGATCCCGGCGTCACCGAGTCAGAGGAGCAGCAGAGTGCTCTCCAAACACAATGGAAAGGGGGCAGCGCTCACCGACCAGAGCAGGGGGAGTGGAACAGCCACCGCCAGTGACAAGAAGAAGCAGAGTGCCCGCCGTCGGAGGCGGAGGGAGACGGAGCGCCGCCAACCCTAGACAGAGTGGAGCGGTGAATGCGACCTCCACGCAGAGCCAGGTACCCGACGGCAGGAGGCGGAAGGGCAGCAGTAAAAACTCGGCCGGCGGCGATGGAAGGATATCAGCTGCCCCCTCGCAGCGCACCATGGAGGAGGCGCGGAATCCAAGGCAGGTCCCCCGCACAGCCTCCGGATCTCTAAACTTCTCCTCTTCGGGCCCGGACCAGCGAAGCCAGCACCAGCAACGCTCCGCAGCCCCACACAGCCAAGCTGGACACGGCACAGGGGGTAAGTCAGCCCCGTTCTTCCTCCCCATCTCACCTTCCAAGATGGCGTCGCCCGCCCTTGTGCGGGAGTCTCTCAGAGCCACAGGGCAGGCTAGGAAGAGAGCCCCGTCTCCACAAAGACAGGCAGAGGGTCCAGAGGGTAGATAGTGGTCCTGCAGGGCGGTTAGGATAGGATTCCCACTGGGTTTCAGGGTTTTTCCAGGATATGTCTCAGGAGCCCTCGTGTCACACACCTTCCTCGCTCAGCTACATAGCCACGCCCCTGAGCTGTACCTTTTAAGTAACTTCTTGGCGTTGGATCAGCAATTTCAACTTTTTTGATTATTTTTTCATTTAGTAACTTTTCCCTTCAAAATTTCAAATTTTGGGTCCGGAGTCAGAAATTGCTGACCTAGCCCTGACGTCACTTCCGAGTGCGGCGATCACACGTGCTGCAACCTGGAAGTGGAAGAAAGGCATTTTGCTCTCCGGCCAGCGTGGAGATTGGAGGGAGCTTGATGACACCGCAGCGGCAGCAGAGAAAGAAAGGAGCCACAAGGAAGCTCAGCAAGGGTTATATATAAAGGTATATATATATATATATATATATATATATATATATATATATACACACAGGAATACAGAAAAAGGTATCCAAGAAGTCGGTGTGAAGAGTGCACACCTGGACACTTGGCAGATGTCTCTGTGCCCGGATTGTGATAAAGAAAAAAAGGATGCAGACTCAGAGGCCTTACTCAGAGAGATTCTGGTGATGAAGCAGGAGATTGCCTCAATACGGGATGCCCTGAGGAGTATGGTCACTCAGTCAGAGCAGCACTCTTATGTATGGGCAAGCCCCCCCACCTCCACCATGTCACCCAGCCTGGGACCCCTCACCCCCCCTCATATAGACACTCCCTCATGTGCTGTCTGACACTGGGGCTCATTATATTAACTATTACATCAGGGGGTCCCCTGTAAGCATGTTATAAATTGTGCCATTGTATCCATTGGACTAGTATTCTATATGTCTATCTATAAGCTACTACCGACCCCTGACATGGGTTTTTTTTCTTTATGCCTTCATTTCCCTGCCTGTATATTTATTTATATGTTCTAACAGTATTCTAAATATATATTCTGTTTATAGCCACATCATATACTGAGGTCCTGTTACTAATACCTGACCTTAGGAGATTGTTGGAAAACAATTATGATCACTTACTAATATATGAGTGCTCTCAATTTTAGTGCCCTCCCCCCGTTCCCCTTGTGTGTGTATATATCTATATATAATCACCCTAATATACTTTGTTTACATGAACTACTGTAGTAAGAGGGTGTATAACTATATATTGGACCACGGTACACAGTATATATATATATATCTGTCTAAAGTCACCCCTATATACTGTCTGGTACTGACAGGTGCTACGCAGCAGTTATGCTAACTTACCCATACGATGATTGGTGTGCTCGCTCCCTGTTCTGTTATATGTGTGTGTATATAATTTATATATATAATTTAAATTAATCAAAAACATTTCTATAATCACTCTGATGCACTTCCTGTTAAGGATACATAGTCCTGGAAGCTCACCGGACAGCAATTGACTACTGGACCCTGTCTGTATGTATGTTTATATCTTGGGCATACTGCATCTATATATTAGTATTTTGTATGTCTGTCTATAGTCACCCTAATATACTGTTACTGCCCCCCAACTGTGGATATATATATATATATATATATATCTTTTGTGCCATTACAGATATAGCATTACCTATGTATACTCACTCCTATTACTGACACCTAGCCCCTGATGTTCACTGGGTAGAAACTCTGCCAATTTCCTAATGCAACCAAGTGGGCCCCAGCTAGTGTGCCCAGCTCTCTCTGCCTGTATATTTAGATACTGTACGATTGCTGTATGTCTCCATCTCCTCTCGTTCTGCAGGAACGTGATAGAAACAGTACCTCCAACCTCCCTTGGTCCTACGCTCATTTTTTTCTGGTTCAAAAGCCATCAGGGAAGTATCAAATAATTTTGAATCTATAGAGATTGAACAGGTTCATTCGATACAAAAGATTCAGAATGGAGTCAATATCAGTCACGAACTTTCTGATACAGAATGACCAGAGGGACAACCTAGATTTATAGGACGCCTGCCTACATGTACCCATTTTGAATTCACACCACAAGTATCTGAGGTTTATGGTTCAGTTCGATCAGGAAATCTTTGGCTACCAGTATAGGACACTGTTATTTGGCCTGTCCTCATCTCCGAAGATCTTCACAGAGATTCTGGGAGAACTGATAGCTTTTCTCAGACAATAGGGAATTATGGAGATCCCCTATTTAAACAACCTCCTTCTGTTAAAAAAAATCAGGGCCAGCGCTCCTGTTAGTTCTAGAAAAGACCATGTCCTTACCGAAAAGCCTGGTGTGGGTGATAAATCTAGAAAAATCCACCCTAACGCCCAGTCAGCAATGTAGATTGCTGGGGTTCAACATAGACGGCACATAGACGGCACTCAACAAAAGTTTTTTCTTCCACAAGAAAAGGTGGACAGGATCAGAGCAGAAGCACAAAGGTTAATTCAGTCCCTCGGGTCACCGTAAGGGAGAGCATGAAATTCTTGGCTCTCATGACCCTGGCAATTACTACAGTACCATGGGTACAACTTCAGACAAGAACATTGCATTTCTTCTAGAGCAGGGGGACAAGCAACAAAGCACACTGGACTGACTAATCCAGTTACTTCTATTTCTAGTATCCTAGAGGATCTCAGGTGGTGGCTTGATCCAGGGTACTAGGAAAGAAAAAGAATGAAGACAGACCAACCCAGTAGTGATCATGACAGATGCAAAAAATTGGGGTTAGGAAGCCCACTTGTGAAGGCCCCAGGTGCAGGGAAAGTGCCAAAGGCTTTGGCAGCCTGGTCCTCGAATTCAGAGAACTCCTGGCGGTCAAGTTGGCAGTGGATCAAGTTCAGCCAGTCATAGCAGGCATAGACCTATAGAAAAGGTCAGACAACGCATCCGCGGTAGCTTATATAAACCACCATGGGGGGACCAGATGCTCAGCTCTAATGAACTTGTCAAATGCCATTCTCCTACCCTTACTGGAGCAGGTTTGGTAAGTATCGGCAGTTCATCTTATGGGCATTCTAAATACTCTAGCAAGACTATTTAATTCGAGTCAGGATTCTGCGGACAGAATGTTGTTTGAACCAAGAGTTTTTCCTGCAAATTGTAAAGATTTGGAGTCTCCCGCAGATAGACCTGTTTGCCAATGCCAGCAATACAAAATGCAAGACATTATTTTCTCTGACAGAGAGGGTGCATTAGCAATGGATGCCCTAGCTCATTCATGGAGATTTAATCTTGCCTATGCCTTTCCTCCTTTCAGAATTCTGCTACAAGTATGATGAAAAAGAGCACAAGAAGAGGTTAGCGTAATCCTGATAGCTCCATTTTGGCCAAAGAGAGCGTGGTTCGCAAAACTAAGAAGGGTGGTAAAGAAGGGTCCCTGGAAACTTACAGACATTCCAAATATCATTCATCAGGAAATCATTCTTAATCCAAATCAGTCAAAATTTCTGCATAGATAGACAGCATAGATCTTGAAGGGTTTTTCGCTCAGAGTGACTGAAACTCTTCTGACCAGAAAATTGACTATTAGGCGAATCTACGAAAAGGTATGGAAATATTTATCTTCTTTTTGTGAAATTACAAAGTTGAAGAAAAAATACAATTCTGTGAGTACTCACCTGTAGAATTGATCTCATAGTATACAGCAAGTCCTGTTTCACAAGTATTCTTTACGCTTGGGATATCCTCCACAAGTTGGCGCAGTGGACTGCAGAAGAGACTTGTGGCGTCTCCTGGCCCCATAAAAGGACAGGAACCTCCCACAAATTCCCAGTGTTACAAGCAGTTAGACAAGAAGCCGGGAGAATAAAAATGAAGGAACCCCAACCAAACCTTTAAACAAATCACCATACAGAGGTAACCAAGAACAATGATAACAAGGGAGGGGTGAAACAGGACGTGCTATATACTATAAAATCAATTCTACAGGTGAGTACTCACAAAATTGTATTTTTCCAAGTATACAGCACATCCTGTTTCACAAGTATTCTTTACGCTTGGGACGTCGCTTGGGACGTCCAAAAGCAGTGTCCGTAAAGTAGGGTGGGATCCCCAAGAACAACAGCAGGCAGTTTAAACCACTGCCGCCTGAAGAACTTTGCGGCCAAAAGCAGCATCAGCTGAGGCCCTAACATCAACCTTGTAAAACTTGGAAAAAGTATGAACAGAAGACCAAGTTGCGGCCTTACAAACTTGTTCAACAGAATCCTCGTGCTGAAAGGCCCAATAGCACGAGTGGAATGAGCAGTAAGGCGGAAGAGAGGTTCCTTCCCCTTAGCAGAATAGGCTTGAACCACTGCCTGACGAATCCACTTGCTGATAGTGGACTTAGCCGGAGGCAAACCCTTCCTAGGACCAGAAGGAAGAACAAAAAGAGCAGCAGTCTTCCTGAAAGATTCAGTAGCTACCAAGTAAAATTTCAGAGCCCTGACCACATCCAAAGAATGCAGAGTCCTCTCCTTGGAATTAGCAGGATTAGGACACAAGGAAGGCAAGACAATGTCCTGATTGAGATGAGAAGCAGACACAACCTTAGGCAAGAAATCTGGTTTAAAACGAAACACCACCTTGTCCTGGTGTCGCTCAAAATAAGGAGGTTTGATGGAAAGTGCCGCCAACTCAGGAACACGCCTGACAGAAGTAATAGCCACCAAAAAGGCTACCTTGAGAGTCAAAACGGGCAAAGCAGCCTCACGGAGAGCCTCAAGAGGACGACCCTGCAGAGCAGATAACAGCAGATTTAAATCCCAAACTGGTAAAATAGGTTTACGTGGCGGACGCACATGAGAAACCCCCTGGAAAAAGTCTTAACCAAACGGTGACTGGCAAAAGATTTTTGGAAGAAAACTACCAAAGCTGAAACATGACCTTTGAGGGTACTAAGTTGAAGGCCCAAATCCGAAGCATGTTGCAAGAATTCCAGAATTCTGGGAACAGAAAACACCCGACAGGGAAGAGATTTGGACTCACACCAGGCAATGTAAGCATGCCAGACCCTGTAGTAGATAAAGGACGAGGACTTCTTCCTAGCCCTAATCATGGTATCAACAACAGAGGCAGGCAAACCCTTTTCCATCAAGATGGAGGTTTCAGTAGCCAAGCCGTCAGAGCCAGCGTTTGTAAATTGGGATGGCACAGCTGCCCTTGGGTGAGCAGATCTGGATCCTTGGGCAGGACGTACTGATCTACTGCCAACTGCACGATGTCTGCGAACCACACCCTTCTTGGCCAACAGGGGGCCACCAGAATGGTAGGCACCCCTTCCTGGGCTACCTTGCGCAGCACCCTGCCCAACAGAGGGAACGGAGGGAACACATAGAGGAGCCGAAACCCCTTCCAAGGCATTGCCAGCGCATCCGTGGCAAAGGCCAGAGGATCCTGAGACGGAGAGACAAAGAATGGAAGTTTGTGATTGTGACGTGAAACAAACAGGTCCACATCCGGCAGACCCCAACAGTGGCACAGAGAGTGAAACACCCTTACGCTGAGGGACCACTCCCCCAGCCGTGACATCTCCCTGCTCAGGGAGTCTGCCTCCAGGTTCTCCACTCCCGGGATGTAAACTGCTGATATGCAGGGAACATTCTCCTCCGCCCAGGACAGTATCAGGGACACTTCCTCGAGGGCTCACTTGCTCCGAGTCCCTCCCTGATAATTGATGTAGGCAACCATCCTTGGCAAACAGATCCAGACACTCCCCAAAGAGCCGTAGCCCAGTAAAGGGGAAGCCAGTGAGAGCCTTCTTAGCAGCATTATCAGCCGCCCACTGAAGCAGCCAAACAGAGCGCCGTATAGCCACCAAAAGGGCAGAAGTCTTACCACACATCCTGACCGCATCATCCATAGCAGAAAGAATAAATGCCACAAATACATAGCAAGGCAGGAGGGATCTATACTCCTCCCCCCTATTGGCATACAAGGCACTATCCAGAAGGCCCTTGAGTAACCCTTTAAGAGCAAGAGCCGTGATGGCAGAAGCGCACACAGGGCGCAGCGCAGTCCCTGCACAAGCAAATGCGTGATAGGCCAGCTGGTCAACACGCTGGTCTTCACCATCCCTCCCCAGAGTAGAAGTGTCAGGGGAATGCATGACCGAGGTATTGGACAACCCAAGCACGGGAGCATCCACCTCGGGGGGACATGACCAGCGCTTAACCACATCAGCAGGAAATGGATACCTCCTGTCCCAACTCCTAGGCACCGCGGGCAATCGGCTAGGACACTCCCACTCTTTGAGCACCAAATTGTTGAAGTGGATCTGCTCAGGGAACTCCAAGCGTCAGAGTGAAAAAGCTCACCCTGCTGCCTTTTAGCCCGGGACAGGAGGTGTAATACACATCACTTCAAAAATGTGAGACAACAGCCTGTCTGAATCCTCAGGAGACCATGAGTCTTCTCCAAAAGGAGACCCAGTACCACCATAAACCTCCTGCTGCTCTTCAGAGGACTCGGAACCAGAGAAAAGTTCCCCCTCTTCTAGGGGGTACAGGCCAGGGAAAGAAAACTGTCCCTCATCCTCCTCAGGAAAAAAGGAAACAGCGGGAGTTAAATGCCGCTTCTTGCTAGAAGCCTTACGGGGGACCGGCCCAGCCATATGCCTTTCCAGGCTGGCCACCCGCAAGGCCAAGTCATAGTTTGATTCCCCACTAGCATGCCCCTCACTAGGGGTCAAATGCAGGCAGTGATGTAGAAGGGGGCGCAGAGCTGGGCTGCGTAGCAGGCAACCCAGACTGCAGCGCAAGTACCTTCTGGGCGCAGGGCACACATACCCTGACACCGTCACTCACAGGGGATACCCCACACGCAGCACACAGCTGGGCTTGTCCCGAAGGAACCCCAAGCACACTATCCCCCGAAGCCTCCATATGGTGATTAGAGTGGGCACACTGGCCAGTATAGGGTTAAAGTGGACCATCACCTCCCTCCCCGCGGGACATCCCGATCTCTGAAACCCCCCCAAACACCCCAAATCCCCTTACTTTGTCTTCGTAGGCGGCCGCCGCCTCCCTCGCGCTCCTCTAGACGTGCGCGCGCCCGCCAAGAGTGACGCGCGGGAGGCGGCGGCGGAGGAGCCGCTTGTCCGCGGCTGTCAAAACGCTTGTCCGTCGGCGCTGGGAGCGGGGAGAGGTGAATTTTTCGGGTGATCGGGGGGCTTCACACAGCGGGGCACCCCGATCGGGGGTGCCCCACCGAAGTGGACCAAGATGACGCAAAAAGCGGATTACGCGGGACCCGCCCCCCGAAGAGCACGAATTGCACTCCACGTGACCTCCCAGCGCCAATGACATCGCAGCAACACATGAAGCGAATGTCACCGCCAGCCGCGGAGCGCCGTACAAAACGGCCCAGCGGCGAGCACGGACAAAACAAGAATATACAAAATACAATGTGCAATCACACCGTATACCCCCCCCCCCCGGAGAGCTCCCCAGGGAGAGAGCGAGGCGGGGAAGAGCAGCGGTAGGCGCACCCAAGGCATGCATAGCTAGGGAGGAGGGGGGGCAGTGGAGGGGGGGCAGGGAAAAGGCCCACAATAAGGCAGGAAGGGGCATCCCACAAGGCTCACTATAAGCCTGTCCTTTTATGGGACCGGGAGATGCCACAAGTCTCTTCTGCTGTCCACTGCGCCACCTTGTGGCGGATATCCCAAGCGTAAAGAATACTTGTGAAACAGGACGTGCTGTATACTTGGAAAAGGACATAGCCATACTCCTCGAATTCCTGCAGGAAGGGACTAGCTGTAAGTACGTTAAAGATTCAAACTTCGGCATTATCAATTTTCCTCGAACGAAAATTTGGACAGAATGAACTAATCAATTCTGTTTTCAAGTCAATTGTATTAAAAGGATTAATGGAACCGTCCTTTGACACCTCTAGATAAGGTTCCAGAGAATTGGTTATCGCTAAAAGGTTGCTTCTTGCGAGCCATTATCTCTGCCAGGTGAGTAAGTAAATGACAGGCCTGATCTATGAAAGAGCCCTATTGGGCAATACTGCCAGACAAAGTTATACTTAGACCTAATGCTTGTGTGTGCCAAAAAGAAAGGCTTAGCAGCCTTGAGGTCCACTATAGCCAGATAGAAAAAGAAGACTATTGCACAAACATAGACACTACTAGAAGGGTTTCTCCCTCAGCGGTATCTGCCCATGCTGAACAAGCTCAGCATCTTGGGCAGAGAGCACTGGCGCCTCTTTGGAAGAGATCTGAAAAGCAGCAATGTTGTCATCACCCCATATCTTCCTCAAACAATATAGACTTGATATATTATCTGCATAACATCAGGCCTTCGATAGAAGGGTACTACTTTCAGCTTTCCACCCCTAGGGTATAATTGCTTGCCTAATCCTCTCCGTGTGGTCATGCTGAAGGATGACTTGGAAAAACCACAGTTAGACATACCAGTAACAGATTTTTAAGGGATTCTTCAGCATGAGCACCTAGTACCCACCCAGAGTCCAAGGGTTATTTAGGTTACTTTACAAAGACTGAGATAGGGAGGAAGGAGAAACTCTGTTTCAGTTTGTGTTTCCTCCCAGGGGGTGGAACCTCTCTTTCCGTGTGGTCATGCTGAAGGATACCTAAAAAATCTGTTACCGATAAGTCTAACGGTGGTTTTTCATTAGATAAAGAGAAAAACAAATAGTTAAAAAATGGTGTTTTAGTACTCACTGTAAAGGTATTTTATTCTGGAACTGTGGAGGATGCGGCTTTGATTGTATTCATCATTTCTGCGGTATCTGCAGGAGATGGATACTCTTGTCAATAAAGTTGATTAAAAGTCGGAATATCATAGTAACCCCCAGAACAGCTTGTCACGAGATTAACCGTGAAAAAACTAGAACCTTCTTGACTGGAAATAAACAATAAACCTGAGTTCTACCGCAGGCAGGATCAGTACTAAAAGACACCTGTGTGGGGGGAGCTGTTACAATGTATGTCTATGGCGGTGGCTGCCTCAAACGTATCCGTTCAGGGGATACTATGTATTTAGAAGATGTTAGCAGCTAGCAAAGCAAAGATGAATCATTACAGCTGAAGGTTTTATACTTTTGGCTAGAAATAAAAGATTACTGCACAGAGATATGAGGCAATTTGTTCTATGAACATAGAATAATTCTAACTACTTCAAGTCAATGCAGCAATTTTTCCTATACCTTTGAAGGATTTCAAGAAAATGAATACAAGCTCTTCATTAATGTGAAAAGGTGTAACAACCTTAAAAGAGCACTGTCACAAAATGTTGTAATATTAAAAATCCATATAAACATGTCGGCTAATTAGAGGAGGGGTCACTTATACACCAGAAATGAATAAAACTCAAGGCAAGCTTGTGTTTTTTTCTCTCCTGGTAGGAAGACAATCTAGGGATGACAGGTTTAGTGTATGATTTTGTCTTCCTTCCATTAAAATAAAAAATATAAGTCTGGCTGGATATCTCTTTATGTCGGGTGTAAAAGTGACCTCTCCTCATCCAGCATATTTATATGGATTTTTATCATGGGCCCATTTTTCGTGATAGTGCTCCTTTAAGTGAAATTTATAGAAGTAATCTAATTACCACTGTGTCTATATTAAAAACATTAAGTGAGGTGCAATGGAAATTGACGCTTAATTAGAAACTCTTCTTATGAATGCTATGACCATCAAGAAAGGTTACTTTTTTGAGAAGTGGTTCAAAAAGATTATGTTAAATATCTGATAGTACCATATTTAGGCTTAATGGGTATAAAGTATTGGTCTTTGAAAACAGGGAAGTATAGGCCAAGTATAGGCCAATACGTGCCCCTTAAGTTTAATAACCTCCTTTATCTAGTCCTGACTGTAAAAGGCTCTATATATTGGGTATGGAAACTGTGATGAACACAATCAGTGACTAAGGACGAGAAACCTATATGTTCTAAGGTTGACTTTTCAGTAACCATGTCAGCAAAGATAAAGGTTTCTGGATGGGATGAAGTAGAGGCCCCTATGGTAGCAGGAGGGATATCTAAATATCGGCTCTGCAGACAAAGTGCGCACCTTGCCTTTTTCAACCAAAACAACCCTTTACATTTGGGATACACCCCACAAACCATATATTCCCTGAAAGTACACATGTTATGCTGTCTAGGCTTACCAAGAAGATGTCTAGGCATACCATGTAGCCAAAAAATGTTTTAAAAAAAAAATCTCAATTGTAAATAAATTGTAAATAAAACATATTGCATGTGAAAGCCCCATTTCTCCCAATTTTAACGGTACCACATGTGTATTGGTAGCCCCCTGTTCCTGTCCCAGACACCTCCCAAGATGAACAGAGCACTTTATAACATTTACAAATAAAATACAACTACTATCCACACTATGAAGGGTTAATTGGTGTGGGGCCCCCCTTCCTGGTGGGGTGGGTTAATCCTGGGGAATTTTAAAGTGGACCAACACCCAGGATTTTTACTATCCTGGGTTTTAGTCCACTTCCACGGGGCACCCCGATCGGGGGTGCCCCGCTATGTGAAACCCCCCCAGAACGCCCAGATCAACTCACCTCCCCCCCGCTCCTACGACGTATACACGGTCGCGCGTCCAGTCAGCGCTCTCGGAGCCGCTGTGGTATGCGCATCAATGAGACATCTTACCGCAGCACCTCCGAGCATGCTGGCGGCCGCATCTCGCGCTTCCCTCTAATAGGGAGCCCGCCTGCGCCAGCCATTCACAAGTGGCCGGCGCGGGCACGCGTCCTGCTAGAGAAGAGCGTGAGGTGCGCCCACTGCCCGTGCATGCGCCATTGGACCGGCAATCAGGTTAGTGCAGCGGGCGTCCTGGGGGGTTTCACACAGCGGCGCATCCTGACTTTGGATGCCCCACGGGGAGGGATTGGATCAGCCTGGGAATCTTATAGAACGGCCTAAATGGCCCCTGGACTCTTATGCCCCCCCCACTAGGCTTTGGTGAAGCAGGTAATATGGGGCTTGGGGTTAATGGCAAGTCACCCACTAGCCACAGGTGACTTGCCAGCCCCCAAGCCATGTGAACTGCTATAAGAGTCTCATGGGTCCCTTACCAGTTTACAAAGGGTTACAAAGTGTAAAAAAAACACACACACAAAAAAATCACTGGAGGGGGACTGGGCAGGCAGGGGATCACAGCCCCCTACTGCTCCAACCTCTCTCCAGTGATCACCTTTGGTATCTGACAGTTTAGAGGCAGGAGTGGGATGAAGCCTTGTTTACGCGCTCTCCTCAAAGTGGAAGAGCCCCCCCCCTGTGAAGAGGAGACCCGGCAGAAGGGATCGAGCATGAAGGGGGAGACTTTTCTAGGCCCTCTCCTGAAGCCGGAAGAGTCCGAAGGGGGAAGGAGAGACCCAGCCAGATTGATCAAGGGTTCAGGTGAGTGTCTTTTTTTTTTGGCCACTAGCAGGGGGGAGAGCCAGGTAAGTAAGCAGCTATGTAAATTTTATGTAGCTGCCGTTAGAAGGTTGAAAATCATTCCCCCAAAGATCTGCAGCTGGAGTAGAAACTTTGTGAAGGGTGGTTTCAGTGTGTGAAACCTGGATCTTTTCAAGAGCCAGGAGCATCAACATTGGCGCTCCTCAGGGGTTTGTTCTATCTCCATTAGTGTTCTCTCCATATACTAGTCAATGCTCTTTTTCAAATGAATCTGTGAAATTCCTAAACTTTTATTGGCCTAATAAAAGACAATGTTACGGTCCCTTACTGAGGAAAAGCCAGTAACTTAGGCCAGCTGTAAATACAATGGTCTAATTCTTACCACAATGAAAGCAGTGGTGACAACAACTGACTCTACTCTAGCTCTCACTCAGAGTCTTCAGAGTTGAATTTATAGCAGGGGTGGACCTGCTAAAGTGGACCAACACCAGGATTTTGACTATCCTGGGTCTTGGTCCACTTCGGTGGGGCACCCCCGATCGGGGTGCCCCGCTGTGTGAACCCCCCCCCCCCATCACCCGGAAAACTCACCTCTCCCCGCTCCCACGTGGCCGTGCCGTCTGTGAATGGCCGGCGCGGGCGCGCGCACGTCTAGAGGGGCGCGAGGGAGGCGGAATCTTATAGATTCCCGGGCCGATCACGGGAGGGTGATGGTCCACTTTAAAGAGGAACAACAGACCTGTTAAGGACTGGCAGAATAACCCTCCCACCCCCTGCACGACCTTTTGGATGTCACTGTTATCTAAAAAGCCAACATCCTGGTGAATTTCTAGTCCCTATTCCTCCCTTGGCGCCTTAGCTGCCTTTCACTGAAAGAATCTATAAGTTTCCCGTGCCGATCGATTCCCTCCCACCAGGGCATCCAAAATCAGGATGCTCCGCTGTGTGAAACCCCCCAGGTTGCCCCATAGACTTACCTTGCTTCCCGGTCCAACAGCGCATACGCAAGCCACGGCTGCATCCCCACTATCACTCTAGCAGGGCGCATGCCCGTGACAGGCATTTGTAAATGGCCAGTGTGGGCACGTAACCTGTTAAGCGGGGGATACAGCCGCCAGCACGCTCAGAGCCGCTGGCCTTGGACGAAGGCTTAGACGACGTGACGTCAACGGCTCCGAGAGCGCTGATTGGTCAAGTGACCGTGCATGCACAGTAGGACTGGGAAGAGGTGAGTTGGGAGATCTGGGGGGTTTCACGCAGTGGGGCACCCCCATCAGGGGAAAGGTCAAAAACCCAGGATAGTCAAAATCCTAGGTTTTGGTCCACTTTAAATAGCTGGTAACTTCCCTAACCTAAACTCATTCTATTTCAATGTGTACCCTTTAATAGCTGTTAATAATAACTGTAAATGCAATGGTGCTGTGTAAAATTACCCTATTCACTATTCTATTGTGATCCGTTTGCTGCTATCTGCAT
The DNA here is from genome assembly GCA_027917425.1 of Gastrophryne carolinensis. Taxonomy (NCBI): domain Eukaryota; kingdom Metazoa; phylum Chordata; class Amphibia; order Anura; family Microhylidae; genus Gastrophryne; species Gastrophryne carolinensis. The sequence continues at coordinate 351,484,241 of CM051236.1, forward strand.
GTATACTCTAGTCATGCATTGCTGAATAAAAATATTTTAACTGGAAATAATTCTTGTGTATTTTGCCCAGGGGTACCTTTTAAAAAAGGCTAATCTAAGGAGGACATGGACAGAACGCTGGTTTGTTCTAAAGCCAAAAGTTTTAAGTTACTTTGTCAATGAAGATTGTAAAGAGAGGAAAGGAAGTATTGCTATAGACAAAGATTGTGGAGTCGAGGTCAGTATCTACTGTTTTGTACTTATGTTTTTATATTGGATCAATACAAAAATTGGAACGCAGATACCAGGTTCTGGTCATGTTTTCAATTACTAAATTTTAGATGTACAATTAAGGTAAACATTTGGTATTGATGGCCTACATTTTTTTCTCTGACATCTCCTCATTCCTAACACTGCATTGAGTAAAATGGCTTACGAATTTGAATACTTGTATCCACTTCAATGCCAACACACAAATCTGTTGCCAGTATTATAATTCAAAGCCATTTCATGTTAAAAGACCTACAGTAGTGCCATAGCTCACAGTACATATTTGGGGAGTGGTGCATGTATGTACAATTTTTAATATTACAGTTCTATTAAAACATGCTGGATAGTGAGAGTCATCCATTATTCTTTATCCATCCAGTGAAAGAAGGAAACACGCTTGGATGGGCTTCTCATGCAGTGTGTATGTTATTTAGCATGTTTATGTGGACTTTCAATATGGGACCATTTTTCTCTATAGTGCTCCTTTAAAGTCATTGTCCAGACTAACATAAAAAAGCTATATATTTTGTCCCCTGCAGATGATCGCTCCTAATCCGAGTGTCCGTTGCTTCCTCATTGTTGTTGCACTGCCATCCCCTGCCACCAACCACGGTAACACTAGCACCCTCCCACCATTCACTGTAATAGAGGGGGCTTGCTGGCATTACTGTGACTGAAGAACGAATAACCAATGAACATTCCAGACGGGCACTGCAGTGCCGGATTAGGAACGTTCATCGGAGAGAGAGCAACAGGAAGAGGTGAGTGCTGCTGCGCCCCTGGGGGGTTTCCGACAGTGGAGCATCCCAATCTGAGACTCTCTTAGATTACAGGGCCTTCCCAGTTTTGTTCCACTCACCAATCACCCCCTGCGGCCGGCCTGAAATCTATGATTCCAAAGCTGATTGCTAGTCTGCCCCCAGAGCATCCTACACTGGATGTCCCACTGTGTGAAACTCTCCGGGGTTCTGGTAATGTTACCAGATCCCAGCGGGTCCTGCAGCCTTGTCGACAACCACATCCCCGGCTTCCCTCTAGCTGTGCGACTCCCCACGTCCAACCAACCCGATAGGCAGGGAGCCCGGGAGGGCGCACTCTCCAGGGGAGCTGGGGTTGTGGCCGCCAGTGCACCGGTGCAAAGTTCAAATCAGCGGCATTATGCTGCACATTAGTATGTGCGGTATAAAGCGCTGGTTAGACGAGTGCTCGTGCATGCGCCGTGGGATCCACAGAAATATGAGTGAAAGAAGGTAATCTGGAGAGTTTCACACAGGGGGGCAGGGACCGATCACCAGGATAGTCAAAATCTTGGTGATTGGTCCACTTTAAGGAAGGTATGATAGCATCCAAAAACGCTAAACAAGCAGCATGGTTCAGCATGGATCTTTACTGTTATATTTTATTTAGTGTATCAAAAACAGTCCTTTCTAATCCCAGTGGTAACACTTTTACTTGAGATTGCTTTGAGGTCTTCTGAACTACCTAAATTTGGTTTGAAGTATTACATTGCTTTTCCTTTTCTTACGGAGGTCTGACCTCAAGCCAATATCCTAAAAAGATGTGGTTCAAGGTTCTGTTCCGTGCAGGTTGCTGTCCTTTCAATTCCTCTTTTATGCTATTTAGTAGACAGAGCACTTGTTTGTAGCACATGACAGCAACCAGTGGCCCCTCTTCTGTAACTAGTTTTACTGCACTAATTCTCTGATTTGCATTTTCCTTGAGGTTTCTATAATGTTGATTAATCATCAATGTATGTATCAATCATATCCACCCTAATCAGTATTTAGTTTTAGATAAACCCTTCAAAGAGGTTCGGATTCCCAGCATAGGTATTCAAGGTGAAGCTTCGATCCTTTGAGAAGCGCGTTTTCACTATAATGAATGCCTATTATATCTGCTTTTAAAGGAGGACTACTATACATTTAAAGGAAGAGTCCAGGCAATGGAAACTTTGAAAGGGGGGCCCAGTGACTTTAAGCGAAAATCAGTAAGATCGAGCTGCTATTGCTCAATAGAAAAAGAGGTCATAGAACCATGAAATGTAAGCTTATTGAGCAATCATTATATTGGGGTAATCACTTTTGCTATTTGTTGCACTTGTATTTTGCCTTTCCTGGCATATATGTACTGAGCAAATATACTCATTTGTTGTGTACTATTGTGTATTTGGACCATGGGGTCCTTATGTTTTTAGGCTTATATATTTCTGTATTGTATATGGATGCTGAGCACTATAGTTTCCCATGAAAATGTGTCTGTATATACTGCTTGATGTACAACCAAATTACTATTGTTTTTACTGCTATGTTTGTAAATATCGATGAAAAAAATACCAGGTTATATCTAGTTATCTGGCTCTGTCTTCCTGACCCCTAGAATATAGAATACTTTTTTTTTGTTTATACATCTCGGATACTTACCGGTCTGATCTACAATGGATATTTGTGTGGAATACAACATATTGTATACAATACATTGTACTTTGATGAAATTGGACAATTATTGTCTTCAATTCAGACATGTAACATTTATTCCTGTGGTTGTAACACAATATACGGTATTTGATTTATGTAATTTGTTTTTGTGTGGTGTGGGCTACTTAAATGATAACTGTTTACTCAGCACCCACTATCTACATACTGCATAGATTATACACAGTTGCATTTGGGTGTGCTTTAAAAAGGACCAACACCCAGGGGGGATCGGCCCGGAAATCTATAAGATCAGATCCCTCCCCGCGGGGCATCCGAAATCGGGATGTCCCGCGGGGAGGAACCCCCAGGAGGCCCACAAACCTTACCTCAGCCCCGTTCCATCGGCGCATGCGTGAGCCGCTTCTCGCGCTTCCCTCTAGCAGGGCACGCACCCGTGCCCCCTGTTAGAGGGAAGCGCGAGACGCGGCCGCTGAGCTGCTATGCCTTGGACGCGCATACCACAGCGGCTCTGAGCGCTGTGATTGGCTGGAGCGGTCACGTGGGAGCGTGGTGAGGTGAGTGTTTCTGGGCTTCCGGGGGGGTTTCAGACAGCGGGGCACCCCCGATCGGGGTGCCCCACCGAAGTGGACCAAAACCCAGGATAGTCAAAACCCTGGGTGTTGGTCCACTTTAATGACTGACTGTTTAATGGCATTAATTAGGCAACAACAAGGTAACCTGAAGCCTGCCCCTTAATGCCCCCACTATGAGCAAGCTTGGCAAACACAAGAAGGATTTTGTGCCACAGTATTTGCTAATCGTACAGTCGTGCTGTCATGCCAAATAGAAATAATACAATTCTGTGATTACTCACCTGTAGAATTGATATTATGAGTATACAGTACGTCCTGCTCCAGATAAGAATCATTACACATGGGAATTACTTCGCCAGATGGCGCTGGACTGCAAAGACAGCGAAATTGGCTCCTCCCGGCCCCTCAAATACCTGGGACCTCCCACAAATCCCCAGCATTAAAAAGCAGTTAACGAGAAGCCGGGAGAATTAAAACAGAACCAACTAGTAACCATAACAATGATAACAATCACCATACAGGGGATCTAGGATAGTGCAAAACCAAGGGTGAGGTGGAGCAGGACGTACTGTATATTCATAATATCAATTCTACAGGCGAGTAATCACAGAATTGTATTATTCTTAGTATACAGTATGTCCTGCTCCAGATAAGAATCATTACACATGGGACATCCAATAGCAGTGTCCATAAAGTAGGGTGGGATCCCCAAAGGTAACAACAGACAGGTCAGACCACTGCCACCCGCAGAACCTTGCAGCGAAAAGCAGCGTCAGCTGAGGCCCTAACATCAACCTTGTAAAACTTTGAAAAGGTATGAACAGAAGACCAAGTAGCGGCCTTGCAAACTTGTTCAACAGAAGCCTGGTGCTGAAAAGCCCAAGAGGCACCAATAGCATGAGTAGAATGTGCAGTAAGGCGTAAGGGAGGATTCTTCCCCTTAGCAGAGTAGGCCTGAATCACAGCCTGACGGATCCATTTGCTGATAGTAGATTTAGCAGGAGCCAGACCCTTCCTAGGACCAGAAGGGACCACAAAAGAGCATCAGTTTTTCTGAATGGAGCCGTAGCCACCAGATAGTACTTCAGACACCTAACCACATCCAAAGAATGCAAGACCCTCTCCTTAGCATTACTAGGATTGGGGCACAAGGAAGGAAGAACAATGTCCTGATTCAAAAGAAAGGCAGACACAACCTTCTGGCTTGAAGCAAAACACCACCTTGTCCTGGTGTCTCTCAAAGTAGGGGGGCTGAATGGAAAGCGCCGCCAACTCAGACACACGCCTAACAGAAGTGATAGCCACCAAAAAGACAACCTTGAGAGTAAGAATGGCCAGGGCAGCCTCCTGCACGAGTTCAAGGGGAGCACCCTGCAAGGCAGACAAGACCAAGTTCAAATCCCAAACAGGCAACATAGGTTTACGTGGGGGACGCACATGAGTAACCCCCTGGAAAAAAGTCCTGATCAGAGAATGCTGGGCAAAGGACCTCTGGAAGAAAACAGCGAGGGCTGTCAGACCTGCCCCTTCAGAGTACTGAGTTGATGCCCCAGCTCCATTCCATGCTGCAGGAACTCCAGAATCCTGGGAATAGAGAACACATGACAGGGAAGAGACTTAGACTCACACCAGTCAATGTAGGCATGCCAAACCCTATAGTAAATGGAAGAAGAAGACTTCTTCCTAGCCTTTATCATGGTATCAACCACAGAGGCAGACAGCCCCTTCTCCATCAAGATGGAGGTTTCAGCAGCCAGACCGTCAAAGCCAGAGTTTGTAAATTGGGATGGCGTAAGTGACCCTGAGTGAGCAGGTCTGGCACCCTGGGCAGAGAGTACTGATCTACTGCCAGCTGCACCACGTCTGCGAACCACACTCTTCTTGGCCACCTGGGGGCCACCAGTATTGCTGGCACCCTCTCCTGAGCTATCTTGCGCAGAACCCTGCCCAACAGGGGGAATGGAGGAAAGACATACAGGAGCTGAAAGTCCTGCCATGACATTGCTAGAGCATCCGTGGCCAAGGCCAGAGGATCCTGAGACAGGGAGACAAAGGCCGGGAGCTTGTGATTGTGACGGGACGCAAACAGATCCACATCTGGTTGGCCCCAACGGTGACACAGAGATTGAAACACCCTGTTGCAGAGGGACCATTCTACCAGACGAGAGGTCCCCCTGCTCAGAGAGTCTGCCTGCAGATTCTCCACTCCCGGGATGTACACAGCTGATATGCAGGGAACATTGTCCTCCGCCCAAGTCAGGATCACAGACACTTCCTGGAGGGCCGTCTTGCTCCGGGTCCCTCCCTGATGATTGATGTAGGCAACCGCCGTCTGGTTGTCCGAGCGCACCTGAACAGGCAGGCCCTGAAGGTGATGAGTCAAATGAGTCAGAACCAACCTGATCGCCCGCAGTTCCAGAATGTTGATAGGTGTGTGGGCCTCCTGAGGGCCCCACCGCCCTTGGAACTGCAGGGACTTCCAGAAACCCCCCCAACCCATCAGACTGGCATCCGTGGTGACCATCTCCCAGCAGGGGGCCTTAAAAGATCTGCCCACCAACAGGTTCCTGGAGTCCAGCCACCACGAGAGGGACCGCCTGACTAGGGGGGAAAGCACAAGGATCCTTGTCCCATACTGACAAGAGGTGGAGTTGCAGAGGCCTCATGTGGAACTGGGCATAAGGGACTGCCTCGAAGCACGCCACCATCAGGCCCACCAGCTGCATTCCCTGCCTGATGGAGGGATGAGGGCAAGATAGCAGGAACTGAACCTGCGCAAGCAGACTGTCCACCTTCTGCTGAGGAAGAAAAATCCTTGCCTGGACTGTATCCAGATTCATTCCCAGGAAGGGAGTCACCAAGGAGGGAGACAGGGAAGACTTGGGATGGTTGATCACCCAGCCAAATGACTCCAGAGTGGACACTACCAGCTGAGTATCCAACTCTGCCAGTTGTAGGGACTGGGAAGTGATAAGAATGTCGTCCAGGTAGGGCAGCACGCGGATGCCCTGAGACAGCACTCCTGCCAGCACCTTGGTGAACACTCTGGGAGCTGAAGTGAGACCGAAGGACAATGCCACAAATTGGTAGTGCTGATCCTCCAGAGCGAACCTGAGGAACCTTTGATGACCTGGAAACACAGGAATATGAAGGTAAGCATCTTTGATGTCCACAGACGTCATGAAGTCTCCTGGACGTAGGGAACTGATGGCAAAGCGCAGAGTTTCAATGCGAAAGCGCCTGCACCTGACAAATTTGTTGAGGAACTTCAAGTCCAGGATGGGCCTGATTGACCCATCTCTTTTGGGCACGGTGAAAAGGTTGGAATAGAAGCCCTTGCCTCTTTCTCGTAAGCTAGAAATTCAGGAAATTCTAAACGTGGCTTAGCAGTATGAAACAATTCCCCTTGGTGCCTGGGGGCCACAACCGGGGGAGAGATAGACAGCACCTCAAAAATCTGAGCCAACAGCCTATCAGTATCATCCGTGGCACATGGGTCAGAGCCAAAATCATCATGACCCCTGGGCCTCTCATAGGATGACTCCGAGTCAATAACTCCCCTTCTTCCAAAGGGGTATAGCCAGACAGATCCAAAAACTCATCAGCTTCCATAGGGAAAAGAGTGACATCAGGCGTTAAGTGCCGCTTTTTAGCAGAAGCCTTACGCGCCAAGGTATTAGCAAGCAGCTTCTCAACACTAGCCAGTCTGGAAGACACATCAGGCTGAGAATCCCCACTGGTATGCAACTCAATGGGAGTCAAATTTAAGTTTGGGGGAGTAGGTGAAGCCATACGAGGCGCAGGCCCAGCTACTGGTAAACCAGGCTGCAGCGCAAGCACCTGCTGGGCACAAGTTATACAGACCCGCACATTGTCAGCACCAACAGAAGAGACCCCACAAGCTTCACACAGCCGGGCTTGTCCCGAAGGAACCCCGAGCACAGTATCCCAAGACGCCGCCATATGGTGATTATAGCGGCACAATAGGCCGATAGGGATTCACGCTATAAAAAGCAACCCGGGATGCCCAAATAGCCCGCTAGGGAAGTGGGAGTAATTTACACACTAGGCCTCACAAGTTTAATAACTAAATAGAGGGAGTAGGGCCACGAGAAACCAATAGAGGTCGGTCCATCTGAAAGACATAAGCGAAGAGAACCCCGTAAGTGACATGCATAATGACATGGGTAATAAAAACTGCCCGCGAGGGCACTCACGGACTGCGGTAGGTAGACGCCAGCCACGCAGCAGCCTGATCCAGAGAAAATGGCGCCCGGTATACCTCGAGGGGCGGGCTGCGGGACAGTGACGCGGAACGCGCCAACCGCGGTCCCCGCCCCCCCCCGAAGAGCGCGAAGCCGCACACGTGACAAGCAGCCAATAACGGCGCACCAGCGCCTGAGGTAACGCCGCCACCAAGCGCAGAGCACAGTGGAAGCGCACACGGCGGCATATTTAAAAAATGCAACCAGTGCAACCAAGTCAGCGCGGCGACTGACACCAACCAGACAAAACAAAATACAGTGAAGCACCAAGGCAAATTCACATACACCCCCCCCCGAGAGCTACAAGGGAGAGCGAGGGAGGACAGCGGCCACTTAACATAGGGCCCACCGATAGACAGGGGCAAAGGGCAATAGGGCGGGAGGGGCATCCCATAGAGGCTCACCATATGCCTATACCGCCTACCCTTTGGTGGGGGATTGCGGTGGAGCAGCGCTCCTAAGCACCTGACAGCGGTGCTGCCTACCATCACCCGGACCAGCGCAGCCAAGGCTGGGAGGCAAATTAATAATGGAACGGGTGGGAATAGTCCTACAGGGCCGCAGCCTAATAGCCCCGCTCACCTGCGAGAAGAGAGAGCCATCTTCTTGTCCTTCGCAGTCCAGACTGCAGAGAAAATATGGGGATTTGTGGGAGGTCCCGGGTATTTGAGGGGCTGGGAGGAGCCAATTGCGCTGTCTCTGCAGTCCAGCGCCATCTGGCGGAGTAATTCCCATGTGTAATGATTCTTATCTGGAGCAGGACGTACTGTATACTAAGAATAGTGCTAGGGCTGGTGAGGTATAATATTGACAACTCTTCCTTAGCATGTTGATGCCGAAAAGCAAAAAGCAATCAAGTGCCGCTGCTGCTGCCACAGTCCAACAGTCCCAAAACCCTCCAGCTGATAAAAAAAAAACTATGTCCCTATTCTATAATTCCTTATAGGGTATTGGGAGCACTATGTAGTTGACATAATATGTATATGTTGTATTTATCTTCAAATTTCCAGATATATAATTGCAACACATATACTACAATACTACACATTCTACCATTTATCTAAACCATCATTTTTTTCTTATCTTAGATTCTTCCTGACAGGGATGGTCGACGTTGTGTCTTCTGTGTTAAAACCCCCACTAAAACATATGAAATGAGTGCATCTGACACAAAGCACCGACAAGAATGGGTCACAGGTAAATAAGTGCTTAGCATTAGCACTTATTATAACTAAAGACATCTGATTTCATTATACTGTTGTCAGCATTTAGAAAGATAGAAGGTTGACGGCAGAAGGAGACCATACGGTCCATCTAGTCTGCCCTTATGTGTATACTGTATGTACTCTTTATCTTAGGATAGATGTGTGCTTATCCCAGGCATGTTTAAATTCAGTGACTGTTGATGTTTCAACTACCTCTGCTGGAAGTTTGTTCCAAGCACCTACTACTCTTTCTGTAAAATAATATTTTCTAACATTGCTCCTGATCTTCCCCCCGACTAGCTTCAGTTTGTGCCCCCTTGTTCTATCGTTAAGTTTCTTCTTAAAAACACTTCCCTCCTGAACCTTATTCAATCCTTTCACATATTTAAAGGTCTCAATCATGTCCCCCCTCTCCCTTCTTTCCGCCAGACTGTACAAATTAAGTTCTTTAAGTCTCTCCTGATAAGTTTTAAGTTTAAGTCCTTCCACCATTTTCGTTGCCCGCCTTTGGACACGTTCTATTTGAATAATGTCTTTTTGCAGGTAAGGTCTCCAGAACTGCACACAGTATTCTAGCTGTGGCCTTACCAGGGCTCTATACAGCGGCATCACAACCTCCCTCTTCCTACTGGTGATGCCTCGAGCTATGCAGCCGAGCATCCTGCTTGCTTTTCCCACTGCCTGGCTACACTGTCCACTCATCTTGCAGCTATCAGTAATCAGTACCCCTAAATCTCTCTCCTCCGAGGTCCTGGCTAACACAGTGCTGCCCATACGGTACTCAGAGCAGGGATTCCTCCTACCCAATTAAACTCTAGTTTCCACAGTTTTGACCATCTATCCAGTAACGCTAAATCATTTTCCATGTTGCAGACACCTCCAGGAATATCCACCCTATTACTAACCTTTGTATCATCAGCAAACAGACAAACTTTTCCTACCAAGCCTTCTCCTATGTCACTTACAAATATATTAAAAAGAATGGGGCCCAGGACAGAGCCCTGCGGCACACCACTTGTAACTCGCCTTTGTTCAGATTGCACGCCATTTACAACAACGCTCTGATACCGATCCCTCAGCCAACTGAAAATCCACTGAACTATCCAGGGATTGAGTCCTACCTTCAATAACTTATCTATGAGCTCCTTATGTGGTACAGTGTCAAAGGCTTTGCTAAAATCCAGATAGGCGATATCCACAGCACCACCTTCATCTAACACTTTAGTGACATTGTCAAAGAAATCAATAAGATTGGTCTGACATGATCTGCCCTCAGTAAAGCCGTGCTGTTTTGGGTCCAATAGGTCATTAATTTTTAGATGGGAAATTATCTGTTTTTTTAAGAGTGTTTCCATTAATTTGACCACTATAGATGTTAAACTAACTGGCCTGTAATTACTGACTTCTTCTCTACTCCCCTTTTTATGGATTGGTACGACATTGGCCATTCTCCAATCATGTGGAACCTCACCAGTTGAAACGGAATGGTTAAGTAAATCAGTTAGAGGGGCTGCAATCACAAACCTATTTCTATATTGTTGTGTTTTATTTACAAATCTGTAGTGTTTTCAGACTGTATTTCTGCATTTCTTTGCTCAGATAAGTTATCAATATACTTCCAACTGTTATTCTATCATTTAAACTTGGAACTTTATTTAGAAAGTGCCAGTTTTGTAATGATCAGGGTTCATATTGAAGCTTACCCACTACATATCTGAGTAAATCTTTAGCTGAGCCCTCAGTTCTTTATGTCACATCTGTGTTAACTTTTGTGAATCACCCCCTAATACTTATTACCAGTGGGTAGCTTTCTTGTTATCCCTGCTTACGAAATTTGACTGTACTGGTTCGAGCCTGGACTACTTGCATTGACTGTAGATTTAGATTTTATTTTCTTGTGCTTGCCATAAATCCTTTTCAGGTATCATGCATGTGTCTTTGTGTAGACATGAGATTGGAAGAAGTCAAAGCATCAAGTTCTAAAAGGAAGGCTGGCATACAGCAAAACAGCCATTAAATAATTTTAAGTGAAAATCATATTTTCAAGCTTGAAGGAGCTCTTTCGTAACATAAACAAATATAATATATTTAAAATCTATGTAACCGTGAACCCCCCAAAAATTCTACTATTCTACACCTAAGGATAACAGGATTTCACTCATGATCCTTTGCTGAGGCAGAGGAATGCAAATTACCTGTATATATCTTGGTCTTTTCCCAAAGGGGAACGCTGGGGGGTATAGTTAATAAATAATCACACAGCCAACCAATCTCACTTGTGGACATGCTTATTGTATTGCAGCACACATATGGGGAATCACCTGCAGGAAAATCCTTTTACAGTCATTGGGGTCAATTTAGCACCAGGTGAAACATTCACCATTTTTTAAGAGATAAAACTGACGTTAAGGGGTGAATTTGGAGCCAGGTGAGAAAACTCACTGCTTTTTTAGGAGAGAAAACTGCTTCAACACCAGGTGAAAATTTACACACGGTCCCAATAAAAAAGTGTTTGGCAGTTTTCTCACCTGGCTCTGAATAAACCCCTAACTTTTACTGTCTACCTTGGGGGTGATTCAGGAACCGAATGTACATTTTCACCTTAAAAAAGTGCCTTTTCCCACCTGCCACTGAATCAGCCCCAAGATAGACAATGAAAATGAATGGCAGGTTTCAATCTTATAAAAAGTAACTTTTCTCACCTCGAGCTGAAGCAGTCTCAAGAAAGACAATGAGAGAGAATGGTAGTTTTCTCTCTTAGACACAATTAATAGTTTGGTAAGAACCTATTCAAGTGTTTAGGCTGATTGATTATGCAATGGGTGCACCCCCTTCAGGATAAATCCCTCCTTTTATCCTCACTAAAATAGTTAACCATTTAAATATAGGAAAGAGGAGCATGCCTCCACTTTGCTATATTTAAATGGTTAACAGTTTTCTCTCTTAAAAAAAGAAATGATCTTTCTTACCTGGTGTTGAATTGACCCCATTCTACACCACCATTCAGTCTGTTAATTGAAACAATAACATGGGCTTTTCAGTCGACATCTATGCAACAACTTCAAAATTTAGGCCTTATATTATGTTGCTATTATTGTGGATGCTAGGTTAAACTAAATATAGATGATAGAAGAGAGAAAAATTAGAGATTTTAAGTGCTTAAAGAGGAACATCGGAGGCCCTGGAGCCACGGCTGCCAGGTGACCGGGGCTGCAGCACCGGTCGGCTCCCTTCAGCAGCACCGACGAGAGCCGAGTGACATCAAGCAAGCCGCTCAGCCAATCAGAGCACTCGCTATCGCCCCGAGGGTGGGAGCGGAAGGAAGGTGAGTGAAACAGGGCGACCTGGGGAGGTACACACAGCGGGGTATCCCAATTCGGGATGCTGCCGCAGAGAGGAACAACACACAGGAAAGTCAAATTCATGTTTGTTGCTCCTCTTTAAAGGTTAGGTCTTCTCTTTGTACACTTACAGCTATACAGACAGCAATTCGCCTACAGCAGTCCAGTTCTCTCTCCTTACATCGTGAGCTACAAAGAAGACGCAGAGAGCAGAGGGAGCAACGTGAACAGCGTAGACTTGCAAGAGAGCAAGAGCTACAGAGACTGGCCGAACTTCAGACTGAGAAAGAGAGACAGCAAATGGAACTGGAGCAACTGAGGGAGGCACAGAAGAAGGCTGAGGAGGCCATGATACAGGAACAATACAAGCACAGAGAGCAGCAAGAAGAGATGCAACGGACGCTGACAGTACATCTTAAAGAAGCAGAAGAAGTAAGTAAGAGAGACCTTTGTAACATTGGGTCATTTTTATTTACAATTTGGGTCATTCATTTTATTTCAATTGTTTACCGTATTTGCCGACGTATAAGACGACTTTCTGCCCCTGAAAAACCTGCCTTCAAGTGGGGGGGGGTCATCTTATACGCCGGGTGCACGGCACTGTTACCTCTAATCCGCGGGGCCGCTAGGATTCCGGGGCGGCTGGGAGGGAAGGCAGCGCGCAAGCGGAGACGGGAGCGCAAGCCGGAGACGGGAGGAAAGGCAGCGGGGGGGCCGGCGGCCGGGTGGAGGGGAAGGCAGTGGGCGGGGCCATAGGCCAGGATGGAAGGCAGCGGGCGGGGCCGGCAGTCTTAGAGGAAAGACGGCGGGCGGGAGGAAAGACAGCAGGTGGGTGATGCATGGAGGAGCGGCCGGCTCAGCTGTCTGCTTCGATCGCAGGAGGCTGAGCGGCGCTCAATTAAAAGAAGTTCTGCAGTGCACTGCTTAATATCCTCCGGGCAGCAACAAGCAGGACTATGCATTAGTTTGGCCCTGCATAGTTCTGTTTGCAGCTGCCCAGCGGATATAAAACAGTGCATGAAGCAGGACGTTTGAGTGTGCGTCGCTCAGCCTCCTGGGATAGTTGCAGATGACTGAACCTTTTATCGACAGTCAGCTTTTCCCTGGGGCATCCTGAATCGGGATGCCCCCACTGTGTGAAACCCCCCCCCGGCACCTGTAAAAACCCACCTTTCCCTGCTTCAACTCTCTTTTCTTAGCTCTGTCCCCTCCCATCTCTCTTCTCCCAGCTCTGTCCCATGATTCCCATCCCATCTCTCTTCTCCCAGCTCTGTCCCATCCCATCTCTCTATTCCCAGCTCTGTCCCATCCCATCTCTCTATTCCCAGCTCTGCCCCATCCCATCTCTCTTTTCCCAGCTCTGTCCCATCCCATCTCTCTTCTCCCAGCTCTGCCCCATCCCATCTCTCTATTATCCCAGCTCTGCTAACATGCTCAGGTTGTTTTTTTGGTTGTTGTTTATTTGGTTTGTTGTTTATTTGGTGTGTGGAAGGTGTGCGGAAGAGGGAGTAGTCTTATACGGCGAGTATATAACAAATTCTATATTTTGAGTGGAAATGTTGGGGGGTCGTCTTATACGCCGGCAAATACGGTAATTTTCCATTTACCTTTAAACCCCTGAAATAAAGGGATTTGGCTTAAAAATTATTTTTATGCAATCATTTTGTTCAACTTCAACAGCATCTGATTTTTTTTGTTCAAAATTTATTGTTGTAATGTACAGAACCAAAATTAGAAAAATGTTGTCCCTGTCCAAATATTTATGGACCTAATTGTACATTCAAGGATTTAGTGAAATTATGAATTTTGTTTTTACTATAACAGAAACCTCATACTGTTGTATATGCTACAAGTAAAACAAATCATTATTTGGGTGTATATAAGTACAGTACATTTATGACGTGTACTTTTCCAAAGCACTGAATAGATCTGAGCTCCCTGCTAACCTTAGATTCCTGTGACAGGCAGTTTATGATATGTCATATCAGCCAATAAGATTTCCCTTGTGCTTATTGTTGTTACTTTTTGAACCTGTAATGACTGACAACGTAACATGCTCAAATAAGTTTAATTCTAGGCATGTGTATAATCTGCTTCCGTTTTTCTACAAGGCACGTGCATCTATGCAGGCAGAGATGAAGCAAAAAGAGATTGAGGCCTTGCGCCAAAGACAAAGGATTCAAGAGCTTGAGCAGTTGCAGGAGCGACTGCGGGAAGCTCTGGCTCAAGAAATTAAAGCACGTCAAAATGAAGAAGAGTACAGACATGCACAGGCAAAGTAAGTTTTTTTTTACTTTATTAATCAATAAAGATTTGTAAAAATAATAAAATAAGTAAAAGCTTTACATGAAACACAATACTGTTCTTCTCTTTAATTGAGATGCCCAACAACATGGAAACATAGTTATTCCACTTACATGGTAGTTACATATATGGAAGGCAGTACGTGGAGGTCCCCACAGGTTTCTTTGTTTCACTGAACCAGCTAGCTTGTGTTTCCCTGTGATCCACCGGCTTCCTCAACTTTCATGCATTGAGAGTTGTTTTATTACATATGTATGCTCTTGTGGCAGGGAGGTTAATACATCACACAGGGAACTAAGCATTAATAAATTCAACATCAACAGAATAAGGAATAGATGAGGGCACAACCAAGATTAAGGGATCAAAGGAAGGACATTCCTAGTTCCAGGAGCCATTGCCCATTATCATGGGCCCTGCAGTGAAAGGCTATTAAAAGATAAATACATTCAGCTGTTCCTAGAAATGATTAGAGGGATGTCTCTCCGGCTCTAAGATTGTATTTGTGACCTCAGTAGACAACTAACTGGGTTCTGTGGGGACTCCAGAGGATAGTTCTTGGCCCCCTCTTTGAATGGAGGCAAAGACCTGCTGGTCCTGGTTGCCAGTTGACAGGAGAAAGCTGAGCTAGTGCAGAAAGGCCACAGAAGATGGGAAGCTATGAGCTTCAGAAAGTCCAAAACACGCTCAGGGGTAGTGAACAATTTGTCTCAGTCTGAAATGTCTACCTTGTTCCCATGTAATTTCAATGTACTATTACCAGGAAATCCATGGAAGCAGCATTCAAAGAATTCCTGGAGGCCATGGGCTTGGGGACCAAAGAGAGTAGCCATATACATTGCCACACCCAGAACCTTCAATCCATAGGAAGGAAAAAACTTTAAGGCACCCAAGGAGATCACCCAACCACTCTGGGTATCACGTAATACTTATACCCTCTCTCTCCTACAGAGTAAAAACACACGGGGTCACCTGGCATGTTGATCACAGACACACATTAACCATACATAATTTAAAAGACGCCGCAAGTGAAGCACAACACATACTTAGCGATGTACGATGCCAAAAAGGAGAGGATTAGATGGAGAAGAAGAAGGGATCTAATCACAGAGATAAGGATTGGGGCCAAGAAGCAGACAGCCACATGGATAGAAAGATAGCCAAACACTAGGCAGTTGATCACACGTGTTTTTCTGAAGGTTAACTAAGTCTGTTATCTTGTTATAGCAATGTATGTAAGGATTTTAAATGAATACATTACCAGGGTTAGGGGTTTTCTGTAATTTCAGATTGTAAGTTCAGCTTTAACCCCTCTAAACTCTTGTTTTATGTCACTGGGTAATCACAAAAATACAATTCTGTGATTACTCACCTGTAGAATTGGTAGTATAAGTATACAGTACTGTAAACAATACTAATAATAATAATAATATTATTAATAGTATCTCCTGGCCGGCGCAAGCTAAATGTAAACAATATCAATATGATATACTGAAATATTATATTCAATATCTCCTGAATGGCTCTTAGCCAAATGTAAACAATACTAACCTCCTGCCTGCCGTTCGGCAAATGTGAACAATATTATAACTAGATATTAATAATATTGTGTATATATTTATATCCTGCCCGGCTCGACTAAAATAGGCAACACATATACCAATATTATCAATATCTGGCCAATAATCACGCAATGGATACACGCATAAGACTATAAGACTGTAGGTTCTTTTGACTTCTGGTAAATGCAAGAGACACTGAGACACGCAGTAAATAAAGAGATATATTGTTGACAAAATAACACAATGATGCAATCAAATCTCAAATCAAACACAATACATGAGACTGGCATACAGTTATGAGACTGGCATACATATATACAGGGAAAGACACATTACCCTCCTGATACGGCACTCACAACCTTCTCCTGTGCCAGCAGTCTCAGCTCCAAGCCGTCTCCCCTGTCTTGCCTTTCTTCCTTCTCCTTTTCCGGCTGCCCCCCTCCTGTCTGCACCCCCCTCAATTATACTAAGAGTCGGCTTCTGGTATTCCTTTGATCTTTTACGACCCTAGTCTTCTTCTAATCTGGCCTCTCAATCTTGTCCCAGCCCTGCTTTATTGTTGCAGGATGCTGTCCTATCTGATTGATTGGAATACAATTCCTGCCCGGCCACCTGTGCATGCTGGTATTGTAAACTATTTGCTGTATATTCCTATACTTAAATATGCAACATTATTAGCAATATTGATTTTCCATAAAGGCCCCTTATTTACATATCGCCCACTTGAGACAGAGATATATATATTATATTTATATGTATATATATATATCGAGGTCTCACAAATATATAAAATGTAAGTGCTTCAAATTTGCTGAGACCGATGGGACCCGATATATTACCGCACAATGTTCTCACAACCCCCAGTATCTCAAGTTACAGCCTGCATCCTTCAGCCACCACATACTGTTTTAATGCCACACCTTCTTCAACAGATCATCAAACATATTTCATATTTTTACACCATCCATAACCGCTTATGTGATTTGGGTGACCAAATCTGGTGACATCCGGATTTATTCACTGCTGCTGGTATTGACAGACATCCGTCGACTTCCATTGTATGTTGCAGACAATGCTTTATCAGCTGTCACTGAGTGTCCAAGGCCTGTATTATCAACGAAGTGGGTGCACAAGGTAACAGTCCATAATATACTGATTGCACCGTGTGACAGTCCATATGGTTATGAGTGCACATCATCAGAACTGCCCATGGTTTCATGGTGCACAGCATCAGAACTGCCCATGGTTTCATGGTGCACAGCATCAGAACTGCCCATATTGTCATGGGTGCATATCATTAGAACAGTCCATATTGTTATGGGTGCACATGTACTTTGACAGTTCACACAGACCATAAGGAGTTACAGCAACAGTACATCTGCAATATTAGAAGCAATCGGTGATATACTCTCCAACACAGTGATACACAGCAGACTCCAAGAAATAGATTTTTGGTCACAGAGCATAAACATAATGCAACATAGCAAACGGCGTATTACGGTGGAAATGTCTGAAAGAAAACCTTGAACAAAAGAAAGTGTGACTCTGTAGATGTGGCTTTGAGGATTCAAGCTATAACCCAAGAAAAATGAGGTTGCCACTATGCTATATCAATAATCCCCTCCGTCTCTGCAAACTCAAATCAAGGGCATATCTGGGCTATCTATGGAAAATCTGTTAAAAAGTTATGTTTACAATATACCACATATTACAACAAACATCCCTAAGATATTAGGTCAGCCTAATGCAGACCTGGTATGTTGACCATACTGAAAAATCCTAAGCACTAAACCTCGCCCACTTCATAACATTTAAAGTAAAACTTGTGGAGAAAATGGGGAGAAAAGCTGCTCGCCCACTTCATACTATTCAGAGTAACAAAAAAACATAAACAAACAGATAGTTTCAAATTGTGTGCCTGTGTACAAACTACAAAAAAAGTTACTTAGGAAAAAAAATGGTTCCCACTCCAATAACCTAACAGGAAAAATAGCTTACAAGCACACAATTTAAAATGATTGATCCAATGAACAGGCTAAAATATGAATTTTAACCTTTTCATTGTTCATTGTAAAAGGAAAAAAAAGCTTAAAAACCAGTTCCCAATGCATTGTCACTGGAAAGACACTGGCTGTATAGAAATGCTAATGCTAATAATGCCTGTGAGTGACACTGCAGCCCCAGCAACAGAGCATTCCAGTCTGCCAGTGACACCTGGGAGCAAAACCTACAAACACTAGGCTGGCACTAGTCATTAAATATGCGCAATCCGTAAAATATAGCGCAATCACAAAAAAATACAAAATTTACACTTCTATGGAAATCAGGGATATCCGAAACCCTGTCCATGCCAGCTTAGCAGTTCAGGTCTTTTAACTAAAAAAACAAAAATGAATTTAGATTTTTGATAACCTGACTGCTTTCATCAAATTAATCTTTGAGGCTTATCCTAAACGTGTGCACATAAAAAAAAAAACAACACAAAAAAGCCCACGTTAAGGTCCTCAAAACCTAATGGAAAAGATCAAAGAGTTAATCAGAGACTTAGCCGGGATTTTATCCAATGGAACTGAAAGACAAAACACATAGAATTAATAACACCTAACTGGGTGCCTATCTATAACCTTTTGTGCAAGCCTTGGCTCAGCCGACATTCTTATGTTCCCCGTCATACTTACCTCTTCACTTATGGCCATAACCTGTTGTATCAGGGAGCTCATATCACTCCTCAACTGCAGATTTTCTGCCATAAGGTATTCATTTCGTGCTCTTAACCATTTTACTGGGACACACTTTACAGGTTTGCTTTGACTATAATGTTCCCTTTTGGTTAAAGCTTCCTGTCCCAAATCTAGCAGAGTAAACCATTGTCTGCCTTTTGTGGGTTCTATAGGTCTGGACTTTATTACTACACATTGGTTTCGCAGAGGGGCAGAGCCTGGAAATGTGACCTGCTTGGCCACAAGAGTGACACTTCACACTTCTAGCTCTCTTTACATTGTCTCTGCACGGTACAGCAGAGTTAATTAGTCTAGGCATTGCTTTTTGTAATGGGGGCCTTGAGACTGCCACTGGAGCTTGTGTGACTGCACTAACCTTTGGAGCTACCTTTGGGTAATTTTCACTCATACACTTACCCTGCACCCCCGAATCTATATGCTCATTTGGTGAAGACCCACATGAAACCTCCTCAGCAGCACTAGGAAAAGCATCATTCTGTCTCCTGATATCCACAGACACAAGTTCAACTTCTTTTTCTGTGACTATCAGCTTTTCTGACATTATCTGATTGTTTCTGCGCAATTCTCTGCTCTCAGCTCTCAGCTGCTCCACAATTGCGCCCAAACTTTCAGTGGATGCCCTCATGGCTCCTAGCGCTTTATCCAGGGAGTTTACCTCCTCTTTGAGGCTTTCATTTTGTATTCTCACCAAAACAAACTCCTTTGCAATCCACACTGCCCCATAAATCAAAAAGCGTTTGCCCTCAGATTTGGAAATTTGTTTAGCAGCAATGCATTTAGATACATAATCCTGGGCTTCAGCCCATGGGTTACTGGATCCCTGCATTGCTCTAATAATCCCCTCTGCATTCTTTACCTTGTTAATCTTTTTTACAAGACCCTCCATGACTATACAATAAGGCACTTCAAATCAATGGCAACACTTTAAAATATGCTATAGTTACCAATAGCAACAGCGGTCTGTGAACTATAGAAATTGAATTGCACACTGTATTATATACCACAATACACTCAATATTCACCACAACACAGTGCTCTGCAAATACTTAAGATGCCTCGTGCCTGGCTTAGCCAAACTGTAAACAATACTAATAATAATAATAATATTATTAATAGTATCTCCTGGCCGGCGCAAGCCAAATGTAAACAATATCAATATGATATACTGAAATATTATATTCAATATCTCCTGAATGGCTCTTAGCCAAATGTAAACAATACTAACCTCCTGCCTGCCGTTCGGCAAATGTGAACAATATTATAACTAGATATTAATAATATTGTGTATATATTTATATCCTGCCCGGCTCGACTAAAATAGGCAACACATATACCAATATTATCAATATCTGGCCAATAATCACGCAATGGATACACGCATAAGACTATAAGACTGTAGGTTCTTTTGACTTCTGGTAAATGCAAGAGACACTGAGACACGCAGTAAATAAAGAGATATATTGTTGACAAAATAACACAATGATGCAATCAAATCTCAAATCAAACACAATACATGAGACTGGCATACAGTTATGAGACTGGCATACATATATACAGGGAAAGACACATTACCCTCCTGATACGGCACTCACAACCTTCTCCTGTGCCAGCAGTCTCAGCTCCAAGCCGTCTCCCCTGTCTTGCCTTTCTTCCTTCTCCTTTTCCGGCTGCCCCCCTCCTGTCTGCACCCCCCCTCAATTATACTAAGAGTCGGCTTCTGGTATTCCTTTGATCTTTTACGACCCTAGTCTTCTTCTAATCTGGCCTCTCAATCTTGTCCCAGCCCTGCTTTATTGTTGCAGGATGCTGTCCTATCTGATTGATTGGAATACAATTCCTGCCCGGCCACCTGTGCATGCTGGTATTGTAAACTATTTGCTGTATATTCCTATACTTAAATATGCAACATTATTAGCAATATTGATTTTCCATAAAGGCCCCTTATTTACAGTACGTTCTGCTCCAGATATAATACTATTGGGTAATACTCCGCCAGATGGCGCTGGACTGCAAAGACATCGAAAACAGGCTCCTCCCGGCCCCTCAAATACCCATGAACCTCCCACAAATCCCAAGCATTGAAAAGCAGTTAACGAGAAGCCTGGAGAATTAAAACAACCCAAACTAGCAACTATAATAATAATAACAATCACCATACAGGGGATCCACGATAATGCAAAACCAAGGGTGGGGTGGAGCAGGACGTACTGTATACTCATAATACCAATTCTACAGGTGAGTAATCACAGAATTGTATTATTCTTAGTATACAGTACGTCCTGCTCCAGATATAATACTTACTATCGGGACATCCAATAGCAGTGTCCATAAAGTAGGGTGGGATCCCCAAAAAGGTAACAGCAGACAGTTTAAACCACTGCCGCCTGCAAAACCTTGCGGCCAAAGACAGCATCAGCTGAGGCCCTAACATCAACCTTGTAAAACTTTGAAAAGGTATGAACAGAAGACCAAGTAGCGGCCTTGCAAACTTGTTCAACAGAAGCCTGGTGCTGAAAAGCCCAAGAGGCACCAATAGCACGCGTAGAATGAGCAGTAAGGCGAAAGGGAGGATTCTTCCCCTTAGCAGAGTAGGCCTGAATAACAGCCTGACGGATCCATTTGCTGATAGTAGACTTGGCAGGAGCCAAACCCTTCCTAGGACCAGAAGGGACCACAAAAAGAGCATCAGTTTTTCTGAAAGGTGCAGTAGCCACCAGATAGTACTTCAGACACCTAACCACATCCAAAGAATGCAAAACCCTCTCCTTAGCATTACTAGGATCAGGGAACAATGAAGGAAGAACAATGTCCTGATTCAAATGAAAGGCAGACACTACCTTAGGCAGAAAATCTGGCTTGAAACGAAACACCACCTTGTCCTGGTGTCTCTCATAGTAGGGGGGCTGAATGGAAAGCGCCGCCAACTCAGACACACGCCTAACAGAGGTGATAGCCACCAGAAAGACAACTTTGAGAGTAAGAATGGCCAGGGTAGCATCCTGCACAGGTTCAAAGGGAGCACCCTGCAAGGCTGACAAAACCAAGTTCAAATCCCAAACAGGCACCAAAGGCTTACGTGGGGGGCGCACATGAGTGACCCCTGGAAAAAAGTCTTGATCAGAGGGTGCTGAGCAAAGGACTTCTGAAAGAAAACAGCCAGGGCAGAGACCTGCCCATTCAGAGCCTTGAGTTGGAGCCCCACGTCCAACCCATGCTGAAGGAACTCCAGAATCCTGGGAATAGAGAACACATGACAGGGAAGAGACTTAGACTCACACCAGTCAATGTAGGCACGCCAAACCCTGTAGTAAATGGAAGAAGAAGACTTCTTCCTAGCCTTTATCATGGTATCAGCCACTGAGGTAGACAGCCCCTTCTCCATCAAGATGTTTGTAAATTGGGATGGCGTAGGGAGCCCTGAGTGAGCAGGTCTGGCACCATGGGTAAAACGTACTGATCCACTGCAGCTGCACCACGTCTGCGAGCCACACTCTTCTTGGCCACCTGGGGGCCACCAGAATTGCTGGCACCCCTTCCAGAGCAATCTTGCGCAGAACCCTGCCCAGCAGAGGGAATGGAGGAAAGACATACAGGAACTGAAAGTCCTGCCATGACATTGCTAGGGCATCCACGGTCAAGGCCAGAGGATCCTGGGACAGGAAGACAAAGGCCGGGAGCTTGTGATTGTGACGGGATGCAAACAGATCTACATCTGGTTGGCCCCAACGGTGACAAAGAGATTGGAACACCCTGTTGCATAGGGACCATTCTCCCTGGCGAGAGGTCCCCCTGCTCAGAGAGTCTGCCAGGAGATTTTCCACCCCCCGGGATGTACACAGCTGATATGCAGGGGACATTGGTCTCCGCTCAGGTCAGGATCAGTGACACTTCCTGGAGGGCCCCCTTGCTCCGGGTCCCTCCTTGATGATTGATGTAGGCAACTGCCGTCTGGTAGGTGTGTGGGCCTCCTGGGGGCCCCACCTCCCCTGGAACCGCAGGGACTTCCAGAAACTCCCACAACCTGAGAGACTGGCATCCGTGGTGACTGTCTCCCAGGAAGGGGTCAGAAAGGATCTGCCCCCCAACAGGTTCTTTGAGTCTATCCACCACGAGAGGGACCTCCTGACCAGGGGGGAAGGCACACACTGTCCCTGTCCCACACTGACAAGAGGTGGAGTTGCAGAGGCCTCAGGTGGAACTGAGCATAAGGGACCACCTCGAAGCACGCCACCATCAGGCCCACCAGCTGCATTCCCTGCCTGATGGTGGGATGATGACAAGATAGCAGAAACTGGACCTGTGCAATCAGACTGTCCACCTTCTGTTGAAGAAGGAAAATCCTTGCATGAACTGTATCCAGATTCATTCCTAGGAAGGGAGTCACCAATGAGGGGGACAGCGAAGACTCGGGGTGGTTAATCACCCATCCAAAAGACTCCAGGGTGGACACCACCAGTTGAGTATCCAATTCTGCCTGATGTAGAGATTGGGATGTGATGAGAATGTCGTCCAGATAACGCGGACGCCCTGAAACCTGAGCAGAGACATCACGCCCGCCAGCACCTTGGTGAACACCCTGGGAGCTGAGGTGAGACCAAAGGGCAATGCCACAAACTGGTAGTGTTGATCCTCCAGAGCGAACCTGAGGAACCTTTGATGACCAGGAACATGAAGGTAAGCATCTTTGATGTCCACAGAAGTCATGAAATCCCCTGGGTGCAGGGAACTGATGGCAGAGCGCAGAGTTTCCATGCAAAAGCGCCTGCTCCTGACAAATTTGTTGAGGATCTTCAAGTCCAGAATAGGCCTGAGTGATCTGATGAACCTTGGGGGGGGGGCAGACAGCAAACTGTATCTTGTAACCGGAGGACACTACCTCCTGAATCCACCGGTCTGAGACATGAAGCCTCCAGACGTGAGCAAAGTGCTGCAGCCGTCCCCCCACCCGGATGGGTGAGGACGCCCCATCATGCCTGAGGGGGCTTGGGAGAGGACTTAATCTTGGGACCCCAGGAGGAGCCAGGACGTCCATGTCCTCTGTCCCTACCCCAGAAGTCTCCCCGGGCCCCAGTAAAGGAAACCCCCCTCCCTTGTCTAGCACCACGGTAGGGGGAGGAGAAGGAGCCCTGACCCCGAAAGGGCCGAGACTGCTGCCTGCGCTGGGGTAACCTGCCTCCCTTAGCAAAAAGGTCCAGGCGGTCCCCAAACAGGCGTAGTCCTTTGAAGGGAAACCCAGTGAGGGCCTTCTTGGCAGCATTGTCAGCAGCCCACTGGCGTAGCCAAACCGAGCGGCGTATAGCCACCACAAGGGCAGATGTTCTGGCACACATTCTAATGGTGTCATCCAAGGCAGAGAGGACAAAATTTACAAAAAACATCACAACTAGAGAGTGCATTAAACACCTCACAAGGCAAATCATCAGGGGCACTATCAAGTATATTTCTGAGCAGGGTCCTAATGGCTACAGCCGTAATGGCCGAGGCACAGACCGGGCGCAGTGCCGTCCCCACACATGCAAAGGCATGAGACGCCAGCTGGTCAATGCGCCGGTCCTCAGCATCCCGCAGGGTAGTAGAGTCAGGGGAGTGCATGACAGAGGTGTTGGATAACCCCAGGACCGGGTCATCCCCTTCGGGAGGGGATGACCAACACTTTACCACATCAGCAGGAAAGGGATACTTCCTATCCCAACTCTTAGGTACACCAGGAAGTCTACTGGGCCCATTCCTTGAGCACCAGGCCAGCAATCTATCAGTATCATCCGGGGCCCAGGGGTCAACACCAGAATCATCATGACCCCTGGGCCTCTCATTAGATGACCCTGAGTCAGAGAATAGCTCCCTTTCGTCCTCCGAAGGGGTATAGCCACATAAATGCCAAAACTCATCAGTTTCCATAAGGAAAAGAGTGACATTAGGCGTTATGTGCCGCTTTTTAGCAGGGGCCTGACGCGCCAAGGTATTAGCAATTAACTCTAGCCAGTTTAGAAGACACATCAGGCAAAGAATCCCCACTTGTATGCAACTCAGTAGGAGTGAGATTTAAGCTTGGGGGGGGTAGGTGAAGTGAGACGAGGTGCAGGCCCAGCCACTGGAAGGCCAGATTGCAGCGCAAGCACCTGCTCAGCACAGGGTACACAGACCCGCGTCTTGTCAGCGTCAGCATGAGGTTGCCCACACGCTACACACAGCCGGGCTTGTCCCGAAGGAACCCCGGTCACATTATCCTGAGATGCCTCCATATGGTGATTAACGCTAAATAGCAACCCGGGATGCCCCAATAACCCGCTAGGGAAGTGGGAGTAATTACACTAGGCCTCACAAGTTAACCAACTAATGGGCCGGGAGAAGCCAACGGATTCACCCGTCTGAAAGACACAATCAAATGAGCCGTAAGCAGAAAATAATAAAAAAGTGGAAATAAAGCCGCCCGCGAGGGCACTTACGGACCGCGGTAGGTAGAGGTCCGTCAAGCAGAAGCCGACCAAGCAGACAAAATGGCGTCGGTATACCTCGAGGGGCGGGCCCGCACAAGCCATAACGCGGAACGCGCCAGAGACAGGCCCCGCCCCCCCCAAAGAGCGCGAAGCCAACACGTGACAAGCAGCCAATGACGGCACGCCAAGCGCGGAACATGGTGACAAAAAGGCACGCGGCGGCAATTTTAAGTACAGTAAATAATAAAACAAGTCAGCGCGGCGGCTGACACAAGCAATATAATAAAGCACAAGGTCAGTACACGTATATACATACATACACCCCCCCTCTTTCCCCCCGAAGGCTACAAGGAGAATGAGGGAGGACAGCGGCCACTTTACATAGGGCCATCGATAGACAGGGGCAATAGTGCGGGAGGGGCATCCCATAGAGGCTCACCATAAGCCTGAACTGCCTACCCTTTGGTGGAGGATTGCAGTAGGTGCTGCCTACCATCACCCGACCAGCGCAGCCAAGGCTGGGAGGCACATTACAAATGGAATGGGTGGGAATAGTCCTACAGGGCCGCAGGCTAATACCCCGCTCTCGAGTAGAGAGAGCCATTTCTTGTCCTTCTCAGTCCAGACTGCAGAGAAAATCTGGGGATTTGTGGGAGGTCCCTGGGTATTTGAGGGGCCGGGAGGAGCCTGTTTTCGATGTCTCTGCAGTCCAGCGCCATCTGGCGGAGTATTACCCGATAGTAAGTATTATATCTGGAGCAGGACGTACTGTATACTAAGAATATTATTGGTGGCCATTAATCCCTATGGGTAGATGAGATGGAAATATTTCAGCAACTTAAAGCGGACCAAAACCCACATTTTTAACTAGCATCCTCTGAACTGCTCCTCCCATGAAGAGTGCCTTTTGCTAATTTTCTCTGATCCCATTTCGCTTTAATACCAGATTTCACCTGATTATGCTGAAAAGCTCCACCTCCTTATTGTTTTGGGTGGCAATTATGTTGTTGCCACACCTATGAAATGACTGATCACCTGACAGGGAGGGGCAGCAAGAAAAAAAGAGTGTTCCAGGACAAATCGAAAAGTGGAAATATTAATTTCTAGTTCCACACCCGAAGGAGAAGTATCAGCAGGGGCTTTGGCCAAATGTATTCAGTGAGTTTTGGTCCGCTTTAATTCTGCAACATCTTGCTTTAAGCCAGACTAATAACCCCTAACTTTAAAAGGGAAGGCCTTGCATGATCTGTCAGCAGTGGAAATAAATAATATGGTGGGGTGGGGAGGTTTGTATTGCAAAGCATAACTATATTTTTCCTACAGACTACTAATGCAAGAAGAGGAAAAATTAAAGGCGTTACTTCGGATGCAGGAAGAACAATCGCAGTTTGTTGAAAAAGCTCAAAGAGAAAAACAAGAGCTGCAGCAAGAAATGGAGGTAAAGAACAAAGAGCTACAGGAGGCACAGAGGCAATTGGAAGATGTAAGGGAAAACAGACAACGCGCTGACAGAGATGTACAGGTATTTATTATTTAATATTATCTGGACAACTACTGTAAAGTAGAGATACAGTGTGTATTAAGACACTCATCTACTGGTGGGTAAAGTTGGGTGCCTACATTTTAAACCAAGTAGGGCACATGTATCAAACTTAAGGCCCAAGGGCCAGATGCAGCCCTCCAAGCCTTTTTATATGGCCCGCTGACAGCTGCCAAATGGCTGCGGCACCCCTTTTAGCTAGCCTCGTGACTTCAAGGCTTCTGACATCCACAGCATGTCATTGTCCTGCCCCAGACCCGAGGCCTATAAAAGCAGTTGGTGCTTGCCTGTTGTAATGTTTTTGGGGAGAAAAGAGTATTGTCTACAACTGTTCTGTGTTTCTGTGCAACCGGCTGATACCACTTAACCCACCCAACTTACTGCCACAGCAGAGGGTGCTGCAGCTACTGATGGGATTTTTGCTAGCTATTGCCAAGTGTGGTGGTAAAAACTATTCATTTTTTTCATTTCATATCATCAAAATAATTAAGTGTCTGTGCCTGTCATAGGCAAAATAATTCTCTGGCTTTCCTAGGAAAAATAATTTTGTGTCATTTAGTATCTAGGCCCTAATAATTCTGCATCTGTCCTGAGCAAATTAATTCTATGTCTGCATCTATCTAAGGACAAATAATTCTGTGGCTGTGTGTGTAATGGTCATGCTTGCAATTTGTTTAGAGTTTGTTATTAACCGGCCCTTTGAAGGCAACCAACTATTGGTGGTGGTGGGGGGGGGGGGGGGGGGTGTACAATACAACATTAAATACAAAAGAGTCATGTAGTCTGAATAGGAAAGGCTTTATTTTAGCTATTATCCTTAATATTTGGAAACTGACAGCAAATTAACATATGAATAAAGGAAATTTATGTACTCACCGGTAAATTTCTTTTCTCATCTCTTCCATTCTGGGGCACTACTAGCAGCAATGCGTGGGACGTCCCTAAAGGAAGGGAGTGTGCCAGAACAGCCAACCAACGATTGTGCCAACATAACCAAGAACCACGGCAACGACACCTCAAGCTTAGACCCTCGGAGAGGGATTCACCACCATCTGTAACACCACATCGGCAGTCACCAGGCCCTTCCTTGGCACTTCCAGGATCACGAACAAGACATCCATCTTATGTACCTCTCTTAAGTAGCGGCCAAGTAATACTTTAATGCCCTGACCACAACGAGGGAATGCAGGAGTCGCTCCTTATGGAGAGTGGGACTCGGGCATAAGGAGGGTAGCACTATCTCCTGATTAAGGGAGAGGCCACCTTGGGCAAAATATCCTGTTAACCGCTTTGTCTTCATGCAGCACCAAAAAGGGTGATCTGATGGAGAGCGCTGCCAGCTCTGCAACCCGCCGAATGGAGGTAATCGCCACTAGAAAGGCCACCTTCAACATGACCATCATCAAGGAAGCCTCTGCTGTGGGCTCAAAGGGGGGCCCCTGAAGCGCTGATAGGACCAGATTAAGATCCCAGGGCAGGACTATCGACCACCGCGGAGGTCAAACATGTGCAGCGCCCTGCATGAAGGTGCGGACTAACCTTTGCTCTGCAATCGGGAAAAAAATAGACCAGACCGAGATCTGGCCCTTAAGAGTGCTGGGCTGTAGGCCAGCGTCCAGGCCCTGCTGGAAGAACTACAACATTTTGGGTATCAAAAACCTCCTACAGCAGTGACCCTTAGATTCGCACCTAGACATGAAGGCCCTCCAAGTCCTGTAGTAAATTCTAGGAGACGTCTGTTTTCGTGCTCGAACCAAGGTTCAAATTACAGCAGCGGACAAACTCCTCTCTTCCAATATGCTGGTTTCAACAATCAAGCCACAGAGGACCCTGCTGCAAAAGATCCAGGTGGTTAGGGAGTCGCCACAGGGGCTCCACTGCCAGGCTGACCAGATCCGCAAACCACACTCTTCTGTGCCAATGTGGAGCAATCAGGATGATAGGAATCTGCTCGCAGTTTACCTTCTTTAACACAAGACGCAGCAGTGGCCAGCGCATCACTGTGGCCAGGGGGTCTTGCACCCTGGACACAAACCTCTGGACCTTACAATTGTGCCAAGGTGCAAAGCGGTCCGCCACCGGCACTCCCCACTGGTTGCCGAGGGCTTGAAACACGTTCTGGTGAAGGGACCATTCCGCCTGGTCCACCGTCTCCCTAATAAATTAATCAGCCTGCAGATTCTCCATCCTCGAAATGTGAACCGCCGAGATGAATGGACCGTTAAGTGATGCAACTAACTTCCTGGAATGCCTGCCAGCTTCTGGTACCTGTCTGATGATATAGATGGTTTATATAGGCCACAACTATGGAATTGTCTGACTGTGCCCTGACAGGAAGGCCCCAGGGCTGGGCAGACCATTGCCTGAGAACCCGCAGAACTGCACTCAGTTCCAACACATTGATTGACGCTCCTGCTGGTCCCAGAGACCCTGAGCCATCTGGCTGTCCAGAACGCCACCTCAACTGACTGGCATCTGTGGTCAGGATGACCCACCAGGCTGGCAGGAAGAACCGAACCACTGCCAGTGACTGCTGGTCCAGCCACCAATGCAGGTATCGCTGCGCATTGTCTGTCAAGATGAAGCGATGGTCCAATGACGGCACAGTCGTGCGCCATTTTGATAGGAGCCATGGTAGAGGCCTGGAGTGGAACTGGGCAAATGAGACTGCCTCGATGGTGGACACCATCAGGCCTATGAGACGCATGCCCTGTCTGATCGTGGAATGTTCAGCTGTCAGCAGTGACCTCACAGCCTCCTGAAGATGCCCTTCTGCACTGGAAAAAGATGTCGCCACCATGGAGGGAACCACCTGGAACTTGGGGTAGTTGATCACCCACCCGAAAAGTTTCAGCATGGACAGAACCATCCAAACATCCCACAGTGCCTCTGCCAGAGATGCGGCTCAGATGAGCAAGTCGTCCAGGTATGGGGTGATGCGCACACCCTGCCTCTGCAGGAGTGCCATCACACCCGTCAAGACTTTCATAAACACTCACAGGGCAGTGAACAGTTCAAATGGCAGTGCCACAAATTGGAAATGTCGGGCACCAACCGCAAAGTGCATGTATTGTTGGTGACCAGCATTGAGTAGAAGCCACAGCCTTGCTCTGAGGGGGGCACCGGTACAACTCCTCAGTCCTGCAAGAGCTCTATCGCAGGGTTACGAGCCGTCGCCCTTTTTGGGCTTGGATGCCACAAACTTGTGTGGTGGCCTGGTCCAGAACTCAATCTTGTATCCAGAAGAAACAACCTCCTGGACCCAGGTGTCTGATATCTATTCCCTCCTCACCAGTGAGGGCACCCTCTGAACAGGTGAGGGTGCCCTGTCAACCCTGAGAGGGTTTGGGGCCCATTGGTGTCTAGGTTACTCCTGTGGCTTTCGCTTACCTGAAAAATCCTCACAGCATCTGGAGTCTGTTGAACCTCTGAATTTCTGAGAGGGATGAAAATTTGTTGACCTGCAAAACAAGGTCCTCATTTTCCATTTCTGTGGAAGCCTAGTCGACTTCCCACCTTTGGCCTTCCAGGCCAGGTCATCCAGAGGCTCACCAAAAATACAACCCCCAACCCCCCCCCCCTCCACAAAGGGGAGGGCAGTAAGCATCTTTTTCGAAGCAGTGTTGGCCGACCACTGTTTCAGCCAGAATGTGTGTCGCAAGGTGACCAGCAAGGCCAGCCCCCTAGCCACTAGATGCATCAATTTGTCCATAGCCTGCACCATGTATCTAAAGACCTCCACTGTGAAGAAGTTTGAGCGAAGTGCAGAGGAACGCAAACCTCCATGTCGCAAACGCCTCTTCTGCTTCTTCATCCAGGCCTTACCTGCCGTAGCCGCCATGGACATGGCACAAGCTGGGCGTATGGCCAACCCAGGGGGTTTCCCAGTGCATGTGCGGCTACTGGTTCCTCTCCGCTGCCGGCCGACACCTCCCCCTCCGACCAGAATTAGATCCTGAACCTCTAAATAGGACCTCAGCATAGGAGCTAGAATCCTCCAAGGACTCCATCTAAATATGCCTACTCTTGGAGGGATGCCCCTGCTGCCGAAGGCCACTCCAACCGAGCCACCCTGTTTACCACGTCCGAAGGAGGAACCCCATCCGTGTGCTGATCCTGGAACAAAAATGGAGCCTGAAGCCGCACGGGAAACTGGACAATACAACTGAGGGATGGAACCTGCTAGCTGCAAGGCGGCACAATACAGTAGTGCACCCAGAGCATAGGGGTCCCTCGCCCGAGGTCAGGCAAGCTTGGCACCTGGGACACGTGCCTCTGAGGCCTCTGACATGGTAAAGTGGCTGCTCTAACTGCGAGAGCTGCTGAGAGGTCCCCACACCCTCCTGTCGCATTACCGGAAAAGAAACCTCACTGCAGAGATCAACCCACCGGCCCAGGATGCAGCAGCTTCCAGGCCACCAACCTGCAATAGCATAAACAAATGTCAGATTCCCCAGGAATCAGTACAAGTAAAAAAAGCTTTGCCCCCCAGAAGGAGTCCCACCTGACCAAGGAAACTGTGGAGCCGAAGCTGTGCTGGAACAAATCCTCAGCCCAGGAACAGGGAGGCAGTGCAGGAGCTGACAATCAACGATCTCAGAATGTAGCCGGGACCTCACTCACCACACGAGATGGTGGTGCCTCGTGCTGTTAGTGAGGAGAAAGGGATGGGGCCATGGACCTCGTAAATGTGGTAGCCCCTTGCTCCCGTCCTCCACTGTAATGCTGAGCAGTCCAAAGCCACGCCCCCTGCTGACATTACAGGCGTGTCTGGTCCACCCCCTTTCTGAATTAGCCAATGGGCAGACCTCACAACGAGGGCACTTCCCCCTCCAAACGCTGGCAGCCAAGCTCTGAATTAGCTTTGATCAACATGGCTGCCCAGTAGTAAACACCAAACACACTGACACCAGGGAGCCCAACCCAGCATCCCTGGGAGGCATGTCTCTCACAGGGTGTCATGGAGCCCTGGGGGGTAGATGACCCTGGGGGTAGGGGATAGAGGGAACAGGGCTCAGTGGGAGGCACACAGCAGGGCCACCATGCAAGGCCCAGAGATCAGGTACCCTGCTGTAGCAGGGTCCTGATCTTCGGGGCTCAGACCCAGAGCCCGGGTGCGCTTACACAGACCCGTGCGCGATCCAACGCTATCGGCTTGGGACCTGACTTCAGGCATCTAGCCCCCTCTCTCGATCAGCACTGTGCTAAAAAAAAAAAAATTCCAGGCATCTTCATAGTCCCTTGCGACTGCAAGAAAAGGACTGATGATATCCTGCTACAGCCTGCCTTATATAGGTCAGGGGGAGCTAGTTTTTTTCTATTCTGCAGTCCCTGCCTATGGCTGAAATTAGCCCACACGTTACTGCTAGTGGGAATGGGAGAGATGAGAAATTATTATATCATAGTCTGACTAAGCTTATCAACTCTTACTGCCATCTTTTTCGATGCAGGTGGCACAGAGAAAACTTTACCAAGCCAGTACAAATGTCCGACACTGGAATGTTCAGATGAACAGGTTAATGCATCCTATATCTCCTGGAGGTAAGTCTGTCATAAGAAATTCCTAGGCCAGCGCCTCATGTGCAAATCAGCTCCCCCATTTAGCTTTTAAGACCCACTCATTTTAATTCAATTAGAGCTCTCCCTCATTTATATATCAACAACCACTCCTCACCCAGTAACTGGGCCACCTATAGCATTTAGCCCTTCCTTCCAATCTTGGCACAACCCCCCTCTTCCTTTTGGCATCTTGGGTACCCTTTATGTTAGCTATTCAGGACCTGCAGTAGGTTTACTTGGATTGGACTGGAGGTCCACTTCCCTTTAGAAATATCAACTTAACAGGGGGTTGGGGGGTTCCTCCTGGTCCAGTGGGGCTGTCATCTGCTGATCCTGGAGAGCACCATGCTCTTGTGAAACCCCTTGGCCTATGGGGTTGGAGGAATTGCGTCAGGAAGATATAGGCCAGCCACCAGCTGGTATGTCGGACAGGTGGCTTTCCGCCCCTTCCTTTTGAACCGGGATAGACCCCTTACCAGTTCACAAGGAGTAAGGTGAAAAAAAATGCAGCAACAAAAAAAACATTTTTATTAAACTAAATATATTTTCCCTTTCATGCTCCTTATTTCCACTGCTGTCCGTTCAGTTGCGCCCCACTCCCCCCCCCCCCCCCCCACTGCCTTGACGTCCGGTCTGGCCTGCCCGGAAGGGAAGCTTTTATACCAAGAAGACAGAGCCTCTCCCCTATGTGAGTGACCCATCTACATCACTGGAGCGTAGGAGCATGGAGAGGAATAACCTAGGAAATCCCTTACCTCTTCCCTCCAGTGATGTAGATGGTCTTAGAGGGGGATTCCATTAAAGTCCCCCCCTCCTATGGCCCACTATTATCCTTGGCTGGACACCAAGGCGGGGGAACCTGGGTCCCCTTTACACCAGAGGCCAGTGGACTGGCTGCAATATCTGCTCCCCAGCATCAGCAGGTGACAGCCCACTGAACCAGGAGGAAGCCCCTGATCCAGCGGACCTGCATAGAGGGGTTGTTTTTTTTATTTAGATTGGAACAAAACCCGTGCATTTGACTTTCCCAGGCTTTGTTCCAGCTCCTGGGGCCGCCCTATCTCACTCACCCTTCGCCGGTTCTACGGCGCATGCACAGCCCTCTCGTCCAATCAGCACGCTTGGATCCACTCCCGCCGCTTCGTCTAATAGCTCGTCTAAGGCGTGCTGGTCCAAGTGCACAGGCGGACGCATCCCCTGCTACTCTCTAACAGGAAGCATGCCCACAATTGTCATTCATAAATGCCTGGTGCAGGCACGCGCCCTGCTAAAGGAATAGTGGGGATGCGGCCGCAGCTCTGCATGCGCCATTGGACCGGGAAAGAAGGTGAGTTTCCAGGCGGCCTGGGGGGGGGGGGGTTTCACACAACAGGGCATTCAGAATCTGGATGCCCAGGAGGGAGGGAAATCAGTGGCCCTGTATGGAAATTGTGCAGAGATCTAGGTGAGGAATCTCTCTTCATAGTCAATATAATTGAAGAGACCGTACAGGTACATAACAAAAAATAATAGATACTCACCTTTTGTCCTCCACATCTGATCGTTTCTTCTCCAGCAGTTGAGTCCTGCGCCATCTTAGTGCGATCTCATGTCACTAGCACTTCCCCTGCTTCCCCCCCCCCCACACACACCTTCAAAGTGTCGCTAGCACAGTGTTTGTCGAGGAGGCGCCAGTGACAGATTGGGCCTAGGCAGCACGGAATTTAATCGCAAGCACCAGAGTAGGAGTGATCTTTGTTATGTGCCTGGGCAGTGGAGACAATGGGAACATTATGGCAAGGGCATCAAGGAAAGAAAGAAAAAACAAAACCTCTGCTATTATACGATATTTGTGTTTCTTTATCTAGAAAAGCGCACAGCCCCTGCTGGTGGATATCAAGGAGGATCAAGGGGACCAAGTCTTGTACGCCGGGATTCGTCTTTAAAAAGACTGCAGATATTCGAAGTGAAAGAATTGGCTCCAAATAATGAAGAACATTTGGAAAACTCAGTAAATCAATGACCAACTTTGTCATTTGAGAATAAGTAGGTTTGCACAGAAACAAATAACATTTCAAGTGTATTTTTCGTAAAGAAATCTGATGTCAGTATTTTAAATAGTGTTCTTTTTTACTGATCATGGTCTTTTTAACCATTAAAACATGAAAATATGAAATCTCCTGATACGTTTCCATTTATTTTGACTTTGATAATATGTGTACACTGTATGTTTCCCAATGCAATCCCCCGGAGCTTTATACTGAGAGGTGACATTAAATAACCCCACAACATTCAGCACCTCGGGCAGATATACTGACCTAGTACACACTCCTCCAATAGAAAGGGCTGGCTGCTGCAGTGTGTGCTGTGGCTTACAGTCCCCATATCATAGAAACCTATCCTGGACAAGATGAGTATAGCTGATTAAGAGAGGAAGTACCGCGCTGCTCAAGGGGAAGGTCAGTAGCTCAACGTGTGATCAAGGGGATCCCTCTCCCCGCAAAGCCAAATCACAAACAAGAAAAATACACAGAGCTAAATAAGAGTCCAAAGTGGTGGCAATCCTCCAGTGACTTTTGTAGAGTGTGTGATCCACCACCAATAAAATCAGCCTCTTTCCAGATATCTGGTGAAAAAAAGCAGAACAAACACTCTGTAATGCTCTTCACAGGTGAATTCAGATAATTGCTCCAATCAAGATTCCCAGATCCATTTATATCATAGCAGTAATTTCATACAATGCGCCATGTAGGGAAAAAAATATGTACAGCTCTAGTGCAGACTGCTGGATTTCTTAAAAACTAGTTTCATGAATAAAAATGCACTCACAAGAAACCAAGAGAGGCAGGCATTAATACAAATAACTCCAAACCGCAACTATCAGCTCTCACCGCCAAGTGTCCAGGTTAAGTATTACAGCTCCAATAGTATATCCAATAATAAAACCGCATGTTAGTATGCCGAAATAGAAGAAAAAGCTGACAATTCCAGCGTGTTTTGTCCCTCCGTTGGGACTTTGGCTAGGATAGTCAGCTAGTGTGTCTTACCGGTTTTTAAAGCATCATAATAAGAAACGTAATCGGCTGCTTCCGGCCAAAGCAAAGTGGCCCGGAAGCTGTAACGTGGCCATACAGACAGTTCCGGCTAATGGAACGCAGGAAGCAAAGCGCAGCCCCAAATGCATGTTATCAGCTTCCGGGCCACTTTGCTTTGGCCGGAAGCGGACGATTACGTTTCTTATTATGCTGCTTTAAAAGCCGGTAAGACACACTAGCTGACTATCCCAGCCAAAGTCCCAACGGAGGGACGAAACGCTTTGGAATAGTCAGCTTATTCTTCTGTTTCGGCATACTAACATGCGGTTTTATTATTGGATATACTATTGGAGCTGTAATACTTAACCTGGACACTTGGCGGTGAGAGCTGCTAGTTGTGGTTTGGAGTTATTTGTATTAATGCCTGCCTCTCTTGGTTTCTTGTGAGTGTATTTTTTTTTTTTTAATCATACTCAGTTTTTATTGAAAATTTTTAGACAACATACAGTCACAATACAGACATGTGAACCGTCTATGAAAAAGTTCGTCATAGGACTTCCATTACAACATAGGTCCGCAGTAAGCAACATAAACAAGAGTGCAATATTATCAAGTATTAGCATAGCATATAAAAGTGGCGTAGTAAGATTAACAATATGTTAAATTCCTTCAAGTAACTGGAGTGGTAAGGACCCTTCATCCAATAGAGAACCTTCCTCTGTCCACTCCCTCTGCGCCTTCCATAATTCCACCTTCAGAGGACCGTCTCTGCCCCTCGGTTCAGGACATAAAACGTGACACACAGATATAGGACCCTAGACAATTGGACACCCAGGTCCCGAAGGGCCCTGGAGGACAAACGGGGAAGAAACAGTAAGGTGCACTAAGACAACAAAAACATAAGACACCACTGGAACACGGGTAAGAGAGGGGATGGAGGGAGAAAATACAAGAAGATAGGAGAGATGGGATTAAGAGTTAAATAGAGTTAGAGAAAAAGCAGGGAGAAGAAGGAGAGAAAGAAGGTGAAAGGGTAGCCGCTGCCTTCTAATAGCCACCGGAAGGGAGGGGACCATCCCTCCAACTACCTTCCGGCAGCCCCCATCCGCATAAGCCCTCCAGCTGAGACCTCCCAATCCCCTCCCTCCTAGAGTCTCCAACCCAGCACGTCTAAGTCGCCCAATGCTTTTTATAAGTGTCCGTATCCTTAAAAATTGACCATGTCGTCCATACCCTCCGAAATGCTTCCAGTCTATCTTGGTTAGCGTGACATATTTCCTCCATCTGCTCCACATGATTAATCTGGCATAACCATTCTCTAATAGTAGGGGACCTCTGGGATCTCCAGTTCCTGGGAATAAGTACCCTGGCTGCATTCAGAAGATGTCTGGCCAATGGAGCCCCACCAGCAATGCCTTTGCCATCTGTAGACCAGCCTAATAAAGCAGTCTCCATACTCCAATCTACTGGTTCCCCCATTATCTGAGCACAGATGGTTCTGATTTCTTCCCAAAAGCCCCTTATATTCTGGCAGGACCACCAGATGTGCAGCACTGAAGCACCACCCCGACCACACCTCCAGCAGGAGTCAGGGACTGAAGGGCAGTAAGAGTGCAGCACCTCTGGGGTCCGATACCATCTTGTGATCAGCTTGTAGTTTGTCTCCTGCATTGAGCTACTAATCAAGCCCCTGTGAGCATTCCTATAAATGCCTTCCCATTCTTCTTCTGAGAGTGACCTGCCTATGTCTGCCTCCCATCTCCTCTCCCACGGTCTGCGCTCCTGTTTTTCCCTATGTCGCAAAAGCCTGTATGCCCAGGACAGGAGGTGTGAGTTGGGGCCCAGCCCCAAGCACGCTCTTTCAAACTCCGTTACTTCAGCTTTAATTCCTATTTTGATATCTCTTGACGATATGAAGTGTTGCATTTGGAGATAAGGAAGGACGGGCACGACCCCCTCCAGCTTAGTCTGTAGAGCCTCCCTGCTGAGCAGGCGGCCTCTATCCAGTAGGTGGAATACTCGTAGTGGGGTAGGGCCTCTGCAATCTCTCAAGAAGGAGGAGTTCTCCCCGGGAGGGAAGGCCGGGTTCCTCCCGATCGGCGTCAGGAAGCCAGATGGGGATAACAACCTATTCTCTCCTCTACGTAAGGGAGCCAATATGTCCAGGGAAGCCCGCACAAAAGGGCGGTTCTTTGCTGACAGGGGGATATCACAGGGTCTCAGATCACAGACGGTGTCAACTCCTCCACCTCCCACCGCCGCCCCCTCGATGCGCACCCAATCTTTCTGCGAGCTGTTGATATGCCAGTCTATTACCCTTCCCAGATGCGCAGCTTTATAATAAGACAGCATACAGGGCAGCCCAGTCCCCCCTCTATCTTTCGGAAGGTGCAGGATACGTCTCCTAATCCTGGGAGGCCTACCCGACCAGACAAATTTTCTGAAGGTTCTCATCAGGTCATTAAAGAAACCACTAGGGATCTTGATGGGGATACATTGCAATAAGTATAGCATTCTCGGGAGGATATTCATCTTAATGACCGCCATGCGGCCGAACCATGAGAGTTTTATCCTATTCCATCTCTCTAGGTCCTTTTTAATTGTGAGTGTATTTTTATTCATTAAACTAGTTTTTAAGAAATCCAGCAGTCTGCACTAGATCTGTACATATTTTTTTTACCTACATGGTGCAATGTATGAAATTACTGCTATGATATAAATGGATCTGGGAATCTTGATTGGAGCAATTATCTGAATTCACCTGAAGAGCATTACAGAGTGTTTGTTCTGCTTTTTTTGCCAGATATCTGGTAAGAGGCTGATTTTATTGGTGGTGGATCACACACTCTACAAAAGCAACTGGAGGATTGCCTAGCACCACTTTGGACTCTTATTTAGCTCTGTGTATTTTTCTTGTTTGTGAGTATAGCCGATTGTTGGGTTAAGGGGTGGTGGGAGGGGGATTAAGCTGCCTGCAGAACAAACCTGCAGAACAAAAGGGTGTAGGTTCATGTTAGGCCTTCAAAAAGTCAAACTGAGACAAAATTATAAGGAAAAATACATCTTTGTTGGGTCATAAACAACTCACAACACATCAATAACCCCGAAACCCTATTCTCAAAGGCAAAAAAAGGTTTTTCTTTTTAGTTTAAAAGCTGTTAAAGGGAAAATCCACTTTTGATGGATGTCCTCAAGCTGCTGAGTTTATCTGGTAATGTCTTAATTTTTTCTTATGTTCGCAAATGTGTTTTGAAATGGAATCATTGTTCACTACTTGCAGTCTGTTGCTATTAGCAATCGTACACCTAAATAGAAGACGTGAGCCTTGTACACACAGAACACTGCGGCAACAGCTACTGCTGAGGTGAGGGAGCTCATCCAGACTTACATATGCCCAGCAACAGTGCTGATAACTGATAGGTTACCGACTTACTGCTGGTCTCGGACGGTATGCAGCTCCTGACATCCAAAAGCTTGGAAGCAATGCCGGTGGCCAGGCACTATGCTGAAAGTGTGCCTGGCATCTCATCACCTCTTCATCTCCCACCTGGCAGTGGTGTGCCCATCATACTAGGTGGGGCATCTGCAGGGGGCAAGTTTAAACAAGCTAATGCACCCAGGATATCTTTCTGGTTCATTGAGCTCTTAAGACGGGCTTGGAGGAGGAGGTTGACGGGTGCCACCTGAACGGAGAATACACATTCGTAAACATAGCTTGTCAAATAAAATTATAAACTAAATGTTCATTCTAAACATTACATAACAAAAAGTGACTAACTAAAGGTTGCCATTAACTCAGCATAAATGGAACAACAAAGACAGCAACATATACGCCTGTATATGCAAACAATATTTCCTATGAACAAGTTGCAAAATTTCCTCTTTACCACACATATCTGTAAACAGGATCTCTCTTTTTTTCTTCTTCAAATCAACAGACAAAATGAAGTAAATGTCCTAAAATAAGTGTAGTAATTGCCTTGTCATACTCAGTCAAGTCACCGTCATTGTAAGGTGCATCTATATCACTAAGCTAAGATGGTAGAATGTACTGCATTTTTCGCCATATAAGACGCACTAGGGTAGGGTAACTGAACCCCGCCCACTGTCCCTGCTCTGGTCACTGCTACTTCTCGGGCTGGAGCACGCACACACCTGGTCCATGCAGCCAGTGGGCGTCCTGCCCTCCTTGCCCTCTCCCTGCCCGTCGCTCTTTCATAGGCTGGCATCCTGGGGGGCGCGACGTGAAGCAGATGAAAAAGCGGCAGCTAGGGAGAGGGCAGGTTAACTCAGCCCGCCCACTGTCCCTGCTGCCGACACCGCCGGTATTTCTTGGGCCGGCGTGCACACACCCGGTCCATGCAGCTGGGACACGGACACAGGCCATGCTCACCAGCTGCACGGACCAGGTGTGTGCGCACACTGGCCCAAGAAATACCAGCGGTGCCGGCAGCAGGGACAGTGGGTGGGGTTCAGTAACCCTTCCTCTCCCTGCCCCTAGCTTTTTCATCGGCTGGCTCCAGGCGAGGCTGTAAGAATCTTTTTTGCCTATGGGAATGGGATGGGGGGGAATGCCACACTGCATATGGGAATGGGATGGGGGAATGCCACAATGTCTATGGGGATGCCACACTGCCTATATGGGAAATGGGATGGGGGGTGCCACACTGCCTATGGGAATGGGATGGGGGGGAATGCCACACTGCATATGGGAATGGGATAGGGGGATGCCACACTGCATATGGGAATGGGATGGGGGGATGCCACACTGCATATGGGAATGGGATAGGGGGATGCCACACTGCATATGGGAATGGGATAGGGGAATGCCACACTGCATATGGGAATGGGATAGGGGAATGCCACAATGTCTATGGGGATGCCACACTGCCTATATGGGAAATGGGATGGGGGGTGCCACACTGCCTATGGGGATGCCACACTGCCTATATGGGAAATGGGATGGGGGTGCCACACTGCCTATGGGAATGGGGGGGGGTACTGCCACACTGCCTATGGGGAATGGGAGGGGGGAATGCCACATTGCTTGTGGGAATGGGATGGGGAGATGCCACCCTCCCTGTGGGGATGGGAGGGGGGAATGCCACACTGTCTATGGGAATGGGATGGGGGGAATGCCACACTGTCTATGGGAATGGGATGGGGAGAATGCCACACTGCATATGGGAATGGGATGGGGGAATGCCACGATGTCTATGGGGATGGGGGATGCCACACTCCCTATATGGGAAATGGGATGGGGGGTTCCACACTGCCTATGGGAATGGGAGGGGGTAATGCCACACTGCCTATGGGGAATGGGGGGGGGGAATGCCACACTGCTTGTGGGAATGGGATGGGGAGATGCCACCCTCCCTGTGGGGATGGGAGGGGGGAATGCCACACTGCAGGAGCAAATGTAATTGCTGACAATGATTCTGTATCATGCATGCAGATGGGGAACTCTGGTTCGGTTTAAAGCCTGCCAAGGGCCATGTCTTCATCACCAGGTAATATAAATAATTAACTGGCATCCTTACCCTGCATCTGACCGAACTGCTTAAAGCAGAACAAAACCTGGGATTTTGCCTATGTCAGGTTTTGTTTCTTGCCCCCCCGAACATCCTGATTTGGGATGCCCCGCTGTGTGAGACCCCCCAGATCATCCAGAACAACTCACCTCTTCCTGGTCCTATAGCACATGTACAGACTTTAATCAGAGCTGTTTGCCGTGCATATTAAATGTTTGGCAAATGGCTCTGTTTACGACAATTAGGATCTCGATCCCGAGAAGCGGGAATCAGGCGCAATCCCACCGCCAGCCTATCTGAATGGCTGTGGGTAGGAGATCGCTCACAGTCCAAAGATTCTGGAGATGTGGCTGTCCAATGGGGGGGGGGCAGGGGCTAGCCCTGCAATCTTTTAGAAAGAATGTGGTCAAAGGGCTGGTGGAAACTTGAAGCTTATCAGGAAAGACTTAAAGGGATACAGAACGACAATTTTTAAACCATCGGGCTATATTTGGCACTGTCCTAAACTGTTTTCCATTTTTAAATTGAAGAAGAAATAGCTATCAAGGTTTAAAGTTACAAATTATCTTTTGACATAATTAGGTGTGGCCCTTCAACATAATGGGCAGGGTCTGTAAGACAGGCATTCTTATCACCCTGGCTGGTCTCCCGCCCTCCCATTGTCTACAGTCTGATGATGTGGAGCTTTAGACTACCAGCTTATTGGTGGTCCATAGCAAAGGAATTCAGGGGGTGTGCCACTACTCTTTGCTTTGTTTCTGCTTTCAGAAGCAGCTGTGTTCTCACAGGAAAGGAGAGGTGAGCTGCTGAATGACAGTTTATGGACTTTGCCTACAGAGTCCCTTTAAAACACACGTCAAACTCAAGCCCCAGGCTTTTTATGTGGACCTCTATCAGGTACCAGACAGTAGTGGCTGGACGGTGCCCCTTATAGCTGGTCCAGTCACTTCAAGGCTTCTGACACTGGCATTGCATACCTGCACCTGTTTGAGGTACTGCCGAGTGATGCACTGGTATGCTGCAGTCCACTGTGGAGCACAGTACCGTCTCTAATCCTAGGTGCGTTGCTTCAAAAAGTGGCTGGTAGGCACCATTTTTAGGGGGAGAAGAAAGTAGCTGTTTTGGGTCTCTCTGCAACCAGCTCTCCACAAGGGGGAGTCTGCTAACCAAGCTACAGCATAGGGTCCTACATCTGCTGAAGGGGTTCTTGCTAGCTATTGCCAGGTGGAGCAAAAAAAAGAAGATGCAGAAAAATAATTCTGCATCTGCATATTATGTGGGAAAAAATCTGTGGCTATCCTTGGCAAAATAATTCAGCATCTGCATCTGTCTTGGACAAAACAGACCTGGACAAATTAATTCTGCATCTGTGGTGGGCAAAATAATTCAGTAACCATACATTTGAATGGTCGTGTTTGCATTTTTTTTATGTTTGTTATAAACCAGCCCTTTGAAGGTAACCAGAATGCTCATGTGGCCCTCAGTGAAAATGAGTTTGACACCCCTGTTTTAAAAGGCTTGTCCAAGCTAAAATAAAAATGTTATACTATCCTTTTGTCGTCCTAGTACTAGGAGTGATCATCTGCGGGGGACAAAAGGACGGTATAAAGAGTCACTTCCGATCCATCCCCTCCCCGTGGCGCATCCAAAATCGGGACCGAGGAGAGGTGCGTTGATCTCGGAGTTCTGGAGGGTTTCACATAGCGGGGCACCCCCGATCGGGGTGTCCTGAGGGAGTGGACCAAAACCCAGGATAGTCAAAATCCTGGGTTTTGGTCCACTTTAAAGAGGAACATTGGGGGCCCTGGAACATTACATCCTCTGCCACATGCTCCACGAGCCCAGGGGATACGGGCGCCAGTGTGAAGTTTAAATCAGCGGCTTTGTATCAGCATTAGTATGCGCTGTATAGAGCGCTGATTAGTCGCTTGGTAGCAAGGTGAGTGAAAGTGGAGGATCTGGGGGGTTTCACACAGAGGGGCATCCTAAATGGCCGAAAAAAGAAAGCAGGAATTTATAGAGATGAAATGGCAGAAAAAGAAATGAATAAAAGAAAGGGAAGAAAAGGAATGGAAGAACAAACAAATAAAAGAAGCAAATATCCAACATCAATGGAAAGAAAGTAAGAGATGGAACAGTCTAAAAAAACAAAGAACAGGATAGACAGAATTAATAGAAGGAAAGAGGATTGAAAGAAAGGGAATGGCATGGCATAAAGAATAGATGGAAAGAAAGATACAAATAAAAGGAAGAAACAAAGTCCTTAGTCCTGGTTACCACACGGCCTGTGTCCTGCATATGGGCTGGCCAGGGTATTGGAGATGAGGTGGGCCCTCCCAAGGCTGAAAGGGCCCCTGTACCCGCCCAGTATTGACGCCTGCTGGTATACAATGGCTGTACTTATACAAACCCTGGACGAATACAATACATTCATCTGTTAAATGGCCAAATTGTCAGTGGGAGGGGGGATTCTGACGCCAGGGTAAATGGAAGCCGCCAATCCCAAAAGGAGCGGCAGTGAAAACCACCTGAGGTGAGGTGTTTCCCGCCATATTTTCACACC
This sequence comes from Gastrophryne carolinensis, assembly GCA_027917425.1. Lineage (NCBI taxonomy): Eukaryota > Metazoa > Chordata > Amphibia > Anura > Microhylidae > Gastrophryne > Gastrophryne carolinensis. The sequence continues at coordinate 351,527,556 of CM051236.1, forward strand.
AGTCTGTTGCAAAGTGGTCACTGGTGCTATTCAAATAGCTGCTATCCGCTTTAAAATTACCAGGCAGCCATACAAGTGACACTTCCTCACAGTTAGAGGGTCACGCTGTAGAGAGCCGCCCCTCACGTTCCTATGACGACACAGTGCGATCCGGAAGTGTTGCCTGTAGAAAATATGGAGGTGCCAGAGTCGGCTGCCCCAGCAGAAGAACTAAAAGGGATTCCGGATGAAGCCGCCGAGCAGCAAGAGAAAGTGGAGGAAGCAGCTGAGCAAGACGTAAGGCAGGCCGCATATATAGAGGGTGTCGCTGTATGCATGCTGGTCGCGTTTCCTGTGGGGCATACTGGGACATGTAGTTCCGCAACATTAGATTGTATGTAGAACCCGGGAGCTGCCTCAGCAAGGCTCTGCATTTCGCAGTGTAATGGATAATCTTAGACTTGTCCAGTCTTTGTTTTTCTCTTAGCTGGGAAGAAGGGGACAAAACCAAACCAAATACTCATCTTTTCCTACCCACCGCTGCCCAGAGGTTGTCCAGCTTTGTAATACTCATCCCATGCCAAGCTCGAGTTAACTTGGAATAAACTGGGTTATGCTGGACCCACGTTTCAGCCCAGATTGGACAGGGACTTTAAAGAGGAACATTGGCCCTGATTTGGGATGCCCCACTGTGTGAAACCCCAAGAATTTTCTGCCTTAACACACCTAGCTCACCATCTACAGGCCCCGCGCTATACTTTTAGCTGGGCCCGTACCTGTGCCAGGCATCTGTCTTACAGAATATGTGCAGACTCTTGTCCAATCAGAGCAGTTTGCCGTGCATTTCAACTGTCCTGCCAATGGCTCTTGTAACATGCTCCTGTTCCCACGCTATATGAATGGCTGGGAGTGCGGGCAGTGCAAAGATGCGGGAATGCAGTCGCCAGTATTGAAGTGGATTTTGACTATCCTGGGTTTTGGTCCTTTCCATGGGGGCACCCCGATTGGGGGTGCCCCGCTGTGCGAACTCCCCCCCCCCCCCCCCCCAGATCACTGCAGCCAACTCACCTCTTCCCTGTCCCGCGGTGCGTCCAAGAGCAGCGGCTCTGACAGGCGCATCCTCCGCTTCCCTCTAGCAACTTTTCATAGCACAGCAATTCACAGCATTTGTGAATGCCTGGCCAGGCACGCTCCCTGTTAGAGGGAGGCGGAGGATACGGCCGTCAGAGCCGCTGCTCTTAGACGCACCGTGGGACCTGGAACAGGTGAGTCAGTTCGGGCGTCCTGGGGAGTTTCACACAGCGGGGTGCCCCGGGGGAAAGGACCAAAACTCAGGATAAATCCTGGGTTTTGGTCCACTTTAAAATCGGCAAGGGAGCCCAGATGCAGGCGGTGCCCTGGGGGGTGGGAGGGGTTCACACAGCAGGGCATCCCGACCTGTGATACCGCAGGGAAAGTCCAGCAGATAGCAAGGGTTTTATTCTGCTTGTATGTCCTAGTGATGGCTAGTGATGAGCAGGGGTATCGATGGCTACATTTTTGTCTCTATTCAGCTAGCTAGTTCCTATGATGTTACACAGCACTTACCTCCCAACCCACAGGCCTGATCCCACAGAGTCATGCGGGCGGGCAGCAGCTTGGCAAATGCATAGCTGTCAGCTTCTCTGCCAAAGGTGTGCTTTCTGCCCAGCCCTTAGTGTCCCACGCCACTAAAATCACATGTGCAGTCATCTGACATGCCACCTTCTGCCAATCAACATGGGAGCCTACTCCCACGTGAATGGCATCGATGCTCTCACCGAGGTAGTGGTGATGCTGTCGCACTGGCATCGACCAGAGGCCTGCAGGACTCCAGGGGAGTATGTAGGCTTGCAGTGCCTCTTGTTATTTTTCTCCAGCTTGGACACTGGTCAATTGGACACTAAAGTATTTCAAATAACCCATGATATACACCCTGCAAGCCCTTGTATGGGAGGCCCCAACTGTCTGAACTCCCTGTGATTACTTTAAGGTGTTAGCCAATAAATGCTGATTGAAGGAGAGCCAGTGCATGCGCCATGGGAGCAGGAATCAAGTTGCCTTACCAGGGAGAACTGGGAGTTTCACACAGTGGAATCCAAAATCCCTGTAAAGTGAACCAAACCCAGAGGGGTAAAAAGTCTAGGTTCTGGTCCGTTTCAAACCTTTGGCATTCTTACCAAGATGAAGAAAAGCAAATCTACGTGTGCTTCGGCCAGTTCGTTTTATCACTGCCTCCGTAAGTATACCAGAGGGTCTCTCAGAGTGGAGCATCTCAATATGGGATGCCTCGGGTTCAAGGAATCATCCATCTCTGGAGTATTTTTGGCTCCAGGGCCAGTCCAAGAGGCTTTAGGACAGTTCCCAGCCACACCCACCAGTCGCTTCCTTCCTTCCTGCGCTGCATCAGCCAGTGGCCACCACCGTACAGGATTGAACCCAGATACCCTACTATTTGCCCAACCAGCAACTGTGGAAACATTCTAGGCTATACTGGACCAGCTTCTCTTGTGTGAATCTTTATGGGCAGATCATCTGTATAAAGAGAGCTACTCTGGAGCAATAGAGGAGCAGTATGTGCTGTGGCAGGCAAATTGTAGAGGCCAGGTGCTGGGACAGCTGCTCTGTGACTTGGGCAAATGGGATTTGACTAGCTTCTGGAGGGGATGACATTGCTGGGCTTCTGGTTGCCTGGTGGCTTCACCCAGCACAGGTGTTCCAGGATCAGAAGCAGCCAGGCCCCAAGCGCTGAATAGCAGGAGAGTCGGCACAAGAGCTCTGGGGGTAAATGAACTGCTTCTTTGTGTGGCTCCTCTTCTCCTCTGTCACCCTCTCCCATTCAAACCTCCAGGCTGGAGATCAGGCTGCCCCTGATTGTGATGCTTCCCAGCCATCACCGCACAGAGCTTTTCTGATTGGCCTAGAAGTAGTCCCATCAGAGCTGGCCAGATTTCCTGTCTGCTATTCGTGTGCATGGGAGAAGATGGTAAAGAGTGAGCAGCATACATACAATGCCAGTGCCCCCAAGAAGCTACATTCACTCCACAAGACATTCAGTTCCTTTTAAGGGAAAAAATGTGTAGTATGGAGCAAAAATATACAACAATATAATATACACACACAAAAGTAACATCACAATATTGTGATAACACAAAGTTATCATATGTCATCAGGACATAGCGTGTGCTGGGGAAAATGGAGGAGCATAACTGGAGCCTGAAAGAATCTTATAAATGAAGAAATGACTTGCAGGTAGGGCATTTTGACTGAACCAGCAACCTGAACGGGCTGAAAACCCTCGAAGTTTGGATAATATATATAATAAAAATGCACCTCTGGCTTTAGCCCTAGGAGCCCTGGGCAGATAAAGCACTGAAAATAGCTCACTTGGGGCTTCAAACAAGTATGCTCGGATAAGAAAAATTAGTTGTTTTTTAGGCAATTAAACCGGACCCAAGTCTAAAAAATGTGGTAATCTTAACAGGAAGCCTGAAATTGTTTGCATACCTCTTCCTGCACCCCTGCTTCGTTTATACATGTGCTCCATTTTCAATGAACCTGGTTTGCCTGTGGTCACACGGGGAGTACACCCAGGGAAAGAATGGATGCTGTGCTGTGCTGTGCTTGTTTCATTCCTCTTAAAGTTATACTAAAGACAAGCCCGATTGGAACAGTGCAACATGTAACCCAAGAGAACAATCTGTTTTCAAAATGACCCTGCAGTTCCTAAGTTATTAGTAAAATTATAAGAGCATTGGAAATGCAGAGAAACGGTGAGTGTGGCAACGGCAATGTGGGAGGGAGGAAGGTGGGGTCTCGTAGCTGTTGAGGAAGGCAGCCTTTCTGTTCTTAGCCCCCCCCCCCCCCCCCAAAGTCCTCAACCGCGCCTCCAGCATTCATTTACAGTGATGCGCCAACACCGGCAATAGAGGATGCATGCCCATACCTGGCCTGAATGGAGCAGGCATGTCACTGTGACTGAAGACCAGATGGTCTGTTGTGCCCTTAGTGGAGACAGGGTTGAGACCTGATAAAGCTGGACCAGATTGGCTGTGGCTGAGTTGGCAGGCGGGGGATAAAAGCTAAGTATAGGGTTTTTGTTATGCTTGGACAATGCCCATGCGTTAACTGTAGATAAAGGGGCTTTTGTATTTAAGAATTTCTCATAAATATATTATTATTGCATTGTTTAGATAACAGCAAAGGGAAGCCCTGTGGCAGCTCAGTCAGTGGACCATTCTGATCCCAATTCTAAGAAAATAAAAATAGAGGTAAAAGAGAGAAAAGAAAAGAAGCAGAAGGTGGACGAGGATGAGATCCAAAAGATGCAGTAAGTAACGGAGTATACAGTGGAATTAGCTTAACCGCACATATGCAGTGTACACTCATATTTTTTTTTTTTTTTTTTGTTATCCCTTAACCTTTTCTACAGGATTCTGGTGTCCTCTTTCTCTGAAGAACAGCTAAATCGATATGAGATGTACAGACGCTCTGCTTTCCCTAAAGCAGCTATAAAACGGGTATCAGTCATTTGTTTTTCAGAATCTGTTTAAAGAGACCATATTCTTCTTCTGTAGACTTACACTAGATTTTTTTTCTTTGGGGGGGGGGGGGGGTTGTGCCTTTATAGCCATTGTATGACTGCACGCACATGTTGTCTCTGCATTAAACACATCTGTGCAGGGCTGCCCTAATCACGACACCCTGTAGATGCAGTATTGGTGACCTGATAACTTTTCATTGATGTGAAGAGTACATTTTCTAGCTTTTTTTTTTTTTTTTTTTTGTTCCATAAAGTCATAGATAATACTGAATGTTGGCACTTTTGCTTGGGGGGGGGGGGGGGGGGGGTGAGTCTTATTTGCAGAAGTGTAAATGGTTACTTTATAACCAACTTTTCGTACAAGTGACAAAGCATGTGTTTTGCTGCCAGTGTGAATAAACCTGTCCTGGAGTTGTAATAGTGATAAGCATTATATTGTCTGGTCATGGTAAATCTGTACTAATGGTTGTATCTGCCGATTTAAATATTTCATTGTTTTTGTAATTCCAGCTCATTCAGTCTATAACCGGCTGTTCTGTGTCACAGAATGTGGTTATCGCCATGTCTGGTATTGCCAAGGTCTTTGTTGGAGAGGTGGTAGAAGAAGGTAATTTATAGTCATATTCTTCTCTGTGAAAATGTTTTCTCCCCACATCTTTCAGGACGACCCATGGAGAGAGCGGTCCCTGCCCTTTCCCCTCTTCCTCCGTTTTTTTTTTTTTTTTTTTTTTTCTCTGCCTAAGGAGACCACTGGACAGATAGGCTGCAGCCATTTTTTATGTTTGCTATTTTCAGCTTCAGGAGCCCCAGACCACTTTATTCACCCGGAGGTGGCCAGGGCAGTCCTCCATAGTCAATGGCACACGAGTTGTGCGCTGTCTTCTTTAAATCTCGGCCAGTGACGGCGGGGGGGGGGGGGGGGGCTTTCAGCTTTAGCCCTGAGGATCCTGGGCTGGCTTACCGAAGCCTCGGATTGGTGGCGGTGTCTGTTCTTTTTTTCGCCCTGGGGATGCAAGGCGGAGAGGGGGAGGAGACTTGCTGCTGCTGATCTAGCGGTGCTCGGATACCACTTCCGGGCGCAATCTCTACACATGGGGCAACCTCCCAGTCGCCTCACAGGCTGGAAGGGAATGTGGACAGAGTAATTGCGGTGGCAGGCGGCATCAGCAATGCAGTGGTGACTCAGCGGCAGCCCAGAAGTGCACAGCAGTATTAATCCTCCGTTTTCAACCCACTAAAGGGTCAGCTATCTTGGGCAAAGGAATCCAGGTGCAGGCAGTATGTCAGCCAGCCTTAACACTTCATGCAAAATACCACAGGAAAAGCCAGTAATGTAAAAATCCTGTTATATTTTGCTGTTTAAGCTGGTATCCTGGATGTATACATAACTTAGGTATTGTATTCTGTCCTTTCTAGTCTAATCCACCCAAAGTAAGGATAAGGCTAGAGACATGGACCCCCCAAAAGAGAAGCTCCAGGATCTTAAACCCATTAGACACTGTGTGCGTTACACTTCGATACCTGGCAGAATTCTGTCTGCCAGGCATGCCTACAGTTAAAAATGGGAGATGAGACTTCAGCTATGTTAGCCATGAGAAGCTAAATGGCCTGTTTTGAGGTCTATAAGTTTTTTTTGGGGTCGCACCCAGAAGCATCCAGTGCAGTTAACTCAGGATCCTAGACAGAAGTAGCGGGCAAGAGTGAGGGTGAACTTTCATCCAAGGACTCTCTTAACGAGTGTATACAGTTGGTTAAGAGTGGCAAGGGAGGCCTCTGGTTTATTAGACAATATTTATGATACATGGGAAATCAAGTGTAAGGATAAGCCCTTATCCATCCAGGATACCATGTATACGATTTTTTTTGGGAGAAAAAATCCAAAACCTTTCTAGTCCTTTCAGCACTTAAGGATATTATTAAGGCTTAATGGAAGTACCCAGAGAAAAAAAAATATGCTGGGCTCACTCAAATGCAGATTTTCCTGTAATGGACAGGATATGGAGCCTTGGACCAAATGTCCAAAATTAGATGCACCACTGGGTCAGATCTCCAGAGTGGCAGACTTGCGTTTTGAGGATATGGGCGCAATGCGTGATCCAATGGATCGAAGGACAGAGGGCATCCTGAAAAGTGCTTGGGATGTTGCATCCTTCACATTCAGACCTTCCCTTGTAGCTGATGGTGTCATTTGAAGTATGGAAAAATGGCTCGATAACCTGAAGGGTTATTTGGAGAACGACACTCGTAAAGAGACTGTTCTTGAGATCTAACCTACTCCTTTTTAGCTAATGCCTCGGAGGAGACCACCTGGGCCACAGCTAAGTCAACCGCTCTATTAGCCTGCGCCAGAAGGCTTAAAACCAGGAGACCTGATTTCTAAAGTAAAGTTGTATGGCATTTCATTTCATGGTAATCTCCTGTTTGGAGAAGACCTAGATACTATTCTGACTCGATTTAGTGAAGCAGGTAAGAAACTTCCAAAGAGGAAAATTAAGTTTCAGACCCGCACTATTACTAAAGCCAAAACTCCCATAAGGCAGACAGATGAGCAGAAGAAGACATGGACACAGAGGAGGCTGCAAAAAAAGGGGTAGTTTGCTCTGCAAACCCCCAGTGGGCCCTAAGTCCCAGTCCTGACAAAGACTACGTGGTTGGGGAAAGGCTCACCTGGTTTGTACCCGCCTGGAGAGCAGTCTCCCAAAGTCAATTTGTGCTACAGAGACCAGAAAGGGGATACAGCTAAGAATTTTTAGTGTATCTTCCTGGTGACCAAATTACCAAGGGACACTAGAAAGAGGGAAGCCTTTATGCTAATCTTACCAGAATCATTCCAAAAGAACATGATAGAACTAGTTCCACACCATTCTGAGGGGCTGGGGTCCAATTCTCGCATTTTCCTGGTGCAAAATCTGGAAATCAGATGATTCTGAACCTGAAAAGATTAAATCTGATCATCAGATACAAAAAGTTCAGAATGGAATCTATTTATTCGGTAAAGAACAGAGTAGCCCCTTCAATTTAGACCTGCAGGATGCTTATCTGCATATTCCAATTCTGCCTCTACATCGCAAATTTCTGAGATTCACAGTACAAACAGACAAGGGGCTTTATTGCTACCAGTACAGGGCTTTACCTTTTGGCCCATCTTCAGCCCCACGGATATTTCCAAAGATATTGGCGGAACCGATGGCGCACCTCAGACAGGATAGGAATTACAATTATTCCGTACCTGGATGATTTACTCTTGCTAAACAAGTCAGGGGAATCGCATCTGGTGACCAGCCGCTGTTGCAGATTCCTAGGGTACAGTGTCTCTCAAAGGATTCTGCTTCCGCAGGAAAAGATCCACATAATCATAGCCCAGGAATTTCTCAAGACCCCAGAGGTTTCTCATTTGTACAAGTGCCCAGACTCATTAGATCAGAAAGTTCAAATATAGGAGGATGTATTAAAAGCCTCCAATTGTTGACAGACCCGGAGATATTAAAGAGGGGAAAACTATGGAGACAAAAGGAGCCTGTAATAATTGCAACAGATACCAGATCCTGGGGTTGGGGAGCCCACCTGGACAATCTGAATGTCAAGGGAAGGTGGTTGCCATACATAGCTAGGAGATCCTCCAATTTCAGGGAACTAAAGGTGTTAAAGCTGGCATTTTGCCAATAATTTCAGGAAGAGATGTCCAGATCCGCTCTGACAGTGCTTCCACAGTAGCATACCTAAACTTTTTAAAATTTTTACCTAGCTTATACCTTCTCTCCTCTGATTACTGCCGCAAATGAGGCAGAAGATGGCACAAGAAGAGATCAACGTTATCTTCATAGATCCTTTTTGATCAAGAAGATTCTGGTTTTCAGAACTGAAAAGCATGGTGAAGGGGCCGTGGCGTCTACTAAATATTCCAAATTTGGTTAATCAGGGCCCCGTTCTGCATCCGGAGCCTGCAAAGTTGCAACTGCTGGCATGCGTCTTGAGGGTGCTATTTTAGAGAAGGTCTGTCCAGTCAGGGTGACTAAAACTCTTAAGTTGACCACCTGACCACTAGACGCATTCATGCAAAGGTTTGGAAGTGTTTCTCTTCATTTTGTGAGATCAACAAACTGCAGAAAAAGGATGTACCTGCAGTCCTCAAATTCCTGCTGGTGGGTCTAGCAGTCCGTACTAGTAAGACTCAGACTTCAGCATTTTCTGTGTTTCTAGGCTACCATTTGAAACAGGACCAACCAATGAATCGATTCTTTAAGGCGATTACCCGTAAAAGGTTTCCTGATGTGCGACTTAAACATCATTTTGAAGGGGCTACTGGAACCTCCATTTGAACCACTGGAGGAAGTACCAGAAAAGTGTTGGTGTTTGAAATATTTTTGATTTTTTTTATCACGTCAGCCAAGGTGGGTAAGTGAGCTGCAAGCACTATTGATGAAGGAACCCTACTGCATAGTTCTTCCAGATAAGGCCATACTGAGACCCGATCCTTTATTTTTGCCAAAGATTGCTACATCTCACAATAGGTCCCAAGACCTAGTGCTTCCGACTTTACCTGCTACCCCTTAGTTCACTCAGATTTTCCTACGGTATACCTTATGTTACTTGGTAAAGACTGAGTCAGAGGGGAAGGGGTGGGGTTTTAACCACTGTGCAGTTTGTGTCTCCTCCCAGGGGGAGGGACTGCTCATTCTGTGGGTCAACCTTAAGGACTAGTAGAAAAAAACGTTACCAGTAAGTCTATCTGGGATTTTTTTTATGTTCGGTATGTGAGCATGAACTGTCCAGGCAAAAAAAGACACCACAACCACATACACACCTTCTGTCCCCTGCAGCTAATCATTCCAGGGATCACCAACTTGCCTGTTTGTGAGATTGGATTCTGCACTGTCCATTCCTGATCTGCAGTCACTCGCACCTTTGTGATAAGTGGCCTCTGGACAGAGCAGGAGATCCCGATTTTGAAAGCCCCAGGGGATGGCCACCTCGGCTCTTGAGCCACTTTTATTCCTGGCCCTGGAGTAGACTCCAGGCCGGTTAATTCCCTGTCGCCATGTAAAATGCCTCCAGTTTGGACAGTATACTTACTCTATCTGGTGATCTCGCTGTGCTTTTCTGAATGGCCACAGGAGCACATCAGCTGGAGTTAGGCACCCAGCGGAAGATGCTAGTCTCCTTTGCCGAGTGGGCTTGCACATCAAAACTGAATGGTTGCTTGCCACTTGCTGCCATACAAGTGAATAAGGCAGTGGGTTGAATTTACTTAATATAAGATCCTGGGGCATCCTGGTTTGTGATGCACCGCTGTGTAAAACCTCACCAGTCTCTTGCTTCTCTTACCTATCCAATAAGCCCATGGCACAAACACTGCCAGCATCTCTTGCATCTTTCTCGGGCTCTGCACAGCTGCGCCCTCTGTAGCTGCATGGCTGACGTGGCTGCGCACAGGCAAGGGGTGCCAACGTTTGGCTAGGATTCCATTCAGCTTCTCCAGCAGCTGGAAAAGCGTATTCTACTCTGGAAGAGCCGTGTCTATGCGATGGGCTTGTTGGTGAGAATAGTGGGAGATTATTGTAGCAAACAATCCAAAACTGGTATGCCCCAGGGGGACGGACCAAAACCCAGGATAGTGAAAATCATGGGATTTGGTCTGCTTTAAGTCCCCATGCCTGTAGCCCACATTTAACTTGGTAACCTCTCACAATAAATTCTTAGTATGTAAGTACCTGGTGAAATAAAGCTGAATCCTTAATAAAAATTATACTTATGTCTCAAAAATCTAGACTTAGATTTGCAAGTTAAACAGTACTGTATTTAATAAAGTGTTCTGTGGAGTAACTTTTATTCTAAGTATACAGCACGTCCTGTTCTTGTGATGATCCCTTTTGAATTGGTTGCACTGGTTTTATTTGCCGCCGCACGCTTGTACTCCGCTCCGCGGTCGGCGGCGACATCGCCCATCGCCCCATCATTGGCTGGCTTTGTCATGTGGGCACGTTTTCGCGCTTTGGGTGGGGGGGGCGGGCCTTGCGGCTGACGCGTTCTGCATCACTATCTCCGCGGCCCGCCCTTCGAGGTATATGCGGGCGCCATTTTAGTTCTCTGCTGCGTGTGTCTGGCGTCTCCCCCTATCGTGGTCCCCTGCGGGCTGTTTTATTTTGTATTCTCTGTATTGCATACTTGCTTATGGAATCTTTTTGCTTATGTCTTGCAGGCGGGTCAAACTTTAGTGGTTTCTCCCGGTCTTATCCCCTTTATTTAGTGTTAACTCCCTATTGGAGGGCTATTGTATTTTATATCTCCTACTTCCCTAGCGGGCCATTGGGGCATCCTGGGTAGCCTTATTGGCGTCAATCCCAATTGGCCTATTGTGCCACAATAATCACCATATGGAGGCTTCTCAGGATAATGTGCTTGGGGTTCCTTCGGGAAAAGCCCGGCTGTGTGTGACGTGTGGGGTGGGTATCCCCTCAAGTGATGATGTCAGGGTTTGTGTACCCTGCGCCAAGCAGATGCTTGTGCTGCAGTCTGGGTTACCGGTGGCTGGGCCTGCGCCCCCTCGGGCTTTGCCTACCCCCCCCCCCCCCCATGCTTACATCTGACTCCCAGTGAGGTGCATACCAGTGGGGAGTCTCAACCTGATTTGGCTGCTCGGGTGGCCAGCATTGAGAAACATATTGCTGGCTCTGGCCCGCGTAAGGCTTTTGCTAAGAAGTGGCATTTATCACCTGGTGTTTCTCTCTTTCCTATGGAGGCAGAGGAATTTTTTGATGTTACTGGTTATACCCCCCTAGAAGAGGGAGAATTATTTTCTGATTCATCTGGGGAACATTCTAGGGTGTATGGTGCTGATTCTGGGCCTGACCCATGGGCTTCAGATGATACTGACAGGCTTTTAGCTCACATTTTTGATGTACTCTCCTTCTGCTGTGGCTCCGCGGCAGCAGGGGGAGCTGTTTCATACTGTTAAACCACGCTTGGAGTTTCCTGAACAAACTCACTTTAATAATCTGGTGCTCAAAGAGTGAGAACGGCCTAGCCGGCTTCCCGGGGTACCAAAGATTTTGGGATAAGAGGTATCCCTTTCCCGCTGAGATGGTTAAACGGTGGTCATGTCCTCCCATGGTGGATGCACCAGTTCTGGGGTTGTCCAACACATCCGTCATGCATTCCCCTGACTACTACACTGAGGGATGGGGAGGACAGGCGCATTGATCAGCTGGCTTGCCATGCCTTTGCCTGTGTGGGGACCGTGCTGCGTCCGGTCTGTGCCTCTGCCATTACGGCTGTTGCTATTAAAAGCCTGCTCAGGGGTCTCTTAGATGGTGCTCCTGATGATGCAGGTAGTGAAGTAGTATAGAGCTCTTCTGCGTTGTGAGGCATTTGTTGCATATGTTTTCTCTGCCTTGGGTGATACCATTAGAATGTGTGGCAGGGCTTCTGCCTTGTTGGTGGCGATACGCCGCTCGGTCTGGCTGTGCCAGTGGGCAGCTGACAACACTGCTAAGAAGGCTCTCACTGGTTTTCCCTTCAAGGGGCTGCGCCTCTTTGGGGAACGTCTGGATTTGTTTGCTAAGGGAGGCAAGTTACCTCAGCATAGAAGGCAGCCCCGGTCCTTTCGGGGTTCAGGTGCCTTTTCTCCTTCCTTCAGGGGCTCCAGAATTGGACAGAGAGCTACCTTTGCTGGAGCCCGTGGAGATTTTTGCGGCAGAGGACGTGGCTGCCCTGGCCCCCCCTGGGGTCGCAAGACTAAGTCCTCCCCCCAAGCCCCCTCAGGCATGAAGGGGCGCCCTCACCCATCCGGGTGGGGGGTGGCTTTGGCTCATGTCTGAAGGCTTCACGTCTCAGACCGGTGGGTTCAGGAGGTAGTGTCCTCCGTTTACAAGATAGAGTTTGCAGCCTGGCCGCCCCCAATATTCATCAAATCTCGGTTAGCTCAAAACCCCCTGTCAGCTCAGGGTCTGTCCCTGGCTGTCCAAGGCCTTCTGGAACTGGGTGTCATCTGCCGGGTGCCCTTGAGGGAAAGGGGCAAAGGCTATTATTCCAATCTTTTCATTGTCCCCAAAAAAGAACGGTCCATCAGACCCATCCTGGATTTGAAACACCTCAACAAATTTGTCAGATTCAGACTTTCGCATGGAGACTCTGCGCTCAGCTGTGACTTTCCTACGCCCAGGGGACTTCATGACCTCTGTAGACATCAAGGATGCTTACCTTCACGTACTTATCTTTCCAGGTCATCAGAGATTCCTCAGGTTCGCTCTGGAGGATCAGTACTACCAATTTGTGGCCTTGCCCTTCGGTCTCACCTCTGCTCCCAGGGTATTCACCAAGGTACTGGCAGGAGTGATGGCTCTGCTGAGATCTCAGGGCATTCGCATTCTTCCCTACTTGGACAACATGCTTATCGCTTCTCAGTCTTTCCATCAGGCAGAGCTGGACACTCAGCAGGTGGTGTCCACACTGGAGTCATTCGGCTGGGTGATCAACCACCCCAAATCTTCCCTGTCTCCTTCTATGGTGAAGTCCTTTCTGGGCATGATTCTGGATTCATCTCAGGTCAAGATCTTTCTTCCTCAGCAGAAGGTGGAGAATCTTCAAGAGAAAGCTCAGCTCCTTCTGTCTTGTCGTCATCCATCAGGCAGGGAATGCAGCTGGTGGGCCTGATGGTGTCCTGCTTTGAGACTGTTCCATATGCTTAGTTTCACATGAGGCCTCTTCAGCTTCACCTCTTGTCAGTATGGGATCGGGACCCTGTGTCCTTAGATCTGGCGTTTGTCCTGTCCCCTCTGGTCAGGCGGTCTCTATCGTGGTGGCTGGACTCAAGGAACCTGCTGGGGGGCAAATCCTTTCTGGCCCCCTGCTGGGAGACTGTCACCACGGATGCCTGTCTGACAGGTTGGGGGGCTTTTGGAAATCCCTGAAATTCCAGGGTCAGTGGGGCCCTCAGGAGGCCCATACCCCTATCAACATTCTGGAATTGAGGGCGATCAGGTTGGTTCTCGCCCACTTGACCCCACACCTGCGGGGTCGGGCTGTTCAGGTCCACTGAGACAACCAGATGGCGATTGCCTACATCAATCATCAGGGAGGGACCCGGAGCAAGAGGGGCCCCCTCAAGGAAGTGTCCCTGATACTGTCCTGGGCGGAGGAGAATGTTCCCTGCATCTCAGCTGTGTACATCCCAGGGGTGGAGAATCTGGAGGCAGACTCTCTGAGCAGAGGGACCTTTCGTCTGGGAGAATGGTCCCTCAGCAGCAGGGTGTTTCGCTCCCTGTGCCACCGCTGGGGTCGGCTTCCAGCCTTTGTCTCTCTGTCCCAGGATCCTCTGGCCTTGGCCATGGATGCCCTGGCGATGTCTTGGACGGGGTTTCAGCTCCTGTATGTGTTTCCCCCTTTTACCCTGCTGGGCAGGGTGTTGCGCAAGATAGTCCAGGAAAGGGTGCCAGCCATACTGGTGGCCCCCTGTTGGCCAAGAAGAGTGTGGTTCGCAGACATCGTGCAGCTGGCAGTAGATCAGTATGTCCTGCCCCGGGTTCCAGATCTGCTCACTCAGGGGCACCTACGCCACCCCAGTTTACAAACGCTGGCTTTGACGGCCTGGCTGTTGAAACCTCCATCTTGATGGAAAAAGGGCTGCCTGCCTTGGTTGTAAATGCCATGATCAGGGCTAGGAAAAGGTCCTCTTCCATCTACTACAGGGTTTGGCGTACTTGCATTGACTGGTGCGAGTCTAACTCGCTTCCCTGTCGTGTGTTTTCTATTCCTAGGATTCTGGAGTTCCTGCAACATGGTTTGGATCTGGGTCTTCAGCTCAGTACTCTGAAAGGTCATGTTTCTGCCTTGGCCATTTATTTCCAAAGATCCTTTGCTCAGCATCCCCTGGTCAAGACCTTCTTCCAGGGGGTTACTCACATGCGTCCCCCACGTAAGCCTGTTACCAGTCTGGGACTTATCTGCCCTGCAGGAGTCTCCCTTTGAGCCCTTGCAAGGGGCCCCTTTGTCCATTCTTACGCTTAAGGTGGTCTTTTTGGTGGCACTTCTGTTAGGCGTGTTTCTGAGTTGGCGGCGCTTTCCATCAAGCCTCCTTATTTTGAGAGACTCCAGGACAAGGTGGTGTTTCGTTTTAAGCCAGATTTTCTGCCTAAGGTTGTTTCTGCCTTTCATCTCAATCAGGACATTGTTTTTGCCTTCTCTGTGTCCTAAATCCTAGTAACCCTAAGGAGAGGGTTTTACATTCTTTGCATGTGGTCAGGACTCTGAAGTTCTATTTGGTGGCTACTGAATCCTTCTTCAGGAAGACTGATGCTCTTTTTGTGCTTCCGTCTGGACCTACGAAGGGTCTTGTTTCCGGCTAAGTCCACTATCAGCAAGTGGATCCGTCGGGCTGTGAATCAGGCCTACTCTGCTAAGGGGAAGGAGCCTCCCTTCCGCCTTACTGCTCATTCTACTCGTGCTATTGGTGCCTCCTTGGGCTTTTCAGCACCAGGCTTCTGTTGAACAAGTTTGCAAGGCTGCCACTTGGTCTTCTGTTCATACTTTTTCTAAGTTTTACAAGGTTGATGCTAAGGCCTCAGCTGATGCTGCTTTTGGCAGCAAAGTTCTGCAGGCGGCAGTGGTTTAAACTGTCTGCTGTTACTTTGAGGATCCCACCCTACCTTACGGACACTGCTATTGGATGTCCCAAGAGTAAGGAATATGGAACAGGACGTGCTGTATACTTAGAATAATACAATTCTGTGATTACTCACCTGTAGAATTGGTATTATATGTTAACAGCACGTCCCTGTTCCACCCCACCCTTATCATTTTTCTTAGTTACCTCTGTATGGTGATTGTTCAATTTTTGTAATGGTTATAGTTCTCCCGGTTCCATTTTAACTGCTTTTCAATACTGGGGAATTTGTGGGAGGTCCCTGGTACATATGGGGCCGGGAAGAGCCACTTTTCTGTCTCTGCAGTCCAGCGCCATCTACTGGATGTATAACCCAATAGTTACAGGACGTGCTGTATACATATAATACCAATTCTACAGGTGAGTAATCACAGAATTGTATTTTTTTGCCATATGATCTAGGCAGACAGTGTAAGAAATCTAATGCCTTTTTCCTGTTTTCACAGCTCTGGATGTATGTGAAAAGTGGGGAGAAAACCCTCCACTACAGCCACGTCACATGAGGGAAGCACTCAGAAGATTAAAAAACAGGGGGCAGATCCCAGATTCCAGATATAAGAAGATTACCTTCAGCTAACATTAAAAACTATGGTTGGCTCAAAAAATCCCAAGAGAAGTGAGTGATTTACATCAGGTCTTTCGAGCGAGTCTTTGCGGGACATTGCAGTGTAATCCCCCAGGAGTTATGATTTAGGATGTGCAAAATGTGGACGTAAGACAAATTCTGTGTTCCTGGGTTATTAGGAGCTGCATCTGCATGTTTCACACCAGCACACACCAATGGGATTTGCTTGAACCTCTTTGCTCGACTGACCTTCTGGGAAATTGCATCCATCACATTTTTTTGAAGCCTTCCTACACTTAAAGGTAGGAGGGAGGGGATGGCGGTCCTCTGGAAGGTGCTGAACTGGTTTTACTAAATGTCACTTTTTTGGGGGAACTCTAAATGACTTTATTGTTTATTTGGATAAACCCTACTTATCTTATAGAGAATATGTAAAGTTGTGTGTTTTTTTTTTTTTTTAACAATTTCCTTGTTATTTGATGCCAAACATTTTAAAAAATGAAATGAAAGTAAAGTGCGCCTGTATATAGGAGCAGCAGTGCAGCTTGGAAACTGCTGGATATTGGAAGTTCTGTGAATACAAAATTATTTTTTCTATTTGATCATATCTAAGTGTTAATGCAGATTACTAACATAAAGTGTTTCTAAAGCCAAAATTGAAATCGCTGAGGTCAGATCTGACCTTTTGAAAAAAATAGCACATGTATTAATGTTCTAATGCAGTGGTTCTCAAACTTTTTACATCAAGTGATGAGGTGTTTCAACCAAAGGGATTTATTATAAATAGTACCAAAATAAGTAGGCCTCATAGAACTTTTACAGCAAGAAGGGATACTGTTTCACTGTTAAAATAATATACCAGGCCAGTCAGACACTCCCTGTTGGTGCACCCTCTGAACACAGCTGGGTGCCCCTGGGGTATGTGTACTGCAGGTTGAGAGAGTGTTCCAATTTTTTTTAATCCATTACCATCACTTCCCACCCCCTGGTAGTGCCCCTAGAGAAAATTGCCATGAACCCGCTTTGATCTACATTGGCCTCAGATGGCTGGTGGCAGGGGAGCTGGGATGCTGTGGCAATAATGTGAGCGCTTGCGTTTTTGCCGTGTTTACTATGGCAGCCAAGTCCAAGATAAAGGAATTGGAGAATAAACTATACGGGTAGTCCCAGAGAAGAATTGTTGGACTGCTTAATAGAACTTAGATTTTCTCTTCTGTATAGTGGTGTATACTGCTGAAATGACCCCTAGATAAAGTAGCTCTCACACATACCTATGCACTTAAAATAATAAGGCTGTCAATCTGTTGACACTGACTACACTGCGGTGAGCAGCTAGATCCATAGCTGCTTTGGTAATCTTAGTGGTAATGTCTACTAGCTTTTAAAGGTCCTGTAACATAATAAATTCCTCCCGGTCTGGAAACGCAGTTTTTTTTTTTTTTTTTTGTTAATCCTGCTATGTCAAGAACTTATTAAAGCATCTTTTATCTGTGTTTCTTTTTCTATGGGACATGCTTTATTCAGTTTGTTTCTCTTACCTTATGACACTGGCTTTTCTTATCAGTGCAGAGAGCTGAAGGACCCAATCACAGGTCCACATACGATGTTGGGGAACAAGCAACATAACAGCCACAGCAGGAAACACAAGTTGGAAGCTCCCCTACAAGAAGCAGATTTCCACCAAGGGCGCATGTGAAAAACTGAAACAAATGAGTATGATGTCCTGGCTTTGTACATAAAGGACAGCTCAAGTTCTGACATTTGCAACCAGGCCAATCATAGCCCTCAGAACTAGCAGTGTATCACATCCAGTAATTTAAAAACACCATCTAATAATAAACATGTTCCTGCTTTATCTAATATAAACTCTAGGAAAGAAAGTTTGTCTACTGTGGTCAGTGCTGCCTATAGACACAGTAGTTATGATCTAGAGCAGGGGTTCCTAACTGGTGGTACTTGATAAGGCCGTAGACTTACCTGTACCGCAACCTGATCTGCCATTTAGACTTCACATGAGTTATTTTCCCCATTCATAAATAAAAAAAACTGCCCAGTTTTTGTGTGATACATTTACTTTAAATATCTGTTTTGTTATTATGGCATCAAAAAGATGTCAATTTAACCCCTCCACAGAGCACTGATTACCTTTTTAGATGTTGGCGATCTGAGATTCGCTGACATCCTGTTGTTTTTCAGGTTCCCCCTGCCCGGCTTAGCCGGAGCTCCCAGCATGGACAACTGCAACCATAAGTGTTGCAGTGTTTCCTCTCCTCCCATTGTAGGCAATAGAGCAGACACTGCACATGCGTGAGATGGGTGACGCTTGGAGGAAGAAGAGCAAGATAAGGTGCTCTGGAAATGGACAGACCAACAGGCTAGCTGTGCTCTCCTCAGTGAGGTGCGCTCAGATAGGCCAGTATATGAACCTGAGGGGGGTAGACAGGAGAAGTTTGGGGAGCTTTCATTAGCTCTCATATCTGCCTGATTTTTCTTTTTAAGGTGACTAACAATGCAAGCAGAACTTGGGTTGTAACTATAGGGGGTGTGATCACATCGGGAGGAGGGGGGGGGGGCAGGAGGTCAAAAGGGCCCCATTGTTGCTTCTTCATGGTATTTATCATATTTGTGCTCACTTGGCATCATTTAGATAAAGGAAGCCACATTAGTTTCTGCAGTTTGTCTTAAATGGATGCAGCTAGACAACTTAAGACAGAAAAAAGTTTACTGTATAAGCCTTGAAAAGCCCCCATTTAATGTCGGCACCATGGCCCTGTCACATTTAGTTACGCCACTGCGCAGCACCCAGGTGGTACTTGATGAATAAAGGTTGGGAACCCCTGCTCTAGAGGACATACAGGGTACCCTGCAGGACAATAGAAACAATACTTATAGAAAGATTTAAATCACTATTGTATTTATTTTTCTTTTCAGTGTGACCACCATAAAGGTCAGTGCAGATCTGTCACTGCAACACACACATAACTTTATTGTATTATTAAATACATTTTTTTTATTAAAAAAATTTATAGTACGTGTAATATTTAGTTTTAAATATATATACACAACTGATACTTGGCATAGACAATGTGCCCAACAATCCAGTTTTTTTTTTTCATGTAAAATTAAGCTTAGTGTTGATAAATACTTAACATGGTTTTTGCATTGTAAACACACGTGTATATTGTTATACAGTACATTGCTACAAATGTTTATCCGTACCCTTATCTATTATTTAAACCTTAAGTCTGCTAGGGGGCCCACCAAAAAAGTGTCTTCTCATACAAAGTAATATGTTTCAAAACAGCTGCTAAAGGCATACGTACACTGGTCAAGTGGGAAAACAACGCTGGGATAGCTTCTTAATCAATGCTTAGGTTGGAAATACTATCATCGGGAGGGGGGAAATGTATGTAAAATGGGTTATTTTTGTTATGATTATTAGTTTAATTTGTGTACTAATGAGGCACACCCCCTTTGGAGGCCAATTATTTAATAAAAGTGCAAGTGTTTAGGGTGGTTAGGAAGGACAAGTCACATCCAGTCTTGTAACAGTCAAACATGGAACAGGGGATCATATTTCCATATTTCTTGCAGTAGTCTCTCTTCTTGTTTTGTTTTTAACTTTAGTTTCTCCCAAGCAGCTAGTAATTCTTGCTGAAGCTCCTGCACAATAGAAAACGCAGCTTACATCTATAAAATTATACCAACAGTGACTTTTTTTTTTTTTTTTTCAGACAAGGATATTGGTAAACTGTAACACCAGCAATATATATAAGTAGGTGTTGTTCCTAGTGCAGTGCAGCGCCACGATTGCCAATGTACACCTCCCGTACATTCACCTGGTTAAATTGGATGAATCGTACCCTTCTCCTCTGTCCTCTGGCAGTGCTGTGATAGGCCAATCGCTGCACTAGATTTCACTGGGGGACAGAGGCGAAAGGTAAAATTGGCAATCAGGCTGCCCCCCCCCATGCACTAGGAACAACACCCATTTTGATAAAAACAAAATAAAACTATTAACACACTGCTGCATGCTTATCAATTATCAGTTCCTAACTCACCTGTCCGTCCGCTCCGAGAATCTGCAACCATGTTGCTACATCTGGGAGATGTACAACCCCACAATCCTCCCGGGTGCTTAAACTTCAGCGTCATTTAATAAAAAGCCTAAACCCTTTAAGATTTTAGTCGCTTATTACTCTTTCCTCCAATAGGCAAAAACGTAATATTGACGATCTGTATGTATAGGGCGGGGAAAACATACAAGATATTCTAATTATTCATGGTGAAGGGCTGGTTCAATGTAAATCACGTGTCAGAATTTGAAAGCTACAACATTTGGCTGATGACATCATTAAACACCTGCCAAGCGTTCATGTTGCGTGGATTTCAGGGAACATCCGACTTCCAATGGCAAGGTGAGTAATTTCACGAGTCTTTTTTTAAATTTTTTGCGATGCTTTAAACCGGACCTTCACCATGATTTATTGAAAAGCCCAAACCCTTATAAAACGATTCCCCAGCATCTAAAATTATTAAGTTTTTAGTCACTTACTTATTATTCTTTCCCCCACTGGGCTGCAAATCTGTTCAGGACTTTAGGATACAGGTGCCGCCATCTTGCCTCAGAAGCATCACACTTACTGAGGACAGGAGAGTGGGATAAGGTACAGGGGGGGCGGATTATAGAGCAGAGCTGGGGTCAGGAAAAGGTCAGCAATCCCAGAATGCAGAGCAGCACAGTCAGAAGGCACTTCCTTTTTGCAGGCTGCCTGATCCATGAGCCGCCATCTTGGATGTTTAAAGGCTCATAACATGCAGGTAGGATGATTTTTAATGTGAGCAATCTGTATGTACAGGGTGTGGGAAACATATAAGATAGGCTCTTATTCAGAGTGAAGGACCGCTTTAAGTATCAGTAGGTTATATATGGGCATTACATACACTTAGCCACCCATCACCCACAGTCATAACTGCCTTGCTAATTTAACATTGTGCATCACTTACCTTTTCACCAATTGTCTGGGTGCAGTGTATACCCTTTGTGCTACTGCAATGTGGACACAGGTAAGACCTGTGTCCCATATTTATATGTAGTAGTATTAAGTTGGACAGCAGTATTTGATGTTGTGCAAGTGTATGTAATACGTTAATTTTTAAGAATTCCATTACACATCTTAATAGGGAACAGACGACACTAATCCTCTGCAAACAAGGAACCTATTCCTGCAAGCCACCAATAACTCCACTGGTGCCCCAAGCAAGTTAGCAGGTTCTGCTGCCACTGTTTACTTGTTAAACCAGAACAATATCCATTTTTCAAAAAATGAGTAGTGTTCTGAGCGTCAGCATCCCAATTGTCCATGCCCCCCTAAGAATTAACTGTGTTAAAACTGAGAAATCTTATAATAATCTTTATTTATATAGCGCCAACATATTCAATAGCGCTTTACAATCTTAACTTTCTCCTCCGTCCCCTATAGAAATCAAGAAATGTGATTGGTCATGGTCACTGGCTCTCTGCTGGTCAGTGGAGTGGGCCTCAGTCTGCTGCTAGTCTGGAGCTCCGACACTTACCAGATTGCCTGATCCAAGTCCCACACCACCCATCACTCTCGTCCATGCGACTGCCGATGAACCGCCCCTTGTCATTTGTTACAGGAACTATGGCACACCCCCCCAAATTGTGGCAAATGGAGGGGAGTGTCAAGACCTGGAATGCACCACCATCCACTGCAGTGAATGGAGGGGGAAGTGCCATAGTTCCTGTGAGGACCAGCGAGGAGTGGTCGATCGACAGTTGCATGGAAGAGAGCAGCTGGTGGGCAGAGCGGGACAATCCGCTAAGTGTCAGAGCGCCGGACTAGCAGCGATCGTCTGCGGGGATAAAAGGTGAGTATAGTGATCATTGTCTTGCCTGCAGAATGACATTAAATAAGGCTTTGTTCTGAATGTCCTAGCTTTCTCTTAAGAGTCAGACTAGGAAGAGTAATAATTAATTTGAAACCTATGCTAATTTGTAGGTAGGTAATATTTAATTTTCGTTTTAGTACTTTGTTTTGGTGTCAATTGAATTGTGTAACAAGTGCTTCTGAAAACATTGTCGCCACGTGTATGGAAAAGTGCTACTGCAGGCAAAGGTCAGACCATTGAGTTGGGCTACGTCATAAAAAATGACGTTTAAAAAACAGGCAGTCTGACTAGACTGGCCCTTTAAGCTCATTATTTTGTTCCTGATTGTTCTGCTGCCAACAATTCGCCACTGAACTCTTTGTTGCTATTTGGATGGCTTCAATAAAAGACACCTACTTCTAGAACTATGTTATATACAAGTTAAGTCCTCACCCTAAAGCTGCCAAATACAGAAGAGAAATCTGTGCCACAGAGTCAGTCTTTCCAAGGGGAATTAGATACAGCCAAATAGATGCAGGATAATGAACCATGTAACACCCTAACCTTAATAGTGTACTAGACCACTGCTATAGTTCTGATCTAGCGGACAACTGGTGAGCCACATGCAACTCCCAAGTTACAGCTTTGTTAATATGATGGTGCTTATCTGCTATAATTTTAACACCTCAAGAGCCTGAGTGTACCACTTAGGAGGTCCCAAATCTCCCAGGCAGTGGGTAGGCAGAGCTACCCTCTAGGATAAAATACATACATCAGAATGTCAAAAAAGCATGCAGTAATTTAAAGTAGGGAGGTTAGGAGAAAGCCTACAGCCCCCAATCTTGACTAAGAATACTATCAGCACACAATAATCCAGAAGGATGAAATCTCAACTGGTGGACAACTCAGAATAGATGAAATGATGGAATAAAATCCTCATTCAAACGGAGGAAAAGATACCCAGCATCTCCTCCTTAAAGTGGACCAACACCGAGAGGTGATCGGCCCGGAAATCTATAAGATTCCCGGGCCGATCACCTCCCACCCCGCGGGACATCCGAGATCGGGATGTCCCGCGGGGTGAAACCCCCCCAAACACCCCAAATCACCTACCTTATCTTCGGCGGCGGCCGGCCGCCGCCGCCTCCCTCGCGCCCCTGTATGCGTGCGCGCGCCCGCGCCGGCCGTCTGCGAATGGCCGGCGGGGGCGCGCGAGCGCCGAAAGTGACGCGAGGGAGGCGGCGGCAGCCGCTTGGACGTTCCTGATCCCCGCCTGGACGTTGGCGGGGATTGGACCGTCCAGTCACGTGGGAGCGGGGACAGGTAAGATTTTGGGGCTTTCTGGGGGGTTTCACACAGCGGGGCACCCCCGATCGGGGTGCCCCGCCGAAGTGGACCAAAACCCAGGATAGTCAAAATCCTGGGTGTTGGTCCACTTTAATCAGGGGTCACTGGGTGAACTCTTACTGGTTAGATGGAATCGGCAATATACCTCTCCTTGACCTGGAGAGGGTCGAAGAGGTCAGACAGGGTTCACAGGAATAATTACTATAATAATACTATAATAATTACTATATATGGAACACTAAACAAAAATGTTTTCGAGAACGAGTTCTCAGGGGGCCACAAATTTTCATGGCCCCGTTGCTTCTGCCAACTGACTTGGCATCCCTGTTGGGGAATTCATTTAGGTAGCCTTCAGCAGACTAAGTCAAAGAAGTGCTGTGCTTGAGTGAAGTCCGAATTCTTGAGAAACCTTTTGTTGTCCAAAGGCACACTGACACAGTTTAGTTCCGTATACCCCCAAGAAAGGTAATTGTTGAAACGAATGGGGTTTAGAACATTTTTTGGCAAAACGTATGTTACAAAATCAGTATACATGAGCTTATAGTGCTGGCTCATTTGATAGATGGCAACAGCTGTTGATGACTCATCTTTCTATAGCAAGTGGTTATTTTTACAACAGCTAGTACATGTGATATATCTAAGGGAGGCCTCTGTCTCTCAATTTATCCAAAATACAGAACTCAGAAGTCAAGCTTTTAAATCAAATTAAATAATTCTTTAACATCCCCCCCCCCCCCCCCCCAATGCAATGAATGAATGGATGACATGAGGGGCAGGACAGCACGAAATGCATTGTGAGCCCTGTTCTTGGAACCCGGGTTGTTTCTGATCAGTAGACCTGGTGCGTGAGAAAGAAGCTGTTTTTCCACACCTGAGATTACAGACCCTTTAAAGTGGACCAACACCCAATGCTGATCTGCCCGGGAATCTATAAGATTCCCGGGCCGATCAGCATCGGGGCTGCGGGGCACCCCGATCGGGGGAAACCCCCCCAGAAAGCCCCAAAATCCCTACATGCTCGATCCAGCGGCACAGGCCGCTGCTCGCGCATCCCTCTAGCAGGGCGTGCACCCGCGCCGGCCGTTTGTGAATGGCCGACGTGGGCGCGCTCCCTATAAGAGTGACGCGCGGGGTGCAGCAGCGGACCTCGCTTGTCCGGCGGCGGGGATTGGCTGCAGTGGTCATGCGGGAGCGGGGACAGGTGAGTTTTTGGGGCTTTCTGGGGGGTTTCACACAGCGGGCACCCCCGATCGGGGTGCCCCACCGAAGTGGACCAAAACCCAGGATAGTCAAAATCCTGGGTGTTGGACCACTTTAAAAGGGGCATAAAGTTCTGAAATGATTCTTAGTTTGACTTTGACTTAGGTTTTGGCATGTAAAATCCAACTAACAAGGAATTTCCTCCTTATCTACATGAAAAATCCCAAAAATATTGAAAGATGCACACAAAATGTGTGTAAAATGGTTTAAGTTGTTTTTTCCTGATAATAGACACGGCGCCTGGTGGTATAAGGCATCCTAAGAAGCCCTACGTCTTGGTTGGAGACAAAGGAGAGATGAGATAAGCTCCTCTCTCTGTCTATTTTCTGTCTTTCCTTTTTTGATGCTGATCAACTACTTACATATATAGAAGCTCCACTATGACTATGGCAGCTGAATAACTGTTATGGTAGTCTAGGAGATAGGGAGGGCAAACAGGCAGAATAGGGTTACGGGGAGGCAAAAAAGTCCTAATAAGTTTATTTTTAACAATGGGTTTCTGAAAAAAGATAAAGCAGATATCTGTCTTTTTAGAGTGCTCAATTGAAGAGCCTCATCAAGACCTTTTTTGCAAAAATTCAAAAATTCTGGAAACAGAAAAGGTTCTACAAGCAAAACCTCTAGATATGCACCAAGCGATAAATACTCACCAGACTGTGGTAAATTCTTCATGAAGGCAGCTTTCAGTCCTGAATCATGGTCAGATAAACCTTTTTCTGTCAGGATGGGGCTTTCACTAGCCAGGCCATCAAAGCCAGAACTCGTAAATTGGGGTGCTGTAAAGGCCTCTGTTAGGAGATCTTGATCATTGGGCAAACGCCAATCCGACATCCTTACTATGTCTGAAAACCAGATTCTCCTTGGCCACTGAGGAGCCACCAGAATGGTCGGGATTTCCTCACGGGCTATTTTTTGTAGTACTCGACCCAAGAGCAGAAATTGAGGGAACGCATAGAGAAGCCTGAATGCTTACCAAGGAAGGCTCAATGCGTCTGTTGCTATTGCTAGAGGGTCCCTGTACCAAGATACAAATCTCGGAAATTTCCAATTGTGGCGGGACCCAAAGAGATCTACGTCTTGTAGCCCCCAGTGCATGCAAAGGGACTGAAAAAAAACTCTGACTGAGGGACCAATCTCCCTGATGCAGGATTGCTCTTCTCAGATGATCATCTTGCATGTTGTCCACTCCTGGTATGTGGATCACCGAGATTTAGGGAACATGCTTCTTGGCCAAAAGTAATATCTGTGTGTTTTGCTTCAGCGCAAATTTACCCGGTAGCTGCACCTATTATAAGGCGAACCGATCCTTTTGTTGAGAATAAAAAAAGCTTGTTGACTTAACCCCTTCCCGTGGGAAAAAGGTAAGTGATAGGTGCGCTATGGATGGAGGTAGTTGGAGGAAGGTTAATTCTGATGTTAATTGATTCACCTGTGTTTCTTAATTGGTTTGAAGTCTTGAGGCTTGAGTTGTAGGTCTGCTTACTGTTGTTTAAAGTGATGCTGCTGTGAGCTAAAAAATTTTTTAGGGATTTTAGGGATAAACGCCCTTATTATTGGTGCTTTGTTGGGCAATATTCCCTTATAATCACAGTAGGTCTGCTTTAAGGTGCTTGGGGTGAAAATGAGACTTAGTAAGATACTGGTCCCTTATTGTTTTCAAATCAAGTGGATCTGCTCACATGTGCTTAGAGTAGTCCTGCTGCAGACCTATAAAAAGTCTATATGGTGGAGTGGGGAAAAAATGGCTTATTCTGGCTAAGAGAAATGTAAAAACATTTGTATTTCTGTTAATACGTTGGCACCAGCTAAAAAAACTGAAAATGTAGCGTGGCCGGCGGGCTAGCCGCTCCTATGGCTTTAAATATTATTAGTAGTAAACTGCTCCTTCTGTAGTGCAGCTATGTAGCGTGGCCGGCGGGCCAGCTGTTTGTACGGCTTTGTCTTCCAGTTGTCCTTAAAAAATGTGGCGTGGCCGGTGGGGCCGATAGTTAATGGCCTTTAATAAGGCTTTGGTGGAGTAGTTTGAAAAAAACCGCAAATGCGGCTTAAGGTAAAGGATTCCGTGAAGCCACTCCTGCGGTAATACAGCTGTAGCGAGGCCGAGGGAGGCTTGTTTAAAAGTTCAAATGGAGCTGTCTATGGCCGCTCCAGGTGGTAAATAGGCTATAACGTGGCTGGCAGAGCCAGGGGTTAATAGCCGCATATGCGGCTTAAATAGAATACTCGTTGAAGCCGCAGATTGCAGCTTAAGATGTTAAAATTTCTGTGAAGCCGCTCCTGCGGCAGAAGAGCTGTAGCGAGGCCGAGGGAGGCTTAGCTAATGAATCACCGACGCGCGTTTCGTTGGAGTATCTCCAACGTTGTCACGGTGTCAAAGTAATATCTGGCCCACCTCCTTGAGAGCTCTCTAGGTGGTTGATATATGCTACCACCGTCATGTTGCCGATGACACCCCCCCATCCCGTTAGGCTTGCATCTGTGGTGACCATCTTCCATTGTACCAGAGGAAAATATCTGCCTATTTGAAGATGCTGAGGATTCAGCCACCTGGTTAGGGACTGTCTGGCTGAGTGTGTCCTGTAAAAGGGGTGATCCAGAGTTTCTGTGGTTCGATCCTAGATCGAGAACAAGGCTGCCTGCAGGGTGCCTTGTGTGAAACTGTGCAAAAAGCAGTCGTAGCAAGAGACCATCAGATCCAACAGACGCATTCCCTGAAGAATCGTTGGATGAGGGCATTTCAAAAGAGACTGTACCTTGGCTTGAAGTGAGAGTCTCTTTTGTTCCTGAAGAAATAATTTGGAGTTGTGTCTAATGTCATTCTCAGGAAAGAGATAACTCTTGACAGCCTGAGTTGATAAGATAGTCTCTGTATCCTTCTGGACCTCCTGAAAGGATGGGGCCTTGATCAACAGATCGGCTAAGTACGGGATTATTTGTATCCCTTGGTTTCTTAGAAGGGCCATGAGACTGGCAAGGACCTTGGTAAATACCCTTGGGGCTCAAGACAGGCCGAAGGGAAGAGCCACAAACTGAAGGTGTAGGCCGTGTACGGCAAAGCGCAAATATTTTTGATGACCTGGGAAGATAGGGATATGTAGGTACGTATCCTTTATATCTATTGTGGTCATAAAATCCCCCGGGTGAAGTGTCACCATTGTGGATCTTAAAGATTACATGTGAAATTTCCTCAGATGGACGAAACTGTTGAGGCCTTTGAGATCTAAAATGGGGCGCACGGAACCATCCTTGTTAGGAATTATGAACAAATTGGAATAAAAAAGGGAAATGTGACGGACTACTACAATTTGCAATAGGTGGACTACAGCTGATCTCGGTGCTTATGCTTTTTCTGGATTCCAGGATATCCTTGACCAATAGAACCCTCCAGGAGGTCTGGCCTCCAATTCGACCTTGTAACCTGAGAAAATAATCTCCTATATCCAAACATCTGTTACATGGAGCCTCCAAATTGGAGCAAAATGCAGAAGCAGTCCCCCCACCCGTAGGCTCCTCATGCCTGAGCTTAGAAGGGGATTTTGCCTTATTTCGCCAGAAAGATCTTGCCCTATCTCGGGGCTTTGGTTTATTTCAAAAATCCCTTCGGTGTCCCAAGGAGGCGGTACCTCTACCCCCACAATAGGGCCTGGTACTGGAAGATCTGTGAAAGAAGGGGTTAGACTTTCTTCTTTGTCAGAAAAGAGTCTAGAAAATCTGCCCCCAGTATCCGCCTTTACCATATCATCCAAACGCTCCCTGAACAGACCCCCCCCCCCCCCAGGAAGGGGAATCCCATCAAGGTCCTCTTAGAAGTTGCGTCTGCTGACCACTGCTTAAGCCATAATGAAAGTCTTAGAGCTACTAGCAGAGATAAACCTCCAGCGTTTAACCTGACCATATCATACACTACGTGAATGCCTTGAACGAGTCTGAGAAGCCAGTTGCTTTAACAACCTTCTGCCTACCAAGGCTGCTATGGATGCAGCACAGGCTGGCCATAAATCTGATCATACTGTGGAAGAGGAATGCTGTGCCACCTGATCCATGTGCTTACCCACTGGATCCATTAGGAAAGCACTATCAGTAGTAGGTATAATAGTATTGCTAGAAAGTCCTGAAACTGGATCATCCACCTCAGGGGGAAAGACCATAACCTAATAATGTCTGTGGAAAAAAGATATTTAGTATCCAGAACCCTAGGAATGGAGGTGAGCCTGTCCGGCTTCCTATTCTTTTTGGTAAGTCTGGTAAAATAAGATTGCTCCGGAAACAGCTGTTTTCGTTTTGCTGGCTTGAACAGATCCTCCTTTTTTATGGGAACCTTAGGAGCCAAGATATCCAACATTTCTAAAATAGAAGATATTAGACCTACCATCTGCTCTCCAAACAGAGAGCCCCCCTGTTCTGAAGACCCTGAATCCAAAATACTCTCTTCCCTAGTGGATGAGAGTTCATCCTCTAATAAGTCTTCATAAGAATCTATGGCAGCATAAATATCCTCCTCGGAATCAGAAGAAACCCTGGAAAAGAAATGTTTCCGCTTATGTGATGCCTTCAAATATCTTGAAACCGGAGGCTCTACATGGCTAAGAGCCAATCTCTCCGCAATATCAAGTTGGACAACATATCCCTGGTTATCCAAGTGAAGCAGAGCTGCCAAAGGAGCCGTAGGCTGCAAGGGTCCAGACACAGAGGGTACCATAGGAAACCTTTCTGAAGGTGATAAGGAGCAGGAGGGTGGCAGCAGCCTGAGAAGGCCCCTACTGAGAAAACCAAGTGGAGCAGCAGTAACCAGAGCTACACAAAGGCAGGCCGCGAGTCACAGCAGCTGAGGCAGTGGCCCAAGCAGCAAACTATTCACTATGCTTGGCTGTGCAGCATCCAAGCGCCAGAAGTAAGCTGCTTCCGCCTTCCTTCTGAGAGCAGACCCACCCCACTCCATCCACCACCCGTATGTTCCTGCCCCCTCCAATGGCACGAAAAGTGCCCAATACACCAAACTACCTAAACAAAAAACTGTATATTGTGGGAAGGAAGAAAAAAAAAAGAGGAATAATATCCCCCTGATCCCCTCTGCAGGCTCACCAGCCAAAAAAAACTGTGAATGGTTGTCCCTTCCATTGGGAACTCCAGCCTTTGAGGGTCAGCTTTCTTAAAACCAAGGTGACACCCCGTAGCACCCCAAGACACTGGCGCTTACCCCTAAATCACCCTGATCGGTCTAAGCGATCAAGGAGTCATAGGTGGGTCCACCGGACCAGTGGGATCATAGGGGCCTGGAAGACAGACGGGGTTATATCCCCTGCTTCCTGAGTAAAATCCTATAAAAAGGAAAATAAAATAAATTAGAGGAAAATAAATCCAAGCACACCTTTGCAGTCCAGTCCAACTGCAAGAATGAAACTGGATTGTGGAAAGCTGCTTTTATATACTAATTGTACACACATCAAATGTGCTGTCCCTAAATGTATACAACAGTAAAACATTATATGCATTATGCGTACGCTTACCTCTACACTATGAGGTACAGTTTCCAAGGTGTTATTAATATGTACAAAAGCAGGCGGTGTCACTCTGGATACAGGATTTGAAGTTTCTTCACCTGAAAATCAAAATAAGGTATGAAAATCTGTCAACCCAAATCGGCATTTCCTGCTGGAGAGGAACAATTACCGTGATTGTTCCTCTTAAAAGGATGTCCGGAGACGCATGCATGTACTGTTTGAGGTGAGTTTAAAGACCAACCAAATGGAACTGCACCAGCCCTGGAGTCTGTAAGACACCAGGGTGGGGTGAAATGGATTTTGGTCTGCTTTAAAGTACCAAAGAATATGAAGGCACCATATAAAAATACAATTCTGTGATTACTCACCTGTAGAATTGGTATTATGAGTATACAGTACGTCCTGCTCCAAATATAATACTTACAAGTGGGATATACTCTGCCAGATGGTGCTGGACTGCAGAGACATCGAAAATAGGCTCCTCCCGGCCCCTCAAATACCCGGGGACCTCCCACAAATCCCCAGCATTGAAAAGCAGCTAACAAGCAGCCGGGAGAATTAAACAACCCAACTATCAACTATAACAATGATAACAATCACCATACAGGGAATCCAAGATAATGCAAAACCAAGGGTGGGTTGGAGCAGGATGTACTGTATACTCATAATACCAATTCTACAGGTGAGTAATCACAGAATTGTATTATTCTTACTATACAGTACGTCCTGCTCCAAATATAATATTTACAAGTGGGACATCCAATAGCAGTGTCCAAAAAGTAGGGTGGGATCCCCAAGAAAAAAGCAGCAGCAGGCAGTTTAAACCACTGCCGCCTGCAGAACCTTTCGGCCAAAAACAGCATCAGCCGAGGCTCTAACATCAACCTTGTAAAACTTTGAAAAGGTATGAACAGAAGACCAGGTAGCAGCTTTGCAAACTTGTTCAACAGAAGCCTGGTGCTGAAAAGCCCAAGAGGCACCAATAGCACGACTGGAATGAGCAGTAAGGCGGAAGGGAGGATTCTTCCCCTTAGCCGAGTAGGCCAGAATCACAACCTGACGAATCCACTTGCTGATAGTAGACTTGGCCGGAGCCAAACCCTTCCTAGGACCAGAAGGGACCACAAAAAGAGCATCAGTTTTCCTGAAAGGTGCAGTAGCCACCAGATAGTACTTCAGACACCTAACCACATCCAAAGAGTGCAAAACTCTCTACTTAGCATTGCTAGGATTAGGGCACAAAGAAGGAAGGACAATGTCCTGATTTAAATGAAAAGCAGACACTACCTTAGGCAGAAAGTCAGGTTTGAAACGAAACACCACCTTGTCCTGGTGTCTCTCATAGTAGGGGGGCTGAATGGACAGCGCCGCCAACTCAGACACACGCCTGACAGAAGTGATAGCCACCAGTAACACAACCTTGAGCGTAAGAATGGCCAAGGCAGCATCCTGCACAGGTTCAAAGGGAGCACCCTGCAAGGCTGACAGGACCAAGTTCAGATCCCAAACGGGCACCATAGGCTTACGTGGGGGACGCACATGAGTGACCCCCTGGAAAAAAGTCCTGATCAGAGGGTGCTGAGCAAAGGACTTCTGGAAGAAAATAGCCAGGGCAGAAACCTGACCCTTCAGAGTACTGAGTTGGAGCCCCATCTCCAACCCATGCTGCAGGAACTCCAGAATCCTGGGAATAGAGAACACACGACAGGGAAGAGACTTAGACTCACACCAGTCAATGTAGGCACAGCAAATACTGTAATAAATGGAAGATTAAGGCTTCTTCCTAGCTTTAATCAAAGTATCCACAACCGAGGAAGACAGCCCCTTCTCCATCAAGATGGAGGTTTCAGCAGCCAAGCCGTCAAAGCCAGAGTTTGTAAATTGGGATGGCGTAGTGAGCCCTGAGTGAGCAGATCTGGCAACAAGGGCAGAGCGTACTGATCTACTGCCAGCTGCACCACGTCTGCGAACCACACTCTTGGCCACCTGGGGGCCACCAGAATTGCTGGCACCCCTTCCAGAGCAATCTTACGTAGAACCCTGCCCAGCAGGGGAATTGGAGGGAAGACATACAGGAACTGAAAGTCCTTCCATGACATTGCTAGCACATCCGAGGTCAGGGCCAGACGATCCCTGGACAGAGAGACAAAAGCTGGGAGCTTGTGATTGTGGCAGGATGCAAACAGATCCACATCTGGTTGGCCCCAACGGTGACACAGAGATTGAAACACCCTGCTGCATAGGGACCATTCTCCCTGGCGAGAGGTCCCCCTGCTCAGAGAGTCCGCCAGGCGATTTTCCACCCCCGAGATGTACACAGCTGAAATGCAGGGGACATTGGCCTCCGCCCAAGTCAGGATCAGAGACGCTTCCTGGAGGGCCCCCTTGCTCCGCGTCCCTCCCTGATGATTGATGTAGGCAACTGCCGTCTGGTTGTCCGAGCGCACCTGAACAGGCAGGCCCCGAAGATGAGTATTCAAGCGAGCCAGAACTAGCCTAATCGCCTGCAGCTCCAAGACATTGATAGGTGTGTGGGCCTCCTGAGGGCCCCACCTCCCCTGGAACCGCAGGGACTTCCAGAAACCCCCCCAACCTGACAGACTGGCATCTGTGGTGACCGTCTCCCAGGAAGGGGCAAGAAAGGATCTGCCCCCCAACAGGTTCCTTGAGTCCATCCACCACAAGAGGGACCTCCTGACCAGGGGGGAGAGCACACAGACCCTGTTCAAGGACGCTGGGTCCTTGTCCCATACTGACAATAGGTGAAGTTGCAGAGGCCTCAAGTGGAACTGAGCATAAGGGACCGCTTCGAAGCACGCCACCATCAGGCCCACCAGCTGCATCCCCTGCCTGATGGAGGGATGGGGACAAGCTAGGAGGGACTGAGCCTGTGCAATCAGACTGTCCACCTTCTGCTGAGGAAGGAAAATCCTTGCCTGAACTGTATCCAGATTCATTCCTAGGAATGGAGTTACCAAGAGGGGGACAGTGATGACTTGGGGTGGTTGATCACCCATCCAAATGACTCCATGGTGGACACCACCAGCTGAGTATCCAACTCTGCCTGGTGTGGAGACTGGGAGGTGATGAGGATGTCGTCCAGATAGGGAAGCACTCGGACGCCCTGACATCTGAGCAGAGACATCACGCCCGCCAGCACCTTGGTGAACACCCTGGGAGCTGAAGTGAGGCCGAAGGGCAAGGCCACAAATTGGTAGTGTTGATCCATCAGAGAGAACCTGAGGAACCTTTGATGACCTGGGAACACAGGAATATGAAGGTAAGCATCTTTGATGTCCACAGAAGTCATGAAATCCCCTGGGCGCAGGGAACTGATGGCAGAGCGCAGAGTTTCCATGCGAAAGCGCCTGCCCCTGACAAACTTGTTGAGGATCAAGTCCAAGATGGGCCTGACAGAACCATCTTTTTTGGGTACTGTGAATAGGTTGGAATAAAAACCCTTGCCTATTTCCCTTAAAGGGACCTGGCAGATGACCCCCAGCTCCAGGAGGCCTTGCACTGCTTGCACTAGCTCCTGAGCTGACACAGGGTCCTGAGGAATCTTGAAGGGGGATCGGCAGCAAACTCCAACTTGTAACCGGAGGACACTACGTCCTGAATCCACCGGTCTGAGACATGAAGCTTCCAGACATGAGCAAAGTGCTGCAGCCGTCCCCCCACCCGGATTGGTGAGGGCGCCCCATCATGCTTGAGGGGGTTTGGGAGAGGATTTAGCTTTGGGACCCCAGGAGGCACCATGACATCCACGTCCTCTGCCCCAGAAATCTCCCCGGGCCCCAGAGAAAGAAACCCCCCTTCCCTGTCTTGCACCACGGAAAGGGGAGGAGAAGGAACTCTGACCCCGAAAGGGCCGAGATTGCCACCTGCGCTGGGGCAACCTGCCTCCCTTAGCAAAAGGTCCAGGCAGTCCCCAAACAGGCGCAGTCCTTTAAAGGGAAACCCAGTGAGGGCCTTCTTGGCAGCGTTGTCAGCAGCCCACTGGCGCAGCCAAACCGAGCGGTGTATAGCCACCACAAGGGCAGAAGTTCTGGCACACATTCTAATGGTGTCATCCAATGCTGAGAGGACAAAATTCACAAAAACATCACAACCGGAGAGTGCATTAAACACCTCACAAGGCAAATCATCAGGGGCACTATCAAGCATATTCCTGATAAGGGTTCTAGTGGCCACAGCAGTAATAGCAGAGGCACAGACCGGGCGCAGTGCCGTCCCTGCACATGCAAAGGCGTGGGATGCCAGCTGATCAATACGCCGGTCTTCAGCATCCCGCAGGGTAGTAGAATCAGGGGAATGCATAACAGAGGTGTTAGATAACCCTAGGATCGGGGCATCCACCTCGGGGGGGGGGGGGGGGGGGAATGACTAACATTTAACCACCTCAGCAGGAAAGGGATACTTCCTATCCCAACTTTTTGGAACCCCGGGAAGTTTACTGGGGCGCTCCCATTCCTTGAGCACAAGGTTATGGAAATGTGCCTGCTCTGGAAATTCCAGACGCGATTTTGCTGTATGGAAAAGCTCCCCTCTTTGCCTGGGGGCCTCAACAGGGAGACGGGGTATAGCCACACAGATTCCAAAACTCCTCAGTTCCCATAGGGAAAACAGTAACATTAGGCGCTAAATGCCGCTTCTTAGCAGGGGACTTCGCAATAATCTGTTCAACAGTAGCCAGTCTAGAAGACACATCAGGCTGAGAGTCCCCACTAGTATGCAACTCAGTAGGAGTGAGGTTTAAGCTTGGGGGGGTAGGCAAAGTGAAACGAGGTGCAGCCACTGGCAGGCCAGATTGCAATGCAAGCACCTGCTCAGCACAGTAGACCCGCGCCTTGTCAGCGTCAGCATGAGGCTGCCCACACGCTACACACAGCCGGTCTTGTCCCGAAGGGACCCTGGTCACATTCTCCTGGGATGCCTCCATATGGTGATTTTTTAGCGGCGCTATACGTCAATAGGGAATAACGCTATATAGCAACCCTGGATGCCCCTAACCCGCTAGGGAAGTGGGAGTATAGTTTTTTACAAGGCCTATAAGTAATATACTACAAAAGGGCCGGGAGAAGCCAAGAAGGGTTCGTCCCGCCTGAAAGACATAAGCAGACAAGACCTTAAGTACATCTTAACCCAAGTGAAGTAAATAAAGCCGCCCGCGAGGGCACTTACGGACCGCGGTAGGTAGGAGTCCATCGCGCATAGGCCAACCAAACAGGGAAGATGGCGTCGGTATACCTCGAGGGGCGGGCCAGTAACAGCGATGACGCAGAACGCGCCAAAGACGAGGCCCGCCCCCCCCGAAGAGCGCGAAGCCAGCACGGCAAGCCACCAATGAAAGCGCGCCAGCGCCTGAGGTAATGCCGCCGCCTTGCACGGAGCCAAGCCAGCACGCGGCAGCAAATTTAAAATACAGTAAAGACAAGTCAGCGCGGCGGCTGACACAAGAATAAAGGCATGTGAAAAGACAGTGTAACTGGCACAAATGCAATCTATACACATACACCCCCCCCCCTCTTTTCCCCCGAAGACTACAAGGAGAATGAGGGAGGACGGCGGCCACTTAAATAGGACCCACCGATAGGTAGGGGCAAGGGGCAATAGTGTGGGAGGGGCATCCCAAAGAGGCTCACCATAAGCCTGAACCGCCTACCCTTTGGTGGGGGATTGCGGTGGAGCAGTGCTCCTAAGCACCTAATAGCGGTGCTGCCTACCCTCACCCGACCAGCGCAGCCAAGGCTGGGAGGCATATTACTAGTGAAACGGGTGGGAATAGTCCTACAGGGCCGCAGGTTAATAACCCCGCTCACCTGCGAGTAGAGAGCCAATTTCTCGTCCTTCGCAGCCAGACTGCAGAGAAATTCTGGGGATTTGTGGGAGGTCCCCGGGTATTTGATTGGCCGGGAGGAGCCTATTTTCGATGTCTCTGCAGTCCAGCGCCATCTGGCGGAGTATATCCCACTTGTAAGTATATTTGGAGCAGGACGTACTGTATACTAAGAATATGAATAATGATCATATATGTAACCTGTGAGGCAGAAGACTCCATCCTCTTTCCGCTGCACTTTTAGGTTTGTTAAAGATAAGTCAACTGGCTCTGGGGAGATTGGAGAGCTATACATACGCGGCCCATCATCCTGTAACACAAATCATTTAAACAGTATTTAGCCAGATATTAGAATAGGTCATGCTACATTCCAATGCAAATGTTAAAAAGCTAGCACCTTATTAATGTACAGAGAGCAGCATACAGTAACTACTAAGATAGCACCATGATCAAGTCCAAAAAGGAAACCGTCACAATCACGTCTTAGTTTATGGCTCAGTCACTAACAGTTTATTTTAGGTTAAACCTGTCAGAAAGTCAATAGTCTTAAACCGGACCAACAGCCTGGTACAGTTGGAAAAGAAAGGTAGCAGCCATTTTGGAGCATCTCTCCCAACTGACATAACTGACAGCACTTCCTTTTTGCAGGTGGCCTGCAAATGCATGAGCCACCATCTTGTTTTTAAAATTTACCATAGCAAGAGATAGAAAAGGGTAAATTAATTTTTATGTGCAGCAATCTAAATTGCCCGGGGAGTGATGCATATGAGCACTGTTTGTTGTGTTGGTCTGGTTTAAGTCATTTTTAACTGTTAGTCCGTTTTAAGTCAATCCAAAGAGGCCAACACATCATCAGAGCTATTCATTTTGTTGGAAAGTAGGCTAGAAAAGCTGTTGGATGCCAGCATCTGTATAATATAAATAACATTTATTGTAAGTCATTAAAATTATGCAGTTCCAATAATCCAACAATACATCCCAAATCCACAGGCACTTACTGACTCAGTATGGCAAAGGAAGTCTAAATGAAACGAGTGCTGCTGGTAGGCCAATCCGTGGGGCTACACACAGCAGGGCATCCTAAATTGGGATGTCTCACCAGAGACGGCGGATGACGTTTTTTGCGTCACTTCTCCGCGGTCACTTGTCTGCTGCCTCCATACCGCGGTCCGTGAGTGGTAGTTTTGGGTGGTTTTATTTGTATATTATATTGCATTTTCTTATGGGGTAGTCTTCTTATGTCTTTCATGCGGGTTAAACTTCATTGTGGTTTCTCTTGGCCCTTTTGATACGGCTATTGTTAATATATCTCCCTAGCGGGCTTTGGGTGCATCCCGGGTAGCTGTGATTAGCGTTAACCCTTTTGGCCTGTTGTGCCACTCAAATCACCATATGGAGACTTCTGGGGATAATGTGCTTGGGGTTCCTTCGGGACAAGCCCGGCTATGTGTCGCGTGTAGGGTATCCCCTATAAGTGATGATGTCAGGGTGTGTGTACCCTGCGCCCAGCAGGTGCTTGCGCTGCAGTCTGGGTTGTCTGTTACTGGGCTTGGTGCTGCGCCCCTCTGGCTTCGCCTACCCCCCCACGCTTGCATCTGACCCCTAGTGAGGGGCATACTAGCGGGGAGTCTCAATCTGATTTGGCTGCACGGGTGGCTAGCATTGAAATACATATTGCTGGGTCTGCCCCGCGTAAGGCTTCTGCTAAGAAGCGGCATTTATCACCTGCTGTTTCCCTCTTCCCTGTAGAGGATAAGGGACCTTACCCACTCCCTGGGCCTTACCCCCTTGAGGAGGGGGAATTGTTTTCAGATTCAGAATACTCTGAGGAACAACCTAAGATATATGGTGGTACCAGGTCTCCCTTTGGGGAAGACCCGTGGTCCCCTGATGACACTGACAGATTGTTGAGTCACATTTCTCCCACTGCAGTGGCTCCGCAGCAGCAGGGTGAGCTTTTTCATACGGCTAAACCACGCTGGGAGTTCCCTAACCAGTCTCACTTTAATAATCTAGTGTTCAAGGAATGGGAACGGCCTAGCAAGTTGCCCGGGGTGCCCAAGAGTTGGGACAAGAGGTATCCCTTTCCTGATGATGTGATTAAGAGTTGGTCATGCCCTCCCGAGGTGGACGCGCCCATTCTAGGGTTGTCCAATACATCTGTCATGCATTCTCCTGACACTACTACTCTGCGGGATGGTGAGGACCGGCGCTTGGACCAGCTGTCCTGTCATGCCTTTGCCTGTGTGGGGTTGGCTCTGTGCCCGGCTTGTGCCTCTGCCATTATGGCTATTGCTGTTAAAGGGGTGCTTAAGTGTCTCTTGAATGGGGCCTCTGAGGATGCGGGTAGAGAAGAGTATAGATCTCTCCTGCTTTGCGAGGAATTTATTGCATATATTCTTTCTGCCATGGATGATTCCATTAGAATGTGTGGTAGGACTTCTGCCCTTTTGGCTTTACGCCGCTCTGTCTGGCTGCGTCAGTGGGTAGCTGATAATGCTGCTAAGAAGGCTCTCACTGGGTTTCCCTTCAAGGAGCTGCGCCTCTTTGGTGAATGCTTGGACTTGTTTGCCGGGGCGGTAGGTTACCTCAACGTAGGAGACCGTCCCGATCCTTTCGGGGGATGGGTGCCTTTCTCCCATCCTTCCGTGGTACCAGAACTGGTCGAGGAGTCTCCTTTGCTGGGGCTCGCGGAGACCATTGAGGCCGCCCTGGCCTCTCTTGGGGGGGGTGGGGGGACATTTTCGGCTGAGTTTGCAGCCTGGCCGCCCCCAAGATTCATCAAAAAAACCCTTGTCAGCTCAGGGCCTGTATCTTGCTGTCCAAAACCTTCTGGAGTTGGGGGTCATCTGCCCGGTGCCTTTCAGGGAAAGGGGCAGAGGCTTCTATTCCAATTTTTTCACTGTCCCCAAAAAGGATGGATCCCTCAGACCCATCCTGGATTTTAAGCATCTCAACAAGTTTGTAAAATTCAAACATTTTCGCATGGAAACTCGCTCAGCTGTCAATTCTCTGCGCCCGGGCGACTTCATGACCTCTGTAGACATCAAGGACACTTACCTTCATGTACCAATCTTTCCAGGTCATCAGAAATTCCTCAGGTTCGCTTTGGAGGATCAGCACTACCAATTCGTGGCCTTGCCTTTCGGTATCACCTCGGCTCCCAGGGTATTCACCAAGGTGCTGGCGGGCGTGATGGCTCTGCTGAGGTCTCAGGGCATTCGCATCCTTATTTGGACGACATTCTCATCACGTCTCAGTCCTTCCAGCAGGCCGAGCGGGATACCCAGATGGTGGTGTCCAAGTCAACCATCCCAAGTCTTCCAGGTCCCCGTCACTGGTGAGGTCCTTTCTGGGCATGACTCTGGATACATCTCAGGTCAAGATTTTGCTCCCTCAGCAGAAGGTGGAGAGTCTTCAAGATCAGGCCCAGCTTCTTCTGTCTTGCCCTCATCCATCCATCCTGCAGGGGATGCAGCTGGTGGGCCTGATGGTGTCTTGTTTCGAGGCGGTTCCATACGCTCAGTTTCACGAGACCTGTTTAACTTCACCTCTTGTCAGTATGGGATCGGGACCCTGTGTCCCTGGATCAGGTGTTTGTTCTGTCCCCTCTGGCCAGGCGGTCTTTCTCATGGTGGCTGACTCAAGGAACCTGTTGGTGGGCAGATCCTTTCTGGCCCCCCTTTTTTTTTTCTCACAATGTATTATAAATTTCATGAGTTTATTAATTACTGTCATTAGTTCTTTTTAGCACTATACACGAGATGGGGAACAGCCTCACGGTCCAGATCCGGAACACACAGTTATAACCAGGGAGCATGACTGAAGATAGCTTTGTATGGGGATGATGGGAGTCGTAAGTCAACATGGTCCTGGCGGAAGAAGAAGAACTCCTTGTTCCATACAGAAAACAGAATTGAGTTTTGTATATAACAATTTTTGTTTTGAAGAGCCATATAGAATAGATGGGAATATATCTCTTCAGCATATGTAGGGGCAGGTTGATATGGAGTGGAGCGGTATAGTAAGGGTCCGGTTACTCTGTCATAAGGTACATAACCATATGAAGAACGCCCATATGACTTTGGGTGTGAACATCCCTCTATATACATGGCTGGTGCATCTTGATTTATTATAGGATGGCACAGTAGAGATGAATGGTGATTTTGTATGTCTATGGTAACAAGACAGAGCTGACATATAGATGCCGGGGGGTGAGTGTTTATGAGCCATGTCATGAGGTGGTATTTAGTTTGGGTATGATAATTTGGCTTGGAGTTACTTCTATATATAACATTATGACCTGAGCATCTTGTATATGATTCATGGATTTATATATGGACGTACAAAAGTAGATAAGGAGCTAAGCATGCCCCAGCTCTGGTGCTAGTGAACTGTTCTCATAGTACATTTAGACTTATTTTACATTGCTGGTAGTCGTCAGTTGACGTGTTAATTGTAGGGTTATTCTATAGAAGTATCAGGATTAGAAGTATAATGATGATAGTGTAGTTAAAAACATTTATTTATGTTTACCTTCCCGGGCTCCTATCCTGCGCTGCGTCACCTCCGGGGGGGGGGCGGATGTGAGCCTGGCCTTTGTGTCTGGGCCGCGCTCTCCCGCCCGGTGAAACGCACGCCCGGCGCGTCACGAGGGCTGGTGGCTGACGCACTTCCGGCCGGAGCGTGTCGGTCACACAGGGCGTTCGGGGGCGCGGGACGTGGGCTCACGCGGTGCAGTGAGTATAAAACGGACAATATGGGGGGAGTTCAATAATCCTGCCCTGAGGAAGTGACGCGCTGACGTCACGCAACGCGTTGGCAGTGGGTGGGGGGATATATATATCTGCCTGGCTGGTCCTCTTGATAATTTAGTTTGTATATGTGCACATAGGCGGATTTTGCACTGGAACTCTGCACTTTAGGATAGGTATATGGTATATAGGATAGAGATTATTTAGTTATTGATTATGTATGCACAGTGATTTAGTTTATATAGTTTCCAGCTAGGCAGAAAGCTGACTTAAATATGTGTGATTTGTTTGTATATTGATGTAATTTAAGCAGTGTCATTCTTTGTCATCTTGGTGTCCCCCCCCCCCCCCCCTTCCCCTTGTTAGGTCATGTCTTGTTATGTGTTTTTAATATGGTTTTAATGTGTATGTGTATCATTAGGTATCAATAAGATTAAGCTGATTTTTGATATAGTTGGTAGTGCTACGTGGTCTTTTTGGGTGAGGCGGGGGGGGGTTGTGGGACCCTCCTAGCTTAAAATAAGTTTGTAGCCCAATGCTCCTGGACACTTGGCAGATGTTTCGTTGCCTCTATTCGGGATGCCCAAAAAGATTTTGTCACCCAGTCTCAATGGTTTCTTGCTTCCGCACCAATTCCCACTTCAGGTTCAGAAAGTCTCTTGGCAGATGATTCTGTGCCTGGGTTGTGATAAGGCTAAGAAGGCGGACTTAGTGGCTTTATTAAGGGAGATTCGGATTATGAGTCAGGAGATTCATAGCCTCTATTCGGGATGCCCAAAAAAAGATGTCACCCAGTCTCAATGGTCTCTTGCTTCAGCACCAATTGCCATTTCAGGTTCAGAAAGTCAGCCTGAAAGGGGGTTATCTTTGATAAGCACAGCTCTCAGTACTTTGCCTTCCGTCCCTGTGCAGAGTGATGTAATACCTGAGTCAGGGGAATTAGTGGAAGAGGATGGTTCCTCTCAGGATTCTATGGTTGAGGATGTCCAGGAGGAAGGGGAACAGAAATGTTTCCATAGTGTTTTTGAAGAACTAGAAATGCCTTTACAGGATATGTACGATACACGGGGGATTCAGCAAGAAGATAAACCCCTATCAGTGCAGGATGCAATGTATAAAAAAAATTCTGGATAGAAAAACTGCTAAGGCCTTTCCAGTCCATTCAGCACCGAAGGACATCATTATGAAGTTCCCAGAGAAAAAGTTCTTTATGCCTAACTCCTTAATAAGGAAAATCCCCTTAACCTTTATGTTTAGCCCAGCACTGACGTAATCCAAGCATGGCAAGGTGGATAAATCCTCTTGAAGATCACATGGAAACTAAGGCCCCCTCGGAGGACTTCCTAGTAACTTTGCCAACCCATAATAGAATAGAATTTGTATCCTTCCCCAATCAAGAAGAGAATAGGCCTTCCCTAGTTCTATAGGAGCTTCTACAGAAAAATGTAATGGAACCTCCCTGAAAGAAGGGCTTTACTCTCACGTTTTTCTGGTTCAGAAGCCATCAGGAAAGTATCGTAGGATTTTGAGTCTAAAGAGATTAAACAGATTAATTTGATACAAGAGATTCAGAATGCAATCAATATATTCGGTCAGAAATGTTTTAATAGAAAAGGCCCTGATGGTGGACCTAGATTTACAAGACACCTATCTGCATATCCCCATTTCAATCTCACACCGCAAATATCTCAGATTTTTGGTTCAGTTCAATCAGAAGTCCTTCACTACCAGTAAAGAGTCCGAGGATCTTAACAAAGATCTTAGCAGAACCATTGTCTTACCTCAGACAACAGGGAATCATTGTGATCACCTATCTGGATGACTTTCTGTTGTTAAACAAGTCAGAGACAGCATTGCTAGCAGATCTGGAAAGGACCCTGGCCGTGTTAAAGAGTCTGGGGTGGATCATAAACGTAGAAAGGTCCAGTCTAACACCCAGTCAACAGTGCAAATATCTGGGGCTCTTCCACAGGTAAAAATAGACAGGATAGCAGCAGAGGCACTAAGACTAACCTCAGTTCCTCGGGTCTCCCCAAGAGAAATTATGAAGGTACTGGGTCTCATGACCTCTGCATTCCCGACAGCATCTTGGGCTCAGTTACATACAAGAACATTACAAAGGTCCCTGCTAGAACAGTGGGACAAGCAGCAGAGTTCACTAGACCAACTAGTCCAGTTAAGTCCAAAAGTCCAGTAGTGGTTAGATCCAGAGAATCTAGGGAAAGGAAGAGAGTGGAGACAGACACAAGCAATTGGGGTTGGGGAGCCCATTTGGAAAGCCACCAGGTGCAGGGAAAGTGGCCAAGGGGCTTGACAGCCAGGTCCTCAAACTTCAGAGAACTCCTGGAAGTTAAGCTGGCACTCAATCAATTTCATCCAGCAATAGTGGGCAAGGACTTTCAAATAAGGTCAGACAACGCCTCCACAGTGGTGCAGATCCTTAACTCTAATGAATTTAGCAAAGGCCGTTATCACTCCAAGGTCAGGTCATTGTCAGCAGTTCATCTGAAAGGGACCCTCAATACTCACTCACTTCACTGTTTTTATATAATTCACTTTGCACATAGTCACTTTAGATTCTCTGCACATGTAGGATATACCTTTTAGAATCATTTATTGCCTTATAGGTTGCACATAGCACTTTATTTGAAAACAGGACCCAGCTAGTCTAATATAGGGATATATATGTGAGATCTGATCCATTTATTTTTTGCCATGCCACCAGTGCCCTCTAGTGAATGTTCATTTATTGAGTCTTTTTAATGTAATTTTAAATTCCTGTAGTTGTATATATGAATTAATAAAAGTACTTGAAACTGAGTGGTGCAGATTGCGTCTTGGGCTCAGGAGCTCTGTGAAAGCCCCTTCTGTTTGGTTTTTGCTAAGGTTTAGTTGCCCGAGGTTGCACACTCCTTTATTATTATTTATTTTTTGTTGGTGCGGCCAATTTCTTAGGAGTTTCAGAGAAATGGTTATCGCTGAAATGTTGTTTTCTGCTAGCTATAACTTTTGCCAGGCGAGTACGTGAGCTACAGGCCTTATCCATTAAAGAACCATATTGTGCAATACTACCAGACAAGGTTATACTTAGACCCAATTCATTGTTTTTGCCAAAAATAGTTACTTCGGCTAAGAGATCGCAGGAGATAGTTCTTCCCACACTGCCAAATGGAGCAGGCAAGGAAGAAGATCTCTCGCTGCTAGATGTTAGAAGAGCCCTGATCATTTATTTGGAAATATCCAGGGAATGGGGTATAGCGGAACAGCTTTTAGTGGAAAAAAGAAAGGCTTAGCAGCTTCCAAGTCCACTATAGCCAGATGGATAAAGCAGACTATTGCACAAGCATATTCTACTAGGGCGACTCTCCCCAAGAGGTCTCTGCCCACTCTACGAGAGCTATGGCCACTTCATAGGCAGAGAGGACTGGTGCCTATTTGGATGAGATATGTAAAGCAGGAATGTGGTCTTCACCCCACACCTTCCTCAAACATTACAGACTTGATTTACTATCTGCAAAACATCAGGCCTTCGGTAGAAGGGTACTCCTTGCAGCTTCTCACCCCCTAAGTTATAATTACTTGCCTAATCCTCTCCAGGTGGTCACACTGAAGGAGGACTAGGAAAAAACACCATTAGACGTAACAGATTTTTTAGGAATCCTTCAGTATGACCACTTAGTACCCGCCCATAGTCCAGTGGTTGTTATATTGTGTTACTTTACAAAGACTAAGGTGGGGAGGAAGGGGTGAAGCATAATCTCTCCAGGTGGTCACAGCCATTTTAAAATGTTGTGTTTTTGTCATAAAAAAATCAGACCAAGAACAATCATTTCAGAGCTATATTCAGGAAGAAAGTTTATGTCGTCACCTTGTATCCCCAGCCCAGTGCCCCTAAAGAGAGCTTCTTTTTTTTACTAAAGCCTTTGCCCAGTATTCATAAAAACACTAACAGAAAGTAGTATGATGATGAATGGCAGCCATATGCAAATTAATTCAGTTACAACTAAACTGTCACATAATGGCAGTTAGGTTGAAGTGCTGAGCTGCGTGTATTGTAACTGGATGTATCATCACTGGAAAGAGCCAAGAGACAGGGCTGCTCAGCCAGGGAGCAATATGGCAGTCTGCACCCGCTTCATGTTGATATGAATATTAGGCAAAGACTTTAGTTAAAAAAAATAAATAAATAAATAAAAAAACCATAGGCTGTTTTGGGGCACTGGGCTGGTGATGGAAGGTGGCAACATAAACTTCCTTTCTGTGTATAGGATCACTTTAAATTACACCTTGAATTTATTATAGTATTCAGCCTTTTTGGCTGGTAGCATGGCACATTTAGACTTGGCAATCTTTGCCCACTCTTCCTTGCAAAAGCACTCTGAATCTGTTAGATTGCTAGAGCATTCTCTGTTTTCAAGT
This sequence comes from Gastrophryne carolinensis, assembly GCA_027917425.1. NCBI lineage: Eukaryota > Metazoa > Chordata > Amphibia > Anura > Microhylidae > Gastrophryne > Gastrophryne carolinensis. Next base: position 351,572,333 of record CM051236.1, read on the forward strand.
CAACCAACAGGTGTTTAAAGCGGACAAAAATCCACCAAACCTGTTAAATACTTTTGGCCAAAGCCCCTGCTGATATTCTCTTCATAGAGTGTAGAATTAGAAATGGCGCCTTGAAACACTTAATTTTTTGCTGTCTATCTCTGTAAGAAGGCAGGTGATCAGTCATTGCATAAGTGTGGCAATTACATCATTGCCACACACACAGCAGTGGCAATGAATGGAGGAGGCAGGCCTTTACAGCTAAAATAGGCACCATTATCTGTAATAAGGGTGAAGTAACAGCAGTAAAATTAGGCAAAAGTTACTATTCATGGGGGGAGCAATTCAGGGGATGCTAGTTAAGTGTGGGTTTTGGTCCACTTTAACCCTTTAAGTGCCAGCCTACCTGGAGCATTCTTCATTCTCTGTTGCCAGACCCTTTTGCACTATTTTGCGCTCCACATGTTCAACTGAGATTTTTGAAGGGATTTCCAGGAATTTCCCAGGGAATTATATTTTTTTTTTTCAGCAGAATCTGGGCTTTAACATGAAATGTCTTTTTTGTCATTTTTTAGGTGTATTCTCAATATTTTGGAGTGAAATATGTGCAAAAAAATAAAAAATATATATTTTTTTTACAATTTGTAGTGTTTTTTGTAATAAAAAAGGAATTTTGTCAATAAAATCTTATTGCGTGTGAAATCCTAATTTCTCCCGGTTACAGCGATACCACATATGTATTCATGGACACCCTTTCCTGCCCAGGAGACTCCCCCAAACTGAAACAGCGCTTTAGGAGATTTTCAGATAAAATACAAATATGCTAAGCGCTAGGCGCACCTTGCAGTTTTTCAAGAAAAACTTTAAATTTGAAACAAACTATATATTCCCTGGAAATATACACCTCAGGCTTTCTAGGTGTACCAGGCTTGTTTACATGGGTGCAGTTTTCTGGAAGTAATTCCTCAATGAATTCTTTGGTAGCACAGAGTTTCACCAAAAAAGAATAAAAAAGCAGAATCAAACTCATATTTTCCTAAAAAAAAAATGCAAACAAGAAAAAACAAGCCCAATCTGAAAAAGCAACATCCCCCGAACAGGACAATACTCAACATGCATAGCTACTGTCAAGGAAAGAGTTGTCAAACACCCCAAAGTAAAGCATGTGCGTAAGGGTAATTTTACTTGAAAATTTCAGCTCTACAGACAAAGTGCGCACCTTGTACTTTTTCTACCAAAACAACCCTTTACATTTGGAATACCCCCCAGAAACCATATATTCCCTGAAAAAACATATGTTAAGCTTTCTAAGCGTACCCAGCTTGTTGTAGTGGGCTCATCATTTTAGAAGTAATCCCTTGAAGAATTCTTAGGTTGCAAGAGGTTTCCCTCAAAAAAAGTATAAAAAAACAGAATTAAAAACACATTTTCTTAAAAAATCAATATGCAAACAAGAAAAAAGAAGCTAAAAAGTGCAAGATCCCCCGAGCAGAGCAGAGCCATTATTCCCGCCAAGACCTTGGTGAAGAGCCTCGGCGCCAAGGTCAGTCCGAAGGGAAGGGCTACAAACTGAAAAAGTTGATCCTCCACCGCAAACCGGAGGAATCTCTGATGTGCCGGAAAAATCAGAACATGCAGATACGCATCCTTGATGTCTATGGATGTCATAAAATCCCCTTGGCGAAGGGAATTGATAGCCGAGCGCAGAGTCTCCAAGCGGAACTTTTTGGCTCTGATAAACCTGTTGAGAACCTTGAGATCTAGAATAGGTCTCACCGAACCCCCCTTTTTGGGAACCGTGAAAAGGTTAGTAGTAGTTAGAGTTAGAGTAGTAACCCCTGCCTCTCTCCAACTGAGGCACCGGGCAAATAACTCCCATGTCCAGAAGGTTTTTTACTGCTAACAGGAGCCCCTGTGCAGCCTGAGGGTCCGAGGGCACCCGAGACCTTAAGAATCTTGGAGGTGGCCAGTACTCACCGTGCGGGGCGCCCCTTCATTGCTGAGCCGGTTTAACGGCGGGCTTGGGCTTGGAACCCCAGGCAGCCGCGGGACGTGCCCAACCTCTGCCCCTGTTCCAGGCCGAGCTCCTGACACCCGAGAAGGCCAAACCTCTACCGCTCTGGCCCCTCGAAAGGAAGGAGTGAACGAGCCAGCCCCCCGAAAGGGACGGCGCTGTTTCTTCCGCTGAGGTAACTTACCTCCCTTAGCAACAGCATCCAATTTATCTCCAAACAGCCGCGCACCCAGGAAGGGAAGAGCTGTAAACGACTTCTTGGCCCCAAAATCCGCCATCCACTGTCGGAGCCAGACCAATCTGCGCATAGCCACCAATAGGGCTGAAGTCCTGCTACACATGACAATAGAATCTTCCATAGCAGCCAAGACAAAACCCATGAACAATTCACATCTCTTAAGGGTAGCGAACTCAGCGCTAGCCGGATCAAACTGAGCGTCATTCAGCCAGTCCCCGATAAGAGACCTGGTAGCAAGTGACACTAGGGCAGATGCACAAACAGGCAGCAGGGCCGAGCCCACGCTGGCAAATGCGCGACACGCCATCTGATCAAGGCGCTTGTCCTCGCCATCCCTAAGGGAAGTGGCGTCAGGGGTGTTCAGCACAGAAGAGTTGGTCAAAACCAAAACTGGCACACCGACCTCAGGAGGAGACGACCATCGCTTAACCACCTCCACCGGGAAAGGATACTTCTTATCCCATCCCTGAGGAGCACCAGGAAGCCGACTGGGCCTTTCCCATTCTTTCAGGATCAGCGCATCAAAGTGACCCTGGGTAGGGAATTCCAGACGGGGCTTGCGGGCCCCAAAAAATTCCCCCTTCTTGAGAGGAGTCGCCTCAGGCGGGTCAATATCCAACACCTCCAATAGATGTGACAAAACAGTGGCCGTATCGACGGCATCCCCCAGCGCCTGCCTGACATCAGCATCACCAGACTGTACATCAGTCTCCGTTTCCTCATACAATTCCCCCTCCACTAATGGGGAATAATCCGACAAATCAATGGAATCGTCGTCAACATCCCACAAGGGCTGGGCCGACGACAAATGTCTCTTTTTAGCCTGGGCCACCATGCTACCAATACATTTCTCGATGCTGGCCATCCTAGCACAAACATCAGAGTGCGACTCCGGGGGCGGGGAGGGGAAGGCGATGAAGCGGGAGGAGCCGCCCCAGAAGGCTGGGTACCAGACTGCCGCGTTATGGCCTCTTGTGCACATGGTATACAGATCAGCACATTCTCCCCCGTAAGGGATACCCCACACCCCACACATGGCCCGGATTGTCCCAAAAGGAAGCCCAAGCCCAGTATCCTGCATAGCCTCCATATGGTGATTTTTGTGGTCAGTTGCAAGACCGCAGGGAATTTACGCCAAAGCAACCCAGGATGCCCCTTAAAAGTCCCGGTGGGAGGATTTGAGGTGATCAAATTTACACTAGGGACCCCAGGACCAGGAGGAACCCCTTAACATGCACAATAATGAAGCAATCTGCAACACACAATAAGGCATATCAATTACTATCCAGTAAATATATATATATATATATATATATATATACATACAATTTTAATTAAATAACTAAATGGCAAAACCTGCAAAAAAACAGCACCACAGGGGGCCCCCCCACCAGAGAGGGACCCCCAAGTGACAAAGAGGTGGCCAACAGGCCCCTACCTGTCCCCAAGAACGGCAGCAGCAACCGCAGCAAGGCAGCAAAAATGGCCGCCGATCTGAGGAGAAGCCGAGAAGCAGGAAGAGAAGGGGGGCGGGCCAGCGCCGAAGGCGCGCTTTTACAGCCCCACCCCCTCCCAGCAGCACGGATCTGGCCAGTGAAGCCCCTGCAAAACGCGCCGAACAAGGGGGCGGGGCTACCGCAGACACGCCGAGCGCCCGCCCCCGCCCCCTTTTCTTAACACAGCCTGAGGGAGAGAAGCTCCCCAGGCTAACAGGAAAGCCACCACGGGCTAGTAAAGCACCATGCACCAATTCATCCAGGGATACTTCCAGGAGATCCACACTCACACACAACACAAAGTAAAGTGAAACACCAACACACATACACTCATATATAAATCTTAATAAATGAAAAGGGAGAGACCGAGGATGACGGCCCGCCACCCCCCCCCCTAGAGGGAAGTAAGGGACCCGGAAGGGGGGGTGGGAACCCGGCCATAATAAGGCCACAGGCATATAGGGATGTGGATCACCAAAAACCTGGATAACCGGCTACCCCATAATGAGGCCTCACGGTGGAGCAAGGCACTTCCGCACCCATAGGGTGCTCCTACCCTCACCAGGACCCGCAGCCTAAGCTGGGAGGCTCAAATAGGGGCAATTTAAAAAGGGTCCTGGCAGTAATATGGATAATAAACGGCGGGGCGCGGGCCCGGCTTACCTGCAAGTAAAAGAAGTCTTCATCTTCTGTCTTGTCGCCTTCCCTGCAGAGAAGGAACTGGGAAATTGGTGGGAGGTCCCAGGTATATATGGGCCGGGAGGGGCTTTTTTTTTGCATATTCATCTCTGCAGAAGTTCACCCTCTACTGGAGATTACCCACATGTCATGAAGATCGAAGTGGAGTGTATGGCACACTTAGAATAATGATATGGGGTCCCCCTTACCCATCATAACCAGCCCTGGACCAGCTATGGGGGCTTGTAGAACAGGGTGCAAGGGGGCGAGCTTTGGTGGCCCCCCCACCCTGCAGGCTACAAGCCCACATAGCCATGGCCCGGGCTCTTCTGCCCCCCCCCTGGGCTTTGGGGAGGCAGGTAACTGGGGTGCCGGGGGTTAACAGCAAGTGACCCGCTAGCGGCAGGTGACTTGCCAGCTACCCAGCCTTGTGAACTGGTATAGGTATCTCATGGATCCATTACCAGTTCACAAGGGGTTAAGTGTAAAAAAAAACACAGAAACAAGCAGAAAACATATTTTATTTATTTATTTTTTTAAATACTTACCTCCCATCCATCCCTGTGTCCCACGCTGATAAATCTGGCTTCTGCTCTCCTGCTGCAGCTGGAAGCCTTTTTTTAGCTGCTGGGTGACATAAGGGCTTAATTTTAAAAAAATGACATAGGGTCCCCCCTCCCATTTTTTTGTGGAATTTTAAGGTTTAAAACTCTCTAAAATCCCCAAAAAATGAAATGGGGTCCCCCTTACCCAGCATTACCAGCCCGGGACCAGCTATGGGGGCTTGTAGGAACAGAGTGGGGGGGCAGCTTTTGTGCCCCCCCCACCCTGCAGCCTACAAGCCCACATAGCCTATGTGGGCCCAGGCTCTTCTGCCCCCCCCCCCGGGCTTTGGGGAGGCAGGTAATAGGGGTGCCGGGGGCTAATGGCAAGTCACCTGCGGCTACCGCAGATCTGGCACCCCTGGCAGAACGTACTGGTCTACTGCCATCTGCACCACGTCTGCGAACCACACTCTTCTTGGCCACCTGGGGGCCACCAGAATCGCTGGCACCCCTTCCAGAGCAATCTTGCGCAGAACCCTGCCCAGGGGGAATGGAGGAAAGACATACAGGAGCCGAAATTCCTGCCATGACATGGACAGAGCATCCGTGGTCAAGGCCAGAGGATCCTGAGACGGAGACAAAGGCCGGAAGCTTGTAATTGTGACGGGATGCAAACAGATCCACATCTGGTAGACCCCAACGGTGACACAGGGACTGGAATACCCTGTTGCAGAGGGACCACTCTCCCTGACGAGAGGTCCCCCTGCTCAGAGAGTCTGCCAGGAGATTCTCTGCCCCTGGCATGTACACAGCCGAAATGCATTGAACATTGGCCTCCGCCCATGTCAGAATCTGCAACACCTCCTGGAGGGCCCCCCTGCTCCGGGTCCCTCCCTGATGGTTGATGTAGGCAACCGCTGTCCTGTTGTCTGAGCGCACCTGCACAGACAGACCCCGCAGGTGATTGGTCAACTGATCCAGTACCAACCTGATCGCCCGTAGTTCCAAAATGTTGATAGGTATGTGGGCCTCCTGAGGGCCCCACCTCCCCTGGAACCGCAGGGACTTCCAGAATCCCCCCCCATCCTGACAGACTGGCATCCGTGGTGACCGTCTCCCAGGAGGGGGCCAGAAAGGATCTGCCCCCCAGCAAGTTCCTGGAGTCCAGCCACCACAAAGGGGACCGCCTGACCGGGGGGGGGGGGAGCACACAGACCCCGTCCAGGGATGTTGGGTCCTTGTCCCAAACTGACAGAAGGTGAAGTTGTAGAGGCCTCAAATGGAACTGAGCAAAAGGCACCGCCTCGAATCACGCCACCATCAGGCCCACCAACTGCATTCCCTGCCTGAGGGAGGGATGGTGACACGACAGCAGGAACCTCACCTGCACAATTAGAGCTTCCACCTTCTGTTGAGGAAGGAATATCCTTGACTGAACCGTATCCAGAATCATTCCCAGGAACGGAGTCACCGAGGAAGGGGACAGAGAGGACTTGAGGTGATTGATCACCCAGCCGAAGGACTCCAGGGTGGACACCACCAGCTGAGTGTCAAACTCTGCCTGCCGTAGAGACTGAGAGGTGATGAGTATGTCATCCAGGTAGGGCAGCACGCGGATGCCCCTTGACCTGATCAGAGCCATCACCCCAGCCAACACCTTGGTGAACGCCCTGGGAGCTGAAGTGAGACCAAATGGCAAGGCCACAAATTGGTAATGTTGATCTTCCAACGCAAACCTGAGGAACCTTTGGTGTCCTGAAAACACAGGGATGTGAAGGTAAGCGTCTTTGATGTCCACAGACGTCATGAAGTCCCATGGGCGCAGGGAGCTGATGGCCGAGCGCAGAGTTTCCATGCGAAAACGCCTGTTCTTGACAAATTTGTTGAGGATCTTTAAATCCAGAATGGGCCTGACTGACCCATCTTTTTTGGGAACTGTGAAGAGGTTGGAATAGAACCCCTTGCCTCTTTCTCTTAAGGGGACCCTGCAAATGACCCCCAGACCCAGAAGGCCTTGCACGGCCTGCACCAATACCTGAGCTGAGACAGGGTCCTGGGGGATCCGGGACCTGATGAATCTTGGGAGGGCGAACAGCAAACTTGTAACCAGAGGACACTACCTCCTGAATCCACCGGTCTGAGACGTGATGCCTCCAGACGTGTGCAAAGTGCTGTAGCCGTCCCCCCACCATCATGCCTGAGGGGGCTTGGGAGAGGATTTGGGCTTAGACCCCCAGGAGGAGCAAGGATGTCGTCCTCTGCTCCTATGCCAGGAATCTGCACGAGCCCCCGCGAAGGACACCCCTTTTCCTTGTTTAGCACTACGGTAGGGTGGAGAAAAGGAGCCCTCGCCCCGAAAGGGCCGAGACTGCCACCTGCGCTGGGGTAACTTACCTCCTTTAGCAAAAAGGTCTAGGTGGTCCCCAAACAGGCGTAGCCCCTTAAATGGAAGTCCAGTGAGGGCCTTCTTTGCAGCATTGTCGGCAGCCCACTGGCGCAGCCAAACCGAACGGCGTATAGCCACCACCAAGGCAGAAGTTCTAGCACACATCCTAATGGCATCATCCAAGGCAGATAGGATAAAGTTTACAAACACAACACAGTTAGACAGTGCATTAAACACATCAGGTAGCAAATCATCAGGAGCACCATCAAGTACACTTCTGATCAGGGACCTGACCGCCACAGATGTAATGGCCGAGGCACAGACCGGGCGCAGCGCCTTCCCCACAAATGCAAAGGCATGGGACGCCAATTGGTCAATGCGCCGGACCTCGGGTCAGGGGAGTGCATGACAGAGGTGTTAGACAGCCCTAGAATAGGGGCATCCACCTCGGGAGGGGATGACCAGCACTTGACCATATCAGCAGGAAAGGGGTACTTTCTGTCCCAACTCTTAGGTACGCCTGGAAGTCTACTGGGACGATCCCACTCCTTAAGCATGAGATTATTGAAATGAGCTTGCTCAGGAAATTCCAAACAAGCCTTAGCAGTATGAAAAAGCTCACCCCTTTGCCTAGGAGCCGCAACAGGGGGGGGAGATGGACAGAACCTCAAAAATCTGTACCAGCAGTCTGTCAGTATCATCTGGGGCCCAGGAGTCAGAGCCAGAATCGTCATGACCCCTGGGTCTCTCAACAGATGACCCTGAATCGGAGAACAGCTCCCCTTCGTCCGAGGGGGTATAGTCACATAAATGCAAATACTCATCAGATTCCATAGGAAAAAGAGTGACATCAGGGGTAAAGTGACGCTTTTTAGCAGTGGCCTTGCGCGCTAAAGTATTAGCAATCAATTTTTCAACACTGACCAGTCTAGCAGACACATCAGGCTGAGAATCCCCGCTTGTATGCAAGTCAATGGGAGTGAGACTCAAGCTTGGGGGCGTAGGTGAAGTGAGACGAGGTGCAGGCCCAGCCACAGGAGGGGCGGATTGCAACGTTAGCACCTGCTGTTCGCAAGGAACACAGACCCGTGCATTGTCACCGCTAATAGGCGAGACCCCACAAGCTACACACAGCCGGGCTTGTCCCGTAGGAACCCCGGTCACATTATCCTGAGATGCCTCCATATGGTGATTACTAGGCACAATATGCCAGTAGGGATTGACGCTATAAAGCAACCCTGGATGCCCCAGTAACCCGCTAGGGAAGTGGGAGTAATTATACTAGGCCCAACTATCAATTACACCGGGCCGGGAGAAGCCAATGGATTCACCCGTCTGAAAGACACAATGAAAAGAATGGGTGACAGCCCTCTCCTCCTCCCCACCTCTCTCCTCCAACCATCCGAGCACACTGATTCTTAGTCTCGGGTGCTGGACTTAAGAAGCTGGCTGCTGGTGACATCACAATGATGTAACCCGGCCCCGCCCCCAGGGGCGGGGCTAGCAGTCGCGATCCAGGTAGTGGGGGGAGAGGTCGATTTCTGCCCTCTCCTCGCCACAGAAGAGGCTGGGGGGGCGATCGGAGAGTCCTCTCCTTGGAATTAGCAGGATTAGGACACAAGGAAGGCAAGACAATGTCCTGATTGAGATAAAAAGCAGACACAACCTTAGGCAAGAAATCTGGTTTAAAACGAAACACCACCTTGTCCTGGTGTCGCTCAAAATAAGGAGGTTTGATGGAAAGCGCCGCCAACTCAGAAACACGCCTGACAGAAGTAATAGCCACCAAAAAGGCTACCTTGAGAGTCAAAATGGGCAAAGCAGCTTCACGGTGAGGCTCAAAAGCACAACCCTGCAGAGCAGATAACACCAAATTTAAATCCCAAACTGGTAACATAGGTTTACGTGGCGGACGCACATGAGAAACCCCCTGGAAAAAAGTCTTAACCAAACGGTGACTGGCAAAATATTTTTGGAAGAAAATTGCTAAAGCTGAAACATGACCTTTGAGGGTACTAAGTTAAAGCCCCAAATCAAACCATGTTGCAAGAATTCCAGAATTCTGGGAACAGAAAACACCCGACAGGGAAGAGATTTGAACTCCAGGCACCAGGCAATGTAAGCATGCCAGACCCTGTAGTAGATAAAGGACGAGGACTTCTTCCTAGCCCTAATCATGGTATCAACAACAGAGGCAGGCAACCCCTTTTGACTCAAGATGGAGGTTTCAACATCCAAACCGTCAAAGCCAGCGTTTGTAAATTGGGATGGCACAGCTGTCCCTGAGTGAGCAGGTCTGAATCCTTGGGCAGGATGTACTGATCTACTGCTAATTTACGATGTCTGCGAACCACGCCCTTCTTGGCCAACAGGGGGCCACCAGAATGGCTGGCACCCCCTCCTGGGCTATCTTGCGCAGCACCCTGCCCAACGGAGGGAACACAGAGGAGCCGAAACCCCTTCCAAGGCATTGCTAGCGCATCCGTGGCGAAGGCCAGAGGGTCCTGAGACAGAGAGACAAAGAATGGAAGCTTGTGATTTTGACGGGACGCAAACAGATCCACATCCGGCAGACCCCAGCGACAGGGAGCGAAACACCCTGTTGCTGAGGGACCACTCCCCCAGCCGCGACATCCCCCTGCTCAGGGAGTCTGCCTCCAGGTTTTCCACCCCCGGGATGCCGATATACAGGAAACGTTTTCTTACACCCAGGACAGTATCAGGGACACTTCCTTGAGGGCTCGCTTGCTCCGAGTCCCTCCCTGATGATTGATGTAGGCAACCGCCGTATGGTTGTACGAGCGGATCTGAACAGCCCGACCCCGAAGGTGTGGGGTCAGTTGGGCGAAAACTAACCTTACCGCCCTCAGATCCAGAATGTTGATAGGAGTATGGGCCATCTGGGTATCCAGTTCTGCCTGATGGAATGACTGAGACGAGATCAGAATGTCGTCCAAATAAGGAAGAATGTGAATGCCCTGAGCTCTCAACAGAGCCATCACACCCGCCAGTACCTTGGTGAATACCCTGGGAGCTTAGGTGATACCGAAAGGTAAGGCCACAAATTGGTAGTGCTGATCCTCCAGAGCAAACCTGAGGAATTTCTGATGACCTGGGAAGATTGGTACATGAAGGTAAGCGTCCTTGATGTCTACTGATGTCATGAAGTCGCCCGGACGCAGAGTAGCGACTGCTGAGCGTAGGGTCTCCATGCGAAAATGCTTGAATCTGACAAACTTGTTGAGGTGCTTTAAATCCAAAATGGGCCTGAGGGACCCATCCTTTTTGGGAACAGTGAATAGATTGGAGTAGAAGCCTCTGCCCCTTTCCCTGAGAGGCACAGGGAAGATGACCCCCAACTCCAAAAGGTTTTGGGCCGCAAGCCCTGAACTGAAAGGGGGTTTTGAGCCATCCGGCATCTGATAAATCTTGGGGGCGGCCAGGCTGCAAACTCTATCTTGTATCCAGAGGACACCACCTCCTGAATCCATCTGTCTGCTACACGTAGCCTCCAGACGTGAGCAAAGAGCCGAAGCCGGCCCCCCACCCGGATGGGTAAGGGCGCCTCCTCATGCCTGAGGGGGCTTGGGGGAGGATTTGGGCTTGGGACCCCATGAGAGCCCGGGACAGCCTCGTCCTCTACCCCTGCCCCAATAGTCTCCGTGTGCCCCAGCAAAGGTAACTCCTCGACCAGCCCTGGAAGCGCGGAAGGAAGGGAGGAAAGCACCGGTCCCCCGAAAGGGCCAAGGCGGCCTCCTACGTTGAGGCAGCCTACCACACATGGCAAATAGGTCCAAGCGTTCACCAAAGAGCCGCATCCCCTTAAAGGGAAAAACAGTGAGGGCCTTTTTAGCAGCATTATCAGCAACCCACTGACGTAGCCAGACAGAGCGTTGTATAGCCACCAACAGGGCAGAAGTCCTACCACACATTCTAATGGCATCATCCATGGCAGAAAGGATATTTGCAACAAATTCATAGCAAAGTAGGAGAGATCTATAATCCTCACCTCCCGCGTCATCAGAGGCCCCATCTATGAGACACTTAAGCCCTTTAATAGCAATAGCAGTTATGCCAGAGGCACAAACCGGGCGCAGTGCAGTCCCCACACAGGCAAAAGCATGACAGGACAGCTGGTCCAAGCGCCGGTCCTCACCATCCCTCAGGGTAGTAGTGTCAGGTGAATGCATGACTGATGTGTTAGACAACCCTAGGACGGGCGCGTCCACCTTGGGAGGACAGGACCAACGCTTAATCACATCAGCGGGAAAAGGATACCTCCTGTCCAAACTCTTGGGCACCCCAGGTAGCTAGGGCGTTCCCACTCCTTGAGCACCAGATTATTAAAGTGATTCTGCTCAGGGAACTCCAAGCGTGGTTTAACAGAATGGAAAAACTCACCCTGCTGCTGCGGAGCCACGGCAGGAGGGCAAATACAAAGCACTTCAAAAATGTGAGTCAAAAATCTCTCAGTGTCATCTGAGGACCATAGGTCTTCTCCAAAAGGAGACCCGGTACCACCATATAACTTAGACTGATCCTCAGAGGATTCTGAATCAGAGAATAATTCCCCCTCCTGGAGGGGGTAAAAGCCAGAAAAATACAACTCTGTGAAGTACTCACCTGTAGAGTTGGTATTATATGCATACAGCACGTCCTGCTCCAGTAGTAGTAATAACATGTGGGTAATCCTCCGCCTCCGGCGCCGTGCACTGCAGACATGTAGAAAACAAGCTCCTCCCGGCCCTTTATGTACCGAGGGAACTCCCACAAATCCCCAGCATTGAAAAGCAGTGAGAAATAGAGACCAGGAGAAAGCAACCACCCAAAACTGGCAAAAATATCAAAGATAACAATCACCAACAGGGGATCCAGAACAAGGTGAAACAGGGTGGGGTGGAGCAAGACGTGCTGTATGCATATAATACCAACTCTACAGGTGAGTACTTCACAGAGTTGTATTATTCTAAGCATACAGCACGTCCTGCTCCAGTAGTAGTAATAACATGTGGGACATCCAATAGCAGTGTCCGTAAAGGGTGGGATCCCCAACAGAAGGTAGCCGCAAGCAGTTTAAACTACTGCCGCCTGCAGAACCTTGCGGCCAAACACAGCGTCAGCTGAGGCCCGAACATCAACCTTGTAAAACTTTGTAAAGGTATGTACAGAAGACCAAGTAGCGGCCTTGCAGACTTCAACAGAGGCCTGGTGCTGAAAAGCCCAAGAAGCCTCAACAGCTCTAGTAGAGTGAGCAGTAAGACGAAAGGGGGGAGTCTTCCCCATGGCAGTATAGGCTTGAACAACAGCCTGACAAATCCATTTACTGATGGTAGACTTGGCAGGAGCCAAACCCTTTCTAGGCCCATGAGGCACAACGAAGAGAGCATCCGTCTTCCTAAAGGCCTGCGTGGGTTCCAAGTAAAACTTGACACACCTGACCACATCCATGGAATGCAAAACCCTTTCCTTAGGGTTACTAGGATTGGGGCACAAGGAAGGAAGTACGATATCTTGATTCAAATGAAATGCAGACACAACCTTAGGCAGGAAGTCTGGCTTGAAGCAAACCACCACCTTGTCCCGGTGTCTCTCAAAGTAGGGAGGCTGAATAGACAAGGCAGCCAACTCAGACACACGTCTGACCGAAGTAATGGCTACTAGGAAGACAACCTTGAGCGTGAGCACAGCTAGGGCGGCCTCATGGATAGACTCAAAAGGAGCCCCCTGCAGGGCCGACAACACCAAGTTCAGATCCCAAACAGGGACCATAGGTTTCCGAGGGGGGCGCACATGAGTGACCCCCTGAAAGAAGGTCTTGATAAGAGAGTGATGGGCAAAGGTCTTCTGAAAGAAGATGGACAGGGCCGAAACCTGGCCCTTCAAGGTACTAAGCTTGAGACCTAAGTCTAGGCCATGTTGTAAGAATTCCAGCACCCTGGATACTAAGAATTCCCGGCAGGGAAGAGACCTGGATTCACACCAGTCAATGTAAGCCCGCCACACTCTATAGTAGATGGCAGCAGAAGTCTTCTTCCTGGCCTGCACCATGGTAGCCACAACAGACGCAGATAAACCCTTTTCCATCAAGATGGAGGTTTCAATAGCCAGGCCGTCAAAGCCAGCGTTAGTAAATTGGGATGGCGTAGAGACCCTTGGGTCAGAAGGTCTGGTAACCTTGGCAGATCGCACTGATCTACTGCCATTTGAACCACGTCCGCGAACCATACTCTTCTTGGCCACCTTGGGTACCCCTTCCAGAGCAATCTTGTGCAGCACTCTGCCCAGAAGGGGAATTGGTGGAAACACATACAGGAGCCGAAACTCCTTCCAAGACATTGACAGGGCATCCGTGGCCAGAGCCAGAGGATCCTGATACAGGGATACAAAGCTCGGGAGCTTGTGAATGTGACGTGATGCAAAGAGATCCACGTCTGGCACACCCCCAACGGTGACAAAGTGACTGAAATACACTGTCGCAGAGGGACCATTCCCCATGACGGGACGACCCCCTGCTCAGAGCATCTGCTAGCAGATTCTCCGTCCCCGGAATGTAGACAGCCGAAATGCATTGGACGTCTCTGCCCAAGTTAGAATCAGAGACACCTCCTGGAGAGCACCCTTGCTCCGGGTTCCTCCCTGATGATTGATGTAGGCTACGGCCGTCCTGTTGTCCTGTTGCCAGACCCTTCAGGTGCTGGGTCAATCGTTCCAGCACCAACCTGACCGCCCTGAGTTCCAGGATATTGATGGGAAGATGGGCCTCCTGAGGGCCCCACCTCCCCTGGAAGTGCAGGGACTTCCAGAAACCCCCCCAGCCCGAAAGACTGGCATCCGTCGTGACCGTCTCCCAGGAGGGAGCCAGGAAGGATCTGCCCCATGTCAAATTCCTGTGGTCCAACCACCACGCAAGGGATTGTCTGACCGAGGGGGGAATCACCCAGCTGTCATCCGGAGACGCTGGGTCCTTGTTCTATACTGACAGAAGGTGAAGCTGCAGAGTTCTCAGATGAAACTGGGCAAAGGGCACCGCCTCGAAGCTTGCCACAATCGAGCCCACCAACTGCATTCCCTGCCGGATGGAGGGATGAGGGTTGGTGACCAGGGAGCTCGCCTGGGTTGTCAGAGCTTCCACCTTCTGCGGAAGGAATATTCTTGACTGAACCGAGTCCAGAATCATCCCCAGAAACGGGGTCACTGAGGAGGGGGACAGAGAGGACTTTGGGTAATTGATCACCTAGCCGAAGGACTCCAGGGTGGACACCACCAATCGAGTGTCCAGCTCTGCTTGCCGCAGAGACCGAGAGGTGATGAGAATATCGTCCAGGTAGGGCAACACGCGTATGCCCTTTAATCTTAAGAGACACATCACCCCTGCCAGCACCTTGGTGAAGACCCTGGGAGCCGACGTGAGGCCGAATGGCAGGGCCACGAACTGATAGTGCTGATCCAACAGCGCAAATCTGAGGAACCTTTGGTGCCCTGAGAACACCGGCACGTGCAGGTAAGCGTCCTTGATGTCCAGAGATGTCATGAAGTCCCCTGGACGCAGCGAGGCAATGGCCGAGCGCAGAGTTTCCATACGAAAATGCCTGCTTCTGACAAACTTGTTTAGGATTTTTCAAATCCAGAATGGGTCTGACTGACCCGTCTTTTTTGGGCACCGTGAACAGGTTGGAATAAAACCCCATGCCCCTGTCTCTTAAGGGGACCTTGCAGATGACAGAGAGCTCCAGAAGGTCCTGCACAGCCAGCCTCAAGACCCGAGCTGAGGCAGGATCCTGTGGGATCCGAGACCCGACGAACCTGGTAGGGGGCAGCACAGCGAATTCTATTTTGTAACCGGAGGAGACTACCTCCTGAATCCACCGGTCTGGGACGAGGCGTCTCCAGACATGCTCGAAGTGCTGTAGACGTCCCCCTGACGGGCGAGGGCGCCCCTTCATGCTTGGGGGGTCTTGGGGGGGCTTTGGGCTTGGGCCCCCAGGAGGAGCCGGGACGGCGTCCTCTGTTCTTGTTCCAGGGTTCTGAGCGCGACCCAGAGAAGGACACCCCTCTACCTTGCTTGGTCCCCCGGCAGGGGGTAGAATGGGAGCTTGGACCACGAAAGGGCCAAATCTGACGCTTGCGCTGGGGCAGCTTGCCCCCTTGGCAAAGATATCTAATCTTTCTCCAAACAGGCGCAGTCCTTTAAACGGGAGCCCCGTAAGGGCCTTCTTGGCGACATTGTCAGCAGCCCACTGGCGTAACCAGACCGCACGGCGTATGGCTACCACCAGAGCAGAGGATCTAGCGCTCAGTTTTATAGCATCGTCCGATGCAGATAGGATATAATTCACAAAAGTCTCACAGGTGGCCAGAGCATTGGCGGCATCAGAGGGCAAGTCATCCGCCCCTTCCAGAGCAGTCTTAACCACAGTCCTGAGCGCCACCGCCGTGATGGCTAAGGCGCAAACCGGGCGGAGCGACGCTCCCCCAAATGCAAAGGCGTGACATGCCAATTGGTCAACTCGCCGATCCTCTAAGTCCCGCAGCGTCGTAGTGTCAGGGGAGTGCATAATAGAGGTATTGGACAGACTCAGAATCGGGGCATCGACCTCGGGCGGCTATGTCCAACACTTAACCAGATCGGCAGGAAACGGATACTTCTTATCCACAGCTTTAGGAATCCCCTGGAGTTTACTGGGATGTTCCCATTCTTTCAGCACTAGGTTATTAAAGTGGGTTTGTTCGGGAAACTCCAACCGCACCCTAGCGGTATGAAACAGATCGCCCCTCTGCCTAGGTGCCGCGGGAGGGGGAGAGAGGGATAGAACATCAAAGATCTGAGACAACAGTCTGTCAATGTCGTCCTGGGACCAAAGATCAGAGCCAGACTCCTCCTGACTCCTGGACTCTTCCTCGTAGGATCCTGAGTCAGACAGCAGTTCCCCTTCCTCTGATGGGGACTGAGCATAGGAAAGCAGCAAATCATCAGATTCTACAGGGAGAATAGTAGCTTCAGGGTTCAAATGATGCTTCTTGGCAGTAGCCTTGCGCGCCAGGGAGCCAGCAATATAGCTTTCCACACTGGACAATCTAGAAACCAAATCAGCGTGAGAATCCCCACTAGTATTGGGGGTGATGCTCAAGCTTGGGGGAGTAGGGGAAATAAGGCGAGGTGCGGGCCCAGCCTCGGACGAGGTGGGAAGACCGGCTAGCGCCTGTTGAGCACAAGGTACGCAGACCCGTGAATTGTCACTGCTGCTAGGTGAAACCCCACAAGCTGCACACAGACGGGCTTGTCCCAGGGGGACCCCGTTCGCTTTGTCCTGGGATGCCTCCATATGGTGATTATTAAATTCAATATGCCAGTAGGGATTGATGCTTTAAGCAACCCTGGATGCCCCTATGACCTGCTGGGAAGTGGGAGTGAAATCTGAAAAATGGTCTGGACCGGGCGCTACGTCGGGACAGGGGAAGCCACCGATGACCGCTGTCTGAAAGACACAAGGGGAACAGGGATGTCAGAGCCGAGCGCAAGGAACAAGCTAGAAAAAGGATTGCCCATGAGGGCACTTACAGTCTGCGAGGGGAGGCCGTCTGCACCACGCGCATGCGAGAAGGAAATGGCGCCCAGCGAACCTCGAAGGGCGGGCAATAGCGGGCGATGACGCGGAATGCGCCAGACCGAACCACGCCTCCCCCCTGGAGCGCGCAAAGCTAGAAGGCACGCAGCCAATCAGGATAGAATGTAGCTACGTCAGCATCACTTCAGAGAAGTAGTATGACGAAGTGAGCAAGGGAATTTGAAAAAACGCCGTAGCTTCCCCAAACAGTGCTGCTGTGTGCGCTTAAGGCACAGTAAAACGCTGTGGTCAAATTAAAAATAAGCAAGTGAAGCGCGCTCTGACACCCAGTAGCGGTAAGAGTCTAAAGTGTACTTAGGGCAAGGAGTAGGCCATCAACACACACAGCCCCCCCCTCTTTTTTCCCCCACAAACGGGGGAATCTGGGAAGGAAGGTGACCCGAATAGAGGGTTCACCGTTAGATGGGGCATGGGGCACTAGTGCGGGAGGGGCATCCACTGAAGGCTCACCATTCGCCTTAACCGCCTACCCTATGGAGGGGGATTGCGGTGGAGACTAGCTCCATAAGCACACTAGGTGCTGCCTACCTTCACCCGACCCACGCAGCCCAGGCTGGGAGGCATATTCTTAACAAGAAGGACGGGTGGAAATAGTCCCGCAGGGCCTCGGGCTGTCAAGCCCCGCTCGCCTGCGAGAGCGTGATACTTCATGTCTTCGCAGTTCCAGCACTGCAGAGAAATCTGGGGATTTGTGGGAGGTCCCTCGGTATATGAAGGGCCGGGAGGAGCTTGTTTTCTACATGTCTGCAGTGCACGGCGCCGGAGGCGGAGGATTACCCACATGTTATTACTACTACTGGAGCAGGACGTGCTGTATGCTTAGAATATGAGTAAAGTCCCTCATCCTCCACAGGAAAGAGGGAAGCAGCGGGAGATAAATGCCGCTTCTTAACAGAAGCCTTACGCGGGGCTGACCCAGCAATATGCTTTTCAATGCTGGCCACCCGTGAAGCCAATTCATAATGAGACTCCCCGCCAATGTGACCCTCACTGGGGGTCAGATGCAAGCGTGGGGGGGGGGGGGTAGGCGAAGCAGAAAGGGGCGCAGCACCGGGACCCGGGCTGCAGCGCAAGTACATGTTGGGCACAGGTCAAACACACCCTGACACCGTCACTAACAGGGGATACCCCACATGCAACACAGCTGGGCTTGTCCCGAAGGAACCCCAAGCACATCGGCCCTGGAAGCCTCCATATGGTGATTTACATACAGGCATAACAGCCACTACAGGGACACAGCTAGCAATAACCATCCTTTTTGGGATGCCCCCCAAAGCCCGCTAGGGAAGGTGGGAGAATGGTAAGGGGCAGGGCCGGGAGAACCACAGTCAGAGGTGACCGGCTGCAAGACACAATAAGCACACAATAAACATCCCCAGCTTATACATAGTAAAGCATTATAAGAAAACCCCCGTAAGGGACTCACGGACCAATGGAACAGATCGCTCAGAGACCAGACCGCGTCGCAGCACCGCAAGGACGAGGCCACAAAATGGCGCCGGCAGCAGTACCGAGAGTGGAGGACCGCGAGAGTATGACGCAAAACGCGTCAAACCGCAGTTCCTGCCCCCCCCCCCCCCCCCGAAGAGCGCAAAACTGTGATCACGTGAGACGGAGGCGCCATGACAGTAATCTAAAAAATACATAGCGCCAACCACCGCGGAGCGCCGTACAACGGTCTGCACAACACCAAAAAAGCATACAAAGCACACAATTACAGCCCCCCTCCCCGGGCGCCCCCTGCCCACTGAGCGGGCCACAACAAAGGGTCGCGCCCAACTTTCTAGAGGGGAGGGGAGAAGGGTGAAGGGAACCAAGACCCCAGGATTGAGGCTGGGGCATCCCAATGAGGCTCACCATAGAAAGCCTGTCGCCGGCTACCCTTTGGTACAGGGTCTTGCGGCCCGGAGCCGTGCTCCTTCAGCACCTGACACTAGTGCTGTCCTATTTTCACCCGAACCGTCAGCCGAGGCTGGGAGGCAGTGGGTCCAGAACGGGTGGAAATAAGCCTGCAGGGCCCTAGGCTTGAAAAGCCCCACTCCCTGCGCAGTAGAGAGCCATCTTCTATCTTCGCAGTCCAGACTGCAGAGAAACACTGGAAATTGGGGGAGGTACTTGGCTATTTATGGGGCCAGTTGTGGCCACAAGTCTTTCTGCAGTCCAGCGCCACCTTGTGGCGGAATAACCCAGACGTAAGGAATTACTGGAACAGGACGTGCTGTATGCTTGGAAAAACATGGAAGTGCAGACATTTTATCTCTACTGTATTTACCACATTCAAGTGATTCAGATAAGCTGAAGAGTTACCCAGGCCCCCTGGTTATCTGGTTGTGACCACCAATAGAACATAACCAGCTATGTGCAGAGAGGTGGATAGAGCAGATCTGTTTTTCTGCAGCATGGAGATAGTAAATATTTTAGCACATGGTTGGGCTGCCTCTTACATTATACTGCAAGGTAGTCCAAATCGGGATAGTAATATTGATAGTAATAGTTCTAAAAGAGGTCAGTGTGTGCTTACATACACATTGAATTTATCCTCCGCATTTCCACATCCATGCACTCATGAAAAACACAATTCTGTGAAACTCACCTGTAGAATTGTTTTTTCTGGGGATCCATTCCAGACCCTCCTTACACTTGGGATTACTTCCTTGCCCGAAGTGTGTGACTGCAAGACAAAAAAGGTGTGGCCCCTCCCGGCCCATAAGTAGCAGCTGCCTCCTAATCAAGACCAGTACATAAAAAGCAGTAAAACATAAACCAGAGGCAGGCCGGGAGGCCCCCTTATAGGAGACCATGTTACCTCACACCGAACTCCGCTCTCAAAATATACTTTCTCTTATTATTTTTTTTTTCTTTTTTTCTTTTTATAATGCCAATGAAATAATAAATGGACCAACACCATCAAAAAAGCATCAAAAGATAGATCATGGCCCAAAAAGGGTGGACCAGAGGGTCTGGAATGGATCCCCAGAAAAAACAATTCTACAGGTGAGTTTCACAGAATTGTTTTTTTTCTTCTGATCCATTCTAGACCCTCCTTACACTTGGGATCTTCAAAAGCAGTGCCATCTATGGGCGGGACAGCAGGTAGCTTATTTCACTACCGCCTGAAGAATCTTTCGACCAACCACAGCGTCAGCATCTACCTTGTAGAATTTGGTAAATGTATGAACCGAAGACCAGGTGGCAGCTTTACAAACCTGTTCCACCGAAGCCTGATGCTGAAAAGCCCAGGAAGCACCAATGGCCCTAGTGGAATGGGCTGTGATCCGAAAAGGGAGTTCCTTCCTCTTGGCCAAGTAAGCTCTTAGGACTGCCTGTCCAATCCACTTACTGATAGTGGATTTAGCAGGTGGAAGCCCCTTTCTAGCGCCTTCTGATATAACAAAAAGAAAATCCGACTTCCGGAAGGATTCTGTAGCCGCCATGTAATATCTTATGGCTCTGACTACATCCAAAGAATGAAGAGCCCTTTCCTTAACATTAGCCGGAACTGGGCATAAAGAAGGTAGAATTACCTCCTCATTAAGGTGAAAAGGAGAAACAACCTTAGGTAGAAAACAGGCTTAAACCAAGAAACTACCTTGTCTCTGTGTGACTCAAAAAAAAGGACACTTCATACATAAAGCGGCTAATTCGGAAACTCACCGCACAAAGGTGATTGCCACCAAGAATATCACCTTGAGCGTCAAAATGCTCAATGGAGCGTCAATCATAGGTTCAAAGGGAGCACCCTGGAGAGCAGATAGTACCAGATTCAAGTCCCACACCGGTAAAATAGGCTTGCGCGGTGGTCGGACATGAGTGACTCCTTGAAAAAAAGTTCTAATGAGTCTATTACCAGCGATAGACTTCTGGAAAAAAATAGATAAGGCCGAAACATGCCCCTTTAGGGTGCTTAACTGGAGACCCATTTCTAAACCATCTTGCAGAAATTCTAAAATTTTAGCACCCGAATATTTTCTGCATGAAATTTTTCTGGACTCACACCAGGAAATGAACGCCTGCCAGACCCTGTACTAAATCTTGGCAGATGTCTTCTTCTGGACCTGAATCATGGTATGAATAACCTAAGCCGATAAACCCCTCTCTGTCAAGATCGAGGTTTCAATAGCCAGGCCGTCAAAGCCAGCATCTGTAAATTCGGATGCCGAAGCGTCCCCTGAAGCTCTGGATCGCCTGGCAGGCGCCAATGATCTACTGACATCCTTACTATGTCTGAAAACCAGCTTCTCCTTGGCCAGCGAGGAGCCACCAGGATGGTTGGTACCCCCTCCTGAGCTACCTTCCTTAGTACACGGCTCAGAAGTGGGCGCGGGGGAAATACATACAGGAGATTGAACCTTGTCCATGGGGTTGTCAGAGCGTCCGTTGCTATGGCCAGAGGGTCTCTCGAAAGAGACATAAACCTCGGCCGTTTGTGATTGTGTCTGGACGCAAAGAGATCCACCTCTGGACAACCCCAGCGAAGGCAAAGAGCTTGAAAGATCTTCTGACTGAGAGCCCATTCTCCGCGACGCAGCGACCCCCTGCTCAAGGAGTCTGCCTCCTGGTTCTCTAGCCCGAGATGTAAACTGCTGAGATGCAGGGAACATTCTCCTCTGCCCAAACCAGAATCCGGCTTACTTCCCTTAGGGCACTCCTGCTCCGAGTACCCCCTTGATGGTTGATATAGGCTACCGCCGTCCTGTTGTCTGACTGGACCTGGACAGCCTGCCCATTTAAACTGGGGGTCAGATGCTGAAGCACTAGCCAGACTGCTCTTAACTCCAAGATATTTATGGGAAGCTGATTCTCCTTCGGACCCCACAGCCCCTGGATCTTCTGGGTCTGCCAGATGCCCCCCCAGCCTCAGCCTGTAAGACTGGCATCTGTGGAAACGATTTGCCACTGAGGTGTCAGAAAGGACCTGCCTATTGATAGGTGTAGAGGGTCCAACCACCACAGGAGAGATTGCCTGGCTGAGGTAGTCAGAACAAACGACTGATCCAGAGATTGCGGGGCCCGATCCCAGCTTGACAACAGATTTAACTGAAGATGCCTCATGTGAAACTGGGCAAAGGGCACTGCTTCGAAGCAGGCCACCATAAGGCCTACTAGTCTCATCCCTAGCCAAATAGTCGGCTGCTGACAAGCCAGTAGGGACTCTATCTGAATCAGCAGGGCCTTCTGCTCTGGCAGAAACACCTTGACCTGAACTGTGTCCAGAGACATTCCCAAAAAAACCCTTACTGGCGCAGGAGTGATATGAGACTTCGGATAATTGATTACCCAGCCAAACTCTTCCAAAGTCGATAAAACCGTCTGCATGTCCCTCTTGATCTCCTGAGGGGACCCGGTAGAAATCAGAAGATCGTCCAAGTATGGGATTATGCATATCCCCTGGCTCCTCAGAATGGCCATGAGACCTGCCAAGACCTTGGTGAACACCCTTGGAGCCGAGGATATGCCGAATGGAAGTGCCACAAACTGGAAATGTTGGCCTTCCAGGGCAAACCTTAAGAATTTCTGATGCCCTGGAAAAATCTGGATATGAAGATACGCGTCCCTTATGTCTATTGTGGTCATAAGACCTCCGGGCTGAATTGATCTTACCGCTGACTTCAGAGTTTCCATGCGGAAATGTTTCACCCGGATAAACTTGTTGAGACCCTTTAGGTCTAAAATAGGATGCACCGACCCATCCTTCTTGGAAATCGTGAACAGGTTGGAGTAAAACCCCTGACCTTGTTCCTGAAAGGGTACCTGACAAATTACCCCCTTTTGAAGGAGATGCTAAACAGAGGCTCTCAGGGCATCTGCCTTTAACTGGTTCCGGGATGCCCCTGACCAAAGGAACCTTGTGGGCAGTCTGGCTGCAAACTCGATCTTGTAGCCTGATGACACCACCTCTTGGATCTAAAGATCCGCCACGTGGCTTCTCCAGATAGGAGCAAATTGCAAGATCCATCCCCCCACCCGCCCGGGTGAGGGCGCCCCTTCATGTCTGGGAGGGCTTGGCTGGAGGCTTAGGCCACTTCTCCAAGTACCCCCCGCCCTGTTGCGGGCCCTACCTCTGCCCCAAAAATCCCTAAAGGAACATGAAAAGAAGGAGCCCCTACCGCTCCGAAAGGGTCGATATGATGCAGACGAGCCGACCTCTTTCTCTGAGGAAGTTTGCCATCCTTGACCATAAGGTCAAGCCTCTCCCCAAAAAGTCTGCTCCCTAAAAAGGGCAAATCTATGAGAGAATTTTTGGCGGCGGCATCCGCTGACCATTGTCTTAGCCATAAGGAGCGGCGCAAGGCAACCAGAAGGGCAGAGGTCCTGGCACCTAACCTAAACCATCATCCATAGCAGTGATAGCAAAAGCGTTAAAGTCCAAGCAAGCTCTAAAATCTTTGGACTCCTGAGTATGACTGCGAGACTTAGCCCTGGCCAAAAGCTTCTTCACCTTTTTCCTTGAAGCCAAAGACACAATAGCCGTGGCACAAACAGGGCATAGAACGGAACCTACCATAGCAAAGGCATGACGGGCCAACTGATCCATTCGTCTCTCTGTGGGATCTCTTAAGGAAGCATTAGTTGCAGACGGCATGATAGAAGTATTGGACAGGCCCGATACCGGTAAATCCACCTCTGGTGGAAATGACCATAGCTTAATTATATCCGCCGGAAAAGGATACCTTGAATCTAGGATCCTAGTCACAGCCGGTAATTTGTTAGGACTTTCCCATTCCTTTAACACCATCCTGGAGAAATGCGGTTGCTCCGGAAACACCTGCCTTTGTCTCACCGGCCTAAATAGGTCATCCTTTCCTCTTTTTTGCCACCTTATGGGGGGTAATAATACAACTCTGTGAAGTACTCACCTGTAGAGTTGATATTATATGCATACAGCACGTCCTGCTCCAGATATAGTAATAACATGTGAGTAATCCTCCGCCTCCAGCGCCGTGCACTGCAGACATGTAGAAAACAAGCTCCTCCCGGCCCTACATATACCGAGGGACCTCCCACAAATCCCCAGCATTGAAAAGCAGTGAGAAAGAGAGGCCAGGAGAAAACAACCACCCAAAACTGGCAATAATACCAAAGATAACAATCACCAAACAGGGGATCCAGAACAAGGTGAAACAGGGTGGGGTGGAGCAGGACCTTGGCAGATCGTACTGATCTACTGCCATTTGAACCACGTCTGCGAACCATACTCTTCTTGGCCACCAGAATCGCGGGTACCCCTTCCAGAGCGATCTTGCGCAGCATTCTGCCCAGAAGGGGAATTGGTGGAAACACATACAGGAGCCGAAACTCCCTCCAAGACATTGACAGGGCATCCGAAGCCAGAGCCAGAGGATCCTGAGACAGGGATACAAAGCTCGGTAGCTTGTGACGCAAAGAGATCCACGTCTGACACACCCCAACGGTGACACAGGGACTGAAATACCCTGTCGCAGAGGGACCATTCCCCCTGACGGGACGACCCCCTGCTCAGAGCATCTGCTAGCAGATTTTCCGCCCCCGGAATGTAGACAGCCGAGATGCATTGGACATTGGTCTCTGCCCATGTTAGAAACAGAGACACCTCCTGGAGAGCACCCTTGCTCCGGGTTTCTCCCTGACGATTGATGCAGGCTACCGCTGTCCTGTTGTCTGAGCGTACCTGAACCGCCAGACCCTTCAGGTGCTGGGTCAATCGTTCCAGCACCAATCTGACCGCCCTGAGTTCCAGGACATTGATAGGAAGATGGGCCTCCTGAGGGCCCCACCTCCCCTGGAAGCGCAGGGACTTCCAGGATCACCCCCAGCCCGAAAGACTGGCATCGGTTGTGACCGTCTCCCAAGAGGGAGCCAGGAAGGATCTGCCCCTTGTCAAGTTCCTGTGGTCCAACCACCATGCCAGGGATTGTCTGACCGAGGGGGGAATCACCCAGATCTCGTCCAAGGACGCTGGGTCCTTGTTCCATACTGACAGAAGGTGAAGCTGCAGGGTTCTCAGATGAAACTGGGCAAAGGGCACCGCCTCGAAGCTTGCCACCATCGAGCCCACCAACTGCATTCCCTGCCGGATGGAGGGATGAGGGTTTGAGAGCAGGGATCTCGCCTGCGTTGTCAGAGCTTCCACCTTCTGTGGAGGAAGGAATATCCTTGACTGAACCGTGTCCAGAATCATCCCCAGAAATGGGGTCACTGAGGAGGGGGACAGAGAGGACTTTGGGTAATTGATCACCCAGCCGAAGGACTCCAGGGTGGACACCACCAACCGAGTGTCCAGCTCTGCCTGCCGCAGAGACCGAGAGGTGATGAGTATATCGTCCAGGTAGGGCAACACGCGTATGCCCTTTAGTCTTAAGAGAGACATCACCCCTGCCAGCACCTGGGTGAACACCCTGGGAGCCGACGTAAGGCAGAATGGCAGGGCCACGAACTGATAATGCTGATCGAACAGTGCAAATCTGAGAAATCTTTGGTGCCCTGGAAACACCGGAACGTGCAGGTAAGCGTCCTTGATGTCCACAGATGTCATGAAGTCCCCTGGGCGCAGCGAGGCAATGGCTGAACGCAGAGTTTCCATACGAAAATGCCTGTTTCTGACAAATCTGTTTAGGATTTTCAAATCCAGAATGGGTCTGACTGACCCGTCCTTTTTGGGCACCGTGAAAAGGTTGGAATAAAACCCCATGCCCCTGTCTCTTAAGGGGACCTTGCAAATGACCCCGAGATCCAGAAGGTCCTGCACAGCCAGCATCAAGACTCGAGCTGAGGCAGGGTCCTGTGGGATCCGGGACCCAACGAACCTGGTAGGGGGCAGTACAGCAAATTCTATCTTGTAACCGGAGGACACCACCTCCTGAATCCACCGGTCTGGGACGAGGCGTCTCCAGACAGCCTCGAAGTGCTGTAGACGTCCCTTCATGCTTGGGGGTTCTTGGGGGGGGGGCTTTGGGCTTGGGCCCCCAGGAGGAACCAGGACGGCGTCCTCTGTTCTTGTTCCAGGAATCTGCGCGAGACCCAGAAAAGGACACCCCTCTACCATGCTTGGCCCCACGGTAGGGGGTCGAATGGGAGCTTGGGCCACGAAAGGGCCGAATCTGACACTTGCGCTGGGGCAACTTGCCACCCTTGGCAAAGATATCTAACCTTACTCCAAACAGGCGCAGCCCTTTAAATGGAAGCCCCGTAAGAGCCTTCTTGGCGACATTGTCAGCAGCCCACTGGCATAACCAGACTGCACGGCGTATGGCTACCACCAGAGCAGTGGATCTAGCGCTCAGCTTAATAGCATCGTCCGATGCAGATAGGATATAATTCACAAAGGTCTCACAGATGGCCAGAGCATTGGCGGCATCAGAGGGCAAGTCATCCGCCCCTTCCAGAGCAGTCTTAACTACAGTCCTGAGCGCCACCGGCGTGATGGCTAAGGCGCAAACCGGGCGGAGCGACGCTCCCCCAAATGCAAAGGCATGACATGCCAATTGATCAACTCGCTGATCCTCTAAATCCCGCAGCGAAGTAGTGTCAGGGGAGTGCATAATAGAGGTGTTGGACAGACTCAAAATTGGAGCATCGACCTCGGGCGGCGATGTCCAACACTTAACCAGATCTGCAGGAAATGGATACTTCTTATCCACAGCTTTAGGAATCCCCTGGAGTTTGCTGGGATGTTCCCATTCTTTCAGCACTAGGCTATTAAAATGAGTTTGTTCAGGAAACTCCAACCGCACCCTAGCGGTATGAAACAGATTACCCCTTTGCCGAGGAGCCGCGGGAGGGGGAGAGAGGGATAACACGTCAAAGATCCGGGTCAGCAGTCTATCAATGTCGTCCTGGGACCAATGATCAGAACCAGACTCATCCTGACTCCTGGACTCGTCGTCGTAGGACCCTGAGTCAGAGAATAGTTCCCCTTCCTCTGACGGGGAATGTGCATAGGAAAGCAGTAAATCGTCAGATTCTACAGGAAGAATAGTAGATTCAGGATTCAAATGACGCCTCTTGGCAGTAACCTTGCGCGCCAAGGAGCCAGCGATTAAGTTTTCCACACTAGCCAGTCTAGTGGCCAAATCAGCGTGAGAGTCCCCACTAGTATTGGGGGTTAGGCTCAAGCTTGGGGGAGTAGGGGAAGTAAGGGGAGGTGCGGGCCCAGCCTCGGAAGAGGTGGGGAGCCCGGCTAGCGCCTGCTGGGCACAAGGGACGCAGACCCGTGCATTGTCACCGCTGCTAGGTAAGACCCCACAAGCTACACACAGACGGGCTTGTCCCAAGGGAACCCCGTTCACAATATCCTGAGATGCCTCCATATGGTGATTATTAAGTTCAATATGCCAGTAGGGATTGACGCTATAAAGCAACCCTGGATGCCCCAATAACCCACTGGGAAGTGGGAGTGATTTCTTAAAATGGGCTGGACCGGGCGCTACACCGGGCCGGGAGAAGTCCGCGGTCTGAAAGACACAAGGGGAACAGGGATGTCAGAGCCAAGCGCGAAGAAGCAAAGCTAGGGAAAAAGTCGCCCATGAGGGCACTTACAGATCTGCGAGGGGAGGACCGTCTTCACCACGCGCATGTGAGAAGGAAATGAAGGAAAAAAGTAGAATACAATAAAAGCGCTGCGGTTAACTAAAAACTTAATGTGAAGCGCGCTCTGACACCCGGTAACCGTTAAAGGCTATAGGTCTCAAGTGTAATTAGGGCAAGGTTAGGCCATCGTACACACGACCCCCCCCCCCCTCTTTTTTCCCCCCACTAACGGGGGAATCTAGGGAGGAAGGTGACCCAATATTCGGGGTTCACAGTTACAAGGGGCGTGGGGGCACTGGTGCGGAAGGGGCATCCAACTGATGGCTCACCATTAGCCTTAACCGCCTACCCTATGGTGGGGGATTGCGGTGGAGTCTAGCTCCGTAAGCACACTAGGTGCTGCCTACCTTCACCCGACCAATGCAGCCCAGGCTGGGAGGCATTAATTCAAAATGAGGACGGGTGGAAATAGTCCCGCAGGGCCTCGGGCTGTCAAGCCCCACTCGCCTGCGAGAGCGTGATACTTCATGTCTTCGCAGTTCCAGCACTGCAGAGAAATCTGGGGATTTGTGGGAGGTCCCTCGGTATATGTAGGGCCGGGAGGAGCTTGTTTTCTACATGTCTGCAGTGCACGGCGCCGGAGGCGGAGGATTACCCACATGTTATTACTATATCTGGAGCAGGACGTGCTGTATGCTTAGAATATTCAAAGTTTCGAACACCGAAGAAAGTAAACACTCTGTTTCGTGTGAGAGAAGGGGATCCTCATCAGAAGAAAATAAAATAGAATTACTGTTGTCCTCACCGGAGCGTAACTCACCCTCTGAGAGCTGTTCATCAATATATTCTTCCTCCTCCTCAGACCCAAAAGAGGCAAATAAATCCTCTTCCTCATAAACAGGCTCCACATGCCTCCTCTTATTGGTGGCTTTTTTAGGGACGACCAAGGATAACTGTCTCTCCAAGTTATCCAACCTGTGTGCCACATCCGCCTGCGCTTCCCTGCCTTCCCCTTCACCAGGGGGAATTAGAGCAGGCTGAGCTATGGCGCTCCCCAAAGCTACTGCTGGGCTAGATACAGGAGCAACGTTCTCTTATGGTCTGAACCAATTCTTCTGGCGCAAGCGGAACACATCGTGCTGAAAATGCCCAGGGAACCTGCTTACATAAGGGGCAGAGACTGACCTGCTCAAGTGGGATGCCCTATTCACTATCCCCCGATGCCTCCGTCATGGTGTTTCTTTTTTTTTTTTCTTAAAAAATTTTTTTTTTTTGCAAAAAGACCTAAGGTCCTAAACCTATACCAATCCCCAAGGGACTGGGAGGAACCACAACCCTTTTATCCTTCTTCCCAATCTAAAAAATAAACAGGGAAAAAACCCTATTAAAGATGTCACTAACATTCAACTTTTACAACATACAACATGTATAAACAATATATCTTAAAACAGCAAACCATGCTCTTAACCCTTTAAATGCCAAGCACGTAGTTTCTACGTGGTTGCTTCTCCTACCGTTAAGTGCCAAGCACGTAGAAACTATGTGCCTGGCATTTCCCCCTAATAGTTAAAAAATATAAAAAAATAAACACTTACCTTTGGTATTGATGTGAAGCTGGGGGTCCCCTCTTCCTCCGGGGGGCTCCCGATCCCTCCCCCTCATCCAGAAAGATGAGCCCACTGCAACAAGCTGGGTACGCTTAGAAAGCTTAACATGTGTACTTTCAGGGAATATATGGTTTATGGGGGATATTCCAAATGTAAAGGGTTGTTTTGGTTGAAAAATCGCAAGGTGCGCACTTTGTCTGCAGAGCTGAAATTTTCAAGTAAAATTATCGTTACGCACATGCTTTACTTTGGGGTGTTTGGCAACTCTTCCCTTGATAGTAGCTATGCATGTTGGGTATTGTTCTGTTCGGGGGATGTTGCTTTTTCAGATTAAACTTGTTTTTTCTTGTTTGTGTATAGTTTTCTTAGGAAAATGTGGCTTTGATTCTGCTTTTTTATCCTTTTTTTAGGGAAACTCTTCAACCAAAGAATACATTGAGGGATTACTTCCAGAAAACTATGGCCACATCAACAAGCCTGGTACACCTAGAAAGCTTGAGGTGTATACTTCCAGAGAATATATAGTTTGTTGGGGGTATTTAAAATGTAAAGGGTTGTTTTTCTGGAAAAACTGCAAGGTGCGCATAGCGCATAGCATAGTTGTATTTTATCTGAAAATCCCCTAAAGCGCTGTTTCAGTTTGGGGGAGTCTCCTGGGCAGGAAAGGGTGTCTAACAATACATATGTGGTACCGCTGTAACCGGGAGAAATTGGGATTTCACACGCAATAAGATTTTATTGACAAACTTACATTTTTTATTACAAAAAACACTACAAATTGTAAAAAAAAATTTTTATTTTTTTGTACATATTTCACCCAAAAATATTGAGAATACACCTAAAAAATTACAAACAAGACATTTTATGTTAAAGCCCAGACTCTGCTGAAAAAAACAATATATCATTTTCCTGGGAAATCCCTGGAAATTCCTTAAAAAATCACATTTGAACATGGGGAGCGCATAATAGTGCAAAATAGTCTGGCAACAAAGGGTGACAAAAACTCCAGGTAGGCTGGCACTTAAAGGGTTTAGGCAGCAAGATAAAAATTAATACAATCGACGTCCACTTACCCCAGCAGCTCCCTTCTCATAAAATAGCCTAATTAAAAAACAAAACACACATGTGTTGCACAGGGAACTCTATTGGGGCCTGGTGCAAACGCTGCGCCACTAAAGGCGGTTACCCGGCGCCCCAGAGCCCCCCCCAAGGTCAAAACTAACAGCGATGCTACTGGCCGCCATTAAGCCCGGGGCCGCTCCTTGCCGCCGCTGCGGTCAAATCGCACACCGGTATCCGGGGGCTGCTGGCACCTACCTACTCCAAGACGAAGTATGCCTGAAGGCTCAAACGGAGAGCGCTGTCCACCACCTCCCTCCAAGCCAGAGACAGCATGACTGAAAACGCGGAAGCCGCCTCGTGCTTCCGTATCTGGCTCCGCCCCGCGGCGTATCGTCATAGACCAGACCACGCCCCCTAAAGTGAAAGGTGCGATTTTTCAAAATTAAAATTTTTTTTTTCCCAAAAATAACCTAAGTCATGTGGGAAGAAGAATGGGTTGAATAAAAATAAACATGTTCCTCAGCAGGTACACCAGAGAAAAACCTGCGGCTGACGTGCTTTTCAGAAAGCCTGCAGCCCAGAACCTATACACTCTGCAAGCGCCCCAAGACCCTGGCGCTTCCACCTTACCTTCACGGACCCCTGAACAGCAAGGCTGTGGGAGGCACAATTGGGTCTGGGGGATCCGTGGGAATAAGGCTGTGCAGGGTGCATTCCCCCCGCTTGCTGCCAATTCTTAAGAGAGAATCTTCAACAACCTTCACAGTCACTTCAACTGCAAGAATGAAACTGGTCTTGATTAGGAGGCAACAGCTATTTATGGGCCGGGAGGGGCCACAACTTTTTTGTCTTGCAGTCACACCCTTCGGGCAAGGAAGTAATCCCAAGTGTAAGAGGGTCTGGAATGGATCAGAAGAAAAAACAAGTGCACACCAGTGAATAAACACTATGTTAGTGACTAAACACAAGTGAATCACACACAGTGGACACACCAGTGAATAAACACTATGGCTACGTTCACACCTGTCCAGTCGCAATTTGGTTTTCAGCCTGCCGTTTTCGAAGGAATTAAATTTTAAATTCCTGTTTTTCTTGTCCACGCTTCTATTTGCATTCGCCTTCACACCTGTGTGTTATAATATACCTGTTTCAAGGGATGTTTTTGTGGCCAGGACGCAGCAGGCAGGACTTTTTGTGGTCATATTTTTCTCTCTCTACCACACCAGAGAGATGTAAAAGGGGCCATAGAGGTGCAATTGATGGATATTGGTAGTGCTGCATCTGCCGCGAACAGGTGTGAACGAGGGCTATATCACTGATTACTCACAATGTACACACCAGTGGATAAACACTTAATCAATGATTACACACAAGTGAATTAGACACAGTGTACACAACAGTGAATAAACACTTTATCAGTGATTACACACAGTGGACACGCCAGTGAATAAATACTATATCAGTGATTACACACAAGTGAAAAACACACTCACTAAGGGGCAGTGAAATGCACATGTCCCCGGCGCGATGGGCTGCCCTAAACTTCATGGGGAACGATTGGGGGTTAGGTGCAATGCTCAAGAGCATTTCAGTCACGTCCCAGCTGGGTAAGATCCTGCAACCCTCTGGTCCCAAGAACAATACCCTAAACACATGGCTGCCCATGCGATGCCCTCTAGGGAGACAATTAGGAAATCGCTACAGAAGCTTGTCAACAAGCATTTGATTTTGTACCATCATATGATGTATAGTGTAAAAATGTTATGGACATATACTTACTATAAGAGTAATCTTACTGTTGTTGACCTTAATTATCATAGGTAAAATCTCAGAAATCTTCTCATCTTCTAGAAATGGGCCTAGGTGGGTTATAGCAGAAACTGGTATTTCAGAGACAAAATCCTGAATCCATAATTGTAGGAATCCATTCTGTACAGCGAGTGGAGACAAGGAGGATGCAGCAGGACCAAGATCAAAGTGTAAAAGAACACGTGGAGCAGCAGAAGTAGCAGGAGGAGTACTGGGAGAAGTAACAATAAAACCTGCTAAGAAAAATGGGAATTTTACATGTTGCTGACATGAAAAAGGAAAATTTAGAAAACTGTTAAATAAATATACAAAACACAGTGTGAGCCCTACTGCAAGTGTCCAGTCAAATGCTAAGCTTTGTTTATGATAGCGAAAATATTTTGGTTTTAGGATCAAATGAATGTATTTACTAAAAGCCTAACTTAAAGCGGTCCCGCACCCATTTTCTACATAACGGGTGTGGGGCCGCATTGTGATTGCATCCAGATTGCTGGAGCTCCCCCACACATAGTCCCCGCAATCCTTACCCAAACCTTAATCTAGCAGCGAAATGTGGCCATATGCGCTCACTTGTGCCAGCCTGGACTGCCAAAATCCCCACAACCATTATGCAGAAAATTGGTGTGGGACTGTTTTAAGATAAGACTTTACGGATAAAGTAAGAAGAATTCTGCCGTGTGTGTTGTACCACTCTGTCAACTATCACCAGTGACCAAACTGGAAGTTAATCTAACTTCAAAGTGGAGTGTCACTGGGTGCAAGAGTGGGTAATGTTGTGCCCATCATGATCATTTGCTTCTGATGGCGCCCATTAATCTGTTAATTGCGTTTCCTGGAAAAGTTGGATATCCACAACAAAGTCATAGAATTTACATACATTTACTATAGCTTTTCTACACTGCATCTAAAAACAAAATAAGGTTTTAGCTAACCTTACCTTTTACATCTTCATATTTCTTATTACAGTTAAGATCCAAAGCTTGAAGAATAACTGAGACATTATCTCCACAAATGTGAGACACAGAAGTTACATTGTGAAGAACCAGAGTCAGAATCTAAAGAATTGAAATTTTATTCAGGTGTTTATATATATATATATATATATATACATACATACAAAAAAATATTAGAATTGTTGCCCATAACAACCAACTATATTTAAAAATACAATTTTGTGAATACTCACCTGTAAAATGGGTATTATAAGTATGTCACACACCCCGCTTCAGATCATTACACTTGGGTTATACCGACCTGTAGAGGGCGATCTTGCAGAGATGTCATGAAAAAAAGGGAGCCCCTCCTGGTCCATAAATACCTGGTACCTCCCACTCATTCCCCAGTATTAAGACAGCAGTAAAGGGACCAGGAAGAGCCAAAATAACCAGTAACAATAAAAAAGGTTCACCATAGAAAGGATCCAGAATACCAAAGGGCGGGGTGAAGCGGGGTGTGTGACATACTTATAATACCCATTTTACAGGGGAGTATTCACAAAATGGTATTATTCTAAGTATGTCACACACCCCGCTTCAGAAAGTCATTACACTTGGGACATCCAATAGCAGTGTCCATAAAGGGCAGGGATCCAAAACAAGGCAATAATGCACAAACTTAAACCACTGCAGCTTGCAGAACCTTGCGGCCAAAAACAGCATCCGCTGAGGCCCGCACATCAACCTTGTAAAACTTGGAAAAAGTGTGAACGGAAGACCAAGTAGCAGCCTTACAAACTTGCTCAACAGAGGCCTGATGCTGGAAAGCCCAGGACGCCCCAACAGCACAAGTGAAATGAGCAGTAGCACGAAAAGGGGGAACCTTCCCCTTGGCAGAATAGGCCCCAACAATGGCCTGGCAAATCCATTTACTAATGGAAGACTTGGCGGGAGCCAAACCTTTCCTAGGCCCAGAGGGCACCACAAAAAGGGCGTCAGTCCTACAAAAAGAAGAAGTAGCCACCAAATAGTACTTCACACAGCGAACCACATCCAGAGAGTGCAAAACCCTCTCCTTGTCATTGCTGGGCTTAGGACACAAGGAGGGTAGAACAATGTCCTGATTAAGATGAAAGGCAGAGACCACCTTAGGAAGGAAATCTGGCTTGAAGCGGAAAACAACCTTGTCCTGATGCCTCTCAAAATAAGGAGCCTTAATGGACAAAGCCGCCAGCTCTGATACACGCCGAAGGGAAGTGATAGCAACCAGAAACGCAACCTTCTGAGTAAGCGTAGAAAGAGCAATATCCTGCAAAGGTTCAAAAGGAGGACCCTGAAAAGCAGAAAGAACCAAATTCAGATCCCAAACTGGGAGCAAAGGCTTCCTAGGAGGCCGCACATGCGTAACCCCCTGGAAAAAGGTCTTAACCAGAGGATGAAGAGCAAAAGACTTTTGAAAGAAAACCGCCAGGGCAGAAACATGCCCTTTCAGCGTACTAAGCTGCAAACCCAGGTCCAGACCATGTTGCAGAAATACCAAAACCCTAGGGATAGAAAACACCCTGCAAGATGGCAGAGGAAGACTTCTTTTTAGCCCTAACCAGAGTCTGAATGACAGCATCAGAAAGACCTTCCTCCTTCAGGATGGAGGATTCAGCAGCCACGCCGTCAAAGCCAGCGTTGGTAAATTGGGGTAGAACAGTGGACCCTGAGTGAGCAGATCCGGCAGAAGGGGCAGATCTAACTGATCCGCTGCCACGTCTGCGAAC
This sequence comes from Gastrophryne carolinensis, assembly GCA_027917425.1. Taxonomy (NCBI): domain Eukaryota; kingdom Metazoa; phylum Chordata; class Amphibia; order Anura; family Microhylidae; genus Gastrophryne; species Gastrophryne carolinensis. The sequence goes on from CM051236.1 coordinate 351,606,983, forward strand.
CAAATCTGTCTTGGCCATCTTGGAGCCACCAGGATTGCTGACGCGCCCTCTAGGGCCAGCTTGCGCACCACTTTGCCCACCATGGGAAACGGGGGGAACAGGTACAGAAACCCCAGATCCCTCCAGTTCAGAGACATGGCATCCGCTGCCAGAGCCAGCGGATCCCGCGAGAGAGACACAAACGCCGGAAGCTTGTGATTGTGACAAGAGGCAAAGAGGTCCACCTCCGGAGTCCCCCACCGGTGGCAAAGCGACCGAAACACCTTGGGGCTGAGCGACCATTCCCCCCGGCGAGATGAGCACCTGCTCAGGGAGTCCGCCTCCGTGTTTTCCACTCCCGGAATGTACACCGCCGAGATGCATGGGACATTGCTCTCTGCCCAAGCCAGGATCAAAGACACTTCCATGAGGGCACGCCTGCTGCGAGTCCCTCCCTGGTGATTGATGTAGGCGACCGCCGTCCGATTGTTCCGACCGAACTTGAACCGGCAAGCCCTGTAACTGATGAGTCAAGTGAGCCAGAACCAACCTGATGGCTCTCATCTCCAGAACATTGATGGGATCGTGAGCCTCTTGAGGGCCCCCACAGTCCCTGAAACTGAAGATCCTTCCAAAATCCCCCCCAACCTGACAGGCTGGCATCCGTGGTGACCGTCTCTCAACGAGGGATCAGAAAGGATCTGCCCCTCATCAGATTGCTCGGTTCCAGCCACCACCGAAGGGAATGCCGAACCCGGGGGGACATCAGAAAAGACTGATCCAATGACAGCGGGACCCGTCCCAGGCCGCCAAGAGATGAAGCTGGAGCGTCCTTGTGTGAAACTGGGCAAATGGAACCGCCTCGAACGAAGCCACCATCAATCCCACCAGTTGCATCCCCAGCCGAATGGACGGGCGAGGGATGGACAGGAGAAGCTGAGTCAATTCCTGAATCAAAAGAACCTTGGGCCGGGGGAGGAACACCCTGGACTGAGAAGTATCCAGAGACATTCCCAGGAACGCCACCACCCTGGACGGAGAGAGGCAGGACTTGGGATAGTTGATCACCCAGCCGAATCTCTCCAGGGTGGCTACCACAGCCCTGGTATCTAGCTCCGCCTGGCCGAGAGAGGATGCCATGATAAGAAGATCGTCCAGATAAGGCACAATGCGGATTTTCTGGGCTCTGAGGAGGGCAATCACCCCCGCTAGCACCTTGGTGAAAACCCTTGGAGCCGAGGTAAGGCCAAACGGAAGGGCCACAAACTGAAAATGCCGATCTTCCACCACGAACCTGAGAAATCTCTGATGCGCCGGGAAGATTGGAACATGCAGATAAGCATCCTTGATGTCTATAGAAGTCCTCCTTCCGAAGTTAATTTATGGCAGAGCGGAGAGTTTCCATGCGGAACTTCCTGGGACTGATAAACCTGTTGAGAAACTTCAGATCCAGGATGGGACGAATGGAGCCATCCTTCTTGGGCACCGTAAACAGATTGGAATAGTATCCCAGGCCCCGGTCCAAGGGAGGCACCGGGCAGATGACAGCCATGTCCAAGAGATCTTTTACTGCCGCCCGGAGCCCCTGCGCGGCCAGAGGATCCGAGGGCACGCGAGACCTGAAGAATCTGGGAGGAGGCCAGATCTCGAACTCCAGTTTGTAACCGGAAGACACCACTTCCCGAACCCATCTGTCCAAGACCTCCTGGTCCCAGACCTGGGAGAAGTGTTGCAGCCGCCCCCCCATCCGCGAGGGAGAGGGCGCCCCCTCATTGCTGAACCGGCTTAGCAGCGGCTTTGGGTTTGGAGCCCCAGCTGTGACCTGGACGGGCACGTCTTCTTCCCCTGTTCCAGGAATCACCTCTGGAGGGGAAGACAGCCGATCCCTGTCCAGCTCTGGCCCCACGAAAGGAAGGGGTAAATGAAGCCGCCCCCCGAAAGGGACGACGTTGCTTCTTCCGCTGAGGTAACCTACCTCCTTTTGCGACCAAATCCAAATTTTCTCCAAAGAGCCGCAAGCCCAGAAAGGGAAGAACCGTAAGAGACTTTTTGGACACAAAATCAGCCGCCCACTGGCGCAAGCAAACCGACCGCCGAATAGCCACCAGCAAGGCCGAAGTTCTACTACACATCACATAGTGTCATCCAGGGCGGCTAGCACAAATGACAAAAACAATTCACACTGCTTAAGGGCGGTGAACTCATCACTAGCCGGGTCAAGCCTGGAGGTAGACAACAGGTCCCTGACAAACGACCTAGAAGCCACGATTAGAAGCGCTGAAGCACAAACAGGCCGCAAGGCCTACCTGACACTGGCAAAACCGTGACAAGCCATCTGGTCAATGCATTTGTCCTCACCATCCTTAAGAGTAGAACAGTCAGGAGAATGCAAGACAGAGGTGCTAGACAACCCCAAAACAGGGGCGTCCACCTCGGGAGGGGACGACCAGCGTCTCACCGCGTCCACCGGAAAGGGATATTTCTTATCCCAACCCGGAGGGACACCCGGAAGCCGAGTAGGCCTCTCCCATTCCTTAAGAATAATGCCGTCGAAATGCCTTTGATTAGGAAATTCTAAGCGCAGCTTAGCCTCCTCAAAGAACTCCCCCTTCTGCGGAAGAGTCACTTCAGGAGGAGAGATTGCCAGAACCTCAAACATATGAGCCAGGACCCTAGGGGTATCCACAGAATCCCCCTGACCCCGCTCGGCATCAGCGCAAACAAACTGCTGATCGTCAGAACCATCCGACTCCTCAAAAAGTTCCCCTTCCTCTAGCGGGGGGTAATCAGACCAGTCCAGGGAATCAAACTCCTCACAATCCAAAGCCTGCGTGGCTGGAGACAAGTGCTTTCTCTTAGCCGGGAACTTTCTGGCCACAGTGCTGGAAAATAATTTTTCCAGGTTGGACAATCTGGCACACACCTCAGATTGCGACTCCCCACTCGTGACAACATCACACGGGGTACGGGACAGGCGGGGAGGGGTAGGGTAAGGAACCAGCGGCACAGAACCAGACGCCTGGGATCCGGACTGCCGCGTAATAGTCTGCTGCGCACATGGTATGCAAAGGAAAGCATCATCCCCTGTAAGGGATGCCCCACACCCCAAAAACTGCCGGGGTTGCCCCGAGGGGAGCCCGAGCCCGGTATCCTGGGAAGCCTCCATATGGTGATTTTATTGGTAGTCGCAATACCCAAGGGAATTACGCAAATATAAGCGACCCAGGATGCCCCTTTAGTGTCCCGAGTGGGAGGATTTATAGGGAGTTCCTAATTAACCAGGGACCCTAGGACCGGGAGGACCCTTTAGGATCCGACAAGGGTCCACCTGGAAGACAGAATACAGGGCTGTTCAGCACCTGAATCATGCCCATGCACACACAAACATAAATACTAATATTGCAATATTAATAGGAGGGACTGGGTTATAAACTCCCAGCACAATGGTGTATAAGACAGGCACACTATAGATATAATAAATAGACACATGAATATAGTGAGGATAAGAAGTAATGGGGCCCCAAGGGGCCACTCACGTAGGAGATACGTCCGTCCTGCCAGAAAGCGAGCCCGAGAGCAGAGGGAGAAGAAGGGCGGGCCGGCGCGGTTCGCGCACCGAGCGCTCGACCCCGCCCCCCCACCGTACCTGAGGGGAAGAAGCTCCCCCGCCAAATCTTATCAAACGGCCGGCGCTGCGGCACAGCCAGCACCGGCTGAGTACAACGTACATACAAGAATCACAAACAGACTCGCGCATAATAAAGATAACAATCAGGGAGAAGGGGTCCCGTACGCTACACCCCCCCCTCTAAGGAGCAAGGGTAATCCGGGAGAGGGGGAATCCACGTTGGAAGGTAGACGGGCAAGGGACGGGGCATCCCAAACCGGGATCACCAACCCGGCAAAACCGCCTACCCCTTAGTATGGGGTCTCATGGTGGAGCGTAGCTCCTAAGCACCATTAGGTGCTGTCTACCCTTGCCCGGACCAGCAGCCTAGGCTGGGAGGCAAGGTGAATACTAAGAAGGTGGGGTCCAGGCAGAAATAGACAAATAAGCGGGCCGGGAGTTACCCCGGCTACCTGCAAGGAGGAGACATCATCTTCTGACTTGCTCGCAGTCTGCAGAGATGAAAGACTGGGGAATGAGGTACCAGGTATTTATGGACGAGGAGGGGCTCCCTTTTTTCATGACATCTCTGCAAGATCGCCCTCTACAGGTCGGTATAACCCAAGTGTAATGACTATCTGAAGCGGGGTGTGTGACATACTTAGAATAAAATGTTTTTAATGTTCTTTTTATTGAGAACATAAACATTACATATGCAGAAAGTCACTCAATTATCGACCATGCAGTCATATTACGTAATTTCCATTATGTTTTTAGACGACCATTACAATGTTAAAAAATTCTATTTACTGTAAATGATCGCTAACCGCAAAACTTTTTATTGCATTTCTATTATTCGTATACTGTATAGAACTGCAGTTCAGTCTGCGTGTATAGTAACAGTTTTAGATGCTTCACTAACCTGTTGTGGCTCAGGACCCTCTGTACTCTGGGATGTGTCGTCATGATCGGATGATGCCGTTTCTGCATTAACCGACAAGTCTATTGCAAAAAATGAAGCAATGAAACTGGGAATACAATGCCCACCTTTATAACAATTATATCAAACCGAATGCTTTATCTAACTTGTAGAAATCCATACACTTTACACACAAATTGTGCCATTCTTTCACTATCTTGGTTTTTGTCTGTACCCTTGGGGCATCCTGATTTGGCATGGCCAGCTGTGCTCAGTTTCCCAAGACAAATAACTCGTCGGCATTCCCACTGCCCAGACGCGGCTCTGATCCAATCAACGTCTTTGGCCGCGCATATAAAGGAGAAGCTAAAAAAACTGAATTGAAGCTTAGTCGCTCTTATGATTGGCACCCCCCTTGCATCCATCTATGGCTGTATGCGGCAGCACCAGCCATCCAGTTATGACTGGCGCGGCCACACACAGACCTAAAAGGATGTGTGTGATGACACTGCAGCCAGCCACACATGCGCCGTGAGTTTACCGGCAAGGTAGGTAAGCAGGAGATTGGTGGGGTTTCACACTGCAGGGCATCCCAGATCGGGATGCCCCAGGGATGACTATTTAACTGGACCTAGCATTGATTTGATTTCGGTCCACTTTATTGACTTCATGTTTAATTTTATTTTCATTTCTATGTCTTTTGACTATATACAATGCAAGCATATAAGATGTTCAGGTTAAAAAACACAAAATTAAATGCAGAGCTGTAAAACTGCAGATAGAGAAAAAAACATTTTCTGTGTCAGTATGTCAGTTACAGATAGGATATTAAAAAAACAACTAAAATAGCTTAATTCCAAATATACTCATTTATGCTTCTAATAAAATACTAAAATCAATTTAACTGAAAAGTATCTTCACCTGCTTCCAGTTTCAGCAAAAAGTTTTCAGTGGTTTCACTGTCAAGAGACAACACATCAAACCCCTCTACCGAGGCTGTGTCAAACGATTGTGTGCGAGAAAGAGGCAAACTTTGATTATGCAACGACTCCAAGTCTCTGCAACACAGCAGAAAAACAAACATCATACAGATAAAGACATGCAGAGAAAATGAATATGCAGGGAGAAAGGAAGAAAAAAAAGAAATAGATCTTGGAAAAAATAAAGTCCAACATACAAAATATATCCCTCCCCAGTACTTCTATTTACATACAAGCTCTTCTCTATCATACTAGATGTTCTTTATCTGCTCTGCGGAAGTTATAGAATAATGAAGGCTAATGATTTACAGCTCAACAAACCTTTCTGCACGAGCAGTGGGGGGCGGGGGGGGTCTATAGCAATTGGACAGAAGTTGAGTTGGTATCAACCAAAAAGTTAACTAAGATGGTACCTGGACAATGGATAACCAAAAAGTTATTAAAGGTGATATCAAAACAATGAATAATGTACAAGGGCCAAGAAGATATAAATAAAGAACAAGTGAACAATTAAGTAGGTTTAGGTAAAGTATCACACACTTATGTTTAGTATCACCCAAGAGGCGCTGCATTCTTTCCTTCCCAAGGTTGAAGGTCTCTTTGGTTAGACCCAGCGTGCTAAGTAAAGTGTCACGTGCAAGCTCCTTTCCCAGTTCAACAGAAAATTCTTTTGCCTGAACAGTCTCTTGAGCCATCAACGTCTTGTCCTGAGTGTCATTTGTTCGCGTTTCACCTTGTTCTGTACAGTCATAGCTACAAAGTTGGCCTGGTTTTTCTTGCCACATAGTGTAATCCTCTTGAAATTCCTGTGTAGATTCCAGTCCAAGAAAAGTAGACAATACATCATTTTTATTTACATGTATTGACTTCATCTTCTCCCTTTCACTTGCCGTGTCGCCATCTGCCAGTTCAGGTCCAATTAGACTACTCCTCTCAGAGTCCTCAGGGTGCATTGGAGACAGAGGCAAGTGAGAGGCAGGGAGTAACAGAGAAACTATGACATCTGGTATCAAAAGACCAACACAGACTGTAGGGGGAGGTGGGGGTGACGCTTGTATTGTTACATCTGATGGTATGTTTTGTAAGCCTTCCAACAAAGCATGCAACTGTTCCTGAAAGCGTAGTAAAGTAAGATAATTATAATGGTTCAGTTGCAATCGTACGATTTCATTCACATTCAACATGATTGGCAGCTGTTTTTCATCCAGTAAAAGGCAGGCCCAGGCAGTAAACGACAAAGAATGTAAGAGGATTTGGTGTTTGGGAAAACCTCCCTCAAAATGCACAGACAAACTAGGGCTGTGTAAACTCCATAAAGAGGTTGATGGAGGGTCAGAGGAAGGATATACATGAGAAACAAATACAGGATGTAAAGGTCCTGGGGGGCAATGAAAAGCTTTATAGGCAGCAAAGGATCGGAAGGTATTTTGTAGCAGGTCAATGGTTGAACCAGGTGCTTGTCGTGTGTTTGTCACAGTTACTGAATTGAAGTGAGCACATACTGAAGATGGGCGCTCAGGTGGGCTGTAAGTAGGAGGTATCACAGGGAAAGTGATCTGTAAAGTAGATAAAAAAAAATTAACAATAAAAGAAAAGCATTCAACTGTCAGGTGAGCTATAACACTACAATGGCCTTGATATATCAAGAGTTGAAGAAGATTCTCCTGTAGTAAAAAACTCATTTCATGAGAAAAAAGCCTGAGAATGTCACTGTTGATGAGTCACTAGTTAGGAAGACCATGACAGCCAATGGCACTTTTTTTTACTTCTGACAAAAAGTAGTGAACTTTTTACACTGTAGTAAAAAATACAATTCTGTGATTACTCACCTGTAGAATTGGTATTATACATATACAGCATGTCCTGTTCCAGAATAATCCTTACTCATGGGTAATACATCCTCTAGATGGCGCTGGACTGCAGAGACAGAAAAGTGGCTCCTCCCAGCCCCATATATACCAGGGACCTCCCACAAATTCCCCAGTATTGAAAAGCAGTTAAAATTAAGCCGGGAGAACTATAACCCTTATCAATATGGAACATAAGAACAATCACCATAAAGAGGTAACCAAAAATAATGATAACAAGGGCGGGGTGGAACAGGACGTGCTGTATACGTATAATACCAATTCTACAGGTGAGTAATCACAGAATTGTATTATTCTAAGTATACAGCACGTCCTGTTCCAGAATAATCCTTACTCATGGGACATCCAATAGCAGTGTCCGTAAGGTAGGGTGGGATCCCCAAAAGCAACAGCAGACAGTTTAAACCACTGCCGCCTGCAGAACTTTGCGACCAAAGGCAGCATCAGCTGAGGCCTTAACATCAACCTTGTAAAACTTAGAAAAAGTATGAACAGAAGACCAAATGGCGGCAAACTTGTTCAACAGAAGCTTGGTGCTGAAAAGCCCAAGAGGCACCAATAGCACGAGTAGAATGAGCAGTAAGGCGGAAGGGAGGCTCCTTCCCCTTAGCAGAGTAGGCCTGTGTGAGGAATAGGTCAAATATTATATTGCACCTTATCGCTGATGTTGGCATTCCCCTTTAAGAAACATCACATATTCCAAGCCTAGAGTTCTTCTTTAGCCCCTTGTTCTAAAGGCAAATGCACCGTGTCTCTATGCAGGAAGAGATAATTAGCATGTATGTGTTGAAAAGCACAGAGCGCAGACCCCCTGCTGATCCGGTCACACCTCTAGCCTAGTAAGAGCCGCTCAGTCTACGGAGGGCTCAACCCCTTGCTGTGAATCTGTCACATGAAAACAGGAAAACCACAGACGAGCGGCACCAATAGAATTTGGACCATAACTCCGCTTCTATGCGTCCTAGCGCCAAACCGGGTACAGGATCGGAACCGGCTCACAAAACCGCATAATGTGTGATTGCGTTCATGGGAATAAAGCAAAAGCCCGTAGACGGAGAACTAAGGCTCTGGTCAGCGTAAAAACCTGATTTCTGAACTCATTGCGTGCACGGCGTCCAGCCCGATAGTTTGGTACCGCTTCCAAGGTCATACTACCCCCCTGCTCCAAGTTATAACCTCTAAAGGGTTTTAGGGCAAAAACACAAGCCAGAACCATAGGAGGTGACGGCCCATCCCACAGAGGGGAGGGGGGCAGTGAGCCCTTGCAGCATAAATAGGGTGGTCTGGAACCAGGTAAGTGTCACTCAACTGGAGGGGGATATGCAGCCAGCATACTGGGGGTGTCCATCATCATCATAAGCTCTTGACACACCCCCTTGTGGGAGCTCCCCATCACTGCTACCCTGCAAACTGCATACTAAAGGTAACTGCTTATTGTTTTTCTGTGTGATGCACTCAATCCTGTAACCATCTCAAGAATAGCATATTTGTATCATCTGCAACATTTCATATTACATCATAGTTAAATGTTTGTTATTACTGCCTAGTGTGCTTATTAGCATTAAAACTTATATTTAATTTGAGCGGTCTGCTTTGCCTTAAACCAAGAATCGGTGTGTCCGAAGGCTGTGAGCCTGGTACCCCTGATAGGAGAGGGTCGGACAAAGGGTTTTTGGGAACGCGATCGGTGTGCACGGAGGTCCCTGGTTGTAGTCGGAACCCGCGACACGCGGTTCCCTGACAGCCTGTATCACAGCCTGACGGATTCACTTGCTGATGGACTTGCTGAGTGGACTTATCTGGAGCCAGACCCTTCTTAGATCCAGACGGGAGCACTAAAAGAGCATCAGTCTTCCTGAAGGATTCAGTAGCCACCAAATAGAACTTCAGAGTCCTGACCACATCCAAAGAATGTAAAACCCTTTCCTTAGAGTTACTAGGATTAGAACACAGAGAAGGCAAAACAATGTCCTGATTGAGATGAAAAGCAGAAACAACCTTAGGTAGAAAATCTGGCTTAAAACGAAACACCACCTTGTCCTGGTGTCTCTCAAAGTAAGGGGGCTTGATGGAAAGCGCCACCAACTTAGAAACACGCCTAACAGAAGTAATAGCCACCAAAAAGACTACCTTAAGCGTAAGAATGGACAAAGGGGCCCCCTGCAAGGGCTCGAAGGGAGACCCCTGCAGGGCAGATAAGACCAAGTTCAAGCCCCAGACTGGTAACATAGGCTTACATGGGGGACGCACGTGAGTAACCCCCATGCTGAGCAAACGATCTTTAGAAGAAAATGGCCAAAGTAGAAACATGACCTTTCAGAGTACTGAGCTGAAGACCCAGATCCAAACCATGTTGCAGAAACTCCAGAATCCTAGGAATAGAAAACACACGACAGGGAAGCGACTTAGACTCGCACCAGTCAATGTAGGTGCGCCAAACCCTATAGTAGATGGAAGAAGAGGACCTTTTCCTAGCCCTGATCATGGTATTAACAACCGAGGCAGGCAGTCCCTTTTCCATCAAGATGGAGGTTTCAGCAGCTAGGCCGTCAAAGCCAGCGTTTGTAAATTGGGGTGGCGTAGGTGCCCCTGAGTGAGCATATCTGGAACCCGTGGCAGGGCGTACTGATCTACTGCCAGCTGCGCAATGTCTGCGAACCACACTCTTCCTGGCCAACAGGGGGCCACCAGAATGGCTGGCACCCCTTCCTGAGCTATCTTGCGCAGCACCCTGCCCAGCAGGGGAAATGGGGGAAACACATACAGGAGCTAAAAAACTCGTCCAAGACATTTCAAGGCATCCATGGCTAAGGCCAGAGGATTCTGGGACAGAGATACAAAGACTGGAAGCTTGTGATTGTGACGGGACGCAAACAGATCCACATTCGGCTGACCCCAGCGGTGGCACAGGGAGCGACACCCTGCTGCTGAGGGACCATTCTCCCAGACGAGAGGTCCCCCTGCTCAGAGAGTCTGCCCCCAGATTCTCCACCCCTGGAATGTACACAGCCGAGATGCAGGGAACATTGTCCTCCGCCCAGGACAGAATCATAGACACTTCCCTGAGGGCCCTTCTGCTCCGGGTCCCTCCCTGATGATTGATGTAGGCAACCTCCGTCTGGTTGTCCGAGCGGACCTGAACAGCCCGACCCCGAAGGTGTGGGGTCAAGTGGGCGAGAACCAACCTGATCGCCCTCAACTCCAGAATGTTGATAGGGGTGTGGGCCTCCTGAGAGCCCCACTGACCCTGGAATTTCAGGGATTTCCAAAAGCCCCCCAACCTGTCAGACTGGCATCCGTGGTGACAGTCTCCCAGTAAGGGGCCAGATAGGATCTGCCCCCCAGCAGGTTCCTTAAGTCCAGCCACCACAATAGAGACCGCCTGTCCAGAGGAGACAGAACAAACACCTGATCCCAGGACACGGGGTCCCGATCCCAAACTGACAAGAGGTGAATCTGAAGAGGTCTCATGTGAAACTAAGCATATGGATCCGCCTCGAAGCAGGACACCATCAGGCCCACCAGCTGCATTCTCTGCCTGATGGACGGAGGAGGACAAGACAGAAGGAGCTGTGCTTGCTCTTGAAGACTCTCCACCTTCTTCTGAGGAAGAAAGATCTTGACCTGAGATGAATCCAGAATCATGCCCAGAAAGGACTTCACCATAGAAGGAGACAGGGAAGATTTGGGGTGGTTGATCACCCAGCCGAATAAATCCAGTGTGGACATCACCCGCTGGGTATCCAGCTCTGCTTGTTGGAAGGACTGAGAAGTGATAAGCATGTCGTCCAAGTAGGGAAGAATGCGAATGCCCTGAGATCTCAGCAGAGCCATCACTCCTGCCAGCACCTTGGTGAATACCCTGGGAGCCGAGGTGAGACCGAAGGGCAAGGGCACAGATTGGTAGTGCTGATCCTCCAGAGCGAACCTGAGGAATCTCTGATGACCTGGAAAGATTGGTATGTGAAGGTAAGCATCCTTGATGTCTACAGAGGTCATGAAATCCCCTGGGCGTAGAGAATTCACAGCGGAGCGCAGAGTCTCCATGCGAAAGTGTCTGAATCTGACAAATTTTTTGAGGCGCTTTAAATCCAGGATGGGTCTGATGGACCCATCTTTCTTGGGAACAGTGAAAAGATTGGAATAGTAGCCTTTGCCCCTTTCCCACAAGGGCACCCGGCAGATGACTCCCAATTCCAGAAGGCCTTGGACAGACCCTGAGCTGACAGGGGGTTTTGAGCCATCTGGGATTTGATGAATCTTGGGGGCGGCCAGGCTGCAAACTCTATCTTGTAACCGGAGGACACTACCTCCTAAATCCACCGGTCTGAGACATGACGCCTCCAGACGTGAGCAAAGAGCCGAATGGGTGAGGGCGCCCCTTTATGCCTGAGGCGGCTTGGGGGAGGACTTAGGCTTGGGACCTCAGGAGGGACTAGGGCAGCCACGTCCTCTGCCCCTGCCCCAAAAATCTCTGCGGGCTCCAGCAAAGGAAGCTCCCCGTCCAATTCTGGAACCCCGGAAGGAAGGAAGAAAGGCACCTGAACCCCGAAAGGACCGGGGCTGCCTTCTACGCTGAGGTAACTTGCCTCCTTTAACAGACAAGTCCAAACGTTCACCAAAGAGGCGCAGCCCCTTGAAGGGAAAACCAGTGAGAGCCTTCTTAGCAGCATTGTCAGCTGCCCACTGCCGCAGCCAGACCGAGTGGCGTATCGCCACCAACAAGGCAGATGCCCTGCCACACATTCTAATGGTATCATCCAAGGCAGAGAGAACATATGCAACAAATTCCTCACAACGCAGAAGAGCTCTATACTACTTCACAATCTGCATCATCAGGGGCCCCATCTAAGAGACCCCTGAGCAGGCTTTTAATAGCAACAGCCGTAATGGCAGAGGCACAGTCCGGACGCAGCATGGTCCCCACACAGGCAAAGGCATGGCAAGCCAGCTGATCAATGTGCCTGTCCTCCCCATCCCTCAGTGTAGTAGAGTCAGGGGAATGCATGACGGATGTGTTGGACAACCCCAGAACTGGTGCATCCACCTCGGGAGGACATGACCACCGTTTAACCATCTCAGCGGGAAAGGGATACCTCTTATCCCAAACTCTTTGGTACCCCGGAAAGCCGGCTAGGCCGTTCCCACTCTTTGAGCACCAGATTATTAAAGTGAGTTTGTTTAGGAAACTCCAAGCGTGGTTTAACAGTATGAAACAGCTCCCCCTGCTGCCGCTGAGCCACGGCAGGAGGAGAGATACAGAGTACTTCAAAAATGTGAGCAAAAAGCCTGTCAGTATCATCTGAAGCCCATGGGTCAGGCCCAGAATCGGCACCATACATCCTAGATTGTTCCTCAGATGATTCTGAATCAGAAAATAATTCCACCTCTTCCAGGGGGGTATAACCGGTAACGTCAAAAGACTCCTCAGCCTCCATAGGGAAAAGAGTAACACCAGGTGATAAATGCCGCTTCTTAGCAGAAGCCTTACGCGGGCCAGACCCAGCAATATGTCTCTCAATGCTGGCCACCCGTGCAGCCAAATCAGGTTGAGACTCCCCACTGGTATGCACCTCACTAGGAGTCAGATGTAAGCGTGGGGGATAGGTGAAGCCAGAGGGGGCGCAGGCCCAGCCACAGGTAACCCAGACTGCAGCACAAGCGTCTGCTGGGCGCAGGGTACACACACCCTGACATCATCACTTATAGTGGATACCCCACACGCCACACACAGCCGGGCTTGTCCCGAAGGAATCCCAAGCATATTATCCTGAGAAGCCTCCATATGGTGATTATTGTGGCACAATAGGCCAATTGGGATTGACGCCAATAAGGCTACCCGGGATGCCCCAATAGCCCACTAGGGAAGTGGGAGATATACAAATACAATAGCCCTCCAATAAGGAGTTAACGCTAAATAGAGGGGATAGGACCTGGTGAAACCACAAAAAAGTTTGACCCGCCTGTAAGACATAAAGCAAAGAACCCGTAAGCAAAATACAATGAAATACAAAGAGAAGCAGTGCGCATGCATGCGGAGCCCGGATGGCTGCGTGAATCCGAGCTCCGGTGAAACCCTGCTGCCCCGGCCCCCCCAGTAAGCTTTGAGCGGCAGTTTTGATGCAGGGAGGCCTGGGAGGACCCTGGGCTCCCCCCTACCTCGTTTCATGCGAATCCGTGGTGGCTCCCGGAACGACAGCGACAGCCTGCCTGTGACGGAGGTGAGCGGCGGACGCCATTTTGGATCTCCCTGTGAGAGTATAGCAGTCCCAGCAGTCTCAATTCCTTTACAGTGCCCAACACACATAGGCAGGGTGCCTCTGCTACCATTATCCCTGCCTGGGTTACTGTGAATGCAGCTCCAGTGTCTCCAGCAGCCCCAGCGTCCCCCCCCCCCCCCTCATGGAACTTCAGTGCCCTCCCCATCAACACAGGGCAACACAGCCCCTATAGTTTTGGACAGGGCTGTATTGGCCATATCTTTCTGGGCCCCCTCTACCCGCAGTGTCCACCATATGTCTATAGGGCAACATTACCCCTACAATTTCTGGCAGTGCCACCCAGTCTATAGCTGCAGAGGGCGCAGCATTCCCAGTGCCCACCCATCGAGGATCCCCTCCATCTGCTGCGTCCTGTTCACCGTATTCTAGTGGGGCATCACTGCCCCCACAGTTTCTGCCAGCCCACCAGCCCCAGGGAAGGGGTGGTTGGACACACATCCCCTCCTTTATCGCAAATTGTAGGAGGTGAATTTTGCCAGCCCACACAATACCCCCGAGGCAAGGGGTTATAGCAGCCTCCTTTTGCTGGGCATCTATAAGCCCTCACATTTCCATTTCCTGAAGTCCAGAGTCTGCCCAGTTGTTTATGGCAATAAGCTCCTCTAGTCGCCAGCCTGCTCGTACCCCCCCCCCACCTTCGCTTATTATAAGGTGCACCCCTGACCTCGGCTGCCTTCTTCTGGCCTCCTGCTCCATGTAAAATGCCTTCACGCCTTCTCACAGCGATCCCCCGATTCCTGCGGATCTCCTTCCAGAGGACGTGTCCTGGATGGATGACTCCCTACACGGTTCACCGCCAAAGTCACAACCACCACCTCTTGAAAAATATGAAGCTATGCTTGAGAGGGCCCTTGAGAGGTGGGCTCTAAATATTACGACCCAGATTTCTGCTAATCTCTCTGCTGAAATAAAAGAGCTGGGCCAAAGAGTCGACGACCTAGAACAGCAAGCCACAGCACATGCCTCAGAGCTTTCTACCTTCGGGAAGGATCTACAATCCTTAAAAGAGGAGAACCTCACCCTTCCCCATAAGCTAGAAGATTTGGAGAACCGCTCGCGCAGGTCCAACATCAGGATCAGAGGTATACCTGAAGCCATCGTCGTTCTACAATCTACGGTAACGTCTCTCTTCCAAGAGCTCACCCCAGCCATCCCTATCGAAAGGCTGGAATTTGACAGAATACATTGGGCCTTGCAGAAAAATAGAGAGGACGGGCTCCCGCGGGATGTCTTAGTTAAACTACACTTCTACCGCACAAAGGAACAACTTATGTTGGCCGCACGAGATCAAGGTCCTCTTAAATTCCAGGACTTTGAGTACCAACTTTTCGCCGATCTGTCTCCCCAGACCATCACCAGAGGGCGTGCCATGAAGCCCTCTCTTGAAATTTTGCAGGCAAAAGGGGTCAGGTATAAATGGGGGTTCCCCTTTAAGATTTCTTTCAGCTTCCAGGATCAGCAGTACGAAGCGTCAACCCCACAGGAGCTGGAGTCTGTCATCATCTCGACTGGACTAAGGGCTCCCGTCGTCGCACCAGGTCCCCCCTCACAAAAGAAAAGAGCGCTCTCATTTTCACCTGTACCTATGGACAAGTGTGGCCCGCGACGGAGCACCCAATCAACAAGCAGGGTCGTTGGAGCGTTGGCCCACAAGTTTGGCAAGCCTGCTGTGGGGGAGGGATGACGGGCTGGACTCCCTGTGTATTATACGAGGGATCTTGCCCCTCATTCTCCCACTGCTGCGAACCTTTAGGGTGCATTTTTGAAGTTCCTGTTTCGTAATGTTTGGACCATCGTGTTCCCTGTTTGCCCCCCTGTCATATTTGATTGGCACCCCCCTTGCTCTCTCTCCTTTAGTATACAACCTTAGTGGCTCTCCTGTTGTTTGAGCCCCATTTGGCGCATTGTCTATTGTTCCACATGTATCATCAGTGATTTGTGGTTATTTGTATTTTTTGCACACTACTGTTCATTTATTTTGCTTTCAGGTTAAGTGGGCCGGGCGCTCAGGTTTCAAGGCCCTGCGCACTCCTTGCTCCCTCTCTCGCCGGGAAACCGTTGAGTTAGGAAGTTTTTTCCCTTTTCTGACCCCCGTTGAGGGTCAGTTTTTATGCTGGTTGGTCTAGGGATCTCCACTTCGAAATAACTCCAACCAGACAGCGTTTCCCATTGTGGTGGAGGATCCCTTCACCCCTTTGGGACATCTTTCTAAGGAAGGTTTTGTACCTTATTCTGTTGTAGTTTCAGAATGTTCTCTGTTGTTTCTCCTTTTCTCTCCCTCCCCCCTTTCTTTTTCCTTGGGTGTCCAGCCCCCTTACATTAGCAGATAATTTGTGGTCTTATGATGGCAGTTAAACTTGTCTCATTGAACGTTCAGGGCTTGAATGCACCTCAGAAAAGGGTGAAGGCATTCCGTCAGACGAGGGCCCTGCGGGCCGATATTTTCTGTTTCCAAGAGACTCACTTCACTAAAAAGAACACTCCTAAATTTCTCAGTTCAGACTACCCTCTCTTCTTCTTGGCATCGGCAGATACCAAGCAGAGAGGAGTCCTCATCGCTTTTAAGCGCTCTCTCCCGTTCTCTAAGGAACAGACAATACGGGATCCTCTGGGTCGCTTCTTGTTACTGGTACGATACAAGACCAGCCAGTCACTATTGCCACTTATTACGCACCTAATCAGAATCAGAACGCCTTTCTCGAGGAGTTCCTTAAAACTCTGGATCCCCATGTAAAGGGGCTTCTCATAATGGCGGGCGACTCAAATAAAATCCTGCACCCCACTCTGGATAGGCACGAGGTTGGCCGCCTTTTGGACTGCCCCAGGGTGGGCTCTTCAAGAAAAGTGCTCCGTTCCCTACTAAATCAATACCATCTTGTTGACGCATGGAGAGAGGTCCACCCCACCAAAAGGGACTTCACTCATTTTTCCTGCCCTCACAAGGTCTTTACGAGAATAGATCATATTTTCTTGCAACTCCCCTCTTTGCCACACCTCTCTCACTCTTCTATAGTCCCAATTGTATGGTCAGATCACGATCTCGTAGCCATTGAGTTGGTCTCCCTGACCCAAAGATCTGCCAAGGGGTCTTGGAAGCTCTACGACCCCATGTTGTCTGATGAGGCACTACTTGAACGCTTTAGAAAAGAGATTGAGTGCTTCTTCCAGCAAAACACGGGGTCGGTGAGCTCTGAGGCCCTACTCTGGGAGGCTCATAAAGCGGTAATGCGTGGGCACTTCATCCAAGAATCCGCTCGTCGCAAAGCCTCTCACAAGGATAAACTGCAAAAATTGCTAGATGCATACCACTCAGCCTCTTCCGCCTATAAAGACCAGCCGACCAGACGTAACAGAATCAATTTCATCCAAGCAGGTGATCAACTTAATCTTTGCCTTACAGGCGAGGCCGAGCGTCAAATCAATCGGTCTAGGTTCAAAGGGTATCGCATCAGCAACAAACCAAATACCCCTCTCGCTAGAAGACTTAGAGGAGTCACCCAGAGGTTTAACCCAGTGCGCATTAGGACCCTAGAGGACACATTAACTAGTAATCCTTTGAGGGTGGTGTACATTTTTGGCAAACACCTTGAGGAACTATATAAATCCAAGTCTACGCTAGACGTACGCCTTGCAGAGAAGTTGTTGGGACAACTTACACTACCCTCCCTACCGCCTGAGGCCAAAGCCTTCCTAGATAGGCCGGTTGAAATACCTGAGGTCCAGGAAGCTATTAACTCTTTAAAGACTGGGAAGCAACCTGGTCCAGATGGATTCTCCGCCTTCTACTATAAAAAGTTTTCCCAGATTCTCTCTCCAAGGCTTGTTCGGATGTTTAACTCTCTCAATAATGGCGATTCTTGGAGTACGGAGGCACTCACTGCGGCTGTATGTATGATACCTAAACCCAATGTTGATACCACCCTCTGGTCCAACTATAGACCCATTTCCCTACTAAATATAGATGTTAAATTGCTGGAGAAGGTCCTCGCGGCACGCCTCAATAGGTATATAGCATCTTTGATTTCTAAGGAACAGGCTGGATTTATTCCTCAACGTCAAGGGGGGGATAATATCCGCAAGGTCATTAATTTGGTCCATCATGTGAGGAAGGAGGGTCGACAAGCTCTGCTTTTAACCCTTGATATTCGTAAAGCCTTTGATACGGTAGCTTGGGATTACCTCCAATTCATTTTGAAAAAATGGGGGCTTGGTCCCTCCTTCACCACATGGATAACCTCGTTATACTCTAAGCCGGGTGCATATGTTAGGTATTCAGGCTATTCTTCTAAGCGATTCACTCTGAGCAGAGGCACTAGGCAAGGTTGTCCCCTCTCTCCCCTTCTATTTGCCCTCGCTATTGAGCCCCTTTCCAAGTTAATTCAAGCTAACATTAATATAACGGGAGTCACCGTTGGGGGATACGACCACAAGATTTCTTTATTTGCTGATGACATTTTGATGCTGGTATCTAACCCCGTCACATCTCTCCCAAACCTCTTTCAAACCCTAGATGACTTTTCCAAGATCTCTGGTCTGCAGATTAATTCCTCAAAATCTCAAGCCCTTAATGTTTCCCTCCCTGCCAGTACGCTGTCCGCACTTAAAGCCTCCTTTAACTTCTCTTGGCAAGAGAGGCATATCAAATATCTAGGTGTCCGCCTGACTGCAAATTATGATTCCCTCTACGCCGCTAATTATCCTGCTATACTTAGAGACCTCCGCTCCCTTCTATCTTCAAATTGCCAAATTGCATCTTTCGTGGCTCGGCAGAATAGCTGCAGTAAAAATGGCTTCCCAAAATACTCTACGCTTTTCGGGTCCTGCAGGTACAGATGATGGCTGCGTGTCTAAAAGGTCTCCAATCCTCTTTAAACTCCTTCATCTGGGGTCAGCAAAGACCAAGGGTTAACCGTATGACAATGTATAGATCCAAACAGCAGGGAGGACTTGGAGTCCCTAATATAGCTCGATACTACGCGGCATGTCAGATAGCGCAAATGGCTGTTGTTCATGCGGGGGAGGATAGACCATTATGGGTAGACATCAAGCAGGCCAGTTGTACCCCGACTGCCATTTAAAATTTACTATGGTTGCCCTCGGTAGTTTACAAGGGTATTGACAACCCGGTGTTGAAGCATTCTCTCAGAGTTTGGAAAATTAACAGATCCAAAAGCCACCTCACCTCCCCTATGCCTCCCCTTCTTTCGTTCCTAGGTAATCCTGAATTTCTCCCGGCTTACCAGGAACCTGATGCATTTAGGTGGTGGAAATCGCAAAATTTAACGAGGATTAAACACTTTGCCTCCCAAAGGGGAATTTTAACATTCCCCAAGCTCCAAGCCCTTAGAGATATCCCAAGCAGGGAATACTTCCGTTACCTACAAATATCCCACTATATTTCTACTAAGTCTAGAGCGGGGAGTATCGCAAGACCATCTTCATCCTTTGAGTTTGCTTGTGGATCACAACCTCTTGGGAAGGGGATGATCGCCATGGTTTACAGGAAGCTGAACGATCTTGAGGAGGCGCCCCTTCCAACCTATGCGAACGGGTGGGAAGCTGATCTGGGTGTAAACATATCGCCTAGTGAATGGAAAATTGCATGGCGGAACTCATTCTCATGGTTTCTGAACAAGAGCGCCCAGGAGGTTAATATTAAGGTCTTACTCCGATGGTACCTAGTTCCGGATAAGATCCACAGATTTTGCCCCTCTTACCCTCCGGAGTGTTTTAGAGATTGTCGCCTACAGGGAACATATATCCATATATGGTGGGAATGCAGGGTGGTCCGCCACTTTTGGGCTAAGGTTTTTTACCTTTTAAGGAGAGCAACAGGTCTACACCTGACCCCCTCTCCCCAACTTGCCTTACTTAATTTGAAACCCCCGGGATGTACTAGATCACAATTTGAGCTTATCAGACACATCCTTACGGCCGTTAAACTTATCATAGCACGTTCTTGGAAGCAGAAGACGATTCCTAGTGGATGTCTGGTCCCTCGCATCAATGAAGTCATGTTTTTTGAGAAAATGGCAGCCTCGATGCAAGGTGACCTTACTCCCTTTCTCTCCACCTTGGAAGGTTGGATTACACACTTCCATCCTAAAAACCTTGATTGTTCCCTCCTCGCATCCCAGTGACCTGGTGAACACAACTCGTGTCTGCTGGCGGCTGGACACCCACCCCCCAATTCTTCCCCTTTCCCTCTCTTTGCCCCTTATTTCTTTAATCCTAACCTCCTACTCCTAACCTCCCGCTTTCTCTTCTCCGATACGTGGTCTTTTGCCACACGCACCTTATACCTTGCACTTGGAGATATTGTTTCCTATTTGTGTATGTGTTGGCACCCTCTTGGGTGTGGTTATATGCTCCACATAATGTAAAATATATTGCAATGTTATGTACTTCTCCGATATTTTCAATAAAAATATTGATGAAAAAAAAAAGAAATACAAAGAGAAGCCAGCCCGCAGGGGCACTTACGGACTGTGATAGGGAGACGCCAGACACGCAGCACAGAAGCTCCAAAATGGCGCCCGCATATACCTCGAGGGGCGGGCTGCGGAGAAGTGATGCAGAAAGAGTCATCCGCAAGGCCCGCCCCACCCGAAGAGCGAGAAAACGCGCCCCCATGACAAGGCCAGCCAATGACGTCGCAGCAGCGCCTGAGGCGACGTCGCCGTCGTCGTCGGAGCGAAGTACAAGCACGCGGCGGTGGCGATAATCAAAGCCAGTGCAACTAAAGGCAAAGCGTGAACGGCCGCGGGAGGGATATCCCACGGGCCTGTACCGCCTACCCTTTGGTGGGGGACTGCGGTAGGAGAAGCGCTCCTTAGCACCTGACATCGGTGCTGCCTACCATCACCCGACCAGCGCAGCCTAAGCTGGGAGCCAGTGAAAAGGAATGGGTGGGAATAGTCCTATAGGGCCGCAGGCTAATAAGCCCCGCTCACCTGCGAGTAGAAAGAGCCATCTTCTAGTCATCGCAGCCCAGACTGCAGAGAAGAACTGGGGAATTTGTGGGAGGTCCCTGGTATATATGGGGCCGGGAGGAGCCACTTTTCTGTCTCTGCAGTCCAGCGCCATCTAGAGGATGTATTACCCATGAGTAAGGATTATTCTGGAACAGGACGTGTTGTATACTATACTATATATAGAATAGTGCCATTGACTTTCATTGTATTCCTATCTGGTGATTCATCAACACCAAAATTCTCAGGGTTTTATCTCATGAAATACATTTTTTTTACTACCATGAGAATTTTTTTCAACTCTTGATGAATCAAGGTACTTTTTTGTAAAGTCAATTAGGGGACACAGCATGAGCTATATGTGTAATACAAATACATTTTGACATTATATATGGTCATTTTGTCTGTGATGAGTCAAAGTCATACTTTACTTAAGAATAAAGAAAAAACACTATACTCACCTTTCACCGCAGGCTATCGCTGCTAGTCCTTTACTAACAAACTTTTCAGATCGCCTGATCGATTCCTGCACTGAGCACCGCTTCCTTCTCCTCTGCTGTGAAAAGGGGACTACAAGGCGCATCACCGATTCCTCCCCCTCTGCTGTGAAGAAGGGACTACGGCGGGCACCACCCCCAGGAATTATGGCACACCCCTCTCCATTCACTTCTTTTCTGTGGTGAAGTTGTTTTTTTTTTTTATTGTATATCTTTATATAACCCAAGTAAGTTAGGCTGTCCTTTTCACATTTAAATGAGAAAGACTTCCGAAGGACCCTGATAAGTTCCCTTACTGGGAAAGTAGATGTTAAGCTCTTCTGAGTTAATTAAGTTTATTTTAAAGAGAGACAGAATCCTGGAAGTTTCAAACGCCTTCATCAGGATCGGAAGGGCAATAAAAGGATTGGAGATGAAAACGTACACAGTCTATGCGCCTACATACGGAGCGAAGAAGTGTACATTTCCACCAATTGTGAAACCTTGAAAATCTTTTGATTGACCCTAATATGTCTTAAGAAGGGCTCTAGGAAGAGAGCAAATGTTACGGGAGGTTGCCATTTACCTTAACTTTCGCAGGTGGAGAGGAATACATAGAACAGTACGAACGTCATCGCTGCCTCATCTAAGCCAATGTACTCCAGTAACTTTTCAATGAAAGGCCAAGGGACCCTATCAAATGCAATAGCATCAGCTGTTGAGCGTAGGAAGATTTTCACAGACAGATGCACTTCCACCAAGCGCATCGTTAATAGATATCCACACATCCAACTGACCCATTCCCCAGTAGGACCCTCTACATATTAGGTCATATAGCGATTCTACAGCAAGGTGAGGAAATATTATCACCTTCCAAATGATTATGAACCATGACCTTTGGGGGGGGGGGGGGGGGGGTATAAAATTCCCCACTATCACCAGTGTACCAGCCTGTGTTCCATACTTCATTTGTTTATGTATCTCTCACCCTCCATTTTACCTCAGTTATTATAGTAATTAAAAAATTATTCACATTTCCATGCACTTCTACTAGCAAGGATTAAACACCCTCACAACCTTCACATACGATCTCCTTTTTTTTCTAACAAAGAAACACACCCATCCCCCTTTCCGATTCGAACCTTTGGTTTCCAAGGAATTAATGTCCGAAAGGTTGACAGCCGAGTTATATGTGCACGTGTGTGTGTGTCATTTTGTATATTATTTTTTCCTTCTAAGTAACCCATTTGTTGTCTCTTGCCCACCCACCCATATCTAGTTTAAATATAAATCTAGGGAAATTAGGAGAGAAATACAGGTGACAGTAAATCAGCAAAAGAAGCAGCAAGGTTGAATCTACAGACAAAATGTGTGGGTTATTGCTATCAAGAAACCACACATGTCCATGCTGCTTTTGGAGGAGCCAAGTGAAATATGGTCCTCGACAGAATACTAAATGTTGACTATGCATCAGAAGCCAGAGTACCTTGCAGCATTAGTGAGGCAGTAGCAGACAGGGGACATAAATCAGCCCAAGACATTCCTACTAAGGCACTCTCAACCATGATGTCAGGGCTATAGCATTGGGGGCTGGGGTTCCTTTGCTTGTGGGTACAGTGGGACTGGGTACAGGGGGCTGAGAGGGAGACTAAGGGAGCAGGGACTGAATGTGGGTGTTAAAAGCAGCAGTCCAACTGGCCCCAAAGCAGTGGGGCCCACCAGGCATTGTCAAGGGTGTCCCTATGGCCTGTCCGCCCCTGGATACAGGAAAGGCTGTATAAAGGAAAAAGCACAAATGTTTCTATAAGGCAGAGATACCTAAAAAAATAAAGCCTAACAAGGGTGTTCCCTGGCAGGATTTTTCAGGGCTTAGGGTGCCTGGGGCCTACTTAGCAAGTTCCATGGAGGGGGTAATCTAAGAAAGCAAAATCATTGGAAGCAAGTTAAGGATGCTCTGACCTTTGTTGAAAAACCTGTATGTGAAGACAGATACCCAGCTCACAGGGGAAAATAAACCTTGCCCTACAGGCAATTCAAATACTCCAGAAATTATAGTGTTCACATTTAACGATTATATAAATATATTTACATTTACATATGTGTAAATTTTATATTTAGGCAGCCAAACCTTTAAGTTAAATCCATCCAGACGAATATCCCTATGTCCTTTTGATTCTTCATTTGCAACTGAAGTCGCAGCAGCAAACTGCTGTAAATGGTGCAACAGGTCTAACATAAAATAATTCAGCCACAGGACAGACTGGGCAGCAAGGTATAACAGCAGACCATGAAGCTGAATGTACAAAGCAGGGGGAGGCACTGCAGAGAACAAAAGTAAATACATAAATGAAGGAAAATAGTTAAATAGACAAACAACAATTGACGAAACGGCCATAAAATTACCTGAAAGGCTGTCCCCAGGAAGACGATAATATTCAGTGTATTGAAGGTGTAAAGAAGAGCAAGCACCAGGGATATGACCACATGATAAAAGTGGTGGCTTCTGTGCATTCTGTCCAGCTGAGGATACCTGGAAATAGTGGGAAAGGTTTCAAACAATATAAAGTTACCAATTAGCACATTCTGCATTCCCACTTTGTTTCTTACCTGATGAACATCCATTCCATCAACTCTGATAAGGACAGAACGCAAATAAAGGGGAGAGGAAGATAATCCTGCAGTGCCTAGGGAAACATTTAACTACACTCATTCATAAGGCAAAAAACAAAGATATATACTAACACAAACATTAGTACAAAAAGCCCAAAAGAAGCAAAATTCAAAAGGCATATGACACACTCGGACATGGCCAATAAAAATACAATTCTGTGATTCTCAGCTGTAGAATTGATTTGTCTCTATATCCACTCCAGGGCAGCTGGAAATCAGTAACAAATGGGTTGACTCTCGACCGAAGAGCGTGGACTGCAAGACAAAAGGTGTGGTTCCTCCCGGCCTATATACTTCCGGCGTGATCCAGTAATTGAAAAGCAGTAGACACAGCCACCCCTGGAGGATAAGCCATCCTAAGAAGCCCTACGTCTTTGTTGGAGGCAAAAGGAGAGAGGAAATAAGCTCCTCTCTACCTCTCTTTCTCTTTCTTTTTGCCTGATGCTGAACAAACTATTTACATATAAAAGCTCAACTAAGACTGGGCATCCAAGGAATGGATATAGTAACCTAGCAGATAGGGAGTATGACGCCCTGGAGTGGATATAGAGAGAAAATACCATTTTGTGATTACTCACCTGTAAAATGGGTATTATAAGTATGTTACACACCCCGCTTCCACTATTCATGACGTATGGGTTATGTCCAGTAGAGGGCGAACTTCTGCAGAGATGAAAGCAAAAAAGAAGCCCCTCCCGGTCCATAAATACCTGGGACCTCCCACTAATTTCCCAGTATATGACAGCAGTAAGGGGACCAGGAAGAGACAATAAAACATTCTTAACAATAAAAGGTTCACCATTTAAAGGATCCAGAATACCAAAGGGCGGGATGAAGCAGGGTGTGTGACATACTTATAATACCCATTTTACAGGTGAGTAATCACAAAATGGTATTATTCCAAGTATGTCACACACCCCGCTTCCACTATTCATGACGTATGGGACATCCAATAGCAGTGTCCGTCATGGTTGGGGATCCAAATACAGCAAAAAATGCACCAATTTAAACCACTGCAGCTTGCAGAACCTTGCGGCCAAAAACAGCATCTGCTGAGGCCCGCACATCAACCTTATAAAACTTGGAAAAAGTATGAACGGAAGACCAAGTAGCAGCCTAACAAACTTGTTCAACAGAAGCCTGGTGCTGAAAAGCCCAGGAAGCCCCAACAGCACGAGTAGAATGAGCAGTGATCTTAAAAGGAGGAACCCTCCCCTTAGCAGAATAGGCCCCAACAATGGCCTGACGTATACATTTACTAATGGTATACTTGGCAGGCGCCAAACCTTTCCTGGGCCCGGAGGGCACCATGAACAAGGTGTCCGTCTTACGAAAAGGAGAAGTAGCAACCAAATAGTACTTCACACAACGAACCACATCCAAAGAGTGCAAAACCCTCTCCTTGTCATTGCTAGGCTTAGGACACAAGGAAGGGAGAACTACATCCTGATTGAGATGGAAAGCAGAAACCACCTTAGGAAGGAAATCTGGTTAAAACAAAAAACCACCTTGTCCTGGTGTCTCTCAAAGTAAGGGGCCTGAATAGACAGAGCCGCACAGAGGTAATAGCCACCAAAAAGGCAACCTTTTGAGTGAGCACAGAAAGAGCCACATCCTGCATCGGCTCAAAAGGAGGGAACCTAATTTAGGTCCCAAACGGGAACCAAAGGCTTTCTAGGGGGCCGAACATGAGTGACCCCTTGGAAAAAAGTCTTAACCAGATGATGCAAAGCAAAGGACCTTTGAAAAAAGACAGTCAGGGCAGAAACCTGACCCTTCAAAGTACTGAGCTGGAACCCCAGATCCAGACCGTGTTGTAGAAACTCCAAAATCCTAGGAATCGAAAACACCCTGCAAGGTAAGGCCCTAGGCTCACACCAGTCAATATAGGACCGCCAAGTCCTATAGTAAATGGTAGAGGAAGACCTCTTCCTAGCTCTAATCAAGGTTTGAATAACCGCCTCAGACAAACCTTCCTCCCTCAGGATGAAGGTTTCAGCAGCCACGCCGTCAAAGCAAGCGTTTGAAAATTGGGGTAACGTAGTTGACCCTGAGAGATCAGATCTGGAAACAGTGGCAGCCTGTACTGATCTACCCCAATCTTACGACGTCTGCGAACCAAACCTGTCTTGGCCACCTTGGGGCCACCAGAATTGCTGGTGCCCCCTCTAGAGCCAGCTTGCTCACTACCTTGCCCACCATGGAGAAGGGGGGAAACAGGTACAGAAACCCCAGATCCCTCCAGGCAAGGGACAAGGCATCCACTGCCAGGGCCAGAGGATCCTGAGACAGAGATACAAAGGTTGGGAGCTTGTGATTGTGCCGAGAGGCAAAGAGATCCACCTCCGGAGTCCCCAACTTGTGACACAGGGCCCGAAATACCCTGTGGTTGAGAGATCATTCCCCTTGGCGAGAAAATCCCCTGCTCAGGGAGTCCGCCTCCGTGTTCTCCACTCCCGGAATGTACACTGCCGAGATGCAAGGAACATTGCTCTCCGCCAATGTCAGAATCAGAGAGACTTCCTTGAGGGCACTCCTGCTGCGAGTCCCTCCTTGGTGATTGATGTAAGCTACTGCAGTTCGATTGTCTGATCGAACCTGAACCAGTAAACCCCGAAGGTGAAATGTCAGACGTGACAAAACCAAACAGATAGCTCTGAGCTCCAAGACATTGATGGGGGTGTGAGCCTCCTGAGGACCCCACAACCCCTGGAACTGATGATCCTTCCAGAAACCTCCCCAGCCCGACAGGCTGGCATCCGTGGTAGCCGTCTCCCAACAAGGGACCAGGAAAGATCTGTCCCTCATCAGATTGTTTGGCTCCAGCCACCACTGAAGGGTCTGCCGAACCCTGGGAGACATCAGAAAGGACTGATTCAAGGACTGAGGACATCTGTCCCATTTCAGCAATAGAGTTGTAGCGACCTCATGTGGAACTGAGCAAAGGGGACTGCCTCGAAGGAAGCCACCATCAAACCTACCAGAGTCATCCCTAGCCGTATAGAAGGGCGAGGATTGGTCAGGAGAACACGTATCAGATCCTGAACCCTCTGAACCTTTTGCTGAGGTAGGAACACTCTGGCCTAACTGGTATCCAGATTCATGCCCAGAAAAGAAATCTCCCTTGATGGGGAGAGAGAAGACTTGGTGCGGTTGATCATCCATCCGAACCTCTCCAGCATCGTCACCACCGTTCTGGTGTCCAGCTCCGCCTGGCAGAAGGAAGAAGCTGTAATGAGTAGATCGTCCAGATACAGCACAATGTGAATGCCCTGGGCTCTGAGCAGGGCCATTATGCCCGCCAGAACCTTGGTAAACACCCTCGGTGCCGAGGTCAGCCCGAACGGGAGGGCCACAAACTGAAAATGCTGATCTCCCACCACGAACCTGAGAAATCTCTGGTGTGCCGGGAAAATTGGTACATGAAGATAAGCATCCTGGATGTCTATGGACGTCATGAAATCCCCCTGACGAAGGGGTCTTATGGAGCCATCCTTTTTGGGAACCGTGAAGAGGTTGGAATAATAGCCCCTACCTCTCTCTGAAAGAGGCACCGGGCATATGACCGCCATATCCAGGAGATTCTTCACAGCCAACCGGAACCCCTGCGCCGCCCGAGAATCCGAAGGCACCTGAGACCTTAGGAATCTGGGAGGAGGCCGGTACTCAAACTCCAGTTTGTACCCAGACGAGACCACTTCCAATATCCACTTGTCTGTGACCTCCTGGGCCCAGACCTGGAAGAAGAGCCGCAGCCGTCCCCCCACCCACAAGGGTGAGGGCGCCTCCTCATTGTTGAACTGGCTTGGCAGCGGGCTTGGGCCTGGAACCCCAGGTAGAGGCTGGACGGGCACGTCCTCTACCTCTGTTCCAGGATTCACCTCTAAATCCAGAGTAGGCAAGACCTCTGCCCTCTCTGGCACCGCAAAAGGAAGGATTAAAGGAGCTTGCCCCCCGAAAGGAGCGACGCAGCATCTTACGCTAAGGTAGCTTCCTACCCTTCGCCACAGAATCCAATTTGTCTCCAAACAGCCGCGTTCCCAAGAAGGGCAAAGCTGTAAGTGACTTCTTGGCCGCAATGTCAGCCGCCCACTGGCGCAGCCAGACCGATCGGCGCATGGCCACCAACAGAGCCGAAGTTCTACTACACATGGCAATAGTGTCGTCCATAGCCGACAAAAAAAATTGAAAAGCAGTGAGAAAAGAAGCCGGGAGAAACCAACCACCAACTGGTAACAAAGGTAATGATAACAATCACCATACAGGGGATCCAGAAAAATGTAAAACCAGGGTGGGGTGGAGCAGGACGTGCTGTATGCGTATAATACCAATTCTACAGGTGAGTATCTCACAGAATTGTATTATTCTAAGCATACAGCACGTCCTGCTCCATCTATAATACTTACACATGAGACATCCAATAGCAGTGTCCATAAAGTAGGGTGAGATCCCCAAAAACAAGGCACAGCAGACAGTAAAGGCGCTGTCACCTGCAAAACTTTGCAACCAGGTACGACATGAGCAGAGGCTCTAACGTCAATCTCATAACAAAACCTTCGAAAGGTATGAACAGAGACAAGCAACAGTCTAGAAAAAAACCTGGTGCTGAAGGGCCAATGGTACCCAAACACCAATATAACGGAATAAAATGAAAAAGGGAGATTCTTCCCCCTTAAAGGAATAGGCCAGTGTAACGGCCCAACCAGCCTACAGGCAACAGAAGCCTCGTGGAAAACTTAGAACTCTCCCTAAGGGGAATGAGAATTGGTCTCCCGTCAGACAGGCGGGAATACTGACCCCTTCATTAGCAAGAAGCCGAAACCTTTACTCAATACCAGGAAGGCATCCAAGTAAAATCAATCCAAAGGGCGCAGTGGCCCTGGAAGCAAGCGATATCAGGCGCATACATAAGGAGGCGTCAGCAGACCCCAAGGGCATCATTCCCCCTAAGGGACAAGAAACCACCAGGAAAAATTGCAACACCTGTTGAGGGAATGTAGACCCTTTACTTCAGCATTATTAAGAATAAGGTCCATAGTTAGACTAAAAGGACTTAAACAATGATCATAAAACACCACTTGGACAAAGAGGTCCGGCTTAAGACGGAATACCACCAACGTCATGGTATATATATATATATATATATATATATATATATATATATCGAGCAAAGGCTAAGTAATCAGAGCCACCTACTCAGGCACACGTCTGATTGAAGCAAGAGGCCCCAGAGAAGCGATTTGGGCTACAAAACAGCTCAGACAGCATCCAGAATAAGTCCCAAGGGAACAATCCGCAGGGCAAACAGAATGAAAATTGATCCCAACAGGGACCATAGAACTACTTGGGAGATGCCCCTAAGCAATCCCCAAGAGAATTCCTCACAAGGGAGACAGGACCAGACTCCTACAGGAAGACAGCCAGGACAGAACCTGAACCTTCAGAGTACCTAGATGGGGAGCCAACCCCAACCTATGCTGTAATGACTCTAGAACCCTGGGAACCGAGAGCGTCCAACAGGTAAGAGACCAAAACTCATGCCATCAATATGGGTACACCATGGAACACAATAGACGGAGGAAGAGGAAGCCAAGAAGCTTACTCCTGGCCCCCCATATACCAAGTCACCCAGAAGATAAGCCCGTCTCCAAGGGGTGAATGAATCAGCTGTCAAGCCCAAGACTAGAGTCTGTAGATTGAGACGACAAAAGAAGGGGCCTGACAAGGCAGAACCGCACTCCTGAGAGAGCGTACAGGTCAGCGGACCTCAGCAAAAGCATCTGCGAACCCCAGTTCACAAGGCCACCCAGGGCCCATCAATCTCACGGGTCTCTCTATCAGCACAACCATGCGCAGAACCCCACATAGTAGGGTGAACGAAGAGAAGGATATAAAATAGAAAATCTATGCATAATTTTACTAAGCCCCCATGACCAGAGTCAGAATATTCTGGGACAGTAAAAACAAGGGCGGAGCCCCTGTGGTATAAGCGAGACCCCACAGAGCCACCCTAGTTGGCTCTCAGAGCGACACCAGGGTAGCATAACCTGCCACTAAAGGCATTCATTGGAGAGAATACCGCTGAGGAGCAGGGGCGTGGACCCCCGCCCAGATCAGGAACCCTACAGAGGGATCATCCTGCTTCAAGCTCCAGATCAATAATAAAACAGGCCATTGTCTTCCAACAGACCAAGAGTCCCCAAATAGACAGGTCCTAAAAGAGGAGAAGTCCCGCCGTATAGTCAACGGAAGGCTCACTGTTTCAACAACCAGTAGGTAAGATGGACCCTCTAAGGGACCCTACCTAGGAACCACGGGGGGCTTTGGAAGAAAGCCCCCCCCCGCCTACCTGCGAGACTTGGTACCCAAGGTGACCATTCACAGAAAGATGCAAGCAAAGAAGGGGGTGCCCCCTGACAGGGCCCTTGAATATGATCAGCTCAAGCAGAACCGCCTTACCAAGGGGGAATGAGCACAGACCAAGCCCCAGGGGTGCTGGGACCCCATGTACGGTCAATAACCTACTGTTCCGAAGAGCCCAAGGGCTCTGTATATAAGGGACATCATCTGATACGTCACCAACTGGCCCACCAGCTGCAATCCTGCCTGGTGAAAGTAAGATGTCAGCAAAGAGGGACAGAGCCCCCGCACACATCCAGTAACTCCCAGGGGACACCGCCAGCCGACCAATCCACTCGGCCTGACGTAGAGATTGGGGAGTAAGGAAAAACGACCCGGTAGGTCCTAATGCGGACCCACCCCCCCCGGCATGTCCGAGACATCACCCCCATTCCCACCATGGCGAGTAGCCTGGGAGCGAAAGAGAGGCCACCAACAATGCCTCAAGCCGCAGGGATGGTCCTGCCACACCGCCTAGACCGCCAACGGTCTTGGTGTCCAGCAGACACAGGGGGAACTAAGAAGATCTAGAACTCCACAGGAGGTCGGAAGCCCCCCTTGCACAGGGCGCCTGTGTCCCAAGACAGAGATGTCATATAGGGACTACCTGTGAGAGTAGAATTGCCAGGCCTACCATAGGCCAGCGTGGCCCAGACTGCCTCATACTGTTGAGGGAAGGAGGAAGGTTAATATAGAGGCCATAGCCCCATACTGTTAAGGGCAACCTGTAAGTAAGCCCAAACTCTGTAGGCCCAGTACGGCCTGCACCAATTCCTGAGGGAAAAACAGGGGCTAGAAGCACCCTGACAACCACTGAGAGGAACCGCCCAGCAAATGCTATCCTGTGTCCAGGGGAACTACCTCCTGGAACCACCAGAAGGAGAAGGTACATTCCTAGATGGGACACTGCAGCAGTACCCTCCCCCAGAATGGCGAGGGCGTCCCTTCATGCTTGGGAGGTCTTGGCAGATTTGGAATTAGTCCTGCCAGAGGGCACAGGGCGCTGCCTGCCCACCCCATGGTGGAAATCCACACCGAACAGTTGGAAGCACACCTCAGGTTTGCGTTTGGGGAGGCCGGAGCGGCCTTCTGCGTAGGGGTGCCTTACCCTTTTTCCCAAAAAGGTCCAAACGGGCCCCAAATAGTCGCAGTCCTCTGAAGGGAAGGCCAGTGAGAGCCTTTTTCGTAGCATCGTCAGCACCCCACTGTTGCAGCTAGACCAGGCGGCGAATAGCTACCACAAGGGCAGAGGTTCTAGCACACATCTTAATGGCGTCATCCAGCGCTGAGAGGATGAACTTCACAAACACATCGCATTAAACACCCCCCAGGGAAGGTCCTCAGGTCGGTGGTCAAGTACTTTTCTAACAAGAGTCCTGGCGGCCACCGCAGTGATGGCCGCGGCACAGACCGGGCGCAGAGCCGTCCCTGCACACGAAAAGGCGTGGGAAGCCAGTCTGTCAATGCGCCGGTCCTCAGCATCCCGAAGGGTACGGTAATAAGGAGCCGTCATGAAGGGGGGGTTAGTAACCCCTATAATCGGTGCATCCACCACAAGAGGTGCTGACCAAAAATTAACCACATCAGGAGTGAAAGGGTACTTCCAATCCCAGACCCCTGGGACCCCTTTAAGTTTACAAGGCGATTCCCATTCTTGGGATATAAGATTCTGGAAATGATCCTGTTCCAGGAACTCCAAGCGCGGCGGCGCTGTGTGGAAACTCTCCTTCTTAGGCTTGGGAGCCTCTCCAGGCGGGAGATTGACAAAACCTCAAAGATCTTAATAAGTAGTTCATCTGTGTCACATCCGAGGAGCCCGAATCTGAGAATAGCTCACCTTCCTCAGAAGGATCAAGGTCCGCCAATCCAGACAGCACCTGCTCCACCGTAGGCAGCACGTGCGGCACGGCTTGCAGGTCATCCCCGCTCGAGTGAGACTCATCAGGAGTGAGGTTTAGGTCCGGGGAGACGGGTGTATTGAAGGGAGGTGCAGCCACTGGCAAACCTGATTGCAGGGTCAGTGCCTGTTCAGCACACGGTCCGCAGACCCGTGCTCTGTCAGCATCAGCATGGGGCTGACCACACACCGCACACAGCCGGTCAGGGACCCGGGTACATAATTCTGAGATGCCTCCATATGGTGATTATCTGAGCAGTACGCAATAGGCAACCCTGGATGCCCCAAGACCCGCTAGGAAGTGGGAGAATTTGTTATGTGGACCCGCTGTAATATATGTGAGGTCGGGAGAAGCCACCGAAGTCCTGGCGTCTGAAAGACATAATGGGACAAGAGGGGTGGTGTCAGTGCCATGCGCCTCAGAATAAAAACATAGAACAAATACCGCCCCGGAGGGCACTTACATGACCAAGGGAGGAGGCGAATCGCACCACGCGCGCGAAGATTGTCAAAATGGCGCCAAGCGAACCTTGAGGGGCGGGCCTGATCAGGCTGTGACGCGGAGCGCGTCATGCCGAGTCCCCGCCTCCCCCAAAGAGTGCGAAGCTCTAACCAACGAAAAGAGAAAGACAGTAGTGGATACATAAAGTTGCTGTCACGCTGAAAAATGATGCTGCCGTCTGGGCAGTACACTAATGTTAATAAAAGGACAAACAGGCTCGCAACCATAAACTTATGTGGAGCAAGGAGCGTGACACTGACACCCAAGTACAATAAAGATCAAAGGCCTTAAACGTCTTGCACTAGGACTGCCACACATACCCCCCCTCTTTCTTTTCCCCCGAGCTACGGGAGGAAGCGAGGGAGAAGCGGACCTGCGTCCAGGGACTAACTCTGTGAGGGGCACTGGCAACAATGCGGGAGGGGCATCCACTAGAGGCTCACCATTGGCCTAACCGCCTACCCTATGGTGGGGGATTGCGGTGGAGCATGGCTCCGT
This sequence comes from Gastrophryne carolinensis, assembly GCA_027917425.1. Classification (NCBI taxonomy): domain Eukaryota; kingdom Metazoa; phylum Chordata; class Amphibia; order Anura; family Microhylidae; genus Gastrophryne; species Gastrophryne carolinensis. The sequence continues at coordinate 351,640,030 of CM051236.1, forward strand.
TAAGCACACAAGTTGCTGCCTACCTTCACCCGACCAACGCAGCCCAGGCTGGGAGGCATATTCTTCATAAAGAGGACGGGTGGAAATGGTCCCAAAGGCCCACGGGCTGTAAAGCCCCGCTCGCCTGCGAGAGCGTGATACTTCATGTCTTCGCAGTTCAGCACTGCAGAGAAATCTGGGGATTTGTGGGAGGTCCCTGGGTATATGAAGGGCCGGGAGGAGCCTGTTTTTGCATGTCTGCAGTGAACAGCGCCCTCTGGCGGAGGATTACCCATGTGTAAGTATTATAGATGGAGCAGGACATGCTGTATGCTTAGAATACAAAATTCATGAACAATTCACACCTCTTAAAAGGTTGTGAATTCAACGCTGTCCGGGTTGAGCTGGGACCCATTTAACATGTCCCTAATTTTAGACCTGGTAGCCACAGCCACGAGTGCCGATGCACAGACAGGCCACAAGGCTGAATCCACACTGGCAAAAGCATGACATGCCATCTGATCAATGCGCTTGTCCTCGCCATCCTTAAGGGTAGTGGCGTCAGGAGTATGTACAACAGAGGTGTTGGACAATCCTAAGATGGGCGCATCGACCTCAGGAGGGGAAGACTAGCGCTTCACCGCGTCACCCGGAAAGGGATACTTCCTATCCCATCCCTGAGGTACACCGTGAAGCCGACTCGGCTTCTCCCATTCTCTAAGAATCATGCTGTCAAAATTATCCTGATTTGGGAACTCCAAGCGGGGCTTAGAGAACCCAAATAATTCCCCCTTCTTCGGAGGGGCCTCCACTGGTGGGGAAATATCCAGAAGCTCTAAGAGATGGGCCAGGACCTTGGGGGTATGCACAGCATCCCCCAGCGCCTGCCCGGCATCAGAATCAAAGAACTGCAATTCCTCAGTCTCAGATTCCTCAAACAATTCCCCCTCCTGGAGCGGGGAATAATCAGCCCAGTCATAATCATCAAAATCAATTACCGGCGTAGCCGGTGACAGATGCCTTTTCTTAGCAGTGGCCTTTCTGCCCACTTAGCTAGAAATAATTTTCTCGAGGTTGGCCAGCCTGGCACATACATCAGAGTGCGACTCCCCACTAATGACAGTGTCACTTGGGGTATGGATGATGCGGGGTGGGGTAGGTGAGGCAGGCAGCACTGACCCAGACGCCTGGGGTCCCGACTGCCGCGTTATGGCCTGTTGCGCACATGTTATGCAAATAAGTACATTCTCCCCCGTAAGGGGTACCCCACAACCCACACATAGCCGGGATTGTCCCGAAGGGAGCCCGAGCCGGTATCCTGTGGAGCCTCCATATGGTGATTTTAAGGTAGTTGCAAGGACCCGAGAGAATTACGCTGGTAAGCAACCCGGAATGCCCCTTAAGTCCTAAGTGGGAGGATTTATAAGTGCCCCAAATTTCTACTAGGGACCCTAGGACCGGGAGAACCCCCTTTTAAGCAAGGCACAGGGAGTCCTTCTGAAAGACACAAAGGAGTGGCCATAAGCACATGCACACACACATATAAATACATATATATATAATATATATATCATCATAAATCAAAGAAAAAATGAAAAAGGGACTATCGCTGTCCCCAGTCAGAATGGGGCACATGGTTAAGTCAGGTACACAAAAGGGGGAGCCCGGGAGGGCATTCACGTGTCTTGTACAATGGCTGCCACCGCTCAGCAGCTCAGAGAAGGAGAGTGAGAAAGGGAGAAGAAGGGGCGGGCCAGCGCGGATTGCGCGCCGCGCCTGGCCCCGCCCCCTATTCTCACAACCAGCAGCGCAGTTCTCAGCCGTAGGCTGGGCTCAGCAATTGGCTCCAAAACAGAAGGGGGCGGGCTGTGGTAGCGCGCGAGTGCCCGGCCCCGCCCCCTAAACACCGCAGCCTGAGGGGAAGAAGCTCCCCTCAGCAGAGCAAAAAAAAAAAAAAACGGTGTCCAGCCTGTAATGTGAAGCACCAAGCACACATACACACACACACATTCACACCTGAAAGACAGGAAGGAAAAAGGAAACGTGCGCCCCCCCCCCCCCCCCCACCACTGGAGGGTTAACAGAGGGACCCGGAAGTATGGTGTAAGGGATATATATATATATATATATACACGCAATTAGGGAACAGGGCATCCCAAACCGGGATCACCAACCCGGATTCCACCTACCCCTTTATATGGGGTCTCACGGGGGAGCATGGCTCCCTGAACACCTATTAAGGTGTTTCCTACCCTCACCCGGACCTGCAGCCAAGGCTGGGAGGCTAATATTGGGCTTAAGGTCCGGGCAGAAATAGGGCAAAAAATGACCGGGCGTAAGCCCAGCTTACCTGCAAGGAAGAGAAGCTGAGAAGGAACTGGAAAATGAGTGGGAGGTCCCAGGTATTTATGGACCGGGAGGGGCTTCATTTTTGCTTTCATCTCTGCAGAAGTTCGCCCTCTACTGGACATAACCCCTACGTCATGAATAGCGGAAGCGGGGTGTGTGACATACTTGGAATATCAGTTCTACAGGTGAGAATGACAGAATTCCTCTCCTATTCCACTCCAGGCCGCCAGGAAATTTGTAACAACATAAAGCAGTGTAAATACGGGGTAACCTATTATTGGTTATCCCAATGGTGTGACCCTTCCATATGTTCCAATGTTTTGTTGGTACATGGACAAGCTTCATAAATACTTGACTGGTCCCGGGTCTAGGCTACTCCCGGATTCGAATGGTGATGCTTTTGACCATGACCACACTGTATGTATGCCAAAATAATTTATTTATACACATCTAATTTAAAAATTGTACATATTAAAAAATGTGCTCCTTAATTTTCATATGTTACATTCATATAAATCTTTGTGTGACAATTCATATCATATATATATCAAATATTATTTACATAAGTGTCATTGCATTTTCTGCTCCCTTATGATCTTTTTGTTCAATTTTCTTTCTATGGGAATCTTTCTAATGGGCAGACGTTTCGCCAGATTGTTTGGCTTTATCAATGCCCTTATGTAAAAAGAAAGGGAGCAATTGTATGTGCTTTCTCATTTCATGAATTAAATAAAATATATGTATACCTCAAAGGAAATCCATAATTGCATAATTCATTCGCTATTCATGCTTAATTTGTTAATCTTGTTTGTCCCCTGAGAAACGTGGCTCAAACACTTTGTATATGTTGGATCATGAATGCATTTAGATTATTCCTGAGCCGGGCACAGGAATAATTAAATTTAAACAAATACAGTTTAGAATCAGGTGGCCAGTAACTTAAGTGTGGAGTGCCTTCATAACCCTGGACGGGCTACAGAAAAATGGAGCCGCCTCTTTTGTAGACACAGCCTTAATGCGCCAATGAGGCTCCAACAAAATGGAGCTGGAGACGCCGTCTCCACACTTGAGCGCAGCTGATCCGGCGGCATCTGAAGTCACATCCGGCTTCGGCCGGGTGGACGTGCTCTTGCGTTCCGGGGTCCGGAGCGCATGACGTCACTTCCGGCGGATGCCGGCGGGGTCATGCGCTCCGGATCCCAGACTGCATAAAGACAACGCCAGAGTGGCGCCGCATTACCCCTAGACCGACGAGCACATCACTCAGGGAAAAAAAGCGGCCTTACTGGGAGCTGGACGCGCATTCGGGGGGGGGGGGGGGGAGTTTCTCAACGCCACAACTGCAGAGGACGCGCGATGCGCGTTCTTAAAGGTACACTCAGTTGATTTATGCAATCTAGTTTTACATACTGACATGAACATGGATAGCAAAAAAAGTCTCCTATTATATTCTTTTGCTGATTTGTTTCAGTGCTCATCTGAGGGTAATCAAACTGACCCAGCATCAGACACTTACCACAAACTCTCACAAAGATACATAAAGGTATAATTAATATCTAATGCATAGAAACCTGAAGGCATGACATAATTTAACTATATCTCATATTTCATAATAGACTAAACGATATATGAACTCTCTAAAAGGGCCAGTATTCGATGATCCAACATATACAAAGTGTTTGAGCCACGTTTCTCAGGGGACAAACAAGATTAACGAATTATGCATGAATAGCGAATGAATTATGCAATTATGGATTTCCTTTGAGGTATACATATATTTTATTTAATTCATGAAATGAGCAAGCACATACAATTGCCAATATATAATTAACATATATTTCATTGCTCCCTTTCTTTTTACATAAGGGCATTGATAAAGCCAAAAAATCTGGCGAAACATGTCTGCCCATTAGAAAGATTCCCTGAGAAAGAAAATTGAACAAAAAGATCATAAGGGAGGAGAAAATGCAATGACACTTATGTAAATAATGTTTGATATATATATGATATGAATTGTCGCTCACAAGGATTTATATGAATGTAACATATGAAAATTAAAGAGTAATACACAAGGAGAATGTCGCCGCCAGCCGCGGAGCGCCGTACCAGCGGTGCGGCGGCGAGAGTGCACAGACAAGTAAAAAACCAACGAAGACACTAATGCGGACACCACCGCCTACCTAATCCCCCCCCCCCCCCCCCCCCCGGAGAGCTCCCCAGGGAGAGAGCGAGGCAGGGAAAAACAGCGACAGGCGCACCCAGGCATGTCTTAGCTAGGGGGGAAGGGGGGCAGTGGAGGGAGGCGGGAAGGCCCACAATAATAAGGCAGGAAGAGGCATCCCACAAGGCTCACCATAAGCCTCAACCGCCTACCCGTGTAGGTACAGGGATTGCGGTTGGAGCAACGCTCCTCAAGCACCTGACCCTGGTGCTATCCTACCTTAACCCAAACCAGGCAGCCGAGGCTGGGAGGCAGTGGGTCCAGAACGGGTGGAAATAGTCCTGCAGGGCCGCAGGCTGGTAAGCCCCGCTCGCCTGCGTAAAATAGAGAGCCATCTTCTATATTCATAGTCCGGACTGCAGAAGGAAACTGGGAATTTGTGGGAGGTTTCTGTCCTTTTATAGGGCTGGGAGATGCCACAAGTCTTTCTGCAGTCCACTGCGCCACCTTGTGGCGGGATATCCAAAGCGTAAAGAATTTAGTGAAACAGGATGTGCTGTATACTTGGAAAAGATTGCCAGTGCATCCGTGGCGAAGGCCAGAGGATCCTGTGACAGGGAGACAAACCTGTGAAGTTTGTGATTGTGAAGGGACGCAAACAGGTCCACATCCGGCTGACCCCAGCGGTGACACAGGGAGAGAAACACCTGGTAGTTGAGGGACCATTCCCCCAGACGAGACGCCCCCCTGCTCAGGGAATCCGCCACCTGGTTCTTCGCCCCCGGAATGTATACCGCAGAGATGCAGGAGACATTCTGTTCCGCCCAAGACAGTATCAGAGACACTTCCTTGAATGCTCGCTTGCTCCGAGTCCCTCCCTGATGGTTGATGTAGGCAACCGCCGTCTAGTTGTCTGAGCAGATCTGAACAGCCTGACCCCGAAGGTGTGTGGTGAGGTGGGACAAAACCAACCTGATCGCCCTCAGTTCCAGGACATTGATGGGAGCATGGGCCTCCTGGGGGCCCCAACGACCCTGGAACATTAGGGACTTCCAAACCCCCCCCCCCCCAGTCCGTCAGACTGGCATCCGTGGTGACAGTCTCCCAGCATGGCAGGAAGGTCCTGCCCACCAGAAGATTCCTCGAGTCCAGCCACCATGAAAGGGACTGCCTGGCCAGAGGAGACAGAGCAAATTCCTGATCCAGGGACACAGGGACCCAATCCCAAACTGACAAGAGGTGCAACTGAAGAGGTCTCATGTGAAACTGAGCAAAGGGGACCGTCTCGAAGCAGGACACCATCAGGCCCACCAACTGCATCTCCAGACGAACTGAGGGATGAGGACACAATAGCAGAGCCCGTGGCTGCTTCTGAAGGCCCTCCACCTTCTGCTGAGGAAGGAACACCTTGACCTGAGAGGTATCCAGAGTCATGCCCAGAAAGGACCTCACCAAGGACGGGGACAGTGAAGACCGCCCAGCCGAAGGACTCCAGAGTGGAGATCACCACCTGGGTGTCCTGTTTCGCCTGATGAAAGGACTGAGCCACAATGAGGATGTCATCCAGGTAGGGAAGGATGCGAATGCCTAGGGTTCGCAGCTGAGCCATCACTCCCGCCAGCACCTTGGTGAACACCCGAGGCGCCGAGGTGATACTGAATGGTAAGGCCACAAACTGGTAAGGCTGATCCTCCAGCACGAACCTCAGAAATCTCTGATGACCTGGGAAGGTACATGAAGATAAGCATCCTTGATGTCCACGGTGGTCATGAAGTCGCCCCCAGGCGAAGGGTACTGACAGCAGAGCGTAGCGTCTCCATGCGAAAATGTTTGAACCTGACAAACTTGTTGAGGCCCTTCAAGTCCAGAATGGGCCTCAGAGAGCCGTCCGTGACCGTGAAGAGATTGGAATAGTACCCCTGACCCTGTTCTTGATGGGGCACTGGACAAATGACCCCTGACTCCAGCAGGCATTGAACCACCGAAAGTAATCCTTGAGCTGACAGGGGGTTTAAAGACATCCGGGATCTGATGAATCTTGGGGGCGGCCAGGCTGCAAACTCTATCTTGTAACCGGAGGACACCACCTCCTGAATCCAGCGGTCTGAAACGTGGAGTCTCCAGACGTGAGCAAAGAGCCAAAGCCGTCCCCCCACCCGGATGGGTGAGGGTGCCCCCTCATGCCTGGGGGGCCTTGGGAGGAGGTTTGGGCTTGGAACCCCAGGAGAGACCGGGACGTCCACGGGATCTGCCCCGTCCCCAAGACTCTCTGCGGCTACCTGAGAAGAGAGAGCCACGACCTCCTCTGGAAGAACGAAGGGAGGGGAGGGAGACGGAGGTCCCCCGAAAAGGTCGGGGCTGCCTCCTACGCTGAGGCAGCCTGCCATCCTTGGCCAAAACATCAAGACGCTCACCAAAGAGCCGCAGCCCCGCAAAGGGGAGCCCAGTGAGAGCCTTCTTAGCAACAGCATCAGCTGCCCACTGACGTAACCAAACAGAGCAGCGCATAGCCACCAAAAGTGCAGAGGTCTACCGCCCAGTCTCACAGCATCATCCATGGCAGTAAGGATAAATGCAACAAAATCAGAGCAAAGCAAGAGGGCCCTATAATCCTCCCTCCTCCTACCAGCCATAGCGCCATCACAGAGATGCTTGAGCAGTTTCTTAAGGGCAATAGCAGCACAGGCTGGGCGCAGTCCAGCCCCCACACAAGTAAAAGCATGGCAGGCCAGCTGATCCATGCGCTGTTCCTCGCTGTCCTTCAGAGTGGTAGTGTCAGGAGAAGGCATGACCGAAGTATTAGACAGGCCTAGCATGGGAGCCTCCACCTCAGGGGGACAGGACCAATGCTTTACTATATCAGCAGGAAAAGGATACCTCTTATCCAATCCCTTGGGCACAGCCGGCCAGCCCACTCCCTAAGCACCATAGAAGTGAAATGGCCCTGCTCAGGGAACTCCAGACACTGTTTACCAAGACGAAAAAGCTCACCCTGATTTCTCTTAGCCACTTCAGGGGGAGCAATGTGCAAGATTTAAAAAATTTGTGAAAGCAGATTATCCGTGTCCTCAGGGTACCATGATTCCTCCCCGGGGAAATTAAATGGGGCAAGTCCCACAACCTGCCCAAACACCCATTAAGCAGTGGCACAACCGCTGAAATTAATTAAAAATAGTAACTATTTTATTAAGTAGAAAAATATAACATACAATGGACAAAGTTAAAAAACATTAAAGACAATAAATACAAAGGAAGGGAGACATCTGGTGGGGGCAGTGGGGAGTGGTACTAGTCATAATTGATAATAACCTATCTAAATAAATGAAACCTGGCTGTATATATAAAGTGCATAAGTGCGAACTGATCTAAATCACCTAATTATATACAAATCACTAAATTACACACAATACACTATTGTGAAAAATACATGAAACATATTATATACAATTATCTACAATTCATGATACCAACATGTGATACTGTGCAACGTCCCTAATAACACTACCTCCAAGACTCAATAAGGCAGACACAGCCAGGGCAGACAAAAGAAACAATCCCCAAAGTAACAATAGACTTACATACAGACGACCACCTGCCCACCGCCCCGCCCGTCTACGCGTTGCGTGACGTCAGGACGCGTCACTTCCTCCTGATTCCTCCCCGGACGCAGACCCAGGGTCACTAAAGCAACCCTTCTGCTGGTCCCCAGAAGAGTCAGAGTCCTGGAACAGTTCCCCTTCCTCTAGGAAATAAAGTCCACCAGTGGCATCAAACTCCTCATACTCCTCAGTTGAGCGTGAGGGAGTGGAAGTCAGGTGCCGCTTCTTGCCCGAGGCCTTCCTAGGAATAGGCCCGGCAAGCTGCTTCTCAATGTTGGCCACACGAAGTGCCAGATCAGACTGTGACCCCCTGCTAGCATCCCCCTCACTGGGAGCCAATTGCAGCAGTGGGGGGGGGGGGGTAGATGATGCCGAAGGGGGCGCAGAGCTGGGAAGTGATGCAGGCAAACCAAGCTGGAGCGCAAGGACACTTTCAGCGCACGGCACGCACACCGTGACATTATTGCTGATAGGGGATACCCTGCACATGGAACACAGCCGGGATTGCCCCGAAGGACCCCCGAGCACGCTATCCCAGGGGGCCTCCATATGGTGATAAACACAGGCGCAATAGGCCAGCGCTGGGAAAAGGCTAATACAAAAGCCACCCGGGATGCCCCGGGTGCAAAAATGCAAAAATGGGTGGGGGATGAGGGGGAGGAAGGAGTAGAGCCGGGAGAAACCACAACCCACTGGTATCCCGCCTGAAAGACATAAGTAAAAACGACACATGAGCATCCCGCAGCACATGCACCACGAGACCAATAAAACCCCCCCAAGGGGGACTCACGGACCAAGGACACCGCAGGATCACCAAGGCACAGACCGCAGGATGAAGCGACACACCGGAGGAAACAGCGCTGCAGCCCAGAAGGGAGAAATCCAGACGCGCAGCTAATCCAATGGCGCCGGCAGAGGTACCTCAAGGGGCGGGCCGCGGGGGGGACGACTCGATACGCATCATTCCCCCCAAAGAGCGCGAAAACGGCGCCCACGTGACCCCGCCGGCGCCATGACAAAGCAAGAACGCCACAGGTTATAGCGCCCACAGCCGCGGAGCGCAGTACAAAGCGGCGCGGCGGGCAAAAAACACACTGTAAACGGCAAAACACCACAACAAACACCACTCGCCGCTACCACCCGCCCCCCCGAACAAAGTCAGAGAGGGGGAGGGGGGGAGAGAGACGAGAAGGCAGCGGCGAGTATCCAGGCCAGGAGGGGAGGGGGACCCCTGAAGGAAAAGAAAAGGACACAGTCCCCGAAACACCTAGTCTGGAGTGAGTCTCTTCTGTTCCAGAAGAAATACCTTGGCCTGAGCTTTGTTTAATGTCAGTCTCCAGGAAAGATGTAACTCTCGAAGGGATGATATGCAACTTTGGATAGTTGACTATCCAGCCAAACTTTTTTGTCTGTGTATCCTTCTGGGCGTCCTGAAAAGATGGGGCCCTGATCAACAGATCGTCTAAGTAAGGGATTATATGTATCCCCTGGTTTCTTAGGCCACGAGACCTGCCAAAATCTTGATAAACACCCATGGGGTTGAAGACAGTCTGAAGGGCAGAGCCACAAACTGAACATGTAGGCCATCTACTGCAAAGCACAAATATTTTTGATGACCCGGAAAAATAAAGATATGTAGGTACGCATCCTTATATCCACTGTGGTCATAATTTCCGACTGAAGCAACATCACTGTGGATCTTAAGGATTCCATGCTAAATTTCTTCGCCCCTCTCCTACCTTTTGTCTGCCCAGAGTGGACAAAAGATTAAGATGGTAAGAGCATCATATTAAAAATTTAGGATACAAGTCCTGGAGAGATCTCATAAGGCAGTGCCCCATAACCTATAGGGTTTTAACTCCCCTATAAAAAGTAGCAAGGCATTTTACTTTTATAAATCAATAGGGTCATAGATCTTACTTCTTCAGCCACTTTTTTGGGAACGCACTACCGAAATTTTTATGCAGTAAATTACCCCAGTTTTATGGATGGAAGAAGATATTTAAGGTTTTTTCCCTTTCTTTCTGATGGAGCTTACAGCTTTATTTTCCAACCTAAAAGATTTTAGTTTCTCAATTAAATAGTTCAAGGTAATCAGTCCTCCAATAAAAAAAAATGAAAATCAAGCTTAGGAAATTGCTCCGCTATAGCCCTTCTCTGGCAAACAGTGGCGCAAGCAATTTGAGAGGGCTTAACCTCTTTCAGATGTTGTGCAGATGCTGCGCTCCTGAACTGAATGGAAGCGACCATCTTGCTTCACACCTGAGAGTTCTATATCTGAAAAACCTAGTTCCACAGTCAAAATTGCCTTAAAACCCTGACAAGCTGTCCCTTATCTCTAGCCAGAAGTGGAAAGCCATCAGCTGTAATAAGATAAAGATACATAGCTTCTCTCCCACTCAGCATTTCTTTCCTTCAACAACTGTTCATTCAGTGTGTGTGTGGGCAGCATGTCTAAAAGCGGATCAAAACCCACATGGCCACTAGCCTACCCTTGGGGCATCCTACACCGGATGCCCCGCTGTGTGAAACTCCCTGCGCCCAGGCTTTCTGAATGGCTGGATGAGGGAGTGCCCGTGGGTGCCCGAACAGTGAGCTGGGGATGCGGCCAGCCAGCTGCACCTCATCACAGTGGGACTTAAGAAAACCAGGCCACCGCCGAGCCAACAGCAGTGCCCAGCTGCTCGGGCAAAGGGGGCCCCAAAGGATAATTGGTGGACCCAGAAATAAGTTTCCATCCACATTAAAGGCTACCTCGTGTTTCTGGGGAAAATACATCTCAGCTTGTTGTGGGCAGCCCGTCACCCCCCCCCCCCCCCCCCGTGCTCATGTATAAGCAAAGCTGTCAGCAAGATGGCTACTCCCATGAATTTCAGGAGTGCAGCATAAGCAAATATATCCCCCATCATGATAATGTATAAGCAGGACTGGCAGGTGTGTAGCAAGATGGCTACCCCCATCTTCAAATATATTACACAGCATCTGGAGGCAAGGTGGGGAAACGTTCGGAATCGATTTTTCTTGGTCTGTTTTTTTACATGATAAAAACCTAGCATTTGTTTGTACACTTTTTATATCCACTGTATTTTTTGGGGCAGAAATCAGTAAAAGCACAAACTTGCCAGACATGTTTTGGCAAATTAGCAATGTATAACGTGAAAGGCTATGTAGATAAGGAGGTACAAACTACATTACAGTCTACCAAAGCCTAGAATATAGATAGTTAAATTACGCTGTCCTCTTCTTGGTGAATATATTTTCCCCAGCAAATCATTATCGCCGTCATCCTTCGATTGCCTCTCTTGTGCAAGCTCTTGTAGCCATTGCTCACAGGTACCCATTGCTGAGGAAAAACGATTCCAATGTGTACAACTCTGACCTGTAAAAGAAAAAAGGATTAAGGTTTTATTCAAAGATCAAGTCGATAAATTCAATCTTCAGAATACAAAAGTATATATGCGCTTCTTAAAAAAACAGCCCACACATTAAAAAAAAATAATTAGGGGGGGCGTGGTTTGCCATGGCCGTGTGAAGTCGTGAGCAAAGGAGCTCTGCACTCAAAGTGCCTAAAAAGCCCATTTTTGGCCTCCACAGGTGCCTGGTTTCACCATGTCAAAGCGTAAGAAGAGCCAGGCATCGGCGGGGAGTGCCCAGAGTGCCAAGATCCGCCACTATTTCCCCCCTGAGGGACCTTCTGGCAGTGAAGGAGGGAGTCGCAATATGGCGCCGGAGAGACAGAAGCCAATGACACGTGCGGCTGTGGGAGCTGGCGAGGAGGAGAGAAGCGGAGCCGGCGAGAGGCTACCTGCCACGGGAGGAGGCGAGCGATGGGGGGATGGCCCCTGCTCCGGTGGGCCAGGTGATGGCTGGTCGGAGAACGGAGGGGCGTGGCCGGCGGGAGAGGCGGAGGAGCGATGCTGCCCTACAGATATGCGGCGGGTCGGGAGCGAGAGGAGAGGTGCCCTGCTAGCGAGCAATCCACCGCGGAGTACATGCCTGCACTTGAGGCGGGAGGCAGCAATGGAGGCCTACCTGTGACAGCTTGCCGGAGGACGGAGGGGCAGGAGCCCGAAGTAGCAGAGTGGCCGGTGGCGGGAGCGGCGGAGGAGCGATGCGGCCCTGCAGGTATGCCAGCACTGACAGCTGATCGCGCGGCGGGGCAGGAGCGGGAGGAGAGGCGCCCTGTTAGCGAGCGATCCACCGTGGAGTACACACCTGCACGTGAGGCGGGAGGCAGCGACAGAGGCTCCATGCAGTCTGATAAGCCTCTGATTGGAAAAGAGAGCGAGGGGAGGGATGTGCCCATACTCCCCGCACTGGCCCCAAAATGTGTCCCACCGCCTGCCTTGGAAATGCCAGCCTTCCATGCCTTCTCTGGGAGATGTGCCAAAGGGTCAACCATAAGACCCGCAGTGCGTTCTCGCCCTGGCTCCCCGCACTCTCCACGCTTAAATTATCCCTCCCGGCCAGAAGTAGAATGTTTGGACAGGTCCCCGGATTGCTGCTTGTCATTCTCACCCGGGCCGTCTAGCGCAATACAATTTGGAGGTCCTCCTGAAATTTCTCCGCTTGAGGAAGGACTTTGAAAATTACACTAACCGAATGGAGACCTTGTTCCAGAGGGAACTCAATGAAGTGACAAAATCGGTGTTGGAGGTAGCCGGAAGAGTCCAGAATCTAGAACAAACTCAGGAGTCCACGGGACAACGCGTGAAGGCCCAGGAAAGGGCGTACGCGGCCATGCAGCAGACACAGACAAACTCGACACAGCATGTGACTAGAGCTCTGCTCCATCTAGATGACTTAGAGAACAGAGGGAGGCGAAACAATATTAGAATTCGGGGCCTTCCGGAGATACCTGAGCATAATAACCTAGAAGTTGCTGCCTCATCGATCTTTAACGAGCTGTTAGGACGCCGGCAAGATGAAACTATTGAGATAGATAGAATTCACAGAGCTCCAGGACCAAGATCGACAGACCCTACCCGACCAAGAGATGTGGTGTGCCGAATCCATTTCTACAAGGTCAAAGAGGAAATTATGCGAAAGGCGTGGGAGAGAGGTCCCTCCTCGTATCACGGGGCCACGGTCACGTTGTTGCCTGATCTCGCCCGACGTACCCTCCAGATGCGACGGGCGCTCAAGCCTCTGTTAGAAAAAATCAAACCTGTGGGAGCATCTTACAGATGGGGCCACCCCTTCCACCTGGTGGTCACGAAACAGGGTCGCTCATTTCTGCTGCGTTCCCCTTCCCAGCTCCCGAGCCTTTTTGCTTTTCTGGGAATTCCGCCCCTTCCTATTGAGGATTGGCTGTCTCCTGATCTTATGGCTGACGAGAGGGGACCTCCACGGCCACAGCGCGGTGTACGTCGTCCACGCAGTCCTCGGAGGCGGGGCAACGGGGGAGGCGGCCGCCGGAACCGGCTCGCTTAAGGGCCCTGTTCCTGTTTTGGCATTTTAGTCTACAGGGAGCAGACAATATGGAGTCGCCTCTCATGATAGCTTCCACTCGTTGCTACGGATCCCCCTGCTGGTCATAGGAGCTGCATGGACTGCAGATGACTGGGCCACTTCCTCGTTGTGGCTGCAGCTCGGAACTTGACGCATGTGCTCGGGCACCCATAGATGCCCGAGCTACAGGTTGTTGCTTAGGGTTTAGTGGCGGTTCGGGGGTGGCCCCTCCCGGCCGGGTGGGGCCGGGCTTGGGGCTCCTGGGGGGGCGCCCCACATTCGGCGGGGTCGCCCCCGCTGGGGCCGCCTGCCCGGGCCAGCTTGGCGGGGGGGGGGGGGGGTCCGTGGCTGTTCTTGTTATAGACCAGAGGCTTCCTGTAGCCTCTAAGTTCAGATGTTGAGTTGTTAAAGTGTTAAGAGTATGATTTGCAAGGTTTGCCTGACAGAAGGAAATATGGCGGCTTCCCTGTGCCTCTTGCCTCCGGTCTCGTAGCTGGGCCGAGAGCAGAGTCTAGCTTGCTGTCCCCTGGCAGGGCCGGGGCACATTGAGCTGATCCTGGATTGAATCCCTGTGGGCACCATTGGTTAAAGTTTTTACCTTAAGGAAAGCGTATCTCCTGTTCCATTGTGACTTCTCACCCCCCAATATAGGCCTTTCTTCTCTCTCCCGCAGCGGGTAGAGCGGAGAACGTAATAAGTTACACATAGTTGTTAATTTTTCCAGATTTTTCTGAACCCCCCTTTCTTTTTTTTCTTGCTTGTGCCCCCCTGCCCCCCCTGTCCCTAGCCCTAAGGTTCGCCCCTTCCTTTAAGCACCCTCCGACCTCCCCTGTCCCTTGTCCGTGACTTCCCCTTCTCCTGTGGTCAGGTGGTGAGTGACTTTACAGCGGGCTGTACTCGCGCACAATGGCAGAACTTGTAGTGTGCTCATTCAATGTAAAAGGGTTTAATGTGCCGGAGAAACGATCTAGGGTCCTCTATGACCTGCACCGGCAAAGGGTTAAAGTGGCTCTATTGCAAGAGACCCACTTTAAAGTGGGTCACATCCCCCAAATACAGAGCAGATACTACAGCTCTTGGTATCACTCCCCTAACCCGGAGGGCAAGACTAAGGGAGTTTCAGTGGCTTTCCACAGATCCTTACAGTATGAGGTTCTTGACACGAAGGTTGATCCTCGGGGAGGTTCCTATTTCTTAAAGTTAAACTCTTTGGCAAAACATATACAATAGCGAACATTTATGCCCCCAATACAGACCAGGTCGGCTTTTGTGTCAGGATACTCAGGTTGCTTGGAGATTTTGCGGAGGGTGTGATTTTCACAGGGGGGGACCTTAACATCCCCCTTAACCCATCTATTGATACATCATCTGGGAAAGCAGCTCCGTGTCCGTGTGCAAGATCAACAAGTTGAAAAAATCCCTGCTGAATCTCCAATTGGTAGACATTTGGAGAGTACTCAATCCCCTTGATTCAAAGAGCAAAAGTTAATTGATTTCGGATCGAGAATCGTAAGTTTGGGTGGGTGTTTGTCATTTTTTCCTGTTTTTTTGGCCATTTACGACTCGCACGAGCCTACGTTCGAATGCGTATATGCTCTTACGATCATCGCAAGTTTGTTCCTAAATTTTAGGGTCAAAACGTAAAACTTAGGATCAAATCCTAAAACTTAGGATGAAAACGTAAAACTTAGGATAATTGGATGTGTTTCGGTGTGATTCAGAGAACAGTTTTCAAACCTCTAAATACGTTTTAAAAGAAAGCCACTGCCGACACCTTTTAGCAGTCGTATTGCTGTTCTGGAACAGGTTTTTTGGCTATGTGGAGGAGTCTGCGCGTCTTGAGCTGCAATGAACTGCATATATCAGCATGGCCGAGCCCATAAATTGTATTGCAATGCATACCTGATTCATGTATGCCTTATAAAAGCATTTTAATGTGGACCTTAATTAGTCCTTTGCATGTAAACCTTTATTTGGCAATATATTTGCGTTAATTAAAGAAACTTATGTCCTTTGTTATTTATTTTTAAATTGATGTACTAGAATAATATTTTTAGATTGCATTTATTGGTGTAGTTGTTTACCTTTGCTTTGTTTAATTATTTAAGCACATCTTTGGTCAGATGCATCACACTTACTGAGGAGAGGAGAGCGGGATAAAGTGCAGGATGTGGGTTACTGCTGTATTTTGCACAGACACAGCAGAGCTGGGGGCACGGAAAGGTCAGAAATCAAAGAATCCAGAGCAACACAGTCACAAGGCCCTTTCTGTTTGCAGGCTGCCCGATAATACCTGAGCCGCCATCTTGCCTGTTTCTAGGCTCATAACATGCAGAAGTTGCTGGGTGTTTTTTAATATTTGAGAGCAATCTGTATGTAGAGGGTGTGGGTAACCACACCAAAAATTTAAAGTTGTACCATTTGAAGCCAAAATATAAAAATTAAATCCACAAGTAAAAAATGCAAGTTAAGTAAAAATTAAACAAAGTTAGATTTACTTATGCAAATGCATTCATTAATGGTTGGTTACTGCAAAATGAATGAAATAAAGAAAAATAAAAGACCAAATATTTAGAATGCACTTTAATGAGGTAAGTTTGTAGTGCGGAGCCGCAAGATCAGAAGGATTTACGTCCAGACAAAAAAGGAAAAAGGGCAAAACCAATGTTGCAACCTGAGAAATGAAACGGAAAAATCAGGATGGAAACTGACATAGGTCTGATTCCCGAACTGCCATACGAACGGACGTATATTTTAGGATAGAAACGTATTTGCTTATAGAATCACTCGCAAGTTCATACGAACGCACGAGCGGACGTGAAAAATAGGATGATCGGCACCAAAATCCAAGCTGTTACATGTTTCTTTGAATCAACCCAAATGGCTCTAAGAGGGACTATTCATTCTTCTTTCATGCAGCCAACTCGTATAGCAGGATTGACTACTTGCTGATCAGCCACCATGCCCTGGACTGGGATCCTGGGGCGTGGATCGGACCCATATTGTGGTCAGACCACGCCCCAGTCTTTATCTCTGTACGTCTTCCTGGCCTTGCTCTGCCCTGCTGGCCGTGGAAACTTAACGATGGTCTCCTTGATGACACAGTGTGTTCCTCAGCAATTGAGGAAACCATTAAGCACTTTCTTGAGGACCACAAGGAGGACTCTACCCCCTTACCCTACCAGTGGGAGGCCCTAAAGTGTGTCAGAGGAGAACTCATCAAGCAAGGAGATAGACTTAAAAGAGAGCATGCCTCGTTAATAACCAAATCCCTGAACGGGATCTTCACCTTGGAAAGAGAACATAAAAGCAGGCCCACTAACACCCAACTCCTAGAGCTCCAAGAGGCCAGGGAAAAGCTCCAAAACTTGTATAACCAGGCCTATCTGAGCTATAGAGATAAGGACAAAGCCCAGTTTTACATTCAAGCGAATAAGTGTGGACGGATGCTAGCCAGAACTCTTCACCCTAGGTAGACAGCGACGCATGTTCCCACCATTAAGAAAAATGACGACACCTTGGTACACACTCCCTCTGCTATAGCGGCCACCTTTAGAGACTTTTATAATACGCTCTATAATATTCACAACCCCGCTCTCCCTACTTTAGGGAACCGAGCGACTTCTGAGGCAATTGACGCATACATACCTAGCACATACCTAGCACCCCACTCCCTGTAATCCCCCAAGAGGAGGCTGAGTCCCTAGAGCGGCCGTTTTCAGAACAAGAGGTAGGCCGGGCTGTTAAGGAGACGCCGGCAGGTAAGTGTCCGGGACCAGATGGATACTCTCCCAAATTTTACAAGCATTTTGGATCCCAATTAACTCCTCTATTAACAAGAACTTTCAATGCTATTGGTGCACTGTGCCCCTTTCCTGGCCAGGCCCTGGAGGCAACTATTTCAGTTATACCCAAACCAGGCAAAGATGCCACTGTGTGTGGAAACTTCAGGCCAATATCACTCATTAATGTTGATCTTAAGCTTGATGCCAAAATTATTGCCTTAAGGCTCCAGCCAATACTTCCAGGACAGATCCACTTGGACCAGGCGAGGTTCGTCCCAGGGAGAGAGGCAAGGGACAACACCAACAAGCTATTTACTCGCTTTATATCGCATGTCTCCAAAACAAAGACACCTGCCTGCCTGCTTGCTTGTGATGCGGAGAAGGCGTTTGATAGGGTGAGCTGGGCTTTTATGGCAGCCTCTCTTAAACAAATTGGTGTTGGCCCAGGTCTCCTCTCAAAAATTCTAGCTCTGTATACCTCCCCTACTGCCAGGGTCAGGGTGAACGGACTCTTATCCGCTCCGTTTCCAATAAACAATGGCACTCGTCAGGGGTGCCCCCTGTCCCCCCTGCTATATGTTCTTACAATGGAACACCTGGCTGTAGCTATTCGAGACAAACCTTGATATTAAGGGCATACAAGTTGGTAATCGTCACTACAAGGCTTCCCTTCTTGCGGATGATTTAATGTTACATCTGACATCCCCGCATACTACCTTTCCAGTTGTCCTGAAAGAGTTCAATCGTTTTAGCGCCGTGAGCAATTTCAAAATTAATAGGGGAGGGAGGTGCGGGGCTCCCTGACTTAAAGGCCTACCATACAGCTGCAATTCTCCAGAGGATGGTGGATTGGAAGCACAGGGCAAAAGATAAACTATGGGTACAATCAGAAAAATCGCTCTCCCCGTACAGTCCAGCCCCTGTCGCATGGGCTGCCCCCTTGTCGAGGTCGCAAAAGGAAACCATTCCATTCCTTATGCAGCACTTTTTAGAAATCTGGGATCCCCTGCAGGGCAAACATAAAATTGTACGCAGACCTAGCCCCCTAACACCAGTATTTGGCAACCTGGCGTTTGAACCAGGGCTTTTATCCAAAAGTTTTCTTATCTGGGAAGCATCAAACGACACCACAATGGGGCAGGTGTTGAGCGATGGAAGGGCACCACTGTTGGGGGAGTTGAGGGAGAGAGCGGGAGGCGGGCACGTATCGTGGTTCCTGCACAGACAGCTCTGCTCATTCATTACTGCTAATAACATAGCTGAAGCAGCACGGAGCCCACCCACGGAGCTTGAGTCATTAATCACCCAGGAAAACCCTCCCACCCATGTAATATCTTCCCTATATGCGCTACTTACCAAGCTGAACCACTTAACGCCCCTGAAATTTATTGACAAATGGGAAAAGCTGGGTCTTAGGTTTACAAGAGAGGATTTAGCCAAGATATATGCTTGCACTCATGGCACATCACCAGCTACTACTACCCAAGAACGGAATTACCAAATACTCACAAGGTGGTATAGATGCCTGGCGAATATCCACCGGTTTGATGGGTCACACAATGACAAGTGCTGGAGGTGCCTGAGGGAGTTAGGAGACATGACTCATATTTGGTGGAGCTGCCCGACTGTTAAAGCCTTATGGGACCAAATCTTTGCCATTTATGAGCAGGTCTCCGGAACCAAAACAGCTAACACGCCGCAGGTAGCACTCTTGTCTCTCTTCCAGAGCTCAATCTCTAGTTCTAAAAAAGATGTGCTTAGACATTTTGTAGCAGCCATGCGGGCGGTTATTCCAAGGCATTGGAAGTCGCAGAGCCCCCCCACGCTGATGGAATGGGTACAGGAGCTGGAACAGATTCGCTACATGGAAAGTCTGATTGCTAGGGACAAAGAAACCACTGACAGATACTTGATGACTTGGGCGTGTTGGTTGACCTACCGAGACTCGCACCTCCCTTCTCTGATACAAACCAATATATTTCCCTGAATACTCGAGGGAAAGCTTCCAGGTTGGTTTGGAATTTGGTCATTTGCCTCCGTCAATGCCTTGCTACCCTGATATGGGGAGCCCGCTCGCTCCCTGACCTTAACTCCCTCCTCCTCCCCTACATTCAATTACACCCATTCACCTAATTAGGAATGACAAAAGGAACAAAGTGCTACCATCAGGACCCAACTGTAGTTAGCAGCAGGATGTGGTCGCGGCCCTGTCGGGAAAGGGAGTATCGCTGCTCTCCTTGAAGTAACAGTAAAGGTTCCAAGACCTCTGCAATAAGGAAACAATAAATATACTAAGTTGGTACATGTTTTGAGTAGATGTGGCGGTCATTTGTTAAGGTGAACGGGTAGTAAAATCAGTCATTGTGTTTAATTGTGAAACTATAATTGTTGTACCCCATCTCCCCCCTCCCCTTTTGTCTTCTGTATCCCTCCCCCCCATTTTCTTACAAAAACCAATAAAATATGATTATACTAAAAAAGCTGGGGGGGGGGGGGCAAAAGAGGAGCATATTTCGATGCTGTCCTGCACGGGTTTTGATCCCCTTTAAAGTTCCCCTCTTTCCTATTGAAATGCAGCATGCAAGTTGACCCCCAGATGCATAACTATACATTTATCTTTAGCAAACAACATTTTGTCACCACTGTCCCAGTGTGTCTAAATTAGCTAGAAGTATGAGAAACCCTGTGTGAATTGTAATACACCTCAGACCTTTGTGTAATCTGCAAACACAGAAACAGGATTAACTTCCCCTCCCAATTAATTTATGAACAAGTTAATGGCAACAGGCCTAGATTTTTTTCATGTAAGAGACCAGGATTAAAAGTGACAGGTGTCAGCATTTTTTTCAAATGCCTTGTGCTGGAAACAATTGTATTTCCCCATATCATCTAGTATTAATAAGACAGCATTTTATTTTAATGCCTTTATTATGAAAGGTATAGACGTTTGACTTTTGCCATAGACCTAGTAGCTTGTTTAGAGTGCTATATTTCATTGTATACAAACAGAGGCTTGGTGACATTGTAACAGCAACTTGTTAATATAAATCGGCACTGTTTTACTTTGCTGTCCTTGGCATATAAGAAATGTGAAATTCAAGCAATGAGTATAAAATGTACTTAAAACTAGCTAAATGCAGTTTATTGATTTAAAGGGATTGCCTAGGCATAAAACAATAACACCACATACTTTCCTATTGCAACAGGCAGCTGATATGTCCTAGTTTGGTTAAATAAAACAATTTCCTGAGGTCAGGTCTAACGGTATCCATGCCCCATTATAGCTCGCTGGGAGACATAGGGCTACCCCTGAGGCAATCACGGTGATTTTACCAATCCCCCAAACCAAATTTCACAGTAAATGGAGCATTGTTCTTGGGAACTGGCAGGTTTTATAATCCCCAAGTAGGATAGATCACAATATATTAATAATCTTTATATAATTCATTCTATTGGATAGCATTAAATTAGCTAGTTGATTAGAGGTAGTGCTGAGTACATCGACTTGTTTGGAGGCCACAGAGGGGGCCCCAGTTGGTGAGATATTCGTAGGCTACTGACAGCCCAGGCAAGAAGAACACAATAAGAGAAGCAGATAAGTGGCCCAGAGTCACTATGGAGAAGCTGCAGAGTTTCAAAGCCCAGGTGGGAGAATCTGTTCACAGGACAATATTTTTACGGAAAGATTGCGAATGAATAATCATGCAAGCGTATTCAAACGATAACTGATCCTTGGAAATGCCTGCTGTGATCAACGAGAATTTGTTTGTTGGTACAGCATCATATCATTTTGGCTGACATCAAATTTCCTGTTTGGTGTGTTACTGTCGGCATGTGGAAAGAGAAATTGACTGCAAATAGGACTATACAAATACCTTATGTATTTACTTATTTACTTTATATACTTATGTACTTAATTACAATCAACGAATATTTGTCTGACAAATCGTCTGTGTCTGAGTGCAAGTCATCTGTTGACCGGAAATATATATATATTTGTGATCAAACGGTCAGTTTAATAGTTCTGGGAAATGTGCCATTAGTCGCATACGCCACAAATCTGGCCTTTAAGGAAGAGTAGCAAGAAGAAAGCCATTTTGAAAAGCAAGCCATAAGAAGTTACATTTGCTGTTTGTCTCACATGAAAAATAACTTTTATTCTATTTTTAAAGATGATGTATTTCAGGTGTCAATACACCCTTTGTCAAGTGTGACAAAATGTACAATGGCTCACAGAGTGAGATGCCTTCCAGGGCACCGGCAAATGTTGTCTGCCTAACCCCATCCATACGTCCCACGTGAACCCCCTTGGGAACTGGGAACACACCAAGTGAAAAGCAGAGACAGAGCAGACATAAACTGTCATAGACTAATCAGACAGCAAGAAAGATAGAAGGAACCCACACCAACATTCTTGACTTTTGGATGCGAAAGTGTTACATTTAGCTCTGTATATCAGCTTTCTGTAAAAAAAAAAAAAAATGTTCCTTGATTATGTATTATATATTAGTTTACTGAAGGATTGTGCAAGGTCTTTTCTTTGATCTTGGTGGATGCCAGGCGGGAGAGGGGTGATGCCACAGCTGGTTGGCCAAATGCTTCTTTTAAAAATGTAATAAAAGTTCTTTTTTTATGTGAAGACTCACTAAAGATGTATTTCCCTTTTCTAGCTCCTGGTTTGGGTCAGTGATGGGCAATATCCAGTATATAAATATACTCAGACTTCATTAAAAAGTTTGCCCAAGTAAAATATAAAACTAGTTATACTTACCTTATGTCCCCCACAGCTGTTGTCTTTCTCCAGCAGTAAAAAACATACTGGGCCTCAAGATCAGGTCCCACTGTGCTCATGATCGTACTCTGTTCACCTATGAGATAGGGAACATTGCCCTTCTATTGTTATCATTTGAGAGTGCCTCTTTTGCAACACTAGGTTTTAGTTGAGGGGCAACAGTTCTGGCAGAACCAGCTAGACCGCAGCTTTGGTTCATGGTCTCTCAATCCTTAGGGATAAAACAGTGCTGGCAGTATGAACAAGACCCTCATTTCAGATAAACCTGAAGGAGATTGGAAGTCAGTGTTTTATTTCATAAACCTATATTTAACCCTTTAAATGCCAAGCACGTAGTTTCTACGTGGTTTCTTCTCCTCCTACGTGCCTGGCATTTCCCACAACTAGTTAAAAATTAAAAGAAAAGAAACACTTACCTTTGATATTGTTTTGAAGCTGGGGGTCCCCTCTTCCTGGGGGGGGGCATCCGATCCCCCCCCCCCGTCGTCCTCCGTCTTCAGGGGGGGGGGGGGGGGCCGAAAACAGCCCCCCCCCCGTTTTCCCCCTGACAGTATCTGTTAAAAAAAAAGACAGTCACTCACCTCCTTGCCCGATCCGTCCGCGTCTTCACCGGGGGGGGGGTCCAATCCCCCCCCCTGGGCTCCGCAGGCTTCGGGTGAGGACCATCTTCTGGTTCCTCACCGCTTCTAATGGCAGCAATGGCCGCAGCCTCTTGCGGGAGGCGGCGGCCCCCCCTTTTGTGGGAGGAGCGGGATGACGTCATCCCGCTCCTCCTATACCCTGACCGAGCACCTCCTCTCCTCTCATCTGCCCTGCCCCGATCACTATCGGCATCTGACAGATGCCGAAGCTGAGTGAGCGGCGCGGGACAGCGACGTGGGACCCAGGATCGGAGGGGAGTATAGTAAAAAAAAAAAATAAATGTCATTTTTTTTATATCTGTGTCTGTCATTATGTTTTACTTTTAACCCCTTGTGAACTGGTAAGGGGTCCATGACATGGTTTTTAACCCTTAAAAAAAAAAAAAAAAATGGGGTCCCCCCCCCTTTGTGTGTGTCTGTGTTTTTTTTTACATTTAACCCCTTGTGAACTGGTAAAGGGTCCATGACCCCTATACCAGTTCACAAGGCTGGGGGGGGGGGGTGGCAAGTCACCTGCGACTTCAAGACATTCATTACACTTGGGACATCCAATAGCAGTGTCCATAAATGGCAGGGATCAAAAAAAAAAAACAAGGCAACAAGGCACAAACTTAAACCACTGCAGCTTGCAGAACTTTGCAGCCAAAAACAGCATCCGCTGAGGCCCGAACATAAACCTTGTAAAACTTGGAAAAAGTGTGATCCGAAGACCAAGTAGCAGCCTTACAAACCTGCTCAACAGAAGCTTGGTGCTCGAAGGCCCAAGACGCCCCAACAGCACAAGTAGAATGAGCAGTAACACGAAAAGGGGGAATCATCCCCTTTGCAGAATAGGCCCCAACAATGGCCTGGCGAATCCATTTACTAATGGAAGACTTGGCAGGAGCCAAACCCTTCCTAGGCCCAGAAGGCACCACAAAAAGAGCGTCAGTCCTACGAAAAGGAGAAGTAGCTACAAAATAGTACTTCACACAGCGAACCACATCCAAAGAATGCAAAACCCTCTCCTTGTCATTGCTAGGCTTAGGACACAAGGAGGGAAGAACAATATCCTGATTCAGATGAAAAGCAGAGACCACCTTAGTAAGGAAATCTGGCTTGAAGCGAAAAACAACCTTGTCCTGATGCCTCTCAAAGTAAGGAGCCAAAATAGACAAGGCTGCCAACTCCGATACACGCCGAACAGAAGTGATGGCAACCAGAAAAACCACCTTCTGAGTAAGCGTAGAAAGCGCAATATCCTGCAAAGGTTCAAAAGGCGGACCCTGCAAGGCAGACAAAACCAAATTCAAATCCCACACTGGGAGCAAAGGCTTCCTAGGAGGCCGCACATGCGTAACCCCCTGGAAAAAGGTCTTAACCAGAGGATGAAGAGCAAAAGACTTTTGAAAGAACACGGCCAGGGCAGAAACCTGCCCTTTCAGCGTACTAAGCTGCAAACCTTGGTCAAGACCATGTTGCAGAAACTCAAAGACCCTAGGGACAGAAAACACCCTGCAAGGCAAGGCCCCTACCTCACACCAATCAATATAAGACCTCCAAGTCCTATAATAGATGGCAGAGGAAGACTGCTTTCTAGCCCTAACCAGAGTCTGAATGACAGCATCAGAAAGACCTTCCTCCCTCAAGATTGAGGTTTCAGCAACCACGCCGTCAAAGCCAGCGTTGGTAAATTGGGGTAGAGTAGTGGACCCTGAGTGAGCAGATCTGGCAGAAGGGGCAGGTCTAACTGATCCACTGCCAACCTTACCACGTCTGCGAACCAAACCTGTCTTGGCCACCTTGGAGCCACCAGGATTGCTGACGCGCCCTCTAGGGCCAGCTTGCACACCACTCTGCCCACCATGGGAAACGGAGGTAACAGGTACAGAAACCCCAGGTTCCTCCAGTTCAGAGACATGGCATCCGCTGCCAGAGCCAGCGGATCCCGCGAGAGAGACACAAATGCCGGAAGCTTGTGATTGTGACGAGAGGCAAAGAGGTCCACCTCCGGAGTCCCCCACCGGAGGCAAAGCGGCCGAAACACCTTGGGGCTGAGCAACCATTCCCCCCGGCGAGATGACCCCCTGCTCAGGGAGTCCGCCTCCGAGTTCTCCACTCCCGGAATGTACACCGCCGAGATGCATGGAACATTGCTCTCTGCCCAAGCAAGGATCAAGGACACTTCCCTGAGGGCACACCTGCTACGAGTCCCTCCCTGGTGATTGATGTAGGCGACCGCCGTCTGATTGTCCAACCGAACCTGAACCGGTAGGCCCCGCAACTGATGAGTCAAGTGAGCCAAAACCAACCTTATGGCGATGGGATCGTGAGCCTCCCGAGGCCCCCACAGCCCCTGAAACTGAAGATCCTTCCAAAATCTCCACCGACCTGACAGGCTGGCATCCGTGGTGACCGTCTCCCAATGAGGGGTCAGAAAGTATCTGCCCCTCGTCAGATTGCTTGGTTTTAGCCACCACCGAAGGGAACGCCGCACCCGGGGGGACATCAGAAAGGACTGATCCAATGACAGCGGGGACCCGTCCCAGGCCGCCAGGAGATGGAGCTGGAGCGTCCTTGTGTGAAACTGGGCAAAGGGAACCGCCTCGAACGACGCCACCATCAATCCCACCAGTCACATCCCTAGCAGGATGGACGAGCGGGGGATGGATAGGAGACGCTGAGTCAATTCCTGAATCAGAAGAACCTTGGCTCAGGGGAGAAACACCCTGGCCTGAGAAGTGTCCAGCGACATTCCCAGGAACTCCACCACCCTGGAGGGAGTGAGGCAGGACTTGGGATAGTTGATCACCCAACCGAAACTCTCCAGAGTGGACACCACAGTCCTGGTATCCATCTGCGCCTGACTTAGGGAAGACGCCATGATGAGAAGATCGTCCAGATAGGGCACGATGCGGACACCCCTGGCTCTGAGGATGGCCATCACTCCTGCCAACACCTTGGTAAAAACCCTTGGAGCCGAGGTAAGGCCCCAAACTGAAAATGCCGATTGTCCACGACAAACCTGAGGAATCTCTGGTGTGCCAGAAATATTGGAATATGCAGGTAAGCATCCTTGATGTCTATGGACGTCATGAAGCCCCCCTGACGAAGCGAGTGGATGGCTGAGCGCAGAGTTTCCATACGGAACTTCCGGGGACAGACGAACCTGTTGAGCAACTTCAGATCCAGAATGGGAACGAATGAAACCGTCCTTGGGCACCGTGAACAAATTGGAATAGAAGCCCAGGCCCCCGGTCTGAGAGGGGCACCGGACAGATGACAACCATGTCCACGAGACTTGCTACTGCCGCCCGAAGCCCCTGGGCGGCCAGAGGATCTGACGGCACCCGAGACCTGAAGAATCTGGGAGGGGGCCGGAACTCGAACTCCAGCTTGTAACCGGAAGACACCACTTCCTAAATCCACCTGTCCGAGACCTCTTGGACCCAGACCTGGGAGAAGAGTCGCAACCGTCCCCCCACCCGCAAGGGTGAGGGCGCCCCCTCATTGCTGAGCCGGCTTGGCAGCAGCTCTAGGCTTGGAGCCCTAACGGTATCCTGGACGGGCCCGACCCCTGCCCCTAAGCCAGGAATCACCTCTGGACAAAGGGAAGGCCGAACCCCTGCCAACTCTAGCCCCCGAAAGGACTGAGAGAAGGAAGTCGCACCTCGGGCGACGCTGCTTCTTACGCTGAGGTAACCTACCTCCCTTTGCCACCGAATCCAATTTTTCTCCAAAGAGCCGCAGTCCCACGAAGGGAAGGGCCGTGAACGACTTTTTGGACACAAAATCAGCCGCTCACTGACGTAACCAAACCAACCGGCGGATAGCCACAAGCAGGGCCGCAGCTCTGCTACACATCACCAATGTGTCGTCCAGGGCGGACAGCACAAAGGACAAAAATAACTCACAGTGCTTAAGGTCGGCAAACTCCTCACTAGCCGGGTCAAGCCCGGAAGAGGTCAACAATCCTCTAATAACCGACCTGGCAGCTACCAATACAAGCGCAGAAGCACAAACCGGCCACAAGGCCGATCCAACACTGGCAAAACCATGACAAGCCATCTGGTCAATGCGTTTAGCCTCACCATCCTTGAGGGTAGTGCACTCCGGAGAATGGAGGACTGAGGAGCTGGACAACCCCAAAACAGGTGCATCCACCTCGGGGGGAGACGACCAGTGCTTCACTGCGTCCGCCGGAAAGGGATATTTCTTGTCCCAACCCGGTGGGACACCCGGAAGCCGCGTCGGCCTCTCCCATTCCTTGCGAATGATACCATCAAAATGCTTTTGATAAGGAAATTCCAAGCGGGCTTCGTTTCTTCAAAGAACTCCCCCTTCAGCGGAGGAGCCGCCTCGGGGGGAGAAATAGCCAGGACCTCAAACACCTGAGCCAGGAACCTAGATGTATCCGAGGAATCCCCCTGGCCCTGCTCGGTATCAGCGCCCACAAACTGCTGATCGCCGGAGTCATCAGACCCCTCATACAGCTCCCCTTCCTCACACGGGGAGCAATCAGACCAATCCAGGGAGTCAAAGTCCTCCCTATCAAAGGCCTGCGCAGCCGAATACAAAATGTTTCCTCTTTGCCGTGGCCTTTTTTGCGACGGCACTAGAAAAATGTTTCAAGATTGGCCAATCTGGCACACACCTCAGATTGCGACTCCCCAATAATGACCACATCACAAGCCCATGTCAGGCGAGGGGGAGACGGGGAGGAGACCGGCGGAGCAGAACCAGACGTCTGAGATCCGGTCTGCCGCGTAATAGACCACTGCGCACAGGGTACACATAGAAATGCTCTTGCTCAATGCTCAATGCTCTTTTTTATTTTTGGGAATTACGCAACTATGCAACCCGGGATGCCCCTTTAAGTCCCGAGTGGGAGGATTTTAAGCCAGCTAAAAGTTAACCAGGGACCCTGGACCAGGAGAACCTCCCTTTAATATGATCAATGGTCCACCTGGAACATAAGAACACAAGCACAAACTCAGACCATGCCAAATGTACAGGAGATAACAACGACAGTGATGGCCATCAGGCCCCTCACCAGACCTTCGGTACCGCAGGTAACGACGCGCAGTGTGCAGTAGGAGGAGGGAGGGAGGGCAGTAGGCGCACGCGAGTGCCCGCCCCCGCCCCAGCACGGAGGATAAGAAGCCCTGCATGGGCTCGCCACCATTGCGGGCAGCACCCTTAGCGCGCCGGAGGCCGGCGCCGCGGGACCTCCGGCGCCATGCAGTTGACAGAAAGAAAAGTGAAAACACACACATGTAACACACGCGCGCACACACATAAAGACAGGAATCCATAAGGGACCCGGCCCTCCCCCCCCCCCCCCTCTCTAAGGGTACCTGGGAGAGGGGGAATCCATGCCAGGGAAGGGCCAAGGGATGGGGCATCCCATACCGGGATCACCAAACCTGGATAGCCGCCTACCCCTTGTTATGGGATCTCACGGCTCCTGAGCACCAGGGGTGCCAACTACCTTTGCCCGGACCAGCAGCCTAGGCTGGGAGGCAGGGAATATTAAACAAGGGGATCCGGGCAGAAATAGAAGAAAAAAACGGAGGCCGGGAGTCATCCCGGCTACCTGCAAGGAGGAGACATCATCTTCTGACTTGCTCGCCACTGCAGAGATGAAAGACTGGGTAATGAGTGGGAGGTCCCAGGTATTTATGGGCCAGGAGGGTCTTACCCTTTTTTTGATTTCATCTCTGCAAGATCGCCATCTACAGGTCAGTATACCCAAGTGTAATGAATGTCTTGAAGCGGGGTGTGTGACATACTTAGAATAAATAGATTTTTTTTTTTTTGCACATATTTCACCCAAAAATATTGAAAAAATGACAAACAAGACATGTTTATGTTAATGCCCAGACTCTGCTGAAAAAAACAATATATAATTTTCCTGGGAAATCCCTGGAAATCCCTTCAAAAATCTAATTTGAACATGGGGAGCGCAAAATAGTGCAAAATAGTCTGGCAACAAAGGGTGACAAAAACTCCAGGTAGGCAGGCACTTAAAGGGTTAATCCAAGCAGACTATAAGAGAACATCCAGTGAAAGATTTGGTCTTACCTGCCCTGTGAGTAGGATAATAATCCAATGTAATTCTGCGAAAGGTAATTTGTATGGCACCACCAGAAACTAAAAAGAAAAGAGTTAAGTGTTATACAAGAAATTAGTTTCATTTTAAATGAAAATAGAAATCAGTAAAGAAGGATGTTACATTTGACAAACACAATATAATTTCACAGAGAATTACTATATATTTAACTGTCAGTGAAGTAATTGTACGAAATGACTACTACATCAATGATGACAACATCAACATTACAGCAAATTTAACTTAAAATAAAAAGAATATTTACATATATACACTATGAGACTGTAGCATACCACATGTAAAGAAATACATCTGATTTAACAAGCTTTATGCTGGCCACAGTCTTAAACAGCCAGGTTCCATAGCCAATTTAGTATTGCCATGATGATTTTACAGGAAAGCGGATACAACACTGTATATCATCATCACAAGATCCATATGCTGACATGGTGGAATAGCAAATAGGCTGATGAATTTCAGAGCAAATGCAGTAATGAATCAGCTTTACCAGCAATGCAGTAACATGCATGATGTGTAAAAATATACCAATAGCAACACAGATTAAAGGCTATTTTGGATAACTGTTGTTTCTGGCAAAATTGTTGCTGTAAAACAACTTACTGCCTTTTTTTTGCTATTTCTATGCTCTAATCTGTGTTGCTATCTCGAATACAATACTCTATTTTGGCATGCGCTATATATATATATTTCTATGGGTTCCGCATGATGGGGGGTGGTCCAGTTTGTAAGTATCACCTCATCCTCTTTCTTGTTTTTTTTTTCTGTGTAGAAAAAGACTATGCATACCCAAATCTTATTCTAATGTTTACTTTCACCCTGCCTTTTTAAATGCATGTGCAGTATATACAACTGGTTTCAATATCTGTACCTGTACCCCTTGTCTGGCTTTCATCACACACATGTAACTCCAGTTTTGAGATGTGGAGATGATAGGAGGTTTCCTTCACATCAAACTTGTCAAAATACTGTCCTAGGCTAGTGGATGTGGAACGGGGAGGCGTGAGAGACCATGGTGGAGGAGCAGTGGGAGAAGGGATCTGTAGAATAGACAAGGTAGGCCTAAGATTAGGAAGCAATAGTAACACAAACAAGTAAAACTACAATACAAATACATTTTTTATGAATGACGAAACAGACCACATAGCTGCTTCTTAGAACACCACATGACTTCAATAAAAGTCACATGGTGTTACGTAGCAGCTCTGTTATCTGATCAAGCAAAATCTGTTAGTGACTTTCTATCAAGCTTCTTGGATTCCAAGCTCATCGCCACATTTGAGCAGCAGACTGAAAGACTTTTCTATTTATATATTTACGTTTTATGAGCGTGGACTTGTTTGCATATATGTATAGGGAATTCTCCTCGTTTATATACAGTATATTTTATTGTACAGTCACAATACAAATAATAACGCTTACCTGAGGTTCCCCTAGTTGCTTTTTCTGTCTAATGGATTTCTGCACTGCTTCACTTAGAGATTTAGTGTATGCAAGCAATGCCCGAAGCTGGGAGTCAGTGAGAACCCAAAGCAGCTCATCTAAGAAAAAGGACAGCTTGGAGGACAGCACCATGCAATCTTTTGTCTACAAAAAAACAAAAAACAAATTACAACATAAGATTAGACTGCAGAAGTTCAGCTCTGCCAATGGCTTTAAAGTGGACCAAAACCCAGCTCGATTGGCCCAGGATCTAATAGTTTCCCTCCCCCCTGGGGCATCCAAAATCGGGATGCCTCGCTGTGTGAAACCCCCCAGGTCACCCCGTTCAATCAACTTTGTCCCCACTCTAATGGTGCATATACGGGCCGCATCCTCGCTATCCCTCTAGCAGGGTGTGTGCCAACACCAGCCATTTGTGAATGACCAGCACGGGCACGCTCCATGTTAGAGGGAAACGGGGGATGCGGGCGCCACCACGCTCAGAGACGTCAGCGCCCCCCTGAGCACACGGATTGGACGAGCGGCCACGCATACGCCATAGGAACAGGAAGAGGTGAGTTTCTTCGGGGATCAGTGGGGCATCCATGATCGGGGTGCGCCAGGGGAAATGACCGAAACCCAGAATAGTCAAAATCCTGGGTTTTTGTCCACTTTAAGGTCAGAAAAGGATGCATATTTCTAAGCCAATAAATGATAAAGCAATAAATCAGCACACGTTTTTTAAGTAGTATATATTACATATATATATTACACTTCTTTAGTAGGCTAAGCCTCAAAAGGGAAGGTCCAGGATAATTCAAAAAGATCATCACTTAACTGACAGACTTGATCCCTAGTAGTACTGGAAACCAAGCCAATTGTGTTGTGGCGCTATCGACACCAAAGCTGAGCACACATTCTGGCACACATCAAAGCATATACTCATGTGATGCTCCCCTTAATGCCAATCAATAAGGAATCTTGCTCCCCGTTCTGCCTTGTGGCTGGAGGCAGGGTCAAACACAACCAAAACCAGGAGGAGGAGCACACTTGTTAGCATCCCCTTTGCCTCTAGGTCTCAATCCATGTGATGATATTTTTATTTTTTTGCCAAGACAGTGACTTTAAAGCGGAACAAAACCCAGGATTTTAACTTTCCTGCGTTTTATTCTGTGCACGCCCAGGCATCCCGAATTGGGATGCCCCACTATGTGAAACCCCCCAGATCGACACATTCAGACTTCCCGGTCCAATGGCGCCTGCGCGGGCTCTCATCCAATATGAGCCGCCCTATTAAGTGACATAAGAGTGGCGAGCAGCTCTGATTATTGTGAACTGGGAGTCTGAGCGGTGCCAAGCTTCCCGGCACTAGTGACCCAGCCTATCTGAATGGTTGGGAGCCAGAGGATGCGGCCTCTCACTCCCCATTCACAACAGACAGAGCTGCCTTGCCAAATAACATCAGTTCAGCGGGTGGCTCTGATTGGACGAGAGCCTGCGCATTCGATCGGGGAAAGGTAAGTGATTACCGGTGCCCTGCAGGGTTTCACACAGCAGGGCATCCCAATTAGGGATGGCCGACACCTGGAAGACCCAGTGGGTTTTGTTCTGCTTTAAATGTGTATATAGAAGGGAACATTAAAGTAGTGTTACCTTGTGCATAGTTTAAATGCACATGCCATTATATGGCTGAAGAGTGAAACGGGACGACAAACAAGCAGGTGTTGAAAAGACTCTTACCCTTCTTTTAAGTGCTACATTCAATTTTCCACCATTTGTAAGAAGGCGTAGAGGAGTAGTTGGGACATCCTCACAGTTTTCCGATGCATCAGCTTCAATACGAAGGGTCTGCCATGTCACCTGTTTAAATGTCAGGACCTGAAATTAAAAACAATAGGTGGTCACAGTCCAATGCCAAGCCAAGTTTAAATATATAAAAAGTGAACCTTACTTCTCCCCGTTCTGTGTGGGTGAGGCGGGTAAAGCGTAAATCAGATTGTTGCCAGTTTGGACTGACACTGTAACCTTGTAGCTGCCAAAGCTGCACCGATGAACGAAATGTCTGAGACACAATCTTAATACTGACGCAGCCAATCTCTATAAACATGCCTTCCACCACCTTCTCTGCAAAGCCATACTCACTGGAATAAAATTGGAGAAAATCTGAGTGGGAATAGGAAGTAGTATTTGTTTTGATTTAAAAAAATAGAATAGAATAGTTAAATGCCATAAAGCACTCATACAATCTTACCTTTGACCTGATGCAAGAGCAATTGGTGAAGGTCCATTTGGAGGTCGAGGCTCCTCGCATGTTTTCATTTCAATTTCCACCCTATCCAACATCTAACAGCAAAATAAACAGAGAGAAGCAATTCTCTTCAATTATCTGGGAAAAAGTAGAAAGTTACCAGGATTTATATTTTGAATAAGGGTAATAAAAAGCTCATCATGGCTGCCCTCTCACTCAGAGAGTTCACTTCAGAACACAGCTGGTTCTGAAATTAGAATTGAGGCACATACCCTGAATTGCTTTGCCATAGACCACCAATAATAGGGCTAAGCTGGAGGTCTAAAGCTTCTAATCAGACTGTGGACACTAGGAGGGAGGGAGAAAAGCCAAGGGCCCCACCCATGTGCTTTAAAAGAGAAATCATAAGGATCCTCGAGGGACACAGGAACTGACAATCGGAGGTGAGTAAGGAAAAAAAATATTTTAGTAATTTTTAATTTTTTTAAAGAAAAAAACGTTTTTTAATAATTTTTTTTAAATGAATGTCATTTTTTTTTTAATCTAAGGTGTGTGGGGTCTTTTTTTACATTTAACCCTTTGTGAACTGGTAAGAGATCCATGAGACCCCTATACAAATTTTCAAGGATTGGGGGTCTGGCAAGTCACCTGAAGCTAGCATGTGACTTGCCATTAACCCCCAGCTTGTAGCCTTGTAGGGTGGGTGGCCACAGACTGTTCTACAAGCCCCCATAGCTGGTCCCCGAGCTAGTTAGGTTGGGTGGGGGGACCCCACACCATGTTCTTGGGGATTTTTCTGCCCCCCCCAGCAGAAGCGCCACAGGCAGCCGCGAGCACAGGTAGCGAGCTGAGTCACTCCCTCCTGCTATGGATACTGGCTGTTGACATGTATTACTGGTAGTATTTAGTTTATTTATTTATTTATATCCCTCTGTGGCTCCTTCTATTTTATAGTTGTTTCTTTATATCATGATTAATTGTTACACATTGTTATACTTTGTTCACAGGTTGTTCAGATTTGAACCTTAGGTGATATACTTGAATAATATAAGCCAGATTTGAGTGGCTGTATTGAAAAGGGCTGCACATGCTTTTCGTGAGCACATTCTAATCTATTTTTGCACACTCATGTTTATTGGTACTTCTTGTATATTTGTATGATACTTATTTAGTTATTCATTGCTGTATTATGATATTTATTGAGGGATTATTTATGCACTTATCACTTTAGGGTTTGGGCTTGAGTAATATATATATATTTTTTTGTGACAGTGCCCAGTGGGTTATTTTTTTGTGCCGGCACAAACAAAAAAAACTATTTTGCCCCATATGAACTTATATTTTACAAGGGGCTTATGTCCATATCCATTATTTAATATTAATCATTAGGGATAAGCGAATCGATCCGGACGAACCTGAATTCGTTCCGAATTTCAGGAAAATTTCGATTCTGAACGAATCCGAATTTCCCCGCGATTCGATCGATCGAAGTTTTCCTTTAAACTCCATTTATTTCAATTACAGCCATTGTAAAATGGTGGATGGACATGTCTGGACATGTCCCCTGGGGCAAGTTATCATGGGAAGGTAACATGCAGCCTATCAGCAGCCAGGAAGCTCGGTGACGTCACAGTGCTATAAAAACGGCGGCCATCTTGCTTGTGCGCATTTCAGCCTTGTATTGCAGACAGAACGGAGGTTGCTGCAGACAGGGAGAAACTAACAGACAGGCAGGGAGAGTCAGGGAGACCCACACAGTGCCAGGGGGAGCCAGGGAAAGATAGGGAAAAATCGGAACGATCCAGGCAGGGACAGCAGAGAAAGTGACAGGGAAACTTTTTTTTTATTTTCACTTCACTTCATTTGCCACATCAGTTTTAAATTGCTTTTTTTTGTGCTGTAAATATTCCTGGCCACTGTGCATCCCATCTTGGCAGTGGCATATTTAACCCTATCTGTTACACACAAGCATTTCTTATAACTCGAATAGTTTTAATTTTTTTTGTATGCTGTAAAAACCCCAGCCCACATGAGCATACTATTTCAGCACATTTGACCCTATCTGTTATACTAAATCAGCTTCTAAAGGCTCTGTTTTATTAATATGTTGCATTTTGAATTGGTTTTGTGCATCCTGTAACACCACCAGGCCACATGGGCATCCCAAACCAGCACATTTCACCCTATCTCTTATACTAAATCAGCTTCTAAAGGCTCTGTTTTATTAATATATTGCATTTTGAATTGGTATTGTGCGTCCTGTAAAAACACCAGGCCGCATGGGCATCCCAAACCAGCACATTTCACCCTGTTATACTAAATCAGATTCTAAAAGCTCTGTTTTATTAATATATTGCATTTTGAATTGGTTTTGTGCGTCCTGTAAAAACACCAGGCCGCATGGGCATCCCAAACCAGCACATTTCACCCTGTTATACTAAATCAGCTTCTAAAGGCTCTGTTTTATTAATATATTGCATTTTGAATTGGTTTTGTGCGTCCTGTAAAAACACCAGGCCGCATAGGCATCCCAAACCAGCACATTTCACCCTGTTATACTAAATCAGCTTCTAAAGGCTCTGTTTTATTAATATATTGCATTTTGAATTGGTTTTGTGCGTTCTGTAAAAACACCAGGCCTCATGGGCATCCCAAGCCGGCACATTTCACCCTATCCGTTTAACTAAATCAGCTTCTACCGGCTCTGTTTTATTAAAATATTGCATTTTTAATTGGCTTTGTGCGTCCTGTAAAAACACCAGGCTGCATGGGCATCCCAAACCAGCACATTTCACCCTATCTGTTATACTAAATCAGCTTCTAAAGGCTCTGTTTTGTTAATATATTGTATTAGTTTTGTGCGTCCTGTAAAAACACCAGGCCGCATGGGCATCCCAAACCAGCACATTTCACCCTGTTATACTAAATCAGCTTCTACAGGCTCTGTTTTATTAATATATTGCATTTGGTCATATCTGGTGCAGAGAAGCAGTATCTCACTTTATTTAGCTTCTGCTTTTTAAAGTAAACACATTTTTTTAAGTGCCTATTGCGCATTTCAAATACATAAAAATGTCAGGCTGACAAGTGCCAGGATGTTCAAAGAGGAGTGGCAGAGGCCAAGATTCTGCAGGCAGAGGTCGCGGCAGACTAGGGGCGAGTGGCAGCAGGAGTCGCGGTGAGAGACCTGATCTTCCAGTATCTGCTAGCGGTTGTGACACCCCCAGTCTAGGGTCGGTATGTTCCTCTGACACAACCCTGAGTTGGCATGGCCCGAGAGTCCCTGTCCTCCCATTGCCTCTGTCCTACGCCGTTATCTCCCCCAGCGACGTATCTTAAGCTTTGGGTTCAGCTCCACTCTTTAGTGAGGACGATCAGATGGAGGACAGTCAGCAGCTACTGCCCAGCCAAGAAATGGAGGTGGCTTCCTTCGCTAGGCAGACAAATAGTGATGTGGAAAGTGGCGTGGGTGTTGTTGCGAGCGTTCCAGCTCCTGCGCCAGACACTGTTGAGGAAACCGAGAACATCAGTGACGTGCAGCCACAACTAGGGGATGATAATGATGATGCACTTGGGAGCCGGGTGCAGAAGGGGCTTCATCCTCATCATCAGGAGAAGAGGGGCGCAGGTTGCCCCGGAGTCAGCAGCTGAGGCAGCAAGGTGTTAGCAGCATGGTTGGTAGTCAGCATGGGGGCAGAATTGTAAAGCCTGGAGCCAAACGGGGCCGGGGCCCGGGTAGAGCACCTGCTGCGCGGCAGGCTACCTTATCGGGAGGTAGTGGAGCAGGGGTTCCTGGAGTTGGCGACAGTAGCAGTGAATCAGTGCGGGTTACTGGTGGGAAAAGTAGCTACTCGGCAGTGTGGAAGTTTTCCCTCAAGCATCCGCAGGAGGGTAACATGGCCACATGCAAGATATGTAGGCAGAAGGTGAAGCGTGGCCAGGGCCCAAATGTTGGCACCACGGCCCTGCGTCAACATATGATGCGTCACCATAAAGCGGCCTGGGAGAACCGAGGCTCCGAAGAGGTGGTCCAGGCTGCTTCCTCACCAAGTGGCATGCTGCTCCCAATTTCTGCCAGCCAAGGCTCCAGCACCTCAGCCGAAGGCAGCTGTGCGTCATACCCATCCTCTGTCGCTCCTCCTGATGCTCCTGCTCCTCCTCCACCTCCTCCAAGTCATGCATCCCGCCACCAATCCATCAGCAAAGCCATGTCCAAGAGACAGCAGTATGCGTCCAGTCATCCTACGACGCAGAAGCTGAATGTGCTCCTGTCCAAGTTGCTGGTGCTGCAGTCGCTCCCTTTTCAGGTGGTGGACTCTGCACCTTTCAGAGAACTGATGGCTTGTGCCGAGCCGAGGTGGAGAGTCCCAAGCCGTCATTTCTTTGCCAAGAAGGCAGTACCAGCGCTGCACACTTTTGTTGAACAGAAGGTGGGCCAGTGCTTGAGCCTGTCGGTGTGTAGCAAAGTGCATGGCAGCGCCGACGTCTGGAGCTGTAACTACGGTCAGGGACAGTACATGTCGTTTACGGCCCACTGGGTGAATATGGTCCCTTTGCAGCAGCAGCAACTTGGACAGGTCACGCCGCTTCGGCCTCCGCGCTCCCTGGCCATTGTGCCTGTGACACCATGCGACTCCTCATCCTCCGCCATCTCCTCACCCTTCACTGTAGGCTCAAGTCTCAGTGCCCCTCCAGCCTACCATGTGTGCAGGGCACGGAGGTGTCACGCTGTGCTTCACATGGTTTGTCTTGGCGAAGGGGGTCACACAGGGGAGGAACTGCTTAAATGTATTCATCAAGAAATCCAAACATGGCTTACTCCAAGAAAACTGAAAATGGGAACCATGGTTAGCGACAATGGGAAGAACATTTTGTCTGCGCTGCCACAAGGAAGGCTGACCCATGCGCCCTGCATGGCTCATGTCTTCAATCTGGTTGTGAAGCGGTTTCTGAAGTCTTCCCCCCATCTGCAAGACATCCTAACAACTTCAAGGAAACTTTGCATGCACTTCAGCCACTCATACACCGCCAAGCACACCCTTCTTGAGCTACAGCATCAAAACTGTAGGCCCCAACATAGTCTGATTTGCGATGTTTCCACCCGTTGGAATTCCACCCTGCATATGTTGGACAGACTATACGAACAGAGAAAAGCCATCACGGATTTCTTGATGATCCAAGCGGATAGGGGGACTCCCCTGTGTAACTTCAATGTCAACCAGTGGCAGCTCATACGTGACACCTGCCGTTTGCTCAGGCCCTTTGAGGAAGCCACTATGCAGTGGAGATGGAGACAGGTAGTCCCTCAGAGTCACTTGCGTAAATGGCAGGAAGCATGCTCACGTGCTTGCGTAGTGACCCCAGAATTGTCAGCGGGATGACTTCTGGCTCTCCACCTTATTGGACCCTCCTTTCCGGCACAAAATGGGGGAATTTTTTAAACCCGCCAAGAGGGAGGACAAACTGACCTACTACAAAGACATTCTACGTAGTCAGTTGGCCGATGCCTATCTGCGCCATGGTCCATACTCTCGCAGGTCTGACTCGGGGGGACCTCTGCACTCACCTTCTACTGCCATGGCTGCTGGGGGGGTTGGCAGCAGCAGCAGCAGTAGCTCCATCAGCAGCACCCGCATAGTGAGTCTACTCATGAGCAGCAGGAAGACCTGGAGCAGGACCTGAACCAGCAGGTCATGTCATACCTTGACATGACGATGCCAACACACCTTGAGGATCCGCTGGACTTCTGGGCAGCCAAACTTGACTTGTGGCCGCAGCTAGCTGAGTTTGCCCTGGAAAAGCTGTCCTGCCCGGCAAGTAGCGTGCCATCTGAGCGGGTGTTTAGTGCGGCAGGGTCATAGTTACGGAGAGGAGAACTCGTTTGTCAACTAAAAATGTGGAGAGACTCACCTTTGTGAAAATGAATGGATCAGCCAGGATTTCCACCCACCAATGGCTGATGCATGCGACTAGATTCAGCATGGTGCCACATTTTACACTTTCCAAATGGTGCAAAACATATTTATGTCTTTAGGCCAAATGTTGGGCTCCTGCTGATGCCAACTTCAGGGTGTGCCTTTCAGCCAAATTACGGCCTCCTGCTGCTGCTGCTGCCAACTGCAGGGTGTCTGTAGGCCAATTTTTGGGCTCCTGCTGCCAACTCCAATGTCTCTTTCAATCTATGTTTGGGCTGCTGCTGCTGCTGTTTGCAACTCCAGGGTGTCATTCAGCCAATTTTTGGGCTCCTGCTGCCAACTCCAATGTCTCTTTCAATCTATGTTTGGGCTCCTGCTCCTGCTGCCAACTCCAGTGTGTCTTTCAAGCTAGGTTCGGGCTGCTGCTGCTGTTTGCAACTCCAGGGTGTCATTCAGCCAATTTTTGGGCTCCTGCTGCCATTCCAGTGTCTCTTTCAAGCTATGTTTGGGCTCCTGCTGCTGCTGCTTGCAACTCCAGGGTGTCATTCAGCCAATTTTTGGGCTCCTGCTGCCAACTCCAGTGTGTCTTTCAAGCTAGGTTTGGACTGCAGCTGCTGCTGCTCGCAACTCCATGGTGTCATTCAGCCAATTTTTGGGCTCCTGCTGCCAACTCCAGTGTCTCTTTCAAGCTATGATTGGGCTCCTGCTGCTGCTGCTTGCAACTCCAGGGTGTCATTCAGCCAATTTTTGGGCTCCTGCTGCCAACTCCAGTGTCTCTTTCAAGCTATGTTTAGGCTGCTGCTGCTTGCAATTCCAGGGTGTCATTGAGCCAATTTTTGGGCTCCTGCTGCCAACTCCAGTGTCTCTTTCAAGCTAGGTTTGGGCTGCTGCTGCTTGCAACTCCAGGGTGTCATTCAGCCAATTTTTGGGCTCCTGCTGCCAACTCCAGTGTCTCTTTCAAGCTATGTTCAGGCTGCTGCTGCTGCTGCTGCAGCTTGCAACTCCAGGGTGTCATTCAGCCAATTTTTGGGCTCCTGCTGCCAACTCCAGTGTCTCTTTCAAGCTATGTTTAGATCCGGACTTACAGCCAATAATAGAACAATGTGGAGTACGGGTGGTAGCGAAACGGGCTCCAACTATAGCCAGTAGACTTTCACCATCATTACTACGGAAAGAAGAAACGAAGTCACCCACGTGGTTGGAATGTAAGGGGTCATATGCATGTGGCCAACCGCGCTGTGGATGCTGTAAATTTATGTGCAAATCCAAAGGGTTTGAATCATTGTCCACCGGGAAAAGCTATATAAGTTCTGGCTTTTTTAATTGTAATTCGAGGATGGTGGTCTACTTGGTGACCTGTCAGACGTGCAAACTGCAGTATGTGGGATGTACCACACGTAAATTAAAGGCAAGATTTCTGGAGCAAATATACCAGTGTAAAGGACTGTTACCAAAATCAAATGTCGCTAGGCATTGTCAAAAATGTCATGAAGGGGATTCTTCTACTCTGACCGTAGCAGTACTAGAGAAAATACAGAATAATATTAGGGGAGGAGACCTGCATAGAAAATTACTGCGTGCCGAAGTGAGATGGATCCTAAGATTGGCAACACGCATCCCTGAGGGACTTAATGACAGAATGGACCTT
Source organism: Gastrophryne carolinensis (assembly GCA_027917425.1). NCBI lineage: Eukaryota > Metazoa > Chordata > Amphibia > Anura > Microhylidae > Gastrophryne > Gastrophryne carolinensis. The sequence continues at coordinate 351,680,129 of CM051236.1, forward strand.
TCTCTCTTCACAGACTAATTCCTGCAATTGTGGTTACTTAATCTATTCATTTGGTATCTAACCTAAATTTCAATGTATCGGGGAGACAGTTAGTGCTCTTAATTAATTTTTTCAATGAGAAAAAATACCATTTTGTGATTACTCACCTGTAAAATGGGTATTATAAGTATGTCACACACCCCACTTCAGATACTTATTATTATTACACTTGGGTAACTCACCGCTAGGTGGCGCACTTGCAGAGATCTCCAAAAGCTTCAGCAAGCCCCTCCCGGTCTATATATACCTGGTACCTCTCACCAATTCCCCAGTGTTCAAAAAGCAGTAAGACAAGGTACCAGAACTAAACAAATTTAACCCTCAACCGTAAATAACAAAACTTCACCATATAAAGAACCAGGATACCAAAAAAGGGCGGGTGAAGTGGGGTGTGTGACATACTTATAATACCCATTTTACAGGTGAGTAATCACAAAATGGTATTATTCTAAGTATGTCACACACCCCACTTCAGATACTTATTATTATTACACTTGGGACATCCAACAGCAGTGTCCAAAAGAGGGCGGGTATCCAAACCAGGCAATAACGCAGATAAAACTCAAACCACTGCGGCCTGCAGAACCTTACGGCCAAAAACAGCATCCGCCGAGGCCCGAACATCAACCTTGTAAAACTTGGAAAAGGTGTGAACTGAAGACCAGGTAGCAGCCTTACAAACTTGTTCAACTGAAGCCTGGTGCTGAAAAGCCCAGGACGCACCGATCGCACGAGTAGAATGTGCAGTAACACGAAAAGGGGGGTCCTTCCCCTTGGCAAAATAGGCAGCAATAATCGCCTGACGAATCCACTTACTAATGGAAGACTTGGCCGGAGCCAAACCCTTCCTAGGACCACAAGGCACTACAAACAAGGCATCAGTCCTACGAAAAGAAGACGTGACACGCAAATAGTACCTAACACATCGCACCACATCCAAGCAGTGCAACGCACTCTCCTTATCATTCCTAGGCCTAGGGCACAAGGAAGGAAGAACAATGTCCTGATTAAGATGAAAAGCAGACACCACCTTAGGAAGAAAATCTGACTTGAAACGAAAGACCACTTTGTCCTGATGTTTCTCAAAATAAGGAGCCTGAATCGACAAGGCTGCCAACTCCGAAACACGCCGAACCGAAGTGATGGCCACCAAAAAGACAACTTTCTGAGTCAGAGTGGATAAAGCAATACCCTGCAAAGGCTCAAAAGGAGGAGCCTGTAACGCAGAAAGCACCAAATTCAAATCCCACACTGGGAGCAATGGCTTCCTAGGAGGCCTCAGATGCGAAACCCCCTGGAAAAAAGTCTTGACCAAGGAATGGCTAGCAAAAGACTTCTGGAAAAAAATTGACAAGGCAGACACCTGCCCCTTCAAGGTACTCAGCTGAAGACCAGAATCCAACCCAGATTGAAGAAAATCCAAAATCCGAGAAATAGAAAAAAACCCGGCATGGCAAAGATCTAGTCTCACACCAATCAATATAAGATCTCCAGACCCTGTAATAGATGGAAGAGGAAGACCTCTTCCTAGCACTAACAAGAGTCCGAATGACCGAGTCGGAAAGACCCTCCTCCTTCAAGATGGAGGTTTCAGCAGCCAAGCCGTTAAAGCCAGCGTTGGTAAACTGGGGTAACACAGTTGTCCCTGAGTGAGCAGATCTGGCCGAAGAGGCAGATCGAACTGATCCACTGCCAGACGAACGATGTCTGCGAACCACACCCGCCTTGGCCACCTTGGAGCCACGAGAATGGCGGGAACTCCTTCCTGAACTAGCTTTCGCAGCACCCTGCCTAGCATGGGAATCGGAGGGAACAGATACAGGAACCCCAGATCCTTCCAGCTCAATGACATGGCATCCGTCGCCAGTGCCAGAGGGTCCCGAGACAGTGACACGAATGTCGGAAGCTTGTGATTGTGACGAGAGGCAAACAGATCCACCTCCGGCGTTCCCCACCGAAGACACAAGGACCGAAACACATGGGGATGGAGAGACCATTCCCCCCGGCGGGACGAGCACCGGCTCAAGAAGTCCGCCTCCGTGTTCTCCACTCCTGGAATGTACACCGCCGAAATGCAAGGAACATACGTCTCTGCCCAGACCAGAATCAGAGACACTTCCCTGAGGGCACCCAGACTGCGAGTCCCTCCTTGGTGATTGATGTAAGCAACAGCCGTCTGATTGTCCGATCGAACCTGAACAGGCAGGCCCTGTAACCGATGCGTCAAGCGAGACAGAACCAACCTGATGGCTCGCAATTCCAGAACATTGATGGGCAAGTGAGCCTCCTGAGGGTCCCACAGCCCCTGAAACTGAAGATCCTTCCAGAAACCTCCCCATCCTGACAAGCTGGCATCCGTGGTGACAGTCTCCCACCGCGGAGTCAGAAACGACCTGCCCTTCAGAAGATTGTCCGGAAACAACCACCACCGAAGAGACCGCCGAACCCGAGGGGAAATCTGGAAGGACCGATCCAACGACCGCGGGCGCCTGTCCCACGACGCCAAAAGATGAAGCTGCAGCGTCCTCGTGTGAAACTGTGCGAAGGGAACCGCCTCGAACGAGGCCACCATCAACCCCACCAGTCTCATCCCTAGCCGAATGGACGGGCGAGGAATGGAAAGAAGACGCTGAGCCAATTCCTGAATCAAAAGAACCTTGTCCTGAGGAAGAAACACTTTGTGCTGACAAGAGTCCAAGGACATCCCCAGAAAAGTCACCACCCTGGCCGGAACCAGAGAGGACTTGGGGTAATTGATCACCCAGCCGAACCTCTCCAGCATGGACACCACCGTGCTGGTATCCCCTTCTGCTTGGCTGAAGGAAGGAGCCATGATGAGAAGGTCGTCCAGGTAAGGAACAATACGAATCCCCTGAGCTCTGAGCAGGGCCATCACCCCTGCCAACACCTTCGTGAACACTCTCGGGGCCGAGGTGAGGCCGAATGGGAGAGCCACAAACTGAAAATGACGATCCTCCACCACAAAGCGAAGAAACCGCTGATGTGGCGGAAAGATAGGAATGTGAAGATACGCGTCCTTGATGTCTATGGACGTCATGAAGTCCCCCTGCCGAAGCGAGCCGACCGCCGACCGCAAAGTCTCCATGCGAAACTTCCGGGGACGAATAAACCTGTTGAGACACTTCAAATCCAAGATCGGACGGAAGGACCCGTCCTTCTTGGGGACAGTGAAGAGATTGGAGTAATAACCTCTTCCCACCTCCGAAGGAGGAACCGGGCAGATGACTGCCAACATCAGAAGATTCCTTACTGCCGCCAGGAGCCCCTGCGCGGCCACAGGATCTAGAGGCACCCGAGACCTGAGAAACCTCGGAGGAGGGCGGGACTCGAACTCCAGCTTGTAACCGGTCGACACTACCTCCCGGATCCACCTGTCCGATACCTCCAGGTCCCACACCCGGGAGAAGCATCGTAACCGTCCCCCCACCCGTGCGGGTGAGGGCGCCCCCTCATTGCTGAGCGGGCTTGGCAACTGACTTAGGCTTGGCGCCCCAAGCGTGAACGGGGCGGCCACGGCCTCTACCCCTATTCCAACCCGTGCCCCTGGAAACCGAGACGCCCGCACCTCTGCCGGCTTTGGCTCCCCTAAAGGACGGATTAAAGGAGACCGCCCCCCGAAAGGAACGGCGAAACCTCTTGCGCTGAGGCAACCTGCCTCCCTTGGCAACAGAATCCAGCTTTTCACCAAAAAGCCTCGACCCCAAGAAAGGAAGGGCCGTGAGAGATCTTTTAGAATTAAGGTCAGCTGTCCACTGTCGCAACCACACAGAGCGACGAATAGCCACCAACAGAGCAGAATCTCTGCCACACATCAACATGGCATCATCCTGGGCGGCCAGAACAAATGACAAAAAAGAGTCACAACGCTTGAGCGCAAGAAACTCATCACCAGAGGGATCAAGGTCCACACACAAATCCCTGACCAAAGACCGTACTGCCAAGGTCAAAAGAGCCGAAGCACAAACAGGCCTCAAAACCGAGCCCGCACAAACAAAACCATGGCGGGCCAACTGATCAATCCGGCGATCTTCGCCATCCTTGAGATAAGTAGTGTCAGGAAGATGAACAGTCGCCGTATTAGACAGTCCCAAAACCGGGGCATCCACCTCGGGAGGGACCGACCACCGCTTTAGCAAGTCCGCCGGAAAGGGATATTTCCTATCCCAGCTGGGCGGAACACCAACAAGCCGTGTAGGCTGCTCCCATTGCTTAAGGACAACATCCTCAAAATGCTGTTGACTGGGAAACTCCAAACGCTGCTTGACCCCCCCAAAGAGCTGACCCCTAGGCCGAGGAGCCGCCTCGGGAGGGTCCAAATCCAGAACCTCAAACATCTGGGCTAAAATAGAAGGCGTGTCAGGAACGGGACCATCAATATGGTCCCCCTCAGTACCCAACACCTGCTGACCCACGGAGACATCCGATTCTTCCTCAAGCTCCCCCTCCTCAAGGGGGCGATCCACCCAATCCAAATCCTCAACAACCTCCTCATCAGAGTCCGGCTGAAGCGGAGATAGGTGTTTACGCTTCGCGGTAACCTTCAGAGCGGACATATCTGAAAACCGCTTCTCGAGGCTGGCCAGACGGGCGCACACCTCAGATTGCGAATCCCCACCCGTGACAACGTCACACAGGGTCCGGAACAGGCGAGGCGAAGAGGGAGATGGCGCGGACGAAGAAGTCCCAGGCACCGGAGTGCTGGATTGACGCTCAATGTTCCGCTTTGCACATGGTATACATATAATGACATCATCCCCCGGGAGCGGAGTCCCACAACCCCCGCACAGCCTGGATTGTCCCAAAGGATCAGTTCCGGTATCCTTGGCAGCCTCCATATGGTGAATTTATGGTATTCGCGGAACCCAGGGATTTATGCAGTAAGCAACCCGGGATGCCCCCAATGATACAATCTAAGTATATATAAATATATACAATCTATACTGCCCAGACCAGGGAAAAATTTTTTTTTTTTTTTTTTTTTTTTTTTTTTTTGCCAGCCACCCAAAAGGGACTATAAGGCCGAACCCAAACTAGCCAGGTATATGAGACCGGGAGAGCCCCACAGGATGGAATCCCGGAATCTGAAAGACAAAGACAAAGACAACAGTCAAAAACCAGCACAACATGGCAGCAAACACACAACATAGCCAAAATACTGGGAAGCCAGGGAGGGCCAGACTTAGCAGAAAAACAGGGAGGCCAGGGGCCAAGAGCATATAAGCATAAAATAATGGCTGCAAAATACCCCACCTGCTTCTATTACCAACACAGGCATACCCAAAACCTGGCCGCATATACCACCCAACACCCCCGGTCGGAGGGGGGGGGGGGAGGGGGAAGGGGAGGGGGGGGGGGGGGGGAGAACAGAGCCCGCAATAAGGCCCAATAGCCAGCGATCCCTGCCCCACTATCCCCTATAGGCAAACCGGAAGGAAAACCACAAAAAACCTACCTGGATCCTGCCGCACTAACAGACGCCACGAAATGGCGGCCAGCCAGGGAGAGAAAGAGCGAGACTCGGGGCGGGCCCAACAGAAACGCGGGAGCCGCTAAAGCCCCGCCCCTTCTCGCTCCGCTTGTCACGGCCCGGGCCGCACGAGCCGCGGTCCCGCCCACCTCTGAGGCAGAGCGAGCAGCGGGCGCCACATGAATGGCGCCCACGGAAACCGCCAAGGCGGACCAGCAGCGCACATGCCGCCCCGATCCGCCCGCAATAAAAAACCGGCGAGCGCGACCGCGGCCTACGGGCCGGCGGCGCAGCGCGCCTGCCGGCCCCGCCCACAGAGCGAGCAGGGGACCCTGGGCCAAGACAGGCGCCCTGACATGGCGCACGCCCCTACCTACAAAACGGGCCGGCGAGCCCGCCGCCCGCACAGCCCCCTAAGTGAAAAACACGGGGCTCAGAGAGCCCCCCAAGCACCAAGCACCAAAAACGGAAAAACGCCAGACCACTCATCCCTGCCACTCACACACACAGACATGAATAAAAGACAAGGGCACTAAGGGCAAACTAAAGGGGATATAAGGGCTGGGGCATCCCATGTCCGGATCACCAACCGGAGCACCGCTATGCCCCATAATATAGGGTCGAGCGGAGGAGCTAATCTCCTAGGCACCTAGAGTGCCATCTACCTGTGCCCGGCCTCCAGCCTGAGCTGGGAGGCTGCCATAGAATAAGGGGATAAACACAAAACAGAGCCGGGCAGAAATAGACCATTGGGGGGGGGCCGGGGTGAGACCCCGGCTACCTGCAAGCAGGAGACTTCTCTCTTCTGTCTTGTCGCCATCTTGCAGAGACCAACACTGGGGAATTGGTGAGAGGTACCAGGTATATATAGACCGGGAGGGGCTTGCTGAAGCTTTTGGAGATCTCTGCAAGTGCGCCACCTAGCGGTGAGTTACCCAAGTGTAATAATAATAAGTATCTGAAGTGGGGTGTGTGACATACTTAGAATATGGTTTTAATGAATTTTAAGCACTGTAATTTTGTGGAGCGAGCAGACAAGGGTAGGTTAGATGAGCAGATTTTGTCTTCCTTTTAGTCAGTATATTTCTTTCCCCCCCCCCCCCCACTGCCCCACTTACACTCTCTTGGGTCATAGCCTGGACAGTTTGGACAGCCTGGATCGGGGCAATAGATTGTAGCATAGGGCCAGATGGCCATTCAGTTAGACACAGTTGGAATGCATTATAGATAATCAGAATATAAAACATATGACTGAGTTTTATAAACATTTAGGTCCATGGGGAACATTTAGGTCCACCTCAAGGACAGGTTTCCCTTTACTGAGGGTAAGTATTTACTAGGGATTTTGACCCACAGTGTGGTTTTCCTCACCCGGCCTCTTCACCAGCAGTATTTTATGGTGACCGCTGTTGTAAATAAATAGAAGGAGGCGGAGATATGGGGATATGGGTTTTGGTAAACTTTAAGGGGACCGACTTACAGTTTTATAGATTTTATAAATTGCATAGATTGTATGAAACTGCAGCGCCCAGGGTTTTTTTTGACATCCATATATAGTGCCCCGCATTATCTATTTCTGCTGTATTGGTCTTTTAAATAATATGCGCAATTGAGTTCCAATTTGGCCATATAAATTTTCCTCCGGAGGCAGCGGTGTGGGCGATCTCCCTATAAAATAGTTTTATTTACAGAGGTATGGCCTTGCCCGCCTGCTATCATGCTGTCATGTATGGAGACGTATACCGCTGTAAAAGGGGCCTTTAGCTTTAATGACCTGCCCTTTCTAGGGTTACGTTTAACTGTAATGCTCCTTAATGTCCTGTTTTGTTTGAGCTGAGGTTACGTAGTTTGCGCAGTGACTACGGACCAGCCGGCGCTCCCTGCGGTGGCGCTGATAGCTGCGGGGTCGGTGTCCTACGCACAGTACGTATCTACTATACGCATCTAGGGCGTCATTTGACGCTGATCGGCTAGTGATTCCATTGGCTGCCGCTCCTCCAATGAGAGAAATGACATGCAGGTTCCTTCTTCCGGAACGCTGCACGGCGCAGGACAACAGGTGTTTCTTGGGCGGGAGGTAAGTGCTTTCATTAATAATTCCCTACTTAAATAGAACCTGCTCGCTCCACAAGATTGTATGACTAAGGGCCCACCCGGGCCTGAAACGCGTCACAATTTGTTGCTGTTTTCGAAGCTCGGCCCATCTTCACGTTTTTGAACAGAAGCACTTTTATGGGAACCAGATTAAAAGCTATATTTTATGGATACGCTGGACTGTATTTTTGCCTTGGATTGTTCACATTGGAGGAGTCTGTGGTTGGGATCTCCCCTGTCCGTGCGCACACTAAACTGGTGAGCTGGCTAATTGTTTTGTCTCAAGCTATGTTTAGGCTGCTGCTGCTGCTTGCAACTCCAGGGTGTCATTCAGCCAATTTTTGGGCTCCTGCTGCCAACTCCAGTGTCTCGTTCAAGCTATGTTTGGGCTGCTGCTTGCAACTCCAGGGTGTCATTCAGCCAATTTTTGGGCTCCTGCTGCCAACTCCAGTGTCTCTTTCAGCCAATGTTTGGGCTGCTGCTTGCAACTCCAGGGTGTCATTCAGCCAATTTTTGGGCTCCTGCTGCCAACTCCAGTGTCTCGTTCAAGCTATGTTTGGGCTGCTGCTTGCAACTCCAGGGTGTCATTCAGCCAATTTTTGGGCTCCTGCTGCCAACTCCAGTGTCTCGTTCAAGCTATGTTTGGGCTGCTGCTTGCAACTCCAGGGTGTCATTCAGCCAATTTTTGGGCTCCTGCTGCCAACTCCAGTGTCTCTTTCAGCCAATGTTTGGGCTCCTGCTGCTTGCAACTCCAGGGTGTCATTCAGCCAATTTTTGGGCTCCTGCTGCCAACTCCAGTGTCTCTTTCAAGCTATGTTTGTGCTCCTGCTGCTGCTTGCAACTCCAGGGTGTCATTCAGCCAATGTTTGGGCTCCTGCTGCTGCCAGCTCCAGGGTGTGTTTTTCAGGCAATATAGGGGCCCCTCATAGTGATGCCACCTCAACTCTCTGCAATTGTGCCACTCTGCGATTCTAATAGCGATGCCTCTGATCTGCATGTTATAATTACTTACAGTATTATTTCACTAACCCAGCACGCATCCTATGCTTTTTAACAGCAAGGCAGAATGGTTTACAACCCTACTGAGGCTCTAGGAAGCTCAGAAATAGCCGTTTTTAATAGTGATTCGTCGCGAATAAATTCGGACCGAAACAAATTTTGTCGGCAAATTCGTCGAATCAGCCCAATCGAATTTTTCAAAAGTTCGCTCACCCCTATTAATCATCACTTTTGAAAGTTATTGGGGATACTCTGTTTTTACATTTGTTTGTTTTATATGTTGGTTTTAAATTCAGTCTATGCAATGATCTTTTCCTATTAATAAAGTTTATTCCAATTAAATTATGTGGTGCTCATTTTTTGAGGTAGGTGAAGAGTAACCTCTTTTCTTAATCACATGGTCCTTTTGTGAGTGACCACACGCTTATTCTTCACTTATTGGTGGTGCATGTCTTTTTTTGGATAGTACTGTGTAGAAGCTACAGCCCTACTCTTAGGGGGGGTCAGGTACTACAACTCCCTGGTCCAGCAAGAGCTCTATCACATGGTTGCGAGCCGCCGCCCTTTCTGTGACACAGGAAGGTTTGGACGTCACCAACCTGTGTGGAGGCCTGGTTCCAAACTCAATCTTGTATCCAGAAGAAACAACCTCCTGGAGCCAGGCGTTGGATATCCGTTCCCTCCACACCAGCGCATAGTGAAAAAGCTGTCCCCGTCAATGCAGAGAGGACTTGGCTGGAGGCATTGGGCCGCCTGGCCCCTTGGGGTCTAGGTCGGCGGACCCTGGGACACAAATGGACCTGCCCCCCAATCCCCCCCCCCCCCCCGAGGGGATATCCTACTCCGACAAGTCCGAGTCTGAAGCTGCAGGGCTGGATGATCCAACTGAGGTGTGGAAGCTGCCAGCTGGTTATGGCAGAGCAGGACAGTAGTGCACCCAGCGGTCCCTCGCCAAGGTCAGGCACGCTTGGCACATGGGACACGTGACACCACTCTCCGTTAAAATATGAAAGCCCGATGCCTCTGACATGGTGAAATGGCTGCTCTAACTGCTAAGCAATACAGCTTGAGCGCTGTTCTGCACACCCTTCTGCCTGTGGACTACTGGTCAGACCTGCCTGCACTAACGGAAAAGCAACTTTCCTGAAGCCGAAACCTCCGGCCAAGGATGCAGCAGCTTTCGGACCCCCATCCTGAAACAACAGGAAAATTGTCAGATTCCTGTATCAGTACAAGTCAAAAGGCTTTGCCCCACAGAAGGAGCCCTACCTGACCAGGGAAAACTGTGGGGGCGCAGCCTTGCTGTATCCGATTCTCAGCCTAGGACGTGGACCCATACACGCTCCACTCAGACTGCACGATCCCACGCTATCGGCTTAGGAAATGACTTCAGGTATCTAACGGGGGTCACCAGGAGTCGCTCCCGGTCAGCACTGTAACTAAAAAAAAATCCAGAACATCTTTACAGTCCCTTGCAACTGCAAGAAAAAAACTGAGGAGATCCTGCTACAGCCTGCCCTATATAGGCCGGGAGGAGCTAGTCTTATCGTCTACGGCTGAGATTAACCCACACGTTGCTACTGGTGGTGCCCCGGAATGGAAGATGAGAAATATTAATTTTAGATGCCAGGGAATAATTTAAGGGTGTGGGATTTTCATTAAATGATGCAGAAAGGCCTGTTTAATGAGACCCTAATGTCTGATCAGGAGCTTCCATAGAGTGTTGGCCGCAGCAAAGCTACCCAGCTATACCATCTCGGTTTCCTCCCTTCTGAGCACCATTGACTGCAGACCATCATGTTGCAGGGTGTGCCTGTGGTGTGTAGAATAGAGGGAGCAGGGATGTCATGACTGAGCAGGCAAGCTTGCTTGTTCTTTTAAATTGGCCTAATTGGACTTGCATCAGGAAGGGGATCCTATTTAGACATTACAGTGTCTATAACACTGTAAAAAGTATTTTCATTTAGTTACTGGTTTTCTAGCTATGTAAGCATCACACATTTTATAAAGAACTACATACCAGACATATTGGATGAGTTTTCAGTTTAGTCCATTGTATCTGTAAAAGAAAATGCACTCCTTCACTTCTACAGTACAGTAATATTAAATAGAGATTTACAGATACATTTTATCTGTTTAGTTCACCAAACAATTGCAGTTTTGTAGCATTGCATCCCAGTAATAGCCAAGATAGAGACAAGCCAAGATAGAGACAACACTATTTACTTTTGCAAATAGGCAGCAGGTCCTACATTTCAGCAAACTATACCAGTTATGTCATAATGACAGCAATAAGGTCACTGTGCTCCCTTCTTATGCAAGAAAGCTTGCATACGCCAGATATCATATGAGCAAAGGGCACTTGACAAAACAACAACAAAAAAATTGGTTTCTGTCTCTGTTACCTGAAATATAAAGTTGTATTTTTGGTACCGAGGTGCTAAATGTGTAGTCATAGCCAAAAACAAATGACATTTTAATGTATTACTAGATATACTAGGACTTATACTAGCTGGGGTGGTACACCATTGGCAGCTAAACACCACCTCTCTGCCACCAATGCAGGAGGTGCTGGCCACAACAGTGTGTGCTCTGGCCTCCAGTCCCCCATCTGACAGAGACCCAAACTGCTCAAGGTGAGTATAGCTGGAGGCAGGAGCACTTTCGTGTCTAAGCTGGAAGCTGGAGAAGCAGCCAGCATCCTTGTGATCAGCCAATTGGCGATCCCTAAAATGCCTGGGAGAGAGGGTCGGAGGGAACACAGGGTTTGTGCCGCTTACATAATACTCTTAAAACGTTTCAAAACCCATTGAACTCAAACCCAGTGCCGAAAAGATTATAAGGATGGTGCATTTCGATTGGTGTGCACCCTCCCCTGGATCGTTTGTAAACGCACCTCAAATATTACTCCCTCTGCCATGTGTGGGCCTCTTGTGGCATCCTCTGCACCCCTCAGGCTTCTGCATAAACCCACACCCGGCATAAGTGATTGGATGGTGGCAGGTTCATACAGCTGGAGGGAATGTCCAGCGAAGAAGCCCCAGCAATTCACTAATTCAGCATTTAGTCACATACTTTGTATTCTTTCCTTTTCTGGTCTGCAACTCTATTCAGGGCTTTAGTATATGGGCGCCCCATCTTGCCTCTGAAGCATCACACACACACTGAGGAGAGGGGAGGGATCAAAAGTGCAGGGGGTGGGCTTATAGCTGTGTTTTGCACAGGCAGAGCAGAGCTGGGGTCAGGAGAAGGACAGCAATCCCAGAATGCAGAGCGACACGGAGCTGATACTCCATGACCTGCCATCTTGGATGTTTAAAGGCTCAGAATATGCACTAGGTGCATGTAGGATGATTTTTTAATGTGGGCAATCTGTATGTACAGGGTGGGGGAAACATACAAGATAGACTCTTATTCAGGGTAAAGGTCTGGTTTAAACCAAAGCAGGCTTTATATTTGCCATACTAGGATCATACACATTTGTTTTTTTAATTAACAGTTCTGTCTTACCCGAATAGAGGCCCGATTACAGTACACACGTGTAATTGCCAACCATGTGGGTAAATCCAGCATGTTTTGGAGAGCATCTTCATCAAGCTCCAAATCGGTTAGCTGTCCTTCCCCACGCAAGGTACTCAGATTTATTTGCTCTGGAGACAGATTCTTGGCAAACCTTAGAAAAAAGGTAAGAAATATGAAAAAAAAAAAAAAAAACACAAAAAACAAGAAATTCTTCACACATATACATATATACATTTACACGCACCTGTCCCCCACAGCAGCTTCCTTTTCATCCAATGCTCTAAAACTTACCAGTTTTGAAATGTATGTCCCACAATGAGCTTGGGAGCAACCACTGCCACAGACAGAAGCGGCATACCAAGACAGTGCCTGGCACATCCCCTCTATCACATCCCCTCTATCTGCATGCTCTTATTCTGTTGTTCAAGTCCTGATGCACACTTAATCATATTAGACATAAAAAGCTGCTGTGACCACACATTTTTTATAGTATGGGTGCCACTTCTAGAGCTAAAAAAGGCATTTTATCTTACAACTCATGTTTGCTCCGAGGCGCTTCAAGGGAGTCAAGACGGACTTTGGGTGGTTGAATATCCTTTTTTTTTTCTAGTCCAAATCAACAAAAACAGGGAGGTGCAGCAAAATCCTTAGAGTGGAGCAAAACCCAACGCAGCCAGTCCCTTGCCTGGGGCATCCCAAATTGGGGTGGCATCCCCAGGGGTGGTCTGAGCGAACACTCCCAACTCCACCCATGCTGATAGGCTTGGGGCGGGAGCACGCCCAATGCTGGGGATGCAGCAATTTTGGTCCCAACTGCCATAACCAGAACATTAAATTTGCACGGTAAATGCCTCTGATGCAGCAGTCTCATTTACGAGTTATCAGATTGGAAGCTAAAGAGGGCATATGAGCCTCCACTACACCCTCACTGCTGGCAGTGTGTACTGAGGTAGGCCAGGGAGGGCGAGAACAGCACTGGTGCAGATAGGACTCAAAGCAAGTGTCATTTTTTTTTTTGTTTTGTTTGGCTGGACAGGGATCTTAAATAATGTGCTATTCTCCCACAAACAACTCACTCAACAATATCACGAATTTATACATGACACAGTAGTCAGAAAAACTGTGCTACACGTCACCGGGCTTCTGTGGATCACTGCCCATGGTTTGCAAAGGCGTGTCTCCAAATACCAGAGTGCAAACAATGAAATGAATGCGCACACAAAAACACTCTCAGTTAAACAAATCAAGTAAAAAACATAATTGGATCCCTGCAACACATTAAGTCACATTTCCTGTACAGCCAAAAAATATGGACATGGAGCAAGTGCAAGAAGTAGTCTGTGAGTTGCAAATAAAAAAAAAAAAAAAAAAAAAAAGTATTTTTCCCCTTGCAGCAGCTTTCTCCCAGTTCAGTCAAAAATGACTTAAACCAGACCAATTGACCCCAGGGTAATTTGGATTGCTGCACATAAAAAAATGTACCTTTTTCTAACTCTTGCTGTGGAAATTAGACTATCCTGGGTTTTGTTCTGCGCCCCTGGAGCATCCAGAACTGGGGTGTCCTGCTGTGAAAACCCCCAGAATGCCCAGTAAAACTCTCCTCGGTCCAACGACGCATGTGCGGATTCTCTTCCAATCAGAGCCCATTGCCTTGACTATGTCATTCTGCAAAGAGCTCTGATTAATTTCAATGGGGAGCGCACACACTCCCCGTTTGCATAAATGCCAATGGCTCTGATTTGGCGAGATGCACCATTGGACCGAGGTAAGGCGAGTTATTATGGGCGTCCCGGGTGGTTTCACACAGTGGGGCATCCTTATTTGGGATGACTGAGGAAAAGCCAGAGGCCTGCCCCGGAATGTTTTACATTTCAGGCCAGCCTCTGGTGGGTTTTGTTCCGCTTTAAGTATGAAATGAGTGTTCTCATTGGTAGATAATCATATTACATTCGTAAAATTGATCAAACCGCTTCATTTCACGGCTTGTATTTACTACACATTTTATATTGTGTCATGCAGCAATTGATTTTTTGCTAAGCCAGTGCTCATAACCAAGATAAAAGACCCTGTGTATCAAGCAGAGGATTATGCTCAGCTTGCTCCCAAACAGTATAATAGAATACACCACATCGTAGCTCCAAAAGAAAAAAAAAGTGGTTTCAAGGGGTTGGTACACGTCCCTGTCAGTTGCTGAATTGCTTTAAGAAGTTGATTGGATGAGAGCCGTGCCTGCACCACGGGAACGCCGGTGAGGTATGCATTACAGTCGATTGGTGTCATCCTGCGATGATTCCGTTACACACAGTCCAGCATTGAGGTTCAGCCCTATCAGTTATAATAACTGCAAACAATATGAAAGGACTACATGCTAAACTGCCACATACCCCTCACGTGGCAGTTACTTGTAACTGAACGTATCATCGCTGAAAAACACCAGGGGACACTTCTGCACAGTCAGAAAGCCAAATGGACGCCAATCATCATACTGCTTCCTGTTAATGTTTTTATCGGACAAAGGCTTTAGTAAGAAGAAAAAAAAAAGAAACACAGGCTGTTTGGGGGCACTGGGCTGGTGATAGAAGGCAATGACAAATTTCTTTAATTCGATTGGGGTCCCCAAATGTCTTCTACAAGGCCCACCAACGGGATGAGGAGACAAGAGGCTTCAGAAGAGCCATAGCTATGTGCCTGCATGTAGAGAGAATAATTAAATTACATTTCAGTGCATCAGGAGAGAGGAAGAATAAGAGCGATGCGCGGCAGCTGGATGTGCCCAGGGTGGCTGCTTCACTCCCTCATGCAGAAAAGCATGTGCTGCTAAAAATCTAAAAACCCTAAATCATGAAAAAGAAGGAAAATGTTGAAGTTGCAAGTTCCCAGCTTGCTGAAAATCCACATTCTTCAATGTACTACAGAGACTAAACAGAGAGACAATCACTTCCTCTGCAAGGTCAATATAGACGCAGTGGCAAACCCCTCTATATATAGTGTCCATGCTGCTGGTAAGTGTAACCTATATAGCATAAGTAATGCCAATCAGTAATTTAAAGCTGATTTCCACTTAAAAGTTAGAAAAAAACACTTACCTGATCCTCGGTCCAGCACCACTCTCACTGCCTTTTGTAAGCACCAAGCCACTCCTCCTTCCTCCTGTGATGAGCATTAAAAGACATCACCCGATACCCAAAATTGCCTCCCCTTATGTCAGCAGGGGTGGGGCTCTGCATGGCAAATGTGAACTTGAGTGACAATTGGACAGCCCAGTACAGTCACACTGTGGCACAGGATTGGGTGACTGACTTATCACTCAAGGTCTTAGCTTCAGCTTCCATGAAAAGGGCCCGCCCCTAGTGAGTTGTCTTGTTATTGCCCAGATTGGCCTTAGAACGGGCGGGGGTGTTTCAAAGTGTGGACCAAAACCAGGGATTTTGACTATCCTGGGTTTTGTTCCTTGCCCCGGGTGCATTATTTTTAATGTTTCGCAAACGGTTCTGTTTAAGGCAATGGGGAGGGAAAACAGCCCCAGTAGTGCATGCCCCTGTCCGCAGAGGATGCGGCCGCCTGTGCTTACATCAGCGAGGGAGCCAGGAAGTTTTGCAGTACCCAGGAGGGACCTCATACAGTGGGGCATCCGGATTTGCGTAGGCCAACGCAGCACAAAGGGAAAGGTGTGAATAGAGCCTAAGTGGTAGTGCCCTTTCACATCATTTTGGGTGCGTCACTATGAAGCCAGGGCTGTGGCGTCGAAAAGCCAAAGTTCCGACTTAATCCTCCTTAATGAATGACTGAATTATTTTGAGAGCAGAGAAAAATAAATCTACACTGGGTGTGCTGGTGGCAAAGCAGTAACCACATGGGTAACATCTCAGACATTTCAGGATACACAGAAATTGCTTGCTGCATCATTAGGTTTTGATGAACAGTCAGATTTGCTCTAATTTTTTTTAGTAAATAATTGTGCTGAAATAATACTAATATTGTTCTCATTGGGCATGGATGAACCTATTTCAATGTGGGAATGCTTGGACAGTCCTTGTGACAAATCATTTTCAAAATGTAATTTTGATGACAGGAAGTTGGGGTAGCATGACCAAATTCCTATTGTTCCTGACAATTTCTCCACCTCAAACCCTTACCCTAAGTCAGATATTGGTCTTTCAGCAGAATCGGATGCATTGTGTCTACGCGCTGTGAGCAGCTGCCAAAAGAATCCTATTGCGTTGCAATACAGTATGTCTCGGTTCCACTGCTGCTGGTCTCTGGCCTCTGGCTTCTGGCCCCTACTGCTGTTGCTGCCAGGTAACTTCCTGTCCCTGCCACTGCTGCTGAAGACAGAAGGCCATGCATTGGAGGCTACTGACAGTTGTGGCAAGGGAACAGAGACCAGACAGCAGTGGGTATGATAAAGCAGAGACTACGTAGCAGAAGAACAAAATGTGGAGGAGACCGGGCAGCAAGATTAGAGGAGCCAGTGGAGCAGATGGTGAAGGCTGGAGATGCCAGCAAGGATCCAGAGACAACAGTGAGGAGCAGAAGTCAAACTGCAATGCAGGTAAAGAAAAATATTGGCACTTAACTTGAGCTGCCATAGACTGCTTGTAAGAAGGTTCCGGAGGAATAAAATGTTTATGATCTCAAATATTATAATATGAATTATTATTAAATGACTAATACTACTGATATACAGGTAACTTGGATGAATGTGGAAGCTGTGGATGTGTACCTGCCGTTTATTGTGATTCTGATCCAGAGGTGGCCGATTCAAAGGAAATAATACACATAACATATACAGGTCCATATAATATAAGGTTTACTTCTGTGAATTGCATCAGTATTCATTATAGTCATATGCAGACTCAAAGAAAGTCTGGGTTCGATCTTAGTAATGACTTGATGTATGGTCTTTCAAACCATTTAACTTAAACCATCTGCTGTGTCTAGGCTGAGGGATTGTATTACATGAAGGTGTATTTCAGGCCTCTTTGTAACAGAATGAAGGCTGCAGTTGGGAGAAATTTTCGTTGACCAAAGGAATAATATTTAAGCAGGGAATTTGGGGCATGTAGGGCTCTTCGCTCTCTGCTTCCTCTCACAGCAGACATGAGAAACGTATGCAGTATAGCCAAACCCCTACAGGGGCTGGGCACAAGACAAAGGCCCTGTTTGAATTAGTTTTTTGTATGGGACATTCTGCTTAATTCTGGACATTGTAACTTCCATCATATTCTCACTGTTCATATTATTACTTTTTATGCAATGCAACTAGCTCTGTTTAAATTAAATCCACTCATTGATTTTTGGTTTTGGCCCAATACTTGATTTGTGAACTACAATAGCTGAGATTATATATGGATGGTCCAATAGTCCTTGTAAAGTATAAAAACAAGGAACCAACTTCTTTCACTGCTGCTGGCTGCACTGCATTTGCAAAGCATTCCAAAAGCCCCATTCAAGGTTTGCTGCAAGGCAGAGCATAGACGCATAGACGAGCATAGACGTGAAAGTGCCTGATTAAGATGGTCACAATTTTCTTCCCACTTTCATTGCATTGGAGTAATTATTACTTAAACGCCAGCAGACAGTCACGGAAGGGGCCTAACACATTAACAATGATAAATGCTTGGAGTCCATGATCTGTGAAAATTCACTGTTGGCTGCAACTGGGCAAGGAGTCAGCTACTGACACCAACAATAGTGACTTGCGAATAACAAGGCTTAAAAAAATCCTAGAAGTGAACTTGGTCTATGTGGGACAGATTGTACCTCTCTAGACCCTCAATTCTCCATACAGGCCTCCGGACACACCCATGTCAATGGTTTATCTCTGGGGCGTAACTTGAGGAGGTGCAACCGCACCGGGCCCCATCACTGTTGTTCCTACACCTTATTTATCATATTTGTGGTCCTTTGGAATAATTTAGAGAAAGGAAGCAGCACTTGTCTCTACTGTTTCAGTCTTTAGTTGTCCAGCTGCATCCGCCTAGGTTAAAAAATAGAAAAAATGTTTACTTTATGAGCCTTGTAAAGGTCCCATTTAAAGTGGACCAAAACCCAGGTCCTAGGTTTTGAACTTTGACCCCGGGCCACCTCAATCTGGGGTGCACTACTATGTGAAACCCTTCAAGTCGCCCAGTCTAACTCACCTTTCCCCGGCCCTACGGCATATACGTGGCCTCTCGTCCAATCAGCGCGCTCAGATCCCTCAAGTGAACTCGTCTAGGCTTGTCTAAGACTTGCAGTCTAGCCGAGCAGACCCGAGTATGCCGTTGGCCACATCCCCACTGCCCTCTAATAGAGAGCCTGCCTGCACCGGCCATTCAAAAATGCCTGGCGTGGGCCCTGTGCCCCTGATAAAGGCATAGAAGGTGGCAGCCGCTGCACGTGCATGTGCCGTTGGATCAGGGGAGAAGGTGAGTTTACCGGGCGACCTGGGGGGTTTCACACAGCAGGGCATCCCAAATCTGTATGCCCCGGGGGAAGGATAGATTCCAGGGCTGTCGGCCATGGGTTTTGTTCCACTTTAACATTTGAACAAGGGCCCCGTCACATTTAGTTAAGCCACTGGTGAATCTGATTGGTTGCTGGCAGCCACTGAATAAATGCCACATTGAGGAAACACAAATGGCCAAGTAAGGGGGGTGCCCTGTCCCCAGGTTGCAGCAGGAAGGAGAGGGTGGGCAACGGTGCTGCAAATAGACCCCTACGGCCACAAGAAGTAATGCCTGTGGAGGTAAAGCACAGGGTTGGTGAGTACCACCCACCCCCAAGGACTCCTGGGATTAAAAAGAAAGTAACAAGGGTGATAAAGTCTGTGTCCCAGTCGTTTCCTGCAGAGGAAACAATACTGAGGACTAGGAGGAAGGGGTGGGACTTTAAAACCTTGTCCCAGTTTGTGTTTCCTCTCCAGGGGGAGGAGCCATCTTTCTATAATTAGAAAGATTTTAATTATAGTTAGCTACAATCTATTTCAATGCTAGAGCAATAAATGTGTTTTAAAAACTGATCTAAATGTAAAGTTTCTCTTAATTTTTACCATTTATAATTAATGTGGGCGACGCGTCCCACACCCCTGGATGATATTCCACAGCACGGGAGAAAACGCTGCTAGCTACTCCACAATTCCACTCAACTCACCAGCCTACTCTCGAGATCACCCAGCTGAGGGGAAACATTGGTGGGCTATGCCTGCTTGTGACCATGGTCAAGGGGTCCTACCAGTCGCCTAGAAACAGCAGCCTGTCTGGTGCCTATCAGGCTGTATCCTGCAGACATGCACTTTGGATGCCTCACACAGCAGCATCCTCACAGACAGCTGATAAACGCTCTGAAGCATCAACAGCGCATGTGTGTGGAGAGGAGCAGGATAGGTTGTTCCCCATGTTAGTTTTGCTAAGAGACCAGCCGAGGGGGGAGAAACACAGAGGAGAGACAGAGGTGAGGGCTACGCTGCATTGATTGACAGCAGATGTCATGTAACACCCAAAGAAACTTATTTATCATTTTAAAAGCCCTACAAAACATATATTGCCCCACACTCCACAAGGAGCTCGTCTACAGCTTAATTCTACACAGCCCAGTGTTTTTCTGCTGTCAACCTCAGTGCTGACAACAAGCGTCCCCCACTGGTTTCTTTGTGCAATTGCCCTTGATTCACGTAGTTTCAATTTAAAGGGGCTGTAACTGTTGATTAGATGCAATGTCCATCCACCCACCATCAATGCTCATCTCAGCAGTGGATGATGAAAGCAAGGTAGCCATTCAAATCAGGCATTCACAGCCTTGGCAGCTACATCCAGCACCCCCTGTATCCGGTGGCGGGCAATAGGGTTCTTGGAGGGGGGGGGGGGAGAACCCTAAAGGAAAACTACCAAAAGAAAGAAATATTTACCAGCGACAGTATTTATATAACCATTGTTTCGGAGATATAAGACCCACACAGGCTAAAGAATACTTCTGCAAACAGAATAGAGATTTTAGGTGCTAATAGTAGCAGCTTTTATAAATCCTTTTTAAACAAATGCTTTACTATATATTACAGAGATTTTTGGTAATTTTGGTCTCTGTCTTGAAACAAAATGGTTCTTAGCCATAACGTGACCTAAAGGCATAGCTAAGCTTGAGAGGAAATTGGTTGGTCGAGATAATCTCTCCCTTTGCTGTCACACTTCTAAGATAATCGGCAACTGCAGGAAATAGAAAAAATGCCAAATATGTTTGAGAAGAATTACCAGGGTAATTATCCGGTTTATTATGGTTTATTAGTCAACCACAAAGAGACCCTGCACACCGTTTAAGCAGCATAAATACCTACACCATGGCTAAATGTTTAGTAAAGATGTAAACCACCTCCTCCCAAGACTAATGAAACTCTCTACATGTGGCCTTAGAGAGGACCAAATCCCATTATTTCAGACTCCAGGGCTGGCTGATCCCCAAATCGGGATGCCCCGCTGTAAATACCCCCCTGGGATCACCGGTATACTCATGGCGATACCCCATATGCGGGCCGCGGCTGCATCCTCAGACTGATGCATGCTCTGGCAGCCAGCCGGGAAACCGGGAATATCATACACTACCAACTATCTATGCCTTGCTCTATGGACAACAAGTAGACAAGTACTAATGTACAGCATAGAGCACTGATTGGATCAGAGCTTGTGCATGCGCCACAGAATCTTTACAGAATGCTTACTTCCACTTTAAGGGGACAGTAAATACTAGTGATGCTAGTTTCGTCTCCCCTGGTCCCCTCCTCCTAAGGCATAGTCAGTGAAGTGTTAATATTAAAAAATAACTAACCCGGCACCCAGTGCATTCCCACAGCAAGGCTTTATATATATCGGCATCTCACCGTCATTCATTCAAGTTGCTGGGTCAGCAGGCATGCTGATCTGTGTATGGGAGTGCTGTGGGAATGCACTGGATGCTGGGCGAGTTATTCTTTTATTTTAACCCATTCAACACTGACTCAGCAACGGGGAGATATCAGAGTCACATTAGTCTTTCATATATTATAAATGTTAAAAACACAGTGGACAGCCAACTGGGAAACCCCACTGATCATCAGTGGGCCAAGTGACAAAGGCTGGTGCTGTGGGAGATGGACCAGACATAGGGCACCAAAACTTCTCAGGAGCGGTGGGAGCAGAGGCCGTGAGGCAGATAAAAAGAGGGAAAAGATACTGTCACCTTTAGACATGCACCCATCAGCCCTAGACCAGGTGTAGGCAAGATTTAAAGCAGGCTCCCACCCAAATTAAAAAAGTAAGGCTAGTACTTCTCAGACAGTGTCTCCTCTGCATCACAAAAACTCTATTCACCCTGCCCTCCTGCCTTTCCTGCTGCATCCTTTTTTTTAAATTGTTGAATGGAGTGTAGGGTTTGCTCTAAAGATTTTACGTTTTTACATTTTGTCTGTCTCAGAAGATAAGCTCAATGATAAATAAGTTAAGCGCTGGGCTTGGGAAAGCAGACGGTGTGAAACCTTGTCTGGATTCCTAACCTGAGCTGCTTTGTCTCCTAAAGAAACTGGGGCACCTATGCTCATGTTCCCAGTATACAGTCCTGGCGGGTCATTGGCACAATCATACTGCACATATAACTGCAGCATCCAATCATCATATTCACATACAGCATATTGAGCTTTAGTTAGATATGTGCCATTAATTTGTACTTGCTACATGCAGCAACACACTTATCACACCTTCACATAGAGCTAGTTACAGCACATTAGCATATCCACAATTGCATAAGGTTTCAGTGTAACTGAGTATGTAGAGCTGTTATTCCCAGCTGTCAGCTATAAGAACCAATAATTTGTATACTGTGTTGGGGTGTTTTGGTGATAAAACTAAAGAGAAGCTGGTGTTCATATTCTGCAATGCATTTACCTAGGGTAGCCTTTCCTGCGTGCCCTAAACAAGGGTTTTCCAACCTTCGTTTTATAAAGTACTGCTTCTTTTTGCCCAGGGCCGGCTCCAGCTTTGTATGGGCCCTTGGTCGGCATGGTCTCAGTGGGCCCCTTTGTGGTGAAGAGTCGCGTCACATCATTGAGGGACGTTCCAAATCTGGATGCCCCTAAGGATCATGCTATTTGGACCAAGACTCTAGTTTTGGTCTACTTTGAAGTGCACCAAACCCCTTTAAACCTGACCTTGGAGTCTAAATGAATCTAGATCACCAGTTTGAGTTAAAGGTAAAACCAGGGGTTGTTCTTTTACAAACAAGGGCATCCCAAATTGAGATGACCCTGTAAAGTGGACCAAAAGCCAGGGGTGGAATTGCTTGCATAGTGGGTATGCCAGCAATCCCAGGGGGGTTCACACAGTAGAAAATTAAAAATAACCTTCTTAAAAAAAAACACCTGGTCACGTCTTTTCTAAACATCCGAAAGGGCAGCATACTACTGAGATATTAGGTAGGAACGCACGACCACCAGAATACACAAAAGCTTTAGCTCCTCCTCCAGACACCAGTAGTTTAAAATATATGAAAAACAAAGACAGACAAAGCACCAACTGGTCAGTAAGATAACATATAAAATAACATAGCCTGAGGGAGGGAAGCCTGCGTGCTGCCCTTTCGGATGTATAGAAAAGACGTTACCAGGTAGCTAACACTGAGAGGATATGCAAGATAATACCTTTACTGGGTGGGAAAGGCTGCCAACAACACACTCCTGCCAAATAATGCCAATAAACGTCTTAGCTGAAGACCAGGTTTCCTCTCTACAGATCTGTTCAATAGAGGCACCAGCTCGCTCTGCCCATGATGTAGAAATATTTATTGTTGAATGAGCTGTAATCCACCCTGGAGAAGGAGATCCGTTGTAAGCAAAACTGATAGTGCTCCTTATCCATGGAGCCAATGTTGCCTTGGAAACACGCTGACCCTTCCTGCGACCCTATTTCCAGCAAACAGGCCCTGACATCCAAAGACTTATCTACAGAACCTGTGGAGGGATCACTATCCCCAGTGCATGGAAGGATAATCTCTTGAGTCCAATGAAATTCAGGCAACAAGGATCCACCGATAATATTATATGATCCTGGAAAACTTGAAGAAAGGGGTGACAGCAGGATAGATAGATTCTGCGGGCTGATGTTATTGCCACCAAAAAGAGAGCCTTTATGTAAGAAATGTAATATGAGAGCTTGACAGAGGTTTAAAAGGTGGTGCGGTCAGAACTCTAAGGACCCATGCGAGATCCCATTGAGGAGCTAACATCAAATGCACCGGTCTAGACCACTAGCAAACAAATGCTTGACCAACACAAAAGATGAAAGTCTCTTATCCAAAAAAATGAAAGGGCTGCTAATTGGACCTTCAGGATACTGATCCTTAGACTCAGGTTGACTCCTTCCTGAAAGAAATTCAATAAGACTGGAAGACTAGAAGGGGATCTTTGATTACGCACCTTTCAGGTGCTTTTCTAAATTTCTTTCTGCTGGAAAGCAGAGTCTTGATCACCTCCATCAGAAACCTCTTTTTCTGGAGCATTGCAATCTCAGGGTCCAAAGTGTCAGACGCCACTTTTGCAGACCCTGACAAAGCACTGGTCCCTGGGATAAAAGATCTGGTCTCACCAGTAGTTTTGGTAATACATGATCCAACCCAATCGTAGCAAAAAATCGTTTGTCAATTCTAGATCCTGGAGCAACCTCTCCTGATCTGGAGCAAAGAGGAGAAGGTAGTCTAGATATGCTTCGACCCCGACTCCTTTCTGCCTTAGTGCAGCTAGAGGTTCCGCCAGAACGTAAAAATTCTCAGAGCAGACGCAAGCCCAAAAAGTAGGCATACAAATCGGAAGTGGAGTATTTGGCTTCTTTACCAAGGAAATGCTTGAGTAAAACCCTTCCCCCCATTGGTGGCGGGGAACCAGGACAATCACTCCCATATCCAACATAGAATCTAGACTGCTGTGAATTTCCAGTCTTTCCTCCCTGCCCCCTGGGAGAGGAGTAACATAAAAGTTCCTGTGACGGATGTGCATGAATTCTATTGAGAAACCCTTACTTATTCCCCTGGAAATAAAGAGAAAATCCAGTAGAGTCTCCCACCAAATGTGGGCACCTATTAAGGACCCAGCGTCATTGCTTCTTAAGGACTGACTATTTAGTACCAGAGTGGATCCTCTAACCTTGCCTCTCCTAGAAGTAGGAGGGGCCCCTCTAAAGGAGTCCTTGCTAAGAAACGGCTGACTAGGAAAAAAAGTATATTCCTGAAATCCCCTTAGTGGGAAAGGACTTATTTCGGTCAGCAGACCTGTCTAACACCGTCTCTATTTCTGGGCTAAGGTGGAATTCCCCGTTAAAGTGCAGGGCACACAGGCGCAACTTTGAACCTGTATCCCCTGACCATATACACAGCCACAAAGTCCTACACACCGAATTGTCCCCTGTGTCCCTGGCAGGCTGCCACCGGAGCGAGAGAATGAGTCAACCCCATCAGTCCCACAGCGACCCGATCTACTTACCTAAACCTGTGGTTCAGGAACTGGTGGTCTGGCTCCTGCCCCAGGCAGGAACACATAAAGAACTGGTGTCTGGAGGAGGAGCTAAAGTTTTTGTGTATTCTGGTGGTCATGTGCTCCTACCCTGGGGTGGAGCCATAATATCTCAGTGGTATGCTGCCCAAAGGATGTTTTGAGAAAAAGCTATACCTTTTATCCCACGCAGACTCCTAGTCCATTCATTTTGTTTTTTTTATTTGCCTGAAAATTGTTTTTAAATGAATGTCAAACTTTTTTACTAATACACGATGTGACGATTGTACGGGTTGATCAGACCTCTTGATTGGTCATCTGATCAAACCGGCCAATCGCACCGTGACGTTAGACGTCATTCAATTGGCAACACGTGAGGCTGCACAAGGCTGCCACCAGAACACGAAACCGTAACGTGTTTGCCACTATCTAAGCCACACACAATAGAATCAGATCGAACAAATTGATATCCACACAACTACGTCCTAGGCAAGTAATGTTGCCAGGCTCTTAAAGCGGACCTTCACCCTGAATAAGAGCCTATCTTATATGTTTCCCACACCCTGTACATACAGATTTCTCACATTAAAAAGTATCCTACCTGCATATACTGCATGTTATGAGCCTTTAAACATAGAAAGATGGCAGCTCATGGGGCAGCAGGCAGCCTGCAAACAGGAAGTGGGTTCTGACTGTGTCGCTCTGCATTCTGGGATTGCTGTCCTTTCCCTGACCCCAGCTCTGCTCTGTCTGTGCAAAGCACAGCTATAACCCCACCCCCTGTACTTGTTAGTATGTGTGATGCTTTTGAGTCAAGATGGCGGCGCCGGTGTCAGAGTCCTGAAAAGTCCTGAGTTGCAGCCCAATGGGGGAAAGAATAATAAGTGACCAAAAACTTTAAATATATTCATTTTAGATGCTGGGGAATAGTTTTTTAAAGGTTTGGGCTTTTCATTAAATGATGCTGAAGGTCTGGTTTAAGAACCAGCGTGCACTTTCTTAGATCCTTAATTTAGAGCATCAGTGACCCTCTGCTGTATTTTCAGAATATATTTAAAAAAAAAAAAAAAAGAGAGAACACTGTGCAAGGCAAACAGAATTAACATACAAATTAAGTAGACAGCAAAACAAATAAATAGGAGAAAAATGGAAAAATACCCAGAAGTCTGTCTGGGCTGTGGTTCGAGCAAATCAATTGCCTGTCAGTTCTCAGACTTTTCCCAATGACCAACGGTTCCTGGTTTCCTCCTGCTTAGATTTTAAAGCGTGTGTCATGCTTGATAGTAAATAAATCCAGATACAGCCGCACTCTTACCCTATGTATATTGTGTGGGTGCACGGTTCGCGGAGGCGCCGCAAATACCGATCCAAATGTGAAGAACCAGCACTCCAAAAGTGTTCATCAAGAAGTTTGTATTGCTATAATCTCAGCAAAGTACAGCAGTGGAAGTGAGTCAACGTTTCGGGGTGCGCTGGGGCCCCCTTCATCAGGACCCACCGCACGTACAAGAGAAGAACAGATCACCATCACCTTTTCCATTAAATAGTAGTATAGACCAATCACATTATCACAGTTTTCAAATTTCGCGCCTGACGTCATAATGACGTCATGCGCGCTGTCATATCATATATATTATTGTCACCATAATCATCAGGATACAGTAACATCCCCATATTACCGCGCCCCCAGCTGGAGAACGCCGCACTTACCCATGTATACCGGGCGGGTCACGGGCCCGTATGTGCTAGACGCGGCCGTCCCGGTCGGCGGGGAGGTTGCCGAGCAACCCCCCACACCGTCCCCTGATTGGGGGAAGCCGGGACCGACGTCATCCGTCCCGGGAATTCCACCCGGTGACAGATGACGCGGCGCGCAGGTGCCTCCTCATTGGCTCCCGGGCGCCGCTCACAGGCGCTCTATCGCCGGCCCTGTCAGGCCAGAGAAAAGGTGATGGTGATCTGTTCTTCTCTTGTACGTGCGGTGGGTCCTGATGAAGGGGGCCCCAGCGCACCCCGAAACGTTGACTCACTTCCACTGCTGTACTTTGCTGAGATTATAGCAATACAAACTTCTTGATGAACACTTTTGGAGTGCTGGTTCTTCACATTTGGATCGATGCTTGATAGTAAGACTCGAGAGTCCCTTGCCTGTCTCCGGCTGACCTCATTCCATATCAGAAGGGGTCAGCTTACATCCCTCCCAGAGGCACACACTTTGGGGATTGGTCTCTGGATTTGGTGTGTGTTGATGCAATTTTGTTTATTTTGCATTCCAACCAGTATGGAGGTTTTATCATACCTCACAACTATCTCTTATTTTGAGTCTATGTCCCCGTGTCCCTTGTTGTTCTTCTCTGGCCTTCTTTGACATTTAACTTGCAGATCTGCATCAATAAATAATTAATTTGCCTATTCCAAAGTGTTTAAATTGCTGTAACTGTTACAATTCCTATCCATCCCTAAATGAGGGGCGTGGCTTATTTTGACAATTGTCCCTCTTTCCCACCCTGAAAAGTAGGATGGTATGGTTTTATTACTAGGTGGCAAGAGCAGGAGAGGACACATTTGGGGGGTTAACACCATTGACCCTGCATGTAGGTCTGTGAGGGTGAGATGAAGGTGAAACCCATGTGGGAGGGGGGACAAGAAATGGGTGGTTTACACCAAGCAGGCAGGTCAGCAAAGATATTATTCTTATACAGATACACACACACACACACACGTCTATGACCCGTTTGGTCACACATAATTATACAGTGAAGCCTCTTACAAGAGAACAGACCACCAGGAAATGAATCCCTAGGCTGTATGTGTCAAACTCAAGTCCCAGAGGCTCGATTCAGCCATTCAAGACATTTTATGTGGCCTTCACAGTAACGACTCTGACCCAAGACACAGTGCCAAACAGAGCAGCTTGTGGGCGCCTTTTTAAAGAGGAACTTCTTTTAAAGAGGACTCTGGGGCCTCCCAGGTTCCAGTCCCAATTTGGGATGCCCTGCTGTGTGAACCCCCTCCTCGAACACTCACCCTCTCCCGGAGCCCTTGCTGGGTACCAGGCGCATTCCCGCTCACCCCTAGCCATGCGTATGTCACACCACAGATGCCAGGTGGACGGGGGATGCGACTGGCGGCGCCGCTCGGCTGTCCAGCTAATCAGTGCACTTGCTCTCGCCTGAGTCTGCGTCGTGGGAGCGAAAGGAAGGTGAGTGAAACGGGGCGACCTGGGAGCTACACACAGCAGGGTATGCCATTTCGGGATGCCGCCACAGAGAGGAACGACACACAGGGAAGTCAAATTCATGTGTGTTGTTCTTCTTTAACGTTCTGGGGGCAAAGAGAGTAGTGTCTGCAACCAGCTAGCCACACAAGGGGGTCCCGCCTAATCCACCCAAATAACTCCATGGCAGAGGGCACCACAGCTGCTATAGGGGCTATTGCTAGCTACAGCCATGTGGGGTAAGGAAAAAAATATAATTGTGGGTCTGTCCTGGGCAAAATAATTCCTCATCTGTCCTGAGCAAAATTATTCTCCCCCTGCATCTGTCCCTGGTAAGATATAACTCAATGGCTGTCCTGAGCAAAATAATTCTGTGTCTGCATCTGTACTGGGCAAAATAATTCCTCAACTGTCCTGAGCAAAATAATTCTCCCCCTGCATATGTCCTGAGCAAAATAATTCTCCCCCTGCATCTGTCCTGGGCAAAATAATCACACGTCTGCATCCGTCCCTGGTAAGATATAACTCAATGGCTGTCCTGGGCAAAATACTTCTGTGTCTGCATCTGTACTGGGCAAAATAATTCATCAACTGTCCTGAGCAAAATAATTCTCCCCCTGCATTTGTCCTGGGCAAAATAATCACGCATCTGTATCTGTCTTGGGCCAAATACTCCAGTGTCTGCATCCATTCTTAGTAAAATAACTCCATGGCTGTCCTGGGTAAAATAAATCTGCATCTGTCACAGGCAAAATAATTCTGCATCTGTCCTGGACAAATTTATTTTGTAACTCCTGTTCAAAAAAATGGTTGAATTCCACTTTACCCATACATTTGAATGGTTGTTCATTTTGTTTTGTGTTTGTTAGTCAACCAGAAAACTGCATATGTGACAATTCAGTGCTTGGTGCCAGCTTCTATTTTGGAGAGCTCATCACCTCATTAACACGCAGGCTCTCCCAAGATGGACATGACCAAATGCTGCAAATGAAATGCAGCAATCTATTGCACCTTGTACAGCGCCTCAGCATATGTTGCCGCTTTATAAATGATCGATATAATATGGAATCACTGGTGGCCATCAGAAGAGCACCTCTAAGAGCAAGGCTGGGAGATGAGCAGGAGCCCGGCTAATGCAGGCTGGTTGCCCGGTGGCCCCCTGGCGCCTCAGCTGTCCGCCCTGTACACTGCACGGCAGCTTAGTAATAGGGTCATCAGTGCCTATAGCGCTAATAACCCATGAGGTGCCAGAGGCGAAGCATTAGCTCATTCTCCCCCGCCTCCTCCCCATTCAGCAGCCTGCACCGGAATAGAAGACTTTAGTGAGTCTGGAGCTCGCCATTCCGCAGCCCATACCTGGACAAGTGTTTCAATATCTGCCTCTTAATGATTCCAGCCATCCCCGAGCCAAATGTTATGCCCGACACCGCTCCGACCTCGAGTCCTCCACCAGCATCCCCGCACCATAGAGAGGAAGCCGCTGCGGTGACGAAAGGATCGGCGCTGTGGAAACCGCAGACGCTATGCCGCCATCTTGCTACTCTCACTACACCTCACCGCTGGTCTTGCACTCGGGCCGCTTGGAGCCCTTGTCCTAAAACTAGGTCATACCTTCTAAGTGTCCCTGGTGGGGAGGACGACTGTCCCCCTTTGCTCCTCTTTGAGGTTTAATATGTAGATCTGCATCAATAAATGATGCATTTGCCTATTTAAAGTGAACCAAAACCCCCTGTGATCGGCCCGGGAATGATCGATTCTCTCCTCCCGGGGCATCCAAAATCGGGATGCCCCGCTGTGTGAAACTCCCCAGGTGGGCCATACGCTTACCTAGTTTCCCGGTCCAGCAAGTAACAGCGCATGTGCAAGCCGCATCCCGCTGTTCTTCTAGAAGAGCGCGTGCCCTCATCAGGCATTTGTGAATGGCCGGTGCAGGAATGCTCCCTGCTAGAGGGTAGCGGGGGATGCGGACATCTGCGCTCTCTGAGCCGCTAGCCTTAGACAAAGTGACGTCAGCGGTTCCGCGCATGCCTTGTAGGACCGGGAAGAGGTGAGTTGGCTGCGCCAATCTGGGGGGTTTCACACAGCGGGGCACCCCTGATTGGGATGCCCCAGGGGGAAAGGACCAAAACCCAGGATAGTCAAAATCCTGGGATTTGGTCCACTTTACAGCGGACCAACACCCAGGGGGAATCGGCCCGGGAATCTATAAGATTCCCGGGCCGATCAGATCCCTCCCCGCGGGGCATCCGAAATCGAGATGTCCCGTGGGGCATCCGAAATCGAGATGTCCCGCGGGGTGAAACCCCCCCAGGAAGCCCACAATCCTACCTTTTCCACGTTCCAGCGGCACATGCGCGTCCGCCGCCGCAGCCTCCCGTGCGTCTCTCTAGCAGGGCGCGGTCCCGCGCTGGCCGTTTCTAAATGGCCGGCGCGGGTGCGCTCCCTGTAAGAGGGACGCGCAGGGGGCTGCAGCGGACGCGCTCTGCTTGTCCGTCGCTGCCTCTCGCTTGTCCGTCGGTGGGGATTGGCTGCAGCGGTCACGTGGGAGCGGGGTGAGGTGAGTTTTCGGGGCTTTCTGGGGGGTTTCACACAGCGGGGCACCCCCGATCGGGGTGAACCACCGAAGTGGACCAAAACCCAGGATAGTCAAGTGTTTATATTGTTGTAACTGTTACATCCTATCTCCTGTGCATCAATAAATGAGGGGGTGTGGCTCCATTTACATATTGTCCCTCTTTCCCACCCTGAAAGGTTGGAAGGTATGCTAGGTCACAGAAAGCTATCACCCGACTGAGGGGGGTTCCGGATTTTTTTAAACCTTTGCTATATTTGTAGTATATTCATGATTGCTAGGAAAGTCCTTGGATTCAGCCCACCAATCCCTCTCTAGATATGTATATAATACATCTCTTACAAAAGTACAAAAATATTTAACTTCCTCTTTACTGTCCCTATAACACTGACAGCATAGGGCATCCCAAATGTGAATGGGTCAATGTGCAGCGCACACCACAAACTGCATCGGTGGTCAGAAGCCCCTTATGTTGTAATGACTTCAATGCACCGTGGGAGGGAGGAATTAGGTTAGATTACCAGCGATTCTGGGGAGAGCTTTCACCCAGTCCTGGAGTCTAAGACTGATTTGCCAGGAATCTTACCTTTCTGGAGGTCCAAGCTGCTCTGGCTGCATCCCTCTAGCTGCTACGTTCACACATGCCAGGCTTATTTGAATGGCTGGTGAGACTATGCACAGCTGGAGGGGAGCAGCCTGTGGCTAACATTTCCTCCAGATTTCTTAGCTGCTTATTAATATGATTGGCAGAGAGACCGTGCATGTGCCATGGATTGCTGGTGAGGTAAGAATATAGGCAGCGGGGGGTTCACAGAAAAGGGCATCTAAAATCAGGATCCCTGAAGACAAGGACCAAACACCTCTCTAAAGTGGGCCATATAAACAGGTTCCAGGATCCTGTGTTCCACATATTAATTCTGGCAGACCTGATATCAGCAGGCAGGGGCGTGAACAGTGGTGGGATTACGATAGGGCCAAAGGATTTCCACAGGGTTTGTCCAATGCTAAGTGTATATAGACTTTTGGTCTACACATACACCCTACAGAGGTTTGCAAGTTATGACATACCCCCACCCTGGGCAATCCTGTTACAGATGCTCATCCACTTGAAATTGGCTACAGCATTCAGAACTGCTCTTTTTACCCTTGCTGCTGATTCAGTCCCTAGGGAGACAATGAAAGGCAATGTTTTTTTACTCCAAAAATTGCGTAGTGCACCTTTTCCACCTGGTGCTAAATCACCTCTTCAATTCAGCACCAGGCACAAAATGTGCACTATTTCATTGTCTACCTAGGGTCTGATTGAGAAGAAGGTGTAAAAATACAATTCTGTGAAGTACTCACCTGTAGAATTGATATTATAAGTATACAGTACGGCCTGCTCCAGATAGATTACTTACACTTGGGATATCCTCCGCCAGATGGCGCTGCACTGCAGAGACATGTAAAACAGGCTCCTCCCGGCCCCTCAAATACCCGGGACCTCCCACAAATCCCCAGCATTGAAAAGCAGTGAACAAGAAGCCGGGAGAATTTAACCACCAACTGGTAACTATAAAAATGATAACAATCACCATACAGGGGATCCAGAATAATGCAAAAAACAGGGTGGGGTGGAGCAGGACGTACTGTATAATTATAATATCAATTCTACAGGTGAGTATTTCACAGAATTGTATTATTCTTAGTATATAGTACGTCCTGCTCCAGATAGATTACTTACACTTGGGACATCCAATAGCAGTGTCCATAAAGTAGGGTGGGATCCCCAACAAAAAAGGTAACAGCAGGCAGTTTAAACCACTGCCGCCTGCAAAACCTTGCGGCCCAAAGCAGCATCAGCTGAGGCCCTAACATCAACCTTGTAAAACTTAGAAAAGGTATGAACAGAAGACCAAGTAGCGGCCTTGCAAACTTGTTCAACAGAAGCCTGGTGCTGGAAGGCCCAAGAGGCACCAATAGCCCGAGTAGAATGAGCAGTAAGGCGGAAGGGAGGATTCTTCCCCTTAGCAGAATAGGCCTGAATCACAGCCTGGCGAATCCATTTGCTAATAGTAGACTTGGCAGGAGCCAAACCCTTCCTAGGACCAGAAGGGACCACAAAAAGAGCATCAGTCTTCCTGAAGGCCGCAGTGACTACCAGGTAATACTTCAGACACCTGACCACATCCAAGGAATGCAGAACCCTTTCCTTGTCCTTGCTAGGATTAGGACACAATGAAGGAAGAACAATATCTTGATTCAAATGAAAGGCAGACACCACCTTAGGCAGAAAATCTGGCTTAAAGCGGAACACCACCTTGTCCTGGTGTCTCTCATAGTATGGGGGCTGAATAGACAGAGCCGCCAAATTCAGACACACGCCTGACCGAAGTAATAGCCACCAGAAAGACAACCTTGAGGGTAAGTACAGCCAGAGCAGCATCCTGAATAGGCTCAAAGGGAGCACCCTGCAAGGCAGACAAAACCAAGTTCAAATCCCAAACAGGGTCCATAGGTTTACGTGGGGGACGCACATGAGTGACCCCCTGAAAGAAGGTCTTAACCAAGGGATGCTGAGCAAAAGACTTCTGAAAGAAGACAGACAGGGCAGAAACCTGACCCTTCAGAGTACTGAGTTTTAGACCCAACTCCAATCCGTGCTGTAAAAACTCCAGAACCCTAGGGACTAAGAACTCCCTACAGGGAAGAGACCTAGACTCACACCAATCAATGTAGGTATGCCATACCCTATAATAGATGTCAGAAGAAGTTTTCTTCCTAGCCTGCACCATGGTATCCACCACCGAGGCAAACAAGCCTTTCTCCATCAAGATGGAGGTTTCAGAAGCCAGGCCGTCAAAGCCAGAGTTTGTAAATTGGGATGGCGTAAGGGGCCCTGAGTGAGCAGATCTGGCGCCCCTGGCAGGACGTACTGGTCTACTGCCATTTGTACCACGTCTGCGAACCACACTCTTCTTGGCCACCTGGGGGCCACCAGAATCACTGGCACCCCTTCCAGAGCAATCTTGCGCAAAACCCTGCTCAGCAGGGGGAAGGAGGCCAGAGGATCCTGAGACAGGGAGACAAAGGCCGGGAGCTTGTGATTGTGACAGGATGCGAACAGATCCACATCCGGTAGACCCCAACGGTGACACAGGGACTGGAATACCCTGTTGCAGAGGGACCACTCCCCCTGACGGGAAGTCCCCCTGCTCAGAGAGTCTGCCAAAAGATTCTCTGCCCCCGGCATATACACAGCCGAAATGCATTGAACATTGGCCTCCGCCCATGTCAGAATCCGTGACACCTCCTAGAGGGCACCCCTGCTCCGGGTCCCTCCCTGATGGTTGATGTAGGCAACCGCCGTCCTGTTGTCTGAGCGCACCTGCACAGCCAGACCCTTCAGGTGATTGGTCAACTGCTCCAGTACCAACCTGATTGCCCGTAGTTCCAGAATGTTGATGGGTAAGTGGGCCTCCTGAGGGCCCCACCTCCCCTGGAACCGCAGGGACTTCCAGAATTCCCCCCAACCTGACAGACTGGCATCTGTGGTGACCGTCTCCCAGGAGGAGGCCAGAAAGGACCTGCCCCCTAGCAAGTTCCTGTGGTCCAGCCACCACGAAAGGGACCGCCTGACCAAGGGGGGAAGCACATAGACCCTGTCCAAGGACGTTGGGTCCTTGTCCCATACTGACAGAAGGTGAAGCTGCAGAGGCCTCAAATGGAACTGAGCAAAGGGCACCGCCTCGAAGCACACCACCATCAGACCCACCAGCTGCATTCCCTGCCTGAGGGAGGGCTGGGGGCACGAGAGCAGGAACCTCACCTGCGCAGTCAGAGCTTCCACATTCTGTTTAGGAAGGAATATCCTTGACTGAACCATATCCAGAATCATTCCCAGGAATGGGGTCACAGAAGAAGGGGACAGAGAGGACTTGGGGTGATTGATCACCCAGCCGAAAGGACTCCAAGGTGGACACCACCAACTGAGTGTCCAAATCTGCCTGCTGTAGAGACCGAGAGGTGATGAGAATGTCGTCCAGGTAGGGCAGCACGCGTATGCCCCTTGACCTTATCAGAGACATCACCCCCCCACCACCTTGGTGAACACTCTGGGAGCTGAGGTGAGGCTGAATGGCAAGGCCACAAATTGGTAGATCTTCCAACGCGAATCTGAGAAACCTTTGGTGTCCCGGGAACACAGGGATGTGAAGGTAAGCATCTTTGTTGTCCACAGACGTCATAAAATCCCCTGTGCGCAGAGAGCCGATGGCCGAGCGTAGAGTTTCCATGCGAAAGCGCCTGTTCTTGACAAACTTGTTGAGGATCTTTAAATCCAGAATGGGCCTGACTGACCCATCTTTCTTGGGCACTGTGAAAAGGTTAGAATAGAACCCCTTGCCCCTTTCTCTTAAGGGGACCCTGCAAATGACCCCCAGATCCAGGAGTCCTTGCACGGCCTGCATCAAGACCTGAGCTGAGATGGGGACCTGGGGGATCCGGGACCTGATGGATCTTGTGGGGGGCCGCACCGCAAACTCTATCTTGTAACCAGAGGACACTACCTCCTGAATCCACCGGTCTGAGACGTGGCGCCTCCAGACGTGCGCGAAGTGCTGTAGCCGCCCCCCCACCCTGACTGGTGAGGGTGCCCCATCATGCCTGAGGGGTCTTGGGAGGGGCTTTGGGCTTGGACCCCCAGGAGGAGCCAGGATGTCGTCCTCTGCTCCTATGCCAGGAATCTGCGCGAGCCCCTGCGAAGGACACCCCTTTTCCCTGCTTAGCACCTCAGTAGGGGATTGAAAGGGGGCCCTGGCCCCGAAAGGGCCAAGACTGCCGCCTGCGCTGGGGTAACTTACCTCCTTTAGCAAAGAGGTCTAGACGGTCCCCAAACAGGCGTAGCCCCTTAAATGGAAGCCCAGTAAGGGCTTTCTTAGCAGCATTGTCAGCAGCCCACTGGCGCAGCCACACCGCGCGGCGTATAGCTACCGCCAAGGCAGAAGATCTGGCACACATCCTAATGGCATCATCCGATGCAGACAGGATAAAGTTTACAAGCACATCACAGTTAGACGGTGCATTAACTGTATCAGGTGGCAATTCATCTGGGCCTTCGAGTACATTTCTGACCAAGGCCCTGAGCGCCACAGAAGTAATGGCCAAGGTGCAAACCGTGCGCAGCGCCGCCCCCACAAATGCAAAGGCATAGCATGCCAATTGGTCAATGCGCCGGTCCTCAGAATCCCGCAGCGTAGTAGTGTCGGGGGAGTGCATAATAGAGGTGTTAGACAGCCCTAGAATAGGAGCATCGACCTCGGGGGGCGATGACCAGCACTTGACCATATCAGCAGGAAAAGGATACTTTCTGTCCAAACTCTTAGGTATCCCGGGAAGTCTACTAGGATGTTCCTACTCCTTAAGCACGAGGTTATTGAAATGGGTTTGCTCAGGAAATTCCAATCGAGCCTTAGCAGTATGAAAGAGCTCACCCCTTTGCCTGGGAGCCGCAACAGGGGGAGAGGTGGACAAAACCTCAAAAATCTGAACCAGCCGCCTGTCAGTATCATCCGGAGTCCAGGGGTCAGAGCCAGAATCGTCATGACCCCTGGGCCTCTCGTCAGATGACCCCGAGTCAGAGAACAGCTCCCCTTCGTCCAAGGGGGTATAGCCATATAGATGCAACAACTCGTCAGACTCCGTAGGGAAAAGAGTGGCATCAGGGGTTAAGTGACACTTTTTAGCGGTGGTCTTACGCGCTAAGGTATTAGCAATCAATTTTTCAACACTGGCCAGTCTAGCAGCCACATCAGGATGAGAATCCCCGCTTGGATTGGGGGTTAGACTCAGGCTTGGGGGAGTAGGTGAAGTGAGGCGAGGTGCAGGCCCAGCCACCGGAGAGGCGGGTTGTACCATTAGCGCCTGCTGTGCGCAAGGAACACAGACCGTGCATTGTCACGGCTGATAGGTGAGACCCCACAAGCTACACATAGCCGGGCTTGTCCCGAAGGAACCCCGGTCACATTATCCTGGGATGCCTCCATATGGTGATTAATAGGCACAATAGGCCAGTAGGGATTGACGCTGTAAGCTACCCTGGATGCCCCAATGGCCCGCAGGGAAGTGGGAGTAATTATACTAGGCCCAGCTGACAATTACACCGGGCCGGGAGAAGCCACTGGATTCACCCGTCTGAAAGACATAATGGGAATAAGGGGTGTCAGAACCATGCACAGTAAGCATGAGCATAAAGATCGCCCGCGAGGGCACTTACAGACGAGAGTAATGGCATTGTGAGGGTGTGAGTGGACTTGGTTATTGGACATCGTAACGCGGTAATGTACATCACTCTGCATTTTATTCATATATTTTTTTGTACTGTATCTTATGTAATGTAATGTAGGTCTGCACAGTGTGGTAATTCATAGTACATGCTTAATTTATAACATTCTTTAATTGCATTAACAATGCCCAAGTACTTACCCCTCTCTTTAAATAATTTCTTTCACTCATAGTAGCACTCAGCACCCGAACTTTCACTGGTGCTAGTTCTCTATTCATTTATTACTGGGACATTTGTCCCTCTTTTTCATAGCCACCTTTTGTCTTGCTTTCACCATTTTTTCTTGTAAATCACTACTTCAGTTTATCTTTTCACATTTGCATGTTCTTAGCACTGTTTTGCACATTTTTCACGGTATTCCAGGGGTAACTCTTGTGGCATTAATTAGATATTTGTTCTTAATATATACTGTCAATACTATTTCTAGCATGGAATTACTAACATTGTGTTGAGAACTTTTGATGCATATTTGCACTTGGAGTTATTACAGCATAGATTTTTTTCAATAAGTCCATTTATAAATCCGCCACACCCCACATTTGGGTTTTAATGTTTGTATTTTAAATGTATGTCCCTTTTTTCCTTTTTTGTGGCATGTAATAAAATATTTCAGTTATTCTTATATTGCAACAATTATTTTTCTGTTGAGCGGCACTGAGTATCTTTAGGAGGGGGGTATTGGTGAGTTGGGCTGGTGACCCACCATTCATTATTCTCAGATGTAATTAACCCTGTGGGGTTACCTCCTTCCCTGCCAGCATCCAGATTATTATGACTATATGTAGCGGTGCGGGAATCATTTTCTTTGCTTAAACAGGGCACTTACAGACCACGGAAGGGGGGACCGTTACACACGCGCGCGCATGACTACCCATCAAAATGGCGCCAAGCGAACCTCGAAGGGTGAGCCAGAGCGGGCCGTGACGCGGAGCGCGCCAAGCCAGGCCCCCCCCCGAAGAGTGCGAATCTCTAAGACAGTAGGCCAATGAAAACGCCGCAGCATATGAGGCGACGCCGCCGCCCGACACAGAACATCCAATGAAGGAAAAAGCGCGAGCAGCGGCGGCAGTTACGCGAGTAAAAAATACAAATCAGCGCGGCGGCTGACACCACATATACAAGTCCAAAGGACATTACAAAGGCCATATGCATGTAATCACAATACACTGACACCAAACACACACATCCCCTTTCTTTCCCCCCGAGCTACGGGGGGAACGAGGGAGGATGGCGGCCCTTTGTACAGGGCCCACCGCTACACGGGGCAATAATGCGGGAGGGGCATCCCATAGAGGCTCACCATCAGCCTATACCGCCTACCCTTTGGTGGGGGACTGCGGTGGAGCAGCGCTCCATAAGCACGCATGGTGCTGCCTACCTTCACCCGGGAGGCACATCACAAAGAGGACGGGTGGGAATAGTCCAACAAGGCCGCAGGCTTTAATAGCCCTGCTCACCTGCGAGAGAGTGATACTTCATGTCTTCGCAGTCAGCACTGCAGAGAAATCTGGGGATTTGTGGGAGGTCCCTGGGTATTTGAGGGGCCGGGAGGAGCCTGTTTTGCATGTCTCTGCAGTGCAGTGCCATCTGGCGGAGGATAACCCAAGTGTAAGTAATCTATCTGGAGCAGGACGTACTGTATACTAAGAATAAGTGTCAGCCATTTCGCATGCACCAAAGCAAGCTCCTGGGGCCCATGGTCTCCCTATTTATGGGGCAATCCTAAATGGGGATGTCCTGCTGTGTGAAACCCCAGGGATCAACTGGAAAACACTCACCTAGCCGGCGATCCCATGCCCATACCGCCCAATCTTTCAGTATAGGAAAGAGGGAAAATTGTTAAATTAAGCCATGCCCCCTCACTGAAGGATGGATAGGATATAAAAGAATATAAACACTTTTAATAGGTGAATGAATAATTTATTGGTGCAGATCTGCATGGTAAACCTCAAAGAGGGACAAATGAGAACAACGAGGGACAGGGGGACATGGACTCCAAAGAGGGAAAGTCCCTCCAAATGAAGAACATTTGGTATATGAATGCATGCCCCATATCCAGTTAGTATGCATGGAAAAGTGCATTGATTTAATGAGAACCACACATGCACCCTGGGGCACACTGGAAAGGTGAGTTGAGTGGGTGAACTAAATTCAAATTGGGAAGCCCCAGGGGCAAGAACCACTGGCGACTGGTCCACTTTAATTAGCTGATCTGACATTGGATTGACTAAGTAAGTAATGAATGATGTGAATGATGTGCAAGCCACTGTTTGGTTGGCGAGCCATGCATGTTCTGTGGGATAGCTGGATGGTGAGGGGGCATATATGGCTATTGTAACCTTGCACACTCAGGGATTTTCTTAGGAATTTGATATATGACAAAGAAAATGCTGATCTTAGTAGAGTATATGCAGTTATGCAGGGATTCTTCCAGGTGTGACCACGGCACAAAAGGGCATAATGGATGGTCCAGGGAGCGGCTTATGAGTCCTGGGTTACCAGACCCTATGCCTGGAGCCTGGGCTAGTTGGGTTTGAGGAGGCAAGGGGGACAACTTTTTATTCTCATTTTTTTTGTCATTTTTCAGGAAAAGGCAATTGTTAGCCTATTGTGTCAGGCTACTTTTGACACTGTCCTAAACTGTTTTGTGGCCGAGGTATAGATGTTTACACCTTATGATTTCTCTTCTGAAGCAAGTGGGCGCAACCTTAGTGCTGTGATGCTGTAAAATAATCAGCATAATGGACAAGGTCAATAATCAGCATAATGGACGGGGTCTGTAAGAGCCTGAAAAGCTGCTTCATACACCCTGGTTGTGCTCATTGCCTCTCTCCCTGTTGCTAGGCATCATTAGTGCACACTCCCACACAAGCATGCACTGACCCACAGACATGTATGAGCTCACTGTTAAACTCACATGATGCGCATGCTCACACTCACACTCCCAAAATCACATTTGTGTCTAGCTCTGTCATTTTCATTGAAAAAAAAGACTTAACCGGTATTAGTTTTTGTATGTATCCTTCAGCACGACCCACGGAGAGAGGCTCCACCCCCTGGAAGGAAACACAAAACTGAACAGAGGTTGAAAGCCCCACCCATTCCTCCCCACCCCAGTCTTAGACAAGTAACATTAGGTAAACCATAGGAAATGGGAGGGAACTAAGGATTTGTAGAAAAAAACGTTACCAGTATGTCTAAAGGGGATTTTCTTCCTTCATCTTTCAGCACAGTAATTATACCTTAGGGGTGGGAAACTGCTAGTAAAACCCTTCTACCAAAGACCTGATGTTTTGCAGACAGAGATCTAGTCTATAGTGCTTGAGGAAGGTGTTGGGTGATGACCACATTGCTGCTGTACAGATCTCTTCTTTAGAGGCACCTGTCCTCTCTGCACAGGAAGCAGATATGGCTCTGGTTGAATGTGCAGGAACCTGTGGAGGAGATTCTCCTCTGGAAATATAAGCCTGCACAATAGTCTGTTTTATCCATCTGGCAATAGTCGATTTTGAGGCAGCTAGGCCTCTTCTCTTGCAGCTGAAAATGATCAAGAGCTGTTCTGCTATTCGCCTTTCTCTGGATCTTTCTAAATAAATTAATGCTCTCTTCTCACATACAAAAGTGAGAGATCTTCTTCTGTTCCCGCTGTAGCTGGCAATGTCGGGAGCACTATGTCTTGGGACATGTTTACTGATGTAGCAATTTTTGGGAAAAAAAAGGGTTAGGTCTCCAAATGGCCTTATCTGGGAGAATCGTGCTGTAAGGTTTCTTCATTGATAGAGCTTGCAGCTCACTGACCCGCCTGGCTGAAGTAATTGCCAATAGGAAGCAAAATTTTAAACACAACCATTTTTCCAGCACTTACTCCAAAGGCTCAAATGGAGGTTCTAGTAGTCCTTTTAACACTCGATAGGTACCATGTTGTAAATCCTTTAAACGTCACTGGCCTCTTACGGATAATTGCCTTAAAAAAACGATTGACTAGTTGATCCTGTCTCAACTGTGTGCATTTTGCATGAGGTGTGAGGATCAGGACCATTGCGTGCACCTTATGTTTTTTTGCCCAGTACTTTCACACACTGTTGGGCTAGAACTGCTGGCTGCCGATTGCTACTGGACTGCTGCTGTGCTGCCCCTGCTGCTGCGGTCGCTGCTCCCGCCACTGCCCGTACACACCCCGCTCCTCAGGCTCCGTTAATAATGTGAGAGGAAGCTCTTACACTTCCGGGTTGCCCACGTGTCGCAAAGTCAGCATCTGGAAGTGACGTCAGCACGCTGCCGGTCAGCGGCTGTGCCCCTCAAACAATTAAAAAAAATGGCGGCAACGAGGAGAAGAC
Source organism: Gastrophryne carolinensis (assembly GCA_027917425.1). Classification (NCBI taxonomy): domain Eukaryota; kingdom Metazoa; phylum Chordata; class Amphibia; order Anura; family Microhylidae; genus Gastrophryne; species Gastrophryne carolinensis. The sequence continues at coordinate 351,721,203 of CM051236.1, forward strand.
CCGGGAACGTCCATTTTCAGGTAAGTTCAGGCGAGTACTAAAAACTATAACTCTCCTGTGCAAATGGCGGATGCATTGTTTTTAAAAAGGGACAGCACACAACTAGTACGGTGTCAAAACTATGTGGGACTGCCCTGGCTGCCTGTAAACCTCGGGTGTAGTTACTACACACGAAAATAAAAGGTTCCAGGCTCATCGGGCTTCTTCAGGGTGTCCTGGAGCTGAAAAAATTAAAATAATATATAGGCTGCAGCCTACTGTCCAGTAGTTCCCAGGGAGGAAACACAAAGAACCAAGGAGGGGAGGAAGAGGTGGGGCTTTTAACCTCTGTTTTGTGTTTCCTCCCAGAGGGTGGAGTCTCTGTCTCTACATGGGTCGTGCTTAAGGATGAGAAAAACATGCCAGAAATTGCGGCATGGCTTTATTTCAATGAAATAAGTTACAACTCGCAGTGATTCAGTAAACTAGCATGCGAGTTGTAAAATTTGTATGGAAGAGATGGTTCTCTTGCATGCTTCGGGATTGTCTCGCATGTTTCCCTGAATCATGCGACAAAGCGAGAATTCTCGTAAGATGGATCTGGCACACATCCGAGAAAATCCTGATCTATGCAAAATCGAAAAATCGACCCATGTGAATGCAGCCGACAATCATGGCGCTGGATTTCTCCGGGGGAACGAGGAGCAAGGTAAGATTTCTCCCGATTACCTGCGTTAAAGCATATGGGTGCATCAGCAATTGGGATGTTCCCTTGCACTCGATCCAGTTTAAATTGAGAGCATTAAAGTTTATTCATGTGTGTATTTATTTTACCTTACTTTAGGAAAACGGGGTAGGGGATCCTGGGTACTCCTATACTAGTTCCAAGGGTAAGGAATTGTCATGCCACCTGCTGACATCAGTGGGTGACATGCGGTACCCCTGCCCAATAACTCAATCCCTCTCTAGGGGCACAGAAGAGCTCGGTGCCCATCGGTATGCACCCATACCATATGGATACCAGCAGAGCCAGGAACCTCTGAGCCCTGGGTTCCCAGCCCCTATGCTTGGGGGGGGAGGGGGGTACACTTATTTTTTTAGATGTTTTTAAATATAAACAAAATATACAAACTGGCATTTTCATTGCAAAAAATCATGCTGGCAACCGTGCCATAGCTTTTTTCAATGGCAAAAGTTACAACTTGCATACAGTAATTCAAGAAACTTTTATGCAAGTTGTAAAACCTAGCCCGCTGATTAGATCCTCCATGGCTTCTTGGTAGGCTTCCTCATTGCCAGTCCTTAGGTTCTGTCATCAGCAAATATTACTAGGTTAACAGAGTCAGCCAAGGAGGTGCAATCATTGGTGTAAATACCGAACAGGAAAAACACAGCTTTGAAGGGCCCCAGTGGTAACTTGTCTGACACTGGATAGGAATGGTCCAAGCCTAGCCATTTAAGATCTGTTTTTTGTCCAAGTTTAGAGGTTGTGAGGAATGTTACATTTTTGTCATCTTCTCAACCAGAAGGTTCAGACTTTAAGGTACTCCAACACTATTATCTCAAAAAACTTCTCAACCACAGAGCTCCACTGGTCTCACATTATTCTTTAGACAAAGTGGAATTACTCCTAGTCCCATGGAGGCATTGAAGATTTTAGTGAACACTGGTGATTCCGCAAGGTATGCGCAAGATTTCGGCAGGTTGTGGAGACCCCACTTAGGCCATAATCTTCCTTATGGTGAGGTGCTTGAAGAGTCGTGGTACATCAGTAACCTTGACTATAAGACTTAATTTTCAGTATGCCTGTTCCGTTCTGCTGCAACTAGGATTGACACAAATCTGCAGAAGCGGATAAGTTCCAATGCCTGCTGCAAGCTAGGATCCAAAACATGTGGAGACCATTTGTAATTAGAGTTACAACTGAACCCTTGCTAGGCATCTCTTGGGTTCCGAGATGAGAACCTATTTGCCAGGTTGGTGGTGTAACAGCAAAAAGGAAGGTAGGATGTGCCTACCACTCATACTATTGAAAAAACTATGGGCTGCCCTTTAAGACTTTTGTATCCTAATTGCCCTGCTAACGTGCACCTCCCAGGTTAGTTATAAAATGGTCTGAGCGGCTGCCACCCCCCCTTTGTTTCTTTTGAATTTGTGCAAGCACATGGTGTGTGGGGTCTAGGCTGTATTGCAAGGTCTTTGACCCTTCCACCCCATGGTTTGCACTTGAGAGGTTTAGGGCAACCTCAGGTAAGCCTGCTCCCAATTTATCCATTGCACTGTATGTCCCAAATGGGCTCTCAGAGATTAGAGTTAGGACTGCACCCCACAGAGGCACTTTGGCGTAGTGGTGCAGCTTAAGCATACTTCTGCAGATGTGTGTGACCGAATCCTCTGTTTTTAACCAAGTTTAGAGACAGATTATGGGCTGGCCTGCAAGCTAACAGGGTTGAGTGCTGTGGCTCCTTTAAGACTTTTGTATCCTAATTGCATGAACTGTCAAGTTAACATAGATTAACTTGACAGTTAAATGTTAGGGACGGGGTGATTAATATTACTAAGCATACACGAGTTTGTGCAGACATTGCTACTTCTTTACTTGTGTGTACACAAGCAGTGCAATTCATGAACCTGTCTAAGACAGGTGCTATAACTTAACTTGCTTGCACACACACAATGAAAAATACTTTAATTGCCCGCACAATAATACAGTTCAGCGGAGGGGTTTTAGGTAGAGGCCAAACTCCTGTAGGCTTAGTAATGTTGTTAGGGACGGTGTATAAATTGGACGGCCTTGTCGTGGCTACCTCACTTTTACAGTCATTGCAATTTATGTTAACAGTCCATGCTTTTAACAAGTGTTATTATTTTTTCAATAGTATGAGTATGCAGAGGGTTACTTTTCTTTCCAGTTTAGTAGTGTAAGCTTCCTTCACAGCTCTGATCCCCTTGGACAAGGTATTCTCAATTTCTTTAACAAAGTAATGTTTCCCTTTCCTGTCCCTGCTTCCGTTGCATTGATCATGTTGATCATGACTCTTGATGTTTTGGTTGGTATGATTGTATCCTCAAAGAACATAATGTAGGAGAGAACGGAGTCAGTCCACTCATCTATACTATGGTAGTTAAATGTATAACATGTAGTAGGTGCATCTTGTATGATATCTCCCAGAAAACTCTGCAAATGCGAAGACTTCTTAAGCCAATTTCGGATAAAATCAGGAAAGCCATTGTAATATACTGTTTGGGCCATTCTTTCCAGCTTTGGGTACAGGGAAATGCCCACACATTTACCCTTCATTTCCATGAGCAATTGGATGATCTCTTCTGCTTTTTGCATTATGGCCGGGTTCCCCCTTCCAGACTTGCTAAAACCACCCTTTCTTCAATGTGACATGTGGGACCCAGCTCTAGAAGATCACATTGTAGCTCTGCAGGTGACCTGCCAACACAGAATGAGGCTTCATGCATCTCTTTCCACTAACTTGGATTTACATTCACTCCTCAGGAACATCTCATGGTCACTTAAATACCAGTTTAAAATTGTTTCCTGTGTTTATATTACCTTATTGGAGAGATTATATGCCTAGGTTAACTTTTCTGGTCCCCCTTTAATCCTTCTAATGGGTGTGGAGCTAGAATAGTTGTTTTGCTCAGCATGGTTGACCCCTGTGAAGGGGTCCTATGTTTATAATCAGCATCATAACTCTGTTCCACCATGCTGGAGTGGAAGAGAGAGTCTTCCCACTATGTTGTTATTCATTGTTGGCTATCGAGCTGGTTTGGTAATTTGATTTATTTACACATTATCCAACTTAAAGTCATTGTGCAGGCAAAAAAAAAAAAAAGCTACTCTCACCTTTAATTCGCACTTGAAAGGTCCACAACGCAGGAGCTGGCTCCATTTACAGACTTTAGGGAAAGGTGAGTATGTCTTCACTTATATCACCACTTTTTTCTATGTTAAAGGCGTGCTCTGTATTACCAGAGATGCAGCTTTTGAAAGTCAAGTTTTTTAATGTGAAGAGACAACACAGAAAAGAGAGCCATAACACATGGGTGGCAGTGCAGAGCAGTATACAAGATGCTAAGGGAAGAAGGTAAAGGTGGGCAATTTCAGTATTCATACACCGTCATGTGCGGGGGGAGAGGAGAATATTCACATTTGCTAATCCAACACCAATTAAATTGGATTTGTTAATGGGATTTATAAGAGATAGCATCTATTTAGTTATAAAAAAAAAAAAAAAAAAAAAAAAAGGACTTCAACATGGCCCCTCACCTAATTTAGAAATTCTCAAAAGGCTCCTCATTTATAATTTAGGGATCTAAAGCAGCTTTTCAGTAGATGTGTAGAGGTACTTTACGTCAAGGAATAGGTGCTTTATTTCCAGGTCTAACATAATCCTGACAATCACTTGTATGTGGGTCAGGCAAACTCTTTCAGGCCACGTGCTTATTCCTTTGGTTTACTTTTCAGGGCATATGAACAGTCTGGCTTCTGGAAACTAAATAAGTCAGGCCCTTATCAAATTAGATATACAAGCTAAAATCTTTTAGGAGAACAAACCAGGGAGATACTGATTGCAGGCAAGATCTTTGAGAAGCTTATAAATGATCTAGATAAATCACAGTGCTAGTCAAGAAAAGGGTCGACAGTGATGGACAATTTAGTTAAACACATTAAGCAGCTGAGGGCTCTGCACAGAAGGACCTTCATGAGCTCTATAGCCAGGAAGTCTCCAGATTTATGTGGGTCACATTCCTGAACAAGCAGAGAAAAAAACCCAAATGCAGAAGCTGGGTAAAATACAAAGCAACACATTTTTTTGGAGTCCCAAAAACATCAGGACTTCTTGTACAGGTAAATAAGGTTTCAGATCCAATTGTAGCACAAAGCTGTTATTTTTAGATGTGCAGGAAACGAATGGGTAAATACTTTTGGATACTGCACATTTATTTCACTGACTTTTTCCACTTCTGCAGAAGGTTTAAAGCGGGCACCCATATTTTCCAAGTAGACAGCACGTCCTGTTTCACTAAATTCTTTACGCTTGGGATATCCGCCACAAGGTGGCGCAGTGGACTGCAGAAAAGACTTGTGGCATCTCCCGACCCTATAAAAGGACAGGAACCTCCCACAAATTCAGTTTCCTTCTGCAGTCAGGACTGCGAATATAGAAGATGGCTCTATATTACGCAGGCGAGCAGGGCTTACCAGCCGTTCTGGACCCACTGCCTCCCAGCCTCGGCTGACTGGTTCGGGTGAAGGTAGGACGGCACCAGGGTCAGGTGCTAGGGGAGCACTGCTCCAACAGCAATCCCTGTACCATACAAGAGTAGTCAGTTCAGGCTTATGGTGAGCCTTCTTTGGGATGCCCTTCCCTGCCATCAGGTATATTTTGTGCCCTTCCTCTCCCCCCCCCCCCCACTCCCTTTGTACGGCGTTCCACGGCTGGTGACAATATGAGTTGAGTCGATTCACTGCGCTGTCATGGTGCTGGTGGGTCATGTGACCGGCGATTTCGCGCTGTTCCGTGAGTCCCCTTCGGGGTTCAGTTTTATTGCTATTTAGCCACGCTATGGGATATTTATGTATTTTTCATCTCCCACCTTCCCTAGCGGGCGTCTGGGCATCCCTGGTTGAGGGGGCATCCCAGGTGGCTCTTGCTAGCCCTAACCCTATACTGGCCATTGGGCCTATGCTAATCACCATATGGAGGCTTCCGGGGATAATGTGCTTGGGGTTCCTTCGGGACAAGCCCAGCTGTGTGCCACATGTGGGGTATCCCCTTTGAGTGACGGTGTCAGGGTATGTGTGCCCTGCACCCAGAAGGTACTTACGCTACAGTCTGGGGTGCCTTCTACGCTGCCCAGCTCTGCACCCCCTTCTACATCACCTACCCCCCCCCACGCCTGCATTTGACCCCTAGTGAGGGACATGCGAGCAGGGAATCACATTATGACTTGGCTTTGCGGGCGGCCAGCCTGGTAAGGCATATTACTGGGCATGCCCCCCGTAAGGCTTCTGGCAGGAAGCGGCGTTTAACTCCCGCTGTTTCCCTTTTTCCTGAGGAGGATGAGGGACATTCTTTCCCTGGCCTTTACCCCCTAGAAGAGGGGGAACTTTTCTCTGATTCTTCTGAGGAACGGCAGGTTTATCGCGGTACTGGGTCTCCTTTTGGAGAAGATCCATGGTCTCCCGAGGATACTGATAGGCTGTTGGCTCACATTTTTGAAGTGCTATGTATTACCCCTCCTGTTCCGGCTAAAAAGCAGCAGGGTGAGCTTTTTTTCACAATGTTAAACAACGCTTGGCGTTCCCTGGGCAGAAACACTTTAATAATTTTGTGCTCAAGGAGCGGGAACGTCCTAGCAGATTGCCCACAGTGCCCAAGAGTTGGGACAGGAGGTATCCCTTCCCTGCTGATGTGGCTAAGCGCTGGTCGTGTCCTCCCCCCTGGGGACAAGGACTTTAAACATTAATAGTCAACACCGTGTATTAACAGTTGTGATAAAGGTATATTCAAGTAGACAAGCCAGCAGCTTTTACACAAAAATCTTTAATTTAAAAATGCTGTAAAAACTTGGCAAACAGCTTTAGGGGAAAACAAAACAAGGTTAATGGAATGCTCAACTGCCTGGCGAGCAAGTGTTTCTTGTGCATCAACTCAACTAGGGCTTTCTGAGCATAAATCCAGGACCAGATTACTGCCTTGGTTAAACATAAAATAGACCTACACCCTGCCAGTCTATATTAAAAAAAGGCAAGTCTGGCAACTAGCCATTTCGTTAGCGCCTGCGTAGGTGTAGGTGTGTGTGTTAAAAGTCACTATCACTTAGGAATTTAAGGTATTTATTGCAGACAGTCCTCCCCAATGAGGATGCAACAGCAGCTGTGGGCCAGTGACCTGCCAAATGTCAGTCTTACTCACACCCACTATGCTTTAACACTGACCACAGACATATGCCAGTGAATAATGAGGTTTGCTGGCAGGATGTGTACAAACCTGGTGTCACAGGACAGACATTGAGCAAGTAAATTGTAGAGTCTGAAATTGGCCTCAACTATTAAGCAGACCTAAAGCTAACAGGCCATTTTGTTCTCTACACATACCCCGATTTTGGATGCCCATCTGCTGTTAGACTGGAGGATATGCCCATTAATAGAGCTGGATTCTCACCCTTCAGCAGTTATGTAGTCTCTACAGCGCCAACTGCTTGTGCACATTGGCACTAACAACCAATAGGGTCTGCTGAAAGATGCAAAATGGGAGTTTGGGTTGCATAGCCCAGACTCCATATTGAAGTAAGGGATGCAGTATTCACAGGTTAATTCAACCTACCAGAAAGTAGCACTGTAACCACCTAACCAATCCATGCATTCACAGAATAAAAAAAACCCACTATAAAAATGGTAATGTCCAGTCCCAAAAAAAAAAAAAAAAAAAAAATTAGAAGTGTGTCCAATTGTCTTGACAATGTATTAACATTAAGTATACATATTGCATCTATGGATATGCAAACACCTATCGGTCAGGCCGTGCCATGCCAGGACGAGATTGAAGCATCATCGGTCGAGCTGGAGGTCGCATCATTGGTGGCCCTGGCATCATTGGCATGTGTCCCATTGGTGGTCTCATACCAGGCCCTAATAAAAAAAGAAAAGTTTATAATTAAGAAATCCTGGGAAAAAAATAACCTAAAGAAAGCCATTAAACCGTAACACTTATGAAAAATGGCTGTTCGAGCGTTAACGCGCAAGAGGGGGCAAGAGATGCTGTTCAAACTTTAAAGTGGACCAACACCCAGGATTTTGACTATCCTGGGTATTGGTCCACTTCCCCGGGGCACCCCGATTTGGGGTGCCCCGCTACCTGAAACCCCCCCAAACCCCCCGAAAACTCACCTCTCCACGCTCCCACGTGAGTGCGCCGTCCAATGCCCGCCGACGGACAAGGGATCGCGCCCGCCGCCGCCTCCCGCGCGTCACTCTTGACGTGTGCGCGCCCGCGCCGGCCATTCAGAGACGGCGGGCGCGGGCACGTCTAGAGGAGCGCGAGTGAGGCGGCGGAAGCAGCGGCTGGAGAGGTAAGGATTTTTCAGGGTTTTGGGGGGGGGGGGGGGGGCCCACTTTAATAGGCAAAATAACTGTCAGATTCACTAAATGACTGGCTGCACAGACCAGTAAAAAAAAAAAAAAAAAAACAAGCATTTCCCACAAACTTTTCACAATGGTGTATGTGCAGCTTACCATGGCCAACAGGCATCATCCCTGGCGGAGGGGGTCCCATCATTGGCATCATTGGGGGCCCAGCCATAGGTGGTGCTGGCATCATACCAGGTCGTGGGGGTCCACCTAAAACAAAAGGAGTCAAAAAGTGCATACTTTGTATATAACATTTAAATGTAGGCCAGATGCCAGATGCTAAATTCGTAAAACTGACTTACCTAGACTGGGCGGTGGATGGATCATGGCACTTCCAGCTGGTGGGGCAGCAAAAGGTGTAGGTGGTATCTTTCCTTGCTGAAAAGCAGCAGCTACAAGTACAAAAACATTTTATACCATTTTATTGCCCCAACACTAAAAACAGTAAGCAAACAACTTTCATGTCTGAGAACCTTCCACTATTTTCTATAGAACTGGCCAAGGTTCAGTTTGTTTGCATTTGTATAATAAAGCCTAAAAAGCAATTGACCAGTCACATAAAATAGAGGCCAACATTATGTTAAGATCCATTACTTAGCATTAGACTGGGCCTATTGTCCTGTGTATACCAAATGCAAAGGCTTTGTTTATCACATTTGAAACCGAGACCCATTGTCTTCAGTACATCAAGAAATGGATCATGTATCAGGTTCCTGCTAGCAAACTAGAAGGCACTAAAAAAAGTCTTAGTAACTCCAAACGGATGTCCAAGAATAAATTAGGCCATGCACCCTCATTGAGGGATGGATAGGAGACAGCGTGTAACAGTTACAACAATATAAACACTTGCATTGGCAAATTCATCATTTATTGATGCAGAGCTGCTTGTCACACATCAGAGGCACAAATATGAAACAATGAGGGACAGGGAGATTGTCCCACTTTTGAGTCAATTCCTCCAAACCAGGGACACTTGGGAGGTATGGAATTAGCCATGATTTTTTAACAGAACCATAGGCCAGTACCATATTCCTCTTTTAAACAGGAGGAAGATAGACCGTGATAACTAGTTCACAGTCCTAAATGATCTCCAATAGCCCATTGTGAACTTGTATGTAAATCACTGTGCAACAACCAATGCAGCAACCCGAATTGACTACCAGCTGTCTCGTAAATGGCAGGCCCACAATCGAATGAGGAAATGGTAGCAACACCCATGTGTCAAGGTTGCTTAGCTGGGGCAAACTAGCTCCCTGAACTCTAAGTGCCACTTGGTCTGTATGCCATAGCGTAAAGAGAGCAGGACTGCAGCGCCCCCTAATTCTGCTACCGAGACCAATCACTGCGCTTACACATCACCATGCAACCGCTCACCATAAAGCAAAGCCCCAGTGGTCGACTCCTGGGAACGAGCAAGTGATTGTGCCGGTAGTGGGGTTATTTAGCAATCAAGATGCAAGGACCAACAGTGATTAGTTACCATGACTGTTGGTCCACATTAAAACTGCATAGTAACATTGTAGTAAACTTACTGGTCTTATCAATAAGACTCTGTGCCTGCTCTTCCATCCATTTTTGATAGTAATCCTTCACGTTTTCCTTGTGTTTTCGGCCACTGCAATGAGTTTTACGAACAGATGGCTGAAAAGTGAACAAACAACGTTATAGTAGCACAAATATCTATAACAATTGGTCAGGGAATGTACAATGTTACACCAGGAGTGGTAAGCTTATGCTCGAGCCCGTTTCATTAGTCATTTGGTGGGTAAATAAGGATGGTAGTAACAAAGACCCCAATTCTCAACATTACCTTATGCCTCTAAAGTCAGAATACCATGAGCTAGGCAGAGAACCAGCCATCTACATGAAAACTTCATATAACATCAACACTATAGCTGCCAGCTACTGAACACAAGGACCCCAGCCCTATGAAAATCAATCCAGTTCAACTTGCTCTTATCCTGCTCCCATGTTTGTAATGCAAAATCCAAGACCAGAGAGTCAGTGTATAGAGTAAATCCAGCAACAACCCAAATACGGAGCCCACAAAATCAAAACACATGGCGAGATTTACCCCATACACAGGATTAGTCAGTACAAAAGCAATCCTCCACACTTCAGTGGGTGAGCATTTTCTTTTTGTTTATGCTTCCAGGTAGCCACTTTCTTGGAACTTTATGACAAGAGTTTAAGATTTGGAGCACACCTCTGAAGAAGGGCCTGTGAGGCTCGAAACAGCCGTCTGGTAGAGGTTACCATCAGGTTATATAGAATCCCTCTGTAAGGTGTATTCTTTGTAACCATCCTGAGTTTTGGGGGTGCCCTGCTGGGGTCCCCCAGGTCGCCGAAAGCAACCCACCTCTTCCCGGTCCTGCGGCGCACGCGCAGCCAGTCGTCCAGACAGCGCGCTCGGATCCACGACGGCCTCATTCCTCCGTTAACCTCTAATAGGGAGCGTGCCCGCGGCAGCCATTCACAAATGCTTGTTAGAGGGATAGCATGGATGCGGCCGTGGCTCGAGCATGCGCTGTTGGACCGGGAAAGAAGGTAGTGTATGGGCGACCGATTTTGGATGCCCCGGGGAGGATATCGACCTATAAGAATCCTGGGCCATTTGCCGTGGGTTTTGGTCCACTTTAACACTATGGACGCTGGAGTGGGCAGTGAGAGCTATGTGCAATATTGTGAATTGGATATGTGCAATTACATCTATTGCTGCTACAAAGTTATGTAATATGTTTACTGCTATAATATTGCTACAGTTCAGGCACTAGCACTTTACTGCTATGTTTTTTTGTATTGACACTTTGTCATTGTAAATATTTGTTATCTTTCATGTGCAAACTTGGGAACTGCTTTTACGAATTGAGCTCCAAGTAATGCATGCATATTAAAATTAACTCTCAATTATGAAGTAATGTGTACACCTTATTGGTCTATTTATACTAAGCGTTTTAGATAACCAAACACCGTTGCAGAACCTGGAGAGAGTGTTCTGGTCACTACTCTGGTATTACAGATCTAAGACTAAAGTCTTCTAACCACCGTTTCCAGCAGATCCCAAGTCTGGGGCAGGCTACCCCCCCAGGTCTAGGCATTTAAATATTTAAATGTGCTCCAACACATCTGGAGACCACATAGCGCCAAAGCCCTTTCATTGCTATACTCCAATCACTAGTTATTCATATTCAGATCAGGCCATGTGAGGTATGCCAGTAGGATTGGGGGGCACCATTTACCTCATGTTTCAGCTTTATTTTTTCATTTTTAGAGTAAGGAGCTTTAAAATCCCGGGATTTTCATCCACCTAGAATAAAGTCCACTTCATCCCGATTTGGAATCACAATTTTGCTTACCTCGCTCCCAATGTGCATGTACCGTCTCGTCCAATAAGAACAGATCTATATCAATCTGAATAAACCAATTGCCATGCTCCTCCCCTTTACCTCCTGTACCCGATGCCAGCCATTCAAGTGGACATACACAGTGTGGGCCCTGGTTCACAGGGACACTAAACTGACCTAACAAACACCCTCACACCATCAATGAGTCCTGCATTAGCTAGGATCTGACCTTTAGCTAGCAAAACTCATCCCTTGGGGGATTTGGCATGTGAAACACCCTGGTACTGCCATACACTCTCCTTGGGATACGATCAATCCTCTGTCAGATGTGTGCACCCATGCCAAGACATATCTTAACCCTTTCGCTGCCAGCCTACCTGCAGCATTTCCCACTCCCTGTTGCCAGACTGAGTTTCACTGTTTCGCGCTACACATGTTCAACTGTCATTTTTGAAAGGATTTCCAGGGATTTCCCAGGAAAATTATATATTGTTTTTTTCAACAGAGTCTGGGCTTTAACATGAAATGTCTTGTTTGTATTTTTTAGGTGTATTCTCAACATTTTTGGGTGAAATGTGTGAAAAAAATTAAAAAATATATATTTTTTTACAATTTGTAGAGTTTTTTTGTAATAAAAAATGTAAGTTTGTCAATAAAATCTTATTGCGTGAGAAACCCCAATTTCTCCCGGTTACAGCGATACCACATATGTATAGGTAGACACCCTTTCCTGCCCAGAAGCCTTTTATAGCTGCTGGATGACAAATGGTTAATTAAAAAAAAAAAATGACATAGGGTCCCCCTTCCCGGGGAGGGGGACCCCATTTTTTTTTGGATTTTTAAGGGTTAAAAACCCTTAAAAATCCAAAAAAAAAAATGACGTGGGGTCCCCCTTACCCAAAGTAACCAGCCCGGGACCAGCTATGGGGGCTTGTAGGCACAGAGTGGGGGGGCCAGCTTTGGTGGCCCCCCCACCCTGCAGCCTACGAGCCCACATAGCCTATGTGGGCCCGGGCTCTTCTGCCCCCCCCTGGCCTTTGGGGAGGCAGGTAATGGGGGTGCGGGGGTCAATGGCAAGCCACCCGCTAGGGCAGGTGACTTGCCACCCCCCCAGCCTTGTGAACTGGTATAAGGGGTCTCATGGACCCCTTACCAGCTCACAAAGAGTTAATGTGAAAAAAAACCACCACACAATAATAAAAAGTATTTTATTCAAAAAAAAAAAAATTTTTTTAACTGTACTTACCTTCGATTGCAAGCTCTTGTCCCTCGCCGCTCAGCTGACAGATGCCTGTGATCGGCATCCAGAGAAGGAGAAGGCAGGAGATCAGAGGATCTCCTGTCACCTCCTTCCAGGGCACCGATCACCGGCATCTGAGAAGCTGAGAAAGCTGAAGCCGGTGATCGGGACCGGGATGACGTCATAAGCCCCGCCCCCAAGGGGGCGGGGCTTAGAGGCAAGATGGCGGCCACCATCGTGAAGAAGAGAGGAGAGAGCCTCCCAGGCTCTCTCCTGAAGATCGGTAAGTCCTGGGGGGGGATCGGAGGCCCCCCAGGTGAAGAGGAGGGACAGCGGGAGCCAGCGCACACACAGGTAAGTGAATGTCATTTTTATTTTTTATTTTTTTTTACAGTTAGCAGCTGCTGCTGCAGAAGCGGGGGGGGGGGGGGCCTATTCCGGGGGCTCTCCTGGAGCCACCCGACCCCCCACGGGGGATCGGATGGCACCAAATTAAAGAGGAGACCCGGCCGGATCCAACAAGGGGTCAGGTGAGTATTTTTGATTTTTATTTTTTAAACTAGAAGCGAGGAAAGTCAAGCACGTAACACCTACGGGCTTGGCACTTAAGGCCCAGCCAAGCCAGCACGTAGGTGTTACGTGCTTGGCAACAAAAGGGTTAAAACATAGGGAAACTACTACTGATTGGAGAGTCTGTGCATGTGTAGTGGTAGCATTTATTAAAGACCACAATAGTTTGCACCCAAATCAGGATTGCCCTAATAGACAGCCAAAAACAAGGGACGTGATTGGCATCGATCCACTTTAAAGCAGAGTAAAACCCACCAGTGGCCGGCCAGGATTCTCCAGAACATTCCAAATTGTGATGCCATGCACTGTGACCCCCCGTTTGCCCATACAAACTCATCTTTCCCTGCTGCAACGACACATGAGCGGACTCTTGCCCAATGAGAGCCACCCGCTGTGAATAAGTCATTTGGCTCTCATTGTTTTGAATGGTGGATGCTCGCTGCCGCATCCCCGGGCGTTGAGCGCGCGCTCCCCATTCAAAACTAAGACAAACCATCTCTGATTTCAAAGTTCCTGCACTGTAGCCCAAACACTCCTTCACCATAATCCAGATGCCCCAGGGAGAGGGTGTAGTCAGACCTTAAGTGGACCAAAAACGTTAGGTACGGTTAGACATCCCTCAACTCCTGATTTAGGATGCCCTGCTGTGTGGCTAGGCTATTACAGCCACATTTCAATATGTGCAGCAGAAGAAGCTTAATGGAGGAGAGCCACACCTTCCCAGTGGAAATGCTGACGAGGCATGTTGCACAGGGAGAATCCCCGGGGGGGCTTCAGTTAAAGTGGACCAACACCCAGGACTTTCACTATCCTGGCTGTTGGTCCACCCCGATGTGTGAAACCCCCTAAAATCTTACCTGGGAGCTGATCGGCCCAGGAATCTTATAGATTCCCAGGCCGATCAGGGGTGGGTGTTGGTCCACTTTAAGGAAAGCATGGGTCATACAAAAAAGCATCCCAAATTGATCTTATTAGCACCATTCGCATTACAGTCCCTTATAAGTTTAAGGGCCCTTTCACTTGTGCCGAGATCTGAAAAACTCTTGTATACAGTGATGAGCCATGAAGTACACGGATTGGCAAATCATCAAGCAATCACATTGCTATGGCATGTACACAGCCCAAAAAAATTCAGCCAGAGTACAAGACACCACATTGTCGTGTGCGGCTGTAGCGACCATACAAATCACTCTACCTGTATTACAAATGTTGCGTGACTCAAACTTCCTGTTTTCTTTAGACCTGCATTGAACAAGACGCCTGATAATTGATCCAACAAAAAACTAGAAGTCATTCATCGGTTGAGCGTGGTATCGTGTTGGAAGTGCACTCCATTTCTTATTTGTTGCCTAACCGTCAGCATGTGGAAACTGACCACAAATGTAGTGCATAGCACGACTGATCACTAACGAATGATTAAAGGTGAACACCACCCAAACTAGAAGATTCCAGGGTCAGTCACTGGCCTTAAAGTGGACCAACACCCAGGATTTTGACTATCCTGGGTCTTGGTCCACTTCGGTGGGGCACCCCCGATCAGGGTGCCCCGCTGTGTGAACCCCCCCCCTAACCCCCCGAAAAACTCACCTCCCCCCGCTCCTAGCGCCGACGTACAAGCGAGGATCAGGAACGTCTAAGCGGCAGCCGCCGCCTCCCTCGCGTCACTTTCGCCGCGCGCGCGCCCCCGTCGGCCGTTCGCAGATGACGGGCGCGAGCACGCCCACAGGAGCGCAAGGGAGGCGGCGGCGGCCGGCCGCCGCCGAAGATAAGGTAAGGAGTTTGGGGTGTTTGGGGGGGTTTCGGGGTGTTTGGGGGTGATCGGCCCGGGAATCTTATAGATTCCCGGACCGATCACCCGTGGGTGTTGGTCCACTTTAAACTAGTCCCCAAATAGGATCCCCCTACTGTGTGCCCCTCCCATGTGCCATACTACCAGGGAAAGGAGAGTTTTACTACACTATCTGGGGGGTTGCGGCTCTGATGACTTGTGGATCGCACCCTGCCGCAGCAGCATGCGTATGCTCCCAACCCAGCCATTAACATAGCATGGGACAGGAGCGTGCACAAGGCCAGGGATACAACAGCATGCACTCCCCATTACTTTCAATCAGAGCTCATTGTCAAGTGACGCATTTGAGGTAGACGTAGTTTTGTTCCACTGTGAGAGTGGACTAATCACCTACCGTGTGACCCCCACCCAGATTGCACACAAACCTTTCTGCCGGTCTCGCCACAATCCAGCAGCTGCGCATGCTCCTTCACCATGCCATTCAGGCCACTGACAGGGAGCGCGCACACACGGAAACCTCAATGTGCCCCCCTCTCCCTGCGCAGAGACCAAAACAGCTGCTTTTTGTTGTGCATGTCTATACACAGCATAGAGTGCTGATTGGATATGTCCACACATATGCCATGAGAACAGCAGAAGGATGGGTGGAATTGGCAGTTTTGGGTTAATAGAGATTCAGGATGCCCCCAGGCCAAGGACCAATCATCAGGATAGTGAAAAATCCAGGTGATTGGACCACTATAAGTAACAAATATTCTACATCTGAACATTGTTTAACCACATCAATTTTGTATGATTACATTGTTTAATCACATCAATTTTGTATGATTTGCTTGTTGAACAGTCACTTTAACCAACATTGGAAATTGTATATTAAATGCAAGTATTACTGGTTAATATTCAGGGACCATGCATGCAGAAATTATGCAAAGTTATGTGTGAGAAAATAAAGTGGGATTCTATAAATAGATAGTTTAAGCTCAGGAACTACAAGCACTTGAAGGGGCCCCACCAGGGGAATCCCTGGTACCCATGTAAGCCAGTCCGAGCCTGGCTGAACAAGCACATAGGCCTCCCCAATAGAAACAAGCAGGTCCCCCATCCCATTCATACAGAAGACCACGTGCAGGCTCCAGGAAACCCAACCGCATCATCTCCACTAGAGAAACGAATGCAAACAGGCTGGAAGGATCCACAAACAAAACGGAATAGGTAAAGGCGAGAACTTACCGAGTCATGGGTGAGGTAGGTGTCACAGTAGTCGCAATAAAACCTGCAGAAAGAACATAAGAGTTACCTAACAGTATTGGAATAGGAGAAACACACCGCAATACTTTCCTAACTAGCGTAGACACTTACTTGGGCATGATGGCGAAAGCACAACGGCCACCTTTGTCTGAGCCGGAAGTGCCGAGAGAAACAGCCCGCCGAGGTAAATGTCGACCGGAAGTGACGTCACATTCACGCGCGAGCTGACCAGCCCACAAGTTGATGAACTGCAAATTTGCAAATGATACTTTCAGCTGCTTTGTTCTTTTAGAATGGTGTACGGTGTACTTATCTTTGTCTGCTTATAGTAAAAAAAAAAACACGCCAACTACGTGTGTAACCTGAAAGGGGCGGTGTTAACCATACTGCGTCTCAGCCGTAGCCGTCGTGACGTCATGACGCGACTAACGCTCAGGAAGCGGGGAGGCCCCGAGCGGGCTGCTGCGGAGCCGGAGACCGGGGCCATCAAGTGACGGTCCCCGGGGCGCCGTGACGGTGCTACGCGCGGAACGCTAAACCCGAGCCCCCTAGGCATTGGGTCAGAGGTCGCCGACTCTGAGGTCAAAGGTCACCGCCGGGGTCAGGTGCACGGTTCAGGCGGCTTGGGCCCTGGAGCAGGACCGATAGGGGTCCGCCTTTTCCCGAAGTGAATGTCAGTGGTGGGACCCGTGGCTGCTACACGCTGAGGAGACGCCGTTCTCCGGCCTGCTGTCTGTCTGTCATGGAGGGCATGGACGTGGATCTGGACCAGGAGCTCATGCAGAAGTTTAGCTGCTTGGGGACCACTGACAAGGATGTGCTCATCTCCGAGTTCCAGCGCCTCCTGGGCTTCCAGCTCAACCCTGCGGGCTGTGCCTTTTTCCTGGACATGACCAACTGGTGAGTGGCCTATCTGCCTGGCCACCATGCTAGAGATCACTTTCATGGGCACTCTGATTTGACACTTGATTCTTGTCCCTGGGGTATCCCAAGGACCCCCCCCCCCCCAGATTGCCCGAAAAGTCACCTTCCCGCTGGTTCCGTTGTGTGTGTGCAGACTCTAGTCCAATCAGCCATATGCCATACATATTAAAGTGGCCCAATCACCAGGATTTTGACGTTCCTGGTGATTGGTTCTTTCCCCAGGGGCATCCAAATTGGGATACCCTGCTATAGAACAGCCCCTGGATTCCCACTGTATTCACCTTTCCATCGTTCCCATGGCGTGGGCACTCGCCCAATCACCGCTTTATGGCGCACATACTAATACCAATAAGCTGTTGTTTTGAATGGCGCGCATCACCGGCTCCCCCGTGTAGTGCATTCTCCCTCACGCCTGGCCTATGTTAATGGCTGGCCGCAGGAGTGCACACAGCTGCAGAAATGCTGGGGATGCAGTGAGGGACTGGGGAAAGGTAAGGCATCTGGGCTGAATGGCCCACTGTAAAATAGATCAAACCCAGGGTTTTGACTATCCTAGGTTCTGGTCCTTGCCACTGATAACCCCCCCCTCTTCCTGGTTACCCATTAAAACTCCTATGGCACATGATCTCTCCAATCAGCTTCTTGTCAATATCGACTAAGACTGGCCTCTAAGAGGGTGCTTGCAGGTTCTAACAGGGTGGCTGCCGTTGCCGGCTACACAAATGTCTGGTGCAGGCACATGCCCAGCTAGCTAATGGTTTAGCTGACGGCGGCCACAGCTTGCGCATGTGCTGTTGGGTCGTGGAAGAGGTACTTTTTACAGGGGACTCAGGGGGTTCTCACACACAGACTCTAGTGTAACCCGATTCCAACCCTCGAGGGAACCAGGCAGCCCTAGAGTCTTATAGACTTCAGGGTCGCTTTTGGTCCACTTTAATGCTCAGACAATGGCTCTGTCAACAACAATCAGGAGAGGCTGCATCCTTGGTTTCCCTGGGGAGTGCCCGTACTCTAAGCTTGGGAGTGGGAGCATGTCTCAACCCACAGATGCTGGGGATGCAGCTGCTGATGTTTACATGGCCATGGGAGCAGCTGGGAAAGGTTAGGCTTCATCCAAAATCGGGATGCTCTGCTGTGTGAAACCCCCCAGGTCTCCCCATCCTCCCAATTGGGGTTCCCTGGGGGAAAGGACCAAAACACAAGATACTCAAAATCCTGGGTTTTGGTCCACTTTAAGTACCCACATGACAATTGCTGTCAGAGGCGGCATCTTTCTTTAACTAGCCCTTTGCATTCCCAGATAAACCCTATAGAACTTGTTCCCCTTTTGTTGACTCACTTTCTTTCTCAGTCCCCAAAATGGGTTCACTCCTGAGGGGACTGATACATTGAGACATGCATGGTTGAGTCATCCTCTGCTTTTAAGTAGGCCCTGCAGAAAAGCTAGAGTTCACTAGGATTTATTAAAGCATGCTGAATGAAAGATCCAGTCAGCATGCTAATTTAACCTGTTGCCTGTCCATTTACTTGCATTACGAGTTAAAGTGGACCAACACCCAGGGGTGATCGGCCCGGAAATCTATAAGATTCCCGGGCCGATCACCTCCCACCCCGCGGGACATCCGAGATCGGGATGTCCCGCGGGGTGAAACCCCCCAGAAACCCCAAAAAGACCTTACCTGATCCGCCGCCGCCTCCCGCGCGCCCCTCCAGACGTGCGCGCGCCCGCCCTCTGTGAATGGCCGGCGCGGGCGCGCAGGCGCCGAGAGTGACGCGCGGGAGGCGGCGGCGGAAGAGGCTTGTACGTTCCTGTCCCCCGCCTAGACGTTGGCGGGGAGAGGTGAGTTTTTTGGGGTTTCTGGGGGGTTTCACACAGCGGGGCACCCCCGATCGGGGTGCCCCACCGAAGTGGACCAAAACCCAGGATAGTCAAAATCCTGGGTGTTGGTCCACTTTAAGACTTAAAGACAGTTATCAGGCAAAAATACAAAAACACTATACTCACCTTTTGTACCATGCAGACCAAAGCTCCTAGACTAGGGGCTGCAGCTCTTAGCTGAACGCTAGATCCATGTTCCTCACCACCCACCCAATAGCATATCTTTCTGGTTCTTCAACAGGTAGACCCCTCCCCCCCGCACGCGCCATCGGTCACTGTGGGCGGGCATGTCCACCCTCCATTTACTGCAATGGAAAGGGGCGTGTAAATACCTAACACGCCCCTTTCAATTGCAATTAATGGAGGAGGGTGGCTAGGAGCAATGTTTTGCATAGGGAAAAGTGAGTATAGCGCTTTTTTATTTTTGCCTGATAATTGATCCTATGCCAAATGTGCTGGAGGAACTTCTATCAAGGCTTGAAGAGAAACTGCAGCATTCCGATTTGGGATACCCAACTGTGGGAAACCCACATTTAGCCTGCTTGCCTTACCTTTCCCAAGCCAAAGGCACAGGTGTGGCTCTCTTCCAATCAGCTGGAGAAGCTGAATGGAATCCTAGCCACACACACACACACACACGATCGGCGCGCATTTACTTGCATCCTTAGGCTGTGTGTGGCCATGACAGCCATTCAGTTACAATAGCATAGCTGCACGCACGAAAGGTATGATGCCGGCTGTACATGCGCCTCCTGTGCAGGCCGCTTTTGGCCCACTTTAAAGCAGTCCAGCACCCATTTTTTTTTAAACATGGGAGTTGAAGTACAGTGTGTCTTGGGAGTGGTCAATGCTTCCATCAGCAGCTGGAAGAGACTCCTGACCACTTGACCACCGATTGCAAATTGCAGCATTTTGCAATCACATTGATTTCCAACACCAATTTGCAGAAATTGTCCGGTCAAATTAGTTTTTTGTTCAATTTGACTGGACATCCACTTTAAGGTGGACCAAAACTCTCTTGCGGCCACTTCGCAACCCGCAGGGCATCCTGATTTGGGATGCCCCGCTAGTTTAAACTCCCGAGATTGACCGCAAAACTCACCTTTCTGCCAATCCCGCAGCCTTTCCGGCATCCTCCAGCACCCAGCCATTTAAATAGGATGGACGTTGCAAACAGAGCTGTATGCTGAGCATTAATATTCACAGCATACAGAGCTGAATGGACGAAAGCCATAGGACTTCCGAAAAGGAAAAAGGAAAATAGCAGGGCATCCAAAATCAAAATGGACCAAAAATACTGCTTAAACTAGACTTCAGCTTAAAATGATTTAACAACCACTGATCTCCGCTATTGATCGCCAGCCTTTCATAGCTTTACACATTGCAAAGTCTTATCGTAGTAGAGACTAGAAATCGTTTATATTTCACATGAATGTTTTTTCCATTTAACCATGTAGATGCCAATTGTTTATATGCTTAATCATACTGCTGTCCTCTGAACTTTGGCAGCCTTTCCACATTTACCCTTTAGTTGATGATTTACTAAACCCCATTTACATATTTGCATGGCTGGCCTTGTCCTGGCATTTAGTCTAAATCACTGGACTTTGAATCTTTGAAAGCAGATTGATGCTGCTCAGATTTTCATTTAAATCAGCTGGCCAGACTTGCCTTCATGCAGGCAGAAAAATTAGATGAGGAAATATTTGAGGAAGTATAGTAATCTGGTGCTTCAGTGCAAGTTGCGAAAGCTCCAGGTTTGGATGGACTCCCAGCAAACTACTATAAGCTTCACAGTGATTTTTTTTTCTTGCTACGACAAAGCTGTTTATCACCATTCATGGATGGAAGATGTCTGAGACAGTGAAGCATAAAGTGGCACCTGTTAAGCATATTACTTGTGACCCCCTACTCACCACCTACTTCAGGGTTTCATCAGGTGGTCTCTGCTGCAGCATGCTGCTCATTGAAGTCAATGGGAAAGACAGAGCATCTCTGTCAATCGCGTGGCATCAGATCATTGCTGAGGGTACGGGGTAACCCAATTTGGGATGGCCCCTGGGGTGGATTCAGCCAGGCATGGAGCCAGCTGCACTGCATCTACTTTAAAGTGGACCAAAAGTTAAAGTGGATTGACTATCCTGGGCTTTTGTCCTTGCCCTCGGGGCACCCCTGCTGTATGAAACCACCCAGGTCGCCGAAACCAACTCGCCTCTTCCCAGTCCTACGGCGCATGCGCAGCCGCTCGTACAATCGGTGCGACTCCGAGTGCTCCGAATCCCTCGCTACCCTCTAGCTGGGAGTGTACCCGCGCCGGCCATACACAAATGCTCCCTGCTAGAGGGATAGCTAGGATGCGGCTCATGCATGCGCCGTTGGACCGGGAAAGAAGGTAAGTGTATGGGGCGACCTGGGGGGTTTCACACAGTGGGGCATCCCGGTTTTGGATGCCTGGGGGGGGGGTGAGACTCAATTGGGATGGGAATTTTATAGATTTACCGTGGGTCTTGGTCCACTTTAATCCCCAAATCTGGGAAGTATAGCGTATGTTTTGAAGGCATACTATTGCGGAAAAATGCATATAAACATGCAAAATAGCATATTTTTGCATTTTGTATTTCTCCATCTCAGAAATTACAGCCAAGAATGTTTCCTTCTTTTAATGGAAGGGAAAATAGCCTGGAGGATTTGAATGTTCCATTCTGCTTTTACAGGGGAGATCTGCTCAACTCCAGTGGCCTGTCCTCTGAGCTAGTCTATGCCGGAATAACATCTTATTGCTATTGCGATTTTTCTGATGTGTAGATGCTTTTATCCATCATGAATTGCTTTGGGCAGATATTTAGAGTTATTGCTGCTGCTCCCCACAATCTGCGACAGGGGTCTGTCTTTGGCATGTAGCAGATCACCCCTGTAAAACCTGTCACCCCAGGATTATATTCCTAGCTGGAGAACTTTTTTTCAGTTGGGGATATGAATGACCCTTCCTCTTACTATCTAGCATGTTTATATAGATTTTTAATGTTACACAATTTCTAGATATAGCAGTGAATATTACTACAAATTGTGGCCACAAGGCTATAGTAGGTAATAACCTTACACATCCAGATCAAGGTTTATCCCTCAGATATTGATCACAAGCGCTTTTTTGTTCTAATATCTTAAAGGAATGGGGATGCCCCGCTCTGTGTATCCCCCCCCCCCCTCAGGTCACCCCATACACTCGCCTCCCTTCTGCTCCCATGGCGCAGATTTGGGCCAGAGCAAAAATTGGCTGATAGGCGCGCTCACTATCACCCAGCTCCATTCATCGCCGCCTTTATGGCTAAGCGCCCAAGCGGCGGCGATGGGAGCTGAGCGCGCCGCCAGCTGCATCCCCCACTCACCTTGCAGCCATGGCATGCCTGCGCAGCTCATTAAGAAAGACCGGGCACGGAAGTGTGCCAGGCTAGAGGTGAGCGGGGATGTTGCTGCAGAACAGAGATGCGACAAGGAGTAGGTTAGTGGGGGGGGTTTCACACTGTGGGGCATCCCAATTCAGGAAAGCTCCACAGACAGAAACTTGGATGGCCCAGGACTCTTTTAGACTCAAGGCCTCCAAAGTTCCTCTAAACTGGAGCAACAGCCTGGCACATTTGGAAAAGAAAGGTAGCAACCATTTTGGAGCTTCCTCTCCCAGTACCTCAGTCATTCTGCTGCCTGGATTCAGCTGACATAAATGACAGTGCCCAGCAGCACTTCCTGTTTGCAGACGGCCTACACATCATAAACCACCATTTTGTTTTTAAAATTTGCCACAGTAGGATTTGAAAAAGGGTAAAATAATTTTTATGTGCAGCAATCTAACTTGCATGCATATGAACACTGTTTGTTGTGTTGGTCTGGTTTAAGTCATTTTTGACTGTTGGTCCGCTTTAATAGACCATAGCAATGTTAGCAACAGATTGATTTTGTTAGAATACTTTGATGTAAGTTTGTATACGTTCGCAATATCTTGGCAGGATGGAAGATTATACTGAGGGAGACCTGAATGAAAGAAAATATATGTATGCTGTCTTACCTAAATGGTGTCGGTTTAACTTTTAACCCTGGTGTTTCTGACAGAATTGGGCCATTTTTCTGGATCACAGACTTAATTGGACATTCTTTTGGTCAACTTGACACCTTTACTTCCAGGCAGTTAAAAATGACAAACCTCGCTTACCTGCCAGCCCGCATGCACAATCCCACATACTTCCGCATGCTGAGCCCATTGAGTTGAGAGCCCATGAACTACTGGCCCCCAGTTTGCATATGAGCGTCCACAGTTAATATCACACATAAGAGGTGGTCGCTCATGATCGATCACATGATACCCCCTGCTAGCAAGAAAGGAGCTTGCTCTGGCATGAATGGCGCACTATAGCCAGTATAGTAGTTTTCTGTTGCACCTGAGGGCTGCTGCGAGGCTGGTTTATTTTTCATTGCCTGTGCAGACTTTAAAAAATTTGTAGGTTAATTATTAGTTAAATATTTTTTTTTACAATTTTTCACTGGGTAAAATTATTTAACAAAAGATTAGATTCACCTTATTTTAGCCTTTTTCCTATTTTGTTAGCATCTAAATCAGATTGAATGAAGATCTATGCTTGTGTTCTGGAAGGGGCTGTAGGAATTTGCTGATAAAAAGTGTGGTGTGTTTCTTTCTCCCCTAAAAAGTGAAGGGAAGCAACAGATACATTCTTGTTTGGAGAACAGTACAAGTGTTGTTTGTCCAGTTAAGTAACTGGCATCTTGGGCATGGGAATTGAACTTTTGCTTGTACATCCCTCTGTAAGATTACATATCATAGGTGGCTGGAGTCTCCTATGATCCAGGTCATCCAGGACTGAAAGTGTTGCTTGTCAAGACAGTCCTGGATGAATTGAATATTGCTATTGAGACTTCAGCCACCTTTGGCTAAGGTCAAGGGGTAGCCAGCCAGCCAGACAGCAAGATATATCATGTGACTAGAGTTGGGCTTAGGCAGTTATATTCTTCAGCAGTTCTGTCCAGGTTATGTGTTCAAAAACACACAGGCAGTAGGGGGCTGCTCTGCTCTCAGAAGGCCATGGCTAAACTAGAATAGGTAATGGGGGGGGGGATAAAATGCTACTGAGTGCTGAAACTTGTACAGATCTTAAAGTAGACCAAAACCCATGACGGAGGCCCATCACAGGTATTCTAAGTATGTCACACACCCCACTTCAATCATTAATTATTACAATAGGGTAATACCTACCGCTAGGTAGCGTTGCAGAGAATCTCCAAAAAAGCATCAGGCCCCTCCCGGTCCATACATACCTGGTACCTCCCAATAATCTCCCAGTGTTATTCTCTGCAAGGTGGCGACAAGACAGAAGAAAGAAGTCTCCTGCTTGCATGTAGCCGGGGTTTCACCCCGGCCCCCCCCTTACGGTCTATTTCTGCCCAGCTTCTTTTGGTTTTCTGTCCCCTGTATAACTGGCAGCCTCCCAGCTTGGGCTGTAGGCTGGGCAAGGGTAGATGGCACCTTGAGTGCCTAGGAGATTAGCTCCTCCGTTCTACCCCATATTATGGGGCATAACGGGATTCCGGAGTGGTGATCCGGACGTGGGATGCCCCTAATTACATGGCAGTTAGGTACTGGCTCATCTAGCGAGCCTGTCAGTCTGCACGTAGGTATGCCCTTTCCTCCCAGCTTACTGCCCCTTTAGTGTGGCTGTGTGTGTGTAGTGTGTGCTGGGACGGGTGGCAGGGGCTGCTATACTTTATTTCATTTGACTGGGCCTCTGTTTCTTATTGCGGGCGGGCCGGACGTTTACTGCCGGCCCGTCGTTTGTGTGGCTCCCTGGGTGTCATGGTGCGCCGTTGGCGCGGTTCCCCTGTCAGCTCGTTCGACCCGCCGGGGGCGGTGGGCGGGGCCGGGCGGGCCCGCCTGACCGGGGAGCGCCGAGCGCCATCTTTTTTTCCGGCGCCCGCGGCTCGGCAGCACAGTTGGGGGCGGGTCCGCGTCTTGCGCGGCCAGCTCTGTGATTGGCGCTTGGGGAGGGGCGGGGTTATCGCGGCTCCCGCGCTTCCATGGGACCGCCTTTCTTCTCCCCTCTCCTGGATGGCGCTGGCTGTTCTTATTGGCTGGGGCCGCCATCTTGGTCTGAAGTGGTCCCGCGGGGAGTAGGAAATCTGAGGTACACTCCTTCTTGGTTTTGACATTAGGGCCTGCGGCAGCACCGCCGCGTTTATTATATCCTTTTTTGCACTCATATTTTAACTGTGTCTGTACTTTTTGGCTTCTCTCTCTCTCTCTCTCTCTCTCTCTTTTTCCCCCATCCCCTCCCCCTCGCCCCGATCCCACTGTTTGGCTGACTGTTTATCCAGCAGCCCAGGGCTTGTGGTTAAAGGGGGGGGGAGACGGCCTTATTGTTTATAGCACTGTATTTTGACATGGGTGCTGTTGTGAAATGATTGTGTTCTTGTTTTGTTTTTCAGATCCTGGGACCCCCGTCTTTCAGGGCTCTCCCGGTCTTATATACCTGGCTAGTGGGGGTTGTTTCTAGGCCATTGTTCCATTTATTGGGTTATTTTTTATGCTAAATTCCCATGGTCAGGATTCTTAAAGAATTTTATAGATATTAAAGGGGCATCCCGGGTCGCTTATTGCGTAAATCCCTGGGTTCTGCGAATACCATAAATTTCACCATATGGAGGCTGCCAAAGATACCGGAAACGGTCCTTCGGGACAATCCAAGGTGTGTGGGGGTTGTGGGGCTCCGCTCCAGGGGGATGATGTCATTTTATGTATTCCATGTGCACAGCGGAACATTGAGCGGCAGTCCAGCACTCCGGTGCCTAGCACTTCATCGGCCGCGCCATCTCCCTCTCCCCCTCGCTTGTTCCGGACCCCGTGTGACGTTGTCATGGGTGGGGATTCGCAATCTGAGGTATGCGCCCGTTTGGCCAGCCTAGAGAAAATGTTTTCCGCAGTGGTCGCTCAGAAGGCTCCAGCTAAGCGGAAGCATCTGTCTCCGCCTCCGCCGGATTCAGATGAGGAAGTTATTGGGGACCTGGATTGGTCAGATCGTCCCCTTGAAGAGGGTGAGCTCGTTGAGGAAGAGGATTACGAGGTTCAGCAGTTGCTGGGTGCTGAGGGGGACCAGGCTGAGGGCCCCCCTCCCGATTCGTCTACTATTCTGGCTCAAATGTTTGAGGTTTTGGATTTGGATCCTCCGGCAGTTGCTCCTAGGCCTAAGGGTCAGCTTTTTGGGGTGTCCAAGCAGCGCTTGGAGTTTCCCAGTCAACAGCATTTTGAAGAGGTTGTACTTAAGCAATGGGAGCAACCTACGCGTCTCGTCGGTGTTCCGCCTAGCTGGGATAGAAAGTATCCTTTTCCGGCGGACTTGATGAAGCGTTGGTCTGTCCCTCCTGAGGTAGATACTCCGGTCTTGGGACTGTCCAACACGGCGGTTGTACATTCTCCTGACACGACTTCGCTCAGGGACGGCGAGGATCGCCGGATTGATCAGCTGGCTCGCCATGGTTTTGTATGTGCGGGTTCGGTGCTAAGGCCTGTCTGTGCTTCGGCTCTTTTGACTTTGGCGGTTAGGTCTATTGTCAGGGACTTAGGTGTGGATCTTTAGCCTACCAGTGATGAGTCTCTCGCGCTTAAGCGCTGTGATTCCTTCTTGTTTATTCTGGCCGCTCAGGAGGATGCCATGTTGATGTGTGGCAGGGCTACTGCCCTGCTGGTAGCTATCCGTCGCTGTGTGTGGTTGAGACAGTGGACGGCTGATTTTAATTCTAAAAGATCGCTCACGGCTCTTCCCTTTTTGGGTTTGAGGCTGTTTGGTGAGAGGCTGGATTCTGTTGCCAAGGGAGGTAAGTTACCTCAGCGCAAGAAATTTCGCCGTTCCTTTCGGGGGACGGTCTCCTTCAATCCGTCCTTTCGGGGAGCCGGTGCGGGCTTCTCGGCCTCCAGGGGCGCCAGTTGGAATAGGGGTAAAGGCCGTGGCCGCTCCGTTCACGTCTGGGGCGCCAAGCCCAAGCCAGCTGCCAAGCCCGCTCAGCAATGAGGGGGCGCCCTCACCCGTACAGGTGGGGGGACGGTTGCGACTCTTCTCCCGGGTATGGGACCAGGAGGTCTCGGACAGGTGGATCCGGGAGGTGGTGTCGGCCGGTTACAAGTTGGAGTTCGAGTCCCGTCCTCCTCCAAGGTTCTTCAGGTCTCGGGTATCTTCGGATCCTTTGGCCGCGCAGGGGCTCCTGGCGGCGGTAAGGAATCTTCTGGAATTGGCAGTCGTCTGCCCGGTTCCTCCTTCGGAGGTAGGGCGCGGGTTTTATTCCAATCTCTTCACTGTCCCCAAAAAAGACGGGTCCTTCCGTCCGATTCTGGATTTGAAGTTTCTCAACAGATTTATTCGTCCCCGGAAGTTCCGCATGGAAACCCTGCGGTCTGCGATCGGTTCGCTTCGGCAGGGAGACTTTATGACGTCCATAGACATCAAGGATACGTACCTTCACATTCCTATCTTCCCAGCTCATCAGAGGTTCCTTTGTTTTGTGGTGGAGGATCGGCATTTTCAATTTGTGGCTCTTCCATTCGGCCTCACCTCTGCTCCGAGAGTGTTCACCAAGGTGTTGGCGGGGGTGATGGCCCTGCTCAGAGCTCAGGGGATTCGCATTGTGCCTTCCCTGGATGATCTTCTCATCATGGCCCCTTCCTTCAGTCAAGCAGAGGGGGACACCAGCATGGTGGTGTCTATGCTGGAGAGGTTCGGTTGGGTGATCAATTACCCCAACCACCTCTCTGGTTCCGGCCAGGGTGGTGACCTTTCTGGGGATGTCGTTGGACTCCTGCCAGCACAGAGTGTTTCTCCCTCAGGCCAAGGTTCTACTGATTCAGGAGTTGGCTCAGCTTCTTCTCTCCCATCCTCGCCCGTCCATTCGGCTAGGGATGAGACTGGTGGGGTTAATGGTGGCCTCGTTCGAGGCAGTTCCCTTTGCGCAGTTTCATACGAGGACGCTTCAGCTTCATCTTTTGGCGTCTTGGGACCGGCGTCCGAGGTCGTTGGATCGGTCCTTCCAGATGTCCCCTCGGGTTCGGCAGTCCCTTCTTTGGTGGTTGGCCTCGGACAACCTTCTGAAGGGCAGGTCTTTTCTGACCCCGCTTTGGGAAACTGTCACCACGGATGCCAGTTTGTCAGGATGGGGAGGTTTCTGGAAGGATCTTCAGTTTCAGGGGCAGTGGGACCCTCAGGAGGCCCACTTGCCCATCAATGTTCTGGAGTTGCGAGCCATCAGGTTGGTTCTGTCTCGCTTGACGCATCAGTTACAGGGCCTGCCGGTTCAGGTTCGATCGGACAATCAGACGGCGGTTGCTTACATCAATCACCAAGGAGGGACTCGCAGTCTGGGTGCCCACAGGGAGGTGTCTCTGATTCTAGTTTGGGCAGAGACTCATGTCCCGTGCATATCGGCAGTTTACATTCCAGGAGTGGAAAACACAGAGGCGGACTTTCTGAGCCGGTGTGCGTCCCGCCGGGGGGAATGGTCTCTCCATCCCCAGGTGTTTCGGTTGCTTTGTCTCCGGTGGGGGACGCCGGAGGTGGATCTGTTTGCCTCTCGTCACAATCACAAGCTTCCGACATTCATGTCACTGTCCCGGGATCCTCTGGCCATGGCCCTGAGCTGGAGGGACCTGGGGTTTCTTTATCTGTTTCCTCCGATTCCCAACTGTGTTACCCCAGTTTACAAACGCTGGCTTTGACGGCTTGGCTGCTGAAACCTCCATCTTAAAGGAGGAGGGTCTTTCGGATTCGGTCATTCGGACTCTTATTAGTGCCAGGAAGAGATCTTCTTCTTCCATCTATTATAGGTCTTGGAGATCTTATATTGATTGGTGTGAGGCTAGGTCTTTGCCTTGCCGGGTCTTTTCTATTTCTAGGATTTTGGAATTTCTTCAATCAGGGCTGGACTCCGGTCTTCAGCGGAGTACTTTGAAGGGGCAGGTTTCTGCTTTATCTATCTTTTTTCAGAGGTCTTTTGCTAGCCATTCTTTGGTCAAGACTTTTTTCCAGGGGGTTTCGCATCTGCGGCCTCCTAGGAAGCCGTTGCTCCCTGTTCGGGATTTGAATTTGGTGCTCTCAGCGCTTCAGCCCCCTCCTTTTGAGCCTTTGCGGGATATCGCTCTGTCCACTTTGACTCAGAAGGTTGCCTTTCTGGTGGCCATCACTTCGGTTCGGCGTGTTTCGGAGTTGGCAGCCTTGTCGATTCAGGCTCCTTATTTTGAGGAACATCAGGACAAAGTGGTTTTTCGCTTCAAGTCAGACTTTCTTCCTAAAGTGGTCTCTGCTTTTCATCTTAACCAGGACATTGTTCTTCCTTCTTTGTGTCCTAGGCCTAAGAATGTCAAGGAGAGTGCTTTGCACTGCTTGGATGTTGTACGTTGTGTCAGGTACTATCTACGTGCTACATCTTCTTTTCGTAAGACTGATGCCTTTTTCGTTGTGCCCTGTGGGCCTAGGAAGGGTTTGGCTCCGGCTAAGTCTTCCATTAGCAAATGGATTCGTCAGGCGATTGTTGGAGCCTATTCGGCCAAGGGGAAGGATCCCCCTTTCGTGTTACTGCTCATTCTACTCGCGCGGTTGGAGCGTCCTGGGCTTTTCAGCACCAGGCTTCTGTTGAACAAGTTTGTAAGGCTGCTACCTGGTCTTCGGTTCATACCTTTTCTAAGTTTTATAAGGTTGATGTGCGGGCCTCAGCGGATGCTGTTTTTGGCCGCAAGGTTCTGCAGGCTGCAGTGGTTTGAGTTTTCTGCATTATTGCCTGGTTGGATACCCGCCCTTTTTCTGGACACTGCTGTTGGATGTCCCTATTGTAATAATTAATGATTGAAGTGGGGTGTGTGACATACTTAGAATAATACCATTTTGTGAATACTCACCTGTAAAATGGGTATTATAAGTATGTCACACACCCCACTTCACCCGCCCTTTTTGGTATCCTGGCTCTTTATATGGTGAAGTTTTGTTTTTTACGTTTGAGGGTTACATTTGTTTGTTCCTGGTACCTTGTCTTACTGCTGTTCTAATACTGGGAGATTATTGGGAGGTACCAGGTATGTATGGACCGGGAGGGGCCTGTTGCTTTTTTGGAGATTCTCTGCAACGCTGCCACCTAGCGGTTTGGTATTACCCTATTGTAATAATTAATGATTGAAGTGGGGTGTGTGACATACTTATAATACCCATTTTACAGGTGAGTATTCACAAAATGGTATTTTTACCCTTGTAAAAACTACCTGATTGCCGATCCAACAGCACGGGCTGTGGTTGCACCACGCTATACCTTTATTTAAGCATGGCTCCAATCGGCCCTTAGCCAGTTCTTAGCGATTTGATTGGATGAAAGCCCGAGCATCTGTGTAGGACCAAAAAA
This sequence comes from Gastrophryne carolinensis, assembly GCA_027917425.1. Lineage (NCBI taxonomy): Eukaryota > Metazoa > Chordata > Amphibia > Anura > Microhylidae > Gastrophryne > Gastrophryne carolinensis. Next base: position 351,751,755 of record CM051236.1, read on the forward strand.
AGGTGAGTTTTACTGGGCGACCTTGGGTTTCACACACTGGGGCTTCCCAAATTGGGTTGTCTCAGGGGCAAGACCAAAACCTGGGATACTCAAAATCCTGGGTTTTGGTCCACTTTTGCTGCAGTCTCTGCAAAGCCAAGTAAGTTGATCAGAGCTCATCCTAGTACAGTCACTGTACTGTTCTTAATATATATACTAATAGTAGTATGCAGTATATTCATGTGCCTAATGTGTGTACCTAATTATTTCCCACAGGAACCTACAGGCAGCAATTGGCGCATATTATGACTTTGAAAGTCCTAATGTTAACATCCCCTGCATGTCTTTTGTAGAAGATGTAACTATTGGAGAAGGAGAGTCTGTCCCGCCTGAAACTCAGTTCACTAAAACCTGGAGAGTTCAGAACACAGGTAACACTTTATCTCAAGGTTTAGAATTTGATATGGCGATTGATACCATAATTTAGTATTACCGTCTTTGTCTTCAATTTAGTACTCTGCAGTCTCTGGTTAAAGTATTAGTCTAGGCAGAAAAAAACGAGGGGTATACTCGAGCCAGAAACGAAAGGGATACTAGAGGATGTCTATAACATCGTCAGTAGTCCAGCACACCCACGCTTTTACCGATCATCCAAATGAGTCACTCCATCCAGGCCATACCTTTCACCGTACAACCGCCCCCCTGCCATCAGTAACAGTGACTTTGGCTTGCCCAATCTTTTCACTTCAATGGAGGGGCTGTCCGTCTTAGAGGCTACCTAGTGACAGGAGATGCTTGAACACCACGGACTCCCACTGATTTTTTTTTTCCATTGCCCAGAGCAATTAGCAGCCTTTCAGACTTTTTTTTTATTAGGTAACTTACTAAAAAAATTTCTATGTGCCCTCTGGCACTAAGCATATGACCCCCCACCCTTGCAGTTCTGTAGAATTTCAAATATATGTGCATTGAGTTTGGAAAGACTATGCAACACACTCTGAAGTGTGAAGAAACTTTTCCCCAGGCATCCTCCAGGACGGCTAGCCACTCGCTTCCTCCTCCTAAACGGGAAACACAAATTGAGTATTAAAGGCCCACCCCTTACCCTCGGCTCTGTACACGCTGTAGGATTTTTCTGTACCCCTATGGGGGGGGGGGGGGGGCGAGCATTGTGGGTACGGTCTCTTCTTTCCTGCATTCCCCCATATCCATTGTAGGTCTTGGCCAGGTGGGTACCCAGGTGTGGTGTTCCTGGCAGACAGCAGGGCAGGGGACGTCGGACAGTGGGCTCTGCTGTGGGATGCGGGTTGGTTTGCAGAAGTGTCACGGTAAGTATGGCGTTCTGGATCAGGCTCCAGGGGCGCTTGCGGCCTGTGGAAGGGCAGTGCACTGGAGGTGCTCCTTCTTTTCCGGTCTGTGACAGCGCTGAAGGCGAGAGGCATGTGCCGTCACTTCCAGGTCGGGGGGCCGAGCCATTGCGCCAGGTGCGCATGACATCAACCTTAGGCACCCAAATGCTGCCAGAACGCTGGAGGAATGAGCACCTTTGGTTTTCGCTGCTGTGTGCTAAGCAGGGAAAGGAAAGGCACAGCAGAGACTCTGGAACAGTTTGGCGTCAGCGGGGGAGCATCGGCAGTGCAATGCAGCAACATGGGCGGTGGTGATTCTCAGGACTCAGTAAGTGTGCCTTACCCCGGTGGTGGTTAATGGTGCAGAGGAGGGAGGAACCTAGGTCCCTAGTAAATGACCTTATGTTATTCCCTTACAGGCTAAGGAGGGAAAGTAGAAGCATGCCAAGCCTAAAGATCCTAAGGGAAATAAGGATGTTAAAAAGCCTAAGACCCCTAAGGAAGTTAGACAGGCCCTTATCTAGATCCTGCCAAAATTGCCAGATGCCTCAACCCGACAACTGGAACAGTCCGTTTTGTACACATTGTCTCCAGGATGCGGTTAATCCCTTGATTTCAGATTTTTCGGAGTGCCTGAAAAGGGGAATTTGTAATTTCTTCATACAAATCCAAGCTGGATCAGTTTTTACCTGTCCTCCGGGCTCCAACCCCACCTTACACAGGGGACAGTGGGGGTTGTCCAGGTCAGGGGTTTGGAAGCAAGTGGGTCATCCGGGGTGGTCCCAGGGTTTCCTCCCAGAACGTGTGCATCGGCTGAAGAAGAGTTAGCCTCTTCAGACAAATCTATTCACTCCTGCCACACAAATCAATCAGCTAAGATGGAGTCAGCTGGCAGTTCTAGATTCAGGTTTGAATGATCTCATTCAGGCTATCTATACCATGCTAAAGATTGAAACCCCAGTCCAACCTTTGTCTCTAAAGGATTCCTTATATCAGGGCTTTAAGAATCCTAAAATACTTAAGTTTTTTTTTGTCCATGACTCTATGAAGGAGATGGTTTTGAAGTGGACCTTCACCCTGAATAAGAGTCTAGCTTATATGTTTCCCCTAACCCATACATACAGATTGCCCACATTAATAATCATTCTACCTGCTCCTATTGCGTTTTCTGAGCCTTTTAACTTCCAAAGTGGCGGCCTGTGGAGTATCAGGCTGCCTGCAGACAGGAATGGTCTTCTGACTGTGCCGCTCTGCATTGTTGGATTGCTGTCCTTTTCCTGACCCCAGCTCTGCTCTGTCTGTGCAAAGCACAGATATAACCTGCCCCCCTGTACTATTCACCTCTCTTCTCTCCTCAGTATGTGATGCTTCTGAGGCGAGATGGTGGCGCCCGTATCCTAGATTCCTGTGGGGTAAAGAATAAGTAAGCGACTGAAAATATATTACATTTAGATGCTGGGGAATAGTTTTTAAGGGTTTGCTGAAGGTCCAGTTTAAGGGAGGGGAGGAACCAAGAAGCCAGGTTCTTCTTCCCAAAATCATTAAAATGCAGGTTTTCCTTTGAAGAAGTGGACATAGGGGCTTGGGCTAAGGCTCCCAGAGTGGATGCTCCCCTAGCCCAGGTCCCTAAAAGATCTGACCTGTCCTTTGAAGACATGTGGTCTTTAAAGGACCCTATGGCTAAACAGCAAATATTCTTCTTAAGAGTCTGGGACACGGATGCGTTTCTCTTAAAGCCTTTAATTGCCATGGACTGTGTGTGCCGTGTCTTAGAGCTGTGGAGTGACCATATTCGTGGAGGAGAATTTAGATGCCTTATCTTTTGTCTCTAAAGCCGTATCTCTTTTTTGTGGACCTTCTGCAGGAGCAATCAGAGCAAATGCAAAAAGTATGGCACTCTCCAACGGTGCAGGCATGCTCTATTGCTTAAAACATGACAAGTAGACCATCTAAGTCACACCTTTGTGGGTTTCCCTTTTTTTTTTTTTATAAGTTTTTGCATATAAACATACATAAGCATAAACAAAAAGATTACAAATTACAGAACATTACATTACACAATAGGGGAAAGGAACCAAGGGGATAAGGGTGGGGCCTGGGGATAGGGGATAGGGAAGGGGCGCAAGAGCGGCTTGATGATCTAAATGGCGCTCCGACCTGTACACAACCAACACAACAATGCGACTAGGTCTATGGGAAGGGCTCCCGACCAAGGTCACGGAGAGCCCCATCCAACCCAGGGTTTGTCGCTGCCTCTCTCTGCAAGTCACCTCGGGGGCCCTCCAGGGCTAAAGATAAATCCACTGCCAGGGGGGCCAGGGAAGAAGGAAAGAGGGGGAGGGGCCAGGACAAGCCCCCATGGCAGCTTGATGGTGCAGTGGTATAGGTTGCAATCGTCAACCAGCTGGTTCTGCAAACAATTGTTTAAACTCTTCAGACTCCTGAAATATTAACCAAGGCATCCACGTGCGCCTATACTGCTCATCTCTATCATGGATCGCAAGTGTGAGATCCTTCATCTCCGAGATATTCAACACCTCCCCGATCCAATCCTTCACCGTGGGGGCTCCCTTTTGTTTCCAAAACCTTGGAATCACTAACTTAGCTGCATTCAACAAATGAACCTGCAATGATTTCTTATATTTGCTTACGGGCCGATTGGTCGAATGCAGCAAGATCTGAGCGGGATCCGTGAGAGGCAGGCCCTCTGTGAGCTGGGAGACAATGGCCAGCTCCCCCCCCCCCCCCCCCCCAGTATGCCCGTATCCCGGAGCAGGACCATAGGATGTGAAGCAAGGTACCCCGTTCGGTCCCGCACCTCCAACAATATGGGTCCACCGAGGAAGACATTCTATTTAGCCTGTCGGGCGTATAGTACCATCGGGTCAGGATCTTATAATTAGTTTCCTGCACCCTGGTAGCAATCGAGGATCTATGAGCAAGTGATGCAATTTTCTCTCTCTGGTCCTCCTCAAATTCCATCCCCAGGTCTGCTTCCCATTCCCTCCAAAATGTCTGGGGGCTGTCATCTTCTCCCACCAATAGCGAGTAAAGTCTGGAGGTCAGGTGGTCGTTTCGTGCTACCCCCAGGCAAATCTTCTCAAATTCTGTATGAGTCCTGCAGCTGTCCCTCCTCAATCCCTGCCCAGACACAAAGGACTGCAAGCGAACTAAAGTCCATGGGTCGAGGCCTGCGTTTTCCCATCTGGATCTCAAATCTGACAGCGATACCCACCCTCCTTCCGACAATAAGTCCCCAGCTCTCAGCTGACGCAGCTTACTCCATTCCCCAAGGTCTGCTTTCAATGACCCGGGGGCCAACAACGGGTTAGTTATTATGGGAACCATAGGGGAAGGCCATGGGGAGATCTCCGAGTAGGATCTGTAGATCCCGAAGACCCTCAATGATGCCGCAATGGTCGGGTGCCTCTTCATGTCTAGGGGTAGGTCCTCCCTGCCCCACATCAAGACATCCGGTGGGGTGGAGGCCACAGTACGCTCCAGCTGTACCCATCTTTTGGTATCCTGGCATGTAGCCCACTCGCAGGTTCTCTGGAGATGTGAGGCCGCCCAGTAGAGCCTACTGTCAGGCAAAGACATACCCCCCTGATTCTTGGGTCTATAGAGTGTGCGTCTCCCAAGCCTCGCCCGCTTCTTATTCCAGACGAACCTCAGAAGGGACCCACTAAGGTCAGTGAAGAAACTCGCAGGGATCCGAACCGGCAAGGCCTGGAACAGGTACAACAATCTGGGCAGAATCATCATCTTTATTATATTTACCCTCCCCATCCAAGAGAAGGTGGGGAGGTCCCACCTCTCCAGATCACAGCTAATTCTCCTAGCCATTGGGAGGAAGTTCAGGGCCACAATGTTGCACAGGGAGCACGGCAGCTGGGTTCCCAGGTACTTTAGAGAGGCCCTAGCCCACTTAAAGGGGAATGACTGCCGTAGGGTCCTGACTAGGTCCCCTTGGAGTGAGACATTCAAGGCTTCCGATTTATCAAAGTTGATTTTTTAAGTATGAGAGTCTCCCATATGCCTCAAATTCCTTCATCAGGACTGGGATGGTCAAGGTGGGGTTTGTAACAAAGAAAAGCAGGTCATCCGCGTAAGCAGCGACCTTATGGGTGCCTTCGCAGGTAACCAGTCCCTGGATGTCAACATTGTCCCTGATTCTACACAGGAAGGGCTCAAGCGATAGGGCAAAAAGGAGGGGGAGAGGGGACAACCCTGGCGGGTGCCATTTCCAATCCACACCGGGTCCGAGAGGTGGCCATTAATTCTCACTCTCGCTGAGGGGGTGGTGTACAATGCCTCAATAAGCAATCTCATGTTATTACCTAATCCGATGTACCGGAGAGACTCCTTGAGAAATGGCCAACTGACCCTATCAAAGGCCTTTTCGGCATCGGTGGAGAGAAGCATCAGAGGGGTCCCAGATGTCTTGGCCGTATGAATGACATTAATGGCCCGGATGACGTCCTTGGCCTCTCTATGCAGCACAAACCCAGTCTGGTCCAGGTGTACTAGATGGGGGACTAGTGGCGACAACCTGTTAGCCAGGACCTTGGCGTACAGCTTCATATCCGCATTAAGCAGAGAGATGGGTCTGTAACTTTTACAGGATAACGGATCCTTCCCCGGCTTGTGTAACAGTGATATGGGCTTCTAATTCTCTACTGGAGAATGCTCCCGGGTTATCCTCGTCTAATAACGTGTTCCAGGCCCTCACCAGCCGCGGCCCCAGCAGATCCCCAAGGGTCTTATAGTACCTAGCCGTGAAGCCGTCAGGTCCCGGCGCTTTACCCACCGGTGAAAATTTAATAGCCTCCGCTAATTCACCCGTAGGAATTGGGGCTTCAACTAGGGTCGCGGCCTCTTCCGAGACCTTCGGCATATTAGAGCTCGCCAGGTATTGCCTGATTCTCTTAACATGTGTCAAACCTGACGTGTCGTAAGGTAGGCCGTAAAGTGCTGAATAGTATTTCCTGAACGTGCCCGCTATGGACTCTGAAGTATGCTGTTTCCGTTGGGTGTTGTCAAGAATCTCGGGTATGAAAGTCTGGGCCTGTTGTTGCTTAAGGGCTCTTGCAAGGAGGGCGCTATTTTTGTTGCCAAATTCATAATACCTCCGCTTACATTTTCTTAGCATATGCTTGGCCTTTTGCCGTAATAGGGCGTTAAGAGCCGCCCTAGCTTGCGTTAGCTCTCCGAGCGCACTCGCTGCCTCTGATTTTTTTTGTGGGAGAGTTCCAGAGCATTAACCTTCTCTGTCAGTCTCGCCAGCATAGCTGTATTCTCTTTCTTTAACCTCGAGGCGTGGCTAATCAGAATGCCCCAAATAACGCTTTTGTGGGCTTCCCATAGAGTCAAGGGAGAGACCTCCCCGTTGTCATTTTCGTTAAAGTATGAGACGATACCATCTCTGACTGCCTGTAACACCACCGAATTATGTAGCAGAGATTCATTCAACCGCCATGTAAAAGGGGAAAGGGGTCTATTCACCAGCTCCAAATCTAGGTAAACAGGAGCGTGGTCCAAGAATGAGGTGGGACAAATACCGTCATCCGAGACCCGCTCCAGTAAGCTATGCGAGACCCAGAGGTAATCAATCCGGGAGTACGTCCCATGCACCTTTGAATAAAATGAGTAATCCCTAGCCGTGGGGTTGCTAATCCGCCACGCGTCCACCAGCTGCAGACTCTGCAATCTCACCTTTAGGGATCTTAGGACAGGCTGAGTAATTACTGATTTGCCCAATGAGTGGGTCAATTGGCAGGTTAAAATCACCACCCAGGATCAACTCGCCCTCAGCAAATCTTTTGACCTTGTCCAATGTCTGCTTGAGGAACTGAACCTGACCCTGGTTGGGCGCATATACCGAGATCAAGGTGTAGTTTTTCTGATTAATAAGGCATTTAACCATGACAACCCTCCCCGCACCATCAGCCCAGGAATCTATCAAGGAGAAAGGGGTGTCCCTCGCTATTAAGATCGCCGCACCTTTCTTTTTGCCCTCGTCAGTACAGCTGGTGAACGCGTGCGGAGACAACCCACTATTTAGCCTGGGAGAGGCACCTTTTTTAAAGTGCGTCTACTGGATAAAGACTATCTTCGCTTTATACCGCCTCAGCTCCTACCACAGTATCGACCTTTTTTCTGGAGTATTAAGGCCTTTCACATTCAGGGATAGGACCTTCAACGACCCCATATTGTGCGTATGCTCAAAGGTGGTGTCCAGATAGATCAGTTAAAATGAGGTTGCTGCTAATACCCCTGGGGGAGAGGGGTGTCAGGGGGTGGGGTAAGGGGTAACAGATGAAACTAGGGGTGTGCACGGGGGAGGAGAATTAAACAAACGTGAAACAAAGAACTAGACTAACCAGTAGTCAACTGGTAGATCACGATATACGTGTTTCGGGAGTGGTGCTTTTTAGCGGAGGGTGATGGAATTCCGCTCTATCCCCCCAAATATGGAGTGGACAGGCAGTCCGCTTCTTACTTCCCCTCTGTGGGGACCGAGGTCGTCACTAGAGGGGTGCACCTGGTGGATAGGGGGAGAAGAGGACTGGGGTCGTGATCTGCGGGGTGTGAGCTGCACTATATTTTGTATTCTCGTTATGATGCACTCTAAGGCATGCAAGTTATGGAGGGGAATTCAGACGGATGGATGGCTGGGTGCCCCAGTAAGGCGCCGCAAGGCCACCAGGGTGTGGCTATATGATCAGCAGTGCGATCCAGAGAGACAGCCGTCATGCCCCAGTGACAGTGGCCAACACCTAAAAGGGATGGCGGCGGGGCCCGCGGGCCCAGTACCGCAAGTGGGTCCCCTGTCAGTGGGAAGGCGGCCCGCCCGGCGACCACCCCAGAGGTCCAACAGGGCCAAGGTCAACCAGCCATCCGTATGCACGCGTCAAAACATTTAAATAAAGCAAATGCATTTAAACAACATGTCATTGTGTCAGTAGGAGAGCCAAGGGCTTTATGCCCTATGCGACCGTTGTCGCTGCCACTCTCACCAGGTACAATAAAGCTTACAGCAACCAAATGAGGTTAGGCAAGATAAGGCACAACAGCGCAGGGGAGCCAGCCGGCGACCCGCAAAAGGCAGATCCCCAGCCGGGACGCCCGATCAGAGACATCTTATTCATTTTAAACAGGACACGACTATCAAACATCTAGGAGCTCTTACCAAAGCGCCACCCACCTCGCCCACCCCCCATCTTTTCGTCACAGGGTGGTGGGACTTACCGGTGCAGGGAGGAACCGGGCACCAGCGCTTCAGGGTCAGAGGCCTCGCCTGTTTCTTCTCCCAGCTCTGCGGGGGACCCCAACTGCTCTCCCCGACACTCGTCCACCATAGACTGGTAGATCTGGAGCAGTCCAATCAGGGACCTCCACCGGGGCCGTCTCCAAGTGGAACAAGTCCGGGAGTTGACTCTGGGATTTCAGCACAAAGAGATTACCGTGGGCTTCCCTTTTGAAGGTAATCTTCTTTTTGGTACGGAATTAGATTCAGTTCTTTCCTGTTCTTTGGAAAAAGCGAATAAGTCTCAGATTAAAATAAGGACACTAGGCCCCCCTCAGGGTAGATAACAAGAAACCAAGAGATCAAAAGGACTGAAATTAGAAAACCTTGACAGGTCCAGGGGAAGGGGGTACTCCTTTATTTAGCTGCTCTCAAGTACCCAAGCCTCAGTCCTGACATCCTGGTGGCAGAAAGACTCCTCCATTTTTTCCCTGCCTGGGAGCAGACTTCCCCAAAACCCTTTATTTTAAGAACTATTCAGGAGGGTTACCATCTGGAATTTTCTTGTTGGCCCCAAGACTGTTGACCTAGTCCCCATTTTGGGCTCTGCCATTTGGCCTTTCTTCTTTACGAAGATTCTATCAGAAGCAATGGCTCACCTGAGACTTCATCAGGTGAATATCATAGCTTATTTGGACAACCTGCTTTTCTTTGTAAGAGACAGATCATCCCTTCTAGCAGCCTTGCAGAAGACTCTACTTTGTCTCCAAGGGTTAGGTTGAATATTGATTCTGCAAAAGTCCAGCCTCATCCCCGAAAGCAGATGCACGTAACGTGTATCCTTCTTCCCAGGGCCAAAACTGAAAAGATGGCAGAGTATGTGAAACAGGTTCTCTCCCAACAGTCAATCTCATGGAGGCAGATTCTGGCCATACTCTGTCCATGACCACCTCCATTCAAGCATTTCCCTGGGCCCAGCTTAATTCTCGTCTCTTGCAGGTCTTCTTTGTGGACGCATGGTTCAAGGATCAAACCTGCCTGGATCGGTTAGTTGCCCCACCAGAGCAGGTAAGGGAAAGTCTGGTGTGGTGGACCTTTTCAGAGAATGTGGCAGGCGGAAGCCTTGGAACCAGGGAACCAGCTAGAACCCATAGTGGTAACGACTGACACAAGTTCTTTTGGCTGGGGAGCCAAGGGGAGGTGGACAAGAGCCACGGCCCAGAATTCCTCCATATTCAGGGAACTCAAGCTGTAAAAGAAGCCCTGAGGGAACTAAAGTCGTAAATACTGGACAGAGACATCCAGATTGTCTCTGGGTCTTGAGTAGAGTAAGAATAGACCATGGAGAATGGGTGCTACATTAGCAGGTGTCCTTTAGTCCTAAGGAAGATCAAATGAGAGCAAGCCAGGGTTCTCTTGGTGCGCCACATTGGCCCAGAAGACTGTGAATTTTTCCTCCTGTCCCATATGTTGGTGGATCCTCCATGGCTTCTGCCGGAAAGTCCAGATGTAATTTGCCAGGGACCAATTCTCCATCCACAGGTCCAGTCCCTAAAATTAGCAGTATGGACCCTGAATGGGGATTTACTGTAAGGTATGGAAAAGATACTGGTCCTTAAGGACAGAAGAGGGTTTTAGAATTTTACAGGGAGGTTATGAGTTAGGCCTAGCCTTAAGCACCCTTGAGGTTCAGACTTCAGCCCTTTCAGTCTTTTGGAGGAACGTCTTATAGACTTTCCTTTGGTGGATAGATTTTTCATAGCCGTTTCTAGGAAACAACCCTTTAAGGCCAAAATGTTTCCCAGTTGAGATTTGTCTTTAGTTCTTCAAGGAATAACCTTACCCCTTTTTTAACCCATTAAGGATGCAACATTAAAGATAAATTTCATCCTAGCAATTGCATCGGCCAGGCAGGTTAGTGACCTGCATGTCTTGTCTATTAAAGAACCCTACTTCAGAAAGTTGCTAGACAGACTTCTTTTAAGACCAGATCCTTCATTTTCCCTAAAATTACCTCAACATCACGCAAGTCACGGGTTGTATTGTCGGCAATAGAGCCGGTTCAATCAGAACAGGACGACAGGTCCTTAGAGCTCCTAGATGCCAATAAAGCTGGTTCATTTATTGGTCTCCTCTGGGGGGAAGAGCAAGGGGTTGTAGGCATCTAAAGCATCCATTGCGAGATGGTTCAGAGATTTTATAGCTCTGGCCTATCGAACAATGGGTGCCGCGTCCCCCCTTAGGTATAGAGCCCATTCCACTAGGGCAGTGTCAGCTTCTTGGGCTTATAATGGCAGCATCTCTTTGGAGGAAATATGTAAGGCTGCTACCTGGTCTTCACCACACACCTTCCTGACACACTACAATGGAAGCATGACCAGCAGAATTTTTTAAAGATGGTTCTTCAGGCAGTCTGCCCAACCTAAGGTAGGATGCTGTGTGTTTTCTTGCCTTCTGTGGCTAGCTGCCCTGGAGGTCGTGTGGGGAAAACCCCAGTTAGTCTTACCTGTAACTATATTTCCAATAGTCCTCCAGGACGTTTTTTTTTATCTTTGTTCGGGCTTGGTTGCACGCGTGTTACCTCTTGCTTGTCTTTCTCCCTTCAGGTCTTGGATTTTTTCCTGTATGATTGCCTCTAAACACAATGAGGGGAAAGGGGTGGGCCTTTTATACTCTGTCAGTTTGTGTTCCCTGTTTAGGGGGAGGATGTGAGTGGCTAGCCGTCTGACTAACTGGGGTTTTTAAGTAGATTCATTAAGGATCAACAAGTTAGATGAGGTCAGGCTGGAATATTGCAATTATTTCTATTCCATACTCTGCCTTTAGGAAATTATCAATATTTGTTTATTTTGCAGAAACTATTTTATTCTATAAGTCCTAATTTTTGGGTGAGACGGCAGGTTTTTCTAGCCCATATTGCTTATTTGGTGTGCACTGCCATATTGTATATAAACTGTCAGTGTCCACTTACCGGTCTCCCGTTCCAGCGGCGTCTCGGGTCCTCAGCCGCCCGCTCCCGCTGCGCAGCCACCTGTCCGGCGGCCGCGGCGAGCGGCAGCCTCTGTTCCGAGCACATTCTGTTTAATTAAAGGGAGTGCCCCACAGGGACTGGGCCAATCGGCTTTTTTGGAGTTCTGGGCTGTACGCCCTATGTTGACCAATCTCTTTGAAGTTTATTGTTACACCAATCACCACACTGATTCTCCAGGGCCAATGGTGCCTGATCCCTATATAACCTCACCCCAGCCAGTTGGTCATTGCCTGTTATAGCGCCTTGATCCTAGTCTGTTGCTAGCCTCCTGTGAATCGTTATTACCGTTGCCGACCTTCGCCTGTTTTTGACCATCCCCGATCTGGATTCCTGTTGCCGACCTTCGCCTGTTTTTGACCATCCCCGATCTGTGTCCCTGTTGCCGACCTTCGCCTGTTTTTGACCATCCCCGATCTGTGTTCCTGTTGCCGACCTTTGCCTGTTTTCGACCATTCCCGATCTGTATTCCTGTTGCCGACCATCGCCCCGAACCTAGACCACGAACTGCCTACTCCTTGGTACTGCTGCCATCTCGGACCTCTCGTTGCCAACCTCCAGCCTGTTCTTGGACTTCCGTCAATCGCTCAGCTATTGAGCTACTCAATACCACTTCCAGCCACGGGTTCTCCAGACCTCTGAACAGTCAGACTCCAATCTTTGAGCCATTGAAGTCCTGGGGGCAACCGATCCCGGGCAGGAGTGTTCTGCGTCCCGGCAAGCGGGGGCTCCTATAGGTGAAGCTGGCTGCAGAGATTGGGGGTTGAGGTCTTACCGAGAGGGCTGGAGTTATCTAAGTGGATTGTTGCAGTACCCAGAGCGTGACATAAACCTACCCCCCCCCCCCCCATTCCCTTGCTGGCAGTTGCTGTGTTGCCGCCTCATATATCTGCACACCCAATTCGCCAGCAGCAGTCATGTGAGACACCAAACAGCTGTGTCGGGGGATTGCTGTAGGTAAGTAACAAAGCCCAGTCTTGGACTTCCGCATCTCTCTCCTACCCCGTGGTGTGTCTCTGGTGCTCACAAGTCTGATCTGCAGTTTGCTATGGTGCAAGGCCCTACTTTAACGGAGCTTCCACCATTGATATACAGATCCTTGACAGGAACTGGTCAGGAGTATGTTATTGCAGCAAACAGAACAGCTCAACACACAAGACTATGATGGATTGTGTTTTATTTCACTAAAATAACCCCATGTTCTGTCATGTAGTATTCTTTATCTACAGCATCCCTGTTCTCTCATGTGGTAATTAGATCTACAACATGCAACTTGAAATTGAGGGAAAAATAACCTGTCCCAATATGGCCACAGGGTGGCAGCATTTTATTAACTCTGTATGGTTTTCTTACAGTCACCTTCATATGCGAGACATACCTTCCTCAGTCCGCCACCAACCAGATATATACTGTCTGATTTTGTATTGCTAAAGCCCCCTCCCCCCCCCCCCCCCCCCCAAAAAAAAGAGATACTTTAGATGACAGCCAGAAATGCCACCCTTCATAATTACAGTTTTTTGCACTAAAAGATGCATCTAGGTTTTTGAACCAAATATCCAATAAAAAAACACTGTCCGCAGCAAAACAAATAAACACCGTGCCCCCTACAAAGTATTAAACACAGACGTACATGCAAAATACCTGACAAAATAATCTGGAGGCCGGTTTGGTCTACCGTTATGGCCCTGGAAGAAACAAGCAGCGATTTAATTTGGTCCAACCAGCCAGGGACTAGGGCTCGAATCGGCCCTGCTTGTGTTTGTGCAAGAGAAGACCTGCCAAGCCGGACATAGGCCCCATGACAGTCGGGACCCCACTGACACACGAAACTCACGCTAACACAATCGCTGCCACTAATGACACCGTTCCTGCAACTGCAGGTCTCACCACCAAAAGGGGAAAAATGGATTGTGTTCCAGCTTAAAGCAGGCAGACAGTCCTTTGCCACTGCCACACAGGAAGGAGCCTTTGGATCCCATACTTCTGCCTTTGGATCACACACCTAGCCCTGAGCAGCTAAAAAAGGAAAGACGTTTCGTAGTGGGTGATACTTCCTTCTTATGGTGTAGGACTAGAAATAGATATTTTCGCTCATCGAAAAAAGTCCGGGAACACCTTTTTTTCCTGTCTCTCTCTGTAAGATGGCAGGCAATCAGTCAATGCATAAGTGTGACAATGACATCCTTGCTGCACACAACAGTGGCAATGAATGGAGGAGGGAGAGCTTTACAGCTAAAACTGGCGCCATTATCTGGGATTAGAGTGAGACAGGAGCAGTGAAAATTAGCAAAAGGTACTAGTTTAAAATTTGGGTTTTGGTCTGCTTTAATAGACTATCTCAGGCAACTGGCAAAGAAGATGGCGTGAGTGAAAAGACAAGAAGACTGCAGACAAAATGAATAACAATATTCTTAGGGCAAAGAAGCATCCTAAACTGTATTCCTAAGTAAAACCCAGAATTGCCATACTTAGACTTAGATGTAGAATTATAGTTGGAAGAAAGTACCCACACAGAGAAATAGCATGCATGTTTAATTGTGATGAAATCAGTGGGCTCCTTGTTCTTATTCTTTCCCGTTTCTGTTCCAGGATCTGAGGCATGGCCACCGGGTGTATGTCTACGGTATGTTGGCGGTGATCAGTTTGGCCATGTGAATATGGTACTGGTGCGCTCCTTGGACACCCAGGAGATAACTGATGTGAGTGTGCCAATGTGTAGTCCAAATCAGCCTGGCATGTACCAGGGTCAATGGAGAATGTGCACTGCTACCGGCTTGTATTTTGGAGGTAAGACTTTTTTTTTCTCCAGTATTGTATGTTTCGTTCCGTGGGCCAAAATCTGAAAGATTACTTCAGACCAACTTTACCCCTTTTGGGGCATCCTGATTTGGGATGGCTGCCTACCCAACACCCTCACAGAACAGATACCACTTAACTTTTCCTCACAGAGCCCCTTGAGGAACACGTAGTATCTCTGTACTGTGAGAGTATTTAGGGTACTAGCATCCTTAAACTGGACCAAGCCCCCCCCCCCCCACAGGGTCACCCAAAACTTCACCTTCATTCCCGTTCCAATGGTGCTGGTGCATGTGCGAGCAGGGGCCGAATCCCCACTATCCCTTTAGCCAGATATTTGTGAATGGCCGGCGCGGCCTGTTGGGGTACTTGAAATCATTTTTTAAAATTACTGATTTGTTAATGATGGGTATTTAGAACAAGCAAAGTACATAATAAATTAGGAGAACCTGTATAAAAAACTGTAGCCTTCTTCTGCTTCTCTAAACCTTTCATTTATTTCCCAATCCAATCTGGGATACAGACAATCATGGGTTAAACTTTAACTGACTAGGATTCAGAGAAGAATAAAGACATGAAACTCCTCTCAGTGGATATAACTCTCTACACCAGCAGAATGTAATTTTAGTTTCTTGGATTGTTGGGATTTTCTTTCTCTTCTCCTTAGATATAACTCACTCCACCAACATGGGCTGTGCAAATTTAAAATGTTAATTTCACACTTAATTTATTTTAGATTAGATTATAAAGCGTAGAGGTTCTTGTGCAGTCTTGGTGTGGAAGATGTTAGTTGTCCTCATTCCCTGGTTATCCCCCATTTATACTTTGTCTTGTGGCTTCAAAGCTGTAATATCCCACAACTATACAGTGCTGGTGGCTGCATACCTTGGGTGCCAGAATTAACTCACTGGGGGTTGGGGGGGGGGGGCACTGTGTAATGTCCCTTCACTTTTTTTTTTATATGTATATATATTCTTAGGGTTTCAAAGAAAATGTAGACTCAAAGGCTGGCAGTGCCAGAAGATCCCCTTACTTGACTGCTGCTACTGATCGTCCTGCTGCAGCTCCACTTTGTGAAGCCAGGAGCTGTGCTTCCAGGTTCCAGAAGCTGTTGGTGCCTCCATACAGTTTTTGAATAAAATTGGCGCTTCTATACATGGACGTTCCTGGTGTACAGAGGTGTCCCTTGTTTTTAAAGGGAGGCGGCAGTACAGAGTACATACCTGCCTGAAATGCAGCTCTCGGCTTCACACACTAAAGCTGCGGGGGGGGCAATTGGCGTGCGGTTGTGGCGATCCGGTAAGGGGATCTTCTTGTTACCTCTGGCAGTGCCAACCCTGGAATCTTTTGAAAAAGTCCACAAATGTTTCCTTTTCCTTTGCGCTACTGATGGCTTTCTTTGTTATCTTCTCAATGGTTCATTCCCTGAGGTTGTACTACATTTATTCTTAGTATACAGTACGTCCTGCTCCAGATAGATTACTTACACTCGGGTATTACTCCGCCAGATGGCGCTGGACTGCAGAAACATCGAAAATAGGCTCCTCCCGGCCCCTCAAATTCCCAGGGACCTCCCACAATCCCCAGATCTTCTCTGCAGTCTGGACTGCGAAGGACAAGAAGATAGCTCTCTCTACTCGCAGGTGAGCGGGGCTATTAGCCTGCGGCCCTGTAGGACTATTCCCACCCGTTCTATCAGTAATTGCCTCCCAGCCTTGGCTGCGCTGGTCGGGTGATGGTAGGCAGTCCGGCTGTTGGGTGCTTAGGAGCGCTGCTCCACCGCAATCCCCCACTAAAGGGTAGGCGGTACAGGCATATGGTGAGCCTCTATGGGATGCCCCTCCCGCACTATTGCCCCTTGCCCCTGTCTATCGGTGGGTCCTGTTAAGTGGCCGCTGTCCTCCCTCACTCTCCTTGTAGCCTTCGGTGGAGGGAGGGGGGGCGTGTGTGTGTATATATGTGTATTGGCTTTTATGCTTCACTACATTATGCTTGGTGTCAGCCGCCGCACTGACTGGTTTTCACTTATTGTGCCTTGAAATTGCCGCCGCGCGCTTTCCTGTGTTCCGCGCTTGGCGACGGCGTTACTTCAGGCGCCGGTGCTCCGTCATTGGCTGCTTGTCACGTGTATGGCTTTGCGCTCTTTGGGGGGGCGGGGCCTGTCTTTGGCGCGTTTTGCGTCACTGTTCATGCGAGGTATACCGACGCCATTTTTTCGCTTGGTTCCGGCTGCTGCGTGACGGGCTTCTACCTACCGCGGTCCGTGAGTGCCCTGTTATTTATTGTATACTTACGGCTCCCCTTTGATTATGTCTTTCAGACGGGCCGAACCCTCTTGGCTTCTCCCGGCCCTACTCCCTCTATTTAGTTGATTAACTTGTGAGGCCTAGTGTTAATTACTCCCACTTCCCTAGCGGGTTATTGGGGCATCCCGGGTTGCTTTATAGCGTCAATCCCTATCGGCCTATTGTGCCGCTATAATCACCATATGGAGGCATCTCAGGATAATGTGCTCGGTGTTCCTTGGGGACAAGCCCGGCTGTGTGTAGCTTGTGGGGTGTCCCCTATTAGCGCTGACAATGCACGGGTCTGTGTACCTTGTGCCCAGCAGGTGCTTGCGCTGCAGTCTGGCCTTCCAGTGGCTTGGCCTGCGCCTCGTTTCACTTCACCTACTCCCTCAAGCTTAAATCTCACTCCCTCTGAGTTGCCTACAAGTGGGGATTCTCAGCCTGATGTGTCATAGTGTTGAGAAGTTAATTGCTAATACCTTGGCGCGTAAGGCCTCTGCAAAAAAGCGGCACTTAACGCCTGATGTCACTCTTTTCCCTATGGAAGCTGATGAGTTTTTGGAACTGTCTGGCTATACCCCTTTGGAGGAAGGAGAGCTATTCTCCTACTCAGGGTCATCTAATGAGAGGCCCAGGGGTCATGACGATTCTGGCTCTGACCCCTGGGCCCCGGATGATACTGATAGACTGTTGGCTCAGATTTTTGAGGTTCTGTCTATCTCTCCCCCTGTTGCGGCCCCCAGGCAACGGGGGGAACTTTTTCATACTGCTAAGTCACGCTTTGAATTTCCTGAGCAAGCACATTTTAATAACCTTGTCCTCAGGGAATGGGAGCGTCCCAGTAGACTTCCCGGTGTACCTAAGAGTTAGAATAGTAAGCATCCCTTTCCTGCTGATGTGGTGAAGTGTTGGTCATCCCCTCCCGAAGTGGATGCCCCGGTCCTAGGGTTATCTAACGCCTCTGTCATGCACTCCCCTGACTCTACTACCCTGCGGGATGCAGAGGACCGGTGCATTGATCAGCTGGCGTCCCATGCCTTTGCATGTGGGGGGATGGTGCTGTGCCCGGTCTGTGCCTCTGCCATTACGGCTGTGGCTATTAGGACCCTGCTCAGAAGTATCCTTGATGGTGCCCCTGATGATGTGTCTAGTGAGGAGTTTAATGCACTCTCTCGTTGTGATGTTTTTGTGAATTATGTCCTCTCTGCCTTGGATGACACCATTAGAATGTGTGGCAGAACCTCTGCCCTTGTGGTCGCTATACGCCGCTCGGTTTGGCTACGCCAGTGGGCTGCTGACAACGCTGCCAAGAAAGCCCCCAAGTCTTCTCTGTCTCCCTCCTTGGTGACTTCATTCCTGGGAATGAATCTGGATACAGTTCAGGCAAGGATTTTTCTTCCTCAGCAGAAGGTGGACAGTCTAATTGCGCAGGTCCAGTTCCTGCTGTCTTGTCATCATCCCTCCATCAGGCAGGGAATGCAGCTGGTGGGCCTGATGGTGGCGTGCTTCGAGGCGGTCCCTTATGCTCGGTTCCACTTGAGGCCTCTGCAACTCCACCTCTTGTCAGTATGGGACAAGGACCCTGCGTCCCTGGACCGGGTCTTTGCGCTTTCCCCCCTGGTCAGGCGGTCCCTCTCGTGGTGGCTGGACTCCAGGAACCTGTTGGGGGGCAGATCCTTTCTGACCCCCTCCTGGGAGACGGTCACCATGGATGCCAGTCTGTCAGGTTGGGGGGGTTTCTGGAAGTCCCTGCAGTTCCAGGGGAGGTGGGGCCCTCAGGAGGCCCCACCTATCAACGTCTTGGAGCTGCGGGCGATCAGGTTGGTTCTGGCCCAGTTGACTCATCACCTTCGGGGCCTGCCTGTTCAGGTGCGCTCGTACAACCGGACGGCAGTTGCCTACATCAATCATCAGGGAGGGACCCGGAGCAAGAGGGCCCTCCAGGAAGTGTCTCTGATCCTGACCTGGGCGGAGGCCAATGTTCCCTGCATATCAGCGGTGTACATTCCGGGGGTGGAAAATCTACTGACAGACTCTCTGAGCGGGGGACCTCTCGCCAGGGAGAATGGTCCCTCTGCAACAGGGTGTTCCAATCTCTGTGTCACCGTTGGGCCAACCAGATGTGGATCTGTTTGCGTCCTGTCACAATCACAAGCTCCCGGCCTTTGTCTCCCTGTCCCAGGATCCTCTGGCCTTGACCATGGATGCCCTAGCAATGTCATGGCAGGACTTTCAGTTCCTGTATCTCTTTCCTCCATTCCCCCTGCTGGGCAGGGTTCTGCGCAAGATTGCTCTGGTGGCCCCCAGGTGTCCAAGAAGAATGTGGTGCGCAGACCTGGTGCAGCTGGCAGTAGATCAGTATGTTCTGCCCAGGCTGCCAGACCTGCTCACTTAGGGTCCCTTACGCCATCCCAGTTTACAAACTCTGGCTTTGACGGCCTGGCTGCTGAAACCTCCATCTTGATGGAGAAGGGGCGGTCTACCTCAGTTGTTGATACCATGATAAAGGCTAGGAAGAAGTCTTCTTCTTCCATTTATTACAGGGTTTGGGGTGCCTACATTGACTGGTGTGAGTCTAAGTATCTCACCTGTTGTGTGTTCTCTATTCCCAGGATTCTGGAGTTCCTGCAGCATGGGTTGGAGATGGGGCTCCAACTCAGTACTCTGAAGGGGCAGGTTTCTGCCCTGGCTGTTTTCTTCCAGAAGTCCTTTGCTCAGCATTCTCTGATCAGGACTTTTTCCCAGGGGGTTACTCATGTGCTTCCCCCGCGTAAGCCTATAATGCCTGTTTGGGATTTGAACTTGGTTTTGTCAGCCTTGCAGGGTGCTCCCTTTGAACCTGTGCAGGATCCTGCCCTGGCCATTCTTACTCTCAAAGTTGTCTTTTTGGTGGCTATCACCTCTGTTAGACGTGTGTCTGAGTTGGCGACGCTCTCCATCGAGCCCCCCTACTATGAGAGACACCAGGACAAGGTGGTGTTCCGCTTCAAGCCGGACTTTCTGCCTAAGGTTGTGTCTGCTTTTTATTTGAATCAGGACATTGTTCTTCCATCATTGTGCCCTAATCCTAGTAATGCTAAGGAGAGAGTCTTGCATTCTTTGGATGTGGTTAGGTGTCTGAAGTACTATCTGGTGGCTACTACACCTTTCAGAAAAACTGATGCTCTTTTTGTGGTCCCTTCTGGTCCTAGGAAGGGTTTGGCTCCTGCCAAGTCTACTATCAGCAAATGGATCCGTCAGGCTGTGATTCAGGCCTACTCTGCTAAGGGGAAGAATCCTCCCTTCCGCTTTACTGCTCATTCTACTCGTGCTATTGGTGCCTCTTGGGCTTTTCAGCACCAGGCTTCTGTTGAACAAGTTTGCAAGGCCGCTACTTGGTCTTCTGTTCATACCTTTTCAAAGTTTTACAAGGTTGATGTTAGGGCCTCAGCTGATGCTGTTTTTGGCTACAAGGTTTTGCAGGTGGCAGTGGTTTAAACTGTCTGCTGTTACCTTTGGGGATCCCACCCTACTTTATGGACACTGCTATTGGATGTCCCGAGTGTAAGTAATCTATCTGGAGCAGGACGTACTGTATACTAAGAATAATACAATTGTGTGATTACTCACCTGTAGAATTGGTATTATGAGTATACAGTACGTCCTGCTCCACCCCACCCTTGGTTTTGCATTATCTTGGATCCCCTGTATGGTGATTGTTATTGTTATAGTTACCAGTTTGGGTTGTTTTAATTCTCCCGGCTTCTCGTTAACTGCTTTTCAATGCTTGGGATTGTGGGAGGTCCCTGGGTATTTGAGGGGCCGGGAGGAGCCTATTTTCGATGTCTCTGCAGTCCAGCGCCATCTGGCGGAGTAATACCCGAGTGTAAGTAATGTATCTGGAGCAGGACGTACTGTATACTCATAATACCAATTCTACAGGTGAGTAATCACAGAATTGTATTTTTCCTGAAGAGTAAAAATACAAAGAATTATGACATTTACAATAATTAATATGAACAAGATAGAGGTATACATGGTCTTAAATACTGGCTATGTAATGCAAGGGAACATTTGTTTGAATGTCTAGCAATGCTTTGGAACCCCCAAGAGCGCCCAGTACTAGCCTAGTACAGTACTTGCGTAACCGGAAATCCTGCGGCACTCAGACCTCAGTTGCGTTAAGGAAAGTAAAAAATGGAGCAGGAGCACTGATTGATCCACCAGCCACGCATGCACCATGGGATCACTTTTTCTAGGTGATCCTCGAAAATGCACACAGCGGGGCATCCCAAATCGGAGGAACACCACCAAGAGGGACTTCCCAGTGTTCCTCTTTACAACTAGTGCTCCCCATCTATACCCCCATGTTTACACATTATGGCTAAATCTTGGTCAGCTGAAAAAGATATTACTGGGAATCCAATTAAATCCTGTTTTTACTTACAATACAACACTGATAACATGCTGTTTCCTAACATTTTGCTTCTTTTTTTTCTTTTAGATGTCATCTGGGTTATTCTTAGCGTGGAAGCTGGGGGCCTCCTGGGTGTCACGCAGCAGCTCTCTTCCTTTGAGACAGAATTCAACACTCAGCCTCATCGCAACGTAAGTGATGACTTCAACCCATTTGCCTCACCACAGAAGAATCGATCACTAGAAGGGGAAAATATGGGAACCTGGGTTTCTGAAACAGAGACTCCTGAAAAAGAACAGAATGGACTATCTCAGACCTCTGTAAATATATGTACAACGGATCATCCTGCAAGCCGTTCTGTAGCTACGTATAGAGAGGTAAGGTGATGGGTTAGGCTCAAGTGGTTTCTCAACAATAAAGAAAAAATATGACACCTTACATTATGGCCTTGGATGATGGAGCAATACAACTTGTTACAAAGTCTAGGTTCAGTGCCTTCCCTGAAATTATACATATCGTATAGGTATATTCTAGCCAGGTCAACGACTGAAAACTGTGTTTTAGAATGCTGGAAAAATAAATAAAACATTTGGGCAAATATAAAATATATTTATATATTGGTCCATTTAACAGATAGGTCTAAGTTACCGGTAAGTTTATTTTGTACTTTAGTTTTTCTCCCAGAATATATCTTTTGGCCCAGTTTAAGGACTTTTCTTTTCATTAATAGGTCGTTAATAGGTCTATAGGCTCCTCTTACCTAAAGGTTGGAAACTATACAGGGTTTTGGGAGCAGTAACTTTTTTCTTTTTTCTTTTGGTGAAGCAGTCCCCTGAAAGACCTGAATACAGTGAGGGTCTTCCCTGATAATGTGTTCTAATGGGCATTTTGCCCTATTACTGTTCTTTCCAATCCAGTTGACATTTCGACCAGGTCACGCTGACTTAGATATAGAAACATAATATATATATATACATATCACCTCCATCTTTTCCATTTATATATTCTAAATTGTATGTATTTTCCTGCTTGGTCTTGTGGTTTGGTTATGAATGATTCCGAGGCCCTTGTACTCCTAGCAACTTTGCTCTTAGAGATTGCTAAGAATGGGCATGGGGCCTTGCTTTCTTCGACTGACCAGCAGTTTTCCTTGCCCCACATGCCTGCAGAGCAGGTGGTAGTTTAGGGGCAATTAGAAGCCCCATTTAAATGTTAGATGAAGTAGACAACCTAGATGGCTCTGCCTTCCAAGTATATTCCTATAATAGACAAAACAAAATCTCTCTTCATTTTTGTAGTAGTCTATACCACGGTTCTGACTGGTCTGGTATAATATTTTAACAGCGAAATATTACCCCTTCTTGCTTTAAAACAGCTACAAGGACTCTGACCTACATATTTTGGTACTATTTGTAATTGATCACCCCTCTAGGGCTACTTGGTTGGAACTTCTTCATGCTAAGGGATACTTGGCAAAAAAAAACAAATTGAGAACCATTGGTCATTACTAACCTGTCGTATTGAGCTGTTCTGGCTTCTTTCTGAAGTTGGGAAAATTCACATCCATTTTGGAGTACACAATAGGGGCCATGTTAAAGATTTAGTGGAGTAACTTCAACCTCAACTTTGGTGTGAATTTCCGACTCGGTGAGCTTATCGCGCATAAAAGTGCAATAAAATATATTCAGATTTTTACTAAAAAAAAAAATTACCTGCACATGTGATAAGGCATATTTACAGGTGAGATACATCATCTTTCCAATGAAGCAAGCAGCGAAAGGACACCACCCGCCACTGTTTGAGGATGGCGAAGGTAAGTATAGTGTACATTTAGAATAATACAATTCTTTTTTGTGGTGTTTATTTATTTTTTTTCACTACTTCAGACTAGTAGGGGGACCTCGGGTCTGGACCCCAATACTAGTTCAAAGGGTGGGGGCACAAATTACATGCCACAAAGGCTGGTGACTTGCTGTTAGCTCCCTGCTCCATTATCCATATCATCAAAGGCTGCGCCGGGGGGTAGGCAAAAGCCAGGTTCCCATAATCTTTTAATAAAACAAGGCTGTTGGCATGGGCTATGATAAGATATGCTGAGATAATGGGTGTTGCTGGGGGATGGACAGGAGGCACTAAGCAGACACAGGGAGAATGTGAGGGGCAGTCCATCATCCAAGATGATGGACTTCATTCATTGACGATTGCAAGATGAAGGGAATTCAATCTAGGGCCAAAACAGGATGTCCAAATAGAAAATTGAATTGAAACCCAACTGTCAGCATTGCTGGTAAGTCTATTCTAAGTATGTCACACACCCCGCTTCAAGACATTCATTACATGTGGGTATACTGACCTGTAGATGGCGATCTTGCAGAGATTATATCAAAAAAAGGTAAGACCCTCCCGGCCCATAAATACCTGGGACCTCCCACTCATTCCCCAGTCTTTCATCTCTGCAGAGGCGAGCAAGTCAGAAGATGATGTCTCCTCCTTGCAGGTAGCCGGGATGACTCCCAGCCTTTTATTCTTCTATTCCTGCCCGGATCCCCTTATTTGAAGTGCTTGCCTCCCAGCCTAGGCTGCTGGTCCGGTCAAAGGTAGTTGGCACCCATGGTGCTTAGGAGCTGTGAGACCCCATATCAAGGGGTAGGCGGCTAACCGGGTTGGTGATCCCGGTTTGGGATGCCTCGTCTCTTGGCCCTACCCTGGCATGGGATTCCCCCTCTCCCGGATACCCTTAGAGGGGGGGGGGGGGCCGGGTCCCTTATAGATTCATACATATTCTTTACCCGCCATCTTTACTCAATCACATTATTGTGTATGTGTGTGTTTTAACTGTATGTGTGTGTTTTCAACGTTTGACTGGCGCCGGCGGTACCGCGGCGCCGGCCTCCGGCGTGTGGCAATGGCGGGGGAGCTGTGTGAGGCTGTGTCTGCCCGTGAGTGCTTCTTCTCCTCAGGACGGGGGGGGGGGGCGGAGCCGGGCGCTTGCGTGCTGTGTGCGCCGCTTTCAGGTCCCGGCTTCTGGCCGGGAGGGGGGGGGGCGGGCGCGACTCGCGAACCACGCCGGCCCGCCCTTCCTCCTCCTGCACGCTGCGAGTCCTACACATCCCTCCTGCCAGGCGTGCTGTGCGTGGGTGAAGGTCGGGTGAGTGGCCTGTGGCCCTTCAGATGCATTTATTTTTAACCCCTTATGCATTGCTAGCATTCTGAGCGTGTGTTCTGTTCTATGTGTTCCAGGTGGACCATTGATCTTATTAAAGGGGGGTTCTCCCGGTCCAGGGTCCCTGGTTAAAATTTAGTTGGCTTCAAATCCTCCCACTCGGGACTTAAAGGGGCATCCCGGGTTGCATTATTGCGTAATTCCCAAAAGAGCAATATATATATATATATATATATAATTAAAAAATCACCATATGGAGGCTTCCCCGGATACTGGGCTTGTGCCCCCCTCTGGGAAATCCAGGCTGTTTTTGGGGTGTGGGATATCCCTTTTGGGGGATGATGTATTTCTATGTGTACCCTGTGCGCAGCGGTCTATTACGCGGCAGACCGGATCTCAGGCGTCCGGTTCTGCTCCGCCAGTCTCCTCTCCGTCTCCCCCTCGCTTGACACGTACATGTGATGTGGTCATTAGCGGGGAGTCGCAATCTGAGGTGTGTGCCAGATTGGCCAATCTTGAAAAATTGTTTTCCAGTGCCGTTGCTAAAAAGGCCACGGCAAAGAGAAAACATTTGTATACGGCTGCGCAGGCCTTTGATAGGGAGGATTTTGACTCCCTGGATTGGTCTGCTTGTTCCCCGCGTGAGGAAGGGGAGTTGTATGAGGAGTCTGATGGGCCAGGGGGATTCTTTGGATACCGCTAGGGTCCTGGCTCATATGTTTGAGGTCCTGGCTATTTATCCCCCCGAGGCGGCTCCTCCGCTGAAGGGGGAGTTCTTTGAAGTGACTAAGCCGCGCTTGGAATTTCCTTATCAAAAGCATTTTGATGGTATCATTCTCAAGGAATGGGAGAGGCCGACTCGGCTTCCGGGTGTCCCACCGGGTTGGGACAAGAAATATCCCTTTCCGGCGGACGCGGTGAAGCACTGGTCGTCTCCCCCCGAGGTGGATGCTCCTGTTTTGGGGTTGTCCAGCTCCTCAGTCCTCCATTCTCCGGAGTGCACTACTCTCAAGGATGGTGAGGATAAACGCATTGACCAGATGGCTTGTCATGGTTTTGCCAGTGTTGGATCGGCCTTGCGGCCGGTTTGTGCTTCTGCGCTTGTATTGGTAGCTGCCAGGTCGGTTGTTAGAGGATTGTTGACCTCTTCCGGGCTTGACCCGGCTAGTGAGGAGTTTGCAGACCTTAAAGCGGACCTTCACTCTAAATAAGAGTCTATCTTATATGTTTCCCACACCCTGTACATACAGATTGCTCACGTTAAAAATCATCCTACCTGCATCTACTGCATTTTATAAGCCTTTAAACATCCAAGATGGCGGCTTATGGAAGCTGCCATTTTTGCAGGCATCCTGCAAACAGGAAGTGCCTGCAAACAGGAAGTGACTGTGCTGCTCTGCATTCTGGGACTGCTGACCTTTCCCTGACCCCAGCTCTGCTCTGTCTGAGCAAAGCACAGCTATAACCCGCCGCCCTGTACCTTATCCCACTCTCCTCTCCTCAGTAAGTGTGATGCTTCTGAGTCAAGATGGCGTCGCCCGTATCCTAAATTCCCGAACAGAGTTGCAGCCCAGTGGGGGAAAGTATAATAAATTAGTGACTAAACATGTAAAATATATTAATTTTAGATGCTGAGGAATTGTTTTTTAAGAGTTTGGGCTTTTCATTAAATCAGGGTGAAGGTCCGGTTTAAGCGTTGTGAGTTATTTTTGTCCTTTGTGCTGTCCGCCCTGGACGACACATTGGTGATGTGTAGCAGAGCTGCGGCCCTGCTTGTGGCTATCCGCCGGTCAGTTTGGTTACGCCAGTGGGCGGCTGATTTTGTGTCCAAAAATTCGCTCACGGCCCTTCCCTTTGTGGGGTTGCGGCTCTTTGGAGAAAAATTGGATTCGGTGGCAAAGGGAGGTAAGTTACCTCAGCGTAAGAAGCAGAGTCGCCCCTTTCGGGGGGCGGCTTCCTTCTCTCAGTTTTTTAGTGGGGCTAGAGTTGGCAGGGGCTCGGCCTTCCCTTCGTCCAGAGGTGATTCCTGGCCTAGGGGCAGGGGTCGGGCCCGTCCAGGGCACAGTTGGGGTTTCAAACCTAGAGCCGCTGCCAAGCTGGCTCAGCAATGAGGGGGCGCCCTCACCCTTGCGGGTGGGGGGACGGTTGCAACTCTTCTCCCTGGGTCCAACTGGTCTCGGACAGGTGGATTCAGGAAGTGGTGTCTTCCAGTTACAAGCTGGAGTTCGAGTTCCGGCCCCCTCCCAGATTCTTCAGGTCTCGGGTGCCATCAGATCCTCTGACCGCCCAGGGGCTTCGGGCGGCAGTAGCAAGTCTCGTGGACATGGCTGTCATCTGTCCGGTGCCCCTCTCAGACCGGGGCCTGGGCTTCTATTCCAATTTGTTTACGGTGCCCAAGAAGGACGGTTCCGTTCGTCCCATTCTGGATCTGAAGTTGCTCAACAGGTTCGTCCGTCCTCGGAAGTTCCGTATGGAAACTCTGCGCTCAGCCACCTATTCACTTCGTCAGGGGGACTTCATGACATCCATAGACATCAAGGATGCTTACCTGCATATTCCAATATTTCTACCACACCAGAGATTCCTCAGGTTTGTCATGGACGATCGGCATTTTCAGTTTGTGGCTCTTCCGTTTGGCCTTACCTCGGCTCCAAGGGTTTTTACCAAGGTGTTGGCAGGAGTGAAAGACCATCCTCAGAGGCAGGGGTATCCGCATCGTGCCCTATCTGGACGATCTTCTCATCATGGCGTCTTCCCTCAGTCAGGCGCAGCTGGATACCAGGACTGTGGTGTCCACTCTGGAGAGTTTCGGTTGGGTGATCAACTATCCCAAGTCCTGCCTCACTCCCTCCAGGGTGGTGGAGTTCTTGGGAATGTCTCTGGATACCTCTCAGGCCAGGGTGTTTCCCCCCCGAGCCAAGGTTCTTCTGATTCAGGAATTGACTCAGCGTCTCATATCCATCCCCCGCCCGTCCATCCGGCTAGGGATGCGACTGGTGGGATTGATGGTGGCGTCGTTCGAGGCGGTTCCCTTTGCCCAGTTTCACACAAGGACGCTCCAGCTCCATCTCTTGGCGACCTGGGACGGTTCCCCGCTGTCATTGGATCAGTCCTTTCTGATGTCCCCCCGGGTGCGGCGTTCCCTCCGGTGGTGGCTGAAACCGAGCAATCTGACAAGGGGCAGGTCCTTCATGACCCCTTGTTGGGAGACGGTCACCACGGATGCCAGCCTGTCAGGTTGGGGGGGATTTTGGAAGGATCTTCAGTTTCAGGGGCTGTGGGGGCCTCAGGAGGCTCACGACCCCATCGATGTTCTGGAGCTGAGAGCCATCAGGTTGGTTCTGGCTCACTTGACTCCTCAGTTACGGGGACTACCGGTTCAGGTTCGGTCGGACAATCGGACGGCGGTCGCCTACATCAATCACCAGGGAGGGACTCGCAGCAGGGGCAATGTCCCATGCATCTCGGCAGTGTACATTCTGGGAGTGGAGAACACGGAGGCGGACTTCCTGAGCAGGGGGTCATCCCTCCGGGGGGAATGTTCGCTCAGCCCCAAGGTGTTTTGGTTGCTTTGCCACCGGTGGGGGACTCCGGAGGTGGACCTCTTTGCCTCTCGTCACAATCACAAGCTTCCGGCATTTGTGTCTCTCTCGCGGGATCCGCTGGCTCTGGCAGCGGATGCCATGTCTCTGAACTGGAGGGATCTGGGGTTTCTGTACCTGTTCCCTCCGTTTCCCATGGTGGGCAAAGTGGTGCGCAAGCTGGCCCTAGAGGGCGCGTCGGCAATCCTGGTGGCTCCAAGGTGGCCAAGACAGGTTTGGTTCGGAGACGTGGTAAGGTTGGCAGAGGATCAGTTAGACCTGCCCCTTCTGCCAGATCTGCTCACTCAGGGTCCACTGCTCTACCCCAATTTACCAACGCTGGCTTTGACGGCGTGGTTGCTGAAACCTCCATCTTGAGGGAGGAAGGTCTTTCTGGTGCTGTCATTCAGACTTTGGTTAGGGCTAGAAAACAGTCCTCCTCCTGCCATCTATTATAGGACTTGGAGGTCTTATATTGATTGGTGTGAGGTTAGGGCCTTGCCTGGCAGGGTGTTTTCTATCCCTAGGGTCTTGGATTTTCTGCAACATGGTCTGGACCAAGGTTTGCAGCTTAGTACGCTGAAAGGGCAGGTTTATGCCCTGGCGGTTTTCTTTCAAAAGTCTTTTGCTCTTCATCCTCTGGTTAAGACCTTTTTCCAGGGGGTTACGCATGTGCGGCCTCCTAGGAAGCGTTTGCTCCCAGTTTGGGATTTGAATTTGGTTTTGTCTGCCTTGCAGGGTCCGCCTTTTGAACCTTTGCAGGATATTGCACTTTCTACGCTTACTCAGAAGGTTGTTTTTCTGCTTGCCATCACTTCCGTTCGGCGTGTATCATAGTTGGCGGCCTTGTCCATTCAGGCCCCTTACTTTGAGAGGCATCAGGACAAGGTTGTTTTCCGCTTCAAGCCAGATTTCCTTCCTAAGGTGGTCTCTGCTTTTCATCTGAATCAAGATATTGTTCTTCCCTCCTTGTGTCCTAAGCCCAGCAATGACAAGGAGAGGGTTTTGCATTCTTTGGATGACGCCCTTTTTGTGGTGCCCTCTGGGCCTAGGAAGGGTTTGGCTCCTGCCAAGTCTTTCATTAGTAAATGGATTCGCCAGGCCATTGTTGGGGCCTATTCTGCCAAGGGGAAGGTTCCCCCTTTTCGTGTAACTGCTCATTCTACTCGTGCTGTTGGGGCGTCCTGGCCCTTCCAGCACCAGGCTTCTGTTGAGCAGGTTTGTAAGGCTGCTACTTGGTCTTCGGTTCACACTTTTTCCAAGTTTTACAAGGTTGATGTTCGGGCCTCAGCGGATGCTGTTTTTGGCCGCAAAGTTCTGCAAGCTGCAGTGGTTTAAGTTTGTGCCTTGTTGCCTTGTTTTTGGATCCCCGCCCTTTATGGACACTGCTATTCGATGTCCCACATGTAATGAATGTCTTGAAACGGGGTGTGTGACATACTTAGAATAATACCATTTTGTGAATACTCACCTGTAAAATGGGTATTATAAGTATGTCACACACCCCGCTTCACCCTGCCCTTTTGTATTCTGGATCCTTTATATGGTGAACCTTTGTTAGTTTTAATTGGCTTTCCTGGTCCCTTGCTCTTACTGCTATCTTTATACTGGGGAATGAGTGGGAGGTCCCAGGTATTTATGGGCCGGGAGGTCTTACCTTTTTTTGATATCATCTCTGCAAGATCACCATCTACAGGTCAGTATACCCACATGTAATGAATGTCTTGAAGCGGGGTGTGTGACATACTTATAATACCCATTTTACAGGTGAGTATTCACAAAATGGTATTTTTACACGTCTTTTTTTTTTTTTTTTTTTTTTTTTTTGGGTGTTGCCTGGACATGTTCTTTCATTTTGCCTCCACCATGCTTCACTGTGGTACAGTGTTCTTTTGGTTATGCGCCGTGTTGACTTTGCACCAAACAGGTTCAACCTTGTTCTCATAAAACTTTAACACATTTTTCCACATACATTTGGCAGACCTCTACATAGGTTCTGACAAAAGTTAGCTGGGCCTGGATGATTTTGCTTGTAAGAAAAGCCCAGACATTTATAGAATACAGGACGTTGTTGACAAATGAAATACATAACCAGTACTTTCCAGATATTCCTGTAGCTCATCTGTTTCCGTATCCTTCTTGGCAGCCTCCTGAACCAATTGCCTTTGGTCTTTTCATAGATTTTTTAGGAATGTCAGGTTCTTGGTAATGTCACTGCTATGCCATATTGGATCTCTTTCTTAATAAGTGTCCTGAATGTGATGCCTTTGAACAATTAGATCCCTTTGTTTGCAAAACCCATGAATTTGACTTTCCCAAGTTTTGTTTGGTTCCCCAGGGGCATCCCATTTTGGAATGCCCCATCGTTTGATCCCCCCCCAGTTCGTCCAGTAACTCACCTCTCCTCTGTCCAACGACTTGGGTGCTCTGCCAGTGAAAGCCATTTGCTGTGTTTACCACTTTTGGCAAACAGCTCCCTTTGACTTGAACAGGTAGCGTGTGCTGCCTCATCTCTGGCTGTGCAGGCGCTCCCTCCTTAGACTATCTGAATGGCTGGGGCGGGAGTGCCCACACAACAAAACAATGAGAGTTGTCTGCCGAATTCCATAGTCGGGGGTGGGGGGGGGGCGGCTCTCATGTTTCCACACAGCTGGACATCCCGATTTGGGATACCCTGGGGGGGCAAGCCATCGACCGGCCTTGGAATCTTTTAGATTCCAGACCTGCCGCTTTACTGTTTGGCTGTTTTCCCCTTCCTCTCTGCTGCTCTTCGCAAGAATTCAGTGGGGGTCATCCTGTGGTATCCTGCAGTGTTGTCTGATGTGGAACCTTTTGACAGTCTCCCACCCAGCCCCTATCAAGCCTACCAAATCGTTTGATATTGTCTGCTCCCAGTTATACTGGTGCACTGGTTTTAACCTCTGCGGCATTATCAGCTGTTGAGAGACGAGAGGCAGGATTGTTAGTTTCCCAATTCCTACCACCTAAGAAACCCTATGTAGGGATTATAAAATCCCTATTTGTGTAGGCAGCTGACTTTTCACAAATGAGCAAAGCTAACACAAGAGCACGTTCAAGTACAAGGTGCTTCTTCTAGGTCTGGCTCTTCTAAATGAAATCCCTTGACAAGGACTGTAACTGAAAAAGACAATATCGCATCTCTCGTATGGGTCTATGTTTTAAAGATCTGGAGTGCACCAGTCCACCTGGTTTCTTTTCCTCCCAAGTTAAGTCCAGTTAAAGCGGAACTACAGTCAAAAATGATACTCACCGCTTCCGGGCCTCTTCTGCAGCCTACTCGGTGCAACCTACCAGACTCGCTACAGATACGGATAGGCTCGCCCTCTGGCCGCTCTGATAGGCTGCTCACGTAAATGCTCCCATGTTTCCGCGAGCCTGATAGGCTGCGCCGCGATAGCCACAGTAGAGACCAAGAAGCGGCAACTATCTAGTAATGCAGAACTATAGTCCTTTTTGACTGCTTTAAAGTAATTTCAGTATTGTCTCCATGAATGTTTCTCCCTGCTTGTTTTTTCCTTCCTTGTCCAGCAACATGGGAACAACTTTAGACATCAATACTTTAATATGGTCTTTACATGAGACTGTTAAACCTCTTTCTTAGTTCTCAGTACGAACCACTGCCTCTCATATAATGGTTCAGTCATGTGCAGGAAGGACACAGCTAATCATCTCTGCAAAAAAAATCAGAAACCAGAGCCTCTATCATCAATTTGGCGCACTACAACCACCAAACATGGAACAATTTAGTGGGTGCTTCCACCATCATGCAGACTGATATAGAGACCTTGCAGCAGTGTATTATACAGTTTGAGCAACTGTTTGCCACAACAACATTGATGACTTGATTGTGCCAGTTATGGCAGCACTGAAGCCGGCCAGAAGCCGGAGGAAGATTCATCTAGATTGCCTTTGCATTACAATTGGAAGACTTAAAATGGTTTTACATTCCACAGGACCTGCTTTGTAGTTAGGAAGTTCCGCTTATTCCTGCTGCCTAGTTCCGCTTATTCCTGCTGCCTGGTCGCCTGCCTTCCTAGATGCCATTAAAATATATATATATGGGGGGCGTGTCCCGGCATGAACGAGGAGAGACGTGGGTGAGAGATCTCCTGCTCTCCCTACCTGCATTTTCGGCACCTACCTGGCGGCTGGAGCCCGGAGAGGCAGATGGCTAAGAAGCCTAAGCGGCAGAGACGACCGAGGAGCGGTGTAGGGACCCCGGCGGGACGTGGCGAGTCTGCCAAGGTCCGGAATCGTGAGGTGGCGGAGGCCACCAAGATGGCGGCCGAAGAGCTGTCCGGCTGGCGCGGAGGAGAGGGACTAGAGCGAGCGTCCCTCTCATCCATGGAGGAATCAAGCGGAGAGAGCGGGGAGTCCCCGCGGAGCGGAGGACTGTTGCCGGCGGGACCGCGCGGCGGGGAGACGGCTGTGGACGCAGACTGCGGTGAGCTGGGGGAGCTGCGGGAGACAGAGGCCGGCGGGAGGACCAAGATGGCGGCCGGCGCCCGCCCGGCGGCCCGTGTAAGCGCAGAGTGCGGGGGCGGAGGGGGTCGCCCCGATGTTAGTGCCGGCTGGGTAGAGGCAGCGGGTCCCCCGGGGGACACTGGAGAGGATGACGCCCGAGCACAGGCGGAGGAGCCGCATAGCAGAGCCTCTGGGTGGAGCAAGATGGCGGTCGCTGCCCCTGCTAGGTCTCACATCGGCTGCAGCCTCTTAAAGTCACAGCACACCATATGGGGAGAGACCCATGTACAGCCCTATGGATCAGGAGGCCCTGACGGGAGAAATAAAGGCTGGGTCCTGGATGTGGAGGGGATCCCCCCGGACTGCCACGATGCTGCCCAGTGCGTGCCCCCTGCCCTGCTCCCGCATACCCTGACCACACCTCCCACGGGACTCGGGGGTGAGACCCCCGCGGCTGGGGCGTCACAGGTGGATGACGCAGGGGTTGAATATCGGCGGCCACATGATGGGGAGCGCACCGCCGGGCCCCGCCAGGGGCTCCCAACAAGCCTCAGCAGATTTGCCTACAAGCCTGCGGTGGAGCGGCGGTCGGCCTGTACTCCCTGCTCCCCTGCGAGTGAAATGGAGCGTGCCCCTGAAACCCAAAGCACCAATCTTCAGCAGAGGCCGGCGAAGCAGAGATCAGGGAGAGGGGATGCCCTCGAGTCGCCGGGGAATTTGGATGAAAGGTCGAGATCGCCTCTATCCCCACTCCAACCCTCTCCAGAAAAAAGTCTATTTACTCGGGCGGATGACCCCTCGCCGATGACCCCGGCGACGTCCCCGGGAGCCCCGGCTGCTGAGGTGCCTAGCGAGTGGATCACGGATACCCAGGTGGAGGTTCCCGCGGAGGAGAAGCTGCAAGAGAGCCAGATCCATTTGGAGACCATCTCGCTTCTGAGGGGTATCCCCTCCAGGGGGGAGATTGAAAATCTGATCGCGAAATATGAAGCAAGCTTCAAGCGCGAGGTCCTCGCCGTGCGTCATGAGGTGGCCGGAGTTGAAACTAGAGTTCGGGCCTTGGAGGTGGAAGGGCCTTCTTACGCCTGCCGTCTGCGGGCATTGGAAGCGAGATGCGACTCCCAGGAAGCAATGTTGTCGGCCTGCAAGCTGCACCTTGACGACCTCGAGAACCGCAATAGACGGAACAACTTGAGGATCAAAGGTATCCCGGAGCCGCGAGACACAGAGGACGTTAAGGCTATAGTCACCGCTATATTCAACGAAGTGTTGGACAGGGAACCCTCGACCCCTATAGAACTTGACAGAGCGCATAGGGCCTTGGGTCCTAAGAGGGCAGACCCAGCTTATCCCAGAGACATTGTGTGCAGGATTCACCTTTTTTCATTGAAGGAGGAAATCCTGAGGAGAGCGTGGAACAAGGGCACCCTATGCTTCAGAGGAGCGCCGATCAAGATTTTGCAGGATCTGTCTGGGCGGACTCTCCAGATGCGTAGAATGATGAAGCCTCTCCTTGAAACCATTATCAGTCAGGGAGCAACGTATAGATGGGGTTTCCCTTTTCATCTGATAGTGAAGAAGGCGGCTGGGACTTTCACCTTGAAATCTCATCGTGAACTTGGGGATCTGTTTGCATTCCTGGGGTGTGACCCAGTGGACATCCCAGACTGGCTTGTCTCGAGTGGGACCCCGCTCCCAGGGGACCCTCCCAGGAGAAGGAAGAGGAGCTTGAAGAGCTTTCGAGATCTGGGGCGCCTTGGGGGTCCCTCCGGGGGGTACTCGGCGGGCTCCGGGCCACTGCCCCGGGCGTTGAGTCCCGGGGGTGGTCCTGGTGCCGTCGGTCGGGGGCGCGCGCGGCGCGGCCCCCGTCCCCCCCCTCGGCCTGCCTCGCCGGGGGGGGGGGTCGGGGCGGGCGCGTCCCTGATTGACTCGTTTCCCCTTGAGGCCCCTAGGGTCATCAACCCCCTGCCAACAGGTCATAATGTGTTATGCATGTCCTCTGTTCTGCTTTATTTAGAAACTTATTCTGTTTTGGTTATAGTCGCCTAATCCTTTTTGGACGCGGGCTGGCGCCCTGCTTGGCCCCCTCCCGGCCGCCTAGTGGTTGATGGTGAGGCGTCAGCATGACTTGGGAGGGCCTGGAATGATTCCCCCTTTGCGTCTCCCAACTCTTGTCGGACACTGCACCCCCAATAGGTCGGTCTTCTGGGCACACGTGGCCCTAGTTGACTGTATTCACCCCGGTTGTGGGGAACCTTAGTGTTTGTTTCTTCTAGAGCGTGAGCGTGCACCTCCGCACTAGACTTGTTCCCTTTCCTTTGGTTTTGGTTCTTTTTGGCGGCCTCCGACCGGGAGTGGGAGAGCGGGTGCTCCTGCGCGCTCTCCCCCCTGGTTCGGACGCAATTCCCCTGAGGGTGGACCTGGTCGACCCCAGTGGTTGATTGGACTCACTCTGCCCCCTTGGTTTAGGGGTGTTCCCCCCCCTTTTCTTTCCCGGTAGTTTTTGGAAGCCGGGGTCTTTCTTCCCCTTCCCCCCCCCCCCCCCGTTCCCGTTTTCTCCCCTCCTTTCTTGCTCACCCCCCCCCCTCTCCGCTCATCTGCCTTCCCCCCCCCTGTGTTCAGGGGCGGATACCCCAAAACCACTTCCCCCTGTACAGCTTAGCAAACCATAATAATGCAGGGAAAGCCCATCTCCGAGGTCAACGTGGTCTCCCTCAATGTGAAGGGCTTAAATAGTCCGGAAAAGAGAGCCCTGATTTTGAGGAACCTTAGAGGGTTGAAGGCGCAGGTTGCCTTCCTCCAGGAGACTCATTTCAGGGCGGGCGGCTCCCCCTCATTCGGCAACAAGTACTACCTTAGAGGCTACCATAGCCTTTCTCCAGACTCAAGATCCAGAGGGGTAAGCATCGTGTTAGACGCTGCCCTGCCCTGGGAATTGATTGACTATCAGACGGACCAGGAGGGGAGGTGGATCTTCCTCAAGGGGAGGATTGCATCTCACCTCTTCACCTTCGCAAACATATACGTGCCGAATGTGGGTCAGTCAACCTTCTTGGAGGGAGTCCTCGACACCTTGGACACATTTAGGGAGGGCGAACTGTTGATAGGCGGTGACTTCAACGTGGCACTTGATCCACTAGTAGATACCTCCAGGGGGACCCCGCACGAGTCATACGCCAAATTGAGGCGGCTTAAAAAGGTACTTGCCCAACACCAGTTGATAGACCCCTGGCGCATTCAACACCCGACCGAGAGGGACTACACTTTTTTCTCCCCCCCGCATAGGTCATACTCGAGAATTGACCTATTCCTTGTACCTCACGCCTCGCTCTCTAGAGTGGTGGATTCCTCCATTGGGAATATTACCTTATCAGACCATGCCCCGGTCTCTCTATCGGTCTCTCTGCCCCGCCCCATCCCCAGGGGTTGGTCCTGGCGCCTGAATACCTCTCTCCTAGATGATCAATTAATAGTAACTGAGGTCCAAGAGGAAATTAAAAAGTACTTTGAGTGTAACTCGTCGCCGGAGACCAGCCCAGGGGTCATCTGGGAAGCGCATAAGTGCGTAATTAGAGGCTCCCTAATTAGCATTGGATCTAGAATTAAGAGGGAAAAGGCAAAACTCATTGAAGATCTCTTGGCAGAGATAGGGAAAGTAGAAAAGTTACACAAGAAGTCCTTAGCAGCGGCCCACTTGGCAACCCTAACGTCGCTGAGAGAGAAGCTCAAATCATTGTGCTGCGATAGAGTGAAGGCACAGTGGACCAAATGTAGGAAAAGGTTCTATGAAGCGGGGGACAAATGCGGGAAATTACTGGCAAGGGCACTCAGAGTGGAAAGAGTGAGATCTTATGTCCCAAAGATAGTAAACCAGGAGGGTCATAGCGAGCATCTAACAGAGAGAATAGCGGAAACCTTCCGCAAATTCTATGAATCCCTTTACAATATTCAGGGAACAGAGAGGCAGGACTTGGATTCTCACATAACAGAATACATAAGGGACTCGGGGCTGCCAAAGTTGCCGGCAGAGGTGGTAGAGAGGTTGGAGGACCCAATCTCCCTGTTGGAGTTGCAGAAGGCGGTAGCGGAGACAGCTAGCGGAAAGGCCCCGGGGCCTGATGGTTTCCCCTCCCAGTATTACAAAAAAATGTTCCCCCTCCTGGCCCCCAGTCTTCTCAGGGTCTTTAACTCGCTCAAAGATGGGGAGGCCTTCCCCTCGGACTCCCTCAGAGCATACATCACAGTTTTGCCCAAGGAAGGAAAGGACCCCACGCAGTGCGCCAGCTACCGGCCCATCTCACTCTTGAACACAGATGTCAAGATCTTTGCAAAGATCCTGGCGTCTAGAATTGCCCCCCAACTCCACCACATAATCGCCCTAGACCAGGTGGGGTTCATGCCCCATAGGGAGGCTAGGGACAACACTGTCAAAGTGTTGAACCTGGTGCACCTTGCCCAAACCGCTAATAAGCCTTCCCTGTTGCTTGCAACCGACGCCGAGAAGGCCTTTGACAGAGTCAATTGGCAATTTATGTACTCCACCCTTAGCCATATTGGACTCGGTTCAAACCTTATGAACTGGATCGCAAGCCTCTATAGGAAGCCCTCGGCGTCGGTGCGAGTCAACGGGGTAATTTCAGAACCCTTCGGGATCAACAATGGGACACGACAGGGTTGCCCGCTTTCCCCCTTGGTCTTTATCCTGACCCTTGAGCCCCTGCTGTGCTACATCCGCGGAAACCCTGACATCAAAGGATTGGAGGGCCCCAAAACCCATTACAAAGTCGCAGCTTACGCAGATGATCTAATCTTCTGTCTCTCTACCCCAGAGGTTTTGTTACCCAATCTGATGCAAGAGCTTAAAAGATACGGAGATATGTCGGGATACAAAATCAATTGTTCCAAATCCGAAATCTTAAACATCAACATCCCTGAGCGGCGCTTTGCGGGGATCAAGGAGGCTTTCCCCTTTAAGTGGGCAAGGGAAGGGGTCACTTACCTTGGGACCAAGATAGGGAATGACCTGTCCAAGATCTTCAATATGAACTTCCCCCCGCTACTGAAAAAATTCTCGGATGACATCGCTAGATGGTCTATGGGTAGGATCTCCTGGTTCGGGCGTACAAACGCGGTCAAGATGAACCTCCTTCCCCGCCTTCTCTATCTACTCCAGGCTCTGCCAGTTGTGGTCCCGCCAGCCTTCCTCCAGAAGGTCAGAGCCTTATTCACTGGGTTTATATGGAAGGGAGAAAAACCCAGATTAAGTAGAACTATCTTAGCCAGACCAAAAGAGGAGGGAGGGCTGGGATTCCCAGATCCGGTGTTGTATCATGCTGCCACTCACTTGGGCAGAGTGGTGGATTGGTGCCGGCACTCGGGACATAAGCAGTGGGTTGGGCTGGAGCGAGGCTCCGGGGGGCCCCCGCTGGCCAACTTACCTTGGCTAGAGGGGAAAGACATCCCGGAGGCACTAAAACACCCCACGGTTGGGGCTACCATACGCATCTTTAGGAGATTTAAGGAGCTCCCGAATATCTCCCCATCCCCATCTCCGATGTTCCCGGTGCTGGGAAACCCACGATTCCCCCCCGGGTGTAGCGGTCCCAAGGCGAGAGAGTGGCGTGAGGCTGGACTGTACAGAGCCAAACACTTCTGGACACAGGCGGGCTGGGCTAAGACTGATGACCTGGCACTGAGGGGCTCCGTTCCGAGGTGGTCAAAATGGGAACAATCGCAGATAGCACATTTCCTTCAGTCCTTACAGGAATTTTCGACGGGTTTGCGCCCGGGGACCCGGTTCGAGGAGCTCTGCTCCGGCCCTAACGCGGAGAGGCACGTGCTCTCATCCATTTATAAGCTGTTGATCACCCCCCAGGATGCAGAGGAGCTTCACTTTAAGTATTGGGAGGGAAGCTTGGGGGCCTCATTTACGCCAGAACAGCGGAGGAGACTCCTCGCGGCGCCGCATAAGACCTCCATTTGCACCCGGACTCAAGAATGTAATTACAAAATTCTTACCGGGTGGTACAGAGTCCCGGCGACTCTGCACAGATGGTTTCCTGACGAGCCAGATAACTGCTGGAGATGCGGTGCTGCAGGAGGCGACCTTATCCACATTTTCTGGTCCTGCCCTAAGCTTCGGCCTTACTGGGACTCAGTGAGGAAAGTGATAGGGGAGGTCACCGGGGAAACTGTACCAGCCGATCCAGGAACATGTCTGCTCCACTTGGGAAAGACCCCTCTGAAAGTGTATAAGAGATCCCTTATGTGTCACCTTCTCAATGCCGCAAAAACCTGCATCCCTCTGATGTGGAAGAGGACCTCCCCCCCCTCATTGGCCAGCTGGGTCCTGAAGGTCAATGAAACCATGCGTTTCGAGGATTTAGCACTGAATAAGGAGGGAGGGTTCGAGAAATATACAAAGACCTGGTACGATTGGATGGTCTTCTCGGATTCAGACAAGTGCAGGGCACTGCTTCAGGATACTTGAACAGACGTGCCTTCCCTTGACCCCCCCCCCTTCTCTTCCCCCCTCCCACCCATCCCTCCATCCTCTAAGGCGTTATTTTCATATCTGTTGGTTTATAGAGCTGTACGATTCATTGCACTGGTTTTTCACTTTCTCTGTGTTTTTTGGAACGTGCTTAAGAATGTTAGACAACGCACAAAATTGCTTATCTTCTACATTTTATTGTGGTCTTGTTTCTATGATGTATACAAAAATGTAATAAATAAAGAATTAAAAAAAAAAAAAAAAAAAAAAATATATATATATATATATATATATATATATATATATATAAATTTTTAAAAAGTTCTAGTTCTACCTTGACTAAAAAACCAAAGCCCTTTTTGTTCTCAACCAAGATGGCAGCAGCAGCAAGCCATTTCAGCATTAGC
The DNA here is from genome assembly GCA_027917425.1 of Gastrophryne carolinensis. Lineage (NCBI taxonomy): Eukaryota > Metazoa > Chordata > Amphibia > Anura > Microhylidae > Gastrophryne > Gastrophryne carolinensis. Next base: position 351,790,969 of record CM051236.1, read on the forward strand.
TAATGGATGTGTGGAGTCCTATAAAGCTTAGTGGTAGGTTTCCTTTTTCAAGGTTAATTGTGCACTCTACAGCTGTCAGATATTCAAGGGGGCTACCTGGTCCTAGATTTACACCTTTGTTAAATTCAATATTGATGAAGGTTGAGGCGGAAAGTGGGATTTCATTATTCATCATAAAATAATTTTCTTGGATTTGATTTGCAGATCCCCTCTTTTCTTTAATTTTAGATTTCAAATTGGAGCTTGGAATCATTGGTGTGAACTGAGTCCTTAAAGTGGACCAACACCCAGGGGTGATCGGCCCGGGAATCTATAAGATTCCCGGGCCGATCACCTCACTCACCGCGGGACATCAGAAATCGGGATGTCCCGCGGGGTGAGACCCCCCCAAAAACCCCAAACTCCTTACCTGATCCACCGCTGCTTCCGCCTCCTGCGCGCGCCGAGAGTGACGCGCGGGAGGCGGCGGCGGACACGCTGTCTTGGACGCCGCTGTCACCCGCTTGGACGTCGGCGGGGATTGGACAGCGCGGTCACATGGGAGCGGGGAGAGGTGAGTTTTTTTGGGGTTTCTGGGGGGTGTCAGAGAGCGGGACACCCCCGATCGGGGTGCCCCGCCGAAGTGGACCAAAACCCAGGATAGTCAAAATCCTGGGTGTTGGTCCACTTTAAACTGGCATCTCTGGGGGTTTTTCTATTCATTTAGCGGAAGTTGGGTTTGGGGGGGTTCTCTTTGCATTGTTTTGGCTCCTGAGCAAATTTCTGCTAACCTATTAGTAGTTGACTATTAATGGACGCCCCTACGGGGGATTTAAGGAAAGGGTCTTTACGTTTGACAATAAATTATTATTTATTAGGCAAGGATGTCTAAACAAATTTTTTTTTTTTAAATTGTACAAGTTGGTTCTTCGACATGTTCTAATTATTTTTTTTTTCTTCTTCTTCAGAGTATGCATGGGCCTTACCCCTTTGGAGAGTCCTAAAAGAAGCTTTATTATTCTCCCATACCTTGTGTCCTTTTCCCACTCCATGAAAAGGGACATCTGCAAGTTACCTACTGAAGTTCAACTGGGGGGTTAATGATGTCGGTGACCCTGATAATTTTATCCTGGGTGCTGCCTTTCTTTCTTTTTCTTTCTTTGCACAACCTTTGCACGCCAGCTATGAATAAATGGGTAGGAAAAAAAAACATGGATACCATTGTTAATATGTAAGAGTTCTGTGCGTTTTCCACGTTACCGCCATGTTTTCAATTATTTTTTAAGCTGCAGATAGTTTGATTACAAGTGTATGTCTTGTTCTAAAATTTGTTTAAAATACAGCTTAGATAAAGTTTATATGTAAACTTACTGAATGTTGGGGATTCAGTAATGTCCTCCTAATTTCCTTAAGTGCTTAGTACTGCAGCCATTTTGCAGGGAAATAAGAAGTTGCAATTGTATTGACCCACGTTTCCTTTTGTGGAGGGCTGCAAACTGTATATTCTAAACATATTTTGTTAAAAATAAGCCAAAAACCAGTGTAGTGTGTGTGTGTGTGCGCGTGTGTGTGTGTTCAGGCTTACACATTTTTCCTCACATGACTTCATTTTAAGGAGGGGTTACCAGATAGAGCCTACAAAAAAGAGCCAGTTGTATTGATATAGCTCTATACATATTGCAACCATTTGAGTTTTAAGTTTACAGACAAATCCTAGCTGCTTAATGATTGTAGTAAGTATATCATTTTAGGGTACCAAATTAAAATCTTGCCTGGCACCAGAAGTATTGAAAGAAAACATCCTAAACAAAATTGTGTATACAATGGCCTGACCTAAAAAATAGGTACCTGCAATGTAAAAGCTGTACTACAGTATTGATTTTACATGCTGGGATATCTTAAAGAGGACTACAACACAGATTAGAGTCCTTTAAATTCTTACCTAGGGGGCATCAACATGACCCCCCCCCTATGCATTGCCATGCTTAGCACCCAAAGACCCACCCCGCGCCTGCCAGACCTGAGAGGAACAAAGCCTGGGACTTCCGCTATTCCAGGTTTTGGTACTCCTGCCTGGGACATCCCATTTAATTCCTACATTGCATGCACAGCCTGCAGCCAGACAGTCACCAGTGCGCGTTCCATTCAGCTTTTGGTTTGCCACCATGAGCAGCAAGCAAAGCTTAATGGAGAGTACGCTGCTGGCTGCACCACCTACTCCTCAGTGCAAACTCTCACCAGGCTTTCGAAATGGTTGGTGCGGTACACACAGATGGTAAGCAGGGATGCTACGCACACATAAAGAGGAGGCCACCAGTCCTAGCGACCTACGGTAGACTCTAGCTAGGCCTGTGGATGTACCTCTAGAATGTTTGCTGGTAGGGGCCAGGGGATGCCATCCTACACCCTCTGGTCTGCACACCCCCTCCTGTTGCAGGGAGTTTTTCTTCCCACAGTTTTTAGGATAAAATTATATGAAATATTACTGAAGGGGGTGTTTATTGCTTCCAATATTACTATTCATCTTTTCTAGGGGCAAGAAAACCTAAAACCCGATCTGTTGCTTTGGCAACACTGCCACTATTACCGGTAATCACTATTTCATTGAGGGTACCATAAGGCCAAAAGATTCAGTAATCGTCTACATAATTATGCTAGATAGCAAGAGGAGGGGGACTTGTATATCTTGTGTTAGCAAACAATTCCCTTAGGTGGGAGGACTTGTATACCTTGCGTCAGCAAACAATTCCCTTAGGTGGAGGGGGGCAGCTTTGTGAATGTAACTTTCTACTTTTACAGGGGGAGGGACTACTCAACTTTAGTGGCGTGTCACCTAAGCCAGCCTGTGTGGGTATAACTGCTTATTGCCATTGCAATTCCTCTTATGTGTGTAAATGCTTTTACCCATCATGCAGATAGACGAGTGGTTAATGCCACAGTTCAGGGGGCAAGCAGAGATGGGCAGTTCTCTCCCTTTAAAGTGAAATGGTACATTAATAGAACAGTTTTTTCTTTTTTCCAGTAAGGAAAACGACAGCTTTGTGGACATTTTTTAACATAGGAAATGTAGGTAACTTCTCCTTTTGTTTATCAAATATTCAAATGGTTCATTTTGAATATTTAACAATTTCTGTGATAAAGCAGTCCACCAAATTCTTGTGCTGTGGCACATTATTTTTATCTATGATTTGTCTGGTCAGGCCACCTAGAAAAAAGGGTGGGGGGGGGGGGTATATGATATCATGTTCGTTCTTGATTATATGGATGCTGTTAAAAGGACAACCCCATTTATGCAAGGCCAAAAAGTTGATGGGAACATCTTAATGTCTCTTAAAATGATCACTTCAGGATGTTTAAAATAACCACCCCCTTTATATTTAATCTGCGTTCCCCTGTAGCGTTCTGTGTTTTTTTTTTTTCCTGACTTCACCATAGTGCACTTGAATCTAGCGGTGCAGCTAACACACTATAAGTCTGTTTAAATGTGAATTCCAAGTAAATCCTTACACAGCCTTTGTTTTCAAAATGTGTGGAAAGTGATGTTTTTATGGCAAATTTTTAAATTGCTTTGTAGGCTTGGTCTGACAGCTGTCATTTGTGCTTTGACATATTTAAATAATCTGGAGGTTGGTGTCACCTGCGTTGCCCTTACAGATTGATTGATTGGTTTTCTCTCATTCAAAATCTGTCTTGCTTCAAATTTTTCTTATGGAGAAGGATCTCAGATCAAGAGATGCCAGCGAGCCCCAGATTCCCTTACCTTTCACCTATCCCCATGGTGGTAATTGCGCTCCTACAGAGCCAGTATGTGACTGAGTGCAGCACTTCACGGATCCAGCTTGCAGGTTGCCATGTCCGGTGACCAAGAGACCCATTACTCTCTATGAGCGCCTGTGGCTGGCTGAAACCTTGGAAGTGCAGCGCTGGCTTCACCTACTGGGACTTTGGGAGCATAACGGCCACTGCCAAGAGTGGGTGACAGGTAAGCACGGGAGTCTGTTTACCTCTGCCAAAATAATCTGGGATTTGTGGGAAATTCCACAAAAGTGTCCTTTCCCTTTTGACCTTTCTTCAAATATTTTTTAATGGACAAAGATCTACACTTTTCGTTCATGTTTTCCTGGTGTCCTGTTCAGGTCGCTCCATTCTTGACAAGTGTGGCGGATAACCCACTTGTCAAGAATGGAGCGACCTGAACAGGACACCATCAAAATCGATTCTACATGTGAGTACTCACAGAATTGTATTTTTATTTTACAGATCACACTTAAAAATAGTTTTCTCTACTGTGCAAGAAACATGCTTTGCTACTGCTATGTGTTGCCTTTACCACGTCATTACTTTTCTTCCAGAACTGTCATTCTTAAGATCAAATTAAAAAGTCCAGTCCCCCTCTCACATATGGTCTAGTAAATGAGTAGACTAATTATCAGTGCTATGGATCATGGACAGTCTCGAGAAGCTTGGCAAGCCCCGAGTGAGGAAAATGTGCAGAAGATTTTAATGTAGGAACATGCTTTCCAGCCCTGCCTCCTAAAGGAAAATATATAAATATATATATAAATAGATATAATTTTGGGACAAAAAGCTCCTTGTTTCATGTATTTTTTATAGTGAGTGTTCAGTAGGTAGGGTGTATGCTCAGGGTCAGACATGCATGAGATGAGTGTGCAGAGTGTTTGGGGTTTTTTTTTGGCTGGGCGGGGGGTTGGATTGGTATGGGACGGAAGTGCTTGGAAAATGAAAAAATGTGTTAAAATGTTTAAAAAAATGAGGATTTTTTTCCTTATGGTTTAAAGAATATTTCTATCAATAAATTAACATGAAATAGTAAGTCTCTTGTTTTTATGAACCCTTTAAATGTCTTCCTATGCATACAGTGTAAATGTTTGTCATTGGTGTAAAGTTAAAAAAAAGCCTTACTTTTCTTCCCTTTCCCTCTACCATTGCTGACCACCTTTTAAACACTTGCCTGCAGTGGTCTTCATGCAGCTTCACGGTTTATTTGTCTGACACCTAAGATAAGAATGCACCTCATTGGTTTTGTCTTGAGCTGGTTAAAGTGGACCCAAACCCAGGGTTCTCACTATCCCGGGTTTTGGTCTGCCCCTCCGGGGCGCCTCTGCAGAGAACCCCCACCAGTTTCCAGCTTTTCTTACCTTCCCAAAAGCCCATGCCACAGGCACAGCTCTCCTCCAATCGGCTTCTCTGGCCACGCATATTAATGTGCAGCTGGAGAAGTTAAATGGAATCCTAGCCACAGAACCCCCTTAAATTCTCGACTGTACACTGCCATGCCAGCCATTCAGTTACGACAGACAGCGCAGTCTTGCTGGCCTTTAATCCAACCAGCAAATGTTGTCACCCCACCAATTACCTAGTCACGAGAGTAAGAACTGGGCTGGACCTCACACCCCCCTCCCCCCCATACAGAGAGTGTTTTTGCTACTTTAGGGTTGATTCGGCGTCGTGAGAATTTTTTTTTCTCACTTTTTTTTGGGGGGGGGGAGGGGGTTTCTTGTGATGCATGAGAAAAGGCATTTTATATCAAACAAACGTGAGGAAAAAATGATTACAGATCTGAATCGACCTTTTAATCAGAGGAAATTCAAGAACAAAGGTTTAATAAGGGCATGCTCAACCTGAGGCTTGCAAGCCATCTGATGTAGCCCCTGACCTGCTGTGTGTAAAGTGGGAGGACTAAATTAAACTGGTATATAAAGACAGTGAAATATGGGCACAGTAAAGATGGAGATTGAACAAAGAATGATCTAGGAGGGGCACATTAGCAAACAGAGGTTGCAGCGGTGGCTTGTTAAAACACAATGATTGTACAACACAACCCCTGGGTGAAATATCTGGCACAACTTTTGCCATGTGCAATAGTACTACTTGTATTCTTGTCATTGGTAATAGTTTAAATGGGTTAAGTATTGAGAATATAGTTACGACGTGGGGGTGGGCTGTAAATATGGGACCCATATATCTGGAACGTTAAGGCAATCACCATGTGTATTGGTAGCATGTTGGGATTTACATATAAATGTGGTAATGGGGTGGGGTGGTGGAAGGAAATACAAATGTATGAAACTCTAATTGGAGTTAGTGGAGACCAGATTATATTCTAAGTATGTCACACACCCCACTTCAAACATTAATAATTACACTAGGGTTAACGCACCGCTAGGTGGCAGCATTGCAGAGAACCTCCAAAAACTTCAACAGGCCCCTCCCGGTCTATACATGGTACCTCCCAAGAACCTCCCAGTGTTGTTCTCTGCAAGGTGGCGACAAGACAGAAGAAAGAAGTCTCCTGCTTGCAGGTAGCCGGGGGTATCCCCCCGCCCCCCCCCCCCCCCGTGGTCTATTTCTGCCCGGCTCTTGTTTGAGAGTATACTATTTACTGGCAGCCTCCCAGCTGCGGCTGTAGGCCGGGCAAAAGGTAGCCGGCACCATTGGTGCCTAGGAGATTGGCTCCTCCGCTCGACCCTTCATTGCGGGGCATAGCGGGATTCCCGGAGTGGTGATCCGGATGTGGGATGCCCCATTTAATAGGAGGTTAGCGGTCAGGATGTGCCTAGCCCTGGGATTTTTGTCATACCACATTCCGGGGTGTGGGGCGCGCTTTGGGACGGTGACATGTTGTGTGATTGTGGCTGCTGCGCTGCTGCATTGTGAGGGCTTATCGCTGTTTTACTGTGGCTAACTTTTATTGTGCTTGTGTGTCCCTCTTGTCACTCTGTCTGCGTGTATGGTTCTCTCCCCTCAGGAGCCGGGGGGGGGCGGGGCCTCGCGGCGTGCTGCGGTCCCGCCTGTGGCTGAGCGCCGTGATCGGTCTGCACAGGGGGGAGAACAGAGGATCAGTGTGTGGGTCTGTGTTCTTGTGCGCACTTGGGAACCGGCAGGTTGCTCCGCCGGTCCCGTCTTAGAGGTCTGAGCGCGGTCTCTGTCGGCTGACGCTGCAAGGGGGCGGGGTCGCGCGCGCGCGGGCCGCGCACTGATTGTTTGTCCCGGAGGGGCGGGGCCTTCTCGGCTCCCGCGCTCCCGGGGCTCGTCTTCCCCTCCCTCACGTCTCTGAACTGTGTTGCGGGCCGCCATCTTCTGCGGTGCCTAGCTGCGCAGTGCTCCCTCTCAGGTAGGCGTTTTAGTTTTTTCTTGCGGGATGCGCACATAGAGTTTGGCCTGGCCCCCCGTATTACGTCCCCTCCTCCTCCACCTGCCTCCTCGCTCCTGCACATCTTTAATGTGCTGGTTTTGTATTAACCATTTCCTGGGTCTATGGTTAATGAGGGGGGGAAGGGGGGTTTGTATGTTATGTTGTATGTTGGTTTAGGTTTTATTGTGCCTGGATTGACGCCTGTCCCTCTCCCTTTGTCCCTTTGTGTCTTTCAAATCCTGGGATCCCGTCTGGCAGGGCTCTCCCGGTCTTATATACCTGGCTCGTGGGGGGTGTTTTTCATTGCACTATATATATATATATATATATATATTTATATATTTTTATAAGGGTTTTTATGCTATTCCCCTGGGTCAGATTCTTGTGACAATCTTTAGACAATTGTTAGGTTATTAAGGGGCATCCCGGGTCGCGTACCGCATAAATCCCTGGGTTCTGCGAATACCATAAAATTCACCACATGGAGGCTGCCACAGATACCGGGAATGGTTCTTCGGGACAATCCAAGGTGTGCGGGGGTTGTGGGACTCCGCTCCAGGGAGATGATGTTATTTTGTGTATCCCATGTGCACAGCAGAACATTGCACGGCAGTCCAGTACTCCGGTGCCTAGCACTTCTTCAGCCGCGCCATCTCCCTCTCCCCCTCGCTTATTCCGGACCCCGTGTGACGTTGTCCTGGGCGGGGATTCGCAGTCTGAGGTATGTGCCCGCTTGACCAGTCTTGAGAAGCGGTTTTCTGCTATAGCCGCTCAGAAGGTTTCAGCTAAGCGGAGGCATCTGTCTCCGCCTCCGCCGGAGTCAGATGAGGAAGTGGTGGGAGATCTGGATTGGTCGGATTGTCCCCGTGAAGAAGGTGAGCTCATTGAGGAAGAAGATTCGGATGTTCAGCAGTTGCTGGGTTCTGAGGGGGATCAGGCTGATGGCCTCCCTCTCGATTCCTCTACCATTCTGAGCCAGATGTTTGAGGTTTTGGATTTGGAGCCTCCGGTGGTTGCTCCTAGGCCTAAGGGTCAGCTTTTTGGGGTGTCCAAGCAGCGTTTGGAGTTTCCCAGCCAACAGCATTTTGAAGAAATTGTTTTCAAGTAATGGGAGCAACCTACACGTCTTGTTGGTGTGCCGTCTAGCTGGGATAGGAAGTATCCCTTTCCGGCGGAATTGATGAAGCGTTGGTCTGTCCCCCCTGAGGTAGATACTCCGGTCTTGGGACTGTCCAACACGGCGGTCGTGCATTCCCCTGACACGACTTCGCTCAGGGACGGCGAGGATCGCCGGGTTGATCAGCTTGCCCGTCATGGTTTTGTATGTGCGGGTTCGGTGTTAAGGCCTGTCTGTGCTTCAGCTCTTTTGACTTTTGCTGTCAGGTCTATTGTCAGGGACTTGGGGGTGGATCTCGAGCCCACCAGTGATGAGTCCCTTGGGCTTAAGCGCTGCGATTCTTTTTTGTCTTTTATCCTGGCCGCTCAGGAGGATGCCATGTTGATGTGTGGCAGGGCTACTGCCTTGCTGGTGGCTATCCGGCGCTGTGTGTGGTTGAGACAGTGGACGGCCGATTTTAATTCTAAAAGATCGCTCACGGCTCTGCCCTTTCTGGGTTTGAGGCTTTTTGGTGAGAGGCTGGATTCTGTTGCCAAGGGAGGTAAGTTACCTCAGCGCAAGAAATTTCGCCGTTCCTTTCGGGGGACGGTCTCGTTCAATCCGTCCCTTCGGGGAGTCGGTGCGGGCTCCTCTGCCCCCAGGGGCGCCAGTTGGAATAGGGGCAGAGGCCGTGGCCGTCCCACTCGTGTCTGGGGTGCCAAGCCCAAGCCGGTTGCCAAGCCCACCCAGCAATGAGGGGGCGCCCTCACCCGTTCGGGTGGGGGGACGGTTGCAACTTTTCTCCCGGGTGTGGGACCAGGAGGTCCCGGACAGATGGATCCGGGAGGTGGTTTCGGCCGGTTACAAGTTGGAGTTCGAGTCCCGTCCTCCTCCAAGGTTCTTCAGGTCTCTGGTGTCTTTGGATCCTTTGGCCGCGCAGGGGCTCCTGGCGGCAGTAAGGAATCTTCTAGATTTAGCTGTCATTTGCCCGGTTCCTTCTTCAGAGGTAGGGCGCGGGTTTTACTCCAATCTCTTCACGGTTCCCAAAAAGGACGGGTCCTTCCGTCCTATTCTGGATTTGAAGTTTCTCAACAGGTTTATTCGTCCTCGGAAGTTCCGCATGGAAACCCTGCGGTCTGCGATCGGTTCGCTTCGGCAGGGGGACTTTATGACGTCCATAGACATCAAGGATGCGTACCTGCACGTGCCGATCTTTCCTGCTCATCAGCGGTTCCTTCGTTTCGTGGTGGGGGATCGGCATTTTCAGTTTGTGGCTCTTCCATTCGGCCTCACCTCTGCTCCGAGAGTGTTCACCAAGGTGTTGGCGGGGGTGATGGCCCTGCTCAGAGCTCAGGGGATTCGCATTGTGCCTTACCTGGACGATCTTCTCATCATGGCTCCTTCCTTCAGTCAAGCAGAGGGGGACACCAGCACGGTGGTGTCTCTGTTGGAGAGGTTCGGCTGGGTGATCAATTACCCCAAATCCTCGCTGGTTCCGGCCAGGGTGGTGACCTTTCTGGGGAGGTCGTTGGACTCCTGCCAGCACAGAGTGTTTCTCCCTCAGGCCAAGGTTCTGATGATTCAGGAATTGGTCCAGCTGCTCCTCTCCCATCCTCATCCGTCCATTCGTCTGGGGATGAGACTGGTGGGGTTGATGGTGGCCTCGTTCGAGGCAGTTCCTTTTGCTCAGTTTCATACGAGGACTCTTCAACTTCATCTTTTGGCGTCTTGGAACCGGTGTCCGGGGTCGTTGGATCGGTCCTTCCGGTTGTCCCCTCGGGTTCGGCAGTCCCTTCTGTGGTGGTTGGTCTCGGACAACCTTCTGAAGGGCAGGTCGTTTCTGACTCCATTTTGGGAAACTGTCACCACGGATGCCAGTTTGTCAGGCTGGGGAGGTTTTTGGAAGGATCTTCGGTTTCGGGGGCAGTGGGACCCTCAGGAGGCCCACTTGCCCATCAATGTTCTGGAATTGCGAGCCATCAGGTTGGTTCTGTCTCGCTTGACGCATCATTTACAAGGTCTGCCGGTTCAGGTTCGTTCAGACAATCAGACGGCGGTTGCTTACATCAATCACCAAGGAGGGACTCGCAGTCTGGGTGCCCACAGGGAAGTGTCTCTGATTTTGGTCTGGGCGGAGACTCATGTCCCTTGCATCTCGGCAGTTTACATTCCGGGAGTGGAAAACACAGAGGCGGATTTTCTGAGCCGGTGTGCGTCCCGTCGGGGGGAGTGGTCTCTCCATCCCCAGGTGTTTCGGTCACTTTGTCTCCGGTGGGGGACGCCGGAGGTGGATCTGTTTGCCTCTCGTCACAATCACAAGCTTCCGTCCTTTGTGTCCCTGTCCCGGGACCCTCTGGCTCTGGCGGTGGATGCCATGACCCTGAGCTGGAGGGACCTGGGGTTTCTTTATCTGTTTCCTCCGATTCCCATGCTAGGCAGGGTTCTGCGAAAGTTGGTTCTGGAGGGAGTTCCCACCATTCTCGTGGCTCCAAGGTGGCCAAGGCGGGTGTGGTTCGCGGACATCGTTCGTCTGGCCGTAGATCAGTTCGATCTGCCTCTTCGGCCAGATCTTCTCACTCAGGGTCAACTATGTTACCCCAGTTTACAAACGCTGGCTTTGACGGCTTGGCTGCTGAAACCTCCATCTTAAAGGAGGAGGGTCTTTCGGATGCGGTCATTCAGACTCTTATTAGTGCCAGGAAGAGATCTTCTTCTTCCATCTATTACAGGTATTGGAGATCTTATATTGATTGGTGTGAGGCTAGGTCTTTGCCTTGCCGGGTCTTTTCTGTGTCTAGGATTTTGGAGTTTCTTCAGTCGGGACTGGACTCCTGTCTTCAGCTGAGTACCTTGAAGGGGCAGGTTTCTGCTTTGTCTATTTTTTTCCAGAAATCTTTTGCTAGTCATTCCTTGGTCAAGACTTTTTTCCAGGGGGTTTCGCATGTGCGGCCTCCTAGGAAGCCTTTGCTCCCAGTGTGGGATTTGAATTTGGTTCTTTCTGCTCTTAAGGCTCCTCCTTTTGAGCCTTTGCGGGATGTTGCTTTGTCCATTCTTACTCAGAAGGTTGCCTTTCTGGTGGCCATCACTTCGGTTCGGCGTGTTTCAGAGCTGGCAGCTTTGTCTATTCAGGCTCCTTATTTTGAGGATCATCAGGACAAAGTGGTTTTTCGTTACAAGTCAGATTTTCTCCCTAAAGTGGTCTCTGCTTTTCATCTTAACCAGGACATTGTTCTTCCTTCTTTGTGTCCTAAGCCTAAGAATGTCAAGGAGAGTGCTTTGCACTGCTTGGATGTGGTACGTTATGTCAGGTACTATCTACGTGCTACGTCTTCTTTTCGTAAGACTGATGCCTTTTTCTTTGTGCCATGTGGGCCTAGGAAGGGTTTGGCTCCGGTCAAATCTTCCATTAGTAAATGGATTCGTCAGGCCATTGTTGGTGCTGATTCGGCTAAGGGGAAGGATCCTCCTTTCCAAGTTACTGCTCACTCTACTCGTGCGGTTGGTGCGTCCTGGGCTTTTCAGCACCAGGCTTCGGTTGAACAAGTGTGTAAGGCTGCAACTTGGTCTTCTGTTCATACTTTTTCTAAGTTCTATAAGGTTGATGTGCGGGCCTCAACGGATGCTGTTTTTGGCCGCAAGGTTTTGCAGGCTGCAGTGGTTTGAGTTTTTTCTGCGTTATTGCCTGTTCGGATACCCACCCTTTTCTGGACACTGCTGTTGGATGTCCCTAGTGTAATTATTAATGTTTGAAGTGGGGTGTGTGACATACTTAGAATAATACCATTTTGTGAATACTCACCTGTAAAATGGGTATTATAAGTATGTCACACACCCCACTTCACCTGCCCTTTTCGGTATCCTGGCTCTTTATTTGGTGAAGTTTAGTTCTTTACGTTGAGGGTTACATTGTCTTACTGCTGTTCTAATACTGGGAGGTTCTTGGGGGGTACCAGGTATGTATAGACCGGGAGGGGCCTGTTGAAGTTTTTGGAGGTTCTCTGCAATGCTGCCACCTAGCGGTGCGTTAACCCTAGTGTAATTATTAATGTTTGAAGTGGGGTGTGTGACATACTTAGAATAATACCATTTTGTGAATACTCACCTGTAAAATGGGTATTATAAGTATGTCACACACCCCACTTCACCTGCCCTTTTCGGTATCCTGGCTCTTTATTTGGTGAAGTTTAGTTCTTTACGTTGAGGGTTACATTGTTTGGTTCTGGTACCTTGTCTTACTGCTGTTCTAATACTGGGAGGTTCTTGGGGGGTACCAGGTATGTATAGACCGGGAGGGGCCTGTTGAAGTTTTTGGAGGTTCTCTGCAATGCTGCCACCTAGCGGTGCGTTAACCCTAGTGTAATTATTAATGTTTGAAGTGGGGTGTGTGACATACTTATAATACCCATTTTACAGGTGAGTATTCACAAAATGGTATTTTTAGAATCTTCATTCTGAACTCATTTATTGTGACCCAAAACCTGTTTCATAATCACTTCATTGGGCACTCCGCAGAAGGTTAAGCACACCTGATTTCAAGTGTTATCACAGTGGTATAGAGCACCAATGGCCAAAAAAGCGCTGCCATCTTCCTAAAAATATGAAATGTATTGAATCCATTTAAAAATGTCAGAAGCAACAGAACTTAGTGCATAGCCCATACATATGAATATAAAAGCAACAGAATGCCAATGGTGCTACATACAATTAACAGCTACCTGCCAGCATTGTTTGTGGTGTGGAGCGAAAAAGCGGGGAATGGTCTACATATTCTGTTCCTGCCCCAAGACCATATTGTGGGAGGGAGTCAGGAATTAAATAAAAAAAATCTGTGCGGCCCAGAACTCCCATTTGCTCCAGATTCCTTCCACTCTTTTGCACCGTAACACTCTCCAGAAAAAGAAAACCAAAAACTCTCTGGCTATCCATTTAAAACACAAAGCTCCTTTGTAGCAACCCTTTGGAGACAGTCTAATAGCCCCCTATGAAAATATGGCTTATCCGGGTGCAAGAAATCAAACTTATAGAAAAGCTAACTGTAGACATTTACAACATGGCCGAGATATTCAGACTGGGATGAATTCAGCATCTTGGCAGACTTTGATAAACTTCTAAAGTAAGCTGAAAGGAGAGGAGCACTTGCACCCCCCTTTTTATTTTCTGTTTCTTTTTCTGCTGGGTGGAGTAGGGATTTTCCTTGGGAAAGCATACAAAAACATAGGAGACAGATTCTACAGTAAATGTTATTCAGTGATACACTAGTGCATAAAAGAAATGACTCATTACAAAAAATATATTCTTAGTATACAGTACGTCCTGCTCCAGATAGATTAATTACACTTGGGTTATCCCCCAGCAGATGGTGCTGCACTGCAGAGACATGCAAAAAACAGGCTCCTCCCGGCCCCTCAAATACCCGGGACCTCCCACAAATCCCCAGATTTCTCTGCAGTGCTTACTGCAAAGGCATGAAATTATCACTCTCTCGCAGGTGAGCGGGGCTATTAGCCTGCGGCCCTGTTGGACTATTCCCACCCGTTCCTCGTGTGATGTGCCTCCCAGCCTGGGCTGTGCTGGTCGGGTGAAGGTAGGCAGCACCATGCGTGCTTAAGGAGCGCTGCTCCGCCGCAATCCCCCACCAAAGGGTAGGCGGTATAGGCTGATGGTGAGCCTTTATGGGATGTCCCTCCCGCATTATTGCCCAGTGTAGCGGTGGGTCCTGTACAGAGGGCCGCCATCCTCCCTCATTCTCCCTGTAGCCTTCGGGGGAAAAGAAGGGGGGGTGTGAGAGCATGTATCGTGATTCGTGCATACAGCGTTTTGTCATGTTCCCTTGTACTAGTATATGTGGTGTCAGCCGCCGCGTCTTTTTTACTATGGCAAATGCCGCCGCCGCCGCCACGCGCGTCTTTTCCCTCATTTAGATGTTCCGCGCCGGGCGGCGGCGTTACCTCAGATGCTTATGCGTTCTCATTGGCTGCTTGTCTGTGGGCTTCGCGCTCTTTGGGGGCGGGGCCTGGCTCAGTGCGCTATGCGTCACGGCTCGCTCCGGCCCGCCCTTCGAGGTACACGAGGTGCCATTTTGTCAGGTCGCGCGCGCGTGTGTGACGGTTCTACTTACCACGGTCCGTAAGTGCCCTTGCGGGCGGCTCTATACTCTTTATAGTGTGTTTGGTTCTGACACCCCTTCTTCCCATTGTGTCTTTCAGACGGGTGAATCCATTGGCTTCTCCCGGCCCGGTGTAATTGGTAGGGGCCTTGTAAAATTACTCCCACTTCCCTAGCGGGTCATTGGGGCATCCAGGGTTGCTTATAGCGTAAATCCCTATTGGCATATTGTGCCTAATAATCACCATATGGAGGCATCCCAGGATAATGTTACCGGGGTCCCTTTGGAACAAGACCGGCTGTGTGTAGCGTGTGGGCAGCCTCATGCTGACGCTGACAAGGCGCGGGTCTGTGTACCCTGTGCTGAGCAGGTGCTTGCATTGCAATCTGGCCTGCCAGTGGCTGCACCTCGTTTCACTTCACCTACTCCCCAAGCTTAAATCTCACTCCTGTTGAGTTGCATACTAGTGGGGATTCTCAGCCTGAGGTGTCTTCTAGACTAGCTACTGCTGAACAGATTATTGCAAGGTCCTTAGCGCGTAAGGGCCCTGGGAAGAAGCGGCTCTTGACGCCTAATGTTACTGTTTTCCCTATGGGAGCTGAGGAGTTTTTGGATCTGTGTGGCTATACCCCGTCTGATGAAGGGGAGCTCCTTTCTGACTCAGGCTCATCTGATGAGGGACCAAGGGGTCATGACGATTCTGGCTCTGACCCCTGGGCCCCGGATGACACTGACAGATTATTGACCTAGATCTTTGAGGTTCTGTCTATCTCTCTCCCTGTTGAGGCTCCCAGGCAAAGAGGGGAGCTTTTCCATACAGCAAAATCGCATTTGGAATTTCCAGGGCAGGCACATTTCCATAACCTTGTGCTGAAGGAATGGGAGCGCCCCTGTAAACCTCCCGGGGTTCCAAAGAGTTGGGATAGGAAGTATCCCTTTACTGCTGAGGTGGTTAAATGTTGGTCATCTCCCCCCGAGGTGGATGCCCAGATCCTAGGGTTATCTAACACCTCTGTCATGCATTCCCTTGATTCTACCACCCTGCGGGATGCTGAGGACCGACGCATTGACCAGCTGGCCTCCCACGCCTTTGCATGTGTGGGGACGGCGCTGCGCCCGGTCTGTGCCTCTGTCTGTGGCCACTAGATCCCTTATCAGAAATATGATTCATAGTGCCCCTGATGATTTCCCTTGTGAGGTGTTTAATGCACTCTCCAGTTGTGCTGCTTTTGTAAATTTTGTTCTTGCAGCATTGGATGACACCATCGGAATGTGTGCCAGAACTTCTGCCCTCGTGGTGGCTATATGCCGCTCGGTTTGGCTGCGCCAGTGGGCTGCTGACATGGCTGCAAAGACAGCCCTCACTGGGCTTCCATTTAAGGGGCTACGCCTGTTTGGGGACCGCCTGGACCTTTTTACTAAGGGAGGTAAGTTACCCCAGCGCAGACGCCAGTCCCGGCCCTTTCGGGGTCAGGGTTCCTTCTCCTCCCCTTACCGTGGGGCAGGACAGGGAAGGGGGGCATCTTTCCCTGGGGCCCGGGGAGTTTTCTGGGGTAGAGGCAGAGGACGTGGACGTCCTGGCTCCTCCTGGGGTCCCAAAGCCAAATCTTCTCCCAAGCCCCCTCAGGCATGATGGGGCGCCTTCGCCCATCCATGTGGGGGGACGGCTGCAGCACTTCGCCCTCGTCTGGAGGCTTCAGGTCCAAGATTCATCAGGTCCCGGATTCCCCAGGGCCCTGTGTCAGCTCAGGAGCTAGTGCATGCTGTGCAAGGCCTCCTGGAGCTGGGGGTCATCTGCCAGGTGCCTTTAAGAGAAAGAGGGCAAGTGTTTTTCATCCAACCTATTCACAGTACCCCAATAAAGATGGTTCTGTGAGGTCCATCCTGGGCTTAAAGATTCTCAACAAGTTTTGTCAGGGGCAGGCGCTTTCGCATGGAGACTCTGCGCTTGCCGTCAGTTCCCTGCGCAAGGGGGATTTCATGACTTCTGTGGACATCAAAGATGCTTACCTTCATATTCCTGTGTTCCCAGGTCATCACAAGTTCCTCAGGTTCGCTCTGATGGTTCAACATTACTAAGTTGTGGCCTTGGCCTTCGGCCTCACTTCAGCTCCCAGGGTGTTCACCAAGGTGCTGGCTAGCGGGATGTCTCTACTCAGACGTCAGGGTGTCAGCGTGCTTCCCTATCCGGACGACATCCTCATCACTTCCCAGTCTCTACATCAGGCAGAGTTGGATACTCAGCTGGTGGTGCCCATTCTGGAGTCATTTGGATGGGTGATCAACCACCCCAAGTCCTCACTGTTCCCTTCCTTGGTAACTCCATTCCTAGGAATGAATCTGGATACAGTTCAGGTAAGGATCTTCCTTCCTCAGCAGAAGGTGGACAATCTGATTGCACAGGCTCAGTCTCTCCTGGCTTGTCCCCATCCCTCCAGTAGGCAGGGGATGCAGTTGGTGGGCCTGATGGTGACGTGCTTCGCAGCGGTTCCTTGGGCTCAGTTTCACTTGAGGCCTCTGCAACTTCACCTATTGTCTGTATGGGACAAGGACCCAGCGTCCCTGGACAGGGTCTGTGTGCTCTCCCCCCTGGTCAGGAGGTCCCTCTTGTGGTGAATGGACTCAAGGAACCTGTTGGGGGGCAGATCCTTCCTTGCCCTTCCTGGGAGGTGGGGCCCTCAGGAGGCCCACACTACTATCTATGTCTTGGAGCAGCGCTCAGGTTAGTTCAGGCTCGCTTGACTACTCATCTTCAGGGCCTGCCTGTCCAGGGGTGCCCGGACAACCAGACGGCAGTTGCCTACATTAATTGTCTGGGAGGGACCCGGAGCAGGAGGGCCCTCCAGGTAGTGTTTCTGATCCTGACCTGGTTGGAGGACAATGTTCCCTGCATATCAGTGGTGTACATTCCGGGGGTGAAAATTCTGATGGCAGACCCTCTGAGCAGGGGGACCTCTCGCCAGGGAGAATGGTCCCTCTGCAACAGGGTGTTCCAATCTCTGTGCCACCGTTGGGGTCAGCCAGATGTGGATCTGTTTGCATCCCGTCACAATCACAAGCTCCCGGCCATTTGTCTCCCTGTCCCAGGATCCTCTGGCCTTGACCTCGGATGCTTTAGCACGGTCATGGCTGGACATTCAGTTCCTGTATGTCTTTCCTCCATTCCCCCTGCTGTGCAGGGTTCGGCGCAAGATTGCTCTGGTAGGGGTGCCAGCGATTCTGGTGGCCCCCAGGTGGCCAAGAAGAGTGTGGTTCGCAGACGTGGTGCAGATGGCAGTAGACCAGTACGTTCTGCCAGGGGTGCCAGATCTGCTCACTCAGGGCCCCTTACGCCATCCCAATTTACAATCTCTGGCTTTGATGGCCTGATTGCTGAAACCTCCATCTTGATGGAGAAAGGCTTGTCCACCTCGGTGGTTGATACCATGGTGAAGGCTAGGAAGAAAACTTCTTCTTCCATCTCTTACAGGGTATGGCGTTACCTACATTGACTGGTGTGTGTCTAGGTCTCTTCCCTGTCAGGTGTTTTCAGTTCCCAGGGTTCTGGAGTTCTTACAACATGGGTTGGAGTCGGGACTCCAACTCAGTACTCTGAAGGGTCAGGTTTTCTGCCCTGTCTGTTTTCTTTCTGAAGTCTTTTGCTCAGCATTCTTTGGTTAAGACCTTCTTCCAGGGGATTACTCATGTGCGTCCCCCACGTAAACCTATGGTCCCTGTTTGGGATTTGAACTTGGTTTTGTCTGCCTTGCAGGGTGCCCCCTTTGAACCTATACAGGATGCTGCTCTGGCTGTGCTTACCCTCAAGGTTGTCTTTCTGGTGGCCATTACTTCGGTCAGGCGTGTGTCTGAGTTGGCGGCTCTGTCTATTCAGCCCCCATACTATGAGAGACACCAGGTCAAGGTGGTGTTCCGCTTTAAGCCAGACTTTCTGCCTAAGGTGGTGTCTGCTTTTCATCTACATCAAGATATTGTTCTTCCTTCATTGTGCCCTAATCCTAGCAACGCTAAGGAAAGGGTTCTGCATTCCTTGGATGTGGTCAGGTGTCTGAAGTATTACCTGGTAGTCACTGCGTCCTTCAGGAAAACGTATGCTCTTTTTGTGGTCCCTTCTGGGCCCAGGAAGGGTTTGGCTCCTGTCAAGTCTATTATTAGCAAATGGATCCGTCAGGCCGTGATTCGGGCCTATTTTGCTAAGGGGAGGGGTCTTCCCTTTTGCCTTACTACTCATTTTACTCGTGCTATTGGTGCCTCTTGGGCCTTCCAGCACCAGGCTTCTGTTGAACAACTTGCAAGGCCGCTATTTGGTCTTCTGTTCATACCTTTTCAAGGGTTTTTACAAGGTTGATGTTAGGGCCTCAGCTGATGCTGTTTTTGGCCCCAAGGTTTTGCAGGCGGCAGTGGTTTAAACTGTCTGCTGTTACCTTTTTTGTTGGGGATCCCACCCTACTTTTATGGACACTGCTATTGGATGTCCCAAGTGTAAGTAATCTATCTGGAGCAGGACGTACTGTATACTAAGAATAATACAATTCTGTGAAATACTCACCTGTAGAATTGGTATTATAAGTATACAGTACGTCCTGCTCCACCCCACCCTTGGTTTTGTATTATTCTGGATCCCCTGTATGGTATGATTGTTATCATTGTTATAGTTACCAGTTTGGGTGGTTAAATTCTCCCGGCTTCTCGTTCACTGCTTTTCAATGCTGGGGATTTGTGGGAGGTCCCGGGAATTTGAGGGGCCGGGAGGAACCTGTTTTTTGCATGTCTCTGCAGTGCAGCGCCATCTGGCGGAGGATAACCCAAGTGTAAGTAATCTATCTGGAGCAGGACGCACTGTATACTTATAATACCAATTCTACAGGTGAGTATTTCACAGAATTGTATTTTGTAAAACTGTTGAAATACTGTAAAGTGAATTTAATACCATTCATTTTCTATAATTCTGATAAGGGTTCCTGAGATGTCTATTATTGAATATGGTACTTGCTTTTGCATCTTATTTTTGTATCATGTGCTTTCTCCTAATAAAAATAGAAGGAAAAAAAAAAAAGAATACGGAAACTCAAATTCCAAAGCGAACAGCCCATCTGTGCATAAATGGTCAATTAGGGTGCACGAGTGGGAATACTGTGGCAAGGTATAGACATATTAGACATAAACCATAAAACAACTTAAATTGGCTTATGGCTTACAGTGATTTGGAGGGGGCTGTCTTGGGGTAGTTTAGCCCAGCCATTGGTAAGAGGGCATGTCCTCCTGTGGGAGTTGTGTGTGACGCCAGTGCGGTGACCCCTTCCTCTTGTGGAAGCGACAATGGGTATGAGCAAGGGTGTCTCCACCCGAAATGTGTCACCCTCAATAAGGATTACAAAAATGTGTATTGATGGACACCAGGACAATATAAAAAAAAAAGTTGTTAACAACGATGTTCTTGTTCATGATTGCAGGTGGGCCACAAAAAGGCTGCCATTAGTACGAGAGTAAAGATCACTGTGCTCAGGGCCTACACATGTAAGTAGAGCACTCTCATGTTTTGAGTCATAACCCATTTCACATAGGTGGTCCTTTTATACTTTTCTTTATCAGGTGTTGGAGGAACAGGTTTGCAGTGCTACTATCTGGTCTTCTATGCTTTTTTTTTTTTTTTTTTTTTTCTAAAAGCGGCGCATTTTTTTGCTCTGAGATGGCAGTTTTGGCCAGAAGGTTTTGCAGCTGCTACTGGGCTCATGGCAAAAGGGGGAATGGGGCAAGTAGCCTTCCTCCACCTTGCAGCACCCCCTGGTCCATTTGACATCTGGGTTGCCACAGCAGTATTCTAGCAACTGGGTGAAAAGGTTGATGCCATATTCTAAGTATACAGCACGTCCTGTTCCAGAATATTCCTTACTCTTGGGTAATACATCCACAAGATGGCGCTGGACTGCAGAAAACAGTTTGTGGCTCCTCCCGGCCCTATATAAATCAGGGACCTCCCAAAAATTCCCCAGCTCTTTTCTGCAGTCTGGGCTGCGAAGATAGAAGATAGCTCTCTATGTGGTGCAGGTGAGCGGGGCTTATATGCTTGTGGCCCTGCAGGACTGTTCCCACCCGTTCCGTTCCTTATTGCTGCCTCCCAGCCTCGGCTGACAAGGTTCGGGTGAAGGTAGGGCAGTAAGCACCAGTTGGGTGCTGAGGAGCTATGCTCCTACCACAGTCCCTGCTCTGACAGGGTGGGCGGTTTAGGCTGATGGTGAGCCTTTTGGGATGCCCCCCCCTGCTCCATGGGTTTCTGCCATACTCAACCTGTGCAGTTAACCCTTATTTCCATAGGTGTTCCCCTCCACCCTCACTCCTCCCATTGTCTTCTGGGCGCCGTAGTCTCCCTGGAAATCCTTTCTATTCCTGCCTCGCTCGAGATCTCTGGGGGGGGGGGGGGGTGACTCTGTGGATGAAGATTTTCACATCACGTCTCCACGGCCCGCCCCTCGAGGTCTGCAGACGCCATTTTGCCTGTCCTTAGCTGCGTGTCCTGCTGGCTCCCTGCGGTCCGAGAGTAACCCCGGTGGGGTGTTTTTTTCTCAGGATATTCCTTTCTGCTGTATTCTTATGGGAATGTTTTGTTATGTCTTTCAAGCGGGTTAAAACTGCGGCACTGTGGTTTCTCCCAACTATCTCCCCTCACTATCTCCCACTTCCCTAGCGGGTTCTTGGGGCATCCCGGGTAGCTCTTTAGCGTTGACCCTTACTGGCCTGTTGTGCCATTCAAATCACCATATGGAGACTTCTGGGGATAATGGGCCTGGGGTTCCTTCGGGACAAGCCCGGCTATGTGTTGTGTGCGAGGTATCCCCCATAAGTGATGATTTCAGGGTTTGTGTACCCTGTGCCCAGCAGGTACTTGCGATGCAGTCTGGGCTGTCTGTTACTGGGCCTGGCGGTGCACCCCCTCTGGCCTCACCTACCCCCCCACGCTTACATCTGATCCCCACCGAGGGGCATACTAGCGGGGAGGCTCAACCTGATTTAGCTGCACGGGTGGCCAGCATTGAAAAACATCTTGCTGGGTCTGCCCAGCGTAAGGCTTCTGCCAAGAAGCGGCATTTATCACCCGCGGTTTCCCTCTTCCCTGTAGAAGATGAGGGCCCTTACTCACTCTCAGGTCCCTACCCCCTTGAGGATGGGGAATTATTTTCTGATTCTGAATCCTCTGAGGAACAACCTAAGTTTTACGGTGGTACTGGGACTCCCTTTGGGGAAGACCCGTGGTCCCCTGATGACACTGAAAGATTGCTGAGTCACATTTTTGAAGTGCTTTGTATTTCTCCCCCGGCAGTGGCTCCGCAGCAGCAGGGTGAGCTTTTTCATACGGTTAAGCCACGCTGGGAGTTTCCTGAGCAGTCTCACTTTAATAATCTAGTGCTCAAGGAATGGGAACGGCCTAGCAAGCTGCCAGGGGTGCCTAAGAGTTGGGACAAGAGGTATCCCTTTCCTGCTGATGTTGTTAAGCATTGGTCATGTCCTCCCGAGGTGGATGCGCCCGTTCTCGGGTTGTCCAATACATCTGTCATGCATTCTCCTGATACTACTACCCTGCGGGATGGTGAGGACCGGCGCTTGGACCAACTGGCCTGTCATGCATTTGCTTGTGTGGGGACGGCGCTGCGCCCGGATTGTGCCACTGCTATCACGGCTATTGCCATTAAAGGGGTGCTTAAGTGTCTCTTGGACGGGACATCTGAGGATGCGGGTAGAGAAGAGTATAGATCTCTTCTGCTTTGTGAGGAATGTATTGCATATATTCTTTCTGCCATGGATGATGCCATTAGAATGTGTGGTAGGACTTCTGCCCTGTTGCTGGCTATACACCGCTCTGTCTGGCTACGTCAGTGGGAAGCTGATAATGCTGCTAAGAAGGCTCTCACTGGTTTCCCTTTCAACGGCCTGCACCTCTGGTGAATGCTTGGATTTGTTTGCCAGGGGCGGTAGGTTACCTCAACGTAGGAGGCCGTCCCGGTCCTTTCGGGGGATGGGTGCCTTTCTCCCATCCTTCCGTGGTTCCAGAGCTGGCCGAGGAGTCTCCTTTACTGGGGCCCGCGGAGATCACTGGGGAAGGGGCAGAGGACGTGGCCGTCCTGGCCTCTCCTGGGGTCCCAAGCCAAAATCCTCACCCAAGCCCCCTCAGGCATGAAGGGGCGCCCTCACCCATCCGGGTGGGGGGACGGCTTCGGCTCTTTGCTCACGTCTGGATGCTTTACGTCTCAGACCGATGGATTCAGGAGGTAGTGTCCTCCGGTTACAAGATAGAGTTTGCAGCCTGGCCGCCCCCAAGATTCATCAAATCCCGGATGGCTCAAAACCCCCTGTCAGCTCAGGGTCTGTGCCTTGCTGCCCAAAACCTTCTGGAGTTGGGGGTCATCTGCCAGGTGCCTTTGAGGGAAAGGGGCAGAGGCTACTATTCCAATCTTTTCACTGTTCCCAAAAAAAGACGGGTCCATCAGACCCATCCTGGATTTAAAGCGCCTCAACTAATTTGTCAGGTTTAAACACTTTGGAGACTCTGTGCTCAGCTGTCAATTCACTATGACCGGGTGACTTCATGACCTCTGTAGACATCAAGGACGCTTACCTTCATGTACCAATCTTTCCAGGTCATCAGAGATTCCTCAGGTTCGCTCTGGAGGATCAGCACTACCAATTTGTGGCCTTGCCTTTCGGTATCACCTCAGCTCCCAGGGTATTCACCAGGCTGCTGGCGGGCTGAGATCTCAGGGCATTCGCATCCTTCCTTACTTGGACGACATTCCCATCACGTCTCAGTCCTTCCAGCAGGCCAAGCTGGATACCCAGCTGGTGGTGTCCACACTGGAGTCCTTCGGCTGGGTGATCAACCACCCCAATTCTTTCCTGTCACCGTCAATGGTGTGGTCCTTTCTGGGCATGACTCTGGATACATCTCAAGTCAAGATTTTTCTCCCTCAGCAGAAGGTGGAGAGTCTTCAAGCCCAAGCCAGGCTTCTTATGTCTTGCCCTCATCCCTCCATCCGGCAGGAGATGCAGCTGGTGGGCCTGATGGTGTCTTGCTTCGAGGCGGTTCCATACGCTCAGTTTCACATGAGACCTCTTCAACTTCACCTCTTGTCGGTATGGGATCGGGACCCTCGGTCCCTGGATCAGGTGTTGGTTCTGTCCCCTCTGGCCAGACGGTCTCTCTCGTGGTGGCTGGACTCAAGAAACCTTTTGGTGGGCAGATCCTTTCTGGCCCCGTGCTGGGAGACAGTAACCACAGATGCCAGTCTTACAGGTTGGGGGGGCTTCTGGGAATCCCTGAAATTCCAGGGTCAGTGGGGCCCTCAGGAGGCCCACACCCCTATCAACATTCTGGAACTGAGGGCGATAAGGTTGGTTCTCGCCCAATTGACTCCACACCTTCGGGGATGGGTGGTTCAGGTCCGCTCGGACAACCAGACGGAAATTGCCTACATCAATCATCAGGAAGGGACCCGGAGCAAGAGGGCCCTCAAGGTAGTGTCCCTGATACTGTCTTGGGCGGAGGAGAATGTTCCCTGCATCTCAGCTGTGTACATCCCAGGGGTGGAGAATCTGGAGGCAGACTCCCTCAGCAGGGGGACTTCTCATCTGGGAGAATGGTCCCTCAGCAGCAAGGTGTTGGGCTGGGGTCAGCCAGATGTGGATCTGTTTGCGTCCCGTCACAATCACAAGTTCCAGTCTTTGTCTCTCTGTCACAGGATCCTCTGGCCTTGGCCATGGATGCGCTAGCAATGTCTTGGAAGAGCTTTCAGCTCCTCTATGTGTTCCCTACTTTTCTTCTGCTGGGCAGGGTGCTGCGCAAGATTGCCCAGGAAGGGCAACCATTCTGGTGCCCCCCTGTTGGCCAAGAAGGGTGTGGTTCGCAGACGTCGTGCAGTTGGCAGTAGATCAGTATGCCCTGCCCAAGGATCCAGACCTGCTCACTCAGGGACAGCTACGCCATCCCAATTTACAAACACTGGCTTTAACGGCCTGGCTGCTGAAACCTCCATCTTGATGGAAAAGGGGCTGCCTGCCTCTGTTGTTAATACCATGATTCGGGCTATGAAGAAGCCCTCTTCATTCATCTACTATAGGGTATGGCATGCTTACATTGACTGGTGCGTTTCCCTGTCGGGTGTTTTCTATCCCTGGGATTCTGGAATTTCTGCAACATAGTTTGGATTTGGGTCTTCAAATTTGTACTCTGAAAGGCCATGTTTCTGCTTTGGCCATTTTCTTCCAAAGATCCGTTGCTCACCATCGTCTGGTCAAGACTTTCTTCCAGGGGGTTACTCACGTGTGTCCTCCACGTAAGCCTATGTTACCAGTCTGGGATTTGAACTTGGTCTTATCTGCCTTGCAGGGGTCTCCCTTTGAGCCTTTGTGTGAGGCCCCTTTGTCCATTTTGACGCTTAAGGTAGTCTTTTTGGTGGCTATCACTTCTGTTAGGCGTGTTTCTGAGTTGGCGGCGCTTTCCATCAAACCCCCTTACTTTGAGAGATACCAGGACAAGGTGGTGTTCCGTTTTAAGACTTTCTGCCTAAGGTTGTGTCTGCTTTTCATCTCAATCAGGACATTGTTTTGTCTTCTCTATGCCCTAATCCTTGTAACCCTAAGGTGCGGGTTTTACACTTTCTGGATGTTGTCAGGACTATTTGGTGGCTACTGAATCCTTCAGATGCTCTTTTTGTGCTCCCGACTGGACCTAAGAAGGGTCTGGCTCCAGCTAAATCCACTATCGGCAAGTGGATCTGTCAGGCTGTGGTACAGGCCTATTCTGCTAAGGGGAAGGAGCCTCCCTTCCACCTTACTGCTCATTCTACTCGTGCTATTGGTGCCTCTTGGGCTTTTCAGCACCAAGCTTCTGTTGAACAAGTTTGCAAGGCCGCTACTTGGTCTTCTGTTCATACTTTTTCTAAGTTTTACAAGGTTGATGTTAGGACCTCAGCTGATGCTGCTTTTGGTCTGCGTTTTAACTGCCCGCTGTTACTTTTTGGGGATCCCACCCTACCTTACGGACGCTGCTATTGGATGTCCCAAGAGTAAGGAATATTCTGGAATAGGACGTGCTGTATACTTAGAATAATACAATTCTGTGATTACTCACCTGTAGAATTGGTATTATACGTATACAGCACGTCCTGTTCCATCCCACCCTTGTTATCATTATTCTCAGTTACCTTTGTATGGTGATTATTCATATGTTCATTTTTGAATTCTTGTTATTATTGTTCTCCCGGCTTCTTGTTAACTGCTTGTCAATACTGGGGAATTTGTGGGAGGTCCCTGACTTAAATAGGACCGAGAGGAGCCACAAGCTGTTTTCTGCAGTCCAGCGCCATCTTGTGGATATATTACCCAAGAGTAAGGAATATTCTGGAACAGGACGTGCTGTATACATATAATACCAATTCTACAGGTGAGTAATCACAGAATTGTATTTTTGTTCTATCCTGGGAAACCAATGGCTCTTACCCCTTGCACCCGATGCAAATGACAGCACATTAACACTGCATACAGGTGCACTGTGATGACTTGTAACAGCAGGCTTACAACTGTAACATCAGCCACACGCCTGGCTGTTGCAATGTTAAACAGGGAGCCAAGCTTTTAGCTGTGTAACAGAAGGGACTCTGCCCTGCTTGTTATATTTCACAGTGCAGAAGCAAAGTTTTCAAACTGCTAACAGAGTGTATCATTACTCTCTATGTTGCTGTGTTGCCACAGTACAGACTATAATGGCCCTACTCCCACCGACCCTGTCCCATAGAACTGTGCCACATCAGTAAGTACAGTATAGCGTTTTTTGTTGGGGGGGGGGGCAATATGAATTAGCTATGGAGCCCTGTAAATCCTATGTATGCCCCTGCCCCAGGGCCATTCTGATTTGTGATGGCAAACCACTGAGCAACTGACTAGTATACTCATTCACACTTGTATGCCTGCTGAGACTATACAGTGTGTTCCACATCACCATTGCAGCCAGTAGAACTCACTAGAAAGTCTTGCATGTTTATCCTCGAACATCACTGGCCACTCATAGTCATGTTAAACACTCTACATAGTGAGGAAGCTGGGGGGGGGGGGTATTTATTATTTCAGGAATTTCCAGAGGGACATTGTTATTACTGGGTGAGAAGTGGACAAAGGACCTCTGCTGGATAAGTTAGTTTTTACTGCAAGAATAGTAAATCAATGTTTGTAATCCAAAGGCTGCTATAGCTGAATTTCTTCTGAGAATGTGGTAAACTTTCCATTTTGTTGTAAGCATTCACCCAAAACACACTTCAAGTGTCTGGGAAAACAAACGTCTGAGCCCCTTACCTGTGTGTCCATTACAGATCATGGGCCTTTATGCACAGAAGCTGGCAGAGCAACTTTGCAGCCAGGATTTTGAAATGCACAATGGGGATAAAAGACTTCACTAACTAGTAACTTTACTGTTGCTGTTTAATGGTAACAAAGGCTGACCAACCTAAATCACCACTGGCACTGGAAATATTTGTGATATGCAAGGGGGTTGTGAAGCAGGCATACATGGATAAAAAATAGTAATTAGGAAGAAATGTGGAGACGAGCAGGGGTGAAGGGTAATAAAGAGGGTCTTATAGACCTAATTCCTTCAGTGGGATACAGGTCTATAAAGACCCTAACCCATGTACTCCTGCATTATAGGGCTGATTCAACATTGTGGAAATTTTCCCCCTTTTTTGTGAAAAAATATTTTGTTTTTTTTCCTTAGTGCAATTCAACACCATTTTTAGCTGTGAAAATGTTTAAATAATTCCCATAGCTAAAAATTGTGCTGAACTGCACTAAGGAATAATATAATTATAAAAACATTAGCATGATGTTGAATTAGCCCTTTAGTCTTTCGGGTTGTCTTTACCCACCCCTACCACATCTGTCCCTTTAATATCAAAGCTTCATTACAACTGATACCATCCCATATCCACCTCCACCCGAAATTTGGCCCTGATGACTATGAACCTGAATATAGGAGTAACCCGCCTTTTCTGTATGTTTCCAGCCCCCTGCTGGATGGATCTTGGCTCTCTAATATATACCTCATTGAGTGTGTAAGGGAGTAGGTTAGGTTAGTTTATTTTCTCTGTGGAAATGAGCCCTGCCTAATACAGCTCTGAGGTCAAACAATTAATAGGGACTCAGTAGTATAAAAAGTAGTGCAGAGATGGTTAAATTCTAAATCTGAGCAGGGGACTGAAGGGTCTGCATAGGAGGAGAGGGAATCTGGGAGTTGCCAGAGAGACTGTTGCTCTGAAGCTGGGGAGTAGATGGGTAATGATTAGTGACTAGTAAGGGAAGTTTAAAGTCTGCATGCATGATACTGAATCATTGTCGGCACTTACATTTGCTTCTGCATTCGCTCAAAGCTAAAACACCACCTCACCGGTTTTCTAGTGGTAGCAGCCATTTAGGAGCTTCCTTACCCAGCATCTCAGCCATGCTGTTGCCTGGATTCAACTGACATAACAGACAATGCACAGTAAAAGGAAACCCAGCAACACTTCCTGTTTGTGACCTGCAGCTCCAGGAGACACCATTTTGTTTTTAAAATTGACCACAGCAGGAGTTATGATATGTACATTTTCATGTGCAGCAATCTGAATTGCCCTGGGGAGGGATGCATATAAATACTTTTTGTGGTAAGGGTATTGGTCTGGTTAACTTCCTCTCCCCTATCTCCCTTGGGAACAGTGTGAAATGAGATTTCCAAGCATCTCCAAATCTCTGATTATAGGGAAATAACTTGCATATTCTAAGTAAAGCTACTAGCTTTAATTCCATTTCTGGGTTTGGTTGAGCTTGGAAGGGCATGTCATGGCACATGACGCCCACTCAATTGCAGTGAACAGAGTGGGGGTCAGCCACTCATCTTGGAGGAGGCAGCTGTTTGTCTGGAGCTTGGCCGTGTCCACACGCCTCAGGAATGAATCTTCGCACCGGGGTACATTTCATCACACTGAAACATTGCTGCGGGACAACATTTGACTTTTTTTTGGCCTGGACAGACCTTTGACCTGCTGGCTTTATGTGTTTGACTTTGTATTTCCATAAATTAAGCACATTAAAAGACATACTACTGTGTCACCCCTCAGAAAAACTCTTCCAACCCTGTTCTTTTCTAAACCAAACTATTTAACTTTCCAAACGCCTAGCTTTGCGTCATCCAGGTACAGGGCAAGGGCTATGTTTACTGAGCCAATACTTTGCCAGCAGACGGGAGGGGGATAAAAGACAGGTGTGTAGTGTGAGTAATATACAGTAAATATGCATCTATGTTGCACATGTTGGCATTACATGGCACCCAGGTACACAAGTGACCACCATGTAGCCTGGATTTCTCAGTCCTTATTGCTGCCAACATAATTGGGGAATGAGTTTGGTGACTTTCTTTACATGCTATGTTTTGAGAGGCAGTAATAGCTTTTCCAAGTATACAGCACGTCCTGTTCTACTTTATTCCTTACTCCTGGGTTATCACCACAAGGTGGCGCAGTGGACTGCAGAAAGACTTGTGGCCACTCCCGGCCCCATAAATAGCCAGGAACCTCCCACAAATTCCCAGTGTTTCTCTGCAGTCTGGACTGCGAATATAGAAGATGGTCTCTACTGCGCAGGGAGCAGGGCTTTTCAAGTCTACGGACCTATTCCCACCCGTTCTGGACCCACTGCCTCCCAGCCCCGGCTGATAGTTCGGGTGAAGGTAGGACAGCACTGGGGTCAGATGCTGGAGGAGTGTTGCTCCAAGCCGCAAGACCCTGTACCAAAGGGTAACCCGCCACAGGCTTGTATGGTGAGCCTCGACGGGATGCCATAGCCCATATTTGTTGTGGCGATTAATGCCTCCCCTCTACCCCCCTCTCCTCCTAGGTATGCGTAAGTTTTCCTTGCTTGGCCCGTGCTGATGACAGGGGCGCCCGGGGGGTCCTTTCTATGTGCGCGTTAGTGTTTTCTTTACTTTGCCTTTACTTTGGTGTTATGCGGGCCGTTTGTACGGCGCTCCGCGGTGGTTGGCGCTTTGTATTAGGTGTTTTTTGCTTTCTGTCATGGCGCTGGCGCGTCACGTGGTCGCTGTTTTGCACTCTTTGGGGGGGGGGGCGGAACCACGGTTGACGCATTCTGCGTCATGCGGCCGTGGTCCGCCCCTGTAGGTATTGCTGCCGGCGCCATTTTGTGGCCCTTGTCCTTGCGGTGCTGCGACGCGGCCCCGCTGTGGTCTGCTTTCCTGTGCAATCTGTCCACTTGGTCTGTGAGTCCCTTACGGGGTTTCTCTTGCTGTTATATGTTTGCGCTGGGGATGCTTATTTGTGCCTTATTGTGTCTTGCAGGCGGGTCACCTCTGACTGTGGTTCTCTGTATCAATCACCATATGGAGGCTTCCGGGGATAATGTGCTTGGGGTTCCTTCGGGACCAACCCAGTTGTGTGTTGTGTGTGGGGTATCCCCAGTTAGTGACGGTGTCAGGGTATGTGTGCCCTGCGCCCAGCATGTACTTGCGCTGCAGCCTGGGTCGTCTGCTACGGTTCCCGGTGCTGCGCTCCCTTCGGCATCGCCTACCCCCCCACGCTTGCATCTGACCCCTAGTGAGGGGCACACTAGCGGGGAGACACAATATGACTTGGCTTCACGGGTGGCCAGCATCGAAAAGCATATTGCTGGGTTGGCCCCGCGTAAGGCTTCTGCCAAGAAGTGGCGTTTATCTTCCGCTGCTTCCCTTTTTCCTGTAGAGGATGAGGGACTTTACTCTTTTCTGGGCTTTACCCCCTAGAAGAGGGGGAATTATTCTCTGATTCAGAATCCTCTGAGGAGCAGGCTAAGTTATATGGTGGTACTGGGTCTCCCTTTGGAGAAGATCCATGGCCTTCAGAGGACACTGACAGGTTATTGACTCACATTTTTGAAGTGCTCTGTATTTCCCCTCCTGCAGTGGCTCCGCAGCAGCAGGGTGAGCTTTTCCATACTGTTAAACCACGCTTGGAGTTCCCTGAGCAGAATCACTTTACTAATCTGGTGCTCAAAGAGTGGGAACGCCCTAGTAAGCTGCCTGGGGTGCCCAAGAGTTGGGACAGGAGGTATCCTTTTCCCGCTGATGTGATTAAACGTTGGTCATGTCCTCCTGAGGTGGACGTGCCAGTCCTAGGGTTGTCTAACACATCAGTCATGCATTCACCTGACACTACTACCCTGCAGGATGGTGAGGACCGGCGCTTGGACCAGCTGTCCTGTCATGCTTTTCCTTGTGTGGGGACTGCACTGCGCCCGGTTTGTGCCTCTGCCATAACGGCTATTGCTATTAAAGGGCTGCTTAAGTGTCTCATAGATGGGGCCTCTGATGATGCGGGAGGTGAGGATTATAGATCTCTCCTACTTTGCTATGAATTTATTGCATATGTCCTTTCTGCCATGGAGAATGCCATTAGAATGTGTGGTAGGACCTCTGCCCTGTTGGTGGCTATACGACGCTCTGTCTGGCTACCCCAGTGGGTGGCTATTAATGCTGCTAAAAAGGCCCTCACTGGTCTTCCCTTTAAGGGACTGCGGCTCTTTGGTGAACGCTTGGACCTATTTGCCAGGGGTGGTAGGCTGCCTCAACGTAGGAGGACATCTCGGCCCTTTCGGGGGGCCAGTGCTCCTCTCCCCTCCTTCCGTGCTTCCAGGTCTGGTCGAGGAGTTTCCTTTGCTGGAGCACGCGGAGACTATTGGGGCAGGGGTAGAGGACGAGGCTGTCCCGGGCTCTCATGGGGTCCCAAGCCCAAATCCTCCCCCAAGCCCCCTCAGGCATGAGGAGGCGCCCTAACCCATCCGTGTGGGGGGACGGCTTCAGCTCTTTGCTCACGTCTGGAGGTTACGTGTAGCTGACAGATGGATTCAGGAGGTGGTGTCCTCCGGATACAAGATAGAGTTTGCAGCCTGGCCGCCTCCAAGATTTATCAGATCCCGGATGGTTCAAGACCCCCTGTCAGCTCAGGGCTTGCGGATTGCGGTCCGAAACCTTTGGGAGTTGGGGGTCATCTGCCCGGTGCCTCTCAGGGAAAGGGGCAGAGGCTTCTACTCCAATCTATTCACTGTTCCCAAAAAGGATGGGTCCCTCAGGCCCATCCTGGATTTAAAGCACCTCAACAAGTTTGTCAGATTCAAGCATTTTCACAAGGAGACCCTACGCTCAGCAGTCGCTACTCTGCGCCCGGGCGGCTTCATGACATCCGTAGACATCATGGACGCTTACCTTCATGTACCAATCTTCCCAGGTCATCAGAAATTTCTCAGGTTTGCCTTACCTTTCGGTATCACCTCAGCAGCCTGGGTATTCACCAAGGTGCTGGCGGGTGTGATGGCTCTGTTGAGATCTCAGGGCATTTACATCCTTCCTTATCTGGACGACATTCTGATCTCGTCTCAGTCCTTCCATCAGGCAGAACTGGAAACCCAGATGGTGGTGTCCACACTAGAGTCCTTTGGCTGGGTGATCAACCATCCCAAGTCTTTTCTGTCCCCGTCACTGGTGAGGTCCTTTCTGGGCATGACTCTGGATACATCTCAGGTCAAGGTTTTTCTCTCTCAACAGAAGGTGAAGAGTTATTAAGCTCAGACCCAGTTCCTTCTTTCTTGTCCTCACCCCTCCATAGGGCAGGGGATGCAGCTGATGGGCCTAATGGTGTCTTGCTTCGACACGGTACCCTATGCTCAGTTTCACATGAGACCTCTGCAGCTACACCTCTTATCAGTGTGGGATGGGGATCCTGTGTCCTTGGATCAGGTGTTTGTTCTGTCCCCCCTGGTCAGACGGTCCCTCTCGTGGTGGCTGGACTCAAGGAACCTATTGGTGGGCAGAACCTTTCTGTCCCCTTGCTGGGAGACCGTCACCACAGATGCCAGTCTTTGAAATTCCAGGATCAGTGGGGCCCCCAGGAGGGCCCATACTCCTATCAACATTCTGGAACTGAGGGTGGTAAGGTTGGTTCTCCCCCAATTGACCCCACACCTTCGGGGTCGGGCTGTTCAGGTCCGCTCGGACAATCAGACGGCGGTTGCCTACATCAATCATCAGGGAGGGACCCGGAGAAAAAGGGCCCACAAGGAAGTATCTGATACTGTCATGGGCGGAGGAGAATGTTCCCTGCATCTCGGCGGTGTATATCCCAGGGGTGGAAAATCTGGAGGCGGATTCCCTGAGCATGGGGACTTCTCGTTTGGGAGAATGGTCCCTCAGCAGCAGGGTGTTTCGCTCCCTGTGTCACCGTTGGGGTCAGCCGGATGTGGATCTGTTTGCATCCCGTCACAATCACAAGCTTCCAGTCTTTGTCTCTCTGTCCCAGGACCCTCTGGCTTTAACCATGGATGCACTAGCTATGTCTTAGAAGAGCTTTCGGCTCCTCTATGTGTTTCCTCCGTTTCCTCTGCTGGGCAGGGTGCTGCGCAAGATAGCCCAGGAAGGGGTGCCAACCATCCTGGTGGCCCCCTGTTGGCCAAGAAGGGTGTGGTTCGCAGACATCGTGCAGTTGGGTGTAGATCAATACGTCCTGCCCCAGGTTCCAGACCTGCTCACTCAGGGGCAGCTACGCCATCCCAATTTACAAACGCTGGCTTTGACGGCCTGGCTGCTGAGACCTCCATCTTGATGGATAAGGGGCTGCCTGCCTCTGTTGTTACTACCATGATTTGGGCTAGGAAGAAGTCCTCGTCATTTATCTACTATAGGGTATGGCATGCTTACATTGCTTGGTGTGAGTCTAAGTCTCTTCTCTGTCGGGTGTTTTCTATTCTCAGGATCCTGGAATTTTTGCATGGCTTGGATCTGGGCCTTCAACGTAGTACCCTCAAGGGACATGTTTCAGCCTTGGCTATTTTCTTCCAAAGACCTTTTGGCAACCACCGTTTGGTAAAGACTTTTTTCCAGGGGGTTACTCACATGCGCCGCCGCGTAAGCCTATGTTACCAGTCTGGGATTTGAATTTGGTTTTATCTGCTTTGCAGGGTCCTCCTTTTGAGCCTCTTCGTGAGGCTGCTTTGCCTATTTTGACTCTTAAGTTAGCCTTTTTGATGGCTATCACTTCTGTTAGGCGTGTTTCTGAGTTGGCGGTGCTTTCCATTAACCCTTCTATTGCCAGCCACGTAAATTTACGTGGCTGCCTCTCCAACCGTTAAACGCCAGCCACGTAAAATTTGCCTGGCTTTACCCCCTGCTAGCGCCTGCAAAATTAAAAAAAAAACACTTACCTGACCCCTCATTCGAACCGGCCGGGTCTCCTCTTCACCCTGGGGGGCTCCGATCCGGCGGGGGAAGGGGAGAGCCCGGAGTAGGGCCCCCCTGCTTTTGCGGCCGCAGGCTTTTCCTGCTTTTCCCGGCATCATGACAGCTCCATGCCGGATGATCGGTGGTGAGAGAAGGAGGGGACAGGAGATCCTCTGATCTCCTGCCTCGCCTCCTCCTCTGACTGCCGATCACCGGCATCTGTCATCAGATCAGCGAGGGACAGAGGAGCTGACGATCGAAGGTGAGTAAAGAAAAAAAACATTTTTTTTTTAAAATAAAATAATTTAACTCTGTGTTTGTGTGTTTATTTTACTGTTAACCCTTTGTGAACTGGTAAGTGGTCCATGAGACCCCTTATACCAGTTCACAAGGCTGGGGCTGGCAAGTCACCTGCAACTAGCGGGTGACTTGCCATTAACCCCCGCACCCCCAATTTCCTGCCTCCCCAAAGCTCGGGGGGGGGGGGGGGGGGCAGAAGAGCCCGGGCCCACATAGGCTATGTGGGCTTGTAGGCTGCAGGGTGGGGGGGCCACCAGAGCTGGCCCCTCCACTCTGTTCCTACAAGCCCCCATAGCTGGGCCCCGGCTGGTTATGACGGGTAGGGGGGACCCTACGTCATTTTATTTTAAATTTTAAGGGTTAGGGTTAGCCTAACCCTAACCCTTAAAATTCCCCAAAAAAATGGGGTCCCCCCCCTACGTATTTTTTTTTTATTTTAAAGGGTTAGGGTTAGCCTAACCCTAACCCTTAAAATTAAAAAAAAAATTGGGCCCCCCCGGGAGGGGGGACCCTGCGTCATTTTTGTTTTCAATTTTAAAGTGGACCGATCGGGGGCTAACCGTAACCCTTAAAGTGGACCAACACCCACCCCTGATCGGCCCAGGAATCTATTAAATTAGATCAGCTCCCTCCCCGCGGGGCATCCAAAATCGGGATGCCCCGCTGTGGGAAACCCCCCAGAAAGCCCCTAAAATCTTACCTTATCGGCGACAGACAAGCGCCGGATAAGCCGCCTCTAGCGCGTCCCTCTTACAGAGGGGTGCGCGGGAGGCGGCTTATCTGGCGCTTGTCCGCCGCCGATAAGGTAAGATTTTAGGGGCTTTCTGGGGGGTTTCCCACAGCGGGGCATCCCGATTTTGGATGCCCCGCGGGGAGGGAGCTGATTGGCCGGGAATCTTATAGATTCCCGGGCCGATCAGGGGTGGGTGTTGGTCCACTTTAAGGGTTACGGTTAGCCTAACCCTAACCCTTAAAATTCCCCAAAATTTAAAAAAAAATGACGTAGGGTCCCTCCTCCCGGGAATTGTATTTTTTCCAAGTTTCACAAGGTTGATGTTAGGGCCTCAGCTGACGCTGCTTTTGGCCGCAAATTTCTGCAGGCGGCAGTGGTTTAAAAACTGCCTGCTGTTGCTTTTTAGGGATCCCACCCTACCTTTTTTTGGGGATCTTTTCCATTATTGATTCTCCCTGCTTCTTGTATAACTGCTTTTCAACACTGGGAATTTGTGGGAGGTTCCTGGCTATTTATGGGGCCGGGAGTGGCCACAAGTCTTTCTGCAGTCCACTGCGCCACCTTGTGGCGGATAACCCAGGAGTAATGGGAACAGAGGGCTGGGAATAAGTATATCTGGCATGTACTAGGAACAGGGAGCTGGGGCACAGGATTGTATCTAGGGAAGGGAAAGTAGGGCGATCGCTCTGGGCACCAAAGCCATTGGGGATGCCTGTATGCCAGAAAACCTATTTTCTGCAAATATTGGGCTCAGCCATAGAGAGGGGACACTGCCTGGCACAAACCGTTACAGAACAGCAGCAGCACCATAGGATGGGTGAGGAGGGGCAGAATTATTTCCTTCCCGCACTATTTTGCCTAGAAGCTGCTCTGCTGGGTTATGTACTGTGAACAGGTATATCTCATATAGTGAAGCATGATGGGGGCAGAATTATGCTTTTGGGCTTTTCTGTAGCGGGAACTGGGGCTTTAGTCAAGGTGGAGGGAATTATGAACAGTTATATCAGTCAATTTCAGTACTTTAAAGCCTCTGCTACAATGCTGAAGATGCAGAGAAATGTTACCTTTCAGCTAGTTCCTGTAGCTTCACCACAATCTTTTTCTTGTATCCTGTAAACCCGGGATAGTCAAAATTCCAACAAGACAAGGATATTTTTTTTGAATGATAACAGCACCCTATGGAGTATGCTGAAAAAATTGCCAGTTTCTTCTGCATAGCCCATAAGTTGCTGTTGTTTCCAAACTTTCAAAATAATATACTTAAAGGAAAACTCCCTTTTTGTCAGTTTTTTTGTGTTCTGCCTTATTGTTTCCCTCATTTGTGTTAGCATTGTGCTCCCATTCCTGTGATTTACTTATTAGCATGCCATTGCTTAGATTTTATATTTTTTAATGTTTTATATTATTGAATTACAGCAGCTGTTACAAACCTGTGAGTTCAGCTGTGTTGAGAGTCATCTACTCTTAAGCCAATTATATGATTAGCAAGCCAGAGTCAGGAAGTCTCTGCCAGGTACACAAAACTGGTGTGTTAGTGTACATTGCTAAGTATAAATACTGTTGCTGTTTTTTTTATAATAGAGAGTTTCAAACAAATAGAAGAGCAAATAATTCACAGATAGGTCGAGCACATTGAGAACATCATTTTGGCACACAATAATGGAATCTTTATTTTCCATTCCATGGAAAAATTATGCACACCACCTGTAAAAATGCCCCATGGCAAGCAGGGCTGAACTGGCCATAGGGAGACCCGGGACAATGTACTGCATTGGGGCCAGTTGGGCTGTTGCTTTTAACACCCACATTAAATCCCTGCCCCCTTAGTCTCCTTCTCAGTCCACTTTACCCAGCCCCACTGTACCTACATACCAAGGAGCCTCAGCGCCAATGCTATAGCCCTGGCACCATGGGTGGGGGGCCTTTAGCAAGGATGTCTCGGGTCAGCCAGGCTCAGGTAAAGGTCATTTCTTTGAGAATAATTAGAAATGAGAACATTTTGAATTATTGTGTGTTAAAAATTGAAAAAAAGCCCACTCAGTTCACATTTCAGTTCACACCCAAAAGTGCACTCAAAGTTAAACCTACTTCACAAAATAAATAGCATGACCCCCAATGATTGTGCCTGTAGAGCAGTTCTTGCAGGTGCTCCAGTAAAAACCAGGCCTTCCAATAGCTTCTGGTCCCTGGTTATTGATTGTCCGCCTCTGGCTAGGTGTTAACTGCATTATAAAGACTCTAGATTTAAATATCTTTTTCATGTGTATCAAAGAGCAAGTTTTACTTAACAAAGACACACACAAATTGGAACCCATGGGTACATTTGCCAGCATTTAGAGTTGAAGGTGCAATAAAAGGTGCAATAAAAGTAAAACTCCTAAATACATTTTCAATAAAAATAAAAGTCTGGGGAAGCAAGCTGGCTTTTAGACCTGGACACCCAAAATTAAACAAACTCTATTACACATCATATATTTTTAAATACACTATGAAATATGTATATGAAAAACTAGACAAGCTTATCTGGGACTAAGATGCCATATGTGATGTCACACTTTTCATGGGCAACAGCTGTTATACGCTGAGGTAACAGGAAGGGAATTGCTTCACAGTCTGACCTACGATAAGATAAATTACCACACCCTACAGACGATTTCCTCACTCATAGATCTTAGGTGTTGCCAGTCTTCTACATATATTTTTCAGGTTTATATAAGGTCATTTACATATGTGTTCGTTTGTACAGTCTTAAGTAGCTGACGAAGTGTTCCTCAGAGTATTTCATCCTGGAATAAATGTGCACCAACGCAGTGGATAACCAAATAGAATGGGATTTGTTTCAAAAGGAACAATCACCAACGCATTCCTGCTGATTTCACACAACGGGGCCACCAAAATCAAGATTCCCCAGGGACAAAGACCAAAATCGTGGAAAGTGATAGTTTGGTGCACTTTATGGCCCCTTTTATACCTTTCCACGCATCACGTTGGAGTACATCTATCGTGACAGAAGTGGGAAGAAAATGCTGCCCCTTGAAAGTGGACCAACACCCAGGATTTTGACTATCCTGGGTTTTGGTCCACTTCGGTGGGGCACCCCGATCGGGGGTGCCCCGCTGTGTGAAACCCCCCAGAAACCCCCAAAAACTCACCTCTCCCCGCTCCCACGTGAACGCCGCAGCCAATCCCCGCCAACGTCCAGGCGGGGGACAGGAACGTACAAGCCGCTTCCGCCGCCTCCCGCGCGTCACTCCCGGCGCCCGCGCCGGTCATTCACAGAGGGCGCGCGCACGTCTGGAGGGGCGCGCGGGAGGCGGAAGCGGCGGCGGATCAGGTAAGGTCTTTTTGGGGTTTCTGGGGGGTTTCACCCCGCGGGACATCCCGATCTCGGATGTCCCGCGGGGTGGGAGGTGATCGGCCCGGGAATCTTATAGATTTCCGGGCCGATCACCCCTGGGTGTTGGTCCACTTGAAGTATAGATTGAAGAATAGATATTTTTCTTTAATGCATGGCAGGGCCCGCTTCGGTATTCATAACTGATGGGTATTCTGCCACCAGGTGGCGCAGCAGCACTGCAGAAAGCTGTGGCAGCTCCCAGCTCCCTACAAAAACGGGACCAACCAACAAGTTCCCAGTGTTGTCTCTTCAGTGACACTGCGAAGTTAGCAGATGGCACTCTCTCTTGCGCAGGTGAGCGGGGCAACCAAGCCTGCGGCCCTGCATGTTTATTTCCATCTGTTTCTGGACCCTACTTGCCTCCCAGCCTTGGCTGACAGATCGGGTGAAGGTAGAAGAGCACTGGGATCAAGTGCTCCAGGAGCGCTGCTCCAAGCCGCAGACCCTGCGCCACAAAGGGTAGCCGGCCATAGGCTTTATGGTGAGCCTTCTTGGGATGCAGAGGATGCAGAGTTCCTGCCCTAGCTTCTGAGGGGGTGAGTTGTTGGGGACTGTGTCCCCTTATTTTCGTTTTGGGGTCCCTCCCCCCCCCTCCCTGGCCATGGCTGCTCGCCGTCCTTGTCCCTCTCTGACTTGTTCGGGGGGGGGGGGGGGGGTAGCGGCTAGGAGTAATATCTGTGGTGTTTTGATGTTTTTTTGTGTGTTTTTTGGTGTTTTTAGCTGCTACGCCGCTTTGTACTACGCTCCATTGTTGTGGGCACTATAACCTGAGGTGATTTTGCTTTGTCATGGCGCCGGCCGGGTCACGTGAGTGCCGTTTTCGCGCTCTTTGGGGGGGCTGGGCCGTTTGGCGACGAGTATCACATCGTCTCCCCGCGGCCCGCCCCTCGAGGTACCTCTGCCGGTGCCATTTTGAGAGAGCTGCGTGTCTGGATTTCTCCCTTCCTGGCTGCGGTGCTGCTTCCTCCGGTGTGTCGCCTATCCTGCAGTCTGGCCTGAGTGACCAAGCGGTGTCTTTGGTCCCCCTTGGGGTTTTTTTTATTCAGAGTGCAAATGCTGCGGGATACTTATATGTTTCTTTACTTATGTCTTTCAGGCGGGATACCATTGGGTTGTGGCATATCCCGGCTCCACTCTTCCCCCCCCTCATCCCCCTTCACTATTTCTGGGGGTATCCCGTGGGAGGGCATCCCGGGGTGGCCTTTGTATAGCCTTTGCCCACTGCTGGCCTATTGCGCCTGTATTAATCACCATATGGAGGCTTCTGGGGATAGCAGACTTGGGTGTCCTTCGGGGCAAGCCCGGCTGTGTTCCATGTGTGGGGTGTCCCCTGTGAGTAACAGTGTCAAGGTGTGCGTGCCGTGCACTTAGAGTGTCCTTGCGCTCCAAGCTGGTTTGCCTGCTTCGCTTCCCAGCTCTGCACCTCCCTTGGCGTCACCTACTCCCCCACACCTGCAATTGGGTCCCAATGAGGGGGACACTAGCAGGGAGTCTAGCACTGATTTGGCTATGCGAGTGGCCAAACATGAGCAACAACTTGCCAAGTCTGCTCCTAGGAAGGCTTCTGGTAAGAAGCGGCACCTGGATCCCGGATCCTCCCCTCTTCCTGAAATGTATGTGGGGATTGATGAATTTGGTGAATGTCACCCCCTTGAGATGGGGGAGCTTTGCTAGGATTCTGACTCCTCTGGGAGCAAGCAGGAGGGTTGCGATAGTGACCCTGGTTCTACGTCCGGAGAGGATTCATGGTACCCTGAGAACACTGATAATCTGTTGTCACATATTTTTGAAATTTTGCACATTGCTGCTCCCGAGGTTGCTAAGAGAAAGCAAGGGGAGCTTTTTTGCCCTGGTAAACAGCATCTAGAGTTCCCTGAGCAGGAACACTTCACCTCCCTTGTGCTTAAGGAATGGGAACGTCCCAACAGACTGCCTGCTGTGCCCAAGGGGCTGGATAAAAGGTATCCCTCTCCTTCTGATCTTGTCAAAAGGTGGTCCTTTCCTCCTGAAGTGGACGCTCCTGTGCTAGGTTTGTCCAATACTTCGGTCGTGCCTTCCCCTGACACTACCACGCTGAGGGACAGTGAGGACAGGTGCCTGGATCAGCTGGCTTTCCATGCCTTTACCTGTGTGGGGGCTGTTTTGCGCCCGGCCTCTGCTGCTGCCATCACTGCTATTGCCCTTAAGAGGCTTCTAAAGCATCTACAGGATGGTGCTACTGCTGGTAGCGGGGGGGAGGAACATAGGATCCTATTACTTTGCTCTGATTTTGTGGTCTTTATTCCTACCGCTATGGATGATGTTGTGCGGCTGTGCGGTAGGGCCTCTGCCCTTTTGGTGGCTATGCGCCAATATGTCTGGTTGTGCCAATGGGCAGCTGACGCTGCAGCCAAGAAAGCTCTCACTGGTCTCCCCTTCGCAGGGTTTGCGGCTTTTTGGGGAGCGTCTTGATGCTTTAGCTAAGGATGGCAGAGTGCCTCAGCG
This sequence comes from Gastrophryne carolinensis, assembly GCA_027917425.1. Lineage (NCBI taxonomy): Eukaryota > Metazoa > Chordata > Amphibia > Anura > Microhylidae > Gastrophryne > Gastrophryne carolinensis. The sequence goes on from CM051236.1 coordinate 351,831,490, forward strand.
TAGGAGGCAGTCTCGGCCTTTTAGGGGGCCTTCCGTCCCCCTCTCTTCTTTTCGTACTCCCAGAGGAGCTCGTGGCTCCCTCTTATCTAGTGGCCGCAGAGATTCTTGGAGCCGTGGCAGATCCCGTGGTTGTCCCAGTTTTTACTGGAATACCAAGACCAAACCCTCTCCCAAGCCCCCTCAGGCATGAAGGTGCGCCCTCACCCATCTGGGTGGGGGGATGGGATGGGCTTTTTACTCATATGTGGAGACTTCACGTCTCGATCCGGTGGATTCAGGTGCTTGTATCCTCTGGAGTTTGTTGCCTGGCCGCCCCCAGGATTCATTGATCCTGGATGTCATTTAAATCCCATGTCTTATTAAAGGATGTTTCTTCTGGCTCCAGGAGTATTTTTCATGGTCGGAAGGCTTTTTCAGGCATATTCTGGCCCTGAAGGACCTAAAGTTGTTTTATTCATGAAGTTTTTCTGCTTTAAGCCACTAACCTGCTGTCAGTACCCTTCATCTGGACAATTTCAGGTCCTCTGTGGACATCATGGCGGCTTATTTTCTGGTGCCTATTTGTTTGGGGTTGTCAGAGATTCTGTGGTTGACGCTTGAAACTTAGCATTACAATTTATGGCCCTTTAGGGTCACCAGATGGTTCACCATGACAATGGCAAGGGTGATGGCTCTGTTAAGGATCCAAGGCATCCTCACCATTCCTGACCTGCACGTCAGTCTGACTGTGGCCAAGTCCCTTTCTCGGGTCGCACAAGTCACTCAGCTGGTTATCTTCTTTTTAGAATCCATCGGCTGGGTAATCTGCCATTCCTAGTTTTATCTGTTCCCATCCTGAATGCTGTCTTTTCTGAGTATCTCCCAGGTCAGGGTGTTCCTTCCTCAGTAACAGGGGAATGGTTTTTCAGTTGCAGGCTTAGGCTCTGCTATAGTGTCCTAATCCCTACATTGTCAAGGGATGCAGTTAGTGGGTCTGTTGGTGTCCTGCTTCAGGTAATCCTCTTTGCTCTTTTCACATGAGTCCTCTTGTCAGTTTGGAATCGGGACCCTGCGTCCTTGGAGCAGGATTTTGATCTGTCTTCTCTGGCCAGATGGTCCTTCTGGTGGAGACTGAACTCCTGGTACCTCTGGGGGTTAGATCTTCTCTGCCCCCATGTTGGGGGATGGTCTCCGCAGATGCCAGTCTGCCGTTTGGGGGAGACTTCTGAAAAATCCCTGAGGTTCCAGGGAGGGTGGGGCCCACTGGAGGCCCAGGTTCCCATCAACTTTCTGAAACTGAGGACGATCAGGTTGCTTCTTCTTCCTGTCCGCTCACCTTCAGGGTTAGACTGTTCTGTCCGCTCAGACGTCCAGTAGGCTGTTGCCTATTTCATTCGTCAAGGAGTTACTTGGGGCAAGTTAGCCTTCAAGGGATTCTCCCTGATTCTCTCTTGGGCTGAACAGAATGTTCCCTGCATCTCAGCGGTCTACATTACAGGGGCGGACAACTGGGAGGTGGACTTCCTGAGATAGGGGGCTGCCTCAGCTGGGGATATGGTCCCGCAATTAATGGGAGCTTCTATTAATGTTTCACCGATGGAAGCATCCGGTCATGGAACGGTGGTGTCCCGCCATAATCATATATCTTCAGAATTTGTCTCTGGTTCAGGATCCTATGGTCTTCACTTTGGATACCTTGGCATTCCCTTGGACTTCGGTTTCTCTATGGGTTCCCTCTGTTCCCCTCCTGAGCAGGGTTATGGGCTCCATAACCCAAGAGCGGGTACCTGCCACCCTGGAGGCCTTTTTGGCTGTTGAGAGCTTCCATCTTATGGTCTAGCAGTTGCTTGATTCTGGTGTTGATACCAGGATTGGGGCCAGGATGAAGTCCTCGTGCCTCACCCATTACAGGGTCTGGCATGCTTTCATTGACTGGTAGAACTCCAAGTCTCTTTCCTGTAGGCTGTTTTTCTATTCCCAGGATTATGGAATTCTTGCAACTTGGTTAAATTTGGACCTTAAGTACACTCTAGGGCCATGTTTGTATCGCCGGAAAACTTTTTCCAACAGGCCCTTGCCATTATCTGCTGGTGTATGGGTTTTTTCCAGGGTGTTTTTTCACGTGCGTCCCCCCAGGTAGCCTTGCTATCTGTCTAGGATCTGAATCTGGGGCTACTGGTTATGCAGGGGCCTGCTTTTGAGTCTATCCATGAGGCCGCCTTGCCCCTTTTTTGACTCCTAGAGTAGCCCCCCTTTTTGTATGACTATCGCCTCTGTAAGGCGAGTTCTGAATTAGCAGTGTTTTTTTCATAAAAAATACTTATTTTGAGTGTCTTTAGAGTTAGGCGATGTTAGACTTAGGCCAGATTTCGGCCTATGGTTGGGTATGCCTTTCATCTTATTCAGGGCATTGTCTTGCCTTCATTGTGTTCCAATCTAGCTACTTCCATGGAGCGGACTCTGCATTCTATGGATGTGGTCTGGGCTCTGATGTTCTTTTTGGTGCTATGGAGACTTATGGGAAGTCTAATTTTCAGTTTGTTTCACTTTGAGACTGGAAATGGTTTGCCTCCTGCTGGATCCACTGTCGGTAGGTGGATACGTCAGGTGATGGTTCAAACCTATTCTGCTAAGGGGTAGACTCCTCCCTTTAGGGTGACTGCTCTTTCCATGCGTGCTATTGGTCTCTCTTGGAGCTTTGTCAGCACCAAGCTTCTGTGGAACAAGTTTGTAAGGCCGTTTTTTGAGTCTTCTGTTCATACTTTTTCTAAGTTTTTTACATGGTTGATATTTAGGCCTCAGCTGATGCTGCTTTGGGCCGCAAGGTTTTCAGGCGGTAGTGACTTGAACTACTGGCTGTTGCTCACTGAGGATCCCGCCCTACTTTGGACACTGCTTTTGGATGTCCCATCAGTTATGAATACCGAAGCGGGCCGTGCCATGCATTAAAGAAAAAAGCAATTTTGTGAATCACCTGTAGAATTGTTTTTGTTCTTGCATGGCACGGCCCGCTTCGCCCCACCCTTGTTATAGTTGTTCTTGGTTGCCTCTTTCTGGTGATTGTTCCAAGTTAAATCAGGGTTTTTTTACCCTTTTTTACATTCTTACCTTTATTCTCTCCCGGCTTCTTGTCTCACTGCTCGTCTACGCTGAGAACTTGTTGGTTGGTCCCGTTTTTATAGGGAGCCGGGAGCTGCCACAGCTTTCTGCAGTGCTGCTGCGCCACCTGGTGGCGGAATACCCATCAGTTATGAATACCGAAGCGGGCCGTGCCATGCAAGAAAAAAAACAATTCTACAGGTGAGTACTCACAGAACTGCTTTTTCACAGCTCTGCACAGAGTCTTTAAACCTGCACTTTTCCTGTAGTGCAGGGCTGTTTCTAGGGGAGGATGAGCAGGGTGATCACCCTGAGGGTGCCTTTATCCAAGTCATGCTGTTTGCTGCCAATTAATTTGGGCTACTGTTAGTGGTCATCCCCCATATTAGACTCAGTCGTGGGGGAGGGGGCACAGCATGGGTGGGAGTGCGAGGGACACATACATTTTTCCTTCCTGCTCTAAGAGCTATTTTTCTTAGAAACTGCCTTGGTGCAGCGCAACCACAACGCAGCCCATAGAAGTTCATGGGCAAGAGCATGTGTTTTGCTTTACTTCTGTAGTGCTCCAGTGGAAGGGCCAGATATTGCTGCCTCCTGGTCCATCCCAACTGCTGCCACTGGTCTCCATGCTTAGTAGCCAGCATCTGCTGCAGCCACCATTCTCAGATCCTGAAGCTGGAGTCTTTCACTCCTCCTGCTATCCTCGCCGACACCTGGGGCCCATACCACTGCCTCCCAGGAGTCTTGCTGCTGCCACCTCTGTGGTCTTCTACTGACGCGGGTTCCGCTTTATCCTGCTGCCCTTCATCCAGGTACCACTGCCGCTGGAATACAGAAAACAGTAATGCATTGTAGGGTGGCATGTAGGGCTAACATAAGTAAAGCAAATTGTAATACACGCAGCGTACAGATATCACCTGGTTCCCTCTGAACCAGGCGATATAGGGCTGCCACCGTACTGCAATGAAGGCACCACACAGTACACAATAATATCATCCGCTGTACTGTACAGTGTGTAAGGACCCTAACATTTACTATTTGCAACACAGTTTTGATGCAGTTCAATGAATGTACAGCAAAATGAACATTAGGAAACACAGCCTTTTTTATTATAATCAATGATATCACTAGTTATTAAATAAGTCGATTGTGACTGAAACCTGCTTCCAGCCCCCCACCACCCCTCGTAGCTATTGCTTTAGTGAAGCTTACTTTTCAGCGCTAGCTAGGCAGCTGCACACTGATTGGCTGACTGGGCACTTGGTCAGGGTGGCAGCTTATAATGTGGATGCGCTGTGCCTGGCAGGCATCTACTGGCAGAAGGTTAAGTTCCATTTTTTATTTGAAATGCCCAAATCCACCTTAGCACCAGGCGGGCAGTGGGATCCAGTCAGACTGAACTTACACTTTAAAAATATTCCTTTTTATTTCACCAAATGTTACCAGGTAAATTCAGCCTGCTGCTGATTATGTCCCTTGTTTGTTTCAACCTCCTTGTCTGTCACCTTTTACAGATGCGATGAACCTTCTATGACTGTGAACCCAGGATTGCAACACAGTTTAACCATGGCCCTGTCTTGTGACAACTCAGCAGTATTGTTTTTGGGTAGCATGTTCATGTGTTGCTGACAGGCATCTTCACCTTTCCAACTCAGTTCAGATTTTACTAAAGAGCAAACACAGTTTGTACTTAGTAGACTGTGGAAAACTTCAAAGTACCTGTCACCAAATCTGACTTTCTGTAAAAAACAGTATATTTATAACCCTCTGAATGCAAGCTTTAGTTTGATTGTTCTTTTAGTTTTTTTTTTTTTAGAAATTAAGCCCTGTAACTCTTAAATATCCAGACATATTTTTTTTAAAAAGTCAGACCAGTTAATTTATTCCAAACTGTCCTGGTGACAGATTTACTTTAAAAGGAGCTGTATACATAATGAACCAAATGACCTAGGCCTGTGTATCCATACTCCTGTTCTCAGGGACATCTTAGAACAGGCACAGCTACGTCTGTGGCCTAGGACATAGGGCTCACCAAAAGGTCATACAATCAGGTGTTCCACTAGTACATTGCTGCAACAGGAGTTGGCATTATATACAATTTGCCATGCATTAAAACTCTTACAACAACATGACATATGATTCTATTTGCAAAGAAGTTAACATCATGCATTTTCCTGATAAGAAAGGCTGACACTGCATTTAGGTCTTATATTCTACACATCCAGGGATGCCAACCTGATTTAAAGTTAGTGTCATGTCCCACGACGTGTGTTTAATTTTACCTGGGGTAACTGCTTAAACCAGACCTTCACCATGATTTATTGAAAAGCCCAAACCCTTATAAAACAATTCCCCAGCATCTAAAATTAATATATTTTACGTTTTTAGTCACTTACTTATTATTCTTTCCCCCACTGGGCTGCAACTCTGTTCAGGACTTTAGGATACGGGCGCCGCCATCTTGACTCAGAAGCATCACACTTACTGAGGAGAGGAGAGTGGGATAAAGTACAGGGGGGTGGGTTATTGCTGTGCTTTGCTAGGACAGAGCAGAGCTGTGGTCAGGAAAAGGTCAGCAATCCCAGAATGCAGAGCAGCACAGTCAGAAGGCACTTCTTGTTTTCAGGCTGCCTGATGTTCCATGAGCCGCCATCTTGGATGTTTAAAGGCTCATAACATGCAGTAGATGCAGGTAGGATGATTTTTAATGTGGGTAATCTGTATGTACAGGGTGTGGAAAACATATAAGATAGACTCTTATTCAGAGTGAAGGACCACTTTAATATAATGTTTATTTACATATGCTGAGCAGTGTGCCTTTAATCCCCTTTGTCCCTTCCTGGCTCCCTTAGTCTTGTGTGATGCAAGTAGCTCCTCCCCTCTTCCCCTCTCCCTCCCTTGCCATTTCTAGTTTGGCATCCAAGCAGTGCACACCTGCTGTGCACTTCTGCAGCTATAGTCTACTGCTGTTGTATGGGTTACATCACAGATTTTCCTGCTGTATTCAATGTACATGTCAAGATTCCTGTTGTAAGATGTTTATTGCAAGATTCTGTACTGCAATAAAGATTTTGAAACCTATTCTACGTGATCCGCAAGCAACCAAGTAAGCTATCTGCCAAGCCTTATGAAGTAAAGAAAACATCCATCACAGAAACACACAGGGAACGTGGAGCTGTCCACAGGATTCACATTACTGCCATTCCTTTTCTAAAAGTTTGGAAATAACAGCAATAGGCTATGCTAAATATTTCCCTATTTTTTTTTTATTTCATTCAGTCTTATTGCGTTGTCAACACTTATGATATGCACGTATACTTTTAAGACAATTCTTGCATATATTATATTCCATATTTGCAAAGTCTTATTTCTGTTTAGGTGTCAATTTTGTATGAATAAAACAGCGCAGGATTCAATCAGTTTTCTTATCTGTTCAACATATTTCTTTATATCACTCTTCCTTTGTCTTATATTTTTTTTTAATAATAAATCTTTATTGATGCAACCAGATTGGCAGGGTACACAATGTTCATACACACATCATCAAGACAGTATAAGGCTACAACAATCGCGAGTGCCCCACCTTCCGGTGCTTCAGGTAGTTTTGCCCCTTTGCTAAGCCAAAAAGTTGTATTTCCCTTCCTTATTTCCTCTTCTACCTGTCTATGAGCAATTCCGTGTCCCCTCCTCTCCGGCAGCACTCTATTTTTTGTTTTTTCCTTAAAGAGCAAACTAGAGAACCTCCAAAGAAAGCAAGAAAAAAGGGGGTTAACTGGGGGATAAGGTGGAGCCATACCCCCCCACCCCAGGCAGAGGCCCGCCAGCCCCGGGGGGACCAAGCCACCGGGGCGTGCGAGGCCCACGGGCCACCCGGGGGGGGAAGGTGCACCCTGGGCCTGGGCTCTCCCCATCTTAGACAGGTGGCAGGCTGGTTAGGGGCTTGGGGTGAGAAGGCGTTTAGGGGGTAGAGGAAGAGGCAAAGGAGTTAGAGGGGGGGCGGGTGGGGTAAGGGAGGGGAGTCAGGGAATTATAAGTGTTTCCATCTCTTCAAGCATGACTCCCAGGTTCCTCAGACCCTCCCCCCCCCCCATGCGCGGTTTTATTCTCATCTGATTCAATAAATGAATTCCATAGGGCCCATCAGAGTCTATAATCCTCCTCAGCTCATCTAGGTGAGGCTGTAAGATCTTCCATTCACCTCCTATCTTCTACCCTGCGAATCCATGAACCCACAGAAGGTGGTACAGAGTCCCTCCAGTGTGCCGGAAAACAGGCCAGAGTGGAATTTATTAAGTGAATCGACAGGGTTTTCCTGTATTTCCCTATAGACTGAGTTGTAGAGTGTAGGAGCAGGATTCGTGATCTTATGAATCCATCCTTTGACCTCTCTCCAAAATCTTTCAATTTTATCACACTCCCAGAAAATATGGAGCAGTGTGCGCTTTCTCGCACCTCCAACAAAGGGGGGAGGCTGCAGGGCAAAACCGGTGGAGCGACTGAGGCGTTCGGTACCAGCAACTCAGTAATTTGTAACCCGCTTCCTGGTACTGGCTAATGATCGATGCTCGCTGGGCCAACTCCAAGATTTTTCTCATTTGTGCCCGTGAGAAGGACACTTTGAGGTCCCTCTCCCACGCCTCTACAAAACTTGGGACCTGATCCTCCCCAGGGTCCACCAGAAGTTGATAAATGAGTGAGAGCGAGCCCCTAGCCGGTTGTATTGTAGAACACAGATTTTCAAAGGGTGTCAGGTCTCTGCCATACTCTGCTGGGGGTGACAGTCTTTGGAGGAACTGAACAATTCGCATCGCTCTCCAGTGTGTCACCCCAAGACAACAACTCCTGGAGGGATTTCCAATGTGGGCCATTCCCTTCCACCTACTTTCCACTTTCGAAAGCCCACATCTAGTTGACTGGGGAGAAACTCCAGCGATCCCAAAACTGGGCTGAAAGGGGAGGGGGTGGGGCAATGTTCACCCTCTGGGTATATTTTGCCCATTCCCTAAGTGTTGGGCCAATTGTTGGGTGGAACCTAAGCGCGTTCAGGATATCTCCTGTGGACCATGATAGGCCTGCCAGCGGGACGGGGGCCCAATGCTGCTCCAGCTGGACCATCTCTTGTGCTCCCCGTTCTGGTTCCAGTCCACTATCCTATTTAAGTGTGCCACTGCATAGTACTTTTTGATGTCTGGGAGCCCTACTCCCCCTCTGTTTTTTGGGAGCGATAACGTTTTGTGAGACTCTAGGGCCCCCCCTTCACACAAACCCAATAAATTCATACCGAACCGGTTTCAGGTATCAAAAAAGAACGAAAAAATGGGACGGCACCAGCCCAATATCTAGAAATTCAGGTGCCTTGTTCTGGTAAGGGCCAGTTTAGACTAAGAAATACACAAATGGGGATGCCCAACCCCCTGACCAAAAGCCCTAGCCAGAGTCTTATAATGGCACTCAAAAGTTAAAGTGAATATCAATTTAATTGAAGTTACATAATACCATAATAAATCACATTAAAATACCCATTAAAAACTCAGACAAACAACAATTACACAATCTGCCATGAGGGGGCGCTGTTATCAAGTGGGACCAATAAATATAAATGAATGAATATAAATACATAATAAAGTGTTAAGTGCTTCAAAAGTGCAACAGACCTTCAATAAATGAGTGCAGCAATATCCAATAAATGAGGTAGGTACAAGTCATAGAAAAATTTCCAAAATATATCCAATCTTACGTGTCCATAATGTGTAGAAAAAATGGTCACCACTGTCCCCCCCAGGAACCAGCAATGCAACGTGTTTCGTGTACCGCTTTCAGGTACACTGACAGTATCTGGATCGGCAGCACCTGGTTAGGGTACAGGAGCCGCGGTAGCACATTCATTTTGAGGACATTACATCTACCAAATCAGGATAACTTTTTGTCCTTCCAGCCGTTCAAGTCCCTTCTTATTACCACAAGCAGAGAGGGAATGTTAGCTGCGAATACATCCTTCAGCTGAGGCGTCATCTGTATTCCTAGGTATTTAACTGAGTCTGAAGCCCAGTGGAAGGGAAAGTTACTCCTAATGATGTCTAGGATTTTCAACGGTACCAAAATAATCAGCGCCTCAGACTTTTGAAGGTTGATCTTAAAATTTGAGAGGCGAATGTACGCTTTAAACTCTTGTAGTAAGTTAGGTATGGTTGTCACTGGGTGAGTAATGCAGAAGAGTAGATCGTCCGCAAAGGCTGCCACTTTATGCTCTGTGCGCCAACTAATTATTCCTTTTATACCTGGGTTTTCCCTTATTTGCCTGAGAAAGGGTTCCAGGGTCAGTCTAAAAATAATTAGCAAGAGCAAGCCGCCCTACCGCGTACCATTTAGCTACCATTATAGCTAGGGGTTCTGAAAGCACACCATTTACCCTAATGCAGGCTGAGGGGAGGGAGTAAAGGGACAGTATCCAGGCCAGCTTGTTCACTTGAAACCCTATGTGCTCCAGTATCAGGGCTGGAATCATATCCGTGTGAACCCGGTGTATTAGGTTGATTATTCTGGTCACCCACCTGGTCATTATGTATCAATAAACACAGGGTGGGGGCCAGTCTGGAGGCCAGAATTTTCGCAAACAGCTTTAGATAAACTTTAAGGACTGAAATTGGCCTGTAGTTGGAGCATGAGAGCGGGTCCTTACCTTGCTTGTGGATAACCATAACCTGCTGCTCTCAGCATGTCTGGTGGCATGTCCTGCTCTGACAAAAGGGAGTTGAAGGCTGCCACCGCACGTGGATTTAGGATAAAAATGTTTATGTGAGTATGATACTGGCACACAGAAGAGCAGGGTGATGCCCTGGTGGGCCTCCATCCTCAACAGTGCAATTTGCTTTGGACATCTTGGCTTGCATGATGCTAATAGTCCCGGAGCTCTGAGCACCAGGGCAGGGCCGTAGCAGCCATGAGGCGAATGAGGCACTGGCCTCGGGCGCAGCCAGGGCCGGATTAAAGGAGGGGTGCAAGGGGCGCGAGCCCTGGGGCCTCCACCACTTTCCCTTTGGGGGGGGCCTCCACCAACCTGTGGGTTATGGTCTGCGTCTGCAATCTGTGATCCGACGGTGGCAGGCCAGCAATGAAGTGATCGGCAGGGTTGGGGGCCGCCCGTGCAAGCCTTGGTTTGTTTTATGCAAATCTCACAGGGCGGAACAAAAAACATTGCTCTTGTTTCCCCCACCGCGGACGCCAGCCCAGAGCACAGCAGAAGCCAGCACTTCCGCTTCCAGGCATGGTGGTCGGCCAGCGCGAGGGAGAGGATGATGTGAATGATTACTGTGGAGATAGAGATAGTGACAGGAGGACAACAGAGAGAAAGTGTGATTGATGGCTGGAGCCAAGGTCGGGTTGGGGAAGAGTAGGGAGGGGGGAGAGCGTCTGTGTGAGGGCTGCAGCCAAACCCAGGGAGAGGAGAGGAGAGGAGAGGAAGGGGGGGGGGGGTGGGAGAGGTGTGTGTGTTGCTCACCCACGAGGACAATATAGCAGCCTGCAGGCACCATGTTGATTCAAGGACAGATGAACACCCTACTGACTTACCCACCCTACCCATCTACCCACCTGCTCACTCACCCACCTACTAATCCAACTGCATAATAACCCACCTACCTATCTATTTACCTGCCACTTACCTACCTACCAAGACCATGGACCAGCAGCAGTCTGGAGTGGTGTGTAGGCAGAATCAGCAGATTCTGGAGTGGAGGTGGCAGTCACCCACCCACCTTCCTACCTACCTGCCCACTCACACATCTAAATACCCACCAACCCTCCTGTCAACCCGTCCCCTATACCCTAATAGATTGTAAGCTCTTCCTCTGTATCCTCCCTTATACCCTAATAGATTGTAAGCTCTTCTCCTTCTGTATCCTCCCTTATACCCTAATAGATTGTAAGCTCTTCTCCTTCTGTATCCTCCCTTATACCCTAATAGATCGTAAGCTCTTCTCCTTCTGTATCCTCCCTTATACCCTAATAGATTGTAAGCTCTTCTTCTTCTGTATCCTCCCTTATACCCTAATAGATTGTAAGCTCTTCTCCTTCTGTATCCTCCCTTATACCCTAATAGAGTGTAAGCTCTTCTCCCTTCTGTATCTTCCCTTATACCCTAATAGATTGTAAGCTCTTCTCCTTCTGTATCCTCCCTTATACCCCAATAGATTGTAAGCTCTTCTCCTTCTGTATCCTCCCTTATACCCTAATAGATTGTAAGCTCTTCTTCTCCTGTATCCTCCCTTATACCCTAATAGATTGTAAGCTCTTCTCCTTCTGTATCCTCCCTTATACCCTAATAGATTGTAAGCTCTTCTCCTTCTGTATCCTCCCTTATACCCTAATAGATTGTAAGCTCTTCTCCTTCTGTATCCTCCCTTATACCCTAATAGATTGTAAGTTCTTCTCCTTCTGTATCCTCCCTTATACCCTAATAGAGTGTAAGCTCTTCTCCCTTCTGTATCTTCCCTTATACCCCAATAGATTGTAAGCTCTTCTCCTTCTGTATCCTCCCTTATACCCCAATAGATTGTAAGCTCTTCTCCTTCTGTATCCTCCCTTATACCCTAATAGATTGTAAGCTCTTCTCCTTCTGTATCCTCCCTTATACCCTAATAGATTGTAAGCTCTTCTCCTTCTGTATCCTCCCTTATACCCTAATAGATTGTAAGCTCTTCTCCTTCTGTATCCTCCCTTATACCCTAATAGAGTGTAAGCTCTTCTCCCTTCTGTATCTTCCCTTATACCCTAATAGATTGTAAGCTCTTCTCCTTCTGTATCCTCCCTTATACCCCAATAGATTGTAAGCTCTTCTCCTTCTGTATCCTCCCTTATACCCTAATAGATTGTAAGCTCTTCTCCTTCTGTATCCTCCCTTATACCCTAATAGATTGTAAGCTCTTCTCCTTCTGTATCCTCCCTTATACCCTAATAGATTGTAAGCTCTTCTCCTTCTGTATCCTCCCTTATACCCTAATAGATTGTAAGCTCTTCTTCTTCTGTATCCTCCCTTATACCCTAATAGATTGTAAGCTCTTCTCCTTCTGTATCCTCCCTTATACCCTAATAGAGTGTAAGCTCTTCTCCCTTCTGTATCTTCCCTTATACCCCAATAGATTGTAAGCTCTTCTCCTTCTGTATCTTCCCTTATACCCCAATAGATTGTAAGCTCTTCTCCTTCTGTATCCTCCCTTATACCCCAATAGATTGTAAGCTCTTCTCCTTCTGTATCCTCCCTTATACCCTAATAGATTGTAAGCTCTTCTCCTTCTGTATCCTCCCTTATACCCTAATAGATTGTAAGCTCTTCTCCTTCTGTATCCTCCCTTATACCCTAATAGATTGTAAGCTCTTCTCCTTCTGTATCCTCCCTTATACCCTAATAGATTGTAAGCTCTTCTCCTGTATCCTCCCTCATACCCCAATAGATTGTAACTTTTTGTATTAAGTAAAATCAAGCAATCATATACAATATATACAATATATACAAAGTTACAATAATAAATAAAATAAATAATAACTAAACAAAAAGAAACAGGCCTAACAATTCGGCATATAATATCCATTATTCTATATACAATCCTATCTACAACCTAACACTACACTATACACAATTCAGCAGGAAGACTAAGAGACCCCGTCACCTGTGCATGCAGCCGTTCTTCAAAAATCTGCCTTTGTTATAAAAAATCTATGGGTGATAAGAGACAGAAAAGCCCACCCAGAGGGAAGTCATGAGGACTAAGGAGGCCTGATGTTCCTCCACGCCTTCATCCAGGCCCCCCGTTCCCACCTGTCCCTCTCAAGCACCCTGATCTTGCCACCTCATGCAGGATGGGACAGGGAGGACTTTCTTCCTAATGCAGAGCTGGCACCGTGCATTCCATGTGAAATAGCGAATCACTAGACTAACTATATATAAAGTGTCCAAACAAAAATCCCCTCTGTTCTTGAATGCCCCGTACACCCACTCAGCATAGGAAAGCTGGGAGAAGAAGGGGGCACCGAGGGCCAACCCCACCTGTTTACACACATCTACATTAAAGGGACACCAGAGCAGGAAGTGGTCCATCCTCATCCTGACACTCCTCACGGAGACAAATTATCTCTGGCAGGCTGCGACTCTTCCGGATCCCCCTAAGGTAGAGTTTTCCTTGGAAGGAGAGCCAGGCTACATCCCGGAATTTCAAAGGAATTCTTGAGGAGTTAATAAGCCTCAAACCCTCCCTCATGATGGAGCCTGGGCAATCCCTGAGGGACAATGGCTCATGAAAAGCCAGACCCAGGACCCGACTCACCAGAAGCTTCCTCGGAGTAGATCTCATGTCCTCTGCCGTCAATTGCCATTGCCGAAGTATTTTCAAGCACGGGGCAACATAGGCCAGGAGCTGAGCCTGAGGAACTCGAGGGCTTTTCACCCGGCCACCATTCTCCCAGTCTCGCAGGAAGGGCTTAAACCAGGACTGGAAAATACCCACCCAGCCAGGCGGGCTCTCTGCCAACATGCTTCCAAAATTATGTTTCAGAAACAAGAGAGAGAAAAACACTACTGGGTTGACCATCCCTAGGCCACCCTCCCGCCTGGATAGGTAAGTGACATTTCTTTTCACGAGGTTCATGCGGTTTCCCCATAACATCTGGAAATACACGCTGTAGACCCTGGTGTAGAGAGATACTGGCAAAACACAGACGAAGCTGACGTATAAAAAGATGGGGATCAGGTAGGTCTTGATAAGGTCAACTCTTTCCCTGAGAGACATTTTTCAGCTCTTCCAGACTGCAACCTTGGCATTGGCAATTTCCAGCCTGCTCTCCCAGTTTTTTTGGCCATAATCACCAGGACCGAAATTAATGCCAAGGATCTTAATTTCCTGCTGGGGCATTGGGAAGGCCTCCGGAAGTTCGAAGCCCTCACCCTCCTCACCCATCCAGAAAACTTCACTCTTCTCATGATTGACCTTGGAGCCCGACGCTTCTGTATACTGTGCTATTAGAGAGGCCATCTCCTCTGCCTCATTTGTCCCAGAGACAATCACAGATACATCATCAGCATAGGCAATGCACTTCAGAGGAGGCTCACCAGGCACACCCAGAGGAACCCCACATAACATGCTGCTCTCGACCCTCCTTATAAAGGGATCGATTGCAAACACATACAGTAGGGGACTCAGAGGGCATCCCTGTCGCACACCAGAGCCAACTCTGAAAGGCCTTCCAACCCAACCATTAACAAGAGGGAAGCTCTCAGCCCCTTCATACAGGGTTTGTAGCCAATTAATGAACCGCCCTGGCAGGCCGTACTTACCAAGAAGCAGCCATAGGTACTCATAATTGATCCTATCAAAAGCCTTTGCCTGATCTAATGCCAACAAGTACTTTCCCCAGCCTGCAGCCCTGCATCGCTCCAAGGCCTCCCGGACAGCTAAAACCGCTGAGAAGGTGCTTCTACCTTGGATGGAGCAGTGCTGATGACGGGAAAGCAGTTGCTCCGCTACTGACGACAAGCGCCAGAACAAAATCTTTGCCAGTATCTTTCTATCGACATTGAGAAGGCTGATGGGGCGCCAGTTCTCAATCATCGAAGAGTCCTTTCCTTTTGACAGAAGGATCACAGCCGAGCGCCTCATGGAGGGAGGGAGGGAACCCTCTGCCAGACAGCAATTAAAGACCTCCACCAAATGTGGTGCCAGGATGGTCTTAAAACATTTATAAAATTCAGCTGTCAGACCATCTGACCCGGGCGACTTTTTGATGGCAAGGTGATCAATCGCACTTACCACCTCATCGGCAGTGACCGGCTCTGTCAAGCTAGTGATAGAACGGTCACCATTTTCCAATCCTGGAGTAGAATCCAGGAAACTTTCCATCTTTGCCCGGTCAAGAACCTTTCTGCCCAGGAGGTCAGCATAAAAAGACCTAATAATCTCCAGGATCCCAGATTTAGATCTTACCAGGGAACCTGTGCTATCCTTCAAACCAGTCTTGAGAGCTGCAGCCTGTCTGCAATTCTGATAGGGATCGGGTGAGTGGTATTTCCCATAATCCCTTTCCAGAACCAGAGAAGCATGCCGGTCATACTGACACTTCCTGAGGAGAAGCTTGACTTCAGAGATTGCCCCTTGATCTCCACCATTTGAGACAAGGATGTCAAGTTTCCTCCGCAAGCGCTGGTAGGCAATGTATTTATCAAGCTGTTTTCTTTTTCCTAGGCCCCTGAAAAGCCCAGCAATTCTCATTTTGGTCAGCTCCCACCACTCAGACCTGCTGCTGCAAAAATCCTTAATGGAAACCTGTGCCTGAAAAAAATCCTCAAAAGATTGTCTTATCCCCTCCTCCTCAAGGAGAGCCGAATTCATCCTCCAGATGCCCCTTCCTCTAGGGGGTGTGTCAGAGGCATTCAAGACCATCGATAGTAAAAGGTGATCGGAGAACTCGACCGCCTGCAGCCGCGGAGGCTGAGAAGCCGAGCCCTCTTTAAAAAAAAACCTGTCTATTCTACTCTGACTGCTACCTCGCTGAAAAGTGAAGCCCATGAGGTCTGGGGAGTGCTTAATGTGCACATCTTCCAGACCTGCCTCTCTAGCCATGCTATTCAAAAAGAGACTATCGCAGCCCAGCTTGCCTTTGAAGCCTCTCCTGTCCATGGGCCTAGTCACGGTGTTAAAATCACCTCCAAAGACTACTGGCCGGGCTGTAAAAAGGAACGGCTTGATCTTTGTAAGGAGGCATTTCCTGTCCCACTTAGTTTGGGGTCCATAGATATTTAATAGGCGCAGGTCCTGCCCCCTTACAATGACGTCCAAGACCATGCACCTCCCGATCTCCACCTCAATGACTCGCCGACAAGTCGGTTTTAAAAAGCACCGCCACTCCGCTGTAAGGCTCGGCAGCAAGAGACCAAAAAGAGGGTCCGTTCCTCCACTCCCGCTTCACAGCGTGAATCTGGTCTCCTGCAAAAATAAAATGTCAGCATCAAACTGGCTGAGAAAAAATAAGGCCATAAAACGAGCGCTTACTGATTTAATGCTGGCAACATTAATGGTTGCCACCTTTATCGGAGGGGGAACTGCCATCAGAGTCATTCGGGAGAATGTCTCTTAGCCTTCCCTCCGGCCTCACTATCGGATCCCTCACGCTTACTGGAGGAGACTGGTGTTTCCTCCTCTATATCTGAGGCCTCAGAATCAAAAGAAGAAATCTCTATTGAGTCCTCAGAAAGTACCTCAAACCGGTTGAAGAGCTGCACCCCATGGCTCTTCCCCGGTTCTGGCACACCATTGTCCTTTTTTCTTTTCTTCTTGGTGGCAAACCTGAGAGCAAGGTAATCCTGATCCTCAGGGGAGAGTCCAGACCACGCTGTCTTGGGATCTGAACTCCCACCCTGCTCAGAAGGGGGTGCAGGATCAGGATCACCTAGCCCCAGCCTGCGAGGTTTTACAGCAGGGGCCACAATTACTGGGACCCCCTTGGTACTTGCAGTGCCAGCCCCCCGGGCCGCCTCAGCTATTAAATTACTAGATCTTACATTGGTGGTTGCTGACTTGGGGACAGACTGTGGATTCACCTTAGGGGCCCCTGCAGATGGTACAGGAGCGGGCGCAGGAGCCTCAGGAACCCCCAGCTGAGTGGGGGGAGGGACTGTAGACGGGACAGCACGGGAATGTTCCTCCCTATCCAGCCGCAGCATTTCCTGCACCACTTCCCTGTCCAGGTTGTGCCAGGCCTCAGGACACTGACTATAAGGGTGGCCGAGCTGGTTACATAGATTACATCGGATTGTATTGCAGTCCTTAGCCAAGTGTCCCAAGCCCTGGCACAAGAGCACCTAAGAAGCGAGCAGGAGGAGCTGAAGTGACCCTTGGCCCCACATTTATGGCAAACCTTGGGCTGACCAGGATAAAAGATGGTCAGCCGGTCACGGCCAATATAGGCAGAAGATGGCAAGTGGGTGATCTGGTTGCCATTCCTGCGGAGCCTCAGGGTCACTGACCAGCCCCCAGTCCAGATATCCTGATCATCTAGGATCTTCTTCAGGGGAGTGAGAACATCACCATAACGCTTCAGCCAGACAGTCAAATCAGAGGGGGGAATGGACTCATTTCTAACCAGTATGGTGACATTTTTGACGAGCTGCTGTCTGGAGACCTGGATGGGAGTTAACCCCTTCCAGGCAGGATCTTGCTTCAGCAGCTCGTACCGCTCCCAAAATAAATCCATCCCTTCTGGTCTGACGAAACTCAAGTCATGTTCTGCACTCCCTACTGGACTGATCAGGGCAAAAATGTCTGCGGCTGTAAATCCCATGCCAAGGATGAGATCCACCACCGCCCACCGGGTGATAACTGGCCCCTCCCCCTCCCACTTAAGCTGGACCAGGTTGCGCCTATTAAAGCCGCTGGCAGGGGCATTGGCCTCACTGGGCACAGATGCCCTTTCACCAGCAGCTTCTCCTCCGCGCCTGGCAACCTGGGCATAGGACACAGGGGACTGCACTGCAGCACCAACAGCATTATTGGCCCTACTCCCTGTGCCACCTCGCTGGATGAAATACAGGGCAGGGCGGACAGCAGGGACCCCAGCATTAGGTGGCACAGTCTTCTTATTGTCCACCTGAGGTGCAGGTGAGGGGACAGTCACAACATCAGCAGCAGTCATAGCATCAGTCACAGTAGAAAGTCCAACAATAGAATTAACCCCTGTGGACTCAACCCCAGACACAGAGCAGTAACAGGAGCAACAACATCAGTAACAGCACCCAAACCAGCTGAAGCAGAAACAATAGAAGCCCTGCCCGCAAGACCCAAACCTGCGGGTGAGTCACCCATGGCCCCAGGCCCACCAAGTTTGGTGCACCCAGGAACCCGGATGGGTGCCAGGATGGTACTTACGGCTGGCGCCACCTCACCCTTTTCAGAGCAAGGAGCGCCACAGTCTTCCATACCCCCTGACACAGCGCCTATGGCGCACTCCGCAGGCTGGCTGGACAGATGGACGTTGTCCTTAGCTAGCATGGGCTCCTCAGGCTGACGGCTGTCCTCTGGAAAATCTGCTGCAGTAGGGGCTTCCTGGATGCCCAGCGATGTCACGCACTCATGATGTGTTGCCTCAGCAAGAAAGTCTTCCAATGCTGGTTCCGGGGCTCCCGGCTCTGCTACTGCTGCAACTTTGGGTGGAGGTACAGCTGGAGAATCCTCCACCATCGGGGTCTCATCCACATGGTCGGCCTCTTCCTCCTTCACAGTGGGGCCTGAGCGCTGCATGGATTTAAATCGCTCCTCATTTTTTTATTTTTCTTTAAAGGCCCCACTGCTTGCTTTAAGGGACGCAACTAGCTTTTCCTGCTGCCGACATGCTGATTCAAGCTCAGCTAAGTCTGCTTTACTTGCCCGCCGATCCAGTCCCCGCGCCTTGCTGGTGTCCATTTTCTTTTTCTTTAATGCGATTTTCATCTTGCAAAGCTTCTCCTCCTCCTTCGCCACACTGCACAAATTACTGCATACACGGCTGCGAAAAGCTGACAAACTCTCACCGGGCTGGGGCACCGTGGTGTTACTAGCGCCGCTGGTGGAAGCAGTCCCGGGATCCAGAGGTTTAATATTCCTTCTGGGGTACCGGCGCGACTCACCCCCGGAATCATCCATGCTGCCTGGGAAGGCACTCCCAGGAAAGCCCCAGGCTTCACAGGCCTCTGGTAATTAGGAGCAGTTGTGTGCTCTGGCTCTCACAGTGTGACCACACCCACCTAATTACCCTAATAGATTGTAAGCTCTTCTCCTTCTGTATCCTCCCTTATACCCCAATAGATTGTAAGCTCTTCTCCTTCTGTATCCTCCCTTATACCCTAATAGATTGTAAGCTCTTCTCCTTCTGTATCCTCCCTTATACCCTAATAGATTGTAAGCTCTTCTCCTTCTGTATCCTCCCTTATACCCTAATAGATTGTAAGCTCCTCTTCTCCTGTATCCTCCCTTATACCCTAATAAATTGTAAGCTCTTCTCCTTCTGTATCCTCCCTTATACCCTAACAGATTGTAAGCTCTTCTCCTTCTGTATCCTCCTTTATACCCTAATAGATTGTAAGCTCTTCTCCTTCTGTATCCTCCCTTATACCCTAATAGATTGTAAGCTCTTCTTCTCCTGTATCCTCCCTTATATGACTGCAACAGGGCCCACAAGGGGGCAGCCCTCACATGCCCCTGGCATAAAGTGCCAGCACAGCATGACAGGCCCAGCAGGCTGAACCCAGGGTCGGACTAGGCCACACAGGTAGCCTGCATCAGAACAATAAAAGTTTTTTCTCCCCTGCAGCAGCTCCTGTGGTGAAGGCGCGCCTCAACATTTTTTGGTCTCGCTGCTAGCCCTTGCTGTTTGTTGTGGCCTTGTTACCAACATTAGTTAGAGTGCATTAGTGTGCATGCCCAGCTATATTCAATGCAATGGAGGGGGTATGTCATAGTGGTGACTGGCATGCTCTTTTATTGAAGTGGATGGAGACTGTGACTGTTTGCGGAGGTGGGAGGGGCATTCCTGGAGGCAGCCTGGTGAGAAGGCAGCCTGGTTTTGGAAATGACTGGGACACGTTTCAGTTGTATTTATTATTGTATTATTTATTATTATTTTATTTATTACTTTATTTATTTGTTTTAGATAAGTAAACCCCTGACTTCATAAATCTTTATGACCCAATGATGCTTAGTTTTGGTGTGAAGGCACTTTCCCCACATATCGAGTGTGCAGCAGATAATGTGCTGTGTGAAATCCATGAATCAGCGATGGGTTTTTGATGGGTTTAGGTGCACTGTTTATTTTATTTATAAGTTGTTATGATTCTGATACTTCTTTGTCACATGTTAGGTGCACGTGTTAAGTTACATACCTTCTTGAATCTCATGTAACTGAAAAATTAAACAGTTTCTACATTCTTTATGCCTATTATCCTTAATGTCTCTCAAAATAATCCAGTAAACAAGAAACAAAACAAAAAGAAAAGATATATATATATCATTTTCTTTTTTTCTGCGGGGGGGGGGGGGGCGATTTTCTGGGCTTGCCTCGGGCGCAAAAGAAGCTAGCTACAGCTCTGCACCAGGAAAAAAGTTGGTCAGCTGCTTTGGCCCTTTGCACAGACCCATCACTCCATTCTTACTGCACAGATGGCGATCAGATTCTACACTGATTACAGTTTCCATTTTTCTGCCATAAGAACTGCAGGTAGTGTCCAATGTCTGTAAGAATTGGAGTATTGTCATTTATTATGATAGTGAGGGGGAATTGTGTATATTGCTCCATTACTCTTATGCATTATGTATATAGCGCCTTGCTGTCCTATATATAGCATATGTGTGGCATGATGAGCCCTATTGATAGGTAATATTTGCATGTAACTGTAGGGTGGGCCCCCAGAGCCAGTTCTGCTGGCGGGCCCAACACATGCCAGTCTGACACAGGTAACAATTACTGTATTACCTTTCTGCTTTGGAGTACATGTACAGTGCAGTTGCATTATATTTTGGTTATCAGTATTTGCTAAGATAAGGCTATTTAGCGATAAAAGCCATATTAATAATAGCAGGGCACTAAATATGTACTTAATTGTGCATTCATTTATTGTATCTGCTTTTACTTCATGGGAAAGTAGGTGAGAGCAAAACCTGTGACCTCTATGTATAAAGAGGCCGTGGGACTAAAACATTAACTGTTATCCCAAAAGTGATATGGACCATTGTCAGAACTTGTAAGTGGCAGTCCAGCATAACTGGACTCTTCTGCCTCTGCCCCCAAGCCCATTGCTGAGCCTGATATATGGCAAGAAAAAAACAGGCACAGCTGGCCATTCCCTGCCAGGAGCCCACTGTTAGCATGGGCCCCAGGTTGGTCCCACCCCCCAGTTGTGGCTCTCCTTCATTACTATTAAACCAGACCTACAAAAAGAAAAACTGTTGGAATTCATGAAAATGGGCACACCAGCAAAAGTATTTAGAAAAATAGTAATATTTATTAATGGCATATAAAATTAAAAACATACAAAGGGTAAGACAAGGGAGAATAAAAATACATTGTCTCCTGATAATATTATTTTGAATAATAACACAGTTGGCAAAAAGATCCCTTAATGCCAAACTGTGTCCCCGTAATACCAAGGAATTAAGTTCTAATATGTAGTCAACAATGTGTAAAGTGCATAATTAGTAATTCATAATGTAAAGTGAGGGCGGTAAACCATAATATAAGTATATCCAAAGACCTGGTACAGTTGGAAAAGAAAGGTAGCAGGTATATTAGAAAGGGTAGGTAGTCAGCACACCATCGGAAAAAGACAGGGGGTATCAATACTGGGTGCAAATCTAATCCTGGGACACCTCTCCTCAAGTGTCCCATACATACATCTAATGGGAATGGATTAATGCACACCACTCACAAGATTTGTTTTGCAAAATAAAGGTTATATTGTAATAGTACAAAAATCAATCATATACAAGGTTTACATACAGATTGTATTGTATCAAAGAAAGGATACAGTGCTGGTATTGCAATACACAGAAATGTGCGCAGTCTCCAGGATCACAGTACACCTCAAAGTAATAAAGAAAGAATGAATCTATTGAGACGGCAGCAAAAAAAGTTAGCAGGTAAAATGAACCTAAGTACACATAACATGCAGAAGTTGCTGGGTGTTTTTTAATATTTGTGAGCAATCTGTATGTAGAGGGTGTGGGTAACCACACTAAAAATTTAAAGTTGTACCATTTGAAGCATAAATATTAAAATTAAATCCACAAGTAAAAAATGCAAGTTAACTAAAAATTAAACAAAGTAAGATTTACTTATGCAAATGCATTCATTAATGGTTGGTTACTACAAAATGAATGAAATAAAGAAAAATAAAAGACCAAATATTTAGAATGCACTTTAATGAGGTAAGTTTGTAGTGCGGAGCCGCAAGATCAGAAGGATTTACGTCCAGACAAAAAAGGCAAAAGGGCAAAACCAATGTTGCAACCTGAGAAATGAAACGGAAAATTCAGGATGGAAACTGACATAGGTCTGATTCCCGAACTGCCATACGAACGGACGTATATTTTAGGATAGAAACGTATTTGCTTATTGAATCACTCGCAAGTTCATACGAACGCACGAGCGGACGTGAAAAATAGGATGATCGTGACCCAAATCCAAGCTGTTACATGTTTCTTTGAATCAACCCATATACCTATGAGGTGATGACTATATTGGTCCTGAGGAATGTTGTCGTCAGGATGTTCTGTATGAAACAGTCTCTGACCAATGAAGTTAAGGAAGCATGATCAGTAAGATATCAATAACACAAGGTCTGAGAATAATCTGGTCAGAGTGTGTCTCATTCACATAAGCATCATGCCAGATTAGGTCAGATAATACAAACAATCATACAGACACAATAAAATCATGACGTGCATCATTATGAAATACAGAGACAGTTATGTAACATGATTACCAAGTGACAGGGCACTGTGATCGCGTGCGTTGCCAACGTTTCGGGGCAGGGCCCCTTTCTCAAGGCTGCGATCACGAGAAGTCTAGAAAGGTACCTTTTATGTGTGTGTGTGCGGCGTTCCCCCTGGCTGGCCAGAGTGGCGTTTCCGGGCGCGCTCGTGGAGCGCGTTCCGGTACGTCACGTCCAGTGACGCGGTCCCGGCTGGCGTCACTTCCGCCAGTGGATGGCATTGTGAATCTGCCATCCACCACTTGGTGACATCAGCGCGCGGGGCCTGCGTCCCCCGGAGAGCTGATTGACACTTTAAACAAGCTTTATGAAGATGGCATAGAATGAACAAAGTGGAAATATGCAAATCCGGCTTGGGATTTTGACAGAGGATCGCAGTGTCAGACAGCGGGGGAGATGGTTATTCAGGGTGGAGGCCGTAGGACTTGTCCCTATGGATAAAAGAATATGGAAAATATGATTAAAACCAAAACATAAAACTAAAAATAAGATATATGATCATCAGTGCTATTCATATATGCCAAATAGTTTCCAAGCTGCATTTATATGTAACTACATGTTATGGCAATACATCAAGTTCCAATCTAAATAAAGGGAGTATATGCAGGGCAATCCTAAGAGATAAAAATAATTTAGAAATAAATTATAATGACTGTAACTGGATCAGAAAACACTGATGGGGTGCTATCCATATGGGGAATGGATATACCTGTGTCAGACAGTTAGGAGATTACTAAATATGGTATAGATTCAGGGGTAGTTAATCTGATGGTGCCTGATATATTGTCCTCTCAGACAAGAGGGTGTATTTTCCAAGAATATTATGGGTGGTTGTAAGTGGTGAATTCCCCGTCTATGCCAAAAAGAGAGAGTATATGGCCCGAGAGTGGTACATCTAGGCTGGTGCACATCAGCCAGCCTGGTATTGGATACAAAAGGGTGATAAGTGGCCAGTATGGAGCTAATCAGAGAGAGGCGGTTACTATTGCGCCAGAAGTTAGATTTTATTTAGGACTCCCTACTTCTTTTAATGCATTACCTTGGGGTTCAGTGAGGCATAGAATATCTGCAGAGACTTCGGACCTTTGATAAAAATGTAAAGTCGGACGTCCCTCTCTGTGCTCAAGCTGGTCCTCTCATGGGCTTTTTTTGGGGGAGAAAAAATAGTGATGTTAGATCATCAACTTACACAAAGACTTTATAAGAATGGTGTATAGTCCATCTCTTCATTGAGGCCCGTGGTGCTTTGGTTTGTAACGTGTAAATCCAATGGAGTTCACGACGTAGCAGTGTCAGGTTCCTATCACCCCCTCTAGATGGTGGTTTAGCCTGTTCGATTGCCTGGAATCTGAGTTGTGACACCTGGTGTCCTGCTTCAATGAAATGGCGGGTCAGGGGGGAATCTAGGTCGGATCGTCGGATGGCACTGCGGTGTTCACTTATACGAGTCCTCACTTCCCTGATAGTTTTACCAATATATGCTAAGCCACATGGGCATTTAATCAGGTAAATGACAAAGTCCGAACTACAGTTCAAAAAGGATCGGATTGGTAATTTTTTGCCTGTTTGTGGATGAGTGAAGAAGTCACCCTTAGTTACGTAGCCACATTGGGCACAGTGGCCGCATGGGTACATGCCCTTAATCCGGGGATGAGTCGTGAGCCAGTTCTGCGGGGTATCCCTAGTCCTTGTGGGTTGGGTTTCTGCCCTAATCAGATGGTTCCTAATGTTCCTAGGCCATTTTTCCACAAACAGAGGGGGATGATTAAAGGTGTCTTGTAGACGTTCATCTGCTGAAAGTATGTGCCAGTGCTTTTTTATTATGTGTTCTATTTGTGGGGATACTCGTGAGTATGTTAGTATCACAGGTATTCGTGATGGTAGCTGTTTAGGTCTATGCTGTAGTAATGCAGCTCTGGGTTGTAAAAGGGCCTTTTGTTTGGCTTCTTCCAAAATATGTCTGGGGTATCCCCTTTCAAGGAAATCTTTTGTTAGAGCGTCAGCCTTCCGGACAAATGTGTCCTGGTCAGTAATAATCCTTCTTAATCTTATATATTGACTATAAGGTAGGCTTTCTTTCATGTGTTTAGGGTAGCTGTGGAAGCTGTGAAAGTGTAGAAATGTGTTTTTGTCTGTCTCCTTCTTATATAGGTCAGTAATTATCGTGTGGTCTTGTATTGTCACTAGGACGTCTAAGAAATGTACTTGTTCGTGACTATAGTCTAAAGTGAACTCAATGGTTGGCTCAGCTGAGTTCAAACGGGACACGAATTGGAGTAGAGTCTGCTGCGGACCATGCCATAGGAAGAAGACATCATCGATGTATCTAAACCAATAGATGACATGTGACATAAAAAGAGGATCCGTGTATACATGTTGTGTTTCGAAATGGTCCATGTACAGATTTGCGTAAGCTGGGGCAACGTTAGAACCCATAGCGGTTCCTTGTAACTGCAAGTAGAAGTTTTTGTCATATCTGAAATAGTTCTTGGTGAGGACTATCCATAAGAGGTCTAGACAGAACCTGTTGAATTCAGGAGTGTCACCCATCTCCGTAAGTGCTTGGGCTACAGCAGAGAGGCCAGCATTGTGTGGGATGGATGTGTATAATGATGACAAATCCATGCTACACAAAATCGTGTCAGTCGGGAGTGTGCCTAAGTTGCCAATCTTGTTCAGGAAATCTCCTGTATCTAATAGATATGATCTTGTTTGCATAACTTTTGGTTGTAGTACCATGTCTAGAAATGTGGCAATATTCTGAAAGACTGATTCAGTTCCAGCCACTATTGGGCGTCCAGGTGGGTGTGTGGGATGCTTATGTATCTTAGGCAAAATGTAAAACACTGGGGTAATGGGTAATTTAGTGGTCATGTATTCCATTTGTTTTTTGGTGATAATACCTCTGTCGTGGGCCTGCGTGACTAACCTATCTATTTCCGTCTTGATGGTGGGCAGAGGGTCAGAGTCAAGTTTCTGATAGACTTGTGGGTCATTCAGCTGTGCCATGACTGTAGTGTGGTAGTAAGTCCTATCGAGTATCACGGTGGCCCCTCCTTTGTCAGCTGGTTTTATAATGATTGTAGGGTCAGTAGAAAGGGATTTCAGGGCCTCCTCTTCTGCTCTAGTCAGATGGCCTCTCTGGGGTCTAGAACCCGTGTCAGACCTGCTTTTGGGTTTACATGAAGCGAGTCCTGGTCTCTCTGGGATGATGTTTTGTCCTGGTCGTTCAGTTGTATCTGACGTGAGGGCTGTGGTTGCAAAGAAAGATTTCAAACGGATAGTCCTAAAGAATCTATGCATCTCAATGTCAGTATCAATTGGATCGCCTAGACGGGACACTCAGGACTACCGGGAGGACCAGGTCTATACCTGGCGGGAAATAAGGAGGTCACGTAGATACAATACTGTGAAATTTCAACAACCTGATAGTGACTCAAGCAGTGGTTCTGACACCCAAAGGCAACGTTTTTTAGAGGTTCCAACAACCTATACCCATCGAGGAAGAGGAAAACGAGGCGAGGGAAGAGACGCAACCAACAAGGTCCTGACCCTCAGCCAGACCCAACCGAGACCCTAGTGGTGAATTTATCCACACGTGAACTGACTCCCACAGAAATACAGGTACTGAATAAGGGACTAGGTTTTGTTCCGTATTTTTCAGGCCATCCAATTGATACTGACATTGAGATGCATAGATTCTTTAGGACTATCCGTTTGAAATCTTTCTTTGCAACCACAGCCCTCACGTCAGATACAACTGAACGACCAGGACAAAACATCATCCCAGAGAGACCAGGACTCGCTGCATGTAAACCCAAAAGCAGGTGGGTACCCCCCACGACCCCCCCCCCAATGTAGAGACCTACATCAATCTAGTCCAAAGAGATATCCAACATTTAAAATGGTCTGACACGGGTTCTAGACCCCAGAGAGGCAATCTGACTAGAGCAGAAGAGGAGGCCCTGAAATCCCTTTCTACTGACCCTACAATCATTATATAACCAGCTGACAAAGGAGGGGCCACCGTGATACTCGATAGGACTTACTACCACACACAGCTGAATGACCCACAAGTCTATCAGAAACTTGACTCTGACCCTCTGCCCACCATCAAGACGGAAATAGATAGGTTAGTCACGCAGGCCCACGACAGAGGTATTATCACCAAAAAACAAATGGAATACATGACCACTAAATTACCCATTACCCCAGTGTTTTACATTTTGCCTAAGATACATAAGCATCCCACACACCCACCTGGACGCCCAATAGTGGCTGGAACTGAATCAGTCTTTCAGAATATTGCCACATTTCTAGACAAGGTACTACAACCAAAAGTTATGCAAACAAGATCATATCTATTAGATACAGGAGATTTCCTGAACAAGATTGGCAACTTAGGCACACTCCCGACTGACACGATTTTGTGTAGCATGGATGTGTCATCATTATACACATCCATCCCACACAATGCTGGCCTCTCTGCTGTAGCACAAGCACTTACGGAGATGGGTGACACTCCTGAATTCAACAGGTTCTGTCTAGACCTCTTATGGATAGTCCTCACCAAGAACTATTTCAGATATGACAAGGAACCGCTATGGGTTCTAACGTTGCCCCAGCTTACGCAAATCTGTACATGGACCATTTCGAAACACAACATGTATACACATCATCTATTGGGTTAGATACATCGATGATAGACTATAGTCACGAACAAGTACATTTCTTAGACGTCCTAGTGACAATACAAGACCACACGATAATTACTGACCTATATAAGAAGGAGACAGACAAAAACACATTTCTACACTTTCACAGCTTCCATCCTAAACGCATGAAAGAAAGCCTTATAGTCAATATATAAGATTAAGAAGGATTATTACTGACCAGGACACATTTGTCCGGAAGGCTGATGCTCTAACAAAAGATTTCCTTGAAAGGGGATACCCCAGACATATTTTGGAAGAAGCCAAACAAAAGGCCCTTTTACAACCCAGAGCTGCATTACTACAGCATAGACCTAAACAGCTACCATCACGAATACCTGTGATACTAACATACTCACGAGTATCCCCACAAATAGAACACATAATAAAAAAGCACTGGCACATACTTTCAGCAGATGAACGTCTACAAGGCACCTTTAATCATCCCCCTCTGTTTGTGAAAAAACGGCCTAGGAACATTAGGAACCGTCTGATTAGGGCAGAAACCCAACCCACAAGGACTAGGGATACCCCGCAGAACTGGCTCACGACTCATCCCCGGATTAAGGGCATGTACCCATGCGGCCACTGTGCCCAATGTGGCTACGTAACTAAGGGTGACTTCTTCACTCATCCACAAACAGGCAAAAAATTACCAATCCGATCCTTTTTGAACTGTAGTTCGGACTTTGTCATTTACCCGATTAAATGCCCATGTGGCTTAGCATATATTGGTAAAACTATCAGGGAAGTGAGGACTCGTATAAGTGAACACCGCAGTGCCATCCGACGATCCGACCTAGATTCCCCCCTGACCCGCCATTTCATTGAAGCAGGACACCAGGTGTCACAACTCAGATTCCAGGCAATCGAACAGGTTAAACCACCATCTAGAGGGGGTGATAGGAACCTGACACTGCTACGTCATGAACTCCATTGGATTTACACGTTACAAACCAAAGCACCATGGGGCCTCAATGAAGAGATGGACTATACACCATTCTTATAAAGTCTTTGTGTAAGTTGATGATCTAACATTACTATTTTTTCTCCCCCCAAAAAAGCCCATGAGAGGACCAGCTTGAGCACAGAGAGGGACGTCCGACTTTACATTTTTATCAAAGGTCCGAAGTCTCTGCAGATATTCTATGCCTCACTGAACCCCAAGGTAATGCATTAAAAGAAGTAGGGAGTCCTAAATAAAATCTAACTTCTGGCGCAATAGTAACCGCCTCTCTCTGATTAGCTCCATACTGGCCACTTATCACCCTTTTGTATCCAATACCAGGCTGGCTGATGTGCACCAGCCTAGATGTACCACTCTCGGGCCATATACTCTCTCTTTTTGGCATAGACGGGGAATTCACCACTTACAACCACCCATAATATTCTTGGAAAATACACCCTCTTGTCTGAGAGGACAATATATCAGGCACCATCAGATTAACTACCCCTGAACCTATACCATATTTAGTAATCTCCTAACTGTCTGACACAGGTATATCCATTCCCCATATGGATAGCACCCCATTAGTGTTTTCTGATCCAGTTACAGTCATTATAATTTATTTCTAAATTATTTTTATCTCTTAGGATTGCCCTGCATATACTCCCTTTATTTAGATTGGAACTTGATGTATTGCCATAACATGTAGTTACATATAAATGCAGCTTGGAAACTATTTGGCATATATGAATAGCACTGATGATCATATATCTTATTTTTAGTTTTATGTTTTGGTTTTAATCATATTTTCCATATTCTTTTATCCATAGGGACAAGTCCTACGGCCTCCACCCTGAATAACCATCTCCCCCGCTGTCTGACACTGCGATCCTCTGTCAAAATCCCAAGCTGGATTCGCGCATTTCCACTTTGTTCATTCTATGCCATCTTCATAAAGCTTGTTTAAAGTGTCAATCAGCTCTCCGGGGGACGCAGGCCCCGCGCGCTGACGTCACCAAGTGGTGGATGGCAGATTCACAATGCCATCCACTGGCGGAAGTGACGCCAGCCGGGACCGCGTCACCGGACGTGACGTACCGGAACGCACTCCACGAGCGCGCCCGGAAACGCCACTCTGGCCGGCCAGGGGGGACGCCGCACACACACACATAAAAGGTACCTTTCTAGACTTCTCGTGATCGCAGCCTTGAGAAAGGGGCCCTGCCCCGAAACGTTGGCAACGCACGCGATCACAGTGCCCTGTCACTTGGTAATCATGTTACATAACTGTCTCTGTATTTCATAATGATGCACGTCATGATTTTATTGTGTCTGTATGATTGTTTGTATTATCTGACCTAATCTGGCATGATGCTTATGTGAATGAGACACACTCTGACCAGATTATTCTCAGACCTTGTGTTATTGATATCTTACTGATCATGCTTCCTTAACTTCATTGGTCAGAGACTGTTTCATACAGAACATCCTGACGACAACATTCCTCAGGACCAATATAGTCACCACCTCATAGGTATAGTGTACTTAGGTTCATTTTACCTGCTAACTTTTTTTGCTGCCGTCTCAATAGATTCATTCTTTCTTTATTACTTTGAGGTGTACTATGATCCTGGAGACTGCGCATATTTCTGTGTCTTGCAATACCAGCACTGTATCCTTTCTTTGATAAATACAATCAGTATGTAAACCTTGTATATGTTTGATTTTTGTACTATTACAATATAACCTTTATTTTGCAAAACAAATCTTGTGAGTGGTGTGCATTAATCCATTCCCATTAAAAGAAAGGTAGCAGCCATTTTGGAGATTCCTCTCCCAACTGACATAACTGAAATGCACAGTAAAGGGAAGCCCAGCATGACTTCTTGTTTGCAGGTGGCCTGCAAGCCCATGAGCAGCCATCTTGTTTTTAACATTTATCCCAGTAGGTGTTAGAAAAAGGTGAATTATTTTTATGTGTAGCAATCTAAATTGCCCTGGAGAGGAATATGAGAATTGTTGTGTTGGTCTGGCTTAATTCATTTTTGACTGTTGGTCTGCTAGATAGTCATTTATATCACAGGTTCAGTAC
Source organism: Gastrophryne carolinensis (assembly GCA_027917425.1). Classification (NCBI taxonomy): domain Eukaryota; kingdom Metazoa; phylum Chordata; class Amphibia; order Anura; family Microhylidae; genus Gastrophryne; species Gastrophryne carolinensis. Next base: position 351,861,822 of record CM051236.1, read on the forward strand.
TGGGAATAACCCATTTGATTTAGCACAAGGTAAAAAAAGGGAACTTTGTTTTTGTTTTGGAGTAAAAAGTGCCATTCACTTTTCTATCCCCTCGATTCAAAGAGCAAAAGTTAATTGATTTCGTATCGAGAATCGTAAGTTTGGGTGGGTGTTTGTCATTTTTTCATGTTTTTTTGCCCATTTCGTATTCGCACGATCGTTCGCGCATAGACGTATATGAACATACGCATTTCGTACGGGAATCGTATATTTTGCGTTAGTTCGTGTCTTTTTCCCGTCCAAATCGTATTATTTGCGTCAGATCCTATTTTTTACGTCCTTCACATGGGCTTGCGACCAATTCAGAGAGGTGATTGCTAATTGTTTTGAAGCCCATTAAAGAGCTGCTTTACGAAATGTTTGCCGGCAGCTATTTGGCCTCGGGAGTAGGATGGAGAGGAGCGAGTTTGTGGCACATCAAGGGCTTATGCTTTTTGGCATTGAGTTGATCCAGATGTCTGAGAGCAGATTGCCCCTGCGTCGTCGCATGAACATCGATAGCATGAATGATGTTGAGCTGTTCGAGCTGACCAGGCTTAATCGCGCTTCCCTGCATAAATTATATAGTGAGCTGCGGCCATGGTTAGCCCGCACCACAAGGAAGGGGCAAGCAATTTCAGGTATGACCAAGATGCTTGGCTGCCTGCAATTTTTGGCGAACGGCTCGTTCCAGAGGCTGGGTGCCCTCTCCGTGGGGATGTCCCAGCCTACGCTGAGCCGCGCACTATCTAAATTTTTGGAAGGCATGGCTGCCATAACTTCAAAATATATTTATTTTCCGGATGATATGGCAGCCAGAAACGCCATTAAGCTTGGTTTTTATAATGTGGCCGACATGCCCAACGTTATTGGTGCTGTTGACTGCACACATGTGGCACTTGTACCTAGGGCAGCCGACGAGTATATATATAGGTATTGATATTTTGTTTTAGCTTATTATGTTGCCCAACGTGTAATGTAACCTTTTTTCCTTTGCGGCAGCATATTTTTTTGGGCCTCATTTGTGTACATGCCTTATTTAGGCTTTTCATTAGTAGTTTCCAATAGAGTGCAGACATGTTTTAAATTTTTGATCCTTTTTTCAATTATTAATTACCCTTTTTTTATGCTTTTCCCTTAAGGAATCGAAAAATGGGACACTCCCTTAATGTCCAGGCCGTGGTTGGGCCGGACATGCGTTTTCTGAGTGTCCTTGCCGGCTACCCCGGATCGTCTCACGACTCCTATATACTCAGACGATCTGTGTTGTTTCGGAGATTTGAGTCAGGTGAATTTTCGGGTGCATGGCTGCTTGGTAAGTGTGTCCTATTTATTTGGTATTACATTTCAGACTAATCTGTTATTTGTGGATATTTCTGTTTTGGTATTCTTTACATAAGCCTGAAACTGCATTTTAGTTGGGTCTTCTTTTCTGAACTCCCAACCAAAATGCTTGCCTCACTTTGTCCTTCAGAATGTTTTCCCTTTAGTTAGGATGTCTGTAAGTTCCATGTCCCAAAATATATTGGTTGTGAGTTGATCCCCAAGTGTCTGTTAGTTTAGGTTCCTTTTGTAGTATTGGTCTTTAAATGTCAAAGTGGACTTAAACTGCATACATTGTATTCTTTACATAAATGTTGAGTGGGCCTAGTTCCATGCCCAAAAATATATTGGTTGTGAGTTGATCCCCAAGTATCTGTTAGTTTAGGTTCCTTTTGTAGTATTGGTCTTTAAATGTCAAAGTGGACTTAAACTGCATACATTGTATTCTTTACATAAATGTTGAGTGGGCCTCAGCAGCATCCTAATTGTAACATGTCCGAAAACCCAAAATATCGGTAAATTCTACCTGCCCTTGCCCGTGCAGATGTTTTATAATTATTTGGTATATTTAAGCGGCATTTTTATTTATGTACTCCATTAGTGGCAATAGTTATTTTGCAAATGTGCCCTGGGTGTATTTTTACGCCCTTTACCTTACATCATTTGGATATATGTCAAATTCTTTGTGTTTGTTCTCTTGCCTTTTTAATGTTTATGAAATTTCATTGTCTTGTTAAGGTGATTCCGGGTACCCACTTCTCCCCTGGCTCATGACGCCTGTGCTGCGGCCCCAGGATGCCTCTCAGGAAGCGTACAACCGTGCGCACCGCAAGACCAGGGCTGTTGTGGAGAGGGCCTTTGGGCTGTTGAAGACCCGTTTTCGTTGTTTGGACCATACTGGGGGCGCCCTGCAATATGATCCCAAAAAAGTGATCGACATCATCATGGCATGTGCTGTTTTGCACAATTTTGCTATACTCGAACGTGTACCACGTTATGTGGATAGTCTGCCCTCTACAGCCCTAGAGGATGATGTTGAAAATTATGTGGGCCCACCCAGTGAGTCTGGACAATCAGTTCGAGCAAACTTGATATTGCAGCATTTTAGTTAATTTAGTTTCGTTTTGCAACATTCTGTGTGTCTGTCTTAGGCTTTTGGTTCAATATGTTGGTTTGCCGTAATGTGGCATTACCTTAAATAAAAAAACAATTCCCTTCATTGTTGCCTAATGTATTTCATGTTGTTTATTTAGCTTGATATTTGCATTGTTACACCTCTTAAACCAAAAAGGATCTGGTTTAGCCCAAGCTGATTTAAACTGTGTTTCCAGTAAAAACGCCACAAGTATAGTAAATTTAAATTTTGTTTTACTTTGTCTAATTATAGTTATTTGGCTTAACATAAAACATTCCACATACAACTGTGGTTAAAAAGGCATGAGATAACCAAACCAAAAATAAACACATCTACACCTGGAAGTGAGTGGCACAACCAAACAAGGACACCCAGTCCAAAGGCCAGCCTAGTCCAGTCATTAATATTGCCTGTGCCCAGGGATATTTGGGCATGGCCATAATGTCACACAAACATGTCTGCAAACAGGAGGAGCACAAACCAAATACATATTTCAAGCCATAAGTGGCCAGATACACTCCACATAGACCTATGGCATTGGCTAGTGGCCTTAATCATTACTCTAAGGAGCTATATGGGAGCAAATACAAAACACAACCTGCATGAGCAACACAAAATGGATTGTTTGAAACCTCAAAGGACAAGTAAATACAGTGGGGGGTAAGAGAAAAGATGTCCCACACAATCATGGCTTAATATGGTGGCTGCCCATAATACCCAGGTGGAGGTCCAGGTGGATGGGACCTAGCCTGGGCCATGGCAGCATTGTGAATTTGAAACTGCTCCACAATGTTTCTCTGCATATTGGTCATCTCAGCCATGGCTGACTGGATGCCATTACTTGCAGTTACCATGTTGCTGTTGAGGGTACGCAACTCCGCGAGGATGCCCTGTAAGCTGGTATTGATGGTGACCATGTCGGCATGCCTTTCCTCACGCTCTGTAACGAGCTGTGCCTCATAAGAGTCCCTTTCTTGGGTCCATAATTGAAGCAGGGCACTCTGCCTCCCCTGGGAAATTGTGGGGCGGCGTAATGGAGTCCGCCGCACAATTACCCTGGCTCTTGGGCGTGCCCTGCCGCGTGGTGTCGTCCCCTCAACAGCAACAGGCCTGCTTTGCAAATCCTCAGCAGCAGAGTGAACACTGGGGACTGTTGTGTCAGTCTCCCCATGTGCCAGCACAATGGATGGAGATTCACTCTGCTGCTGAGGATTGGCCAGAGAAACATTAGGGAGCAGTTCCAGATTGGGACCCAGGGGGAGGTCATCGGACGTGCCCTGCAGGGAGACATCAGCTTCCTCCATTTCCATGATATCTTCCATGATTGTGCGGGTCTGTAGGGACATATAAAAAAAAAGGGTAAGTTGGCGTCCAAATTTGGGATTCCATCAGTTTAACACATGCATAAGCACTTGGTAGTATTTATGGTACTAAATTAACTTACCGGAAATCTCGGATCTGGGCTCCTATGCTGTACGGACCTGGTAGGCATAAGCAAACTGGGGGGTGAGTTTACCCTTGCTGAGGGATCATGCTGGGCTGAAGAAGAGAAAACCAAACAAGGTAAACACACACATAAGCATTGTTTTTGAAGTTAATCCAAAAAACCACTATTTGTAATATTAAGCAACTCTACAGCAATGGGGACATTTGTTAAAAGACACGCTATTTTAGATAGGTGCAATGGCTCGAGAAAACTGCTAACTGACCTCAGTTCGAAGTCAGGAAGTGTACCCAGTCAGCATACAACTTGCACCGCCAATATTTGGATTTTGACTACCATTCGCTAGGTCAGGGGTACTCAAACACTTCTTGTAAAGGTCCATTTAAAGGTATGTGGTGAGAGGTGAATGTCTGGCCATGGGGCTGTCGCAGGGGGTGTCTAGTTAGAAATAAACACACTGGGGGAGGGGCTGGAGATTGGCAAGTGCAAACTAATAAAGGCTGCTTGCCCTTGCTGGGCTGGATGGGGCAGAGCTGAGGGGACATGGATTGGATGGCTAAAGGGGGGAGTTCACGAATTGATGGTGATGGGATGGATGGAGCAAATCTGTTACAAATGTATGGGGCTTATGTGGGGGGGGGCACATGGGGGGACTGTGGCAGATGGGGCAGAGCTGGGGCAGCGGGACACGATTGGACCAAGAGAAAGATGCACCAAGTTACTGTGTACCTTGCAATGCCAATTCCTGTGCAGTACTTCATATTGCAATGCTATGTTTCAGGGAGCCATGACATTGGGCAGGAGAACAACCACTACATCGCCGATCAAGGGGGCAGCTCTGAGCACGTCAACACAGAAGTAACTGAGTGCAGGGCTGTCTGGCCAGGGGTCCTGGAATCTGGTGCCAAGGTCCGCATTGGTACCCCGGGCCGCCAGTTGAGTCTCGCTGCTCTAGGTCCGATATGTTTGGGGGTGGGTAATTAAATTGTTACCTCAAACACAACTCACACAACAAATAGCCAACCCATCCATCATGATGTGTGTTTTGTGATTGAGTCAAAATATATCACTTTTCAGGATAAACTTCGTAACTTGACCAATAAATTTAGGAAATTGATCTTTTACATAATGGATGTGGTCCTAAATGTGTGGTTCACAGGGACCAAAACAGGACACAAACAGGCACAGTAGTGCGAGGCCAAGCAAGCCACACCATAGGGCCATCCCGTCATCTTGGTACTAGTGAACTTTAGATTATTTACCAAACAGGCAAACATGCAGATTTAAGAGTACTCACCGTGGGTACGGGTCGGTGAGTCCGTGTCCCTTAGACCAGCATGTCCACCGACCGCGACCGGATGGAGAAGGCCCAGCACAATCTCCTCAGCAGGGGTAAACTCCAGTTTGGTAGGAAAGCCACCTCCAGTTTGCATGCTGAAAAGAGAAAATCGTTTGGTACTCAGAAAAGGTGCATACAGTACATCCTAATCCTTATATTTGGAGACATCATTTATTTACCTGTAATTATGCCTTTTAATTTCTTTTTGACGTACAGCATATTTCAGATCCGAGATTTTCTTCTGAATTTGGGACACATCTTTCCTCTCTTCCCCCGCTGCATTTACTTGTCGTAGGATGGTTTCAAACAATTCCATCTTGCGCTGCTTTGTGGTGTGTTTTGATTTGCTCCCATAGAGCTCGTCATAGTATAATGTAAGGCCACTAGCCAATGCCCTATTTTGGTCATGGGAGAATCTCCCACTCAACTGGCCGCGGCGCAATGTGCGGCCAGATGGTTGGCTTGGCTGCTCCTCCATGTGTGCAGACACATGTGGTGACATTATGGCCTGGGGCTGGGTAGGGGAATGGACGGATTGTTGGCTTCCCAATGACTGGACTGGACTGGCCAAGGGACTGGGTGTTCTTGCGTGGCTGGCCACCGAACTTCCAGGTGTAGATGTGGTCAGGGTGGCCATTCTTTGGCCTCTTGGGGGGCTCTGTTCCAGGCTGGTGCCAGGTCGGGGGCTATGTTCCCGGCTGGTGCCAGGTCGGGGGCTATGTCCCCGGCTGGTGCCAGGTCGGGGGCTTCAGGCCCTTCTGCGCGGGCTGGACGGACTTTGGGACCCTCTGCGCGGGCTGGATGGACTTCGGGCCCTTCTGCGCGGGCTGGATGGACTTCGGGCCCCTCTGCGCGGGCTGGATGGACTTCGGGCCCCTCTGCGCGGCCTGGATGGGCTTCGGGCCCCTCTGCGCGGGCTGGATGGACTTCGGGCCCCTCTGCGCGGCCTGGATGGGCTTCGGGCCCTTCTGTGCGTGCTGGATGTGCTTCGGGCACTGCTGTGGGGCCTGGATGGTCTTTGGCCCTTTCTGCGCGGGCTGGATGGGCTTCGGGCCCTTCTGCGCGGGCTGGATGGACTTCGGGCCCCTCTGCGCGGCCTGGATGGGCTTCGGGCCCTTCTGCGCGGGCTGGAGGGGCTTCGGGCCCTTCTGTGCGGCCTGGAGGGGCTTCGGGCCCTTCTGTGCGGGCTGGATGTGCTTCGGGCACTGCTGTGGGGCCTGGATGGTCTTTGGCCCTTTCTGCGCGGCCTGGATGGGCTTCGGGCCCTTCTGCGCGGGCTGGATGGACTTCGGGCCCCTCTGCGCGGCCTGGATGGGCTTCGGGCCCTTCTGCGCGGGCTGGAGGGGCTTCGGGCCCTTCTGTGCGGGCTGGAGGTGCTTCGGGCCATTCTGTGCGGGCTGGATGTGCTTCGGGCACTGCTGTGGGGCCTGGGTTGGCTAAGTGCCCGGCTTGAAAGCATGGGTGGTGTGGGCTCCCTTGGGCGGCCTCTTCTGGGGGCAGAGGTGGTGGTGGCTGCTGTGGCCTGTTTTTTGGCCGCAGGGGCACGTGCCTTTGGGGCCCTTTTTTGGGAAAGGGAGGGTCCAGTGTTCCTTGGTGGGGCCGAGGTGGTACTTGCCTTCTGGGCCTTCTGGGACCTTAGCTTCTTCGGTCGTTGCTGGGACCTGGTTGTTGGGCCCTCAGAGGTCTGGCTTTGCTGGCCGCGTTTAGCTGCTGCCTTTTTTGGTGCCATTTTGTCCAAAAGCTCAAAGAGAATGAGCTTTGGGTGCAGGGACCTTTAAATCATGCGCCCAGCGTCTGACGCCTATGCGCACGACTACGCGCTCGTACGGACGTACGTTCGTGCGGAACAGGAAACCGCTGGGGTTTCACTTATCTGCTGCCTTGAAGAAGCATAAAGATGGCGCCCACTATCTTCACCCGTCAACAGGAAGAGATCCTCATGCTGGTAAGTGCCTTGCTCTGCCTTTTAAGCTAATACTGAGTGATGTACTAAATGTAAATGATGCGGTTGGAACTAGTTTGGGGGATCTTAATGTTTTAGAACAGACTCCTCACACTTCATCCTCAAGGGCCTAGCCAGGCCACGTTTTCACCTCTCTATGCTGATGTCCTAATTCGGGCAATTGCTCTGGCTTAGCAACAGTTAATTAACCTGTGGAGTTGCGTGGCTAGCTGTCAAACCTGGCCTGTCTCGGACCTTGATGCGGATGTTTGAGGACCACTGTTTGCCTAAGACATCAAAACACAACGGCAAGCAACACACGCGGCCAAAAAGACAGAAACAGGGCCTTCAGCCTGATTGACTAAAAAGCAATAAAAACAAAAAAACCAGTACACAGCCTATGACATTTCCAAATGGTCCATTTGAAGGCAATAACTTATTAGTCTTGGCTCCACTGGCCTGAAACTCTGCTCAAGAATTTAAGAGATGCGCGCAGCCATCTGTACTCAGAAGCATCACACTTACTGAGGAGAGGTGAGTGGGATAAGGTACAGGGGGGTGGGGTAAAGCTGTGCTTTGTTCAGACACAGCAGAGCTGTGGTCATGGGAAGGTCATCAGTCCAAGAATGCCGAGCAGCACACACACTTACAGTTTGCATGAACTTCCTGTTTGCAGGCTGCCTGCCAAGAAGGCATTTTACATAAGCCGACATCTTGGAGGTTCAAACCATCATAACATGCCAGGCAGGTGGCCTGATTTGTAATGTTGGCTATCTGTATGTACATGGTGTGTGAAACATATAACATAAGACCAGACTCTGAATCCGAGTGAACGTCCGCTTTAAGGCACTCCCCAAAAATGGCTGGCACTCTAAATGTGTGTGTTAATGACATGACATTCGCTACTTGTGATGCAACACATATGGCTCTGTGTGTAAAAGTAAAAGCTCTGTGTCCATTATGTTTTTCAGATCATGCTTCAGCGCCGGTATGACTTCGCGCCCAATGTGTGTGAAAAAAGGGACATCGCCCGGGAGATCATCGCGGAAATACACCGTGTGACTAGCACCACCTTCACTCACACCCAGATAATGCAGCATTGGTCGGACCTGAAACGTCTGCACATGCCCCGGGTGCGGAGGTTTTTTGGAATCCATTTCCCAAGTAAGTACAAAGCAATTGCATGGTATATGTTCCAAATGTATAAGTTATGCCTTTATTTATAATGACTTTTCTTTGGTAGTGTTGGAAATGGATTTCAGAATTCGCCGCACCCGCAGGCGTACAGGCCGACCAGTGCTGCATGAGTCTGCATCTGTGAGTGAAGGTGGTGGATCTCCCGGGCGACGGACCTACCCCTCCTCTGTGGCCTCCTCAGACCAGCCCCTGGACCTTACCACAGAGGAGGGGCCCAACCGCGTGGGCGTGGAGTCATGCCCGGCCAGGCATGGGGAAGGCTCTGGTATGTCACTCTTCATGTATAGGCACAAAGATATACATGGCAGGCCAAAAACTAAGTTCTCCTTTATTATGTATTTGTAGAAGCTTCTGGTGCGGGTGAGATAGTGGAGGAGGAGGCAGCAGAGATGCTGGAAGTTGATCCTGGCGAAGGTGAGTGATGTCAGCCAGACTGGGAGCCAGATATGTTGGGAATAGTGACTCTATACAAGTACTAACCAAATGTCACATGTTTCTCCAGGGACTTCTTCACAGCATAGCCAGGACCAAGGGCAGCCTGTTGGCCCCAACCAGCCATCTGTCGGCCACCAACTCAGTAAGTATCCATGCCATTATTCATATTAATGTGTTGTTAGCTAATAACACACACATAACTAAAGGCGTAGCCAATGTGTAGTTAACACTTTCATGTGGGCACTTCGTTAGCTTAAAGCGGACCCTAACTCGTATTAAGAACATAGCTAATATTTAGCCAACACACTGTACATACAGATTGGGAACATTGAAAAACAGCCTACAGCCATCTAATGCATGTTAGGAGCCTGTAAACATCCAATATGGCGGAATATTGAATGCGCAATATTTACATGCTGCATGGGATACAGATTTGAAAAAGTAAGGTGCTGCAATGCATTGTGGGACTGATGACCTTTCCCTGAACCCAGCTATGCTCTGTATTCCCAAAGCACCACTGTAACCTACTCCCCTGTACTTGATCCCACTCTCCTCTCCTCATTAACTGTTATGCTTCGGAGTCCCGATGGCGGCGCAGTAATCCTAAATCCCCCAAAATATACTTCGATCTGGTGCAGAATCATTTGGGACTAGTTATTGCTTTTCATTAAATAATGTAGAAGGTCCGGTTTAAGGAGTTTCAATACTTACCTGTGGGAAATGCATTTACTTTATCCCTTTGAAGAATGACATATGTCATGCATTTACATGTATTTAATTAACCCCAAATCTATTTCCAGCATACAAACCGGTCTGGTACTCCTATTTATGTTTATTTCTCTATTGCTTACAGGGATTATCCCAAAAACCGTGCAGGAAAAAAAAAAAAGAATCAAGGAGTTGGTGGCCGAGCTGCTGGCCATACAGGCGACGTTGGGGCCAACAGATGAAGAAGAGGAGGAGGATTAGTGCCCTTGGTCCTGGCTACTTTGGTTAAATGTTTTTAAAATGTTTTTATTGCTTAAAATTTTATAGTTTTTACCAAACCAAAAAAAAAACTAAAACATTTTCCTATGTTTTAAACCAAAAAAAAAAAAAAAAAAAATATGTTTGTCCAAAAAACAAAAAACAAACTTTTATAATGTTTTAAAACAAACCTTAAAAAAAAATGTTACTATGTTTTAACCTTAAAAAAAAACAAACAAACAAAATATTTTAAATAAATTATATTTTAAGCCTTCATAAATGTGTCTTTTCTAATATGCGCACCAAAAAACAATTACACAAACAAGAAAAAACACGCTTATAAACATATAGACATATGTACATTATGTGGTTTAGGTAAGTTTTAGGGTCGTCAACATGAAGAAGGATGCAAGCGCTAAGGGGTTTAGGTAAGTTTTAGGGAACGAGAAATGAAGAAGGATGCAAGCGCTAAGGGGTTTAGGTAAGTTTTAGGGACCGAGAAATGAAGAAGGATGCAAGCGCTAAGGGGTTTAGGTAAGTTTTAGGGACCGAGAAATGAAGAAGGATGCAAGCGCTAAGGGGTTTAGGTAAGTTTTAGGGACCAAGAAATGAAGAAGGATGCAAGCGCTAAGGGGTTTAGGTAAGTTTTAGGGTCGTCAACATGAAGAAGGATGCAAGCGCTAAGGGGTTTAGGTAAGTTTTAGGGACCAAGAAATGAAGAAGGATGCAAGCGCTAAGGGGTTTAGGTAAGTTTTAGGGTCGTCAACATGAAGAAGGATGCAAGCGCTAAGGGGTTTAGGTAAGTTTTAGGGAACGAGAAATGAAGAAGGATGCAAGCGCTAAGGGGTTTAGGTAAGTTTTACGGACCGAGAAATGAAGTTGGATGCAAGCGCTAAGGGGTTTGGATGGGGTGCGGGATGAGGGTGCGCATGCGCAAGATCTTATATACATACGAACGCACGAATTTAAGAGGCCAAAAACCAATGAAAACCAGAGGCAAACGCAAGTAATTGGAAGAGGTGGACGATGGAAGCAGCAGAAAAAACAGGCTGCCGCCGCAACAGGTGCGCACATGAACGTGATTTTTACGATTGTCAACTGACTGAGGCAAGTTCGGGAGATAACATACGAACGGACGTATATTTTAGGATAGAAACGTATTTGCTTATTGAATCACTCGCAAGTTCATACGAACGCACAAGCGGACGGGAAAAATAGGATGATCGGCACCCAAATCCAAGCTGTTACATGTTTCTTTGAATCGACCCAATTGTCTACCTAGGGGTTGATTTAACACCAGGTGTAAAAAGAGCAGTTCTGCTTTAAAGCTCATGCAATCATCATATAAGTCTCTGTATAGTATTCAAAACAAGGCATAGCAGTTGTAGGTACTTTAAATAGGAACTCTGGTCAGAAATGAGTGGACATGCTCTTTAATATGCACCAGCAGCACAGCCATGGCATGGGTGAACTGGAGACCTGAAAAACAGAGAACCTCTGCTTTAAGTTATTGGAAAATGTTTCATGTTATTTTCTACTTTAAGAGCTACTTAAAGATGTCTACTAGTGAACCCTAGGGATGGACATCGGGAGACCCGGGACAATGCCCGGTGGGCCGCACTGCTTTGGGGCCAGTTGGGCTGCTGCTTTTAACACCCACGTTCAATTCTTGCCCCCTTTGTCTCCCTCTCTTCCCCCCTGTACCCAGCCTCACTGTACCCACAAGCCAAGGAATCACAGCCCCCAATGCTATAGCCCTGGCACCATGATTCAAGGGGGGGGGGGGTACCCAGCAGGAATGTCTCAGGCTTGCCAGGGGCCGGGAAAATCCAGCGTTGATTTTTTGCCCCAGTCCGCCACTGGTGAACCCCATTCAGTAAGATGTTCATTCAGATGAAAAAGCCAAGCTACCTGGACCAATTATGTAATTATTGGCTATGGGAAGAATTGTGGGATGTGTACCCATTCCTTGGAAAGCAAAGAAAAGCAAATTGCATGTAAACACCACAAAAGTCTCACAAATACCGTGTAAAATGTATATAAAAAATAATACATGTGTACATTGATTTGGGAGCTGAAGGGGAAGCAAAACAATACTATTCTGACAATTCGCCAGAAACCATTGCAGGCAAGCCATTACCACTAAAACATTTGAGATATTTAGCTTTACAGATTACAAAAAAGGAAAGACACTTACTTAACACTGCTTTTATTCCAACAATTAGCCACCACCACAGTAAAGGTAGTATCCAATTGCTAGCAATACCGTAAACTTGATATGCTTTTAGGGTTTCAGAACTACGCTCTCTTTGGGCTCTCCCAGTCCTAACATTTTGCTAGACCCCATGTTTCCACCAGAACACTGACGGCCACATTAAAACAAGACATTTGATGCACAAGTTTTTAGGATTGAAAATTGCAGTATTGGAGTGCCCTGAAGGGGTCTCGCGGTCCACAGATTATTTAGGCCTGCAAGTTTGTCTGTAAGCCTCCCCATTTCATGGATAAGATTTTAAGTTTGAGAATTACAGTAGGGGAGAGTCCAGGAAAAAGCCCTCCCAATCCATGGATTATTTAGGATCTATTTTAACCAGATGGCCATTTCAGCAAAAACATTGCCAGCCACCCCACATGAGAGACACAATACTTTAAGTTTGAAGATTGACACTGGGAGGAGCCCTCAACCAGACAACCACTTAAAGTGGGCCAACACCCAGGGGTGATCGGCCCGGGAATCTATAAGATTCCCGGGCCGATCACCTCACACACCGCGGGACATCCGAGATCGGGATGTCCCGCTGGGTGTAACCCCCCCAAACACCCCGAAAAACCTTACCTCTCCAGACGCTGCTTCCGCCGCCTCACTCGCGCTCCTCCAGACGCCGGCCGTCTCTGAATGGCCGGCGCGCACACGTCAAGAGTGACGCGCGGGAGGCGGCGGCGGGCGCGATCCCTTGTCCGCTGATGGACGTCACTTGTCCGTCGGCGGGCATTGGACAGCGCAGTCACGTGGGATCGTGGAGAGGTGAGTTTTCGGGGTGTTTGGGGGGGTTTTGGGCAGCGGGGCACCCCCGATCGGGGTGCCCCAAGGAAGTGGACCAATACCCAGGATAGTCAAAATCCTGGGTGTTGGTCCACTTTAAAGGTGAGAGTACTGGCAAGGCTTTGTCATTCAAAATATTAGCTAGTAAACCCAGAAGACCATTTCATCCAGAATTCTGCCAGTTATTGTGACCACTACTCTAGGACACTCTCGCCACCTGAAATTTGTAGTAATATTAACGCCCAATTTGGTGCATGCATTTTTTGGCAACTGAAAACTTTAAAGACTGACCTATCACCATTTTATTGATGTGTTTAAGGAGACAGCCTCTGTTTCATTTATATTAATTTAAAAACCAGGGTTAATTTATAAAATGGGGTTTGCAATGAAAGTAGAATAACATTTGCAAATGTGAAATGTTGGGGAAATATTTTAATTTCTTCAAATGCATATAAATGCATTTCAATGTTACCAAGGGAAGAAGATGAACTACTGGGCATCGTTGTTTGTTTTTTAAGACATTGGGACGTTATTTAACAGAAAATAATGAATGAATAGCCTAGTGTTGGGGGTAGATGAAACACTAACTAAAATGATCTACGAATACTCTTCTATTCTTTATGTGTTGTTGATTTTTCTTTTCCAAATTAGGGGACACACATATCCAATGTATTTGCAGTTGAGGGCTGTGTGAAAATCAGACAAATAATTATAAAATCTGTTACTCCAATCAGAAACATCACTTTTAATGCCCATTGACATCACCCATTGATTGACCAGTGGCACTACAAACAACAGTCAACCACACCCACACTCCCTGAAATCCCTCCCACCCAGTTACCTGAGCCTGTTCCAGGAGGTTGTTAACTCCACCCCTGGTTTCGCAGCTGGAGATCCAGCCATTATCATATTAAAATAATTAATAATTATGATAAAACCTATTCAATTCTAGTCCCCTATGGCACCCAGTGACAAAATCAATTACATCATGTTCTGTTTTTGACTGAATGATTTCTTCATGTTTTTACTCCTCAGCATAAAGCTATTTGTTGTCTATGGACAGATGTACTGGCTTTTGAAGTTTTGCTTTGGTCAGCAAGAGTTACTGCATGAACACCTGTAAGGAATCTGGTTCAATAATGTTAGGGAATATTTTTATTTAAAAGTAATAACCTGTCCAGGCCCAGTGTTGGCTAAGTTTCTAGCGGTTTGGTGGACCTATTGCCTGCCAACTGGAATGTTTTGAATCTGAGTATGATAGTTTGTTTTTGTATTAATGTATTAGTAATGTATTGTATTAGTAATGGGAGTATGTGAGAGGATGATAGGGTACATGCTGCTTGTGTCTTCTTGACCCATATGGTAGGTAGTGATGAGCGAACCTGGGTCAAACTTTGTGAGTTTGGGTCCCCGAACATGGACTTCAAACTGAAGTCTGTGCTTGGGCAAACCCTGCATAGCAGCCAATCACCCTTCTTGCAACCCTAGCTGGGGCCGTGGATGGGGCCGGGACACATGAGTGAGAGACACTAAGGGAGTTGTTTTAAAGAAGTGTCCTTTTTTAATGTAGTTAGTAAGGAACAGCAGCTGGAGTGAGGGACAGTGAGGGTCATTGTAGTTGAGGCCATGCAAGGGTCACTGGTGTTTAAAGCGGAACAAAACCCTTGATTTTCACTTTCCTGGGATTTGTTCCATTCCCCAGGAGTATTCTGATTGGGGATTCCCTGCTGTGTGAAATTTGTGAAAAATTACAAATATTAGTAGAGTGTCCACTAGTTCAGACCCCTTAAGTGGCATTGCTGTAATAACAAATAGTAGTTGAGTGTCCTTGAGTGTCCACCTTTTCAGGCCACTTAAGGTTGCATTTCTGTTAAAAACAAGTAGTAGTTGAGTGTCCACCTGTTCAGGCCACTTAAGGGTCATTGCTGTTTAATTACAAATAGTAGTTCAGTGTCCACTTGCTCGGGCCACTTAACCCTTTAAGTGCCAGCCTTCCTAAAATTTTTGTCACCCTCTGTTACCAGACCACTTTTTACAATTTGCACTACACATGTTCAACTGTGATTTTTAAGGGATTTCCAGGGATTTCCCAGGAAAATTATATATTGTTTTTTTCAGCAGAGTCTCGGCTTTAACATGAAATGTCTTGTTTGGCCTTTTGTTGGTGTATTCTAAATACATTTTGGTGAAATATGTGCAAATTAGTTTTTTTTGTAATAAAAAATATAAGTTTGTCAATAAAAATCTTATTGCATGTGAAATCCCAATTTCTCCCAGTTACAGCGGTACCACATATGTATTGGTAGACACCCTTTCCTTCCCAAACTGAAACAGCGCTTTAGGAGATCTTCAGATAAAATAAAACTATGCTATGCGCTATGCGCACTTTGCAGTTTTTCAAGAACAACAAGCCTTTGCATTTGAAATACCCCCCACATATTCTCTGGAAGTACACACCTCAAGCTTTTTAGGCGTACCAGGCTTGTTTATGTGGGCGTAGTTTTCTGGAAGTAATCCCTTAATTAATTCTTTGGTTGCACAGAATTTCCCTAAAAAAGAATAAAAAAGAAGAATCAAAGCCACATTTTCCTAAAAAAACTATATGCAAACAAGAAAAACAAGTTAAATCTGACAAAGACCACTTTTCACAATTTGCGCTACACATGTTCAACTGTGATTTTTAAGGGATTTCCAGGGATTTCCCAGGAAAATTATATATTGTTTTTTCAGCAGAGTCTCGGCTTTAACATGAAATGTCTTGTTTGGCCTTTTGTTAGTGTATTCTAATTACATTTTGGTGAAATATGTGCAAATTAATTTTAAAAACATTTATTTTTTACAATTTGTAGTTTTTTTTGTAATAAAAAATATGTTTGTCAATAAAAATCTTATTGCATGTGAAATCCCAATTTCTCCCAGTTACAGCGGTACCACATATGTATTGGTAGACACCCTTCCCTTCCCAAACTGAAACAGCGCTTTAGGAGATCTCCAGATAAAATAAAACTATGCTATGCGCTATGCGCACTTTGCAGTTTTTCAAGAACAACAAGCCTTTGCATTTGAAATACCCCCCACATATTCTCTGGAAGTACACACCTCAAGCTTTTTAGGCATACCAGGCTTGTTTATGTGGGCGTAGTTTTCTGGAAGTAATCCCTTAATTAATTCTTTGGTTGCACAGAATTTCCCTAAAAAAGAATAAAAAAGAAGAATCAAAGCCACATTTTCCTAAAAAAAACTATATGCAAACAAGAAAAAACAAGTTAAATCTGAAAAAGCAACATCCCCCGAACAGAACAATCCTCAACATTCATAGGTCCTGTCAAGGGAAGAGTCAAACACCCCAAAGTAAAGCATGCGCATATCTGTAATTTTACTTGAAAATTTCAGCTCTGCAGACAAAGTGCGCACCTTGTGCTTTTTCAACTAAAACAGCTCTTTACATTTAGAATATCCCCCGTAAACCATATATTCCCTGAAAGAACACATGTTAAGATTTCTAAGTGTACCCAGCTTGTTGTACTAAGCTCATCTTTCTGGAATTAATCCCTCAAAGAATTCTTAGGTTGCACAGGGTTTCCCTAAAAAAATGTATAAAAAAGCAGAATAAAAAACATGTTTTCCTAAAATATCAATATGCAAATAAGAAAAAAACAAGCTAAATCTGAAAGCGCAAAGTCCCCACGAACAGAATACCCAACATGCATAGCTACTTTTAACCCTTTTAATTGCCCGCCTACTTGAATTTTTGTCACCCCCTGTTGACAGGTCATTTTTCACCATTTTGCGCCATGTTTAACTGTGATTTTTGCAGGAATGTCCACAAAAATGATATATAATTTTTTTGCAGCAGAGTTTAGGCTTTAACATGAAATGTCTTGTTTGTCATTTTTCTACTATTTTTTTAAATATTTTTGCGTAAAAAGAAAAAAAAAAATGTTCTCCTTTATTTTAAATAAAACATTTGTTTTATTAAAGAAAACCAAATTGCATGTGAAAGCCCTATTTCTCCCGATTAAAACTATACCACATATGTATCTGTAGCCCCACATTCTTGCCCAGGAGACCCCCCCCCCCAAACTGAAAAAGAGCATTTTATAACATTTACAAATAAAATACAACTACTATCCACACTATAAAGGGTTAAATGTCGCCCTGCCGGCTACAAGCCCCCACTGCCTAAATTGGCCCCGGGCCATTCTACCCCCTCCTTGGCTTTGGGGAGGCAGGTAATAGGGGGACTGGGGGTTAATAGCAAGTCACCTGCTAGCTAGCCGATGTGTGACGGACTGGCCCATCCAAGGGGAAGGCACCACAGCCTCTAAAGTTCAAAGGCCACTCCCCATCGGACACCACTACCCCCACATGACCACCAGGTATACCTTTAAAGTGGACCAAAACCCAGCGTGATCGGCCTGGGAATCTATAAGACTTATATACCTTGCTTCCCGTCCAACGGTGCATGCGCGAGCCGCGGCTGCATCCCCACCATCCCTCTAGCAGGACATGTACTGACATTTGTGTGTGGCCGGTGTGGGCATGCTCCCTGTTAGAGGGAAGTGGGGGATGCGGCCGCCAGCGAGCTTGGAGCCGCTGATTGGACGAGCGAAAGCACATTCGCCGTAGGACTGGGAAGAGGGGAGCTGCGCTCAGCTTCTGCTCAAAGTCTTACATAGAACTAATATTCAATAATCAAAAACACCTGTTAATATGCTAAACACCATGAGACAATTAGAGAGAAATTATTTACAGACTACTCACATAATAGACCTAATCATGTAAACTGTGGTGCAATCAATGATCAAATTTTATTTTCAATGACTATTGGACATTCAGTGATACTGTTACTGTTGTATTCATAGCTGTGATAACACTCTTACCTTTACACTTGGGTTCCTGATTTATATTTGTAGTATTTATAGAAAGGTGTCAAAACTGCAGCCCTCATTTATACCTGGGGGCTGGTGTGCCATATAGGTGTATATCCACCTAGATTGCCTTTGGAGGGCGATCTTCTGAATACCCCCCCCCCCCCCCCCTTTCCTGCCATGGTGGATTTTCTTGCAGCCTATCTATAACTATGAAGGAGATACCTTCATATTTAACATCATGTTGTGATTGGTGCCGACTGACAGGGGACCTCATATTGCCATTTTTTATATCCCATATGTTCTTGTATCTGTGTTTTTAACTTTAAATTAATCTTACCTATATATTAAGCACCTCATTTGCACTGTAATAGGTATATTTTATGCTTCGTATTGCAGTTGATAAAGTGAGACATGTTATGGGGATCATATCCCACAATCTGAACTGATTTTGTTTCACATATCTGCACATTGATCCTCCTCCACATTTATAAGTGTTTTGCAGCATTGATCACCGGCTGATTCATTAAAATGACTCCCAACTAATTGGTCCTTTTCTATTCTGACTATATACAATGTATGGTTTAGTAGGAATTTACTTTTTTTTTTTAGTTCATCATCCTGATTCAGAATGTGCCAATGTTTGTTTATCACCAATCACACCATCTCCTGACTAGTGCACATAACTGGATTAGGGACCAGTCAAATTCCATGACTTATGTTACACAGTGTTCCCAGTTCCATCCCACCTTGGAACTGAGCATCAGATGAGAATTTTAGCTTCTTCATAAGGTGGTTCAACTGCATTTGGGATATGTAATGTTTTAACACAGTTATATGTATTTTACGACTCAGCCTTTGTTTTACTGGTCTAAATTGGGTGGGTGGCTCTGCTATACAATGTTGCCCCCCCCCCCCCCAGCTCTATACTACTACACCTTTCCTGATAAGAAAAGAAGATTGTCTAGGCAACAGTGTCTTGAACATGTCAAGCCTGCATCTTACTTTCAGGCTCTAGCTGTTGTAGCCTGCTCAGAGCAAGACTGTCAGCGTGTACTGTGTGGACTCTGACCGTGAGAACCCTTTTACTGCCTGGCCAGCTAAAAAGTCTGATAGTACCGCCACATGTCTGGATAAGATAACTGACCTATCCTCCTAACATGTCTAGCTGAAGTCCTGTTGCCCCTTTATTAACGTTATTAATTCCTGACAAAGTCTCTGCACTCTCCCTCAGTATGGCATGCATCATCAATACTGCAAGTATGGCATGCATCAAACAGTCAAGAGCTATAGTCCTGGACTGGGAATGTCAGGTTTATCCTCTTGAACTACAAATTCAATTTTTCAAGTGCTTCCTCACAATGTTAGTCATAGGTCACAACACATCTATTAATCACCCAGTCAACACGGAAACAGCAATACAGAAAAGAGATGTGCTGAGGCATTGGTTTTAATCAGAATGTTTGAGCATACACCTGGCAAATCTTTGTCCTCTACCTACCAGACTTTTTCAATGATGTGTAACAGACATTCTGACATGTCCTCTCCTGGCTCACCATTTGCCACAAGGTACCTATGGATGCCCAGACGTTTGGAGATAGTTCACACTTCCAGCACTCCCCCTAGAGCCGGCTTTGTGGATTGGTACAGAAGTGCGGCACACAAGATGGAGCTGGGTTGGTCACGGGACTAGGTGGTTATGGCAGCTGATGACAAATTAACATCAATAATAAGCAGCAATAGAGACAGTGCCCTGAGTTAACAGGGTTGCTTGATCTAAAGTAAAAGGCAGACCTCAGAGGCAGGGAGGCCTGGGTATTTATTCTGCAAACCAGATGGGAACAGGGCAATCTGAGAGTATATGTAAATGGCTTGGGCCATGAACAGAGTCGAGAACAAACAAGGGTGCTTAAGTGGTCTGCTTTAAGAGGAAGGTCGATACAAGCCAGGTTGGAAGCCAAAATGAGTAGTTAGTACCAGCCAGGTTAAGAGCCGATTCAGGGAGTCTACCAAAGCTGGGTCTAGAGCAGGGGTGGGCAATTATTTTTTCCATGGGGCCACATGAGAAACTTTTGAAAAACCTAGCTAACACTTGTTAAGAACATGGACTGTTAGTTAACATAATTTGCAATGAATTTAAAAGCGAGGTAGCCGCGTCAAGGCCGTCCAATTTGTACCTCGTCCCTAACATTACTAAGTTTAAAAGTTTGTGCAGACATTGCTACTTCTTTACTTGTGTGTACACAAGCAATGCAATACATGAATCAGCCTGTCTAAAGACATTGCAATAACTTAACTTGCTTGTACACACACAATGAAAAATGCTTTACTTGCAAGCAAGTTAAGTTATTGCAATGTCTTTAGACAGACTGATTCATGTATTGCATTGCTTGTACACACACAAGTAAAGAAGTAGCAATGTCTGCACAAACTTTTAAACTTAGCAATGTTAGGGACGGGGTGCAAATTGGACGGCCTTGACGCGGCTACCTCGCTTTTACATGCTTTTGCAATCTATGTTAACTAACAGTCCATGTTCTTAACAAGTGTTAGCTAGGTTTTTCAATAGTATGAGTGTGCAGAGGGTTAACTTTCTTTTTTGCTTAGTGTGTGGTCACACCCCTCTAGCACCTCTTGACTGCTATATATTGACTGGATGAGCACATCCTATCTTTCTTTTTGCTGTGTCATTTGCAGGTCAGTGGCCAGATCTGCTGGATTGTAGCTCTCCCAATGCAACAAGGAGTCAAATTGGCCTCTACCTATAAAACCCCTTTTTGAACTGTAACACTGTGCAGGCAAGCAAAGCATTTTTCATTGTGTGTGTGCAAGCAAGTTAAGTTATTGCAATGTCTTTAGACAGGCTGATTCATGTATTGCATTGCTTGCACACACACAAGTAAAGAAGTAGCAATGTCTGCACAAACTTTTAAACTTAGTAATGTTAGGGACGGGGTACAAATTGGACGGCCTTGGCGCGGCTTCCTCGCTTTTACATTCATTGAAATCTATGTTAACTAACAGTCCATGTTCTTAACAAGTGTTAGCTAGGTTTTTCAATAGTATGAGTGTGCAGAGGGTTAACTTTCTTTTTTGCTTAGTGTGTGGTCACACCCCTCTAGCACCTCTTGACTGCTATATATGGACTGGATGAGCACATCCTATCTTTCTTTTTGCTGTGGCATTTGCAGGTCAGTGGCCAGATCTGCTGGATTGTAGCTCTCCCAATGCAACAGGAAGTCCAATTGGCCTCTACCTAAAAAAACCCTTTCTGAACTGTAACACTGTGCAGGCAAGTAAAGCATTTTTCATTGTGTGTGTGCAAGCAAGTTAAGTTATTGCAATGTCTTTAGACAGGCTGATTCATGTATTGCATTGCTTGTGCACACACAAGTAAAGAAGTAGCAATGTCTGCACAAACTTTTAAACTGAGTAATGTTAGGGACGTGGTACAAATTGGACGGCCTTGACGCGGCTACCTCGCTTTTAAATTCATTGCAATCTATGTTAACTAACAGTCCATGTTCTTAACAAGTGTTAGCTAGGTTTTTCAATAGTATGAGTGTGCAGAGGGTTAACTTTCTTTTTTGCTTAGTGTGTGGTCACACCCCTCTAGCACCTCTTGACTGCTATATATTGACTGGATGAGCACATCCTATCTTTCTTTTTGCCACATGAGAAACTAAAAATATTTTGGAGGGCTGGGCCAAAAGGCTGAACTGAATTCTGCATAATATTAATTGTATTTCTTTATAAAAAGCAGTAAGGGGGGCGGAGCTTGCCATGAAGCGGTGAAGACGTGCCAGCAGTCCGCTCCCGGCAGCAAGAGCTTATATTAGCAAAAAGCAAAGTATTTGGTGAACCCAAGCTTAGGGGATTACTCACCTGTGGCTGGTGGGATCCTCCTGACTCGAAGTGGACCGGAGCTGGTGTGGCAGGTAGGAGAGCTGTCATCTGGCGTGAGTGGTTGCGGGCACCATTTTGCCTTTCGTCCTGCGGGAGCTGAGGCGGCGGAGCGGCAGCGCTGCAGTGAGGAGCGGTTGTGGTCTGCGGGTCCCGAGCCTTCGGGGACTCCCCTGCTGACTCCCCCCCCCCCCGAGACCAGAGCAACATCGGAGCCGGGTGCTGTGCGCACAGCACAGCGTCGTGAGGCGGCGATGGCCATTTTGGACACTCGCTCCGGCCGACTGAGACGGCGGGGCTGAAGAAAACAGCTGCTGAGGTGAGGAGCGGGTGGGGGCGTCGAGTCCCGGTCACTCAAGGGATCCCTCCCGGCTTCCTCCCTCTCTCCCTAAACGTAATCCGGAGCAGAGCTGGGTGCGAGCACTCGGCGCCGGTCTCTCTGACCCTGCACCAGTGAGGAGCACCTGTTAAGGTTAACTTTGCGGCACCCAGCCGCCAGCACTCAAAATCCCTACCCAGTAGCTGGCATCAGAGGCAGAGGACTCCCTACTATCGTGGGGGGGGGGGGGGGGCGCAGGTAGAGGCTCTGTCCCCGCAGCCCCCATAAAATAGTGGAAAAAAGGGTACAAAGAGCACCTTCCCCTCCATCTCCGGCTGACAGATCTGGGGGGATGGGCTTGAGCGGTCCTCTGGACATCCTGGGCTAGACGCCCCTCATTGGCCCCCTCATGGATTCCAGGGATGGACGCCCCTTGCTTACCGGCACCCGTGGCATACTGGGCTGGACACCCATCATTACGGCGCCTTTCATACACCCTGGACGGGGGACTATCCATCCAAGCACCCTCTATACACAGGGGGTCTGCCAGCTTTCAGCGAAACCCCCTCAAATATTTTGAGCCTGGAAACCCTCAGTTAATCGCCCTCAAAGCAGCCGGGCCCTGACAGCCCCGTCCGAAGCATCCTCAAAGCACTCTGGGACGGAAATCTCTCCTGTAAGCACCCTCAAAGCATCCTGGCCCCCCCCCCCCCCCCCCCCTGAGAAAGTGCCTTTCTCGCTCCCGGGGCTGGTCATTCCTCACTTACTCACCTTCAAAGCATCTGGGCCCTTGCAGCTCTTGAAACTCCTTTAAGAACCCTAGAACGATCTTCCCTCATTTAAGTGCCCTCAAACATCCTAGACCGGACACCCCTCATTTAAGTGCTTATTTCACATCCGGGGTCGGTCATTCATCGCTCAAGCGCCCACAAAGCTCCCCAGGCCTGACAACCCCCACTGAAGTGATCTTAAGCACCCGGGACTGATAACACTCAGTTGCCCTTCACCAAAGCTTCCTGGAACTGATAGCCCTCTTAGAAGTGCCCTCAAAGCTCCTTTATCCGGGTGCCGCTCAGTTAAACGCCTGTAAAAAATCCCTGACCCGGGCGCCCTGCATTTAAGTGCCCTCAAAGCAACCTGGACACTCCCCTCATTTAAGCACTTTCAAAGATTCCAGGACCAGGCTCCCCCATAAGAAGTCCGGAAATGGGAGGTGGCAGCAATCCTAAGGATAACAGGGGTCAGACAAGAAGCTCAGCGGCGGCTACTCAAAGCGATCTAAACCATTACATATCCAAGCCTACGGAGCCCACTCGTGACTCTGGCCCTGCCGGGGAGCTCCCCGGGGGGGGGGGGCGACTGAGGGAGGCTGCGAGTGGAGGGGGAGGTCCTGTGGGCTCGTGCTCCTCCGCGTCTGATACCACCCTGTCTGATTCCTGGGCTCACTTGCAGTCTATGCCGACTAAGGAAGATCTCACCGCGATCACCCGTTCAATTGGCGAGAAGCTGAGGAGGTGGGGCTGCTACGGGGAGATCTTAAGCAGCTGGACTCTAGGCTTGCCGGGGTTGAGCAGCAGAGCGAGGAGGACAGATCCACCATTTAACCATTCATGCCTGCAGGCGCAAGAATTAGCGACTGCTACTTTGTCTCTTCATCTGGAGGACTTAGAGAACCGCAATCGGTGGAATAACATACGCATTAGGGGGCTCCCGGAGGCAACGCGAGCGGAGGACCTTCTACCCACCTTGCAGGGGATCTTTTCTACATTATTGGGGGAACCAGCGGGCGGTGACTCCAAAATAGAGATAGACGGGGCGCATAGAGCAATCATATAGAGGGGAGTTCCCAGAACTCCGCTGCCCTTGGCATGGTTAAGTTGATGCGGACTTCCTGGTCGGGCGGGCGGCAAGGTGGAGCTTTAACTTGTCTTATGGAGCACTTGGGCTCTCAGGTTTAACAGTTTGAATTGTTTAAGAGTTTTCAATTTGCACTTCTGATTGGTGGGCTGCCGGGAGTGGCCGCTCACCTCGCGCTGGTGGATTGTGTGACTGCTATGCAGTCTGCGGACGCCGTTGGTGTGTGGCCTCTCGGTCCCCACATTTTAGGTGTGCGGGAGTGTCGCGGATCGGGGGTCGGTGCCCAGTTAGTGGTTCCGGCTTGCTGACCAGTGCCTACCCCGGTGCGGGTGTCCCCCGCCTCGGTGACTAACAACCAGTTTTAACAGGTTTGAACTTTAGAGGTAATAAGTTTGAAATGTTTATATACTGTTCTCTCTCTCTTTACTTTTAGTTTCCTTTCTCTTTTTACCCACTGCCTAGTCCCCCCTTTTTTCCCTTCTTGTCTTCCGATCCTTCCCCTTTGGTCCCCCCCATCCCTTGCTAGTCCTCTCTGAACCAGGGTAGGCTCCAGCCTTAATTTAGTAGCATGTCTAGGAATGGGGATGGTGCGTGGGGCGCCCCTGCCCCTCCTTTCGCACAAAAGCTCAGGGTGTTATCGCTGAATGCCAGGGGCTTGAATACCCCTTTGAAGAGATCTAAACTGCTCCAGGAATTGACCAGGCACAAGGCGAATATTGCATTTATACAGGAGACGCACTTTAAGGGTGAGGGGGCCCCCAGGCTGACCTCCAGGTCCTTCTCCCAGTCCTACACAAGCAATGCGCCAGATGTTAAAGCGAGAGGGGTTGCGATTTTAATCGCTAAAAACACCCTCTTTCGAGTCTCGGATAGGATAGCGGATGAACAGGGTAGATACTTGATTCTTAAGGGCTCCCTGTTTAATAAAAAATTTACCTTGGCGGTGGCTTACGCTCCCAATTCTGGACAGGTGGCTTTTATTGAGGCCTCCGTAAACAAACTCTTGGCGGTGCAGGAAGGCCCCATCATCCTTGGGGGTGACCTAAATGTGCCAATGGATCCTTTGTTGGACTCTTCCACGTGGAGGTCGGCTCTGGCATATGTGGCATTGAGAAAGCCCTTCAGAGGGCTCAACTTTGTGATCCTTGGCGTATCAGCCATCCTACCACTAAAGACTACTCATTTTACTCCTCGGTCCATGCCACGTACTCCAGAATCGACTATGTTCTATTATCCCATGGACTACTGCCCCAAAAATAGAACCTATGGTCATATCTGACCATGAACCGGTGGCCCTTACTATCAACTTGTTCGGGGGTTTGAGGGGGGAGTGGATCTGGAGGCTGAACGAGTCCCTTCTGCAGAATGAGACGTTGGTCCAGGACCTGCAGGGAACTATCAAAAGCTACTTTGAGCTTAACAAAAGCACGGACACTTCTCCATTCAACAATTGGCAGGCTTACAAAGCAGTCATCAGGGGCTTGCTCATCAGGCACGCAACTGCGATAAAGAGGGATCGGGAGTAGGAGCTGCAGAAGCGTCTCGAGAAGATCCAAGAGTTAGAAAGAGCGCATAAAGCTTCATTGGCCAAAAGTAACCTTTTGGCACTCACAGAGGCCAGAGCTGCTTTGAACTCACTACTGACTTCAAGAGCTGCATATATTATAAAGCGTTGTAAAAGATTATACTTTGAATGGGGGAATAAGAGTAGTGCACTTTTAGCGAGGGCCCTTAGGAAGCAGCAAACGTTAAACTTTGTGGAAGCAATCGTTGACAGGCAACAAAAAAAGTTGTATAGCACGCCGGATATAGCAAGTACCTTCCAGTCCTTTTATCAGAAACTACAACATTTGCCCTCGGGAGGCAGGCCAGGACCAAGGATGCCTAGATCTAATTAAGCGATATATAGAGGAGTCGGGAATGCCTGTACTTCGGGAGGGAGAGAGGGAGGCACTGGAGAGCCCAATTTCCCTAGAGGAGTTGAGCGCTGCAGTTAAAGGGTTTTTCTGTGGCCTATTATAAGCAATTCTTCCCGCTTCTCGCCCCGCATTTTCTCTCGGTCTTTAATTCACTAATTTCATCCCCCGACCCGGCTGCCATCCCGAGTGAAGCGTTATCTGCCTATGTCACGATTATCCAGAAACCCGGGAAGGACCCACTCTCCTGCGGAAGTTACAGGCCCATCTCCTTATTGAATGTGGACCTCAAGTTATTCGCTAAAGTACTGGCAAACAGGCTGTCGGGGCTGCTACCGGCATTAGTGGATGGTGATCAGTCAGGCTTTATTCTGGGCAGAGAAGCCCGGGACAACACGACCAGGGTCCTGAACCTGTTGCATAGGATTAGACTGGAGAGCCGGCTATCTTGCTGTCCACTGATGCCGAGAAGGCCTTTGACCGGGTAAATTGGCAGTTTATTAGAGCAGTCTTGAAACACATTGGCCTGGGCCCTAAAGGTCTGCAGATGATCATGGCCTTATACTCAGATCCGTCAGCAAGGGTCAAGGTTAATGGCGCTCTCTCTCGGGCGGGTGGACATTAGAAACGGCACTAGGCAGGGATGCCCACTCTTCCCGCTGATTTTTGCCTTATCCATGGAGCCTTTTTTATGCAGAATCAGGGGGCAGGGGAACATTCGAGGGATAGATTTGCATGTATATGCCCTGTTCACCTGTTTATGCTAGATGGCTTTGTAAACTTGCAAATGTTGTACTTTCCAATTGTCTCTTTATTAAAAATGAAAATAAAGAATTTCAAAAAATAAAAAGCAGTAAATTCTTTTGGAAAACCCTGCATTCAGCATCTACCTTTCTTTTTTTTAGCTGACATTTTGAGGGCTAAAGTCCTCTTGTGACAAGGATCATGTGCACTTAGCTGACACCTGGAGGGGAGGGTGATACCGGTTGGTAGGATCCACAGAAAGGGGGGATATCGCCCCACAGATGTCAGCAGCTCACTCTTCCACCACACTGGGCAGAGTAAATGCAGACCCACCTACCTTACTCTCCTTCCCCTTAAGCTTAGCAGCAGCCCGAGGATGGCTTCCAGTCAGGGCACTTATGAGTCCTGCCTCTCCACTCAGGCAATATGGCGCCGGAGCCTCCCTCCTTCTCCTCCCCTGGTTGGGCTCTTCTTCACTGTCGGGTGCCTGCCCGTCCCTCTTCGCTGCAGACCCGACGAGCCGAGCGGCCACTCGGCTGCTGCTTAAGTGATCGCCTGTGTACAGTGCGGGAGGCGCCAATCCGCTGCGAAGAGCGATGGGCGCGCAGGCAGCACGAGCGGAGGGACTACGCCAGCCAGCTCATCCCGGGCCAGCCAGAGCCAATCAAAGGGCCCCATACAGCCCGCGGGCCGTACAATGCCCAGGTCTGGTCTAGAGCCAAATCAAGAACTCTGCCAAGCTGGCATAAGTCAGCCATAAACAGGGCTAGCCAGGATGAATTAGAGGATGCAGATGTTAACGCCTAAGAGATCTTCCGTCCATAGGCAGAGATCCTTTTTATGGAATTTAGGCATGGACATGGAACCCCAAACAGGTGCACCCGCGACTATTGCAAACCACGTGTGTACACATTCGTGCACATGCACGCATTGAAAGCAGGTCTATGATAATGTATAACTAGATTTGTGACACCATTCTTTGTTTTATAGACACAAGACTTCAAGTATCCATGCCTCAACAGCGCTCCCTGGGCTCAGTATCTACAGGGCTGAAAGGGACTTAAAGAGGAACAAGACACAGGATTTTGACTTTCCCATGTTCTGTTTCATTTCACACGGGCATCCCGATATAGGATGCCCTGCTGTTTGAAACTCGCCAGTATGCCCATTAAAACTCACCTCTCCTTGGTCCAACAGCATATGCGTGGGCATTCAGCCAATGAGAGCCGTTTGCTATGTTTACATGTTTTGGCAAATGGCTCTCATTGACTACAATTGGGAGGCTGTCTGAATGGCCTGTCTGAATGGCTGGGCAGGAGTGCGTGCATGACGTCTGGGATGCAGGGGATGTGGCAGCGCGAGCTCCCTATTCAAAGCAATGAGAGCCACCTGTCGAATTTTGTCAGTTCAGTGGGTTGCTCTCATTAGAGGATAGCCCGCACATGTGCCTCTGGACCGGAAAGGTGAGTGGGCTTCCTGGGGGTGTTTGACACAGCAGGGCATCCCATTTCAGGATTTGATTCCAGGCCAGCCACTGGTGGGCTTTGTTCCGCTTTAAAGGCTACAGGAAAGAGAAAGGAGTCTGTCTGCACATCAACAACTGGTGTCTCAATGTTATTGTGTTGTATATAAATTACTCTGAACCAACCAGGAATATCTGGTTGTTAAATGCAGACCATTTTGCTCTCCTGAGTTCTCGTTAACAGTTTTGGTGGCACAATTGTCCCACAATTGTCTGGGAATGGGGCACAAGTGTAGAAGGAAACTTCCAGGGGCACCAGTAGTGGTTTTGACTTTTAAAGGGTCAACCTAAGATATCCAAGATTACCTGTAAGGCAGAACGTTTACTGCCATACAGTGCTAAAAGGAGCTTACAAATCTGCTTCAAAAGCAGCATCAGGCTTCCCTAATCACTTTATAGCTCGGTTAATTCCAGTTTACAGACAAAAACTAACAGAGGAACAATCCATATTAGAGAGAGACCCTAAGGGGCTGTATCTGTGTACAAGACATAATATCTGTCTCAGGAAAAGGATGCTTCTGAGCCTAAATTGAGAACTAAGTGGACCTAGAGTAAGAAGGCCCAGATGCAGAGGAAAATTATCCAACAAGCTCCTCATATCAAACCTTTTTGGGCAGTCTGCACTATGAGTATCTTCATTATCCCTTCCAGCTTGTTCTAACAAGTCATGCATGGGTAGAAGCAGGAGAAATGCATAAACCTGGATATGATCTTTCCGAAGCTTGCCCAATGCATCCCAATGGCCTGTGAATCCTTGTTTCTTTCTATAAAGGCCTTGACCTTCCTGTTGTGATGAAAAGACACATCTTAGGAAATGGAGGTTATGCAGGCAGCAGTTCAAATATTTTTATATTTTTATTGTGCCATGCTTCTTAGAGTTAGCCTATAGTATTGGACAGTAAAATACATTTTTACAGCACTATCACACAGCATCTATGTAAACCGGATATGCTCACCTGTTAGCAGTCACTACATTTTGTTACTCATATTATAATCTTATGAGGGCGTCACCTTTTCATAAACCACCAGTGCTCTGGGTAGTTGTCAGCATCTTTAGGTGCAGCATAATGACTACTGGAAGAGCATTTACTTCTGGGAGAGTCTGCCATTTCTCAGGGTGTTGCTTTGGATGCTCTAGAACAGTGGTTCTAAACCATTTTACGTCAAGGACCCCTTAGCGACAAGAAGTTCCAACCAAGTACTCCAGATAGGGTGATATATTATAAATAGTACTAGAATAAGTAGCCGGCAGGCCTCATAGCACTTTTAAAGCAAGAAGGGATAACGTTTCACTTAATATAAATAATATACCAGACCAGTGAAATACCCCCTGTTAGTGTGCCCTTGAATGCAGCCTTGTACCCCCTGGGGGACGTGTACCGCAGGTTGAGAAACAGTGCTCTAGAACAGGGGTATTCAACCGGTGGACCGCGGCCTGCATTTGGACCAGTCTGACAGCCTTCCAGACCCCACTGATGGGTGTGCGGGAGGAGAGACGGGCAGACGTGAAGGAGAAGAGATGGGTGTGCAGGCGGCAAGAGAGATGGCCATGCGGGTGGCAAAAGAGAGGGGCATGCAGGAGGTAAGAGAGATGGGTGTGTAAGTGGAAGGTGAGTCGGCCAGGAGGAGAGACAAGTGGGCTATAGCGGTGCAGCTGGCCCAGCTGCCTGCTACTATCGCGGGAGGCACCCATTCACAGACTTCCTGTGTTGTGCACTAATTTATATCTGCTGAGCAGCAACAAGCAGGGCGATGTATTAGTTCTGCTCTGCATAGTTCCTGTTTAGCTGCCCGGTGGATATAATACAGTGCACAACGCAGGACGTCTATGAATAGCTGCCTTTTTTTTACTGTGCAGCATCGGATCACCAGCCACCAGCCAGTGAATTAAGGTAAAAGCTGGCTGGATGATAATCATGGGGTTTGGGGGGGGGGGGGGACCAGGGATAATGTTAAAAGCAGAACAAAACCCTGGGGCATCCCAAATCAGGATGCCCCTGCTGTGTGAAAACCACAAAGGCAACTGTAAAAAAAAAAATCACCTTTCCTCTCTCCAACAGCGCATGTGTGGGCTCTTGTCCAATCTGATTTTTTACAATGGGGAGCACACACAAGGCTAGGGATGGGGGGGATGCGGCAGCACACGATCCCCATTGAGTCCTTTGCCATGTTTACTTCCTTTAGGCAAAGGGCTGATTAGGGCAAGAGTCCACGCATGCACTGTTGGAGCATGGAAAGGTATGTTTTAGTGGGCTTTCTGGGGGGTTTCACACAGCGGGGCATCCCAATTCAAGATGCCCTGGAGGCATGGAACAAAACCCGGGAAAGTCAAATTTACTGGTTTTGTTCAGGTGGACCAAAAGCGTTCCTAAAGTCTATAAAACTCCAGGGCTGCCTGATCCCATTTCCTGGGGCATCTTGATTTGGGATGCCCTGCTTTGTGAAACACCCCGGTAAAAGTTACATATCTGTTGATCCAATGGGCATGTTTGCGGCACATGTTTAGGTATGCGTGTCCTAATATGTGCCTTTGGCTTGGTCGTCATGTAGCTTTTACTGGGGATCCAGGGGGTTCACATAGCAGGGCATTGACCAAAAGCCAGGATAGTCAAAATCCCGGGTTTTGGCCCACTTTAAAAAAGGCAAAAAAGAGTCATATGGGGGATTAAAAAGAGTCACTGGTTATGGGAGATAAAAAGGTGGACGTATCACCTGAAACACCATTCCTGCAGTCTAAAATATCCAGGGTCAGCCATCTAAGTGCCCTGGGATGCCCCACTGTGTGAATCCCCCATGTAGACCCACAATAACTCACGTTCCGCCGCATCCCTGGCCTCATGAGCCAGATAATCTGCAGATGGGAGCGCACCACAGGCCACAGGGATGTGGATGCTCTTGCTGCCTATGTTGGCAGGCACACTGTTCATAACAGCTCCTTAAAGCACAACAAAACTCTTGTGGCACGGCTCTGGAATCTACAAGGTTCCAGTGCCAGATCTTCCCCCAGATCCCACTGTGTGAAACCCCCCCAGGGTGCCACCGAAGTTTAACAAGACAGCTCGGTCCTTTACCTTAAGCCAGGCTCCGGTAAGTGGACCTTCACAGAAAGTAGTTGACTACCCCTGCTCTAGAATATATAGTGGCCTCTGCAGTTATGGTTTAGGACTTGAGGTCCAGCAAAGATTATGCCTCAAATTGAAGATGTGGGATTGAAATAGGTGAATGCTAAAATGTACTGGCCAACAATCCCTCTCCTGGCGCCCCCACACAGCAGGGCATGTTTTCTTCTACAGGAACACATAAGCACTGCACCGTTCATGTGTATCAGCAGTGAAGAGAGGTGGCAACTTGCATGCTCCACCTGTAATGTTTCTGCACCCAAAATGTTTGCCATGAAAGAATGGGTCCTCTGTGAGTGTGCAAGAGGGGGGGTTTACTGGGGTTGCAGGGTAAACAATTTGTTTTGCTTAGCCCAGCACATATTACAATGGATTACTTTCAACCCCCAAAAAAGAGGCGGCACCCTCCTTGAGACAAGTCACCATCCACCAATGAACCCCCCAAAAATCTGACAAAGCCTGAGAGAAGCCCAACCTCTTGGACAAAACACACTGTTCACCCTCCGATGCACCCCCCTTCAAAACTGAATAGTGTGTTTTGTCCTGGGGGGTTAGATGCCTGTTCTTCATCAGCTTTGGGGGTGGGGGTACTGAGCTTTTTTTGACTCAGGGCCAACAATTGGGCAGAGTGTGAGTGGATCCCCCAAACAGAGCCTCTGAAAGGGATCTGCTCACACCCTGCCCAATAATTATCAGCTCTGAGGAGAGATCCACTCAGCCTCTTGCCTAGCATTCATCCCACAGACCCCAGGGGACACTTGTAGGCTGGCAGCGCGGATGTGTGTTGGGGGGCGCTATCCTGTCATCTTGCACAGGACTAATAGCATAAAATCTATGGCTGGCCTTGGTTGGGGCACCTTGGATTCTTACAGTTATTACCTGCACCAAATGTATGTTGGTGTTATATGTTGATGTATCACTAACCTTTTTTTTGTCTGTTAATTTTCTAAAGATGTTTCAGATTATGAATAACAAAAGAGAAATTCCACTGTCTTTATAATTAAATACCAACATGCAAATGCATAAAATGCAAACATGCTAACGCCAGCGTACTAAAAACAATTGACCTTTCTTTCTCTTGAATGTGAGACAGCTTGATGTTACACGCTGCTCTTTGCTCAATGTGCAGTGGCATATTTTGGCAGGGTATCAAAAATCCAATGTGTGTATGATCCAACGTACTGTGTACATTTCTTATTTTGTTAAACTTTACAGTTAACTCTCTCCTGGCCACAGTGCCCTTTGTCTTCTGTGTTGGTAGTTTTTTTTAGCACTACTTTTATGAATCATAACCTTTCTGTAGCTATTCTGCCTTATTCCTTCTTGAGGATTTTTTACTTATCATCCAACATGTTTTTCCAATTCAGAATTGCTAGCTGTATTCGGCATATCCATATTCAACATGTGTTTGGTGACCCCCATAGAGGAAGACAGTGGATTACATTTAAGTAACTGGAGCTGCAGGGTTATATTTCAAGCAGAATTCCAGTCTACAACTCTGGCAGGGCTCAGGTGTGTTGTAGTTATAATAATGACACTGGAATAGGTGATCTGTTGAATAGCAGCAAAATCAATGACATTGAGGGTTGGTCTTGTAGGTGGCCATATTACTGCTGGAGCTAAAGGGATTGGCTGGCCTGGGGTTGGGATTTTGGGCAGCAGTTATACTGATAGTGAGGTTGGGAGGATGGCAAAAAAGTTGATCACTCAGAATGGGGGAGTGTGATGGTGTGATGGATGAAATAATCAGTGATCACACTGGGGTCGTATAGCGGGTGCTAGTAATACTGATCAGGTCTGGGGGGGGGGGGGGGCGTCTGGCAGTGTGTCAGTAATAGTGAATGCTTATAATACGCAACATAAATGATGGACAGGTGTGATGGGTGGCAGTACTCATCCCAGGAGGAGTCTGGATGGTAGTAGTAGTACTTATCACATTAGGTGGCTGTCAGTAATACTGATTATGCTGCAAGTGGCTGTGCAACATTGACAGCATGGCAGGGAGGGAGTTAGAGCAAACCTTCACAGTTGGGATTGCTTTAATGTGAAGGTGATCTTGCTTGGGGGCATCCTAATTGATGATGCCCCCTGCACTTAGCTCCTCACAAGTCCAAGAACAGAACCCCAGAATTCACCTTTTCTGGGTCCTGGACCCATATAACCAATAGCTGTCAAATTGGATCAAGACTTAAGGCTGGTGGAGGCAGACCCGGAAAAGCATTTTGCGTCTGGATTTTTGGGCTTGCAGGGGGGCTATATGCGGCTTGTGTTGCCCCCCAGACACAAGCAGCAGTCCCACACTACCCTGCCGGGTATGAGGTTTCATACTGGCTGATTGTACTTAAAACCAGGGTTTTAATGCACCTAGGTATGGAGTTTGGTTATAGGAAGAAAATGTATCCTTTTTTGCCTTTATAGGATGAGGTATGTCAGTTAACAGTTTACATTGTGGTTTGCAAATAGTTTTGCTATAACTGATTTTCTGAAATTGTGGTTTGCATAATTTGTATCTTTTGAGTAGAATATTTTTTATTATTTTATGTACAACTCTCCCTACAAACATGTATACATATACATACAGAAAGGGGAATGAGCAGGAGATGTTTTATATTTGAATTGTATATGATGCTAAACTTAAAAAAAATAATGAGCATGGCTGAATTCTTTATTTGGTTTATTATTATTATTATTATATTATTATAATCTTATTATTTATAATGGAGTGCAGTGCCCAGCCCACTGAGGACTGAGCAGGCAATGGTATCAGAGGCAGAAAGACAAGAACATTACATGAAAGCATCTGCTTGCAACTTGGATCAAACGTCTATTTAGAGACTATGGGGGTTATTTAAGAAGGGATAGTGCCAGGTAGTGCCTCGTAGCGGCAGGCAGCGTCTGGTGAACGCTGGGCGAAGTACGCAAAACCACATTTATGAAAGTGAATCTGGTGAGCGACTCAAACAGCGCCATGTAGTGCCTGATGTATTATTACAGGCGGCTCAGTGTATAGCGCCGGCGCTTTAGCTTCCTGAGCGCGAGGTATTATTACCTTTCGCTCACTGTCTCTCTCCCATACATTTCAATGGTCGTTCATTTGCTTGTATTTAAACAGTGTGTTTGACATTTTTATTTATTTATTTTTGCTCAAATCATTGTGTGACCTCTCCTGGCTGCAAAAAACTTTTTTGAGTTTTAATATTTTTATGCAGAATTGTCATTACAAGTCTGGCACTTAAGTGTTAATGTAACAGTGTTAAAATAATGTCATTCCATGTGTTTTCGCTTTGTTACAGGTGTATATGTGTTCAAAAACAGACTAATCACACAGCGTCTGGCCACTATGCTACAGCGACCAGATTTAAAGCGCCAACGCTGTGTGTGTGTCCTTTTTTGATAAGTATGGTGTGGAGCACCGAGAGTCGGTTGTACTGAGCTGTTGCTACCTCTCGCTCGCTGCAGCGCTGTACTGGTGTTAGAGCACCCAACATATATCACATTCATCAATGCGTGCCAGGCTACTACAGGGACTGGGGCGCTCTGTTACAGCGTCCGGTACCCACTTAGAGCGTCTACTAGCTCTAAGCGTCGCTATACAGACGCTCATCTGCCGATACCTGGCGTTAGTAATGAATCAGCCTCCACGCCTCTTGCTTCCACATGGAAATGCAGCATACTGGAAGATAAAATGTGGGCACCACTTAACAAACTTAACCTAAAGAGGACCGGAATTCGAAAAAGACTTCTGGTCTAGCAAGCAAGGTCCCTAGGAGCATACCACATCAGGATGCCCCCTAGAGACTTTGGAAGTCTTTCAGTTCTCTTTAAATGAAAATTCCCTTTTGTCAGTTTTTGGGTGTTTTGCCTTATTGTTTTCCTCTTTTGGAATGTAAAATACTCATTTGTGTTAGGATTGTGCCCCCAGACCTGTGATTTACTTATCAGCATGCTGTTTCCATGTCTCTTATATTCCTGTGGTTCTATCTTGCTACAGTGAAAGTGGTTTTCTTGGCCTTGAGTAAAATCTACTGACTCCTTTTACTTTTACAGGTGAACTCAACAGCAGCTTTGGCTAAGTCAAGCAGTAATGACCTAGCAGTAGAAATATTTTTGTTTGCACACTGTCCACAAAAGCATCTTGGATGTGTCCAAGACAGAAAGGAAACCATATTCTTTCAGCAGCTGATTTCAGACCTCCTGCCCACCTGTGGGTCCACCAAGCCTGGCAGCTGGGACAGCTTGAAAAAGGGACGTCAATGTCAGTGTCAGAGAGAAAAAGGTGTGTAAGGAAAAAGCCTTGCAACCCGCAACAATGCTACCCTGAAAAAAACATTAGCATGTCATGAAAATGTAAACAAAGGACGACAGGATAGCTTATCTGGAGCCTCTCTACAAAATAAATCATTGAAGTTTTTTGCTTGCATGCAGAAAAAGCACTAAATAGTGCCATTTGTGCCCAGCTTAATGAGTTTTTAACCAGAATTAAAGTGGACCAACACCCACCGGTGATCGGCCCGGGAATCTATAAGATTCCCGGGCCGATCACCTCCCTCCCCGCGGGACATCCGAGATCGGGATGTCCCGCGGGGTGAAACCCCCCCAAACACCCCAAACTCCTTACCTTATCGTCTGTGAATGGCCGGCGCGGGCACGCGCGCGTCAAGAGGGACGCGCGGGAGGCGGCGGCGGAGGAGCCGCTTGTCCGCGGCTTGTCCGTCGGCGCGAGGAGAGGTGAGTTCGGGGGGTTCGGGGGGGTTTCACACAGCGGGGCACCCCGATCGGGGGTGCCCCACCGAAGTGGACCAAGACCCAGGATAGTCAAAATCCTGGGTGTTGGTCCACTTTAAAGTAAAAATGTCCTGTGCCTGAAAGGATCATTGAAATATCAGGACATCCCTGTGCTAGGGCTACAAAGCATTACCAACTAGATGAAGAAATTGTTTCCTTGACTGTCACATAAAAAAAAAGCGCTCCTGAAAATGTCTTTTTGCAGATCTGGAATCTATCCCCTCGATTCAAAGAGCAAAAGTTAATTGATTTCGGATCAAGAATCGTAAGTTTGGGTGGGTGTTAGTCATTTTTTCCTGTTTTTTTGGACATTTCCGACTCGCACGAGCCTACGTACGAATGCGTATATGCTCTTACGATCATCGGAAGTTCGTTCCTAAATTTTAGGATCAAAACGTAAAACTTAGGATAATCGGATGTGTTTAGGTGTGATTCAGAGAACAGTTTTCAAACCTCTAAATACGTTTTAAAAGAAAGCCACAGCCGACACCTTTTAGCAGTCGGATTGCTGTTCTGGAACAGGTTTTTTGGCTATGTGGAGGAGTCTGCGCGTCTTGAGCTCCAATGAACTGCATGTATCAGCATGGCCGAGGCCATAAATTGTATGGCAATGCATACCTGATTCATGTATGCCTTATAAAAGCATTTTAATGTGGACCTTAATTAGTCCTTTGCATGTAAACCTTTATTTTGCAATATATTTGCGTTAATTAAAGAAACTTATGTCCTTTGGTATTTATTTTTAAATTGATGTACTAGAATAATATTTTTAGATTGCATTTATTGGTGTAGTTGTTTACCTTTGCTTTGTTTAATTATTTAAGCACATCTTTGGTCAGATGCATCACACTTACTGAGGAGAGGAGAGCGGGATAAAGTGCAGGATGTGGGTTACTGCTGTATTTTGCACAGACACAGCAGAGCTGGGAGCACGGAAAGGTCAGAAATCAAAGAATGCAGAGCAACACAGTCACAAGGCCCTTTCTGTTTGCAGGCTGCCCGAGAATACCTGAGCCGCCATCTTGGCTGTTTCTAGACTCATAACATGCAGAAGTTGCTGGGTGTTTTTTTATATTTGAGAGCAATCTGTATGTAGAGGGTGTGGGTAACCACACACAACATTTTAAGTTGTACCATTTGAAGCCAAAATATTAAAATTAAATCCACAAGTAAAAAATGCAAGTTAACTAAAAATAAAAAAAAATAAGTAAGATTTACTTATGCAAATGCATTCATTAATGGTTGGTTACTACAAAATGAATGAAATAAAGAAAAATAAAAGACCGAATATTTAGAATGCACTTTAATGAGGTAAGTTTGTAGTGCGCAGCCGCAAGATCAGAAGGATTTACGTCCAGACAAAAAAGGAAAAAGGGCAAAACCAATGTTGCAACCTGAGAAATGAAACGGAAAATTCAGGATGGAAACTGACATAGGTCTGATTCCCGAACTGCCATACGAACGGACGTACATTTTAGGATAGAAACACATTTGCTTATAGAATCACTCGCAAGTTCATACGAACGCACGAGCGGACGTGAAAAATAGGATGATCGGCACCAAAATCAAAGCTGTTACATGTTTCTTTGAATCGACCCTTATGTCTCATATGAATAGTTGGCGCATTTCCACGTCACTTTAGCCTTGATAATTAGTACATTTTTGTCCCTCTTTGTGTTCCAGTGATCAGGCAGGCTGGTCGATGGCTGGGTGGTAAGGTAGGTAGGTAGGTGGGTGGGCAGGCAAGTAGGTTGGAGGGTGGATAAATAGGTGAGCAACAGACAGGCAGGTTGGAGGCTGGGCGGTGATGGAGGTAGGTGGGTAGGTGGATGGGTGGTTAAGTAGGTATGTAAATGGGCAAGCGGGCAAATGGGTGGGTGGTTAGGTAGTTAGGTGGGCAGGCCAGTGGACATGTGGGTGGATGGCTCGTTGGGTGGTTAGGCAGGTAGGTAGGTGGATGGAGGGTGGAAAAATGCGTAGGTGGATGGGACAGTGAGACAGGTGGGTGGGCAGGTAGATGCCGGTGCCTGCACCACCCCCGACCCCGAGACGCGGAGAGGGCCGGTGGTGGTTTTAGCAGGAACGGCATGGCATATCGACAGGCAAGCTTCTTTCTTTGCCTCCACTCCACTACAGTCACAGCTCCAGCTGCTGCCCCCATGCCGGTCTTTCCTGTGCTACCTGTACTGATGCTGAAAAGACCGTCAGGAAGCGGAAGGAAGGAGCCGTGGAGGCGGAAGGTACAGCGGATGGGTAGACAGGAAACTTTCTGCATCACAGAAGTGAAGGGGTAGGTAAAAAGCATGCCAGACATGCCCAAAACTGCAAGCAGCCCCCCTGGCACACTGGAAAAAATACAATTCTGTGAAGTACTCACCTGTAGCATTGATATTATTTGTATATACAGTACGTCCTGCTCCAGATATAATACAAGAAGCCAGGAGAATTAAACCACCCAGAACAACTGGTAATGATAACAATGATAACAATCACCATACAGGGGATCCAGAATAATGCAACAACAGGGTGGGGTGGAGCAGGACGTACTGTATATACAAATAATATCAATACATACAATAATATCAATTCTACTGGTGAGTACTTCACAGAATTGTATTATTCTTAGTATACAGTACGTCCTGCTCCAGATATAATACTTACACTTGGGACATCCAATAGCAGTGTCCATAAAGTAGGGTGGGATCCCCCAACAAAAGGTGACAACAGGCAGTTTAAACCACTGCCACTTGCAAAACCTTGCGGCCAAAAACAGCATCAGCTGAGGCCCTAACATCAACCTTGTAAAACTTTGAAAAGGTATGAACAGAAGACCAAGTAGCAGCCTTGCAAACTTGTGGTGCTGGAAGGCCCAAGAGGCACCAATAGCACGAGTAGAATGAGCAGTAAGGCGGAAGGGAGGATTCTTCCCCTTAGCAGAATAGGCCTGAATCACAGCCTGACGAATCCATTTGTTAATAGTAGACTTGACAGGAGCCAAACCCTTCCCAGGACCAGAAGGGACCACAAAAAGAGCATCAGTCTTCCTGAAGGCCGCAGTGACTACCAGGTAGTACTTCAGACACCTTACCACATCCAATGAATGCAAAACCCTTTCCTTAGCGTTGCTAGGATTAGGACACAATGAAGGAAGGACAATATCCTGATTCAAATGAAAAGCAGACACCACCTTTGGCAGAAAATCTGGCTTAAAGCGGAACACCACCTTGTCCTGGTGTCTCTTGTAGTATGGGGGCTGAATAGACAGAGCCGCCAGCTCAGACACGCGCCTGACCGAAGTAATAGCCACCAGAAAAACAACTTTGAGGGTAAGTACAGCCAGAGCAGCATCCTGAATAGGCTCAAAGGGAGCACCCCAGACAAAAACAGGTTCAAGTCCCAAACAGGGACCGTAGGCCTACGTGGGGGACGCACGTGAGTGACCCCCTGAAAGAAGGTCTTAACCAAGGGATGCTGCGCAAAAGACCTCTGAAAGAAGACAGACAGGGCAGAAACCTGACCCTTCAGAGTACTGAGTTTTAAACCCAACTCCAATCCATGTTGTAAAAACTCCAGAATTCTAGGGATTAAGAATTCCCTGCAGGGGAGAGACCTAGACTCACACCAGTCAATGTAGGAACGCCATACCCTATAATAGATGGCAGAAGAAGTTTTCTTCCTAGCCTGTACCATGGTATCCACCACTGAGGCAGACAAGCCTTTCTCCATCAAGATGGAGGTTTCAGCAGCCAGGCCATCAAAGCCAGAGTTTGTAAACTGGGATGGCGTAAGGAGCCCTGAGTAAGTAGATCTGGCTCCTCTGGCAGGACGTACTGGTCTACTGCCATTTGTACCACGTCTGCGAACCACACTCTTCTTGGCCACCTCGGGGCCACCAGAATCACTGGCACCCTTTCCAGGGCAATCTTGCGCGGAACCCTGCCCAGCAGGGGAAACGGGGGGAAGGCATACAGAAGCCGGAATTT
Source organism: Gastrophryne carolinensis (assembly GCA_027917425.1). NCBI lineage: Eukaryota > Metazoa > Chordata > Amphibia > Anura > Microhylidae > Gastrophryne > Gastrophryne carolinensis. Next base: position 351,901,683 of record CM051236.1, read on the forward strand.
CTTCCAATACAGTGACAGAGCATCCGTGGCCAAGGCCAGAGGATCCTGCGACAGGGAGACAAAGGCCGGGAGCTTGTGATTGTGACGGGATGCAAACAGATCCACATCCGGTAGGCCCCACCGGTAACACAGGGACTGGAATACCCTGTTGCAGAGGGACTACTCCCCCTGACGGGAAGTCCCCCTGCTCAGAGAGTCTGCTAGAAGATTCTCTACCCTCGGGATATAAACAGCCGAGATGCATTGAACATTGGCCTCAGCCCATGTCAGAATCCGCAACACTTCCTGGAGGGCACCCTTGCTCCAGGTCCCTCCCTGATGGTTGATGTAGGCAACCGCTGTCCTGTTGTCTGAGCGCACCTGCACAGACAGACCCTGCAGGTGATCAGTCAACTGCTCCAAAACCAATCTGACCGCCCGTAGTTCCAGAATGTTGATGGGTAAATGGGCCTCCTGAGGGCCCCACTTCCCCTGGAACCTCAGGGATTTCCAGACTGGCATCCGTGGTGACGGTCTCCCAGGAGGGGGCTAGAAAGGACCTGCCCTTTAGCAAGTTCTTGTGGTCCAGCCACCACGAGAGGGACCTTCTGACCAATGCGGGAAGCACACAAACCCCGTCCAAGGACGCGCGGTCATTGTCCCATACTGATAGGAGGTGAAGCTGCAGAGGCCTCGAATGGAACTGAGCAAAGGGCACCGCCTCGAAGCTCGCCACCATCAGGCCCACCAGCCGCATTCCCTGTCTGAGGGAGAGCTGGGGGCACAAGAGCAGGAACCGTATCCAGAATCATCCCCAGGAATGGGGTCACCGGTGAAGGGGACAGGGAGGACTTGGGATGATTGATCACCCAGCCGAAGGACTCCAATGTGGACACCCCCAGCTGAGTGTCCAGCTCCACCTGCTGTAGAGGCCATGAGGCGATGAGAATGTTGTCCAGGTAGGGCAGCACTCGAATGCCCCCTGACCTTAGCAATACCTTGGTGAACACTCTGGGAGCTGAAGTGAGGCCAAAGGGTAGAGCCACAAATTGGTAGTGTTGATCTTTCAACTCGAACCTGAGAAACCTTTGATGCCCGGGGAACACAGGGATGTGAAGGTAAGCATCTTTGATGTCCACAGACGTCATAAAATCCCCTGGTCGTAGAGAGCCAACGGCCGAGCGCAGGGTTTCCATGCGAAAGCGCTTGCTCTTGACAAATTTGTTGAGGATCTTTAAATCCAGAATGGGCCTGACTGGCCCATCTCTTTTGGGTACTGTTAAAAGGTTGGAGTAGAAACCTTCTCCCAATTCTCTCAAGGGAACTTTGCAAATAACTCCCAGCTCCAGAAGTCCTTGTACTGCCTGCATCAGGACCTGAGCTGATACCGGGTCCTGGGGTATCCGGGACCTGACGAATCTTGATGGGGGCCGCACAGCAAACTATCTTGTAGCCGGAGGTAACTACCTCCTGAATCCACCGGTCTGAGACTTGACGCCTCCAGACGTGCGCGAAGTGCTGTAGTCGTCCCCCCACCCTGGCGGGCGAGGGCGCCCCATCATGCCTGAGGGGTCTTGGGAGGGGGGTTGGGTTTGGTCCCCCAGGAGGAGCCAGGGTGTCGCCCCCTGCTCCTATGCCAGGAGTCTGTGCGACCCCCCCCGCGAAGGACACCCCTTTACCCTGCTTAGCGCCTCTGTAGGGGGCTGAAAGGGGGCCCTGGTTGTGAAAGGGCTGAGGCTGCCGCCTGCGCTGTGGTAACTTACCTCCTTTAGCAAAGAGGTCTAGGCGATCCCCAAACAGGCGTAGTCCCTTGAAAGGGAGCCCAGTAAGGGCTTTCTTAGCAGCATTGTCAGCCGCCCACTGTCTCAGCCATACCGCGCGGCGTATAGCCACCGCCAAGGCGGAAGATCTGACACACAGCCTAATAGCATCGTCCGATGCAGACAGGATAAAGTTCACAAATACATCACAATTAGACAGTGCATTAATAGTATCAGCAGGCAACTCGTCTGGGGCGTCAAGTGCATTCCTGACCATGGCCCTGAGCGCCACGGCAGTAATGGCCAGAGCGCAGACCGGGCGCAGTGCCGCCCCTCCAAACGCAAAGGCATGGCACGCCAATTGATCAATGCGCCGGTCCTCAGAATCCCGCAGTGTAGTAGTGTCGGGAGAGTGCATAATAGAGGTGTTAGACAGCCCTAGAATAGGAGCATCGACCTCGGGGGGCAATGACCAGCACTTGACCATGTCAGCAGGAAATGGATACTTCCTGTCCAGACTCTTAGGGATCCCGGGAAGTCTACTGGGATGTTCCCACTCCTTAAAGTGGACCAACACCCAGGATTTTGACTATCCTGGGTCTTGGTCCACTTCGGTGGGGCACCCCCGATCGGGGTGCCCCGCTGTGTGAAACCCCCCCGAACCCCCCGAACTCACCTCTGTCAGCGGCGACGGACAAGCCGCGGACAAGCGGCTCCTCCGCCGCCGCCTCCCGCGCGTCCCTGTTGACGCGCGCGTGCCCGCGCCGGCCATTCACAGACGGCCGGCGCGGGCGCGCGCACGACTAGAGGGGCGCGAGGGAGGCGGGGTTTGGATGTCCCGCGGGGAGGGAGGTGATCGGTCCGGGAATCTTATAGATTCCCGGGCCGATCACGGGTGGGTGTTGGTCCACTTTAAGCACGAGGTTATTGAAATGGGTCTGCTCAGGAAATTCCAATCGAGCCTTGGCAGTATGGAATAGCTCACCCCTTTGCCTGGGAGCTGCAACAGGGGGAGAGATGGACAAAACCTCAAAAATCTGAAGCAATAGCTTATCAGTATCATCCGGGGTCCAGTGATCAGAACCAGAATCGTCATGACCCCTAGACTTCTCATCAGATGACTCTGAGTCAGAGATCAGCTCCCCTTCGTCCGAAAGGGTATGGTCATATAGATGCGTAAACTCATCAGACTCCGTAGGGAATGGAGCAGAGTCAGGGACAATGTGCCGCTTTTTTGTGGTAGCCTTGTGCGCTAGAGTACTAGCAAGCAATTTTTCAACACTGGCCAGTCTAGTAGCCACATCAGGATGAGAATCCCCGCTTGTATTGGGGGTTAGACTCAGGCTTGGGGGGGTAGGTGAAGTGAGGAGAGGTGCAGACCCAGCCCCAGAAGGGGCGGGAAGTACCAGTAACGCCTGCTGTGCACAAGGGACGCAGACCCGAGCATTGTCACCGTTGATAGATGAGACCCCACAAGCTACACACAGCCGGGCTTGTCCCGAGGGAACCCTGTTAACAATATCCTGGGATGTCTCCATATGGTGATTAATGGGCACAATAGGCCAGTAGGGATTGACGCTATAAGCTACCCTGGATGCCCCAAAGACCCGCAGGGAAGTGGGAGTAATTATACTAGGTCCAACTGGGAATTACACCGGGCCGGGAGAAGCCACTGGATTCGACCGTTTGAAAGACATAATGGGAATAGGGATGTCAGAGCCATGCGCAGTAAGTAAGACAAATGAAAATCGCCCGCGAGGGCACTTACAGATCGAGGGAAGAGGAGGACCGTTACCACGCGCGCGATGAGCATCGAAATGGCGCCAAGCGGACCTCGAAGGGCTGGCCAGAGCGGGCTGTGACGCGGAGCACGCCAAGCCAGGTCTCCCCCCCCCCCCCCCCCCCGAAGAGCGCGAAGCTCTGAATACAGTAGTCAGCGCAGACAGTAAAGTGAATGACACACTATAGAAGCCAAAAATTGGGATTACTTCCAGATGCACCCAACAACAAATACCAATAAAGACGCCACAGCGGCCGATAAACAATGAAGAACAACAGCACGGCTCTGACACCAGGTGTATGAGTCAAGGACAATACTAAGGCCATAACGTGTACTGAATACACAAGACCGCCACCCCCCCCCCCTTTCTTTCCCCCCGAACTACGAGGGAGAATGGCGACCCTTTGAACAGGGTCCGCCGCTACACGGGGCATGGGGCAATAGTGCGGGAGTGGCATCCACAAGAGGCTCACCATTAGCCTAAACCGCCTACCCTTTGGTGGGGGACTGCGGTGGAGCATGGCTCCATAAGCACGCATGGTGCTGCCTACCTTCACCCGACCAGCGCAGCCCAGGCTGGGAGGCATATCACAGGGAGGACGGGTGGGAGTAGTCCAACAGGGCCGCAGGCTTTAATAGCCCCACTCACCTGCGAGAGAGTGACACATCATGTCTTCGCAGTCAGCACTGCAGAGAAATCTGGGGATTTGTGGGAGGTCCCTGGGTATTTGAAGGGCCGGGAGGAGCCTGTTTTTCCATGTCTCTGCAGTGCAGCGCCATCTGGCGGAGGATAACCCAAGTGTAAGTATTATATCTGGAGCAGGACGTACTGTATACTAAGAATAGGTATATTTGGATAGGAGGCAGGGCACATTCCCTGGGCCTCCATTAGAAGCACTAGTGGTGTCCCCGTTGGGGGTCGTGCCCAAGAATGAACTGGGTACGCTTCGATTGATACACCATCTGTCATTTCCTAAGGGAGGTTTAGTGAACGATGGTGTTGATAAGGAGCTTTCTTTGGTTTCTTATACCTCTTTTGATTTTCTCTGTCTATGGTTTGAGAGGCAGGGGAAGGGGTGTTGATGGCCAAGACAGATATAGAATTGGCTTTCAGACTGTTACTGGAACACCCTGGAAGTTCTCATCTGTGAGGTTGTTTTTTCATAAGGTGGCTGTTATGTGGATCAGTGCCTGCCTATGAGTTGCTCAATTCCATGTTCCTATTTAGAAGCCTTCAGTTTGTTTTTTGAATGGGTGGTGACAGCTGGATATGGCTTATGTCACGCATTATCTTAACAATTTCTTGTGTATGTCGGGCTGGCTGGAACTAGAGTGTGTGCAATGATTTTGGAAGCTAGGCTCACAGTATTCTAGGAATTTGGTTTCCGAATGCCAGTATGCTAGAAACCCATGGGCTATTGACAAGGTATGTATCAAGGTCAATAGGACTATTGCTAAGTTTGTACGGCTGAATGGAGGGTTAGTGGCTCGACACACGGAGGTGGAAGGTAATCAGGTCTTTTTTGGGGCCAACGGGGTGAACTTAAACAAGATTTTCATGGATTTGGTCAATGTGATGGCAATGGAGTGTTGGCGGCTGGCCAGCATTAAGGTTCCAACTCTAGTCTCCCTTTCTTTTTTTGGGGTCTGAGGGAGTAATAACAGAGGCATGAAAGACTGCTCTTTTCAGCTAGAAATGAGCCAGGATCCCTGGTGCAAGGTATGGGAAGATGGCTAAATTTCTGGTGGATGGTCATGCTGTAGTAATGTTTGCACCCTGACAATTAGTCCTGTTAAGCTCTGATCGCAAGTGAAGATGGCAGAGCTCAAGCGGCTTCTGTCTTCTGCCTATGACAATGTGGTAAGAACCTCCCTTATGCTCATTGCTAATTTTTTGTTATTTGATCCTCGGGCACACCCCTTGGACTTAAAAAGAAGTTGTATTAATTGTTTAGCCGTGGCCTATAAAAATTGTAGCATTCCAGACCATTCGGTCTGGTGTTCTTTATTTTGGGAAGTGGATGATTTTAGAGCAGAAGATACGTGGAGCAGTAGTCCAGCCAAGAGGTAGACCAACCCCCCAAGAGTCTTAAAGACTCAAGGGAGGTGTTGTTTCTTTTTAAAGAGCTATTTACAAGTAAAGTAAGGTATTCCTTGTTTTCACAATTTCATTCATCTGCTTTGTGCTACCGGTCTGATTTACAGCAGTACAGAATATTTAATTTGGTAAATTACTAAACAAAGCCTTTGCAACAAAGATCCATAAAAATATGACACAAAAGTACAATTAGTTTTGCTCTGGTAGACCAGCAACCACAAGATGAAATCTAACATTGTTGGAACATTAATAGAGATGAGCGAGTAGTATTCGACCGAGTCGGTATTCGATCGAATACTACGCTATTCGTCATACTCGATTTCGATCGAGTACAGCGGCGATGGCGCACTCACAATTCGTTTCCCCTCACACCTTCCCTGGCGCGTTTTTTACACCAATCACCATGCAGGGGGGGGGGTGGGACAGGTCCTGGGAGGACGCTGGCATCGCGAGAACGGCGTCTACACGCATTGGCTGGAAAAAACATGTGACCTCGAATCTACAAAACTCAGCACTTCCTCTTCGTCAGCATTAGCAGCTTGAACTTAGTGAGGGATAGACGCTCACAGCAGGGAAAGACAGGCTGTAGCTGGCAGGGCCCCAGAAGCTCGGAATATCGCATTTACCACCATATATACCAGCTACCAGAAGACAAGAGAGTCATTAAGAGCCCTTATTAGGGCTACTATGCTGAACGGTATATAGCTCCTATGTAGGCAGGCAGGGCCCCAGAAGCTCAGAATATCGCTTTTACCACCATATATACCAGCTACCAGAAGACAAGAGAGTCATTAAGAGCCCTTATTAGGGCTACTATGCTGAACGGTATATAGCTCCTATGTAGGCAGGCAGGGCCCCAGAAGCTCAGAATATCGCTTTTACCACCATATATACCAGCTACCAGAAGACAAGAGAGTCATTAAGAGCCCTTATTAGGGCTACTATGCTGAACGGTATATAGCTCATATGTAGGCAGGCAGGGCCCCAGAAGCTCAGAATATCGCATTTACCACCATATATACCAGCTACCAGAAGACAAGAGAGTCATTGAGAGCCCTTATTAGGGCTACTATGCTGAACAGTATATAGCTCATATGTAGGCAGGCAGGGCCCCAGAAGCTCAGAATATCGCATTTACCACCATATATACCAGCTACCAGAAGACAAGAGAGTCATTGAGAGTCCTTATTTTTAGGGCTACTATGCTGAACAGTATATAGCCCATATGTAGGCTGGCAGGGCCCCAGAAGCTCAGAATATCGCATTTACCACCATATATACCAGCTACCAGAAGACAAGAGAGTCATTGAGAGCCCTTATTAGGGCTACTATGTTGAACAGTATATAGCCCATATGTAGGCAGGCAGGGCCCCAGAAGCTCAGAATATCGCTTTTACCACCATATATACCAGCTACCAGAAGACAAGAGAGTCATTAAGAGCCCTTATTAGGGCTACTATGCTGAACGGTATATAGCTCATATGTAGGCAGGCAGGGCCCCAGAAGCTCAGAATATCGCTTTTACCACCATATATACCAGCTACCAGAAGACAAGAGAGTCATTAAGAGCCCTTATTAGGGCTACTATGCTGAACGGTATATAGCTCATATGTAGGCAGGCAGGGCCCCAGAAGCTCAGAATATCGCTTTTACCACCATATATACCAGCTACCAGAAGACAAGAGAGTCATTAAGAGCCCTTATTAGGGCTACTATGCTGAACGGTATATAGCTCATATGTAGGCAGGCAGGGCCCCAGAAGCTCAGAATATCGCTTTTACCACCATATATACCAGCTACCAGAAGACAAGAGAGTCATTAAGAGCCCTTATTAGGGCTACTATGCTGAACGGTATATAGCTGATATGTAGGCAGGCAGGGCCCCAGAAGCTCAGAATATCGCATTTACCACCATATATACCAGCTACCAGAAGACAAGAGAGTCATTAAGAGCCCTTATTAGGGCTACTATGCTGAACGGTATATAGCTCATATGTAGGCAGGCAGGGCCCCAGAAGCTCAGAATATCGCTTTTACCACCATATATACCAGCTACCAGAAGACAAGAGAGTCATTAAGAGCCCTTATTAGGGCTACTATGCTGAACGGTATATAGCTCATATGTAGGCAGGCAGGGCCCCAGAAGCTCAGAATATCGCTTTTACCACCATATATACCAGCTACCAGAAGACAAGAGAGTCATTAAGAGCCCTTATTAGGGCTACTATGCTGAACGGTATATAGCTGATATGTAGGCAGGCAGGGCCCCAGAAGCTCAGAATATCGCATTTACCACCATATATACCAGCTACCAGAAGACAAGAGAGTCATTAAGAGCCCTTATTAGGGCTACTATGCTGAACAGTATATAGCTCATATGTAGGCAGGCAGGGCCCCAGAAGCTCAGAATATCGCATTTACCACCATATATACCAGCTACCAGAAGACAAGAGAGTCATTGAGAGCCCTTATTAGGGCTACTATGTTGAACAGTATATAGCTCATATGTAAGCAGGCAGGGCCCCAGAAGCTCAGAATATCGCATTTACCACCATATATACCAGCTACCAGAAGACAAGAGAGTCATTAAGAGCCCTTATTAGGGCTACTATGCTGAACGGTATATAGCTCATATGTAGGCAGTCAGGGCCCCAGAAGCTCAGAATATCGCTTTTACCACCATATATACCAGCTACCAGAAGACAAGAGAGTCATTAAGAGCCCTTATTAGGGCTACTATGCTGAACAGTATATAGCTCATATGTAGGCAGGCAGGGCCCCAGAAGCTCAGAATATCGCATTTACCACCATATATACCAGCTACCAGAAGACAAGATAGTCATTGAGAGCCCTTATTAGGGCTACTATGTTGAACAGTATATAGCTCATATGTAGGCAGGCAGGGCCCCAGAAGCTCAGAATATCGCATTTACCACCATATATACCAGCTACCAGAAGACAAGAGAGTCATTGAGAGTCCTTATTATTAGGGCTACTATGCTGAACAGTATATAGCCCATATGTAGGCAGGCAGGGCCCCAGAAGCTCAGAATATCGCATTTACCACCATATATACCAGCTACCAGAAGACAAGAGAGTCATTGAGAGCCCTGTAGCGATAACCCTTATCGCCGGAGGGCTTCACCGCCCAAGACGTCCTTTTCCCAATCGTAAGGGGTGCTGCAGGAGTCCCAGAGTCGTCCGTGAGGAACCAGGAACAGCCCTTACAAGGGCTAGTGATTTGTAATATAGCGTTTCCCCCAATAAGAGACAGAACTTCAGTATTGAGGGTGAAGGTGAAGTGAACTTTATTAGTGCCACACTGGGCCTTATATACACAAGTCTCTATTGCATGACACACACACCGACCAATAGCAGCAGGGCAAACAATCCCTCAACTCTGCCGGTGACGCAATTAGTAGAACAATAGCAGGCTGTAATACCATCAATCAGGACAATGCCATTGACTGTGACGTAATCAACAATACACAATGGCAGTCAAAATACAATGGCGTTGCCTGTAACAGTATCAAAATACAATGACCTAATTAAGAAAAGGTCAGGGAATGACCCGGTGGGCAAATGAATAGTGATGACATCCAAAAGACAGAGCGTCTGTCACAATGCCCCCTTTTTGTGGAACACCCGGCAGACCCGGATTGACCCTGTTCGGGTTAACGTGGGGCTGTCCGGACTCTTGTCATGGGCAGAGTTCTGTTTGCCGGGATAATCCATCTGCATTACCGTTTTGTCTACCGGGCCTGTATACACACACACCCACACACATACAGTTGTACTCACAGGGTGCTGGTCTTGTCTTTTCCCCCCAATAAGAGACAGAACTCAGTATTGGGGGTGAAGATGATACACACACACACACACACACACACACACACACATACAGTTGTACTCACAGGGTGCTGGTCTTGTACACACACATGTACTCACAGGGTGCTGGTCTTGTACACACATACAGTTGTACTCACAGGGTGCTGGTCTTGTCTTTTCCCCCCAATAAGAGACAGAACTCAGTATTATGTAGGCAGGCAGGGCCCCAGAAGCTCAGAATATCGCATTTACCACCATATATACCAGCTACCAGAAGACAAGAGAGTCATTGAGAGTCCTTATTATTAGGGCTACTATGCTGAACAGTATATAGCCCATATATAGGCAGGCAGGGCCCCAGAAGCTCAGAATATCGCATTTACCACCATATATACCAGCTACCAGAAGACAAGAGAGTCATTGAGAGTCCTTATTAGGGCTACTATGCTGAACGGTATATAGCTCATTCTAGCTATATACACACTGCACACAACGGCTGCTTTAGTGAGGGGTAGCTGCTGCTGGAATAGGGACAGAAAGACTTCAGTGGTGTATTACCACCTATATACAAAACTATATACACTCTGCTCAAAACGGCTGCTTTAGTGACTGGTAGCTGCTGCTGGAATAGGGACAGAAAGACTTCAGTGGTGTATTAGCACCTATATACAAAACTATATTTTGCACTACTGTTTTGTGTCCTCTGTGCCAACAAAACCCTGTTATATACCCGGTGCGTATAGGCACCATTTCACCTTCTGGCAGTATACAGCTGTATAGCCAGGTGTTCTCCTAAAAAATATATTTATATTTGGCTCTACTGTTTTGTGTCCTCTGTGCCAACAAAACCCTGTTATATACCCGGTGCGTATAGGCACCATTTAACCTTCTGGCAGTATACGGCTGTATAGCCAGGTGTTCTCCTAAAAAATATATTTATATTTGGCATAACGCGTGGCCAAAAAAGTAAAACGTCTGAAATGCGGAGGGCTAGCGCAAAGGGACGTGGACGAGGACGGGGGCGCGGAAATGCTGGTGGGGGCACAAACCGCGTTGAAGCCAGTGGGGATACAATGCGTGCTGGTGAGGGGCAGCCAGCATTACGCTCATCCAGCTTCCCTGCCTTTATGGGACAGTTATGCGGGGGGCGGGGTACACCTCTGTTGAGGCCTGAGCAGCGTGAACAGGTGGTGCAATGGATGGCCGATAACGCTTCCAGTCACTTGTCCACCACCCAGTCATCCACACAGTCTCACTCTGACCCTCCTTCCTCCCAACCTGGCCAACAGAGTCAGCCCACCCTTGACCCCTCCCAGGACCTCTTTTCCGGTCCTTTTCCAGATGTGCTGCAATCCCAGGAGCTAGCAGAGGAATTTGTTTGTAGTGATGCCCAAACACTTGAGTATCCGCCATCTCCTAGTGATGTGGACCCGGAACCAGCATCTGCTATCATGAGCGATGATGATGAGATGCAGTTGCCATCAAGGGAGGCTGTTGGAATGTCCAGTGGGCAGGAGGAGGAGCAGAGAGAGGAAGTGGAAGAGGAGGTGGTGGACGACGAAATGACCGACCCCACTTGGACAGGGGTGATGTCCAGCAGGGAAAGCAGTGGAGATGCGGTCTGCGCATCACCGAATAAGGCAGCAAGAGGCAGAGGACAGTCCAGAGGCAGAGGACAGTCCAGACAGAGAAGGCAGGCCACAGCCAGCAGGGCCGAAGCTCTTCCCGGCAGCAGGAAGTCGCACGAAGCTCCCCCATCGAGGCCTCGTACTTCTGTGGTGTGGAGATTTTTTAATGTTTGCGCGGACGACAAACTGAGCGCGGTTTGCGCAATCTGCCACTCAAAACTGAGTAGGGGCTCTGAGAAGAGCAATCTGACCACCTCAGGCATGCGCCGTCACTTGGAAGTCAAGCACTGGGCTGAGTGGGAGAGAGCAAACGCAATACAACCTGCGCCCGGTCTTGCTGCCACTGCCTTCCAGCCACGTGTCCAACTTGGAGACCCAGTAAGTGTAGGGCGCCGAGGGATCGGGGAGGACAGGGGTGTGGTCTGCCAGGTAGTCCCACAACATCCGCCGATACTTGTCCCTCCTGCTGATAGCGGGCCCCGCAGTGATGGAAGTTGCACGAGGGGGTGACATGAACGTGTCCCACACCTTGGAGAGTGTTCCCCTGGTGGCTGTGGGCCTGATCGATGTTGTCAGACTCTGGGAGACACTCTCCTCTCTGCCGCCAGCGATGCTGGGTGGGAAAATCTGCATCATGTTCTCCAAGAGTTCCCTCTGGTATTCCAGTAATCGATTCATCCTCTCCTCTACCGGAATAAAAGAGGAGAAGTTATCTTTATACCGGGGGTCCAGGAGTGCGAACACCCAGTATAGTTTGTTCTCCAATATCCGGACAACACGTATGTCCCGGGAAAAGCAGCCCAGCATGAAGTCAGCCATGTGTGCCAGACTCTGAGTAGGCATGACGTCACTGCCCCCACCAGAAGGATCATTTTCCATTTCCTCCTCTTCCTCCTCCTCTCCGCCCCATCCGCGCTGAACCAATGGGACGCACACAGCCTGACTGCTACCCTCGCCGCCAGCATCCTCTTCCACAGCCACCTCCACGTTGTCCTCCTCCTCCTCATCCTCCTCCTCCTGCAACTGCCACCGAGCAGCAGACAAAAGTGTGGTCTGACTGTCTACCTGCGTTGCGTCTCCTCCTACCCCCGTCTCCTCTGTGTGCAATGCGTTCTCCCTTATTGCGATGAGCGATTCTTTAAGGACGCATAGGAGCGGGATGGTTACGCTCACTATAGCGTCCTCTCTGCTGACCTTCTTAGTGGACTCCTCAAAGATACGCAATACATCGCATATGTCTGCCATCCATGGCCACTCGTGGTTGGCAAACTGAGGGAGCTGAGTTGGATGCACGCGTGGATGCATCATCTGGTACTCCATCAATGCTCTCTGCTGCTCACACACCCTGGCCAACATGCAATAGGTGGAATTCCAGCGAGTGGGCAGGTCGCACAACAGCCGATGTTGAGGCAAATGGAGGCGTTGCTGGATTTTTTTTAAGCTGGAGGTCTGGACCGCAGTGGCAGCACACAACAAAGGGGAAGACTGTCCCTGTACGCCTTGGAGGTGCTTGCCTGCCCTGCCGCCAGCGTGCTATCAGAGAGGGTGTTCAGAGCAGCCGGGGGCATTATAACCGATAAGCGCAGCCGCCTGTCAACCGACAGTGCCGACAGGCTGACGCTAATCAAAATGAACAGCAAGTGGATTGACCCGGACTTTGCTTGTACAACAGTGGAAAGCAGCCAAGAGTGAAGTGCCATCTGTATGAAGTGCCATTTCCTCCTCCTCCTCCTCCTCCTCCTCCTTAACCGCCGTAGAATTGCTGTATTAATAAAAAAAAAATATGGCTCACCTCTTGGGCTTAATACAATCAATTTTTAAGAGGTCTCAGCTCTTGGGCCTCCACACAATTTTTAAGAGGTCTCAGCTCTTGGGCCTCCACACAATTTTTAAGAGGTCTCAGCTCTTGGGCCTCCACACAATTTTTAAGAGGTCTCAGCTCTTGGGCCTCCACACAATTTTTAAGAGGTCTCAGCTCTTGGGCCTCCACACAATTTTTAAGAGGTCTCAGCTCTTGGGCCTCCACACAATTTTTAAGAGGTCTCAGCTCTTGGGACTCCACACAATGTTTGAGAGGTCTCAGCTCTTGGGACTCCACACAATGTTTGAGAGGTCTCAGCTCTTGGGACTCCACACAGTGTTTGAGAGGTCTCAGCTCTTGGGCCTCCACACAATTTTTAAGAGGTCTCAGCTCTTGGGCCTCCACACAATTTTTAAGAGGTCTCAGCTCTTGGGCCTCCACACAATTTTTAAGAGGTCTCAGCTCTTGGGCCTCCACACAATTTTTAAGAGGTCTCAGCTCTTGGGCCTCCACACAATTTTTAAGAGGTCTCAGCTCTTGGGCCTCCACACAATTTTTAAGAGGTCTCAGCTCTTGGGCCTCCACACAATTTTTAAGAGGTCTCAGCTCTTGGGACTCCACACAATGTTTGAGAGGTCTCAGCTCTTGGGACTCCACACAATGTTTGAGAGGTCTCAGCTCTTGGGACTCCACACAGTGTTTGAGAGGTCTCAGCTCTTGGGACTCCACACAATTTTTAAAAGGTCTCAGCTCTTGGGACTCCACACAATGTTTGAGAGGTCTCAGCTCTTGGGACTCCACACAATTTTTAAGAGGTCTCAGCTCTTGGGCCTCCACACAATTTTTAAGAGGTCTCAGCTCTTGGGCCTCCACACAATTTTTAAGAGGTCTCAGCTCTTGGGCCTCCACACAATTTTTAAGAGGTCTCAGCTCTTGGGACTCCACACAATTTTTAAGAGGTCTCAGCTCTTGGGCCTCCACACAATTTCTAAGAGGTCTCAGCTCTTGGGCCTCCACACAATTTTTAAGAGGTCTCAGCTCTTGGGCCTTAATACAATTTTCAAGAGGTCTCAGCTCTTGGGCCTTCACACAAATTTTAAGAGGTCTCAGCTCTTGGGCCTCCACACAATTTTTAAGAGGTCTCAGCTCTTGGGACTCCACACAATTTTTAAGAGGTCTCAGCTCTAAGCTTCCCTTACTGCTGGGGTGACACACTGTAACAAACCTCCTCCTGTAAGCTTCCCTGACTGCTGGGGTGACACACTGTAACAAACCTCCTCCTGTAAGCTTCCCTGACTGCTGGGGTGACACAATGTAACAAACCTCCTCCTGTAAGCTTCCCTGACTGCTGGGGTGACACAGTGTAACAAACCTCCTCCTGTAAGCTTCCCTGACTGCTGGGGTGACACAATGTAACAAACCTCCTCCTGTAAGCTTCCCTGACTGCTGGGGTGACACACTGTAACAAACCTCCTCCTGTAAGCTTCCCTGACTGCTGGGGTGACACAATGTAACAAACCTCCTCCTGTAAGCTTCCCTGACTGCTGGGGTGACACACTGTAACAAACCTCCTCCTGTAAGCTTCCCTGACTGCTGGGGTGACACAATGTAACAAACCTCCTCCTGTAAGCTTCCCTGACTGCTGGGGTGACACACTGTAACAAACCTCCTCCTGTAAGCTTCCCTGACTGCTGGGGTGACACAATGTAACAAACCTCCTCCTGTAAGCTTCCCTGACTGCTGGGGTGACACACTGTAACAAACCTCCTCCTGTAAGCTTCCCTTACTGCTGGGGTAACACACTGTAACATCCCTCCTCCTTTAAGCTTCCCTTACTGCTGGGGTGACACAATGACACAAGGACATGTCTGACCACATCTCACACACACACACACACACACACACACACACACAATGACAATTAGGGGTGGGGTCTATTTATTTTCCCCCTTGCCTATGCCATCTGTGGTTGTCATTAGGCAACGTGATTTTAAGGGGTGCAGAATTTTGTTCTTTTTTGTACAGTTTGGCTTGGGGTCCATGGCAATGTAGAGGAAAGAAGGTTTCCTTGTCTTGTCTCACTTTACGTAGAAGTTATATTGTGTTTGGAGTGTATTGTTGAGTGGCTGTGATAGTGGCGTAATAGTGCGACTTGGGCACGTTATATGCACCCAGACATGCTTCCCCTGCTGTCCCAGTTGCATTCCAGCAGTGTTGGCATCATTTCTGATGTTTCAGGGTGGACTTGGTGACCTCCAAGTGGTCGAATTGAGATTTCCAAGTGGCGAGCATTTTTTTCCCATAGACTATAATGGGATTCGATAATCGGTCGAGTAGTCGAGTAACGCGGTCTATTCGAATCGAAATTCGAAATTTCGAATATTTCACTACTCGCTCATCTCTAAACATTAACCCTTTCACTGTAAGGGACCTGCTTATATTTCACACAACTGTTGTTGCTAAATCAATTTCAGAAAAGTCACCTTTACCTGTAAAAACACTGTATACCCGTAATATTTACCTTCAGCCCATATGCTGTCTGTAAATTAAGACCTTGCAGACTCATAGACCTCGGAATAAGTCAAGTTACTCAAAGTTTCATCTAAGTCTCAAGATGTCTGCAATTATTCTTGTATTCACTTATGGACAAAAGCATTAGGATGGCTACAGTTTTTTTTTCTGTTGTCCCTATCTAAATCTATAGGCAGCTATAACTGCTATCACACTTTCAGGAAGGCTTTCTACAAGATTTGGGGTGCTTGTCTGTGGAAGTTTTTGCTCATACATCACAAGAGCATTTGTGAGATTGTATACTGATGTATACTGATGTTTGTGAGGGCTTGGCTCACAATCTGTTTTTAATTCATGACAAAGGTGTCCATTGGGTTTGAGGTAACAGTTATTTTTCAGGACTTTTCAGGTCACGTTCTCTCTTCACCCAACCATGAAACTTCTGTAGCTTTGTGCTACTCAAACTGTCCCCATAGTTGGAAGTTCAAGATATCTTGGTATGCAAAAGCAATACAATTTCATGGAACTAGGAAGCCTAAAAAACAACCTCATAGCATAATCTGTCCTCCAAACATTAAAGTTAGCACAGTCAATCAGACTAGGAATGTTCTCCTTGTTGGAGATTCAACAACCTTAGTATAGTATGTGATCTGCATCTGTATTTATGACAGTAGTTGGCGCTGTATATCCGTGTAGTCTCTGTTGTACATTCTGTACTGTATGTTTTCTGTACATTGAGCAGCTCTCTGTGAATTTTCTCCAGTCTGTGTTCCTGTTACACTACAAATGTCTATCTGGATTTTACTCCTCTGAACCCAGCACTCACACTCTGCAACAGGTTATGAGCCCAGTGACCAAATGAAGCCCCAGAGACTGGATAAAGCCCAGAGACCAAACGCAGCTCAGGCAGAGCAAAGCCCTGAAAGCAAGACAGCACAGCCGATGCGGAAATCGACATAAAGAAGCTTCTACTCTCCTGTATACAAGTAAGGCTGTTCTTATATATAAAAGAAGAAGAATGGCCAGCAGCCCAGAGCTTAAACTCTCAATGGCCAAGCTGAACAATGACAATTGTCACCTATAGAAATGCTATTATCCAGAGATGACTTGTGAGATGTTATCGCTACAGAGAGGCCACAGGACAATAATCAGGACTGGGACTGGAAAAACAGGCTGTTATGGGCCACCATAAGCTTACTAGTAGAAAACGATCAGCTTATTCACATATGCAGTGAGAATACAGCAAAAGACATGTAGGCATGTATGTGATCACAACAGAGGAAGTAAGAACAGAAGAGAAAATTGACACTGATCAGCCATCATTTGTAACTTCTGAACAAACAGTTGAAGTGAACGCAGAGCCTACCAGTACTGAAGAGCAAGCACAAACAAGCTAAAACACAGAACCAACATGTTCAACAAGAGAAACGAAGGTAAACCACCTGTACGTCTCTCATACAAGGCAAGCCCTGTCAGTACTAATGAGCCTGTAACTTGGGAAGACATATCTAAGCTTTCATATCTCAGGAGGTGCTATCAGTTGGACTAGCAGAAAGCAGCCCTCTGTTACACTATCATCAAGACAACTGTTAACAGACTTGGGTCAACCACAGTTGGAACCGAGAATCTTTGAGAACACTCATGGATCCCTTGCACTTGTGCAGAAGGATTAGCTTGAAAACCAATCACATTGATGTAAAGTTCCACTTTCTGAGGGATCTTCAAGAACAAGGACTTCTTGAGTTACTTTAGTGCCCTACTAAGGATATGACAGCAGATATCCTTACCAAGTCCCTGACTGCTCAAAGACACTCAAGGCTTACAAAGAAAATGGGTTTCACAGACTAAGCCTCAGCTGTTGAGGAGGGGTGTTGGAAATACAACAGCCTGTCACATACTTTTCTGGAGACTAGGCCAGTGTAGATACAGACAGATTCCAGCAATACTGCCTGCGACCTCCTCAGAGAGTGGAGACTGGAGAAACTCAGCAGAGGGGAGGACCAGAGTGTCACGTGTGCGAATAATGCAGAATCAAGAACACCAGACAGGAACTGCTAAAGATCTGAAAGGCAATAGGGAGTTACAGCTGACTGTATCTGAGGGGGCCAGCAGGGAGTAACTGGTAAAGTGCTACACCCCACATGGGTTTCAGCATGAGGAGTCTGCTGACAGATCTGGTGTTCACTGGAGCCTTCCGCAAGGTGGGTCGGGCTGCACTGCAGAAAAGTTGGGATTCCACTTTTGTTTACCAGTGGCCATTGACCCCAAATATGGTAAAAATCCAATCTGGGTTTGGGGGAAGCTGAGGCAGGGAAGCCAGAGAGTGCAGGACCAGGGAAAACTGTAATCCAGTGCCGAAGTTCAGAGAGCCAAAACATGTACTCATCCAAGCCAGGGGTCGAGAGCCAGAGAGAGATCAATGTCCAAAGCAAGGGGGTCAGAGCCAGAGCGGAATCATAATCCAAAGCCAGAAGTCAGAGCCATAAGTCAAACCAGAAGGTCACACAGGAACAGAAGCAAGTGTCACTCCAAGAAGATCCACAGGCAACTTCCTAGAGCCACAGGCCTCCTTTTAAAGGGCTGAATTTGTGGGGGGAGGTGTGAGTAGGACCATGTGAGTAGGACCAGGTCTCCTATTGTCTTAACTTAGTATAATATCTTCATCTATATTACTGGGCTAATGCAATTTACATTTATGACAGTAGATGGCGGTGTTACATATATTTATGTGTAGTCTCTGTTGTACATTCCCTACTGCATGTTGTGTTTCCTGTATACTGAGTTGCTCTCTATGACTTTTTATACCTGTCTTTGTTATTCACCATGTAAGGTGATCTTCTCTTGCTGCACTCATGTTCCAGTAAAGCCAGTTCCTGTTACACCACAAATGGCTATCTGGATTTGACTCCACTGCAGCCAGCACTCACACTCTGCAACACTTTTGCCATTTTCCAAACCAAGACTTGTTCATCAAACTGTCACTTAGAGAAGCAGAACTGGTCACTCTACAGAACACGTTTTAGCTGCTCCAGTGTTCTCCGGTATCCCCTTTTTTTCACATTGTTGATGAGCATTACACCCCTCCATTTGATGCTTAAAATGTGCTTGGTGATTTAAGGCTTTTAGCTGGTTGGCCATGAAGACCCACACCATGAAGTGCCCATTACACAGTATTTATGCTGATGTTAATGCTAAAGGAGTTTTGGAATTCACCAATTATTGAGCCAGCAAAGCTTTTGCCACTATAGACTATGGATGTGTTGGACTGGCCCACCTGAGCACCAGAAGATCCTCCATTGGACCCCAGGTATTAACACAAGGCTATCATCAAGTCCATAACTAACACAGTGCTGTGAGTTTGTTCTTTTTTCAGTAATTTATGTTTGCTATTCAATGAATAAGCATCACGCTATATATTGTGCCACAACTTGATTAAGAGTGGTATTGCATTATTTCTAAATAGCTGTATAGCTATATTAGTTGGGGTCAATAGTTTTCTCTGGTGGGCCCAAGGTAAACCAGTCCAACACTGATCTATGGGGTGCTATTTTCTTTGTGTTAATGGGCCAGTGTTTTTTGTGTAAATTTTTTAACCTCCCCCCACATCCTGCCACCCTCCCCTAGTGCTGGAGCAGGGCAGGAGAGGGTTGCATAGAAAAAAACACTTACCTGGCCAGCAATCCATCCAGCTCCGATTGTCAGGCGATTGTGGCTCTGCTTGCAACCATCTTTTCTTAGGCCAGGCTGGCCAACGGGTCCGACAGGGAGCAGTGCAGTAAACGTCCGATGATTGGCACTGGATTGCGGGCGAGGTAAAGTTTTTTTTGTGTAACCCCCGCCATGCTTCAGCACTAGGGGAGGGTGGCAGGTGCTGCACTGTGACACCCCAGCAGCCAGTCTTCTGAGCTTCATTGCAATTTCCATGCCCAGGGGGCAGAACAAGCGACTGAACTGCAGTGGCACTTCTAGTTCCAGTTCACTATGCATAAAGCAGAATATGGTCCTAGTGCCTGATAACAAAATAAATATATGCTGGTGTTCTCTTTTATTTGTTTGTCCAGGATACTCTACGGCCCGCACAAGGAACATCTACAGCATGTTCAATAGATACGCAGGTAGTTTGGTCACCTCGTGTTAGTGAACGAGCCACTTGGCCATTTAAAAAACTTTAGACATTAATGTCCAAGCCATTTAAAATGTCTTCTTGAATTCCTACACTTGTCCAGAACACTTTCCTTAAACATATCATGTTCTTGGAAAGCTTTACAAACAGGTTATGCTACTTGTCACCAGCCAGAGTTAATAACCATACAAAGAGCTCAGCTTTAAATATGTTAAATACCGGAAAGTAATAGTGACAGTGTAAACAAGACGAATCTACAGTGAAAGTTGTGTGCCCTTCATTTGTTTGGTAACATTTATGTCAAAGGCCCCAAATGTTTTACTTGCAACCTATATTCAGTAATGAGGGTGTATGACCAATCATTGGTTGACTGGGTAAATGGCAAAGTGCCTCCAACACACCAGGTTCGGACTGGCCCACAGGGTTACCAGGGAAAACCCTGCTGAGCCCCTGTTCCTAGGGGCTCCTTTTGAGGGCTGTCATCACCAAACCTGACCTATGTATAGATTATTTGTGGCAACCCAAGTTCACCTACAGAGACAATACAGTTTGGAATAATGGGACCTATTTGTGATGTGCCCCATTTAGCATCTATTTGGTGGCTATAGCGCCAGTTCCAGACTTCCGGCATTTTGGTCTGATCGAGCGCTGTGCTGTAGAATACATTGACCCTAGCAATCACTGTGCAGAAAGCGAACAAATTAGCTTTGATTGTTGCACTAAGTATTGGCCGGCCAGTGTCTGATGGACCCAGCTGCTGATGATCCCAGTGCCAATGAGCGCCACTTTGGAACCACCGTTTTCCGGCACTCAACAGCATATTTATGATTTTTCTCCACCTTGAAATCTTTGGCTTTGTATTTTCCTGGTGCTTGTCGGCGTTTCATTATTACAGTTATAAAAAATCACTGCTGTGGACAAACCTCACAGTGCATTTAGGCTGCGTTTTAGTTATCCAAATTATACCTTGTTCAGCATAAGAAGCCATTAAAATCAATTTTAATAACCCCCCCCCAAAAAAAAAATAATTTTGTGACATCTCAGACCTGTGTTTCAATGATTGAATTTCAATACATTTTTCAATATATTTAAATTATTAAGTCCCAATGCAAGTTCTGTACAAATAAATGTGTGTAATATTAATTATAAGTATAAAAGACTTCAATCCAATTCTGCCCATTATGCTCTATGGGATCTTGATCTACAGCACCAGGTTTCAGCATGCTTCAACCAGAGCACCTGACGCTGCAATCTTTTAGATGTAATATTAATTATAAGTATAAAAGACTTCAATCCAATTCTGCCCATTATGCTCTATGGGATCTTGATCTACAGCACCAGGTTTCAGCATGCTTCAACCAGAGCACCTGACGCTGCAATCTTTTAGATGTAATATTAATTATAAGTATAAAAGACTTCAATCCAATTCTGCCCATTATGCTCTATGGGATCTTGATCTACAGCACCAGGTTTCAGCATGCTTCAACCAGAGCACCTGACGCTGCAATCTTTTAGATGCTAGAGTTAAATAAGATGCTAGCTGGTGGCCGCATCGCTGCTGCTGATTTTTTATTTCATAAATCATACGCTGACTGCTGCTGAGGCCAAAAATACGGCTCTGTGTGGCACTGATGCTTCTTAAACAAGGCTCCCCATTTCTGTGCATGGGCCGTAAATGCAAGCTGGTAATACTTGCACCTAAATGTGGGGTGAGCCCCCCGAGTTAGTTCTACTGGTGGGCCCCAGGCATCCCAGAACCACAATGCAACTCGCTCCCCCACCACCAAAAAAAGACTTTGGACTCATACATCATGAATATCAGCCAAATCGAACAAAATATGATAACAAATCACTCCCAACCCTCCAGAAAAATAAACGGACTGGTTTATTATATTTATTATATTGATTATATATATTGATGCAGAAAATATGAGAATAAAGCTACCAATTTGAATCTGTAGCAATGTCAAGCAATGAAAAATTTGTTGGAATTTTCTAAATAAATCAAAACTTCTTTGATGAACTATTCAGCTTCTGACCAACAAATAGGTCACCAAAACATCATCTGACTTGCCAAATGATGGCTGCCAGCTATGAAATGGTGACAGAAAACATACGGCATGTTATTACAGGAACAAAAGGACATGTTGGCATTTGCATTATGTAAGTAATGTCCCAGCATTCTTTAAAGGGAAAGTTCACTTTCAATGGCATTTTTGAAAGTCTATAATTATGTGTGTCACATTACCTCTATAAAGTGCTCATCTTGGATGAGCTTATCTTTTTTATGTTAGCAAATGTGTTTTTTAAGGAAGCCGTTTTCACTAGCTATTGGCGACTGTAAACCAAGAAGAGCGAGTTCTGTACACACAGAACACTGCTGCTGTCGAAGTGTCATGTCACCTCAGCAGCAGCCATAACAGCAGTGTTCTGTGTGTACAGGACTCACTTCTCTATTCTTGTGAGACTTGTGTACAGACTTTGGCCCTTATTTATGAAGGAATAGCGACAGGTAGCGACTGGTGAGCGGCCGGTAATGACGGGCCCCGCCACGAGAACGCCGGCTCCCCACCACAATCACACATTTATCAAGCCGATCCTGCTTAGCGACTGAGATAGCGCCATCTAGCCACTCATTCATCATTATTCCAGCCTCAGCCCACAGCGCCAGCGTCCGACCTTGAACAGCGACAGGTATGACCTCTCGCTACCTGGCGCTCTCCAATGCATTTCAATGGAACAATCTTTAAATATTCATAATTAATTGTTATGAATTTTTTTTTTTTTAAATGTGAAAAATTCTGTGACCACTTCTGCCATTTTAGATAATTTTTTTAAGGGAAAAAAAATTAAAAAAAAAGTGTACAGAATTGATATTACAGGTCTGATATTAATGTATTCATATTACTAAATTATTTAAAAAACTTGTTTTTTTTTGGTTTCCAAAAATATGGTTGTTTAGGGGTTACAAAACTACTTTTAACCCATCGCCTCCAGCGCTCTGGGGTTTAAACATGCATTTTACAGCGCGAGAATTTTTTGAGCGTGATTTTTTAATGAATATGGTGGAAGCCGGTCGCTAGGGCCAGTCGCTATCATGCGCTCCCATACAGCGCAGAACCTGTCAAATAGCGACTCCTCACCCAATATTCAACATTAATGCACACCAACTGAGTCGCTGTCAACAACCGAACAATGGGCAAGCACAGCGACTACTAGCGGGCGCTCTGAAAATGCCGCTACAGTCGCTCAACTGTCGCTACCTGGCGCTATTAATGAATCGGCCTCCCCGTGTATGGTTGCTAACAGCAGCTTGAACTCATAATTTTGGCAGAAAAAAAATGTTCACTTTCCAAAATGCCATTGAGGGTGGACTTCCCTTTAGAGCAGAAAAAAAACCCAGAAAAAGCCATGATTCCAGGGCTAGCCACTGGCTTTTCTTCAGGGCACCCTGAATTGCAGAAAACTTCTATTTATATAATATTTTGGGGGGATCTCTTTTCTATGACTAAAGACATGAGGCAGTCCGAAACAAGTTTGAGGATTCCCCAGAATTTGCTGTTATCGGGTTCCTGGTGATTGATTTTAGAGGTTGCTTTTCTATTGAATATTTCTAATAAAGGACGTTTTATGATAAGGAGTGAGGACTACTGTACCTTCCTTGGACTCCCCCTGCCACGCTCCAATGGCGCATGTGTGGCTCTCATCCAATGAGAGCCACGGCTGTGACTACGTCATTCCTCAGGCAGCTCTCATTGTTTTGATCTAGGAGTGCTGTGGCTTCCCCTGCATTGTGCGCAAACTCCCGTCCCAGCCATTCAGTGTGCGCTTGCCATTCAAGTCAGTGAGAGCCGCCTCCCGAATGATGTAGTCAAAGTGCCTGGAGCCCACATGCGCCATTGGAACGTGGCAAGGTGAGTTTTTATGGGAGAACTAGGAGGTTTCACACAGTGGGGAATCCCAATTGGAGATGCCCCGTAGGTACTGGGCAATACCTGGCAAAGTCACTTTAAATAAGGCCAAGCCACAAAGACACCAAGCCTATTGTATAACTGACTTATCTTTTAAAGCAAACCCAAACCCCACATTTTAACCAGCATCCCCTGCATTGTTCCCCCCCATGAGGAGTACCTTTAGCTAATTTTTGATGTTCCTGCTTCAGAGTCTGATCCCCGCTAATGACTCTTTTAGCTGGGGGTCACTGAGTGGCAGGTGATGCCATTGGTGCACTTATGCAATGACTGATGGCCGCTATTTCACATTGCCAATGCAGAGATCTCATGGTGTTTTCCCTTCTAAGGCGCTCAGTCCAGTTTTCTCAAGGTAAAGCCACGACACATGTGTCTGACCTGGCTGGGGAGCAGAAATGCGCAAACTTTCATGGTGCATTATGAGGCTACAGGGTGGCCTGCAATGATGACGTAGGGCCAGCGGAGAGGAAAAGCAAAAAATAAGGCCCTCATTTAACAAGGGATAGCCCCAGGTAGCGAATGGTGAGCGAACGGTAATGACGGTCACCGCCACGAGAACGCCGGCTCCCCTCCGCAATCACACATTTATCAAGCCGATCCTGCTTAGCGACTGACAGAGCGCCAGATAGCGAATCATTCATCATTATTCCAGCCTCACCCCACAGCGCCAGCGAGCGACCTTGAACAGCGACAGGTATGACCTCTCGCTACCTGGCGCTCTCCAATGCATTTCAATGGAGCAATCTTTAAATATTCTTAATTAATTGCTATTAATGTTTTTTTTTTTTTTTTTTAAATGTCAAAAATTCTGTGACCACTTCTGCAATGTTAAATATTTTTTTTAAGGTAAAATAAAAAAAAAAAAATTTGTGCAGAATTGATATTACAGGTCTTATATTAATGTATTCATATTACAAAATGTTTTGAAAAACTTTTTTTTTCCCCCAAAAAATATGGTTGTTTGGGGGTTAAAAAACTACTTTTAACTCATCGCCGCCAGCGCTCTGGGGTTTAAACAAGCATTTCACAGCGCGAGATTTTTTTGAGCGTGATTTGTTAATGAATATGCTGGGAGCCGTTCGCTATGGCCAATCGCTGTCATGCGCTCCCATACAGCGCGGAACCTGTCAAACAGCGACTCCTAACCCCATATTCAACATTACCGCACACCGACTGAGTCGCTGTCAACAACCGAACAACGGCCAAGCACAGCGAATACTAGCGGGCGCTGTGAAAATACCGCTACCCACTCCCTATTGGTGCACACAGAAAAATGCCATTTCAAAGTGTCCAAAATCGGTCACAATTAAGAAAAACATATTATACATGACTGTGAGTATGCCCCTCACTCCCCCTTACAGGTAGATCTTTTTAAACAAATGTAGTCTGTAGTAAATGCATGCCTAGTTCTATTATTTCTATGGATTGTAAACACATTTACTAGCACAGTAGGCATTCTTCCTGTGCAGCCTGGCACTGCATTCAAACAAAAGCTTTCCATGAGGAGGTCTAGGTGTGCCTGCTTGGAGGGGGGCAATGCTGATGTCATGATTTAAATGCAGCTACACGGGTGCTTCAGAAACTTTGAAATAATAATGCTCATAAACTGGTTGAAGTAACAAATAGAGAAAACACAGATCCTCTAATATTACTCTCTATAGAGAACACAGCAGCTGCATAAATGCAGTTTGAATCCTTAGCCAAACAGAGATACATGAATTATAAGTGGCTCCTTAATTAAAGAGACAAATGCTTTCAGATGTATACAAAGCGGTCGGTTCAGCACCAGATGAAAAAGCTCAGTTTAGGTGAAAATAAATAACAAGTGATCTATTTACACCTGGTGCTTAACCCCTCCACCCCAAGAAATACAATGAAAGAGAATGGCAATTTTTTTCACCTGGTCTGGTGCTAAATCGAACTTTTTTTTTTTTTTTGTTTACAGAAAATTGCCAATTACTTTCATTGTCTTCTTTGGGGGTGATTCAGCACCAAGAGGAAAAAGAACGCTTCTATTTTTTTCACGTATAGTCAGTTTTTTTACCTGGTGTTGAAAAGACCCCATAGTGTTGGACTAGCCCACCAGAGTATCTTCTAGTGGGCTCCAGGACCTGACCCAAGACCCAAGACTAACATGAAGGCTGATTCATTACTAGCGCCAGCTATCAACAGATGAGCGTCTGTACAGTAGCGCTAAGAGCGACCGCTAGTATACGCTGTGATCGACTATCAGCCGCTGTAACAGAGCGTATCAGTCGCTGTAGTAACCTGCCCGGTATTGATGAATGAGATGTATGTTGGCCGTTCTAACACCAGTACAGCGTTGCAGGGAGTGAAAGGTAGCGCCAGCTCATTGCGAGCGACTCTCAGCAACCATATTCAACAAAAAAACACACACACAGCGCTGGGGCTCTGGATCTGGTCGCTATAGCATAGAGCGGCAGATGCTGTGTGATTAAAG
The DNA here is from genome assembly GCA_027917425.1 of Gastrophryne carolinensis. Lineage (NCBI taxonomy): Eukaryota > Metazoa > Chordata > Amphibia > Anura > Microhylidae > Gastrophryne > Gastrophryne carolinensis. Next base: position 351,927,623 of record CM051236.1, read on the forward strand.
TCTGTTTTTGAACTCATATCCCCCAGTAACTAAGCGAAAACACATGGAATGACATTGTTGTAACATTGTGACATGAATACTTTAATGCCAGACCTGTAATGACAATTCTGCAAAAAAATATAAAAAAACTAAAAAGTTTTCAAAAGTGACTCTTTCTAGGCCAGGAGAGGTGACACAATTATTTGAGAGAAAAAAAAATGAAAAACAAAAAACCCTGTTTAAACAGAAGAAAAGGAAAGTCCATTGAAATGTATGGGAGAGCGACAGGTAGGGACAGGTAACACCAGGCGCTCTGGAAGGCAGAACGCCTGCGCTATATGCTGAGCTGCCTGTAATGATGAATCGGACGCTACATGGCGCTGTTAGAGTCGCTCACCAGAATCGCCTTCATAAATGTGGTATTGCGTACAGCGCCCAGCGTTCACCAGGCGCTACCTGCCGTTTACAAGGCACTACCTGCCGCTATGCCTTGATGAATAAACCCCATAGTGCTTTGGCTTCACTGAAGTGCTTTTTATAAGTTGGATCTCCCAGGCCAATCGTTCTGGGTGTTGGTCCACTTTAACGGGGAGGCCGATTCATTAATAGCGCCAGGTAGCGACAGATGAGCGACTGTAGCGTGATTTTTACAGCGCCAGCCAGTATTCGCTGTGCTTGGCCGGCGTTTGCTTGATGACAGCGACTCAGTCGGTGTGCGGTAATGTTGAATACGGGCTTAGGGGTTGCTGTTTCACAGGTTCAGCGTTGTATGTGAGCGCCTGACAACGAATGGCCAGAGCGAACGGCTTGCTTCATATTCATTAAAAAATGACGCTCCGAATTTGCTGGCGCTGTCCATTCCTTGTTTAAACCCCAGAGCGCTGGCGGCGATGGGTGTTAACTAGTTTTTAACCCCTAAACAACCATATTTTTTGATTGTAACGTTATACATGTTTTTGGAATCATTTTGTAATATGAATATATTAATATCAGACCTGTAAGATCATTTCTGCACAAATTTTTTTTTTAATTTTTTTTTACTTTAAAAAAAAACCTAACATTGCAGAAGTGGTCTCAGAATTTTTGACATTAAAAAGAAAAAAAAAAAATTATACCAATTAATTATGATTAATTAAACATTGCTCCATTGAAATGCATTGGACATCGCCAGGGAGCGACAGCTCATACCTGGCGCTGTGAAGGAATTTGCAGCGGCGCTGTTCGGTCCAGGCGGCTTCATGATGAATGCCGCGCTAGCCGTCGCTTTCGCCGGCGCTAGCCTCATTTAGCTTGATAAATGCGTCATTGTGACCGCCGCCGGGCGTACTTGAGTCGGTAGCCGCCGATAGCTGGCGGTACCTGGCGCTCGTCAGACACTACCTGGCGCTAGCCCGTGATAAATAAGGCCCTAGGTTAAAAGGTTAGGGACTGCATGGAGGGAAAATGGGTGGGAGAGATGGGACCACATTGGTGGGGATAAGGTGTAGAAATGTGTCTTAAGAAAGATAAAATGAAGGGCAGTCGGAGTTAGTTTTGGCTGGAGTTGGAAAAAAGGTACTGAGAATATAAAAAAGAAAATCTCTTCATAATATTGAACAATGAATGAAACTTTCATAGGAAGTTTAGAAACATTAATGATAAATATATTTATGTTCTCTCAATTTAAGCTCCTTGTTTATAACAAAAATGGTGAAATCTTTAGCAGAGCCCATAGGGGAGAGCCCTAGGGCTCTTTATAAGCCATAGATAACTCCCCCCCCCCCTTCCAGCAGATGACGACTTATCTATGCATTATTTAGTGTAACAGTCTCCTCCAAAGTGAATTCATTTTGGGGACTGAGACAGTCAGCAGAAAGGAGCAAGTTCAACAGGGTTTATCAGGAAATGCAAAGTGCTGGTGAATGAAAGATGACTGCCCCGAAAGGCAGCATGGAGCAAGCAAAAAACAGCTAATTTACCAGCTATCCTTTGTGGCCCCTGACGTGCTTTGGGGAACGTGGGAGGCGTAAATATAACTGGCATGTAAAGGTAATTAGAGGCTGAGTAAGGAAGAGAAGTTGCAATGAGAATGATAAAGGAGGGCCCATTGCCAATAGAGGTGGCCGTGGTGGCTTGGAGGAGCATGGTGACATTGATAGTACAACACCACCCCTGGGTAAAATATTTGGCACCATAACAAGATGAGAATCTTTTCTACATTTAATTTTATGTTTAGCATTGGTAGGCATCAGATGGGTTGAGTATGGGAATATGATTGAAATTGATGGGAAATGACTTATAAATATGGGACTCATATATTTTGAGAGGTTAGGCAATCAGCATGGTTCTTGGTAGCATACTGGGATTTCTATATCTATAAATGTGGTAATTGGGTGGTCTGGAGTTTGCGGGGGCAGTGGATATCCTGATTGGTGTCGAAAATCTTTGTTATGCTATTTATAATGAACAATGCGAAATTCTGAACCAAATTATTTTGGCCTGCAACCAGTTTTATAAACACTTATAGCAGGGCCGGATTAAGAGCATCCCGGACCTGGTGCTGTAGATTTTGAGGGGCCTATTTATCGAAGTATATAAAATGAAAACGCAACACAAAGCAATTTTGTTTAAGACAAAGTGCATTTGTCACATGTCTAATGTACATTAAATTACCAGGATAGCTGAATACATGTTAGTGTATGAAAAATGTGCATATCTTCATAGCGTTTGTTCTTTAGCTAAAAAGTGTCAAAGAGGTGTTGTAGAGGGTTTGCTATCCCTCAGTACAGACACAGCGGGGGCAACCCTCAGTACAGACACAGCGGGGGCAACCCTCAGTACAGACACAGCGGGGGCATCCCTCAGTACAGACACAGCGGGGGCATCCCTCAGTACAGACACAGCGGGGGCATCCCTCAGTACAGACACAGCGGGGGCATCCCTCAGTACAGACACAGCGGGGGCATCCCTCAGTACAGACACAGCGGGGGCATCCCTCAGTACAGACACAGCGGGGGCATCCCTCAGTACAGACACAGCGGGGGCATCCCTCAGTACAGACACAGCGGGGGCAACCCTCAGTACAGACACAGCGGGGGCATCCCTCAGTACAGACACAGCGGGGGCATCCCTCAGTACAGACACAGCGGGGGCATCCCTCAGTACAGACACAGCGGGGGCATCCCTCAGTACAGACACAGCGGGGGCATCCCTCAGTACAGACACAGCAGGGGCATCCCTCAGTACAGACACAGCGGGGGCATCCCTCAGTACAGACACAGCGGGGGCATCCCTCAGTACAGACAAAGCGGGGGCATCCCTCAGTACAGGCAAAGCGGGGGCATCCCTCAGTACAGACAAAGCGGGGGCATCCCTCAGTACAGGCAAAGCGGGGGCATCCCTCAGTACAGGCAAAGCGGGGGCATCCCTCAGTACAGGCAAAGCGGGGGCATCCCTCAGTACAGACAAAGCGGGGGCATCCCTCAGTACAGGCAAAGCGGGGGCATCCCTCAGTACAGACACAGCGGGGGCAACCCTCAGTACAGACACAGCGGGGGCAACCCTCAGTACAGACACAGCGGGGGCATCCCTCAGTACAGACACAGCGGGGGCATCCCTCAGTACAGACACAGCGGGGGCATCCCTCAGTACAGACACAGCGGGGGCATCCCTCAGTACAGACACAGCGGGGGCATCCCTCAGTACAGACACAGCGGGGGCATCCCTCAGTACAGACACAGCGGGGGCATCCCTCAGTACAGACACAGCGGGGGCATCCCTCAGTACAGACACAGCGGGGGCATCCCTCAGTACAGACACAGCGGGGGCATCCCTCAGTACAGACACAGCGGGGGCATCCCTCAGTACAGACACAGCGGGGGCATCCCTCAGTACAGACACAGCGGGGGCATCCCTCAGTACAGACACAGCGGGGGCATCCCTCAGTACAGACACAGCGGGGGCATCCCTCAGTACAGACACAGCGGGGGCATCCCTCAGTACAGACACAGCGGGGGCAACCCTCAGTACAGACACAGCGGGGGCATCCCTCAGTACAGACACAGCGGGGGCATCCCTCAGTACAGACACAGCGGGGGCATCCCTCAGTACAGACACAGCGGGGGCATCCCTCAGTACAGACACAGCAGGGGCATCCCTCAGTACAGACACAGCAGGGGCATCCCTCAGTACAGACACAGCGGGGGCATCCCTCAGTACAGACACAGCGGGGGCATCCCTCAGTACAGACAAAGCGGGGGCATCCCTCAGTACAGGCAAAGCGGGGGCATCCCTCAGTACAGACAAAGCGGGGGCATCCCTCAGTACAGGCAAAGCGGGGGCATCCCTCAGTACAGGCAAAGCGGGGGCATCCCTCAGTACAGGCAAAGCGGGGGCATCCCTCAGTACAGACAAAGCGGGGGCATCCCTCAGTACAGGCAAAGCGGGGGCATCCCTCAGTACAGGCAAAGCGGGGGCATCCCTCAGTACAGACAAAGCGGGGGCATCCCTCAGTACAGGCAAAGCGGGGGCATCCCTCAGTACAGACACAGCAGGGGCATCCCTCAGTACAGACACAGCAGGGGCATCCCTCAGTACAGACACAGCGGGGGCATCCCTCAGTACAGACACAGCGGGGGCATCCCTCAGTACAGACAAAGCGGGGGCATCCCTCAGTACAGACACAGCGGGGGCATCCCTCAGTACAGACAAAGCGGGGGCATCCCTCAGTACAGGCAAAGCGGGGGCATCCCTCAGTACAGGCAAAGCGGGGGCATCCCTCAGTACAGGCAAAGCGGGGGCATCCCTCAGTACAGGCAAAGCAGGGGCATCCCTCAGTACAGACAAAGCAGGGGCATCCCTCAGTACAGGCAAAGCAGGGGCATCCCTCAGTACAGACAAAGCAGGGGCATCCCTCAGAAATTGAGAAAGAGACACACACAGAAAAAGACACACACATAGAATGAGAGCAACAGCCAACCCCCCCCCCCCCCGCGCTCAACGGCAGGCCAGCACACTGGTCTCACTCTCAATATAGGGCGCACCCTGCCAATCGCGGCTGTCTCTCACTCCTGCATACCCTCCTCCCAGTCCGGGCCCTCTGGAGCCCGATGCCGCCGATCTCCCGCCGCTCACCTCCTCAGGGCCATACGTCCGCCATCTTCACTTGTCGTCTTCAGCGATGCAGAGAAGGGAACGCCCCCGGACGCTGCCATTATCCGCAGGGGGGGTGTTCCCATTCTACAGCTGGGGAGGCGCCATCCAACAGTACTGCCCCCGATGACACGCATACAGTCACTCACTCCTGCCTGCGGCCTGACAGGTACCGCCGTCGTCCCCCTCCTAATGCCGCGTGACTTCCTCTCATTTCAGGTCTCATCTTCAAAATGGATTTAATGCCGGCTGTTGCGCGCTGGGCCGCTGGCCGGTGGGCGTGCCCCAGATGGCCAGCATCCATTGAAAGCAATGGACGCCGCCCACTGAGCAGTGCGCAACACCCGCAAAGTGTGTGTGTGTCGGGCTGTGTCGGCCAGGGAAGGGAAGGGAACAGCGACTGGCAGACCAGGCGGCCGCGGGGGCGGCCTATGCGGGCCGCGTTTGCAGGCTGCTGGGCCTGTCTTAACGTAGGGGCCTGGAGCGGCAGCTCCTCCGCCCCTACGTTAATCCGGCCCTGCTTATAGGTCAGTGCTCTTCAAAAGGTTGAGCACCTCTGCTTTAAGTTAATTGTTCAGTATTAGTATTCCAAAAGTATGCGTTATGTTCTGTAAAAGTAGCTCTCTTTATTACAATAGAAGTGAGAAAAAGCCCCATGTTACAGTTTTACTGCAGGAAATGTACTACTAATTATTGGCCATTTAAGAAGGAGTCGGAGCTGGAGTCAGGGCCTGATAAAATTGAGGAGCCAGAGTCGAGCTTTGGCTTACCGATTCCACAGCCCTGCCACATGCAGCATCTCCTAGATTACTGAATTCTCCCATAGGGCTCAAGAAGGGGAGAGGATCGATTTGCATTCATCTCATATAAAGTATTCCACGGAAGCCAGGAATATCTGTTTCAAGGCAGCAGTAAGGTCTTCCATTTGTCTGATGTCCTCCCCTCTCCAGATCGAGTAGTCTAATGAGGATGGCGTTGGTGGTCGCCATTTAGCAGGAATGTAGGCTTGTGCTGCATAAATTAAGTGGATGGTTAACAATCTCTTAAACTTCCCAGGAGGGGCAGACAAATGGAAGACCTTACCTCTGCCATGAAACAGATATACCTGGCTTCCATGGAACACTTTATATGAGATGAGTGCAAATCGCTCCTCTTCCCTGCTTGAGCCCTATGGGAGAATTCAGTAATCTAGGAGATGGTGTATCTGGCAGGGCTGTGGAGCCGGTAAGCCAAAGATCGACTCTGGCTCCTCAATTTTATCAGGGAGAAATATATAAATGAATTGGTTTATGTTTAAGTTTCGCTAAATCATCCAAAATCCCTTGATTCCCAGCGGACTGGTGACTGGAGGGTTGCAGGTTCAAATCCCGGTCCACTGCTCTGGGCACGTGTACATTCACTGCACGGATGGGTTAAATGCGGAGGACGAATTCTACCTGAGTTGTGAGTGTGTTTGGCCTGGCATAGACAGCAATCTGCCATCGCTCCAAGTCTGCTGCTCTGGCCATTGTGCCGTCTGATGTGGTATAGTTCTTTTCTGGGTCCTAGAGCAGCATTAATCATGCTGTTGAGGTTCCTACAAATGCACGTACTTGGCCCTGCCCCTGTTATTGGATCATTGCATTGTCTCTTCGAAGCCTAGCCACGCTCTCCAACCTCCCTGCATACCTTGTGGGTCTTCAGGCCTTCCTTAGTTCATGTTTTGTCTGTGCTGGGTCTCACAGCCCTTCATAGTTTGTGTCTCTTTCTATACTGGGGCTTACTGCCCTAGACTTAGGGGGTTATTTAAGAAACAATAACACCAGGTAGTGCCACGTAGCGGCACGTAGCTTCGGGTGAGCGCTGGGCGCTGAATGTGAAAACCACATTTAAGAAAGTCAATCTGGTCAGCGCCTCTAACAGCGCCATGTAGCGTCACATATATTACTCGAGGTTGCTCAGTGTATAGCGCTTGTGCTCTAGGTTCAGCAGCACCATGTAGCACCCGTCACTCAGTGTCGCTCTGCCATACATTTTAATGGTGTTTCATTTGGTTGTGTTTAAATAGTGTGTTGCTAAAGTAAACTTTAACATTTTTGGCTCAAATCATTGTGTGGCCTCTCCTAGCCTGCAAACAAACACTATTGTTTTTTTTTTTTTTATTTATGCAGAATTATGTGTGCAGGTCTGACATTGCAGTATCATTGTCACAGTGTTAAAACACATGTGTTTTCGCCCTGATGCTGGTGTTAAAGTGTTGAGAAACAGACTTTGATCACACAGCGTCTGGCGCCCAGTTCTAGAGCACAGAGCAGCTGGTTGTGTGTAGTTTTTTATTGAATACGGGCTTCAGCGCCGTGTGCTGGATGCCCTTAACTGGTGCTACCTATCGCTCCCTGCAGCATTGTCCTATTGTTAGATGCAGTGTAGTCTTGTGCGCTTTGACCTTAGGACACCACATAGCGTTCGCGATTGGCTCTGCAGTGAATCAGGGAGAGCGCCTCTACAGCGCTCTCCAGACATCACATTTATCACTGCTGGACGGGATAGTACAGCACCACCTGTCTGCCCCCTACGCTAGGTTATAGGAGTTAACTGCCTAGCTGAGAACTGCCTCCCTATCCTGGGTTCCAATTCCTAAATGAGGAATTACCCAACACACCCTGAATGCCCAGCGATATTATTCGTCTGGGCGTGACACTGTGGATGGTAGGTCAAAAACTGTGTGAACTGTCACAATTGGATGGGGAACAAATATGATATAATTCTCCCATAATGCCTGGTCTACATCAGAGATCTCTACAAGGAGTTCAGAATTGAACCAGAATACCTCATGGTACCCAACAGCTGATGACCCCTAAAAAAAGGAGGGGTACATGAGTGGTACAAGTTGTTGCACTCAC